>BSDF01000001.1:60929991-63329991 GCA_027925045.1 Hypotaenidia okinawae | reverse complement strand
GTTTTAAAGGGATAGAAGTTCTTTGGTTTTAACTTAGCGGTGCTGATTGTGAAACGTTCAGCTGAAGGTGTGAGCTATGAAATTCCCTCCCCTGCTGAGGACAAAGAGTCAACAGACACTGCAACGATGCAGCCTCTTTCAGTCACATGTGAAACAAAGCCTGTCAAGAGGATGTGTTCTGTGTTCAAAATAGGCTAAAACAGGAGCAAGAGTTCATCTTACTTTTGTTAGCCCTTGCGGTGGAGCTTAGCATCATGCAATGATGCAGGAACGGACCGGCAACATGAGAAAAAATACATCTGAAGAGAATTTGTGTCTTCAGGCAAGCTCACTACCAAGAAATGAAAGCAGGCATGTGCAGTTTGTAAAGGTCCAGAGGGCTCCTTTTGATGCATGAATAATAGGGCAATATCAAAAGCAGATTCCTGGAAATTATGGAACACCTGATGCAGGTTCCTGCATTTTGGAGATTTGATGATATTCAAGAGAGATTTTGTACAAAAAGTGAGTGAACTCAGCAGTCATGAGCTATCTTACACTCAGCAAGCATACTGAAGCTAGTGGGCACTCAACTCACCATCAAAATTGCTCATTAGCCTATCAGAGCATCACAGAATAGAAAGGATCATCTAGTCCAACCCCTCTGCCATGGGCAGGGACATCTTCCACCAGACCAGGTTGCTCTAAGCCTCATCCAGCCAGAATTTCAACATTTCCAGGTAGGGGACATCCACAACTTCTCTTGATCACCTGTCACAGTGCCTCACTGCCCTCGTAAAAATATTTCTTCCTTATATTCAACCTAAATCTACCCTCTTTCAGTTTAAAACAGTTGTTCCTTGTCCTGTTGCTACAGATCCTGATAAAAAATATTTCTCCATGGTTTCTGTAAGCCCTTTATATATATTAAAGAGCACAGTAAGGTCTCCCCACAGCCTTCTCTTCCCCAGGCTGAACAAGCCCAACTCTCTCAGCCTGTTTTCGTAGGAGAGGTGCTGCAGCCCTCTGATCATTTTTCACTCTTTAAATTATTTTCTCTGATATTTTCTTTTCTCCCATCCTTTGAATCTTGCTACATTTCTACCTCTGCTTTTTCCTCTCCATTCATCACCTCTCCAAGAACCTGGTCTCCTTCAAAGAATGGGGTCTCATTTCTTCTGCTTTTAAGGTGTAGCAGCATTTTTATGGTCACAAGGGAAGTATTTCCAGCCAGTGGAAACTTGACAGATAAAGGTAGACAGAGCTGCCGATATACATGGATACAGCTGTTGCTCAGCCTAGAGGCTTGATGAGCTGCCCTAGGCAACAGCTCTGGGATTATGTATCACTGGATCTTCATGGGAAGGTGATTACTTTGTCACAATGAGTCCTTTGGCTTATCTAGGATAAGGGGGAAACAGGGTTCAACCTATGACTAGATATCAACCACAAGTATTGTCATAGAGATTATATGTTACCATCACTTTACAAAAAGGTGGTGTAACCTTGAAGATATCTGTATGTTTAACTGTGTCCTGGACTTGATGGCTGGGTAATAGTGACAGTGAAATTTCCTGGTCGTCTATAACTGGATACTTGAGACCTACTGGAAGATGCTCAGTCACCCATGCAACTGATGAGCTAGTAAAACAACTCAGCTCACCTAGCAAAGTCATGTACTATGAATGTGGTAAGTCATGAAGTCCTAGCAGGGAGCCTTCAGCTTTTGAAGTGCTAGTGAAAGGCCATGTCAATCTTACCTCTCCATAGGTAGATATGCCTTGTTTCACATGGAGTTTCTCATCCTTTTCTTTGGAGTACACTAGGTAGGCCTTAGAAATGGTCAGGAAGGAAGGAAGGAAGGGAGAAAGAAATAAAGAAAGAGAAAGAGAGAGAGAGAGAGAGAGAGAAAGAAAGAGGGGAAGGAAAGGAAGGAAAGGAAGGAAAGGAAGGAAAGGAAGGAAAGGAAGGAAAGGAAGGAAAGGAAGGAAAGGAAGGAAAGGAAGGAAGGAAGGAAGGAAGGAAGGAAGGAAGGAAGGAAGGAAGGAAGGAAGGAAGGAAGGAAGGAAGGAAGGAAGGAAGGAAGGGAAGGAAGGGAAGGAAGGAAGGAAGGAAGGAAGGAAGGAAGGAAGGAAGGAAGGAAGGAAGGAAGGAAGGAAGGAAGGAAGGAAGGAAGGAAGGAAGGAAGGAAGGAAGGAAGGAAGGAAGGAAGGAAGGAAGGAAGGAAGGAAGGAAGGAAGGAAGGAAGGAAGGAAGGAAGGAAGGAAGGAAGGAAAGGAAGGAAGGAAGGAAGGAAGGAAGGAAGGAAGGAAGGAAGGAAGGAAGGAAGGAAGGAAGGAAGGAAGGAAGGAAGGAAGGAAGGAAGGAAGGAAGGAAGGAAGGAAGGAAGGAAGGAAGGAAGGAAGGAAGGAAGGAAGGAAGGAAGGAAGGAAGGAAGGAAGGAAGGAAGGAAGGAAGGAAGGAAGGAAGGAAGGAAGGAAGGAAGGAAGGAAGGAAGGAAGGAAGGAAGGAAGGAAGGAAGGAAGGAAGGAAGGAAGGAAGGAAGGAAGGAAGGAAGGAAGGAAGGAAGGAAGGAAGGAAAGGAGGGAAGGAAAGGAAGGAAGGAAGGAAGGAAGGAAGGAAGGAAGGAAGGAAGGAAGGAAGGAAGGAAGGAAGGAAGGAAGGAAGGAAGGAAGGAAGGAAGGAAAACAGCAAATAAAATGTCTCTGAAAGGCAGTGTAGAGATATGATAAAAGAAATACAAACACAACAGAGCCGAAGCTCTATATAAAGCCAAAACAGTGGAATCAGAAGGGCCCATCTCTCCTTGCCAGCAGAGCAGAAAGGGCTGACACTGTGGTGCCTGGTCCTTCCAGGGCAACTACATCAATGATGAAGAACTGTAATTACATCTCAGTGATTTTTACAGACCTAGTCTTCTTTCCTCCTAGGTATGACAACACTACCAAATGGCAAGAGAATTACTGGAAGCTGCATTGTTATATTCAGGTATTTCACCCCACTTAACACACTCTGGATTTTTAGAAGCAAACCAATGGCTCCAGACAAAGTTTTACATTTCACACGCTTAAGTGCATTGGCACTCACAAGTATAAGGTTTGTTTGCACAGGTTAGCTGGTTGCATTCATTGTCCTAATGATTAAAACTTATCTGTAAAACCCCTACCATTAGTACACTAAAGCTTGTAATGGTGTCCGGGGGCGTGTGTCAAGAGCAGTCTCGGGCATGTCCAAGTACTTTTCATCCTTTTATTGATTCCTTTGCACCTAAAAAGTCACAGCTGCTTCCATTTCAGGAGATGTACTATAGCTCTTCTTTTAAAACAGTATGACACAGTTCAGTAGCTGGAATGTGCCGCAGAGCTGGGACTGCTAGATAGCTTGTTTTTAATTTTCCCCACAGGAAAGAGTAATGTGTAACTTCTCAGCAGAGTAACTGTCACAAAGAAAGAGGATAGAATAAAAGGTATATTTTGGCTCATGTCAAGATAAAACTGAACCAAAAAAAAAAAAACCCTCTCACAGTTCTGTCTTTATAACTCTGAAACTGAATTTATATCAAGATTTCTGGCTCGAATGAGAGATCGGTCTCAGTCATTGCAGGCACTGAAACAATTCAAACTTTACAAGACTTTCAGTGTGCTGGTTTCTAGTATTTTGATTCAAACAGGTCCTTAATTAATACCGTAAAAAGATTCCCATAAAGAAAGCCCTATCAGCAGACAGTGCTGATGCAAGCATTTGGATGAATAGTTAATTGGGCAAAAACTTCATTGCACTTTTACATTTTGCAAACTGCCTGTCACAGATACCTGGGTAGCAATCCTAGCACTTGTGGGCAGCAGCTAGGGGGGCACTCTGAAGCAATGGGAACTTGACCTCACTGCTTTTATTTGCTAAAAATGTTTAACAACTGCTTTTAGGTACTCTGCTAGCATTGGAAGTAGTGATTCCTTTTTAATTAAAATCTCCTAAAAACTGATGTGACAGGGTTCTCTGAAATAAAAAAAAAAAAAAAAAAAACAAAAGAAAAGAACTGGCAAATTAATTAACTAAACTAGAAGGTCAGTTTTAAAATCCTGCTGCAGACTAATTAAATCCTAGACACTGACATTTTTGGCTAAAAATTGCAACCATAGTAATTAGTGTTGCAAGAAATTTCCATATGCCATTGTGCCAAATGAATGAGAGTATTTCATAATTGTTCCTGTAGGACTTCTTGCAAATAGCTGGGAGGGACATGGTCCAATTGTAGAAAATATGCAAAGGCATCGTAGTACTTTCATTCCAGTAATACTGGCCCCCCAGGTCAGTTGTGTGGAGGCAGGAGAAGTCTGACAAATGTTGGGAATATTATAAATTACTATTATAGCAGTCTCTCCTTCTTGTTGTCTAACACTTTTATAAATATTGCTATTTAAAGAAACAAGGACTACTTAAATAAATAGGGCAAGCTATTAGTCAAAAGGCTGTGGATAAATGCATGCTGAATATGCAATTAAAGTTCACAATATGAACAATTTTATATGACAAAACAAAGGGTGCTGCTAATTATTTTATTTGCATATATCTAAGTTAACTATGCAGAGATATTTTTCTTTTTTTTTTAATCATTAACTTTTTCAGGACTGCTAAGGATTTGTTAAATGTCAGGCAGTCAAATTAAAATGTCAGTATATGACACAAGGGTCAAGTAGACTTAATAAACCTGAACTACATCATTCCACATTTGTTTCCAGATTTTCTTCTCCTAATGGAAAATGCAGTGAAGATGTGAAATGGTTTTTGTACAGCCCATGTGCCTTTTGGATACAACGGCTTGAGTGAGTTATTCAGACCCTTTTCTTTTCAGAATAGTGTGGAAACTTCACTCAAAGGGAAAAAGACTGCTCCCATCTTGAGGGTCACTGATACAACATGATGATTTTGCGTAGCTTTTTCTTTAATAAATCCATGTCTTCAAAGAAAATTAAAATGTCAGAATAAGAAAATGACCAATTTACCCAATAATTAAAATGAATAAAAGATAAATGACTCTTTCAGATGAGAAGCAAAAAGAGATAGTGCTGCTTTGCTGAAGGACCAGCCTGAAGGACTGAGCAGCCCAGGCTCATAGACCTTTCATGTGTGCTTGAAACAGTGCTCTCGGATGGGCCAGCTTCATCCTCTTGTTCCAGGGCACTGCTCGTTCCTATTATGTACCTCTTTTATTCTCCACAAAAGTGTCATGATTAGCACTTGGAAAAATAGTTGACAGTCTCCTCTGTGGTCAGCTAAACTGCAAAATGCTCAGCAGTGCCGCACCATATGAGAGGGGAGAGAAATTTTCAGAGTGTCTCCAAGCCCTGCTGGCCTAATGTCCTCAAGTCTCTGCAGTTAGTCTGCAGTTTCTTCTTTCAAAGACTAATGTGATGGTCTGTGACTGACTGCAGCAATCAAAGAGCATTCAGGTGCATGTAGAGAACAATTTTCTGGTTGATGTGTTCTTTCAGGTGAACTCATTCAGTAAAATGACATTTCATACTTCTCTTAGAAACTTTCAGCATTTTTTTTTATTTTATTGCAGGTGGAGAATATATGTCTTTCAAGCTATTGTTTCAGGCTCTATGCAAACTTAAGTCCTCTCATGGTAAAACTCAAGACTGAGACTGAATAGCAGGGAGATATCACCTGGGCTCATAATGGCAGAATTTAAGACACGTGTGGTCTTAGAAAATTGGTCACCTCTGCAGTGACTGGGGACCAAGGGTGTTCCAAATCTGGGGACCTCGAGTTTTGCACAGGACCCTGCAGTCCTGGGAGGTTCACACAAAGCATGCTCCATGGGGCTGTCCAGTCCACAGTCTGGGAGCTACACTAACAATCTTCCCAGCCAGCTAGCCTCCCCTCACAGCAGTTTGGGTTTGGGGATCATCCTGCTAAAGCAACTGGCCTCCTTCTCCTTGCAGAAAAGGAGTTTAGGGCAAAAGTGTATTCCAGTGCTAACATGCATCTAAGTAGAAATAGAGATAGAAATGTGATCAAAACACTTGTTTGGGACCCTCCTGACCAAAGTGACAAGCTTAGGCAGGCTTTGCAAATACAACGACAGCTGTTTTTTCTGGGTGCTTCAGCAATGGTTTTCCCTTGGGGGAACTTCAGCTACAACTTCCCCCAACATCCATGAGATACATGGCCGTCACATCTTCTGCTAGGCCAGTGGGACATTATCTTTCCACAAAGGAAAAGAAACACTAAGTTTTAAGAAAATTCCAAGTGTTTTGCGGTAAGGATTTCAAAGTCTCAACAAAAAACGGACTTGCGAGCTGCAGGGGAACCGGTGTCCTGTATTCAGGACCAAACTTTGGGATGACAGGTATGTTTTCCAAGTGGCAAATGGTGCTGTTAACTTGATTTAGCTGCCTATGTAGACATTGTTGCTGGAATACATTTGTGTCAGCCATTTAGGAATATTAGTTCAGGGCGCAGGTGAAGGAAATTTTTTATAGATCTGCTGTACAACTCTAGGATAGGTAACTCACACCTCTGGGGTTTATTTCACAGAATCACAGAATTGTAGGGGTAGGAAGGGACCTCAAGAGATCATTGAGTCCAACCCCCAGAACTCAGCTCTAAGTGGCGATACCGATGCTAATCCATCCCTGCATCATACACAGTACCTATACTGTTTTTACAAGCTTTCAAGTTTTGTAGAAGAGCAGAAGACAGGGGGGGGCTTTGTCATGCACAATTCATCCTTCTGCAGCTTTCAGAGGACCGCAGCGTATTTTCACAAATGACCCATTTGTATAAAGTTGTCCGGAAACGTTTCTCATCCCAAGCGTGTATCTAACGCAGGAGTGGTGGTCTAGTCTCTGGATTTTGAATGCATATTTAAAATTAAAACATTCTTTCGAAATCTTCAAATAGCAGCAGGATGCCTGGGTAATTTGCATTCTGCCTCTCACAAGCAGGCATATAATCCAGTGCCCTGAAGCTGCGTGTGCCCACACACTGGGTAGTAAGAAGTAACTTGCGCTCGTAACGTGTTTGAGAGGAGAGGCTGGTAAACTCACCGAGCAACAGCGCTTTTCTCAAGACAGAGTTCATCCTCTCTAAAGGCTTCGGAGCAGATGAAGCTGAGCTAATCATCAAGAAACCCTCTAATCTCTATCATTACTTAGGTTTTCATGTTGGGCATTGTGACAGCTTTTCCCCCTTGTCATCAGGAGGAGAAAGCAGTGGTTGGTGCTCTCTGGCAAGACCGGAGCCATTTATGGCAGGCTGATCTTTTCCAAGTTAGTATTCAGGAGTCATATGCAGTCGGTGAATGGAGAGATGATCTCAAAAAGGTGTCGAGAAGGGCCTGGCACCATGGGGGGGCTTACGTCGCGTTCCTCTCCGCTGACTGTCAAACAAAGGTAGAGCCGGGCATTACCGACCTTTATTAATTTGCAGAGAAATACAAAAATAAACTGGCTACTCAGGGCACTAACTATTACAGGCAGAGAAATAATACAATAAATCACTGAAATGAAGAAACGTGGCAAGAGGCACTGAAAACTGAGAGATAGCTTGTCACTAAATTGCAACATTAATAGTGTTTTGAAGCTTCACATTTAAATTGCCTATTTCTGACACTCAAAACGCACATTAGGAAAATGATGCTTATTTTATAGTTACTCATTAAAAGGAAGGGGATAAATAAGATGGAGTTTGAAACTATAAATCTCTTTTGTAAAGAACAGCCAATAAGAAAGCGTGGGGCAGACAAATAAATGGATAGTAAAAGAATGATTTTTAAAATGCTTTTGTAATCTGGGGTATAAATGAGCAACTGTCTCATCTGATCTAGGATGAGTCATTTTTAGAAGATCTGAGTATGATCCCGAATGTGGGAGATATTCATATGTTACTTGATAATGAAGAAGAACTAGAAAAGATAGAAAAGGTTATTTCTTTTTTTCCCTCGCAATAATCCAGGCATTGTGCAATTATCCTATTTGTCTCTTCTTTATGTGATTGAAGTTCTACATGTATTTCCCCACCTACAGATGCATCATCTTCCCCCAACTAACAAGCCATAACTTCAGATTACCTCGTATAGCCAGTGTGACAAATTCAAGGGAAAAATTGGAAGGAACTTACACAGCACTGTGGCATTTAGTCCTATTGGAAAGGTCTTTCGTGATCACCTGCATAACATTCCAGCACTCGTTAATGGCTGCTCAGTAGCCTGCTGATGATCAACTATTTGCATAGCATCTGCATTTATCTAATCTTTATTTATTTTTTAAAGACTGCAAAGTTACAGCTCATTTGCAGTGCTTCAGGATTTGAGTATTAAACAAAAATGCAAATACAGCAGTAAGCCCTTAATGAGATGTATCCAGCTCATTTTTTTCAGCATTAACTCCATTCTTTATCTTGTTGGAGCACCCACAGTATAAACTATTCATCAGCTCCAAAACTTCATTTTACTGTATCATCAGCTGCTGCCATATATTTTACAAGTTTAAATTCTAATTTTATCCACAATAAGAATAATAATG
Source organism: Hypotaenidia okinawae (assembly GCA_027925045.1). Classification (NCBI taxonomy): domain Eukaryota; kingdom Metazoa; phylum Chordata; class Aves; order Gruiformes; family Rallidae; genus Hypotaenidia; species Hypotaenidia okinawae. The sequence continues at coordinate 63,321,481 of BSDF01000001.1, read as the reverse complement.
ATGTTTCAAACTGGCATTTATAGTCCCAAGCATAATGGCTCAAACACCGCAACAAACCATCTTTTCTTCTGCACCTTGGAGAGTTATCAAGCCAAAGCACAGTGATGCACACTTAGGGCTTGGTGGTACTTGATTGCTACTTTGCACTGACTTGAAAGACGATGAAGTCACAAGGTAAGGGAGATGTTAGTTCTGCACACTTGTGCATAAAGGACGTCTGCTTGAGGCAATTTAGATGCCCTGAGGGAAATTCCTACCTTTGGAAGTGTCTGAGCACATGCCACATTTTAGTGCCTAATTTTAATCTTATGAAGCAAATGGTATAAAACAAACTTTTGCCTCCAACACAATTTCTCCTTAATACCACAGTGTGGACAAAACCCTCAGGTCCAGGCCACTGGATCACTTATGTTCCCATGACAAGAGCTGTGCTTCACCCCAGGAGCTCAACTTAGCTCCTGGTTGTGCAGCAGCACTCCCCCAGCGCTCATAGAGACCTCCTGCACCTCCTTCACTTTTCACCCCTGGGTGGACAGCAGTAAGGAGAAGAGATTAAATGAAACATGGCTACCTCTGTCTTTAGTACTAATACTTATATTTTGTCTCTCCTAAAATGTTAACTGTCCCTGAGACAGCAGTCTGAGGTTCTGATCACCCATAAATATGACTTCTCAGTATCACTAAGTGTCACATCCTCTCCCCAGCACTACCAACAGCATTCATCTTTTTTTCGTCACCTTGAGAGCGTCATGGCACGCATAAGGGAGCGTGCTGCCACTGCTGCAGTCAACCGTGACCAGAAGCATGACCAGACGTCTTTCATGTGTGGCTTTTTCAGCATTTTGTTTGTGATTATGTGGTCCGCAACAGGGACCACCAATCTCTCCACCAGCTTTGGGAGATCAGGTCTGTCTCTGACCATATTGGTCCTTATTCTGCTGCTTTATTTGCCCCAAAATAAAAAAATTAATACCAGACACAAAAGAAAAATACACGTGTTTCACAAATGCCTTTATTAAAGCAGTGACACTAACCAAGCTTCCATGCCAAAGTCAACTCCACTGTGAGCTACAGAAATCCTATTTTTTTCCTCTCAGAAACTATGCTTACATTCATTAGGGTTCCATTTTGTCTTTAATTTCTTTTAAAAACTCCATCCCCATTCCTTCTTTTCTCTCTATGTCTGGTGCTTAAGCCACAGGTTCATACATGCTGCAGTTTTGATGAAGAGGCTAAGCAGTGCCGGGTTCATGCTGCTCCGCATGCCTCATAGCAAATCTCTCTTCACATTTGTTACAGGCTAAGGCTATAAGGCTCCATAGGCTTTTTTTGTTATTTTAAAGCATGTTCATGGGCAACAGAGGCCAAAACTTTCAGTTCATCTTTAGTATCTTGCTGGGGAAAGAACATGATTTTGCAGTATCGGGTTGTTGGTCTTAAAATCTTCATGACAAAGACTTCATCAATGCATCGACTATAAAGCTAATAATATAATATATATGGTAATACAATAATATAATAAATACTATTACATAAGTAATATAATTATAATACAGTTCTGGGGGTTTTAATGTACAACATTTTCTGTAGATGGTACAGTGTTTCTGAATTTTCACAGTGGAAAATTTTATAAGTGGCTTGTCTTTATTGTTAGTTCATTTGCACTAAAGAATTAACAGCTTCACAAACTTCTTTGTAGCTCCCAGTGGAACTAGTGCAATTATAAAGTTGTGCCAATTTGGCTTCTTAGCAGAAGGTATCTATTGGAAGAAAACAAATCTCTACATTAGATTCTATCATGAACAAACAAATGGTTTTAATTGGCTGCGTAATGAGATGGCCTTTTGTAAAGTACATGCTCAGAAAGTTCACTTTTAAAGTGGATCTCAAGTTCCATGCAGGATGAGTACTGCAGCAAAACTAATTGTATGAAGAACAGGATGGCTATGTCTCAGCTTTTGAAATGCAGATCATTCACGTAAATTTTTTTATCCGGGTAGCTAATTTTAATAATTTAACAGGCTCTGACATCCCACTACTTTACAACATCATGTATTTGGGTTTTATTTGTTTAAGAGAAAATGGTGGTATAGTGCAGCTATAGGTCAGCTTCATTTTAAAAGGGTGTTAGACTCCATTGATTATTGAAACGTAACTGATTTTTAAACAGGTAACTTCAGAGCTTCTAATACGTTATGTTTAGGCTGCCTAGTTCTGCTGCTATCTTTCCTTTCTGTGGGTGACTTTAATAACTGTGCAAACTGGTATCATTCTGGGAGCAGATCAGGGACAACTCTTTCTTACCTTTGAGATGATGGGACCCATCCCTACAATAACTTCATAACCCTTCGCAAAATCTTTGTGAGGAGCGTGACTGGTGCCCATGATGCAATTTAGCCCATAACACAGCACAGCAGATGTGGCAGCACACCCACAGCAGCAAATTCCCTGTCTGTTCCCCAGGGCACGGATGCGGGCATGTGCATCTTGGGCTGAGTGAAAGGAAGCTCTTAGGATATAATTAGAAGGTCCAAAAATGCCACATCCCGTGATTTTGTTGGTGAGGTAAGTGGTAAGAATTTCTTGTGTAACTGAGTGCTTCAGCTGTCCTTTTCACAGCAAAGCTGAGCAAAGGGGATTAGCTTTGTGTTGGAAAACAAGTTCAATAACTGCATTGCGGAGTTCTCGTGCATTCGTGTGCCTGTGTAATAGGTAGCTCTGAGTGGGGATTTTTGTGGCTGCCCCAAGCTCACAGAGAAAGACTGGTGGCAATTTGTTTGGAGCTTGATAAGAGTCCACAAAGAAGGGTTTTTACAGGATGTAAAGGAATGCTTAGTCATTTTCTAACCACTAAATATCTTTGTCTTATTAGAGTTATTCTTCCTAATGAAAAACTCTAATGTTGTTTTGTACAACCTTACTTAAACTTTGTGTACAACATATGTACACACTCACACACATCTACCACTGTTGAGATCACTACCAGCTAAAGGGCATCAGCATCAGAACCAGGATAGGTAAGCATGGTCTCAGAAGACCACAAAGTGTTTCTGAGGTAAAGGCTTAGAAATGTCTAAATAATCAAAATGTGTCAAGGGAATTAACATTGGAGTTGTACTTCTAATGCAAGTGCTTCCTTCCAGCTTTTAAAACAATTTCATAAGGTATCTTAAGCTATCGTATTTCTCCTTTCATCATGAACAAGGTATCAGAATTTTTTTAACTTGTGCTTTACTATGTATTTTTGCTGCTTTCCTATACTCACTTACAATACTTAGAAGACATTATCCCTGGTTGGGTGATTTTTCTTTCTTAAAGAGGTGTTACAGAATATGTATAAGCAGAAATTGGGAAAGCCATGTTTGAAAAACAAGGTCTTTAAAGCAGAGATACCAGCGAAGTCCACTGAGATACTGAAACATAGGTAGCTGGAAGCATGTGAACATTCCCATTAGCACCAAAGAGTGCATCTGTGGCATAAAGCTTAGTTTAAAGTTTGCTCTTTCAGAGGCCATGTCATGACCAGGTTTGGGTTTTCAGCTGTAGCCTAAGTTGATATCAATAACAGTGCTGTTCCAGAAATGCTTCATAACCTTGCAGGAATTGGCTTACAAAAAAAAAACACCCACTATGGCAATCTGCATTAATTAGCAACTTTTTAGTAGAAGAGACAAAGTTACAGTTTCCATTGCAGTGTCTTTCAAAAGCACTGTGTCCACCAACACTAAATATCTCTCCATTTTGAGTCAAAAGGACCTGTTCCCATGGTAACTAATCACAATACCCATCATCATATTTAACATTCAGTAGACACTTGCCTTGACCTCACCTCCCCAACCATCCAAGGTTTGTTCCTCTCCTTTATACCCCCCACATCTCACAACCTTTTGCAGAAGCTCAGGTAAGCTTCTTGCCTGGCAAACATGTCCTTTTCCCTTCAGCAGTGGTTAGATGCAGGTATGAAGTTTGCATGAAAACCGGCAGGTTGTTTGAAACATACTATGGGTTGAGTTACTATTGCTGCCAAAGCCAAGGCTGCACCCTGCCCGAGGCTGGCATGGAGGTACCTGGACCACCAGGACACCTCTTGGCCCTGGAAGTTCCTGGTGCAGCAGCAGTCCCTGTCACAGCCCCAGGAATGTACGAACTGGTATCATAGTCTCTGTTTTCTATTACTTCTATGGGGCATTTGGATGTGTTTTCATGAATCACTGATGTTTGAATTATTTACAGAGTGTGGTAGGTTCAAAGAACCTAATTAAGAGCAGAGTAGCATGGTTTAGACCCTAAAAAGGAAAGCTCTGCTCCTGTAATTACTGCTCTGATGAACAAACTTGGGAGACAGAAATGCATAAACAGATTCTGTGGGATCAGAGCACAGAAAATATTTCCAAGTCCAAGGGGTTTGTCAGTATAATATGAAATGCTACAAGTATTTGTGGAAGAAGAAATAACAGTACTAAAACTTTACAGTGCAATATAGTCTTTTCAACATCGAAGAGGCAAGTATCTTTTTTCAGTATGAATGAATACAAAACCAGTACTTACTCACAGATGATGGAATTCAAATATTTGCAGAAAGTACCGAATTTTAATTTCACTTCAAAATGGATCATATTTAGCAACCGTGCCCCTGACACACCTGCTATCTCAAGTTCTTTGTCTTCGTTTCAGTAATCACAAACTCTACGATAAACCTTAAGGACTTTCATATTCCGTAATTCAATTTATAGCATCTTCCATTATGATAAGAAACGCCCTTATAAAAATGACATCCAAACATTCCCTACATATTTCTGCACCATAAATTCTGCATGAAATCCACTTGGTTTTAAAGTTAATTCAAGATTCTTTGATCAGGAGTGGAGATTCAGCCTGGAAGCTTCAAGTTAAACTGTGTTATTTCTATACTTTATGTATCATCGCTGACTATAAAAATTGTAGAATAAGAACTTAACTGGAAATTCTCCAGGGAAGTGTTTGAGACAGAATGGAGTATGTTCATGTGTAGCTATATTGCCTCTACTCTGGTGACAGAAAGAAAAATATGGGTTTTTTTCAGTAAATTGAATGCATACCTCTCAAAAGTCTCAGAGGGAATGGTTATTTGTAACACCAAGCTGCCATTTTAGGATTTTTTTTTTTGGGGGGGAAGGTTGGTTTGGATTTTTTCTCTGGAACTGCCACTAATGACAAGGATTCCAGGCAGCAAATCAGATCCCGTAATGACTATTTTACCACTTCCATGCTTGTCAGTGTTTTAGAAGGTAATCTCAAACTTCTTTTGAGATACTAAGGCTGAAATTTGGACCGATTCTGGTCATTAAAATCCCCTGATTCAGGTCTGCAAAATATAGCTATATTGGTGATCATAAAACCCTCACCTGCAGACAGCTGTAAACCTATTTACTTATTACTGTTCTTAAATCCCTGCAGGGTGAAAGAGAAATGAAAGATGTCATAGCTCTCCCCCCTTTTTTTTTTTCATTTGTGGCATATCTGACCTGTACCTCAGCCCTTCAGTTATGATTTTACTGTGCACTATTTACTAAGCACAGGTAACAGCAGCCTACCTTGTATACTCCCAATCAAAACCAAAGGACCTTCTGTATGTCGGGGATATTCTGTTATTAAACCCCAACATTATTAGTTTTTCTTTCCTTTTGACAACAGAAATAGAAACGTGTCAGTGAGAGACACTCTTCAATTATCTGGATTTTTTTGAAGGGCAGATCCGAGCCTTCTGAACCTTGTCCTATTTTTAACAGAGTTTGCTACAAATGGGGAAGAAGTGGCTTGGCTGCTTGACAAATCCTCCAGATCCAACTTAAACACCCTTTCCCTCTCACTGGCTTTGTCTAGACTAGGATCTGTAGGGGGTTTGTCTGCAGATGTTTGCTAAACCTTTCTAACTTGTGTGAAAATTTAGGCACTTTTAAGACAGATTGCCTTTCACAAATACTGACCTGACCTAGCTAAAACTTCCCAGACGTCTGTGTCCATGGCCAGCCACTGAAGCAATGACTGTGAGGGCATCAGACATTACAGCCTGGCAGCTGTTTGTCCCTGTGCTGCTGAAAGCATCACATCAGTGGAATTTTCTCCCTCTGAGTGCAGCGTCAGCTCCAGGTACCGTTAAATTGTGTTCAAACTAAGCCAGTGGATATTGCACTGGGGCAGATGAGAAGCACGGGCATCTGCTGCACATGATTGGACCAGAGAAAAAGCCTCTGTGTGTTGGCTGTTTGATTAGCCTGGTAAAATGCATAGACCATCCTTCTCTGAGGCAGAGCTGCAGGACTGTACCTGAATCAAATGTTTGGGAAAGGAAAGCCCCCAAACAACATGGGTGCCCACATGTGCAGCCAGGAAGGAGATTCAGGAAAAGCACATGTGACACTCTGTCCTGCCATGTGCTCAGGGATTCATTTAGGCACTCCATGCAGAGCCAGACTTCGGGTCTCCCGAAAATTGTATTCAAAGCCTGCGGGTACCCAGCTTGTAGGAACTGTAAATGTCGAGCTGAAGGTCAGTTTCCATGTTTTACTGTGAGTTTCTGGTCTTTCTCTTAAAAACATGGCCTAGTTATCAGATTCTTATCACAAGTTCTTGTTCCTAAATGTTAGAGGATGTTTATAGTTTCTGTCCACTACCATTGCCCTTAGGATCTCAGTATATAGAAACAGACTTTGTGATGATGGTGTATAAGGTTTTTCTTCCTTATGAAGAATCTCACTGACGGGAGTAGGGAGATGTTTATCACTGCCACACAGAAACCCTCCTGCCAACGAGAGCATTGCATGCTGGCTATGAAAGACAGAGGGGCACAGAGAGATGGATCTATGAAAGACAGAACAAAGGGAGAGGGAGATATGTAGGGGTTTTTTTTCCATTGTGAGAGACTCACGCATTATTTTTGGAGTCCAAACAGTTACATAGCAGGACCATGTTCTTGACCAGCACTCACCTAATTTTTAAAATAAAACTTTCATTACATGTTAGAGCTCACACAATATTCATAAACACGAGTCTCTGCCTTGTTTCCCCTCCAGCCTAACCCTCAAGCTGCTGAAGTGGAAATTAGGTTTTGTTCTTGTTGCTGTTTTTAACTGGCATAACGTTTCCAAGTGATGCTTGCTGGATTTCCTGAGGTGCAAAAGAGCGGTTCTGCAGATCACACCTTCACTCCAGAATGGAAAGTACTGGCCAAACAAAAGGGAGGGGGAGTGCAACACACACCTTTGTTTCTCTGGCAGAGATAATTGCCATTCCAACGTGAAATTTTGGCTCATCCTCTCTTTTGAGCAGGTGGACAGATTCTTTGAATCCCTGCTGAGAAAAAAAAAAAAAAGCTTACATGATCCTGACTCCTTACCCTCAATTGAGAGTTTTTTACAATGTTAGAACATAAGGCTTGAGTTGCTGAGACACATGGTTAAGACTTGAAATATTACACTTTTCTGCTTTGCAAATACATCTGAAAGGTTAAAAGCAAAGCATATTATAAAAACAAAATCTGAGGTGCACACATAAAGATTTTTTGGCCGAATTAAGACCTGATGTTTAAGCAGGTGCAGCTCCCCATTGTGTGGATAGAGTTTACCATAAACAGCAGCCTAGAGTTATTGACATTAAAAAGCAGGTGGAATAAGTTTATCCTGCTTTAATTGGATTGTAATATTCTCTCATTAGAAAACAAAGCAGCCACGTTGGCATCCCAGGAGCAGAAATCATCACAACTTTCTGCTGCCCAGGAAGGTTAGGAAGCTGCTGCTTTTCTCTTGTCTTGTCTTTTGATCAGAAAACTCACATTATATTTTTTTTTTTTTCTCCATGGGCTGTGAAGCCAGACCTCTTTTCTGGAAGTAAAGCGTAACCATTCTCCCTTGGTGACTACTCAGGCATGTCTGCAGCTTGTGTTGCTATGCCCAAATTAGGCTGAGATGCTGGGCAAATTCTTGAAATACCATACACTCATTCTCTGAATTAAGAATCCACTGCTGGTGTTTAATTTCTGTAGGTTGGTTGTTTGGGGTTTTTTTTATGTACAGATATTTATACTTTTTTATACTGATTATATCTGAAGCACGAGAAATGTTTGAGTGTGAAGAATGTGATGGAGACTCAAGGAAGCTGCGTCCTGCTCCTCCCCACTGCCACTTGTTTCTCATATGATTTTTGAGCAAGTCATTTACATCTCCTTGCGTCAGTTTCCTAGTGCATGTAAAGGAGATTTTAAGCTACTTCAGAATAATTCATTACTAACACCAGTGATATTTCCTGTCATCCGCTGTGTGGTACCACTGGGGTGGAGACAGTGCCTACACAGTAACCAGCAGGAGAGACCCTGTTATAATCCTGGCTCCCTAAGTGTTTGCAAGTAGTGCAACTAGTGAAAGCCATCTTGCCTGAACTATCCTGCCACGCACATGGATGTGGCACATGCTCTGGCAATGAGACACTGGAAACATTTCCAGTTTCTATGTTCCAACAACTGCAACGAATCAACCACTTCTGACCTCCTGCAGTGTTGTGTGCTCTTCCTTCTGCATGAAGATGGAGGACTTTGGAGTCCTTCAACATCTTTCAGGTTCAGCCCCTTTCAGATTCAATTAATGCATGGCTTGAAAACTTGCTAGAAAATGTAGTTCTTTAGCACTGCAGCACTTCTTCATTTAGTACTTTGCAAGTGAGTTGTAAAAATTTGCCCTGGAGACAGGGAAATGCAAATATAAATTAGATGGAGCACTAATAACATTACATTACAGAACAATGCAAACCATTTTGGACACCCCACAGAGAAGAAATCCACGCATTCCTTTCTGAATCATCTTTATGGAAATTTCTGTAAACGTGCCGTTATTAAAAAGGAGTAGCAATTATTTCCTTCTTTGGTTCATCAGTTGCAGGGAGGGGGAGATTTGGCAGGGGAATTAATTTTGATTTTTTTCCCTCTTTTTCTTCCATGTGCTTGTCTCACATGATGGCCACCAACAGTGTGGAAGCCTCCACTGGTAGAAGGGAGCAAGAAGGACAGGAGAAGTGTTCAACATCGTTACAGATGGGCCTCCGTAGGTGTAAGTAGTTAGAGAGTAGCAGAAGCAGACAAGGTTGCACTAACAAACAAGGCTACTCGGGAAGCCAAAGCTATTAAGATATGTTGACATAACATTTGCAAGCTTCACAGGGGCCATCATTATAAATTAGATTTAGTATTGATCAGACAGTTCAGCATTGGGGCTGGAGGAAAACTGGACACAGAATTCCTTACAAAAATGGCACTTTTGGTTTCTGCCTTGTGATTCATGCAGAAGGGCAGAGCACACCCCACCCCCCAGTCTACATACTGACCTCAAAAGGTGTGACTGCTGGGTGCAGGCAAAAAGTTGCAGTCATTTGGAGTTGGCGTAATCTTTCAAAATTGCAGTTGCAGTCATAACAAGGACATTAAAAATGTGCCCGAGAGATAGAAGTTAAATCCAACACGTCTGCAAATGCTGCAACTCCTTGCTAATGAGGCCTACTGGAGATTTTGCAATCGTATCATTCCGGATGAAAACCGTCTGGCTGTGTGTTACAAGGTGTACCAGGGAAGGGATCTGGTGATTTAACACAAGGAGAGAAAGCAGCTTGTGAGGCTCGTTAGATCAATGGGGATTCCAGCCTTATACCTCAAATTATATGCCCTCTCTTCTAACATTCACCTTTGCTGTGCAACGCCTACGCCTTCCTCTTTTCTTCTCTGTTTTTTTCCTCCTTTTGTTCCAGCAGTGTATTTTCATGCTTTTCCAGTAAGCACCACCAGAGCAGAAAATACCCAAGGTTTATAAGGAAGCCACAGGTAATTCACTGCAGCTGAAAGTTTCTTTGTCCAAAATGAAGGTTTCGCTGCCCTCTCTATCACTTGACAGTGTTTAAATTCCCAAAGAAAATTGCTGCCAGCAGCTTGACAAGCTTACAGGGACCAGGCGCTCTCACCGTGCCGAACCTCAAATAAAATGCAGCTGGCAGAGGGAGATGATGGTCATCCACCTAGTCCTGTTCAGTCACAAAGTGCCAAATACTCCTCCTATGGTTCTGAGACTAGTTGAGACTTTTTCCCCTGCTCAATGAACTTGAATTCAAGCCCCAGATCCCCACAGCATGTCCAGAAGTGTGATGGTACACCCTCCGCTTGCTCCTTCCTTGGTTAAGATAACAGTGACACTGTCCCAGATGTGAGCTCCATGCTACAACCCTGACTGCAGCATTTCTGAGTGTTTGGCCTTGACACCTCACCATACAGACTGTAAGTCTTATTGGTCCCATTTCTTACAGTCCCTAACACATGGTTTGTTTGGGAATCCTAGGCACCACACCAGCTGAGTAGTGGTTGTATGTTGTGTTCACAGCCCCCTGTGTGTCCAGCCTTCTGTGGCTTGCTCTTCCCACCCATGGCACAGAGCACCTTTGGCCCCAGGCAGACACTCGTGTTCCACCAGGCAGGACTGGCACTGGCCTTTCCTTAAACCTCTCCTCTTACCCTTCTGAACTGACAAGATGCCATGTTAGGATTTAGTGATTAATAATTAATGAAACGTACACTGCCTTGTCACTGAGGAGGGATGAAGATCCATGGAGAGTGAGGCCCCATTGAGATTAGTTCCAGTTCCTGGGGATCTTGCCCCGCCACTGCTGCTGCCTTTCATCTGCTCCTCCAACCTCTGCCAGCAGGAGGAAGGCAGAATGTCTTCCTGATGCGCTCCTGAAGACAGAGAAAAGCAGAACTGCTCCTGGTTTTCTGAGGAAACCAGGGACCTAAGGGGTGGCTCAGAAGTTAAACCTTTTAATTAGGAGGGACTGACTCCCTACCAAGCCCTACAGCATCTGGCTTCAATAATGCAATGAGGTCTTTGCAAATACCCCTTGGCTTCAGAGAAGTAGATGCACTGTCTGTCGGCTATCACCAGGAGTCATGGAGGGAGGGGACCAGCACCAGGGCACGGGGGCACCACTTCTTTGGGGGAACCAAAGCTAGGAGATCACCTCCCTCAGCCTGCAAGCCACGGTGATGAATTTCAGACAAACAGCAAGGGGAAGCAGCAGGCGAGCAGGGGACAAAGGCTGGCCGCAGGAGAGGTGCCGCCAGCATCCTCCTGCCACCGCATTGTGGTGAACAGGGGTGCTCGAGTGCCCGACTGCAGGGAGGGTTGGGAGAAAGAAGCTCTTTAAGCGAGACTATTCAAGCCTTTATGTCTCATCTCTTCACCCGCAGTGCCCCGGTAAGGAGCAGAGACTGCCCATAAATTGCAGTTTAAATCCATAATACCCCTGCACTAAACTGTCATCAAATGGTTACAGGTGAAATAACGAGACAAAAATGAAGGCTGGAGAAGGATTTTTATTGCTTTTAAAAGGTCTTCCTTGCAAGATGCTTGCCTTTTATTTCAAAAATGGTGCTGAAGAGTATAAAGAAGGCGGGGGAACTAGAGCCCCCACAGTTGAAGTGGGGAAAAAAACAATACTTTAATCACCACTCCTATTTATAATGTAATCATTCTTACATTTTGTTGCAGGGCATTTTATTCAGTACATCTTTTGTAACCATTTCTCTTTTGACTTTCTGGAAGATTATGCTAAATGTCAAAATGTCTCTTTGGGCTCATAAAATGATGCCATAATAAAGTGTCATTTTAACTTAGAATGAGTAAAACAACCTATAAAATAAAATGGAACATTTTGACATTAATTGAAAAAGTTACCTGCTTCTCTACTTTCAGCAGATTCATGTCAGCATTAAAAGAAATAAATTAGGTTACGGTTTATTACAACATGTGATGACCTTTAAGTAATTTTATAGCACTTTATGGTTCTGTTGCAGTCTTCTAATCAGCATTGTGTCTGAAGGAAACGATAAGCAGCCTTTCTCCTTCCTCCAAAATTCTGTTAATTTTAATCCCTATGCATGGAGCAGGATTGCTATTGCAACCAGGTGAGTCAGTTTATTTTACTGTTATTTGAGTCTTGCAATATCCTCCTGATTATTTTTTTTAAAAAAATATTTATTAACTTTAAGAGCTTTTTTTTTTTATTACCAACTAAATGTGAATAAAACCAAACTGTGGCCAGTAGGGCATTCAGACTTCTTCCTCTAACTTTAAACACCAGTAAGTAGTTCTGCTGGAAACTGCATAATTTTCCATCAGAAGACTTTCTTGTACTAGCTGCCATTTATGCAATGAATGTACCCCCAAGGTAAATTTATACTAGCAGTTTTGACACATGTTTACAAAATGCACAACACCACACAAGCATGTACATGGAAACACACACTAGGAGGGTGTTTTAATAAGGCTAGAAAATTATTTTAGAAAGTCTTTGCAGAAAGACACCCTGCAAGTTTTCCTAAGTGAGTTTTGTAAATTATTTTTTTTAAAAAAGAGAGAAAAACACATTAACTAAACACTTTTAGCTGAAATTAAAATGTCCGTGATACATTGCTTGAGGATAATAAATTTACCCCTTCTGTTTTTCCTGTGATCTAGTTATAACTGTCTTAGAATATAATAGAAGATACATGATTTAAATTAAAGAGGTCAGAATTGAATATTTTGGATAATTCAATAAAAAACCAAAAAGAAAACGGTGATGAAAAGCAACAAAGCAAAGAAGGCAGCAACCAAAAAGACAGCAAGGGACTGGAGATGCTGTCTTCTCGGTACGGGCTGGTAATGGCTCCTAAACCAGGGGAGATCTCTGCTGACTCCTTCAGTCAGTTTTCTTCCCAGCATATGTCTCATCATTTCTTTTCATGTGTTAGATCCATTATTGTAAAGCAATGTAATTTCCATTGTCATACGACTAAGAGAAAATATTTCTAAAGCTTAGCAGTAAGAACACGTAATAGTTTAGATTCTATTGTCACCTTTAATCTGCTGAAACATTTAATTCCTTTTCTTATAATGAAAATACTGTATTTCTGTTATCGTGTCCAGAGAATTCTGGTGGAAATTATAAGTTTTCTCAGACAAAGTTATGTTTGACTATTTCTCTGATGAGGTGAAAGGTCAATTTGCTTATAGTTTCCATGCTTCATTAAAATTCAGCTTCTCTGCTGTGTAATGTGGGTAATATTAATTTTCTAAACATTGATGTACAGCAGCTGCTAACTAATTTCCATAATGGTTGTTCTATTCTAAGGGCATTAAACCTGAAACAAGGTGGATCCAAATGGAAAAAAATGTAGATGATTACTGGCCATCTGCCAAAAAGACGCTTGGGGATGTGAAATTTCTGGAATCACTGAAGGTTCATTTTGATCAAATATTCATATTCTGAGCCATGTGTCAACAATTTTACTGTTTAAAGACAGGGAGGTTGTGGAGGGGAATATTGACACCATCCTTCACGCGGGAGTTTGCTTTCAGGCTTCTTACATAAAGGAGAATATGTTGTTAAAGAAGAATGGAGTTAACATTAAGAACATTAAGATGTGCTCAAAGGAAGGTGCCAAAGTAAGAGAGACACAAATTTCTTCCCTCAGGAAAAGGGAGCATGCAGGGAGAGAGGTCATGGTAATGCACTCAGCTTTGAAGTCAAGAATAACCATATGCATGACCATTTGGGACACGCTTCATGTATTTTCATTTCTACAGATTCATTATACTAATGGCAGTAGACAGGACTATGCGTTTAAACTGAGGGACAGTCCCACATTAACAGACTCATGTGCCCAGGTGGAGTCCCAGCCTTGGGGGACTGAACTGGCAAACCAGCCAACACCTTCCGATTGTATCCACTCTGCGATACTTCTCTGTTCCCGAAAAGCACATCCTTCTGGGAGAAATTGCCTGCTCCAACCCATTTGGTCCCACTTTGCTTATTGCCAAATAGTTTACCAAGATCCATCTGTGACCAGCAATGAGTTTCTCCAGCAGACTATTTTTCTGTTCCTGAGCATTTCACAAACCACCTTTCATTTTCTTGAGTGTATTTGATAAGCAATGTTACTCAAATACACATCAGCTCACAAGCTATGCAGAGTGTGGTTGTGTGATTCGTCTTCATTACCGTTCCAGTCTGACTGCACGCCTTGGTTGCGTGGTGCCGCACATGATGGAGCGTTTTCTTCCTGGTGAGCTGAGCCAAAATGAGATAAACCAGGGGAAGCTCTGTACACAAATGAAATGGTGATGAGGGCTGTTCTGCCAGTGGAGGATTGATTAGTGCTTCACCTATGCTAGCCTTGCTTTCTTATTGCTTCCATTTCCTCAATGTATGTGGCATGAATACAGAAGTATGAAAACCTTAATAAAAAGACAGCTACAGCTGAAGGAATTCCTATTGCTGGGAGATCCCCCTGGGCTTACCAAATGTCAGTCTCAGTGGTGATTTCTTGGGTAGGAGACAACTCAGACAGGGCCAGGCATCTGGGGTCATCCCTAGAAGAGGGTGATGGCATTCCCGGGGTTTATTAGCTTGGATTCATCATAGAGATAACCCACCTTCAGCATCAGACCACAAGCAGAAATGAGTTTTTATACCTGCTCCTGACTGTGCAGACAGTCTAAACTGTCAGGGGATTGCACATGGGAAATACCACGTGCAGCTTGGCAGAGGTCTATTTTTGACCTTTAATTTCCCTGCTGTTTAGGCTCCTCTGATTTCAGCCTTGCTCCCCCTCCATCCCAGCAAAGATTAAGTCAGCCATTGACAAGATGAGAAGCCACAATGAGAAAGTTTTCATGAACATCAGAAACACCTACCCAGCTTGTCTGGGAACTGCACTCACCACTTCTGAATGTTTCTGCGGCCTTCTAAGTCCCTTGTCAAGGCCTTCTCCTGCACATGTGCAAACCTTATGCAAAGTTTCTCCATTGCCCATCTTTCTCTCTAACCTAGACAGAGCTGTGTCTAGCAATACATGCCAATGATGTCCCCATGACAAATACTTTAAAAAAGTATTTTTGGATCTTTGCACTCTGGTTTTCTAACATAAAAATGCTAATCTTCATCCAGTGGTGTGTCTAGACCAGCTCCGTCTGGTCCAAAGCAAAATTAAATCAAGGCAAGAACCAAGTGATATTTCAGTTTCCAGCAGCATAAGTGACTTAGCTTAAGTGGCTTCCTAAGCCTAAAACTGAGTTTGCATCTTTGTGATTAATAGTCCTCAATGGATATTTCTTTTGCTAATTTATAAAGCAGCCTTTCCAGCTGCTTTATTCTTAGGCCCTGGTGAAGTGAAATGGGAAATGAAGGCTGTCTTTACTAATGAGAATTCTCACTCTCTTATTTTTCTATATTGATATAATTTCAATGCAAGTGTAACACTTCTCTTTTTTTTTTTAATCTTTCAGAACAGCTCCTTTCTGAAATGAGGAGAAACATTACAACTCCCAGCCAGGAATGTAGTATTTTAGGAAAAGTGGACATTGCTGTAAATAAGGGCTTGCAACACGAGGGGAGGGGGGAAGGGTGTGGGGTGGGTAAAAAGACTTCTTAGCTTTAAATATAGCACTGTAATGAAAGTTTATAATGCAGAAAATTAGTGACTGCATTTTAGCAAGCTGAACTGACTTTCACCTTCCGCCCTCAAAGTGGCCATTTGATTTTAACCCTGGTAAGAGAACTGCATAAATAATCAAAGCCACCTGTTGGGGTGAGCCTGAGGAAAGAGCAACGGTCAGGCAAGGTTGGAGACACTGCTCCCACCCTACAGGGCTGCATCCCCCTCCATCTTCACAGATGCAGAAGGCTTGGGGATTGCTCTCCTTCAATCCACCTCCTCTCCCCTCTCCAGGGCAAGACAGGTCCAGAAATAATATTCCTCATTTTATAGGTTGGGAAAACTGAGTTTTCGAAGTTTATCACATGAAAATAAGGACATGCCATGAGAGTGCTGTTTCGGCAGAGAACTAACCAGCTAGGAAGGCCAGCACTCGTTGTGAAAGTTGTGCTCATGATCAGCTCAAAAAAAAGGTGTTATGAAAGAAGAGAGAGAACAGGGCTTTGTGTTCCGCATTAGAAGTGTTGTTATGGTGCTCTCTGTTCTGTTACACATTTTATTAGGATAATAATTTCAGTAAACTACATCTGGCTTTCCTGAGGGCTGTCCCCTCAGGTTAAACAGGCTACCTAAAAATAACTCCTTTTTTTTATGAACGCTCCTCCTTTTTATCTTCCTTTTGATGGCTTTTCATTTGAATTATTTCTCTTTTTTTTTTTTTTTTTAAAGATTACATTAGCACGTTTTTCCCCTTAATTCTATAATCTTTTCAACTCTAGGCTCCTTTGTACTTTGTGCTTTTGTACCCTTTTCTTCTCAAGTCCTTTTCATGTTTCCTCCCTTTTGTTTTTCCCTGAGAGCCTTTATTGTCATTTTATCCTTTATTTTTAGTCTTGAGCTGTACAGTAGGAAGTAATGCTAAGAAAATTGAAAAGGAAAAAGCTGCATAAGCCAATGTAGTAAAGAACAGTCATATACTGAGCAGTAGGAGAACTTAGATATAGAAGGCACAGTGGTGAAACCCGTATACTTTTGGTCTCTGTGGTGCAATACCCATGAAAAATAAAACAGTGACATTTCCTTTAAAAAAAAAACAAAAAAAAGGCAAGCCAATAAACAAATAAAAAAACCCCCACACCTGTGTGCATCTATGACTTTGCTATAAAAATGGCCTGGAAATGGACCTCTTTGCTATGAGAATCTGAGCTAAATCCCCCACGCATTGAGATAAATCTATTTTTAAGGCACAGATGTGAGAGAATTTGCCTGGAGACTCCTACCAAGTGAGCAGAACCTGACAGTGACTGATTTTGGCTTGTGCTGGAAGCTGACTTACTGTTTTATGAGTTAACAACTTATTGTTTAAATGCTTTAATGCTGATTTATGCCAAGATTGCCTGCTTTGTATAAAGAGGTATAAAACCGGCTATCGTTTATATAAATCACATTCCTGATAAAGTCTCTTCTCAACTGAGGAGACAAACGTGGCCAATTAATATTGGGAATCTGACAGATTGTTGCCACCATTAAACCAAACTATCTCTGCGTGCATCAAATCCCTTCCTCCTATTTTACTTTTCCATTGCTGCAACTAAAATTGAAGAAAAACAGGAGTTAAAAAGGAGAGGCTCTGAGCAGCAGCTCACAGGGGTGAGTGCTGTGTGGTGCTGAGTGCTTGCCCAGGCTCTCAGTCTCACCCACCATGCAGGTGCCAAGGGGATCAGGCTCCCACTAGCTCTGATCTCCTCACCAGGGCTAACAGAAAGACCTTTTTTTTTTTTTAATTCCTTGCTTATTGTTTGTGTGCCTCTCCTTATGAAATGCTCTGTCGGTGCCATAGGTTCCCACCAAGACCAAAGCAGGGTCCAGCCTCTGCTCCCTTTGGTGGAGCTACTCCTCCATCCCTGCTGTTCCACTCCTTTATTCCTGTAGTCTGTCTCTGCTGATAGCTGTTGTTCCAGAACTTATTTTTAAGTATTTGATAGCATTAAGTATTGCTAAGATACATATGACAATTATCTCACTGCTTCAGTACAACTTGGTGCAGAAACTGAACTGGGATGAAAAAACTGAATTGAGTTGTGGGGTAATGCCAATTCAAGTATTTCAACCGTAAAGATCAAGCAGGCTCTAGGTATATATAGAGCAATAGGCAGGGGGTCTGCACTGGAATTCAGATTCCAGTCTCTAGAGTCACTCAGGTCACTCGCCAGCGCCAGTGGGGCAATGTTTAAATGCAGAGCAATGTTGATGTAGAGCCAGTGTCCCATCCACAGGCTGGAGGTGGAGCTCAAGCTTGTAACCACTCCACTGCTCATCTCTTTTTGCACCAGACCACTGTGGTAGGCAGGAGGTACAAAATGTCTAGAAAAGAAGAGTCTAAATGTCTGCCACTATGAACGTGCGAGGCTGATGTGATCAGCCAGCTGCATCCAACTGTTCTACAAATATGTTGTCGTCGTCCCCCCCCAAAAAAAAAAAAATCATGAAAAAAATCTAAGTTAAATTCTTCAGTCAGAAGCCCTGGTGGAATGATGCTGTCATAAATTTTTATGGAGACATAACCAGGGATGATGAGTTCTTGGGTTGTGATGTTTATTAAAGTGTTTATTGGAACCTTGCGGTACAGTAACAAATGATATCATAAAACAAATTGGGCTGTTTCTAATCAGAAAAACAGCACAAAAATGAGACATCTAAGGCAAATGTGTTTCTTTTTTTCTTTCCATTTCCATTTCATGAAAAATTACCAGTATCTTTCCACAATCTTTTCAATCACTTTGAATTTAGAGCAGTGTACTAGCAAGAGTGTCCTTTCTTCCATCTTATATTTTTCACCACCTATTCTGTAATGATTTTGGCCTGCTTCAGAGGTGACACATCCCTGAAGACAATCCCTCTGTCTTTGTTTTGAAAGTCTAAAATTTTCGGTAGTCATGACTTACAGACTCAGAGGGGGACACTACAGATATTCAGTATGACTTAATGTTTTATTCAGACTGTAATGCCCTAAATTATTTTTCATTTAAGTTAGGTGCTTAGAGGGTTAAATTCAACCTTTTTGAGGATCACATAAAATCTTGGTAGCCCTGCTTTCTGTGAGTGATGGTCCCCTAGCCACACTCCGCTCTTTTTGAGATGCAGGTCCATTTTAGCACATCTAGCTCCGAAGACATTACTGATGTCCTCTGTGTTGGGCTGTCATATTTCTTCTCTCTGCTTCTCTGTTTTCCTTCTCACAAGCCTCTGCTTGTCCTGTCTGCTGAGACTGTAAATTCTTCATCGCAGCATCTTTCATGGCCAGAGATTTTGTCAGCTCTGCATTGCTGACATCACGGTGCTGCGGGGCCGGTGCACAGCCGACAGCTCCAGTTTGCTCCCCCAATGCCTGGCAGCAAGAGCTTGGGCTGGCAACAGCTGTGCCAGTGTATGGACAGAGCTAAGACATCGGGGATGGGAAAAAAAGAGTACAAGTACTAGGCTCAGAGGTCCGGTTTGTTTATGTCGAGTACATAGGAAGGGGCATACAGACCTGGAGTGAAAAGGGACAACTAGGTGCAGCTCAGGGATGGAAAAGGAATGGGAAATGCCTGGGGACAAAGGAGAGACAGAGAGCTGAGTGGTGCAGAGGGATGGAAAGTGTCAATGGTTTGGAGACATTTGTGGAGACTATGGAAGATTTTTGTTGGTGCTTGGTGATGGCAAATGTCTGCTATCTCCTCCTCCCTTCTCCCCATGAACCTGTGCCCTTGCACAAATGGTGTGGGGCAGTGAGAAAGGAAAAGACAGGGAGATCGGCAGTGCAGAGTCTGCCTCTCACTTTCCACTCTGGAGAAAGCCCTTCCCTCCACCCCCCAGCAGTACACCCCAACCACGGGGGCAGCAGCACATCCAGCTACCTAGAGAGAGAGAGAGAGAGACAATGCTCTGCAGTCAACTTGGGTGGCTCCGGCAGGTGGTCCCCATCCCTACAGGGAGAAAGGATAAGCAAAGGCAAGCAAAAGAGTCAAAGATGTGGCAACCAGGCCTGATCATATTGTTGCAGCCACCAGTAGTTAGCCATCCAAGGCAGCCACCAGCTTTGCCTGGGCTAAAGCTTTGCCCTCACTGATCTTAAGGACGATTCAAAATGATAAACTCTGTGTGTGTGTGTCTACTTGTAACAAGGGATATCTTTTAGCTTTGGAGACTAGCGAGTGAGCTGAGGAAAATCACTTTAAATAACATGAGATGTGGAAGCATATTTTATCTATTTATCAGGATTTAATCTAAACCTACTTATATCTATTTCTGCATAGCTACAGGTGGAGAATTGAGGCTTAGAACAAGTGGTGGATTAGGCTGACCATATTTGTCCTAGAACAACTCAGCTTTCACACAAACAACCCCTTCAAAATGCATATCTGTGGAAAGAAGGTTCATGCTCACCCCGGCATGAACAAACACTGAAGCTGCTGTCACACGCACTGTCACATCGCCAGCCACAGTCCTGCACGGGTACACAGTGCTCATTTTTCAGCCACAACTTCTACAATTTCCTGCCTAACATGAGCTGTGAAAGGGAATATCCTCCTTGGACATTCAGATCTTCTGTTTATGTGGGCAACTTTTGGAGACCAGGGGTCCATCCCCATCAGAATTTTATAAATCTCACTCAAACATTTTCAATACTCTTCAGAGTAAAATGGACAATGAGGTGGAAGTGAAGACAAGCTTCATTCAAACTCGTTGCAACATGAAACAGTTTACAGCATGTGCTAACTGTTATAACACATACAACGAAGGTTTTCTTCTCTCTGTTCATTTTTGAGAAGTTGGAAAGCGTTAGGGAGTTCTTCTGAGTTTGTGCACTGGCACTTTGGCCTTCAGTGGGGGTTTTGATGGTTAATCCTTGCAGAGATCAACATGCCGTGACAGGGGCTGAGCATGAAAAGTCGCACATTGGAGAAAGTTAAGATGCTAAAGGCTTTTTTTCCTTTACTTGTTTTTTGACGTATACCAATTTAATATTCTCATCTAATTAGTATTATCCCAACAATGAGTAAGGTAGAGAGAATGCCTTTTCTTGAGCTGTGTGACAGAGCTCTCTGGAACCTCCCTTGCATCCAATGTGCACACAAAAGAACACACCATAATTTTTCTGTTGCAATGGTTACCAGCTAGACATTGCCTTTGTCCACAACCATGTGCCCTGGGGGGAGATTTACAAAACTGAGGTTGAAACTTAGCTTTAAGGTAGCACCTTATAACTAGGCAGAGAGGCCTGTGCTAGCAACCTCTCTGTGGAGAGAGATTTGTGATTTTTCTTAACTTGGACAACACAGTAGTCAACCAGAGCTAGCTTAGAGACACCAGGTGAACATGTCATTAAAAAGAAAACATTTGATAATACTTATTTTTATCATTGCAGATAGAAAGTACTGGAAAACCACGCCAATACTTGAAAATATTTCCTCTCTAGCACAATACAGTCACACCCATAATTTACCACCCTCCTCAGCAAAAGACAGAACTGACCTTTTCTTATTAAATGGGAGTGGGAAATGGAAGGCAGGGGTAGGACTACCAGAAATAGAGAGAGGACAAAATTGTATGCTGACTCTGAGGTATGAGGCAAGGCCAGAGCTTGCAGAGGCAACAGAGAGCTGGGGGATGCGGCAAGGTGCTCCTGGGAGGAGGTGGTGGTGTGGGGAGAGACACAAGTGAGCCAGACAGGACTAAACGGCTACATTTGAGATGGTCCGGAGGGGAGGGAGTGTAATCACTGTTAATTAATTACGCTGTGTTTATTTTTACTCTGTTATTCAGTGCCCCAGGTGCTTTACTGGTGGAGAGGGAGGGAACACTAATAAATCGGTATTGCTGCTTATTATTATGTACTAATTTGTAGCAGCAGTTTGTGGGCTTTTTTTTTTTTTTTTAAAGCAAGTCAATAGAGATAATATTCCTCAAAGGTGATTTCCAGATAAGAAGGCAGTTTATCAGTACTCCCAAATTTCAGCCAGCTGTCATTAAGCATGTCTTCTCTGCTTGTGAAGGGCTTTGTAGCTGGGTCAGGGCTGCTGGAGCCGGCTGCAAGGTTGCTAAGGGAACCGCTCTGTCCTGAGATTCTTCTTATGCATCAAACTTTCATCTTGCAAAATTTCTGTAGGCAAATCACTGTGAGATGAATGATAATATGCTGCACAACTGGGACAAGTGGGCTGAGGTAGCTAGAAGGACTGAGTCACATTTGTTTGATTTCATTTTCATATTAGGTGTGTGCACAGACGCATAGCTAAAAGGACATAAATATATGGTATTACACATGCATTTGTGCTTCCGCAATACGGTACTACAGGGATTGCCATTAATAATATTTGGGGACTTGGGGGGTGTTTTGGAAGATGCTGTGGAAAAGAAAAATAAAAATCAATATAAATATTACTAGAAGGACCTTAATTTTGATGGGCTTTGGATCAGGCAGGCAGTCTCACTGGAGCATTTCTGTCTCTGAAATGGGAGGCAACAGTCACTCAGACAAGCGATACAGATTGAACCACACAGCTCTCCGAGCTGAAAAATTTTGGCCAAGAATATGAAACAAACTTACCCTTAAGAAAAAGCTCTTTAATGTGCGCAGAGAGTAGATCACATGTCTCTTCCTGAGGTCTCACCTTATCAGACAGGTCCATAGATAGTCTAGCACACTGCACATCATTTATCTACCTCAAAAAATTGGAAGGGTTGAGTCAACCCTGCTGGGATTTAAACCTTTGTTTCCAGGATGTCTGGATATTTCAAAGCTGATACTTAGACTACTAAGCCAACCCCTCTGGCTTAGTTCATTATACAGTAGAGGAGCTTATAGTGAACTCTGACCTATAGTGAAACTGTTGAAAGTGAAAATCTGGAATAGTTCCAGTGATGGTCCTTGCTTCCAGCAAGACTATAATTGGTTTATAAACAACTACAAAAGTTGCACTATTTAGCATATTTTAACTACTGCTTGCTGCAATCCTTCTTTAATGCAATATTTGAGTTTTGCACAAGTCTTATTCTTAAATTAGTCTTACATTGAAATGACATGTCTATGGCATGGGATACAGTCCATCAAGAGAGGACTGAGATTCCTTTTTGGCCTCAAAAGTTTCCTAGTATTTTCAGCAACTAGCTAATGGGTTGATTTAAGATCAGTAAAAAATTAAAAATTAAATGCCAACCAAGATTGCTAGCCCTAAAGAATGAAGGCTTGACAGACCATCTGACTATAATAAATTGCTCAGCTCTGCAATTTCCAGGAGCACAGAAGTCTGCTACAACATAGTCTTGTTTGTGTTGGTACTGACGAGCCTGAGATTGATGCAGTTCATAAAGACAAACATAACTTTCAGTGGCTGAGTTACTTTAGCCTTCAGCAGACTGTAAGAAGCAAGTTCTGACCTATCTCAGGATTAAGACCTGCAGCATTCCAAATTAGAGTAAATTAAACTTTTGTCATATCATCTGGCTCCATTTAAGAAATTCAGTTTATAGGCAGAGTCAGGCCATGCTCCCCTATATAGCCAAATGAGAGGTAGTGTGGAGAGGATTATGCACTTTTCTCTGAAATTATGTTGTTCAGAAAAGTGGCATTGTTGTTATAGCACGATAATCTATGGATATAAATGAGGCAAAGTTTGTAGGGGGAGATAATATCTTTTATTAGACCCAGCAGATTGTTGGAAAAGAACAGACAACCTTTCAGTTACAAGAGCTATTTTTCAAGGCTGAAATAAAAGCAGCGTCTTCCGTGTTAAAGCCAATTGAACAGCTGGTCTGAGTTTAACTTGATTACATTAAATAGTTAGACTATCTGGGAGAGAAAGTGCTTGGTTCCTGTGGAGCATGAGAGTGATGTGAGCGAGGGAAAAGTTGATAAGGTCCTTAGCTCCTATCGGGCAAAAAGAGAAAAATGCAGGTAATTCATTGTATGTGAAAGGTGGAGGGGCTTGAGGAGGGAATTACAATGTGCCATAAAGCCAATCTCTCTATTTAGTCTGTAATTCTTAGTGTTCAGCAGGGGTGCACATTTTACTTCCCACACTCCTCTTCTGAAGGTGCTTTGTACATCTCCCTGGAGGGTTAGGCCTGAGCAGTCACAGGTGGAGTGGCTACTTTGTGAAAAAAGCCCTTCTGTTATCTGGGAGCTTCTGTCCTTTGCTGACCATCTCTGTGAGTTTTTCCTGCGTGTCTTTATTGTTCTTTTACTGCCAAGGAGACTGCGTGGGTATCTGTCTCACTGGCCAGTGCACAGTGAGTTCTGGGATGTGTTTGTGCAGGAGCCAAAGGTTTCGTGGCTTCTGTAGTGGTGCATTTACTGTGGTGGTTATGGAGACACGTTGGCAAGTCTCGCATGAGTTGCTCAGATGCAGCGTGGTTCACAGAGGCATTGAAATGTTGATTGGAAGGGTGCTCACTTAGTCCAGACTCATGTTTAAGCAGGTTTATTGCAAACACTAAATCAGGTCTGTGGCTTTGTCTAGCCAAGCAAGCATTGAAAACTTGCAAAGACAGAGATTCACCACATCTCTGGGAAGCCTATTCCGCTGTTGCCCTGAGCTCGTAGTGAATAAGTCGATTCTATATCCACTCTGAACCTTCAAAGCTGTGATTTGCGGCCCTTGCACATTTTTAAACCATCTGCTGTCTACTAGAAGACTTGGGCTCTGTTGGCTTTCAAACTCCCCTTCAAGCTGTTGTATGCAGCTCTTACATTCTCCCTTTACGGATCCTCTTTATCAGACCGAACAAATCAAGCTCCTCCAATACCTCTTCACTCGCCATATGCCCCAAGCTCAGGACTGTCACAGTACAATCCACCAAACCTTCCACAGTTCTTTGAGGGTGCATTCTCTGTCATCACCCGTGTTGCTGATGAAGATACTGGACAGTATTTTACTTGTTTTCAAACCCTTTGGCACTCTGTTTGCTCCTGCCTGCTGCCTTAACCTTGAGCCATTGATTAGTATCTTTCCAGCCTGGTAGCCCAGCCTATTTTCAGTCTGTTTGTCCTCCCCATACTTCTTCAGTTTCCCAAAAAGAATGATACAAATCCAGATTTGCCACCCTCCCTGCAGCCATGCCATCAGTCCTTTCACCACAGAAAGGAATCAGGGTTTCTGAACAGGATCGTAAAAACATTGGAGGTTTACAGTTGGAAGTGAACTCAAGGTCACATAGTACAAACCCCGATTCAAAGTTGAGCTAACTTCAAAACTGAGATCAGATCAGTCAGGGGCTTATACAACTGAGCTTTGAATATTTCTGGTCATTCCAATGATCAAAATGGCCTTTACTATAGAATGTACTTTTGATACAGAATGCACTTTTACTACAGAATGCACTTTTGCTACATCTCTGTCTCTGCCTTCTCTACACTTTCCCACTAGGCAGTAGAAACCAACAATCAGAAATCCCTGTATCTTTCCTTTCTCCAGGTTGAAGTAACTGTGCTCCTTCCAGTCATCCTGGTGACCCTCCCTGATACTTACTTTAATATGTCAGCATTTCCTTTATATGGAGGACATAGGGAAGAAATGGGGTGGTTAAACTGCCTTCAGATGGGATCTCACAAGTGTCAAAGAGAGGGAACCAGCCCACTAAACCTGCCAGCAGCCCAGTTCTCAGTCCAACTTCATCTCCATAAATACGATTTCCTTTGATAAATCTGTTGTCTGCTCCTATTTACCACCAGTCATTTATCTGTTTGGAAATGGGTGTGGTCTGTTATTTTTCCAAGGATGGACCAAACTACCGTAGATCCTCCGGGACTTTCTTAAAGTTGGGTGTAACGTCAGACAGTCATCATGGAGCTCCCTCAAACACATTTTTCACAAATGGTGTCAGCCTCACAGTCGTATCAATCATATCTTTCGGCACCTGCTGAGGAGTCCCATCCAGCCCTGTGGATTTCAATACACTGTTGTCTATCCTCCTTCCCTTATGGCACTGGTGTGTGCAAAGATCTGGGAGCAAGTTTTCCCTGAGGCAAAAAGTCGCTGAGTACTTCAGCCTTTTCCATTCTGTGCATCACTAGGTTTTCACACATTCAGAAATGGTTGTGCATTTTCTCTGAGTTTCCTTTCACTTCTGTCATGCTTGTAAAACTGCATCTTGTTAGCTTTTATGTTCCTCCCCAGTTTTAACTCCAACTGGGCTTTGGTCTCTCTGGTTTTGTCCCAACATGTCTGAGCAGTACTTTTATACTTTTCCTTTGTTGTCTGCCCTTGTTTCCACTTCTTATGTGCTTTGCATTTTAGTTCATTAAGAAGCTTCTTGCTTAGCCAAGTGGGCCTCCTGCCAAAAGTCCCAGTCTTCCTGAACAATGGTCTGAACAAGTGATGCATGTTGATCTCCAGGAGACTTGCTTTGGTCAATGAAGTTAGTGAGACTGGAGGGGGTGGGAGGGAATGTGCTGCCAATTTGTTTTCCAAGGAAGGAAATAAATTCCAACTTTCTTCAGATATGGATGATAATTCAGTATTATTTTCAAGGCCAGGGTGTTACCCTGGCAGCTGCCTACAATTGATGTGACTTTTTAAATGAAGAGACTTTGTATATGGCAGTGTGGTGGTTTGAGTAAAGATGGGGTCTATTTTAACAGAAGTAATCTGACAATCTTTTTTGGTAACTCTGAGGGGGTTTGGGTGGATGTAAGATTTCCTCAAAGCTAATACACCGTTTTTTCAGGCTATGGGTATACCTCCCAACTTTTTTGTTTTGTTTTAAATGATTGAGGGAGATTAAACGCTTGCGGAGGTAGGTGCACTGGTCCTGGTTCTGGGTGTATTCTTTATGTTGCTGGTTGTGACTAGGAAATTAGTGTTTGTACAGAAAGTGATTAATGAAGCCGCGGTGGAAATCGATAAGGATTCTAGGCTTTCAGTCCAGATGATGAAGCTTTCTTAGGTTTGTTGGTAGTTATTTAAAATCTCTTTCTCATGGTGAGTCCTACAGTGTATTGCGGGTGCACATTGTTCTTCAAGCTGTGAAAATGTCTGAAGAAAGTGTTCGTTATTGAAGGCAAAGTTTGGATAGCTAAGGGTAAAATGCATGAGCTGCTTTTGGTGTTGAGGTGCTCTTTCTATCCTACAGATGCTTTTCTGTTCTAGTTTAGGATTCCTCCTTCCTCTGAAAGTGCCTACTATCTTTTTTTTCACTGCTAAATATAAACATAAAATTTAGACCAATTGTTCTCTACTTGTTTTCAGCTTTCAAGAGCACTGCTTCTCTTTCAAACCTAATAAAAGATATATCTGGTTTTCTCTTCCAGCTATATCAGTCAATCTAGTAAAATGTATTACTTCCTCAGACTCAAAGAACATAGTGGAATAGATTTGAATAACTGCTCCAATCTGCTCCTTCATTTGTGTCTCCTCTCACTTAGCCACTTGCAGGGCAGGAATAATAAAATGACAGAATTGCAGCATAATTTAAGTTGGAGGTTTCTTTGAGGTCATCTATTCCAATCAATTACTCAAAGCAGATACAACTATGGTTAGCTAAAGACCTTTTCCAATTGATTTAAATATCTCAAATTTTCTCCATGTTCCATAACTTCCTGAGCAACCTTTCCTGTTTTATCCATCAGATAAATCAGATGGATCAATCAGATCCATCTTCTCTATCCACTTCCCCTAGGCAGATCAAGACTGCACCAAGATCACCAGGGTAGCCTTGTCTTCAGACTTGAAAAATGTGTTTCTTTTAGCCCCTCAGAGAAGCATCCTTCTCTGTCAGTATCTTTCTCTTACTGGAGACTTCAAAACTGGATCCAATACTGTAGATATGGTCTCATTGGTACTAAGTATGATGAGATAGCAGCTTCCCTTTGTTCTTTTGCTAGTCCAGCCTACATGTGGTTGGTCTTCCAGAGCTCACTGCTGACAGTGTTCAACTTCTAGTTCACCAAAACCCACAAGTCCCTTTCTGCAAATCTGATTTCTGTCCATTTGGTCCCCAACCTGGAGTGGACTTGCACAAGAGATTATTCACTCCCAGATGCAGGACTTTGCACTTGTTTATTTTGAATTTCATGGGATCCCCCTGAGTCCATTTCTTCATCTCATCCAACTCTCTGAGTGGCAAGTCCTGCTCTCTGGCATAACACCCACCCTCCTATTCCTTGTTCAGTGTCATTTATAATCTTGTTGAGGGTGACTGGGTCATTAATGAAGACGTCAAACAGTCTTGGCATCAGCATCAATTTCAGTGGAACTCCCTCAGTAAGACCATTGTTTGGACTTTGTATGTTGATCACAACTGTCTAACTCCAGCAATCCAGACAAAGTTTTATTCACCATATTGTGTACTTATCCCATCTGTGTTTTACTAGCTTGTCTGTAAGGATTCTATGGGAGACAGTGTAAACAACCTCCACTGCTCTCAGCTCATCCACAAATCTATTCATGTCTTCATAGAAAAGAATCAGGTTGGTTAGGCAGTATTCCCTCAGTCAATCCATGCTGTTCTCATCTTGCCAATGCTCAGAAATTACACAACCCTTCCAGAAGGTTTTGTTTCATAATCTTCCGAGGGACTGAGGGGAAGCTGTATAGCCTCTAATTACAGGAATGCCCTTCTTGAAGACAGGTGTGAGATTGACTTTTTTCCAGTCATTAAGAACCTCCTCTAATAAAAGTATTTTAAGGGTGATAGAGGCCTAGCAATTATGTCAGATGGACCTCTTGGCCCCTTCACATCCATCCCATCTGGCCACATGGACTTGTGTTTCCAGTTTGGTGGTCCCTGACTCGCTCTTCTTCTACCATGAGTAGTAATATATTCACAAACACTGCTAGTAAGCTCAGGAACTTGGATTGGCAAATATTTCAGATAAAAAATGAGGAAAAAAGGGGATTTAGCACCTCAGTCTTTACCTCATCCTCTGTCACTAACTTTCCCATTCCACTGAGACCCACATTTTTTTCACAGTGAGGGTGACAGAGCCCTGGGACAGGCTGCCCAGGGAGGTGGTGGAGTCTCCTTCTCTGGAGATATTCAAGACACGTCTGGATGCCTATCTGAGTGAAATGTCCTAGGGAGCCTGCTTTGGCAGGGGGTTGGACCCGATGATCTCTCAAGGTCCCTTCCAACCCCTACAATTCTATGATTCTATGATTTTCCTTTGCCTTTTTTTGCTGCCCTTCACATGCCCTCCTAGTTTCATCCCCAGTTGAACTTTTTTAACTCCACCCATGCAGGCTCAGGTGACATCACCATTTTACTCCTGGGTAGCTGTTCCCTCTTCTCCCTTCCATGCTCTTATCTGCTTCACTTGAGCTCAGTCAGGTGGTCCCTGCTCATCCATTCTGGACACCTTTTTCATTTTCTTGACTTCCTGCCGATCAGAGTACTGGCTCCTGTGCTTTAAGAAGATTGTCCTTGGAAATCAACCAGATTTATAAGAGCAAGCAAAAATTATACTGTTGCAGTGTCAGTGGATTGGCATGCAAAAGAAAAAAATCAGCTCGAGAATCAGGAGATAAAATGTCAGAGGGGACTTTTGTCCAGAAGAAATCTTTCTCTTGGCTTCTAAATCTGAGAAGCCCAGCCATCAAGCAAAGAAAATTTTGTGTTATTTTCTTTTCAATTTACTCCAATCAAAATACTGTGAATTAATACTACTAAAAGAAGTCCTCTTTCTATAAAAACATGTAGTATAAAACTGACCATCAACCAAGAGGCCACAAGTGATTCTCTCCAGAAGAATATTTTCCACTTAAGACATCCTAAGTTGAAAAACATAGTCTATAAAACTTTAAAAAATGGATGTAGGAGAGGAAGCTATGCTAAGGTATTCCAGGCAGCCTGGTTCTCAAAAGTCTGCTGAGACCCATTGTATTTGGTCTTGCAGTTTTCCTTTTCTTATGTTTACACATAAGTTTTACATTTTGAGTCTCGGTGGCTTGTGAAGAGGTTTAAAACATATTCTAGTTTCACACTCAAATAATATTCACTCCAATATATACAAGGCTTGTTTTTTGCACAGTGAGGCTCCTGCAGATTAAGTAATAAGAATGAAAAATAACTGGGAAATCACTTCCGAGTGTGCTCGTGTGTTCAGTTAAATATAAGCAGAATTGAGTGAAGTCAGTGAAAACTGAGTGAAGTCAGTCCCATAGACAATTCACAGGATGACAATGGAGGTGTCTCATTGCATGCACACATGAAAGATTGCTTTGTCTTAAAGAAGTGAGAGCAGTTCTTTTTTTATAAACCAAACTACTTTTATTTATATTCTTTAGCAATATGTAAACTTTAACTGTGGCACTGGGAATTGGAGGGAGACAGAGAGGAAGTGGGGGCAGTAAATTTAATAATTCAAAGTCTCTTCTATTCTAAATTAAACCCTTGAAGGGAATTCAAACTCAAGCTAAAAGAGCTAACAATCAAAAGGAGAAACCTGTGACATGGGTCTCCGGATCATCATGGCTCATGGTAGCATATAGAGAGCTCTGATATAGCAAGAGTTTGGATTTTATTTCAGTCTGCATATCAGTATGTTTCTACCTCCACTGCTTTTCTGTCCTCTTCGCTCGGTGATGTCCTTTCCCTGGTATGAATCTTCTCCAGCTTGAGGGCTGCCCAGTCCAGTCACAAGGGTGCCACTGGTAGAAATGAAAGTCCTCTCACTCCATGCTAAAGCTTAAAGTTGCTTCCCCCTTCTTGCACCAACACTGCTTAGAAATAGAGTGGAAACCTTTCATTGTTCATTTCAAGGCTAAACAAGCGGTGGTCTGCTGGCAAGAAACTTAAGCTCAGATTTCAATGACCATTTCCTGTTTGGGTTGGCTGCCAAAACTATAACAAAGCCAAAAACTTTGAAGAGATCAGGCCAGATGGCATATGGGCTTGCAGACCTGGTCATATCTGGTGCCAAACCATTGCGCCTTAATTGTGGCTACCTTGCAGAGAGCGTATGTGCCCAGTTCGAGACCTTGGTGGAAATCAGAAATGAAGGCAATGTATCTCCCAAACCAGAAACCATCTGGCTTCATTTTCCATGCTGCAATTACCACCTCAGTGTCCATTATCCCAAGTCTGGAGGATGACTTGGTCTCATTAAAGGGTCTTCAAGCAGCCTGCAGCAAGGTATGTCTGGCACCAGTTGAAAAGTCCCTGAAATCAACGAATCACTTGACTCTAGCAATGTGATAATCGTTCCCTTGTGGTGAGCTCTATGGATTATCCTGCTTCCCATGTTGTCCATCTGCTTTTGGTCCTGCAAGCCACAGCCTACTTCTCTGCGCTGATGCAGAGAGGACAATGTGGACACTGACAAACTCATTCAGCACCACAGCCATTCATTAAAGGCTACATGACAGCATTACA
This sequence comes from Hypotaenidia okinawae, assembly GCA_027925045.1. Taxonomy (NCBI): domain Eukaryota; kingdom Metazoa; phylum Chordata; class Aves; order Gruiformes; family Rallidae; genus Hypotaenidia; species Hypotaenidia okinawae. Next base: position 63,290,643 of record BSDF01000001.1, on the reverse strand, counting down.
AGTAAGCACACCACAGACCACTTGCAGACATGGCAAAAGCAAGAACATCCTTACTAGCAGTGGTGGAAATGATTCAGGGATAGATAACAGACTTGTTGGCTGTACAGATGACTTGCAGTGTGAATACAAATTAAATGCCCTGGAGGTACTGCAGGACCTGCAAGAAGAATACAAGCAATCATCTCCAGTGTGCTGTGATGGCCATCAAAAGCACTCTCACAGATGCTTTGGTAACCACACACCAAAGAGCAATGCAAACTGCCTGCCTGAAAACATCACCATGTACCCAAGCGTGCCAAAAATCTGCCAGTGTCTCCATTTGAAGTGAGAGTTACCTGAGTGCCTAAGTAAAGGCTTCCAAAAGTTCTAAAAAACTTCACATTTCAAGAAAAATAAACCTCCACTTCAGGTCCATTGCACTTATGAAATAACTCAGCCTTACTCCTCAAGAAGGCTCCAGCAGGTTAGCTGTGGTCTGAGAACACCTGACCAGGGGTAGCAAAGTGGCAAGCACCAATCTCCTCTCTTTGGTGACCAGTGATAGAACCTGGGGGAATGATATGAAGTTACGACAGGGGTTCAGAACCTGCTCAGGTTCTTTCCTGAGAGGGTGGTCAAGCACTGGAACAAGTTCCCAAGGGAAATGGTCACAGAGTTCAAGAAGCGTCTGGACGATGCACTCAGTCCCATGCTCTGACTTGTCTGGCCATGTGTGGAGCCAGAAGTTGGACTTAATGATCCATATGGGTCCCTCCCAACTCAGGATATTCTATGATTCTATGACATCAGAAGGTAGGATAATGTTCTCTGTTAAAGACCTTGTAGAGATAAGAAATAACACATTGAACAGCCTGGCTAAAATTCTGTGTTTGCCTTCAAAAAAGAAACAAACAAGCAAAGAAATATCTCTCAATTAAAAGAATAATAAGTTTTATATATAAAAGAATATAGTTTTATAATAACTTTCTCATCCTGGGAGTTTCCTCCACCTGTCTTTCATTGTTTGGCATGACGGACACATTGGATATTGATTGAACCTCCTCGAAAATCTTTTTAATTGTTCCATATGCCAGATTTTGAGTTCTTTTACCAAGTAAAAGATGTCCTTGTTTCAGCTGAGATATAGAGCTAACTTTCTTCATAGTAGTTAGTAGAGCCTATGTTTTAGATTTTTCTTGGAAACAGTATTGATAATAGAAAGATGATGTTTTTTTATATAGAAGTGGTTTTTGTTGTTGTTGAGCAGAGCCAAGGCCTCTTCTGCTTTCCATATCACCCCACCAACAGGTAGTAGACTGGGGGTGTACAAGAAGTTGGGAGACAACACAGCCGGGACAGCTGATCCCAACTGACCAAAGGGATATTCCGTACCATATAATTTCATGCTCAGCTTATAAAGGGCTTGGGGAAAAGGAAGGAGAGGAAAATGGGCAGAGGCATTTGGATTGATGGCATTTGTCTTCCCAAGTAACCATTATGTATGATGGAGCCCTGCTTTTCTGGAGATGGCTGAACACCTGCCTACCCATGGGAAGTGGGGAGTGAATTCCTTGGTTTGCTTTGCTTGCATGCGTGGCTTTTGCTTTACCTCTTAAATTGTCTTTGTCTCAACCCATGAGTTTTCTCACTTGTACCTTCTGATTCTCTCTCTCATCACATTGGGGAAGAGCAAGCAATCAGCCTCATGGTGCTTAGCTGCTGGCTGGGGCAAAACTACTACAGTCCTTTTTGGCACCCAATGTGGGTCTCAAAGGGTTTGAGATAACAGCAGATTTGACTGGAATGCACTAGATTTCATTTGTAGCTGTTATTGCTGTTTAGTTATTAATTGGCAGGCTCCTGTGCTATCCATGGGGCTTCCTTGCCTTACTGTGCACTGGAGTCCAGTGATCGTTAGCAGCTGCTCTTTGCTCTCTCTGCTCATTGTGCTGCTGCTCTGCTGATCATCTTACTGTTCTGTGCTGGGAATGCTCTGATAACAGCGATGGCGACATGCCTGGGCTGGCAGACAGCCAGGGTCACCACTGCTGTTCCTGTTCTGCCAGCTTGGACAGGCTGGAACTCCTGTCAGACTGTGACCTGTGGATGAGCTCACATGGGAGCAGGACACCCCAAAGAATCCATGGTCATGTATAAAGAAGGTGTATCTCAAAACATCTTTGGCCATGGTTGTGTCTGTGCCGCAGGAGGTATACCTCTGGCAGGATGGTAACCCAAGGATAAATCCATACTGGAGAAGGTACACCTCAAAGTATCTGGGGCAAGAATAAGTCTGTGCTTCAGTAGGCTGTAGGATGCTCAGCTGCTGACCAGGGCTAAATCACAACACTTGGTTTCCACTAATGTGTTTTTTTTTTAAATATGGATTTTAAAACCCACACCAGAATACATTAATGAATGAAATCCAAAAGTGTTTCTAAGCTTGGATACAATTCTGTGCAAGAGGCAATCATCCTCTACATATATTTTCAAGATCATTGTAGAGTAATCGTGACCAGAAGTTCAGAAAAACGATCTTAAAATTGTAGATGAAGCCCCAACAAGACACCAGTGGTATTCATAGGGACTGAGGGTGAAGTAGTATCCTTCAAGCCCAGGTCTCTCAACTGCTCTCAAAGAACACTGGAGGAAAACATTGAACTGAAAAAGTGATTTACAGCCACATTCTCATAAAATGACTGTCATTGTTCCTGTAGGCTAAAAAACTAGAGCAAGCACAATGAGCTACAGAGCTAAAAATGCAACATAAATGAATTTTGCAACCAGGAAAACCCTGCAGCTGGGAATAACTACCTTAGTCCTGCGAAGTATTAGGCTTCCTTTGATACGTGTCACATACATTTTGAATGAAAACCTACTTCAAAATTATCTTTTTAATGTAGAGAAACCACAGGCAGGACTTAGAGATAAGGGAAAAAATTACAAATAATTCCGTGTTCTTTCACCTTCATTTCATTTGCTCTTTCTCTGCGATTCCTCTCCTCGATGACTTGGGCACTACAAACTTGTGTATTAATTAAGATTATTTTGGTATGGCTTGTATAGATTGTTTTCTTCCCTCCATAATCTACATGTCTCTCAGACAACACCTGAATCCCAAACCTTTAATGTCAACAGCACAGTTTAAGAAATAACCCAACAATTTCAGTATTGCTTTATCCTATGTGTCAGTGGGGCTTAATCCTTTGCCATCCAATGAACTGCTGACTTTGGGCTTGGGAAAAAAAATCTAAGATTTTCAGGTGCTAAACATATGAACCAAACTGTAGTTATAACAACACACCCAAAACCTCTCAGATCAAGTATTTCCCTATGGTCCCTATGGAGCTCCTATCCCTCACGCTTCACCAGAGACTTTTTTTTCCTTGCATCATTCCTGCATCCTATCCCAGTTTACAGTTTCACTTCTTCCCAATAACACAGCTATTCATGTTGCTTCAGATCATGCTGATTTCTTATTAGTGCACCTGCAGATCTTTAAATCTGCCATCACAGAGGCCCAATGAGCAACTGATTGCTTTGCAGATTTGAAGATAGATCTTTGTTTTAGCTTCCTAAAAATGCAGATGGGTATCTAGTGGGATTTTCAAGTGCCCATCATCACCTAGCTCCCATCACTTTCATAATTTCTTCTGCACTTTCAGAAGGTACTTTTGTCTCATTGGCAGGCCTTCTAGGTCAAGCTGCTACAAAACTAAAAACACCGGGGGAAATTAAAATCCATTTCTGCAAAGCTGATGATATTTGAACTTTTGAGCTTCCATCTAGGCAGAGTTAAAAATGGAAATGCCCTACTTCTATCAAGCCATATTTTTTACCTAATAAATAATCTGCAACTTCTGGTTTTAGAAGAAATTCCAATTTTCTTACGGTTTCTCATAACATCTGAGTTCCTGCAGAGCTGCTGCATTGTTCGTGCAAATTCAAAACCCCCATAAAGCAGCAAAAGAGAATATAAGTACATGATTAATCAGAATTGTGCTTATTAAATCACTAGAAATGGTCCATCTGCAGGTGACAAACAGCTGATGTAACTTGGAGAGCTGCACTTTGGAATATATCATGGGAAGCCAGGCTAGCAGCCTGCGTTCTGCAAATGCGGATATGTGTAACTGGAAGTTCTTAGAACAATAAAAACAAATCCATGAATAAATCTGTGCAGCATAGGGTCATACAAAGCGTTCAAGTTTTTGTGGAGTCCTACAAAGGGACATTAACATGTACCACGGTCTCTTGGCTACTAAAATGAGCAGAAGGATGAATGTGCTTTGGACCACCAAGACCTTTGCACCAAGTATTGGTCTTATTGTACTGTGTGAAGCGTATGTACCTGGCAAACCCTAGTACTTAAACAGTGAATAGCAAGGACCCCATTTAATTTTGTATAGAATCTGTGAAACATTGTGTTAGGTCCTGGGCACAGTTTCAGCTGACAGGTTTTGCTTTTGAAATCTCTCTATGCCAGCTCCTTTCTTCCCTCCAACCAGAGAAGAAACTTTGTTGATCGTGATAGTAACCAAGCACTGAATGAGGGTGATAAACACAATTAAGCATAAAATATTAATGCAATTGAACCAAATAGTCTAATTTCACTTCTGCCTTCAAACATACCAAGTACATGCAATATTTAGTACAAACTACTTCTTTTTGGCTTGGTTTCCTCAAGAAATGAAGCTTCTGCAAATACTCTGCATCTTCAAGCACATTCCCTTCTCTTTCTCCAAATAACATTAAACTCCATAGGCCAAATTCATTTAATAAGAATCACATCTACTAGAAAGATGGCGGTCTCAATACATTCAGCTTTCATAAGAAGAAAGACTCCGTCATTGACTCTTTGGAGAATACTGCAGTGAACCTGCTCTTCCCAATGGACAATAACATTCCCATGCTTTTGGCTCTTTCCCTGTCCCTCTACTAGCATGCCACCACACCAGAGCTTACCTGGACACCTCTCTTTTCCAATCAGTTTGGAGCGCCAGTAGTTAAGGAGAAAGATTATCCTCAGACTTACTCTGGGAGTTTTCTTTTTCATTGGCAATTTGATTTCCTGAAAATTTCAAACAAGGTAAAAGATCAGTATTGGACTATTTTCTGTCAAAAGAATGTAGAGAATCTAAGCAAAATGATTCAGAGAGGGTAGAAAATATTGCTATTATTAGGCACGTTATTCGCAGACCTCCAGGACCATGATTTTATTTTAAACACAGTATTGCAAAATAATCATACAGGAGCTCATCCCTAATATTTCTTTTGCTTCTTGGCTTGACTGCTGCTCTCATCATCCTTCAGTTTCCTTGCACCATCACAAGATGGAGTGCAGGAAATTACATCCACCAACAGACAGTCAGCTCTAGATGCTAACAGCTACTAATTAGTAAAGGAGAAAAGGAGAACGCTGTTTTGCTACCTGTTGCCATAGCATTTAATAGACTCTGCTCCCTCGAACCCCACGGTTTGCCATCCCTCCCGCTCCCCAGGTGCCATTAGTAGAGAATAATGGTTCCCAAGCTGAGGTCTGCAGACCACAGATGGGGCTGCAAAGCCACACTTTGAAAGGCTTCCTAATTGGTAGGACACATGTGTTTTCCCAACTGCAATGGAGTATTAATGCTGCCTCCCCGGCTGTGTGAAAGCAGGTATATTCTCCAGTATGTGAAAGACCTGTGTTAGGTCCAGCTTCTACTTATTGGTCTGGGGAACTAATAGCTGAGGACTTCAATAGATTAATTTCTTGTTGAGCAGTAATACGTTGCTTCAATAGAAAGTTATATCTAGAGGCAGTACTTCAAACCTTTCCCTGCTTTTGTTACAGGCTTTCAGTACTGTCCAACCAGGACTAATTGTTTATGTTGTCACACACTTTTAAAACATGATAACAGCATTTCTTCTTTTTTTTTTTAATACAAATATCCAACTTGGTTTGCATGTTTGGGCTTTGATATTGTGTCTGTGTTTGCTGAACATCCATTTGTACCTAGGGAAAGTGATATTCTAAACAAGCGGCTTGTTGAAAGTCAAGGTAAGCCTGCCAGATGTTGAGACTTCCAAGACAGAGAGGGAAGAGGCAGCTATAACTGCCAAGTCCAGCGACACCATTCTTCTACAGAATTGATTTACATGGAAAATATTTATTCAGTTATGTGTTAGGAAATTCAAAGGCCGGCCTCTTTTCTATATTTATTCGCAGACATTGGTCCCTGCTACTGTTTTCTATCCAGAAGATGGAACGTACCTGTTTCAGAATGCTTATCATAATTGCATTTGCATAGCAGCAAGAATTTTGTGAGAAGTACTAATCACAAAGAAATACTAAAAAAGACCAGGAAATCCTCAACAGCTTTTACACCAGCAAAACTGGACAGCATGTAACCTTATCTAATAAACCTGTTTTCTTATTCTGAAGACATATCTATTATAAGCATAACGGCTATAAATGGAGTGCATTATATTCATCAAGAAATTTTTCAGTGCATCAAATACCTAAATTTCCAGATTACATTTTTCATATACCTGTGACCAGGTAAAATATTGCACCACTTTGAAAAAAAAAAAAGTTGTTGAACAAAACACTATCATCCTCTAAAATCCTGAGAAAATTTTCCTTCTATATTAAATGGGTAATTAGGGCAAGAAATGGCTGTCTTCTTCCAGTCCCTATGACACAGTTTGGACATGTAGCTGCAGCTTTCCCTGTCACTGCAGACACTGCAGTGTTTATGGCAGTCACAGCAGAGGATGGAGATTCCGTCTTTTCCCATCAATTCTCTACTCTGGCTTTATGACTCCAGTTCTTGCTTTGTTGTGTGACAATTTCATCCACTCCTTCTTGTCTTACTGTAACTGTTCCTTCATTCTCTTTATTCTTTTCCCTGCCCTGCATACCTCCTCACCCTCTCCTTCTGTTATCATAAACCCATTGGGCCTGGAGTGTTCAAGGTCCTCTCATGCCCTCTGTGGTTTCTCCAGTCTCTTGGCACATGTCCGTGCAACACTGAGGGGACAAATGGTCACCACGCGTTGGGGGAAATTGAGGCACGTAAACACAGGAATCAACAACTTCCTGACATTGATTTTAAGACCCAGCTGACAGAAACCCCTGCTTGCCTTTCCCAAATCTCAGATCCAAGTGTCAGCTGTGATAAATCTGGGATTTGATGGGCTAGCCTTGCTGAAAAGCTTAGCTGAGTCAGAGAGAGTTACTCAGGAGGAAAAGGACACCAATGTTACCTACCTTAATGTCTGAGCCAACAGGAAAGCATGGAGTTTTAGGAGACTTATTACAAGTGAAAATAAGCCCCACTCATCCCAGCAGTGAAATCCATTAAAGAAAATCTTAAGCCCTAGCTTTTTCTGTGTTGAAAATCTCTTATAAACTTTATGGGGCAGGCTGATGAGCTGTCAAGAAGAAGGAAACCGTGTCAAATTTGGATCGTTTCTCCGAATTCCTGCCTGCCAGGAAGCTTTTCGAAATGATGACAAATGGCCACTCTGTATGGAAAACTATTTTTAGGCAGCATCCCAGGCACGGGTTTGAGACCAGGCAGAAGAATATAGGAAAAAGTTCACCTCCACAAAGCTCAAAACTCTCTTTTACCCAGCAAACCCTTGCATCCCTGCTATAGAGCCTGCATACAAAATGGTGCTGGCTGACCAGTGTCAGCCCTGCTGGTTTTCATCCTTAGCGAGAAGCAATACAATACAGCTGGAAACATCTGCCATTTCAGAATACAATATCTTCTTAGCACATCTCTTCATGGAGTTATCAGGAAGTTGATATCTTGGAGTCTTTCCATTCAGTAAATCAATGCCCATTTCCTGCTCCGGCCTGATGGGACACTGCAGAAGGCCATCTCCTAAAGCCACGCTTGGGCAGGCGTCAGTCACCCAGTCTCACTGGGCTGTGATTCAATCAATATAATTATCCTTCTCGTGCCAAGAGCTCCTGCTGCATCAAGTAGTGATCCAGGGACCAGACTCCAGGACGGCAGTGTCGTGCTGCCATCCCATGACCTGTAAGTCTCTTTATAAAGGAACTAAACATCCAAAGTTGAGGAAAAAACCCTATTTCTGAAGTATGGTGATTAGGTACAATACACTGATACTGAGAAATGAAAATCAAGTCACGTTCTGTCAGAAGAGAAATCTTCATCATCTACTGCTGCTGCAAAGGAAACATTTCCTGCTCCGTCTTTTTGTTGCTGTTGTTGTTATACTGAATATACAAGCTCAGTTTTCAATTAAAATGTTTCACTTATTTTTGCTCACTGCTTAGAAATAAAAGCAATGCGTTGTATCGATTTAAAGGGAAAAAAATAATGCTTGTCAAGCACAGGACTGTTGAAATTAGTTCATTAGTCTAAATTCAAATTATGTTTCTTGCTATGCTAAGCAACCAAAGTGGTTTAAGGCTTTTGAAATAAAATTGTTAATTGTTGGGGGGGATGGGTTGTTGGGTTTCTTTGTTGGGGTCTTTTTTTCCTTCTGATATATTTTTGCTTTGATAGTTTGGGAACACGGTGCTAATTGAAAACCTTTCAGAGGAACTCAATCCTACTCTATAGTCTGCAAAGCCGAGACAGGCATTTAAACAAAGTGAAATGGAACACATCCAGTTGGGGAAAGGCTGTTATTCATTACAGCAGGGATTTCAAGCACCACATGACCACCCATCTCCAAAATCCTCATTATCTGCCTGAAGTATCTGTCAAAGTATGTTTTGTCTATACAAGTTACTAGGAAAGAAAATCACAGGGACTAATCAGATACTGTTGTAGTTGCAAAATACTTGATGGAAGAGATAGAAAGGAGAAATGATCCAAGAAAGGGGTAAAAAGGAAAAAAAAGGAAAGGAATAAGTAACTGGAGACTATTGTTTAGGCTTTATAGGAAAAGGCAGAGCAGAACACCAAAGCTGAAAGGCATAACCAGGATGGCGGTGATGGCAACGAAGCAATGCACACAGAAAGTATAAAATGTTCAGGGTTTTGTTGGGGGAGCGAAAGAGGAGAGATAATGTTTGGAAGAACATATAAAAGTGTGCTACATAAAAAAAAACATGTCATGGGTTCATAGAATTAAGGACTATTGACTCTTTCTAGGGGCTAAAAAGATGTGTCTTTTCTCTGCAGTGTAGGTCCAGGAGCTAGGTTAGGGATACAGAAGAGACTTTCAAAGGCGAAAATTCAGAGCAGCAATACTGACAGCACAGAAAAAACATTTGGATTTTTAAACAGCTCTGTGTGCCCATCGTGGCACTGTGCATCTACCTTGTGTATAACCCAACCTAGCCTGCAAGGGCAGAGAGTGTCTGTGTATAATGAGGGAGCAGGGAGGGCACAGGCACAGAATTTCCAAGCTCTGGAAACACAAACATATTCACTCTGTTGCATAGCACCACAAGAACCACACCTGACTATTCGGACACCAAAAGCATTCTGCATTTAAAAACAAAAACAAAAACAAAAAAAGAAAAGAACTGTCAGCTGCATCTAGAAGGAAATCTTTTTTTAATATATTGTTTCAGCTTTAATTATTTCCAGTTGCTGTGACTAACCCAAGCAAACACAATTTAGAAACGTTTTCCCCTTTAACACAGTGTTTAATGTTAATCTGCTAGTCTCGTTGCTATGTGGTGTTTATGGATACACTATCATGTGTGTTTTATGGTACATTTAAAGCAGACATCTGGAGAAATAGCCATCAGAGTACTTATCTCTAACACCTATTGTAAAAACAGACCTAATAAAATGAGAACAAATAACAGTGCTGGCAATTACCCTTATCGTGTGTATTCTGGCAAGAAAGGTCAAAAGGTTGTGGGTCTGTATATATATGAACTGATTTTCTCTAATACAGTTTCTCACCTGATTTCCCATAGGTTTTTAGAGGCTTTTTGTATGAGGGGACAGGGGGAGGGAAAGTTGGGTTGAGCTACAATACGCTAGACAATAATCACATAACTATTATGAGAATCTGGTCCTCCTACCAAGTAGTCATTTATGTTAACAAAGAGAGAAGGAACCTGTCAGAGTCTCAGAAGATAAGAGGTTCAGCAATCTCACATAATTTTACAGATGTGGACAGGAAGGTGCTCAACTGCTCTTCATTACTATCACCCCAAACTTCAGCTATGATGTAAATATTTTTACTTTTTCTTTGTTATAGATTTGTTCCAGGGAACATAATTTTGGTTTTCACTTACTTGTTAGGGGCAAGGGGGGTCAGATGGGTTCTGTGCACAGTTCATGTCTATTGAATGCAGTTCCAAGCATCACAATGCTCAGTAACTCTAGAAGTGTAACCAGATAGGTACTGGAGTAGTAAATACAAAGGAATAAGCTTAGATCAGTACACAAGCAATTCTTCTACCCTCACGGTTCTGATCCAGGTTTAGAGGAAGCACTGTGAAGTCTTTTACCTAAAACCAGAAAGGAATGTTTTAGGTTGGGGCTTTTTTGGGTTGTTTTTTTCCCAGGATGCCTGTAAGGAAATGAATCTGGATTAAATTCAGGCATAAATAGAAGGTGGAACAGGTTTGCAAGACTATTTCCCTCAAGTATACACTCTAATTCTGGAATAAGAATGCCCTTTTTCTATTTGATATTAACCCAGCATCTGTGTGGAGAATTAATCCAGAATAGCTGTTGTAGTTAATTTCCCCTGGTAGACATGTCCAAAACAAAATAAATTCTCTTTTATTATAAATTGCAGGTAAAAAGATAAAATACAGGTGCTTTTGCATATATATTATCTTAGAAAACTTAAGCCCTCCAACTAATTCAAGTTTGTTTCTCTCTAGAATCTGGTCTAGAACACAAATACTTGTCTGCACTCATTCCTTGCCTTTGTTTTTAATACAGTACTACGAACATCCCAGTGCACCCTCATATTCCATGGGTTAAGAAATATCCTATGGCCCCAGGAAAAGAGAAACTAGTTCTTAAATAAATGTTCCAGCAGAGTAGCCAACAGGTACACAGGGTATGATTACAAGTTTGCTGAACACATGGGTGAATTCAAAAACAAAGCAAAGCAAAAAAGATCTTCGCAGGTGAACTTTGACTAGCATCTATGCTAGCCTCAACTTAATGCCTAAAATGGTCAGGAATTTCCCTAATGAATTTTTGAAAGTCATTGTCTATTTTAATATCCTTTTCTACAAACCAAGCAAAACCAGGTTGTTATTACACAGCAGCCTTATTCAGATGATATTCATGTTACTTGAAATAACTATTATAATAATTATTATTATCATTATTATCATTATCATCTTTGTTGATTTTACAGAAAGAAGGCAAAAGAGCTAGATTAAATTTGGGGAGTATTCTCATTGCTGCAAGGAAACATCCTGGAGGACGAAGGAGCTATTGACATTCTCTCCTCAAGCAAGAAGCTGTCCCAGGAGATCCGTAAGAAACAAGAAATAACAACAAAGACTGAAAAACAAATTGATGAAACCAGAGATGGCTGCAGACCTGTAAATAGCTTTTCACACTGTCGCAGTTACTGTTTGAATTGAATAGTTTAGATTTGCAAATTGATGGAGAAATTCGCTCATTTCTTCAAAAATTCCTTGCGAGGAACAGATTTGACATTAATCCTAATTTTGAAATAAATACCGATGTGCATACTTAGTCTGCAAAATTATACCTAGCTTAATATTTAAGAGTGTTGGGGGACAAACCATGGTGGAATTTGGAAGGTTGCTTTTAATACTTCAGCTGAGATTCAGCCGTTCGGTGCTCACAAGTTTGGTTTCCAATGTTTTGTATAGGATTAGACTGTAAATCACTCGAGCATATTAATTAGCTTCTCCTCTAACCTGTTTTACATCAATTCCATGTATCAATACTCTTTGGCTTGGTTTATTAATCTCGCATCAGTCCTATTTACAACTGAGGAAAGTCTAATTCATTACACAGGGGATCAGTGACGTTCGAGATCATTATACCTACAGATGTATTTAAACGTACACACCATTATACCAAATTTGGGAAATCAAAGAGCTTGTAACTATTGAAACCTTCATCATACATAAGAATGCAAATATTTCATTAAAATTATTTAAAACTGAACAGTGATTAAACCATATTGGGATTTGTCCTCAGTGAGACCTGCTGTCACAAGAACCCCCTTTTAATTTGTTCTTCCTCGCCCCTCTGCAGGCTGCTGTTGATGTGCAGGTTCAAGCCATAATCTTCAGCATCACTATGAATATTTCCCTCCTCACAAAGGACACCGTCATGTAAGAAATCTTCTCAACATCCCAAAATATTACAAAGAAACAATAATGATGGCTAATTACTCACTCCCAGTACACTTATTTGTAGTCTACAATTTCAAAAGAGTGAATAGAAGACAGGTGCATAAAATAGGCTTAATGAGAACACCAGAAAATAGTTGCTTTAGCTGCAAATTACTACATTTACGTGCTGTATTTTATTTTTAAAAGTGAATGTGTTGCTCATAAAAGATATAAAATTAGTAGGGCTAGAAACTGAGTTCTTTTATTTCACCCCAGAAAAGGCATAACATACTGCCAGCAGTACTGAAAGCTTGCTAACGACATAATATTAATATTCACTAATACCTGGTGGGGTAAATTAATATTGCTTGGCATAAGCTGTAACAAGCAGTGAGTCCCACTGTCTCTCTTCAAGAGTTTCATTCACCTTCTATATTTAGTGCTTGCTGTTATGGTGCAAACATAATTTGCACCATCAAAAACCATCATTTCTCCCACTACAATTATTTTTCCCTCCCTTACTGAGCAATGTTTTCTTGGTTCTGTCTTTCCTTTTGGTCTTAGCTTCCAAGCAGGGTTACCGCCCTCTCATGCTTTTTTCTTCCAAGGAAATCCTTCATTCAAGATTACATTTCAGTCTTTCTCCTGGCTGAAACAGGCTGAAATCTTCCTTCGCAACATATAATTTCCCTTCCTATTCTGTGGACCGTAAAACCTTGGACTTCTTCTCAAGGCTTCCACCTTCAGGCTCCTCCTTTCTCACCTAGCCAGGGACAAAGTCTTCAAGACTGCACACCCGTGCCTTCCTCTCCTCCCTGGCAATGAGCATAAGCCACTGATGCAGAGGGAAGCGATTTCCCTCTGTCTCCCGGCTTTGTTATGCCTCATTTTGCAGGATGTCTCTGTCAGCCAGACACTAGATCAGACAACGTGAGATGAGAGACAGATGCTGAAAGCAAAAAAAAGCTTTAACCTGTGTTGAGAGCCTTGCCTTTTAGCTGCAGATAATACCTCCTTGTTTCCCTTGTCCTCCTGTTTGAGCACTTCTGCAGCCTCAGGTCAGATCTGTAGATGCAAAAACCTCACCTTCGCCATTGAGCAAAGGCCTGAGACGAAAGCATTCTCTTGCCTTCTGAGGATAAAAATGTATTTTGATCACCGTTAACCTGTGCCAGACTCAAAAACACTTCCCAAAAGATAGAAGACTCTTTAACTTAATCAGCTACACTGAAACTCTCTTAACTTGCTTTGGTTTTTTCCTTATGTAGTTACTAATAAGATAGATTAACTTCATTTCCCTTTGGGGAAGGTGCTAATATCTCCTGAAATCGTTGAGAAATCATTGCATAGCTGAGTGTCTATTCAGTTTGTCAAAGGTTCCAAGGATATCCCCTGCTGTAAAGCAAGGATGAGTGATCCTAAAATGATGGAAATCTGTACTGCCTGAAATTCCCTGGCTTGTGTACAAGTGGTGGCCTGGGTGACCAGCAAAAGACTACACTGGTGCCCAGGTTTATGCAGGTATGCAACATAGTGTCTTAGATTAAAAAGAAGCAATAAATTATCAGGAAATTACCTTGTTCCATACCTCCAGCTGTCCCCCACACACTCCTGGCTACTTGATGTGGCTGGAAATCTTCCCCATTAATGCTGATGATGGATTATCCTTAACCATTAATGCTATTGCTGGATTATCTTTAATGCTTCCTGAGTTTTGTGTGTATGTGTGCATGCTATTTTTTTCCCTAAGACAGATTCTCTCTCAGAACAGTAAGCACTTCAGGATTCATTTTATCACAACACTCTGTTCTGACTATCTGCAATCACATAATACCTCTGAACTTGATTGGGTGACTGGTTAGATTTAGGAGTCACTTTTCTCTCTCTGCTGTACAGACTTGGCATTGTTTCTTCAACATCTCCATCCCTCAGCAGAAGTAGCAATGAATTACTTCCTCCTAACTCTAGGTAACCTTTTATACAGAATTGAAAATTCCAGTTTCCTTTAAATGGTAGTCTGTCTGGATATTTAATTGGTCCTAGATTTTAAAGCATCTACCTTCAACATTTCATATTTGATAGGTCCCAGGAGTCTCATTGCTGGCAGCAAGAGCCATCTCTTTGCCTTGTATACTCGAGATTAAATAATATTTCTCTAATTGCTCTTTTCCTTTAATTTAACTTTGATTGAGGAATAATCTGTGGGATAATTTGGAAAATAATTTCATCTTCTAATTTCTTATGGCCAGCCTCTTGCAGTTTACAGATTACTGGTCAACCAATAGTTTGAACAACAGAAAAAATATGAACAAATAAGTAAGACAGAAGGGAATATTGCATTCCCAGCTGTTTCCTAGATTAATCTGGGAAAAAAGTGCAATGTCAATATGTCTTACAGTGATTGTACTAGTCTACCTAAAAAAAATCCTAGAGGGTGAAAAGCATGATTTAGGTGCAAGTACTGATGACACTCCAGCAATATTCTCTTATCCCCAGTACGATGTGGCTATGCTAGACCTCTAATACACTCCTTGCCACAATATCTCATTGCTAAACACTTACTCTCTCAGTTTCCCTCACAAGCCAAATCCAAATTCTTCTGGACATCATTTCAGGATGCCTTTTGTAGATGCCATTGTCTCATGCTCCTGTTTTCTTCTATCAACTGTCGCAGGTAAGGGGGATGCAGAGATAAATACTCTGGAGGGTGATGGGATCTCAGCCCAAGTGGCATCAGGTTTGTGTAGGGCATCCTTGGCTGCCCCACAGAAGGGGAAGGGAGACAGGTCATGGCTTCTCTGCACAATGATGAGGTGCCTTGAGTCAGGGCCTGATTATTCAACCATCTTCTTCTGTGGCATTGCGTTTTACTGTCTGAGTTACTTAACTGTGCTAAGGATATTCTTTTTTTTTTTTTTTCCTATTTTTAGTACAGATGGGACCGTCAGGAGGGAGAGCTTCCTATAAGGTAGGATAAAGGTTATAGGTACAATAAAAATTAACACTAAATGCCATATGACGCTCTCTAATCTGTCCTTCTGTATGCTGTGACCTATTAAATGTCACTCCTGTAGTTTGTAAAATGTTTGTAGACTGTAGCTTCACATATCCCACAGAAAGCTATTCTGTGGGTCACAGAGGGAAGTAGTTGAGATCTTCCAGCTACACAGGGCTGACAACAGCAAGGATGGATTCAGAGAAAAGCCCTTGTAGCCATGGCTGAGCCAAGTCCCAGGCTATAAAAGGTGGGGTCAAGGGGGTGTCACCCACTACTCCTTTCCAGATTTGACCTGGCCATCAGAGCCACCCAGACGAGCTGGTAGATGCCCGGAGGGAAGCTGTGCACCCCTACAATTCCACAGTCCCTCCATTTGGGTCCTGCCTCTGGCGCAGCAGGGTGAATAACAAGCCATGCTTCTCTGCAAAGGCACACCAGCAACCAGAGAACAAAAATGTTTAAAGAAAGCAAATGTAGCCCAAGAGGAAAATTTCCTTATTTACCTTGCAGGTGAGCATCTGAACCCAAGCTTTTCAAAATGATTTCTGCCTGCAAGTGGGACTGTGCCCCAAAGGAAGGGGGAAAACAGAGGGTTGTGCATCCACAGGTCCCAAGGCCAGGATTAAATACCCTAGCTCACCTCTGTTCCTTCATAAAAACATCAGAGCCAGGGATATTAAAAGTGGGGGGTTTATCAGATGATCAATTTTAAACAGCAGCTTGAGCTCGAGGTAGTCATGTACAGGAAGAAAGGGAATTAATTTATTTCTTTCTCCTCCATGTGCCACTCAGGAGTTGTTTCAAATAGGATTATTTTGTCATTCAAGTTTCAAGGTTAAGATTTGCTCCTATTTATGACTACAACTCTAAAATCCTTCAAACCAGTAAACTATCACAGTAATTCCAGAAACAAAGGATGCATAATGAAAAAACTGAACTGAGAATTGAGAATCCTGTGGGCCACGAGGAGCGGAATATATTAACATTCACCTCTAAACACTTTCTTCAGTTGCTTATACATTAAAAACATAATAATAATAAAATAAAAAAAATCCTTGAAGCATCTATGAGATTGCGTGTTGGTCTCCTTTTGAGAAACACAAATTACTCTCTATATTTCTTCTCTGCCAGGGTTTGCAGCAGAACAAAGGCCCAGTAAACAGTGATGAATGGCTCTTCCTTCTCACTGGGGGAGCAGCTTTGGAGAGCCCACATGCTAATCCTGCCCTTACCTGGCTGAAAGATAAATCGCAGGGTGAAATTCTCTGACTTTCAACCCTACCAACCTCCTCTGGCTGAATGAGCCACTTCTGTTCACATGTGAGTTGTTAAAGCGTTTTGTTTCCCTCTTTTATTATTTTTTTTTGCCTTTGAAGAGGGAGTAAATTGCAACTACCCATGCCTATTATTAAGACCTGAAGAGAAAATGTTTAAATTAAAGATTGTACAAACATCCAAGCAACAGTGTAATAAGCTCCATTTAGGAGGCAATGTAGCAAGTTCTGTATTTTTTATTTGGTTCATTACTTAAAACTAAATGACAATTGCTAGTTTTATTGCTGCCATTTAACAATGCTGGGATTTTCTCTGTTGGTGTTGAAATGTAGCATGATTTCAATATTTTTTTCTCCTTGACATTTTACTCTATGAGTTTAATATTGATCAGCAGATACATATTGTAATCTCTGCTTTCTGCAAGCTGTAACAAAGTGAGAATACACCAAAAAAAAATATATCCTCTGGAGAAAGCAAAACCACCCCACTCTTCATTGTAAAATAAGGCTTACATCTGAGACTACTATACCCCTCGGGCTTTATTTCACTTGTTACCTTGAGTGAATTACTTAATGATGGAAGGCAAACCTTCACTAAAAGGCAATGTGGTTATTAAATAGTTAGCCCAAAAATTCTATCAAACTACACTTATTATTTCTGGAAAGGACTTTAAAAGGAATTGCCATCTTCCCAAGCTGCTATTTTGAAATGCCTTAGAAAAAGATCAGAGTTAAGGACCAATTTTATCATCCTCCTATTTGTCTGTCTACACACTTCTGTCTGTCTGTTTATATCTCAGAGGCTCATTTCATTCTAGTCCTCAGAAAGAAAAATTACATTTTTTCACTTACCCACTTTGTGGGTTTTGGTTTTTTTTCATCAAACACTTGCCATGATCCCAAAGTTTTAAACAGAGACACTGGCAGGGATGCAGGATTACCGAGACCTCCAGGGTCAGCAGCAAACTTATCACTTTCATTGATGTTGTACAGGTGGAAATATGGAACTTCGGTACAGCCCAAGCCAGCTTGGGGACTGGGACAGACAGACATATTCCAGGATCTCTTTATTGCCTTCTTTTTGTTTGGGACCATAGGAAAAGTACTAGGCATGTGCAGCAAATCTGGGGAGTACCTGGGTGCAGCACACAGCCGGAGAGCTGGGAGGAGGGCTGGTGCCAGGAGGCATGGACTGGGTGCCCAGAAGTAGCACCCATTTAACAGCAGTTCCCTATCAGGAAGAAGGTGACTCTTTTGGGGTAGTTTGTTCAGAAATCAGAATTCCTGAAACCTTGCAACTTTGGGCAAATATTCTAAGAGGCTCTGGAGATGCCTCTTACCATTTCTATCTGTTTGTCAAAATCTCACTGCCTGGTCATACAAGAAATTTTGCAGAAGAGAGAAAGTCAATATGTTTTTCCAAAACATTTGTTCAGTTACAGCACTATGAAAATTTCCTGAAGTCTTCAGTGGAAAACACCCTAGAAAGTATTGTTTGATGGGGTACAAGAGTTTAGGAACTACCAGAATATCTGATTTAATTTTAGGCAAAGAGACAATGAATGAATGGCTGTAACTAAGAATTTGTTCTTCTAGTTAAAAGGAAGGCAAGATGGGAGAAGACCTAGTGATCCTCTGCCCTAGGAACAGTAAAGTCATTCCTTGCAGGAATTCTCTGGACTGTAAATCACTTTTTAAATGCAAAATGCCTTGGCACATTCCCAGAGAAGAACAATTCTTGCTGTGAGGAGCTATCAACTTGCTTTGCAAAGAAGAACTTGACATCTGGGATAGTCTATAAACACCAAGAAGAACAAGCTGGGAGTGCAACCAAAAGCACAAACCCGTTTTTGCAAAGTACAGATGGGTCCTACAGAAATACCAAGCCAGAAGGATAGAATAAGTAAGTTACTCCTCTCACTCTCTCCCCCTCTATCTGTCTCTGTTTTTAACAATCCTGAGCTTTAGAAATGCCAGCTTTTTTTAATCTATAAAACCATCTGTGTAGCTTTTCTCAGTGGTATCCTTTCCCTTACATCCTATGTCACTGGTGTGTCTGTCTCTCTTGATGTTGATAATGTTGTTGGCAGCTTCTTTTGAAGTTCCCTAAGAGCATAGTTTGAATGACAAAGAGGTGTGTGGGGAAGGACAAGGGATGCAAAGCAAGCGCAGGACGGGTTTTTATAGCCTCGTGCATATAGAATAGATTTAGTTCTGCCTTGGCCCATTTTCCTTTAGCAGCAAAATTTTTAAACCACAGAAAATTTTGCAAGAATGAGCCACTTCCCCCAGCCACTTCCCCTCTGCCTGCAGCTGGCTCCTCGGGGAGGACCTCGGAGCGCTGTCGAAGTCTGGCTATTGCGATACCATTGTCAGTTGCACGATGATTCGATAAATAATCCCCACAATGTTTTCATAGGCTTTGTAAGAAGAGGGCCCTTTGGCTAACCACCTGAGCCAGGGTGTGTGTTTGTGTGTGTGTGTGTGTGTGTGTGTGTGTGTGTGTTCTTAAAATCTGGGCGTTTGGTTTTTTTAAATAGCAAATTAACAGTTTATCTGTCATGAGATCCTGACATATAAACAATGCTTCCTGAGCTGCCTCTCTATGTGAACAGTCTTTATTTTTTCCACAGACTGAGTGCCCCAAAACCACTTAGCTGTATCTCAAAGGTCAAAGGACTAAAATCCCTTTATTTCCCCCAACCTGTCAGGAATCCACACTAGTATTTTCCTTGAAAAAATGACAATTTTGCTGCTCGTCTCTTTGGTGCAGAAACCGTGCTGATTGTATGAGGAGTGGTTAATTCCATAGTTAACCTCTCTTACTGTCTCTGACACAGTGCAGGAGATGGCCTCAAGATCAGGAGGACAGGGAATAGGATGAGGAAGTGGCTATCGGCTTTAAAAACATGTTCTGTTCAGTTCTGTTCTGCTCTATTCTTCTTCATGCCATGCCATTTCCATGCCATCCAGGCTGTATCATCAGCACAGTGACTTAACTCTTCTCAATCAACCTCCCTTTCACCCTTGGCAGAATTAGCAGGTCAGACACCTGTGTCAGGGCTGGGCAGGCTTCTCCACAGAGAGGCAATCAAACAGGAATGGTGAAGCTACCCAGAAGTGCAGCTTTAGCAGTGACAGTCTCTGTTTCAAAGGATAATAGAGGACAAGACCCCTTTGCAGGCTCTCATCCTAGTGCTGGGAGGCCTCTGTGACCCTTGAGCAGGACTGGCCTGCCTGCATCACAGGCTACACACAGGCAGCGGGTGCCACGTGCCCTGCCCAGCGCCGATCCCTCAGGCAGCCCCTCCACTCCGCCCTCCCATCTCTGCAGCACCAGCAGTTAGGATAGATGTTCACTGCTGGACATGGATGCTGCTCCAAGCCTGTCTCCTTCCTGCTCCTGGCATGCGTGGAGTGTGTCTTACTGTGTCTCAGCCTGCGCTTTCCTTGCCAAGAAACAGACACTTTGAGGAAATAATAAGCTGGCTGCTCTCTGTGTCATCAGCTGGCTACATGCAGATGAGAACAAAGAAAGACAAGGTAAAATTTGTACAGTGTTTTCTTGGTCTTGGGTATCTCCCAGTGTCCTGCAACATTCATGCTGGCTTGAAGTCATCTGGGGCTGGATGGACAGGCAGAAGGACTCCTCACTCTATGAATTGTGGAAGAAGGGTCTGAGCACATGAGGAGAATACAGGAATGTAGTCAGGGTCTGTAGGGTCGCAACTAGGAAAGCTAAAGCCCTCTTGGAAACGAAGCTGGCAAGGGACATAAAGGATAATAAAAAGGGTTTTTTTAGATACGTGAATAGCAAAAGGATGACCAGGGATAATGTAGGTCCCTTGATGAATGAGGAGGGTGTCCTGGTAACGGGGGATACTGAGAAGGTGGAGATACTGAATGCCTTCTTTGCTTCGGTCTTCACCTCAAAGGCCCCCCGGGACCCACAGGCACTGGATGTAAATAGGAGTGTTTGGGATATGAAGAATTTCCATCTGGTTGAGGTAGGGGAGGTCCAGGAGCGGCTCAAAGGGATAAACGCACACAAATCCATGGGACCGGATGGGATACATCCACGTGTGCTGAGGGAGCTGGCGGAGGTGATTGCTGAGCCGCTCTCTATCATCTTCAACAGGTCCTGGAGAACAGGAGAAGTGCCTGAGGACTGGAGGATAGCCAATGTCACTCCAGTCTTTAAAAAGGGCAAGAAGGAGGATCCCAGCAACTATAGGCCAGTCAGCCTCACCTCTGTCCCTGGAAAGGTAATGGAACAGCTTGCTCTGGATGCCATCTCCAAGCAATTGGAAGAGAAGAAGGTCATGAGGAGTAGTCAGCATGGATTCACCAAGGGGAAATCGTGCTCGACCAATCTCATAGCCTTCTACGATCTCATCACCGGCTGGGTAGATGGAGGGAGAGCAGTAGATGTCATCTACCTTGACTTCAGCAAGGCTTTTGATACTGTCTCCCATGACATCCTGATAGCAAAGCTGAGAAAGCATGGGATTGATGAGTGGACAGTGAGGTGGGTTGAGAATTGGCTGTCGGACCGAGCCCAGCGGGTCGTGATTCGTGGAGTGGAATCTGACTGGAGGCCTGTGACTAGCGGTGTTCCCCAGGGCTCGGTGTTGGGTCCAGTCCTGTTTAACATCTTCATTGACGACCTTGATGAGGGAATAGCCTCGACCCTCAGCAAGTACGCCGATGACACAAAGCTGGGAGGAGTGGCTGACACGCAGGAACACTGCGCTGCCATCCAGCGAGACCTGGACAGGCTGGAGAGCTGGGCAGGGAGAAACCAGATGAGGTTCAACAAAAGCAAGTGTAAAGTCTTGCACCTGGGAAGGAACAACCGTTTCTGTCAGTACAGGCTGGGGGATGACCTGCTGGAGAAGAGCTCAGTGGAGAAGGACCTGGGGGTCCTGGTGGATGACAGGTTGGCCATGAGCCAGCAGTGTGCCTCGGTGGCTAAGAGAGCCAATGGGATCCTGGGGTGCATCCGGAGGAGTGTAGCCAGCAGGTCAAGGGAGGTGATCCTCCCGCTCTACTCTGCCCTGGTCAGGCCCCACCTGGAGTATTGTGTCCAGTTCTGGGCTCCCTGGTATAAAAAGGACAGGGATCTCCTGGAGAGAGTCCAAAGAAGGGCTACGAAGATGATAAAGGGCCTGGAGCATCTCCCATATGAGGAAAGGCTGAGAAGATTGGGACTGTTCAGCCTTGAGAAGAGAAGACTAAGGGGGGACCTAATTAATGTTTACAATTATCTTAAGCAAGGGATGCAGGGGGAATCAGCCAGCCTCTTTTCATTAGTTTGTGGAGACAGGACAAGGGGCAATGGCTGCAAGTTGGAGCATAGGAAGTTCCGCACCAACATGCGGAGAAACTTTTTCACAGTGAGGGTGACAGAGCCCTGGGACAGGCTGCCCAGGGAGGTGGTGGGGTCTCCTTCTCTGGAGATATTCAAGACCCGTCTGGATGCCTATCTCAGTGAAATGTCCTAGGGAGCCTGCTTTGGCAGGGGAGTTGGACCCGATGATCTCTCGAGGTCCCTTCCAACCCCTACAATTCTATGATTCTATGATTCTATGATTCACTCTATCTCCAATTCTATGGCTGTCTCCCCATTTTTTCCACAAGACTTAGGAAAAACTTTCTACCTCATTGGCTAGGAAATAAGAACATTCTCATGGGAATGACCTACCACAAAGTCTTCAAACTCAGTGACCAGTAAAGTCAGCGTTGGCTTTCAACAGCAGATATTCACAAAGGGTTTCCAAGTCCCCTTCTGCAATGGCAGAAACTCGGGAAGTCTATCAGCAAGTGACTCAGGGGTCCTCACTGACCCCCTTGCACAGCTGCTGGTGGCCAAGAGCATGAAGGAAAGGAGCATCTCTGTGGGCTGCCTACAAATCACAGAGAAAGACATTTTACTTGTCCCACATATCCAAAAATTCAGGAAGCTCAGGAGTTCTTCGCTAACACAGATAACAACAATAGCTCGTCTGAAGGTTATTCAAAGCTGCTGCACTCTCCTCAAGGATACCACAGAGATGGATGGGCAACTGCACTTTAGCCTACGCCACAGCAGGAAGACTGGTGGGATGTGTTGCACACATCTTAACCATGCCTTGTCAAATGCTCTACAACAACATTTTGGCAAACAATTCTACTCCACGTTTCTTCTCCTAGAAATTGCCACTCAACAGGGCAATTTCAAAGCATAAGGAGATTCTGGTCATCTTCCCAAAGAAGTCTAAAAAACTCTCCTCATCTTTGTTTGTCCAAAGTAATTTTTTTTTAAAAAAAAGGTAATGCTAATAGTGCCACAGTGATCCTGAGATGATATGCCACCTTCCAATGTCCTAACATTTAGGAGCATCTCTTAAAATACAGTGCTCTTTGTGCCTAGCTGGAGCAATCCATACACTTAACAACTCACCTCCTAGGAAATCTTATCCAAACAGGATAGTTTAAAGTTGCAATTTTTGGGCACAGGGGCTGATGCTGGGTTTCCACAGTATTCCATAATGCAAACAAACCCTCTTTTTCTAGACCAAGGGAAAAAACTAAAGACCCAAGACCTTGTTGTCCTGGCACATTTAGAGTCCTTGCAAGCCTCCATGGTCAGCAGTCCTTGACCTTTTTCATTACTTCCCATTCATCCCCACAGTTTAGATGTTTGGAGTGAAAAGATCCAGTTATCCTCACAGACATCACAGAGTGAAGAATCTAAACGCTCAAGTTGCCTTCTCACCGTGTCTTCAAACACCTGCCTGATCTTCCCTGACAATACTGTTGCTGCAAGTCTCCAGTTGTGTAGTTATCAGCCATGTATTTAATTGGAATGTGCTGGTTTAAATCCAGCTTCTATCTGCATGCGTGCCATTATACTTCCACAACTAATTGTGAACACAAATACTGTTGCTCAGCAGTTAACAAAACTGATTGCACCAGCACAAATTCATTTTAAAATTCATTAAAAATCAGGATCATTAATGAGTTACATATTTTTTGCACAGCCTGGAAACCTTCTGATGCAAAATTGTCCTCCTAGCACTGATGTGATGTCCCTCAACAAGAAGAGCAGGAGAGGTATCCTGTATTTGTGGGTGCAGAAGGGAGGGAGATGGAGGATTTCTCTGAAAAGGCAGATATTTACAGTTGGCTCCTGACAATTATTTCAGCACCACTTTTCTGGCAATGGTTTGTCTAATCAAAAAAAAAGCTAAGAAATACAGGTGCAGAAAAGCAAAGGTCTCTGGCCTGCCCATCTGTAGATAAGCAGCAAAACTTGTCCTGGTTTCAGAGGTGAATAATCACCCTAATACTGATTGTGGGATACTGGCTCTCCTCCACTGACAGAGTCTGAACTCAGAGCACTCGCTTCCCCAAAACAGTATTTTATCTGCTAAATTGAAATTCTTCCCATTTGAAAGAATTTCTCCAGCCTAATGTGACATCACATGTTACTCCCACAATGCTGATAAATCTGGTTAATTCCCTTCTCTGTGGAGCAGGATGGACAATGAAATCCAAGGAAGGGATGGGGACTGTGTTTCTTCCCAAAAATTGTGTTGTACCCCTTTACTTAATGATGATCTCGGAAATGAGACAGGTGTCACATGTCATAAATATCCCGTTCTTCAGGCAAGTCTCCAAACAGGAAAAAAGGGGAGACACCCCCTTGGGCACAGTGACCATAAGAGGATGGACCTAGAGGCACGAGATGGAGTTAAGCACAGGCCAGAGTTTAAAATAGCTTTGACTCATCTTCTTATCATCCCCACTTTGAGCTTTCCAGAAGCTGGAGATGCCCTGGTAACACCCCAGCACAATCCCCACTCGGAACACCCAAGCACTGCAGCCCCACACCACCACATCCAGCCCAGACACTTCATTCCCAAGAAACCTGCACCCACCCCACTCAGGAGCAACACCAGCCGGTTTGCTTGTCACCTCAAGCCCAGCTGGGCTCACGTAGTGGAGGTAGTGGCAGGCACTGCCCAAACTCATGGCTGGCGATACAGGAGCTGTTGGCATCTCAGTGCACTCTGAGTCCAAAGAGGCTTTTGAGGTCAGTGCTGGTGAGCGGAGTACCGCCGATGTGCTTATCAGTCAGGCAACTGTGTGAGGGACAAAACCTGTTGTCATTCTGCACAAATAAGGCTCCCAAAAAGCACTGGTCACGCCAGGAAGATAAGGGGAGGTGCTATGTCAGGATCTGATCTTTCTACCTTGTGTTTTCAGCTAGTATTTCTCACTGTCTTCAGACCCAAGGGTCTATCTGGCCTGCTTCTTTAAGTCGCAATTCCCTAGTACACATAGGGCCCATTGAATATTTGAGATCCTCCATCAGAATTTAGTGATGTTATCCTACTGATGTCTAAAGGTCTCTATAACTTCTATATGTTCATCCGCAGGAGGTAAAAAGCATATAGGCACTTACCAGTGAGAGACACTCAGATTTGAGAGCATCTCAACAGTTCTCTGCATTGAAATCTCGGAGCTGCAATCCAAGGGAAGGTTTTTAAAGTACTGAACAACTTTATTATTCTTTGGTTTGTTTCATTAGCAGGAAAATGCAAGTTCTTTCATGTAGAGTTACTGATAACAAAAGCTGGCTAGTGCCGAATGCCCCGCTGAATTCACAGTGGGGCTTGTGGAACAGGATTGTACAGCAGCAAATGCCAACTGCTTAATGTCTCACTGAATTATAGATTTTGGAAGACTGTTTAATAAGAAGGAAAACAGTTAAGATCATTGCCGCTGAATTTTACGCACACATAAAATGCATGGGACTGCCATTGACAACATCTCTCACGAGGATTACATTATTGTTTCACGGTCCTTGTAAGTTTGAGCCCTTACTGATAGATGCATTACCCCCACTTAGATTATGTAAAAAGAGGTAATTAATACACAAAACATCTGGCAGGTCACTCTTTTGAAAGGCCTAACACCTTTTTTTTTTTTTCCCATAGGCAAATGATTATTTTTTTCCCCTCCATGTCTCATGATTTTTCCTCCAAAGGTGTTACCACCTTTCCAAAAGAGAAATGACTGCTGTGGGTTTCTTCCCTTTGTACTTCAGCTGTTTGTACAATTCTGTGCTTACCATTTAAATTAAATTAATTTGATTTAGGCCACGACATGAAGCTTTAAGCAATTCTGCGTCAATGAAACATGAGGAGGTCCTAGCTTGTTCAGGATCCCATCCATCACCGGGGTGGGAGTCACCTTCTGCCGCAGTAGGTATGCTCAGCACGGCGCACAATTAATGCCATGGTATTCTTCTGGATTTATTCAGCCTTGCCTTCTGATGGGTTCTGCTCTCAGTGGCTGAAAACTTACACCAATTTTATACAAACTCCTGCCGTTTCCATCCGCTCAGGATTAAAGCAAACTGTCTGCAAGATTAAGCTCTACAGAAAAGAACAAGTGAAATAAATGAGAGGGCATCCAGCATCCTGCTAATTATTGTACTTGTGTATGCGCATGCAGCCTGTGTGTGGGTGCATACCTCTGTGGATGTGCCTTCTTATTAGCAGCAAGGCCACAACAAGAATTACTCAATACTAAAGTCATCCAATGTTTCCCTCCTTCACCTGCTAACAATTTTGCTAGACTTTAACCTCTTGGGCTGAAGTCTTCCAAGCAGATTTCCCTGCAGGCAATATAGTTAGGGGAATACCCAGCTCAAGACTGTTCACTTATTTTCTAAGTTCAAGGTTAAAAATATATAGGCTGGCCTCTTCTTGAAAGGTTACAGGCTGCTTGCCACTCCCGTGCAAACCAACCCAAACCTGACCACATTATGTGCCCGTCTAAGATCACAGTCAGAGCACACTTAGCACAGGAAAGTAGTAAAATCCCCAAAGCATCCATGCTTCCTGGGCATGGTCCCCACTGGGGTACTGTGGCGGCATTGCCCAGCATCTGTTGCCCAAGATGCTCCTCTCACTCTTGATGACACAGGGGTGAAATGGCAGCGGCACAGGGAGTGGGGAAGCTGGCTGCCCACGGGTCATTTGTTGTGGAGAGCATGAGCAGAGGAGCCTGTTTCTGCCTGTGGCATGTTGGCATCAAAGAGTTTGGGATGCACTCAGGGCTCCAGTGCCTCCCCCATCAGCAAATAGCTGTGACAGCCGCTGGCAAAGCTTTGTTAGCATAGGACCACGTGAAGGCTATTGCCAACGCTATCAGCTTTCCACAAGGGTAATTAGCAGAGATATTTGGTGGCTGAAATTAGTGGAACCTCTGGACTTTAATCTTCCTGCGTCTTTTTGTTCCACCTGAAAAATGAAGATAACAATGTCCCCTCATCTCAGAGAGGGAAAACAGAATTCGACGCTGTTCGCAAGCCACTTGAAAACAATAGCGGTGACTGTCACCAAAAAGCCGCTGATGAAATTAATAATTATGTATCCAGAGCACAGCTTGAATAGAGTGCAATACCCGAGACATGGGGCCACGTGCTGAACTATGAAGATAAAACAGAATATTGAAAAGCTGCCCAGCAAGTGATCCTAATCCATCCCAGGCACCTGTGGGTAAAAAACATGTAGCCATATGATCAAGCACTCATCAAAATGCAAAACCAGAATAGAACTCAATTAAATGTGCACGGGCAAACTTGATTCTGGCATTTCTTAACTTTTAAAAAGCATGATTTTATAAACAATCATATCCTTCCGATGTGTGCTTTTGAGCATGACATACGTTATGTCTTGTGATGTGTACGAATATTAGGTATATACACTCACCTACTTCCTAGATCTGTCTCTCACCTCATTCTGGGAAAAAATATTGGAAGGCAGGTGGGAAGAAGGGAGGGAGGAAAGGAAGGAGGGAGGGAGGGAGAAAGGCAGGAAGGCAGGCAGGAAGGCAGGAAGGCAGGCAGGCAGGCAGGCAGGAAGGAAGGAAGGAAGGAAGGAAGGAAGGAAGGAAGGAGGGAAGGAAGGAAGGAAGGAAGGAAGGAAGGAAGGAAGGAAGGAAGGAAGGAGTAGCAGCTCTACTCGACCTACTAAAGTGAACAGTACAGCCAGTGATCTCCAGCACTTTAAGCAAAGTAAGGGATTAACAAGAGTGCACATTTGCATGTTCAGCCTACCTCCAAAGCCAGACATATTACGTGCCTGGACATATACTTACCAACCTGATTATCATAACAATCTCAAAATCTTGATCACACACTAAATTGGTGCAACTGTCATGAATATCCTTGGGTGCACAGCTCCTTATGCCAGTAATTTCGAAGTTCAGCACATCTTTAATTTCAGGACACTGAAGATGATCACTTTTGGCTATAGAGACAGTTCATCGCGTGCAATTGAAACCATGTCAGCAGATTGTGTTTGCAACCCTCCTAAAAAATTCCCCAAATTGAGGTGCTTGTTTTAGCTACTTGGAAAATCAGTCTTGGGAGAAATTCAACTCTTCTCTGGGTTTTGCTGCAGGGCAGCAGTGGCAGATTAGCCATCTGCGACAGAAAATTGCCAGCTATTGTAGCTAAGGCAGCGGTAATACAAGGGAGACGGTCTGAAAGAGGAGTCCAAGTGTGCCCGCAGGGGTCTTGAAATGTGTAGCTCCACAGACTAAAAATCAGTAAAGTGTTCGCTATTCAGTCTCTGCCACAGTGGCTTTGCTGGGTTTCGTGAGTTGCAGAGGAGGGATTTAGTCTTGGCTTGACCTCGCTTCTGTCAACTCTGCAGAATCCTGGTTAAACGTCTCATTAGCGACCGTCCCAAATACTATGGGGACACCCTCAGCCTGCTGCCCACAGTGTGTGTGTGTGTGGAAAAGGACACCAGCATAAAGCACCACACCTGTGGGAACTGAGACAATAGCATCATGATGCTTGGGGTTTTTTTCCCCTGCCAGAATTCCCTAACTGACCATAAATGAAGCAGTATTAATGAAAATGGCCAAAAATAAAAATTCAAAGTCATTATTTGGAATATTTTAATGATGCAGGATAACTAAGCAATTTGCTCAAGTTAATTGGAGGCAGTAAGTTAAATGCAGCTTTCTACTATTGAATCAAGCCAGGCCTTTTGGTCGGGAAGAACTCACGAATACCTGCAGCAAGCAGATACCAGCCTTGCAATCCCGACGTGCTCTCCAGCACCAAGATATCTATCACTTGAAGCAGAACTGATGTGGCAGTGCTATACTGACTAAAAATTACCGCCTCGGTAGGTTCTTCCAAAGTTTCCCAGTGAAACTGCTGACCATCCTATAATCCAAATATGTTTGCATTAAATGCTAAAGCCACCTTCATTATTGGAAAAAAGGAGAAATCCTTCCTTTGTCTTTTGAACACGAATTAAAGCTTACCTTGTAAACACCAGCGAGGATTTATTATCTAAATGAGTTCTTCCTGTGGCGAACTTCTCAATACTAATGAAATCAACCCACCTTTCTAGTTTTGAGCAGCAGCTTTAAATTCCCAATTGAGTCCTTACGGCCATGTACCATGCCTGACCAGGCAAAGCTCCTATCTCTAATGAGTTTAGACCTTCCTCAACATTGACAAAGGGTTCAGTAGCTACTTCTGAACTTGGTGAATGCAATAAAGTCAAAAAATAAATCTAAAATAAGTCAGCTTACTTTATCTGCCTGAAGTCATTCTTAATAACCCTAACGTTAATGTCACAGGTATTTCAAAGGTAAAATTAACTTTCAGACTACTCATTGCAAGATTCCTTATCAGAAAGCTAATAGTCCATGCTAAAACAATGGAGCAATTTTTACACCTGAGTAATGAAAGTGGGCACTGAGAACACCTACAAATCAAGAATATTTTCTTAAGCAGATGGCTTCTGATTAAAGTAGAGATTACACTGGTTTCTGGCTACACTTACTATGCCTTAATAGGTATGTAATGTGAGGGTATCTGACTCACACTTATTTGGGTCTCTAATTGACAATCCCTCCAGCAAAGGATTAATATGTGAGAAGAGAATTCAAAAACTCTGTTGCTGATGTAGGTCGTTTGAAATACAAAGATTTTTCTGAGCTGCCCAACTCCTTATCCCATATGTTGCCATCACAAAAGCATGTATAAGGCGAATTAGAGAAAGAAAAGAAGGGTTGCATTCACATCCAGACTTCTAACTGTTACCATTTAAAAGGGCCATGAGGTACCTGTAGGTACATCTCATTCTTTTTCTACCGGAGCATTTAGCAGTTTATTCATCTTGGGGAGAGTTTATTTGTTATTTTGCAGGCTGGACTGCGCTGGAACTTTGCGGGTTGCTGTTCTGAGCAGAGTTTGATTTCCTGCTGTCTCTTTTCATCACCTCTCTCCTTTTGTAGATTCCCCTGACATTCTCCTGCTTGTATCTCTGAACAGTGGGCATGCTTTTCATTTTAAAAATTACTCCTACCGGGAGCTCACTTAACGGGATTGAACATTCGTGATTTTGCCCTTCAGCAGGTCTTTCCGCTTTTGAAGAAAGAGTTCAGGACCAGCCACTGTGTTCTGGCCAGTGCTGCTTCCCTCCAAAATTAACTTCATTTACACTTTTTTCCCTGCTGCCTACCTGTCTCATCTGTTTCGAGAAGTGTCAATGTATCTGGTAGATTGTACCCACAGTTATTTGTTTTACCTTTTCATTCTGACTTTCCGCTCAAGAGACCCAGCCCCCATTTCTGGGCCTGGCAGCCAGCAGCACTGGGATGTCTCATCTGAGGTTCTGTGCAGTGGAGTCTTCCCAGGCTTAGGACTTCCACAGATCACTCATTTTGGGTGTTCTCACCACAGGACCTAGGTGCTCCCTATGCGAGGGAACCAGCTTCTGACCACCCCTGCGGTGGCACTTCTTGCCAGATGTTGCATTGTGGCCCAGCTGCTCAAATATGCTTTGATGTCCTAACAAATCAGGCACTGATGGTCTTGAGAAACAGCATCTCTTCTCAAATGACAGTCCGTGGTGGTTCCTTGCTGATTTACATCAGACAGTGCTAGCAGACAAAGTTGGTATTGTTTGCTCTACCCACTGGACTACCACTAGTGGTAATCATAACCTGGTGAAGCACCTTAGTCCTCTGTGACTAACTTTTATTCTGCTCTTTTGGTCCTCTCATCATTCACTGTAAAGTCCAACATGTTTCTTAGCCCAGCCTACTTACATAGGATGAAGCATTTGATACACTGCATCACTTGAAAGAGAGCTGGAGGGGGACTGTTTACAAGAGCAAGTACTGATAGGACAAGGGGTAATGGCTTTACCCTGACAGAAGGCAGATTTAGAATAGAGATTAGGTAGAAGTCCTTCCCGTGAAGGTGATGAGGCCCTGGCACAGGCTGCCCAGAGAAGCTGTGGGTGCCCCATTCCTGCCAGTGTTCAGAGCCAGGCTGGATGAGGCTTTGGGCAACCTGATCTAGTGAGGGTGTCCCAGCCCATGGCAGGGGGTGGAACTAGATGGGCTTTGAGGTCCTTTCCAACCCAAACCAGTCTGGGATTCTATAAATATCTAAAAATTCTATAAATATCACAGCCTTGGAGCAGAGAACATCCTTTCACCCCACCTTCTACTTACTCGTGGCAACACTATTTCCATAGGGGTATTGCAATGTTCTTTAAAATGCAGAAATGTGGGTTTCATTTTGGTTTCTTTCAGAGTCAGGACTATGCTCCTGAGAAAGCAGAGGTCTCACAGGGACTGCAATGCTCAGGGAGCACTGTGATTAGGCAGGATACAATCCTGAGTATCAAGAGCTCTGAACTTTTATGTTCAAGTCCTGAATAGGAAATTAAAATTACAGCAGCACTATGCCAAGGTGAACACTTTAATTCTCTTAAATATCCTCCTACTGTACCTGTACATTTCTCTTCTTTATGAAGCCAAAAGCTTTCCTAGCAACTAGGAAGGAGAAGAAACATCAGAATGTGGAAGATGAAGCTTAACAGAAGAAATCTCAAATAATAATTTGCCTCTTTTTGGCCTCATGGAGTGATGCATTCCCTTGTGATGAAGGTGAGGGATTGTTATTGCCCTCATTTGCATGAATGTAAGTGGAATAGCAACAGGTGAAGTCCCCATCCACAGCCATAGACAGGCATGAGTTTGGGGGTTTCAAACCACACTCAGATGGCACCCCTCTATTAAATAGTGTTATTTATGGGAGGAGAGTTGTCAGCTGCAGTATCGAATACCACACAGCACAGTGGAAAGGAATAAACTGGGAACTGTGAATTGCATGTTGCTTGTCACCTCCAGGCCACATATCCAGGCAGTTCTTTAGCTTAGCAAGTGGTTTCTGAAAAGTCAAAATTAAGCTGGATGTTCCCACCCCCTTTGCAATAATATTCAGTGTGGTTTAAGGTGATCTCGTCCTGGTCTCTGCAGGCTTAGGATGGGAAATTATGGTGTTCTGTCTTCTGTATGCCAATTACATCAAGAGTAACATTGGAGTAGTGACAGAAGTGACAGTAGTCCTGAGACCTTCCACTAGAAGTTTCTGAGACCTTCTACTGGAAGGTCTCAGGACTACAGACTCAGACATCAGGCTTGACATTACCCAGGAGAAAGTAACTCCAAACACAGAGGTACAAGTTGTGTCAGGGATGAGATCAGAAGCAGAAAAGCCTCTGCTCTTCATTGCATTCCCAGCAGATGACTTTAAGCAGCGCCCACGCTAAGGGATCGCTCCCTGGGTCTCTGCAGCGTGTGGGAGCGAGAAAGATGTCAGAGGATACATCAAAGATACAGCAAGGAGGTGTTTGGGACTGCAAATATAATGAGCCAAACTTGCCTTTGTTGCACCAGTACAACTTCCTCAGCCCTCAATGGCTTGCACAAGTGTAGCAGGAAGCAGAGAGACTGCACTTTGTGTGCTGGCACTGAAATATGTTGCTCCGAAAGGAACCCCTGGGAAGTGATGATTAGACAAGGTAAAAAGCTTATTTTAAAAAGAGAGGGATTTTTGAAAGCTAGGCTAGAGGTTACAACAAATGAGAGTGGTTTTGAGATATGATAGCTATAGAAAGATAAAGAAAAGCTGAAAATGTGGTAGAAGAGATGTGCAGTAGAAAGCTGACTCCTAGCATAGTTCCACAAGAGGAGGCTAAGGATGCTTTACTGCACAATTAAAGTTACAAAGGATAAGGCAAAAGTAGCTTAGTATGATTCAAGTCCAAGCTAAAGATGGTGCCCATGATCACAAATGATATCACTCCTCCACGGAAATAAGATTTAGTGGAGATTTTTAATAGGTCTGCTCCGAAGCATTCTGCTAAAATAAGCACAAAAAAATCAGGTTGTCCTGGTTTTGTGTGGTTTTTTCTTTTCCAGAGGTGCTCTTGTCTTTTTACAGAAAAGTACTCCTTGTCCTTCCTCAAATTGTTATTGTCTGTCATTGGCCTCTGCCATTTAAAAAGCAGTGTGTTTCTCTTAAGTGCTTTTTGTTCCCAGAGCACCTTGAACCTAAAAGAAATAGAGGCTTTTAGAAAGCTAATGGAAGTTTCAGGTGCTCAACACCTCTGAAGAGAAGGTTCTGGTTTTCTAGTTTCTCTCAACTCCCCCTTAAGCTACCTTTAATAAAAACATAATGCCAACTTGTTCACACTAATGTACACACACGGCACCCCAGTCCAGCCATGATTCCCGTCCTTTGTCCTGATGTTTGTGATACACCCCTTTATTTCTGCTTCAGAAAGCTGAGAGGCAAGAGCAAGACTTTCCGTGACAGCCCAGAAAAGGCAGGAATGTTAGAAGCTGTACAACCAATTCAGGATAGGCAGTCACCTGGTGCCTCCTCCATTCCCTGATTTACACTGAAATATGGGGGGAGAGTGCCAATGCATTTGTTGAATGCATAAAATCTGTGAGGCTGTCTGTCAGGTGGGAATCAGTCAGGAAGCCTGGAGCAAGGATACCCATAATTATGCCGTCAAAAGGCTTACAATAAGCAGCAGAATATTTTATTTGCTGTCAATCCTACAAAAAGTCTTTTATAACATCTGTGTCAGCGGATTCTAGGTCCCAAGAGGTGCCACTTTGTGGAAGCAGCAGAGCACTCGGTAAGGGTTTGCAGTGTGCTTGCCAAGTACATTCAGTGGGAAACCTCACTGGCTTCATGAAGTTACGGGTGGCAGAGGACATCACAGTTTTACCTGCATTTGAGGCATTAACTGCTTCTCAAGGTGAGCTGGGCTTTCATGTTGACTGACAGTCATTAATTAATTAATTAATTGATCCGTTGTTTTTCATTGTTAGTGACTCCTGTTATCTATTACTTGTGCTTCAGCAGCACCTAAACCCTTTGGTTGATGCCCCATCCCACCCCAGTGCTCTTCAGTGAGCAAACACCTAAGTCACCCTCCAGATGACACAGCCAGGCTAGGAAAGGATGTGCTGATGGGGCACTGCGCTACACAGACATCTCCCCCATCCAGAAGAGACCTGAGCCAAAACCTCCACATGAGGGATGATGTCACTGTTTCACAGCCAAGGTTCTTCCCATGAGCTGCAGCACCATGGCATAGGTACATCACCTCCAGGTGAGAGCTGGTTCCCATTGGACAAGCGTCCATCCCTCTGTACATCACAGAATCACAGAACATTAGGAGTTGGAAGGGACCTCGAAAGATCATCTAGTCCAACCCCTTGGTCAGGGCAGGATCACCTAGACTAAATCACACAGGAATTCATCCAGGTGGGTTTTGAATGTCTCCAGAGAAAGAGACTCCACAACTCTCTGGGCAGCCTGTCCCAGTGCTCTGTCACACTCAGAGAAAAAGTTCCTCCTTATATTCACATGGAACTTCCTATGCTCCAGCTTGCACCCGTTGCCCCTTGTCCCGTCGCTGGCCATCACTGAGAAGAGCCTGGCTCCATCCTCCTGACTCTCGCCCTTTACATATTTATAAACATTAATAAGGTCACCCTTCAGTCTCCTCTTCTCCAAGCTAAAGAGGCCCAGCTCCCTCATCCTGCCCTCCTAAGGAAGATATTCCACTCCCTTAATCATCTTGGTGTCCCTGCACTGGACTTTTTGGAGTTGTTCCCTGTCCTTCTTGAACTGAGGGGCCCAGAACTGGACACAATATTCCAGGTGCAGTCTCACCAGGGCAGAGTAGAGGGGAGAAGAACCTGCTAATAGATGTACAGATTCCCTGGCCTGGTCTACTAGTGTAGACAAAGCCAAATAATGTCACTCTGTGAATCTTATGGCTCTGCTGTGCTCATGCATGACAGTAGCTTAAAATCTGGACCTTTCATTTTGGTGACTGTAAATCAGATCATCGCACCTCATCTTGAAGAAGTTGAAAAACACACATTACCATTTGCATTCAGAGTACTTGCATCTCTCTTAATTTATTTCTCCTGCCTTGATAAACCACTCTGAGGTCAATAATACCTAATTCAGCTAAACTGTGTCATAAAACGTCTCTTATGACAATTTGTAGTTACGATGCAATTATCTTAATTTTGTCTCTGATGAGTCTCTTTCATTGATCGAGGTTTTGATCGACTGCATATATGCCTAGAAAGGAAAAAAAAAAAAACCAAAAAAAACCCACCATGCAGCCACGCCTTTCTGAAGCTTTTTTCCACTGGCTGTTCCATACAGTGGATGCTTACCAGAGCTCTGTAAGTGATATGTGTAGCCAAAGATCCTGCTTGTCAGCCTGCTTCACGGACCCACTGAAAATAAACACATCAGGTGCCGAGCCGAGCTAATGGCACACTTGCTTCTGGTTGCTCATTTTTGTCTCGGGTTAATGTCGTGCCCCCCTGCACATACCATCTGGAGAGGGGAAAGAAAGATTTTAATCAAAAATAAAAATAGCTGGTTTCGGTTTAAGTTTTTCTTTTGTGCTGTGAAGTGCAGGAAGGGAAAATGAAAGGGTGTCATTTGCTGTGACCACTGAATAGAATGAGAGCTGTGAATGCCAGCAGGTCTGCTTGTCACCCACGAATCCAGTGCTTCATTTGTTTGGGGGGAAAAAAAGCTCCACACACCTTTCCAGTGAACCTTGGCGGTGCTTCTCGGTATAAACAATAGCTCATATTGTTGAGGAGGCTTATTGAGAAAGTTATGTCAGTAATGATGGGGATTTTCAGCCGGCGTTCCCCTGGATTTGTGAAGCATTTGCTGCCCAGGAGTGTGCTGATAAACTGCTCGCTGATTAGAATATTTTATCTGCGGTGCAATCGGGCTCCCGTTTCTCTGACATGTCTCTGCTGTGTCTTAAAAACACCACCAGCGCATCAACAGCTTATCACGAGAAGCTGTATGAATTCAGAACATGAATCTCCTGCATGATCGTTCAGGTTAGGTGTCAGCGCTGACCGAAAAAAACAAGGCGCTAGTGAGAGGTCAACATAACAAGCATATCTCATAATCTGTTGTTCCTAGCCCTCATTGTCTCATTGCTGAGCTTCCTGAATATTCGTAGCCTTCTTCGCCATCCCCATGCCTGCTTTTGACGGTAGGCTCCTCAGGGCCAGCGTGTCTTTGTGTCCGTAATACGCTCTACCCGCTAATGGCACTGCGGGCGCAGTAACGAGGGAGCCCATTACAAGCAGCTGCAAACACAAATAACAGCAATAGTCCGGATACTCTGCTCCCTGCCTAGGTGCTTAAAACAGGAAAGGAATCACCTGGTTGCTCATCTGAATAATTACACGGGAGACCTGTGTGTTTTAACAGGCCTAACGCAAACCCATGGCAGTCGTGCAGGACGCTCTCCCATCCTGATGATGGTGTCTGATGACAGAAGAGCTTTGAACGACCGCGGTGATGGCTCCTGCACGGAAAGCTGCCATGCCTAAAAAGCTAGTCCTGTCTGGGCTCACTCAGACATTGTGGTGGACACTGATGGGCTCTTGAAAATGTCACTGCTCCTTCTCTTCGTAGGTGTGGAGAAGGCCAAGGAGAAAAGCATGTGCACACCAACACACCCCTGGCACTTGACAATGGCACCTCCAGTCGCAAAGATAAAACATGGCCAGTGCTGAAGCCCCCTGCTCAGGAGTGAATAGCTGTCACTGTTGGGGCTTTCGTGCCTTTTTCAAAAGCTCTCTTGAAATTGGTAGAATTTTGCTTCAGAATTGAAACTGTCGTCATACCTTCCTTCAGTGAGGAGCAGCATTTAGCAACCGAGCTTTCCTGTGTTGTCTTCATAGCAAAAGTCTCCATGTACAAATCTAGTTAAAATACATTGGAAACATTCATTTTAACCACATGTATGTTTAAAAATGCTGCATTTGCCATGTGCGTGTACAGAAAAACAGATTGGCCCAGCTGGATACCTATGGTTCCATTTCATCTGCTGTACTTTATCTGCTACATTTATATTTTATACAGTTCATGCAATTTTGGATATATCCAAACCCTTTGGAGCCTGTAGGGTGAGGATTTACCCACATTTGAGGGCACTGAAGTCCTAATTTGAGTATGTGGGATAGCCACGGGTTCATGTTGTGACTCAGATCTAACCTCAGTTCACTTTCCTCTTTGTCTTTTGCTTCAAGCAGAGACCTTGGGCCAGCCCTGGAAGCAGTGAAGAGAATTCCTCATGCCAGACCATCAGGAATACAGCAGCAATACGGAGTGGATTTCCTTCTCTTGGCAGCCCCTGCACAGGGCCCTGGTGAGCAAGCTACCCTGCCTCCCTCCTACAGTGACAGGAAGGACCACAGAGGAAGAGATACCTTGATACAAAGAGCCTACACAAAGGGGGAAAAATGCCCTATTTCTTTCTCAGTATAAGCTAAAATTTCTTTTTCCTCAGACTGCTCAGGCCAAAATTTCCATTGATAGCAATATTATTTTTAATTGTGTAAAATATTAAGGGCCTGTCCCCTTTGTACACACCCTAAAGCACTTGTGCAAGGAAAACATTTAACATGGCATCTCAAAGACACTTTTAAATTATTGGTTCTGGTTTTGAAGCACTCCTAAATAGGCTTTGCTTTAGTGTCATGGAGATAAAAACCTTTGAAGAAGTCTTTTTTTCTGTGGAAAGTTTGTTTCATTTAGCTGAGGAAATCTTAGAGGTTCATGTACTTAGTAGGGTATTTATTAATGGCTCAAAGTGAGGTGTGAGAGGAAACGTCATCTCTGACCTCTTTTGTGGGAATAAAACTGGGACGCCTTCACTGCACAAGGAACTTTATGTACTCAGACCGGCTCCCTCTGTTAAACCTTTTCACCCACCCAGTGAGGGGCCGTAAGAAGAGTTTAGGCTGTTCTCCATGCACTTTTCTCATCTTGTCTGAGGTCTGGGAACTTCTGCCTCGAGTGGGAGTGGCCCAGATATAGGACTCCTGACCATCAAACCCTGCCACCTTCTCTTTGTTTTTAGTTGCAAGATCAAGGTTTTCTTTCCAGTAATAAGGTACCTCTGCATTCAAATAAAAAAAATTCTTTCATTGTACAGAAAGCAGAGGGCAAGAGCCACAAAACCACTGAAACACTGCTTCCAAAACTTGGGTCTACATAAGCCCCATTCTCTTTACTCCAGTAGCATCTGAAGGCCATAGCTTTTACAGTCTGAGCATCACCTTTTTGCAGTGCAGCACCTGACTCTGCCTCTCCCTAGAGAAGCATCTCTTCCAGCCCTGGTGAGCAGCTCAGCTGCAGGGGCAGTTGGGACCCCCAAACAAGGGGCTGTACTTTTTTGCATGGCTTGCTGCAGTGGAGGTTCCTGGTGGGGGGAGAGGGGAGGTGCACTTTTTTCTACCATCACCAGTTCCCCACTCCAGGGGTTCAGCTGGGTTGTTGCCATCAATCACCAGTACCAAAAGAGATTAATCTATCCCACATCCCACTGTCCAACAACCCCAAGCCTTACTAATCACAGGCAGTTTGGACTTTCTCCTAGTCTGGGTTTGGACAAACTTTGATCTGGGCAAGTCAGGCTCTGCACAGAACAATCAAATACTTGTTGGGAATGGAAGAGGGAAAGGCGGCACTTGACACTCTTTTTGTGTTCTCCAGCTCTTCTTTGAAAGAGGAGAAGATGTGGTCTGGGGTCTCAGTTAGCGGTGAAGTATTTTGTAGAGCATCCTGCTGTTTATTAGATTGAGTGCAGGTTTCACAAACAGAGAAGACTCAATAGCCTAACTCCAGCAAGGGGGAGCCTTTCTGAATGCTCAGGTCCAAGGGAGGAACAAAGTTTAAACGTGTGCACAATTTGGTAGTGAGAGGGGATCTGATCAATACTTAGAAATATCTAGAGGATGGGTTTCAAGAGGATGGGGCCAGACTCATTTCAGTGGTGTCCAGTGACAGGACAAGGGGCAACAGGCACAAACTGGGACACAGGAAGTTCCATCTCAACACAAGGAAAAACTTCTTCACTTTGAGGGTGACAGAGCACTGGAACAGGCTGCTCAGAGAGATTGTGGAGTCTCCTTCTCTGGAGACATTCAAAACCCACCTGGACGTGATCCTGTGTGACCTAATCTAGGTGACCCTGCTCTGGTGGGGGGTTGGACTAGATGATCTCCAGAGGTTCCTTCTAGTCCCTAACATTCTGTGATTCTGTGATGATTTCTAGACCCACATGACCATTGGTATATATTGTTACACTAATATTCATGCAATCTGCATTCAATGAAGAAGTTATCTGAGCCCTGAAACATTACCATGCACACAGCAATCATTTTTTAAAAGAATAGAGGGCTTTTAGCTTGAATCTCACTGAATCTAAATTACTTATCCACAAAAATGGATACTATGTTCCAGAAAATGTAATTGCAATTGCAAAACTATTTACAAAAAATTAGAACAGGGCTTATTTTTCACAGTGATTACCTGACTTTAGCTCTTCTGTGAATAGTTGGCAAACAATATAGAAGTTTTTCACCTCAGTGTAATTCACTGCTAGAATTTATTTGTCATATAATTTAAGCATATATTCTTGATTTATAGTTTGTTCAAGAGAAATTTACAGCAGCGTTCAACATCCTTTGTTGAGCCGCGTTGGTTAGTATTGATTGATAGTGCATATCAGATGATAGTTTTCTGTTCCCTGATTACATGACATTCTTGTAGTAAGAGTTTTCCAATGCCAACTTTAATGCCTTTTAATTCCAAAATTACTTTCGATGAGAATTCTCTTGTAATCATTCAAAATGTCACTTGTTTCAGCTATCACTCTTGCTAGCTGATATATATATATATATATTATAGATTATTCAAGCAAGGAAAATAAAAGGGGAGTGAGCACACCCAAAAGAAATCTGTGCCAGTGGAATTTGCCAAATTTTTCACCTCTGCAGAAAAGACCTTCCCATTTCTTCACATCGGTGTACACATTCATAAGGTTTCAGAACTCTGCCTTTAATGTCCCTGTAAAAAAAGAAAAGATGTCTATGTGGAGAAGAACAATTCCTCTTTCAATTCTTTTAGAAAGTGCATGTATAAGGGGGATTATTCCTGAGAGTAAGGAAGTTCATTTAAGCCAGACCTAGTAGTTTTCACCCAAGAAGGCAGAGTTTCAGGTGTGAAGAGTCCCTGTATCTTAAAGCCTGATCAAACCTAAAACCAGGAAGGAGAGAAGAATTCTGGTTCTTGCCTGGACACAGTGAAACCCCAGTGAACGTGCATGCCTGTGAAGTTTTAGTCCAACGTGGCAGCAGTCACATGACTGAAGGTGATGGCAGCGCGAGCTGACGCGCAGAGAAACACCTTACAAAACACCCCTGTCAAAACACCGACCCCTAAATCCCACGCAGAGCACACCTGAGCCTCTTCCCTGAACCATCTCCCCAACTTCAGGAGGAGAAACCCACGGATGCTCCAGGTTCCCCGCTGAAGACTAGGAAGGTCCAGAGGACCGGAGCTTTACATGGACGAGGGCTGCTGCATTACCTGAGCGGGATGTTTCGGCTTCGGGGGAGGGGGCAACGGACACGACTTCATAATTTCTTAATCTGTTTGTTTGTTTCCTCTCCGAAGGTACGACCAGGGCGCTGCCCAGCCCGGGCTGCCGCGGGGAGCGGGGGCGGGGGTCCGGCGGGCCCGGGCGCGGCGGCGGGCGGGCAGTGCCCTCTAGTGCGCCCGGCGGCTGCGGCACCCATCGCTCCCTGGCCCCGCCGGCACCGGGGATAGCGGCAGCCGCCCGGACGGCTCCTGGTCGCCATCAAAACACATCCCCTTCTGCCTTTCCCCAGTCCCCTTCTGCTTTTCCAAACGACTCTTTCCGGGCGAACGGGACAGCCGGGCTGAGCTGCGGCAGATTCAGCCGAGGTTTCTCAGCTCCTCTGGGCTTTTTGCGGTGGGGAGGATCACAAGGAAACCAATTGGGGGGTGAAGGGGGGGCGTATTTTGGGTTGGTTTTTTTTTGTTTTGTAGCTTTGCTTGCATTGCTGGTTTCTGTTTCTGGCAATGAATGTGTTTTTAGCTGCCAGCAGAGCACAGTCCCACAGCGGTCTTTTCCGGGTGAGAGCCTCATATTGCCATCGTCAACTCGACTCCTGGTTTGCATGTCTGCCAGACTAGGAGGTAACTTTAAATAAACAGAGCCTTTACAAACAGAATGGAGATGGTTCAGAACCTAATAACCCGATCATGAGCTGCTCATTCCACCTCTGGAGCTGGGATGAAGCTGGGCTGGAAGCGGAGTCGGGGCTGATGAGGGCTGTGATACTGCGGAAGGCAGCACAGCCCTGCAGAACTGTTGCGTCTCTCCCTTTTTTACCCTCCATGAAGAGTATTGCAATCCCCATTGCTACAGGCAACAGCTGGTGTGCAGAACTGGTCCAAACCGACAGAAGGTAGCTTCTGTACTGACAGTCACCCGGAGAAGCATCATTCAGGAACAAATGGCATAGGAGCCCTCTCACAGAAACACAATACCAGTTGTCCTCTGGGCTGGGGATGAAATTGCCCAAGTCCAGATGCTGGACTTTGTCAGCTAATGATGCTAGACTGAGAGTGGGGCACTAAAAGTGAGGTGTGGGAGGAGAGCGGCCTGTGAAAGGGCAGTCATTTGTTGGTCAATCAGGCAGGTGAGAAGATGGAGATGAAAGACTGCTGGAGGTTACTGTGTAGGCAGATGTTTCACATGTTATTTGTACAGCTGAACCATTGATTTGCTGCTGCTGTTGTTTTTATCCCCTAAATTAATGTTCCTTCCCTTCTCCTGTTAAAATTGTTCTTGTTTCAAATGCAGGCTCATTGTTCGCAGAAGGGAAAGCGTGTTTCTCAAGGGACACCAAAGAAGATACTTGCTTTGCCCAGCGTCAGAATTTGGTTGTCAGTCTGAAGGCAACTGTTAACTTTCTGACGTCAGACCCACACAGCTGCTGCATGGGTTACCTCTGTCAGTCAGCCAGGGTCATTCCTCATAGAGGATGGATTTCTGCAGCAGATCCCTCTGAAAGGCCTGATGGGCTGCAGAAATATTGCCAATATCCAAGGACATCCATGTGCTGTGCTAGAAACCATATGCTGTGGTTGTCTCCACGCGACAGTTCACTGCCCCTTTATAGCCCTTTGTGCTTAAGAAACCTGTCACCATGGGCTTCCTCTCACAGTCATCCTGAGCCTTCAGCCAAAGTTGTCCTTGTTTTGAGTCCAGGCCGTGGCTTTTTGCCCATGTAGCAAACTTCTTAAATAGCTCCTGATTTTCAGGCATTGTTTTCTGCCTTGTATCCACCCTCTGGTCAAATTCTCTTAAAATTCCTTAATGATGAGAAGTTCAGTTCTGTGAAGCTCCAAATGTAAATATTACTAGTTAGGACTGTCTTTTGTTTGTTCATAATGAATGCAACCAGATCCTATAAGCCTTAGGCAATCAACAACTTGTAGTCCTGGAATTAATCTATTATTATCTGTTAGAATTAGTCTCCAAACAGGTATCTGTCAAGTGAAATCTCCTTTTGGGGAGAGAGGAGAAAGGAGAAAGAAAAGGAAAAAAAAAAGGTTTAAATCTCTGAAACTCATAATGTTTTACTACCA
This sequence comes from Hypotaenidia okinawae, assembly GCA_027925045.1. Taxonomy (NCBI): domain Eukaryota; kingdom Metazoa; phylum Chordata; class Aves; order Gruiformes; family Rallidae; genus Hypotaenidia; species Hypotaenidia okinawae. The sequence goes on along the minus strand of BSDF01000001.1, from coordinate 63,248,197 downwards.
GCTGCATGAGATCTTCAAAACTTAAGTTCTCTCTGTTAATGCAATTTTCACTCTGCAGTGCAGGCAGATGCTTTAGGAGTAGTTCATCCTACTTCCTGGTTTGATTCAGTGTTTTGTAGCAGACATCATCTCTTCATTCCCCCTCACTCCCCCAATATTCCTTCTGGAGTTCATCATTTGCATGTTTTCATACGCCTCCAGCTACTGATCACTTTCAGCGGGTAGCGCAGGGTGCCATCCCTCCCCCTCAGTCCTACCTACAAGAACTACACCCTGAAATTGGAAGATTTCGCTCACATGAATCACCCCGTTAACGCTCTGCAATGACAGCTACATCAGACCTCCTCTCATCAATTAGAGTTTCCAGGTCCTTTTGCACAGTAACTATCCAGCTAGTGCTAACACATGAACTATTCAATTTCTCCCCTTTCCAGTCAGCTCCAGCACTGTTCAATACAAACGTGACTTCCTGAGACTGAACTATATTTTCCTTCCTAGTATCCTTCATCTTTCTCACCCTCCTAGTTGCTTCCCTGATTAGACTATCCTTTTTCCCTTTCTTGCTATATTTTCTTGTCCGGGAGGAAAAGAGAACTGCAGCCCTGAGGCAGGAGAGCTGCTGGGAGGGGGAGAGCAGCTCTATAGCTGCGGGGAAGAGCTGCCTGCATCCCTGCTTGCAGGTTTTGGGAGGTTACCCGACAGCAAAGCTTGTGAATACTGTGTTCATTAGCACAGGACAGAGCTAATAGCTGTGCTTTCCTGCCGAGGCTGAATGTTGGGCATGGCACACACAGTATGCTGAGCCACTCTGCTGAGACCAAAGCTGTGAGGCTGCACTGTGGTTATTTGCATCCTCAGGAGAGGCTCCAGTTCCAGAGGTCAGGCTCTTCCTTTCATTAGGCAGTGCACAGGAAGAAAGAGAATCTCTCAGTCTGCTGCAGCAGCTCGTCCATCACACCCCAGGACCCTGAGTCCTGCTCTGCCGCTCCGGGCTGTCAGCAGCTCCCTCCGAGGTCGTCGACACCAGCTCTCTGCTCTACTTCCAGTCTCTTTCATTTCTGCTCAGGAGCCCATGGGGGAATTAATGCCATTCCTAATACAGCACTGCCCAGGGCTAAGCAGCCTCTTGCAACATGATGCAAAATTATCAATTTGCAAATATACATTCAACTATAAACCGCTTGTGGTTAGAGGGGTCCCCTGAGAAACTCTGGAGAGCACGTAATGCTTTACATCCTGCATAAGCAGGCGATGAGGAAGCTTGTAGGCAGCCTCAAGGCAGCTGTGTAGAGAGGGATCAGGCACTAATCATGAGAAGGAAAAGATGGTGGGACAGACCTGCGGGGAAGACAATGGGATCCAGCCTCCTTTTGGGAGAAAAGGGCTTTCCTTCCCCCACTACCCCCTTGCCACCCCTGCTGCTCCCTGCAAAAAGGGGGAAGAAAGGCTGCCTTCTCCGCAGAGGCACATCACACCTATGGCAATTTAATCACCCAGTTGGTGGATCCCAAAGGGTGAGTGACATTTAGCCCGAGCAGCAGAAGCAGAGCAAGAATAAATGTAGCAGATGACAGCTCGGTGTCTCTACACACCGCTTATGTGCTACTGGGGAGCTGTTGGAGCGAGTCCAGAGGAGGGCCACAAAGATGATCAGAAGGCTGGAGCACCTCTCCTATGAGGACAGGCTGAGAGAGTTGGGCTTGTTCAGCCTGGAGAACAGAAGACTCTGGGGAAACCTTAGATCAGCCTTCCAGTACCTTAAGAGGCCTACAAGAGAGCTGGAGGGGGACCCTTTATTAGAGAGTGTAGTGACAGGACAAAGGGTAATGGGTTTAAAATGACAGAAGGCAGATTTAGATTAGAGGTTAGGTAGAAATCCTTCCCTGTGAGGGTGGTGAGGCCCTGGCACAGGCTGCCCAGAGAATCTGTGGCTGCCCCCTCTCTGGCAGTGTTCAAGGCCAGGCTGTATGGGGCTTTAGGCAACCTCTTCTAGTGGAGGGTGTCCCTGCCCATGACAGGGGGTTGGAACTAGATGGGATTTGAGGTCCCTTCCAACCCAAACCAGCCTGTGATTCATTCTATGATTCTATGTCTGTTTCCTTGGCCACGGATATATTGGCTTTTAGCAGCTAATACTCTATAGATAGGGCATGACCAAGACAGAGCCAGTGCCTGGGGGACATTTCTGTTTGAGCTGCAGTGGTGGCAGCACACTCTCAGATTGAATATGACACTTTGGATCTTAATATGGTCTATTATACACACAGAAACTTCCTTGAAATATTCAGTGGTATTTTAAAGTTTAAAGGTTTATTTTAAACTCACATTGAAAATATTTCAGCATGCAGGAAAGAGAAATTAAAAATTCACTCATTTTCCCTGTCCAGGCTGTAAGTCAGCTCTTCTGCAGTGGGATTTTCAGAGCCTTATTATGTTTCTCTCCTGTCTTCTCTGCGGTCACTTGACTGAAGCAGCTCCCCAACTTCACCTTTACATATTTTTCACTTCTTTAAATAGAGCTTCATTTGTCTTTAGTTAGCTTCATGGAAACTTTGGAGTATCTGTGAATGTACACAGACAATGTTATCTAGCAAACCATCAGAAATCTTCAAGAGAAATGAGTAAAAAGGCCAACCTGTATAATCCAGACTGTGGATTTAAGGTGATGATGGATGAACACGCTACAGTTGGTGTTGTAGTGAATCCTCCAGGCTACCTTCAGATTGCTTTTCATCTATGATGGTTTTAGTTTCTGACATCCTGGGTGACCAGAAGCTTGTTATTATGAAAAGAAGCTATCTTCCTCTGGTGCAGGTGTTGATACTTCTTGAAAGCTTCCCAGTGACGCAAATGAAGGCTCTAGCCTTCTCTACAGTCAGTTTTATTTATTCAGCTGTTGTTTTCTGTGTTCTCCGACTTGGAAGAGCTGCAAGAACTTCAGCAGTTAATGTCTCCTGACATTTCTGAATGTATGGAAGTATGGCTTTGTAGCCATACTGAGATCTGGGACTCCCAGGCTCCACTGCATCCCAATGGAGGTGAAGCACAGGGGTCGAACAGGGAATCAACATTACATTTTATTTTTTACATCTGACAACAGCCTGAATCTGTTGATCTGAGAGACTGTGCATCCAGTCACCTTCCCTTTCTGGGCACCAGATAATGGCAATAATAAAGACACATCAGAGAACAAGTTGATTAGCACCTACTTATCTTCTGGCAAAGCAACCTCTTATGACTTCTGCTTTGGATGCCGAATTCTGCTCCACATATTCATGAGATGCAGCAGCTCTTGGGATGGTCCACGTGAGCATTTGGATTTCACATCACTTTCAGAAGTTGGCTGTTAACAGGCTGTTCTCAGACCTAAGTGTGGCACTGCTTGTTACTGCCCTGCTGCAGAAGGGAAGCTTTAAATAGTGACCGTGCAACAAGGCACACATATATCCTTGGGTATATGCAAATAGATACAGAAAACATCTGACATTTTCACAGCAATAAGAGGCATGTGGATACCACTCCACAATGGCTGCTGCTGGTTAAAACATGCATTTTCCCCTCCATAATATTATTCCAGTGTTTGATAATTCATTTTAAGAGAAAAATATGTCAATTGAATTTGGATATGTTGGAAATTTGCATTTGAGCACCGTTCTACGTAAAAGTCCTTCCAAAGCCCTTGAATATAAATGAATTGAAGTTATTTCCATAACACGTTGAACCATTATGCCAATGAAGGAAAAGCTCCTCCTAATGCTGTCAATTTATGTTCCAGATTGTGTAACAGAAGAGTAATCATTCTGCAAAAGTTTCTGACGCAGGAATATCCACAAATGCAGCACTGTACGTTAGCCTTGTTTAAAACGGATTTTACTTATCCTTGTTCTGATAAAACTGCTCCTCACTGTAAATATTTCTGCAGTGATGGAGAATTTCTGTTCACCACTTTATGATCAGCTGTGTAAGGTTCAGAAGATAGACTATTCCTGATTTTTCCCATCCAGAACAATAATCCTATCAGGTTTATCAGTAAATATTCTCAACATTAATTTTTTTTTTTCCAGGAATTACACGTGACACCTGCAGTATGTTCTCACACATAAGGAGCAATAACACTGTCACCAGAAGCAACTTATTAATAGTGCTTCGTGTAATGCAGAGTTATATTTATGACAATTCTGTGATACGCTCCTACCCATTAGTCTTAAAAACCAGGAAAGCTAGTTAAAATATTTCTCTAGCTGAAATCATCTGCGTCCTGAATTACTGAATACAGTTTTCTGATTAAGAACGCTAAATCCAAGCTTGTTTTATAGCTTCTGGGGTTATTCTGTCAGAAGTTTAGCTCTGGTAAATCAGCTTATCCTACTTGTAGGTCCCAGGGATGAAGAAAATATAGGGAACTTTGTTTAAGTCTGCCAGCACAAGACCAGATATACTATCTTGTCCTGCAACCTCAGCTCAGCTATATGGCTTAAGAAGCTGGGATTAGGACTTTGTGAGTGTTAGGAGACTTGGGGAAACGGCAACTTTCTAAACGTTTATTGATTAGTTCACTTTAACCTTCCTTCCTGCAGATTCTGTTTAAGTTCCCGATAAATTTCTTTTCTCCATTAAATCTGTTTCTCTGCTGAGACATCGTTTCTTTTCGGAGATTTATTTCACTTATTTTACTGTCATTTACTTTGTTGTTCATTCACTTTATTACACCGTTTTCCAGGTTTTTTCTGTTGCCATTAAGTCTGCAAAGCCTACACTCCAAACATATCTTCAAAGACTCATTCCCAAGGCAAATGAGAAATCCTGTGGTCTGGAAAGTCATTCCATCAGGACAGCGAGAGCCATTCCAAACTTAATGTCTGAACAAGATGTGATAAACTCTTCCACCAAGTGGCTAATGGTTACCTCCGCTTTGGGAGATCCCGTAGCACAGTCCAGGTTAAACATCTGCCATTTACCCATCTTCCATAATTACTGTAACAGGGGAGGCTACTGACTTTTAAAATAATCACTGTTCGGAGCCCAAGAGGACTCCTTGGGTAAAGTGAGGAGGGTGAGAGGCTGAGGGCTAATGAATCCAGCAAGGGTGCTACCAGAAAGCTTTCCCATAGCAGTTCTGAAGGCAGTTGCCCATCAGCCAAAAGGCCAGTTCTTGTCTCTCACTTCTGGATGCAGGATGAGCTGCCTCAGTAATGCTGCCTTCAGGGTTTGAGCATGATTCAGCTCTTCACTGCAAGAATGCAAGTGGGAGTCTCTGTTCAGTCTCTCACATCGCCATTCTTCAGTCCCTCCCATCCCCAAATCTCTCCTTTTTTCCCTTTAGGGTCATACCATTGAATCAAGACTACAACCAGCCTGTCTTCCCAAAGGGCATGTGAGGATACTCAGTTCTGCTGTCACAATAAAGCCTCCAGTAGTTGGTATATTACCAAGAAGAGTCTTCTCCTTCAGTCTCAACAACCTTCTCACCTATCTTTGTATACATAAATCTTTTGGCATCAATCTATTTGCATGGAAACTATGTTCCCTGGGCCATATGGCCTTTGTGTGTATTTTAGCACTGGTGCCAACAATCTGGGGAACCGGACAGAAATGAAACTCCTTTTCACAACTCCTATCAGTGCATTTTAATGATGTAAAGCTTCTAAAAACATCTTGATGGAACAAGGTTGGACAGAGTTTTCTGAAGTAAAACTGAGCGTATTCATGAAGAGGAGGAAGGTAATGGTACCCAGACTGTGCACCGTCTATAGCATTGCTTCTGGTATGGTTTCAGAAAGGGAATTGAATGTAGGCTTATTTTTGCATAAAGATTTTTCAGCCCGCACCATGCATTAGTCTACAGACTAGATTTTTTTAAAAAAGCCCTAACTATCCAATGTTATAAATGCCTTAAATAAAAATATCTTGGAAAATATATGGTTTACCTAAGCTTTGGTACCTCTGAAAGGGGCAGGTAGAAATTCTGATGGGTGCAGAAAAAAAGATGAAATCAGATAACAAAAGTGAATTAAAGCCCTAACTACCTGGGAAAAAAATTAGAAGCCAACAAAAACCCCACAACCCTACAGTACCCCAGGGTCTGATTTGTTAAAACCATTTCAGTTTAATTCTAAATTATCTAGATTTTAAAAAGGCAATACAAAAAAGATATGCTCAAGAATAACAGGAAGAATATATTTGTTTAGGATATTAACGTAGACATTTCCTGCAATTCAGCAATTTGTGAGCAACAAAATAGGTCCCATTTGCATTGAGCTTCTGACCTGCAATATAGCTATAAAAATACCTTTGAGATTTGTCTGTTCTCCTGGAGCTAATCTGCTGGCTTGATTCCTGAAATTTATTGAGGAACACGATATGTATTGCATGATAAACACCACGCAGAGGGTTTCCTGAGAAAACTCTGCCTCAAAAATAAAATAGTGACATTTCAAATGCCAAGGATTATCAACAGGTGGATAATAATAAGTTAAGATACGGTCCTGTTTGGATTTCTTTAATGCCCTTAATCCAGCAATGGAAATTCAGGAAAGATGTGCGTGGTTGGGTAAAAAAAGGAGAAGCGCGATTCTTTAGCAAAAATCTAGGTGAATCCTTTCCATGTGCCATTCTTCTTGAAGGATGTTTAATACCCATTTATTTGATGTGCACAGAAATCCATAAAGTGTCCAGGGGAAGGGAAAAAAAATAAAGTTCTTATTTCTAAGCTGACTGGAATTGGAATTATTAGGGGTGCTACGAGAGAGTCTGTATGCCGGATATCTGTGGGCTGATGTCCTAACCGAAGCGTTCCAGAGAAAGGAATTAGAATTAGCCAGACCTTCTGAACACCCATCCAGATCAATCTCCACACCTTTGGAGATTTGGCTATTACTATTTAAATGTGGCAAGACCTGCAATGGAAAGGTATATATCAAGTGGGGGAAAAAATGACACAATTAATACTAATTAACACCACTTTTCATACTAAGCATTCTTAAGTCTGTCCAGCATGAAGAAACACTCAGACCCCTGCACTTCAACAATTCTTAGTCTGGACTAAAAGACTTCTTCAGACTGCAGTGTGACTGCCTGGTTCCACCAAAGCCAGCTCTCACTGACTTCTGTGGAGCCAGAATTTCAGACCTCTATCATCATATATGCACAGCATACTGCCACGTACTCACCTGTACACATGTGCACACACGCACACAGGCATGCAGACAAGACTGCACTGCCTCCATACACCATACTGCAGACTGGAACATCACTTGCCAGTCAGAGAAACCCCCAGGTTTCTAGGGCAGCATATTCCCTGAAGCCAAAATACTGGCATCCTGAAACTGCTACTTAAGACTTATGTTTCAACCAAAGCTAGGAGCTGCCTTGTTCCCTGGTTAGTTTCTAAAATGGGAAGGGTGAAGGGCAAGAGTATGTCTGCATAAGAACCCAGGGCAGGGCTTGGCACAGCAAGGATGGGGTCTTTCTGCCCTGCAACAATTTTCTGCATCAGTCGGTGCTCTGACTTCAGAGATCAGCCCCATTAGCATGCACACCACCTGTACACGTTTTATTTGTAGAAGTAATGTAGAAGCAGAAAAATGCATAGGTTCTCTGCTTGGGGAAAGAAGAGGGTGTGCTGTTCAATGCATTCAAATTAGACTGCCTTTATGGACAGAAGTCCTACTTGTGTGATAAAAGGCAGGGCATTTATCAATGTTCCTCTTTCCCATTGCTATTCAGTCTTTTATGAAACTCAGCCTGAAAACATCTGCTGAAACTTTCTTCCTCTTACAATTTACCTGTTTTAAATAAAAAGGACTTTGGATGGAGCTAAACCATTTTCTTCTTTCATTGTTCATACCGACTTTGCTTTCCATTTGCTGAAATCTGTCTGCAGCTCACTGCTTTCCTTTCTGAACATGTAGTTCCAAGACCTCCTTTTTTAACCAAAGAAGATTCACCTGGGGACTGTCTCCTAGGAGATTTAGATGAAGATTTAAGCAGAACATCACATTTTAATCAGATTTGTGCATTTCGCATACAAATAATTTGTCATGTAACAATGAAGGTCTTTCTATTAATGAGGAAATGTATTAATGTTAAAATGGAAAATGCTAGCACAAGAGACTAGTAGACACTTGGATCTTATTAAAAACTAAAGCAATCAACAAGTTCACAGTTATTCCAGACTGGGAGTCTGATTTAAATAGAGTTTGGCTCTGATGTGACACCAGTAATGTCATTATCTGCAAAATAAGCCAATGAGTAGTATGTGTAAGACAAGTCATCTATGCAACTCTTTGGTCAGGTAAACACAAAATAAAGTAACTGAACTGAATTCCTGGTTATTTAATGTTTTTGTTGCATTTTCTGGGTTTTATTTTATTTTTCCTTTTGACAAAAATTTCAGTTAGTTAAGTACAAAGACCTTGCTGATGGAAAAAAATACTAAAATGTCATATATCTGTGAAAAGGGGTTGAAAATATGCTAGAGTGTTTGTTAGTATGAAGGCAATGAAGTTAGCATCATATATTTTGAAGCTGTCTTTTGAGATCTCTTCGTAGCTACAGGTGGATTAGAAAGGGATTTTGCTTTGAATTGCCTTGTTTTCCCTCTGCAAAATTGGCTCCCTACATCTGCTGCAGTTTGAAACAAAATCCCCTCTGAACAGGAACTCCAAATCTTCAAAATCACATTAGGAACGAAGAACTTGGTATCAAAAGGCCAAGCTGCCACTATTTCTTCCTGATGACTCTCATTTAACAGCCATTAAAATGCAAATAGAACTATGATTTTCAGATCACAAAATTAACATTAACAGCTGGAATGATTGATTAAAGGTCATGGCAACTGTAAAACTTAATTTCTTATATAATTGTGTTCAGTTTTCTGCAGATTGTTTGGATTTGTGAATTAATTTTAGCTGTTGCTGAACACTGACAGGTGCATTTATTGGTCCCTCATTTTTGTTAATATCTTCCTGTGTGAATGATTCCCTTCTTCCCAGGAACCAGAAGAGCACCCAGAGGGGACACTCCAGAATTACTATCTTCAACTAACAGGTTTTGCAGCGTATTAGCAGATCTCTCAGAAGTTTTTTTCTTGACCCAGACAAGACCAAACTGGCAATTCACGTGTCGCTAACGAGTTGCTCCTCCAGGAGCTTTCTCATGCATGTGTTTATGGAACAGAATAAAAATGGCACGTGAGCTCCCACGAGGCTGTGAGCTAACCACTCAGATCCCACCTGAGCAGACCATCTTAGATCTGGCTGGCTTTAATGGATGAAATAAGCCACAGATAGACCAACTTTCATATTACTTTTGCATCAAGCTGTCGACAGGATGAGAAAGGAAAGATTTCAGGCGGCACCTGCTCGTACCCTTCCTTAGATGTGCAGAAATGAAATTCAGCTGCAGTTCTTATTCTACAGCAAGAGCCAGAGTCATTTCTCAAAAGCTCTCAGAACAAGATCTGCAAACACTCACCACCCACAAGTGCAGCCAGAATTTCAGAGGAATTCAGCCCGAGAGTTTCACCTTTTTTGCATTCTGTATGCTTATTTCAGTGCCCAACTAGAAGCACATCCAAAAATCAGCTCCCGCTGCAGGTGCTGAGCATTTCTGACAACACAATGCTAGTGACTTTAGGCCAGAGGGAGTCCAAGATGGCATAACTTGTACCTGATCTTGCTCCCACACCCCAGGAGGAACATGACTTCAGCCTTGATGCCTGCACCTCTCCCCAGCAAGAGCTCCGTTCACCATCTTCGGTCGCGCGGTCCTGAGCCTGCCAGCTAAGAGATGCAGCTGTTGTGTCTACTGGGAGCCAGGTGAGATTACCAAAATACTTCAGCATTTGAAAAGGTCAGGGGAATGTGTCAGCCGGAAATCAGGGCGAGACAAAGTGGCACAGAGATAAAATCTGACACATTTTATTCTTTACTTCCCTTGGTACCGCTGGGGACAGACGTCTTTCAGCACCACTGAGGCAATGCAAGGCAGTGTTGGTGCGCCCACTCCCTTCCTGGGGCAAAGCCTGGCTTCTGAGGCTCCTGCTCTTCCTACCGAAATTTGCTAAGGAATATTGGAGAAGGTTTATGGGGCGCAGAAGATTATTGTAGCAAAGACAGTTGCTCAGGAGAGGTGTTTTTCACATTGATCTATTATTCTGCCCGAAGTCCTAATTACCTAACAGAGAGATATTAACAAAGCATTACCCCACTCATCAGCCTGGCCAAGGTCCCGGGCTGCGTGTGCCTGCAGCCCATTTCCCATCCTGTGCTGGGCTTCCGAGCCCTTCATTTTCCTGACAAAGTCCCTCTCACACCCTGTCCTTTCCCAAGGAGGGAAAGCAGATCTAGAAGATGCGCATCAGAGCAGGGACTGCTGTAACAGCAGTAAGCTCAGCAATCCCCCACATGGGGGAAGATGCCAGATAGTTTTTATTTTTGTAGGCTTCCTCAACCCTTCAAGTATGAAGGTTTAGCTGTAAAAATCCAAGCCGCTTCAGCAATGCCCAAAGGTCTAATTGTTGTTAAAATCAGGAAATGGAGAGTCTGAAATTACCCTGTTCAGGCAAATGAGAGCAAACAGGAATTAGAACGGTTAGTTTTCCACAGGCAGACAAAAGGACTGAAATGAAATTAGCCTTTAAAGTTTTGTCACAGACGGCGGGATAATGAGTCCTTTTCTGTTTAAATGAACTGAGTGTTCTCACAGCAAAAGTCTCATCTCAAAGCCACATTGCTGCTCTCGTAGTCATTATTCTCTGCTACCCACCTTCTGAGATGGCTCATACATGAGGGAGAACAGAGTAGCTTGACACATATGAGAAGAGGATTTTACCTTGTGGGTTTACAACTAGCACTTGTAAAAACCTGAACTTTTGCCCTCAAAATTCTTTGTTTGTCAGTCAAATAGAGATTGCATGAGGAGCATGACAAAAGCAGCCCCGTAGGCATTGTCCATATAGCATTATCCCAGTATAGAGGGACTATCTCTAGTGAGGGGAAGGTAATTATTTTCAAGCACACTAAGTCTTGATTTCTATAGTAAAATTGCCAAAGCGGAGCATCAATATAGGTTATAATGGACTTGACTGCTCCCACATCCCATCTTTTACATATGCTATTCAGCAGCTGTCAGATGGGATCTTTTTGGGTTGTACAACATTATCATGGATCAACCAGCCTCTCTTCATGTGGAATTCAAATAAATCGGTCACATTTCCCAGTAGTTCATTAACATATGAAAATTCCACCCTTTAAAAAAATTAAATGTTATTGTCATACGACGTTTCAATATGTAGCTGTCAGAGAACATTGGTAAAGTCCCACAGTGGCTTTAGCTTGCATCAGTGTAGCTTTATGGATCTATCTCATGTTACATCTTTTCTATAAGAGAAATAGGTGTGGGTTTTAAATTATTTTAAAATTTTTGTTTCAAACGTCAATAATAAATATATAGGGATAAATGACTGGTCTAAAAATAACTTTGAATTTTCACAGTACTGCAGCTCATGGGCAAAAGGACATGTACTTTTGCCTGCGTGGTAATACTTGGCAAAAACACACTTGTGAAAAACATGCTTGCTGGCCCAAGAGTATTTTGCATGTAGCAAAGAAAAGATGGTGAGAGCACCTAAAAGCACGCCTGGAAAGAAATTATTCAGGATCACAAAAAACTTAAAGACTACTGTCATTTCAGAATATGAGATCAGTCCTGGGTAACACCAAATTTTCCCTAAGTGAGGAGCAATGCTTTGCCTGGTACCAGTACAATTGTAAAGCGCAGTTTGAAGAATCATCACAATTCAATGAAAATGTCCTTTTGGCTTAAACTGTCTGAGTAAATGATTCCTCATTTGCAAAAATGGTAAGGCTAAAATTATGCAAAATGGTGCAGTTATATATAAATATATATTTGAACAACCGGGAGGATTAATTAGCTGTTAGTAGAGCACTCTTGTGGAGCCAGAAATATGGATGATTCAGACTCAGAAAGGGAAGTTTTTAATATCCTAATATGAAATCCAATAACCTTTTGATATGCGTGTTGACAATGCTCCTTTTTCTTCAGTCACAATTTTCCTAAGTTCCACTAGTACTGAGCCCTTGGCAAAAATGTTTCCTTCATTATGTAAGCGCTAAGTAGTCATATTATTATTCATTGAGATTCCCTGAATGGTTTTATTTTTGCAAGCACCTGCTTGCTTTGAAATATGCTTCTCCCTTTGTTTTGCCAATATATTCAGTACCTGTGGGTTTTCTGTGTATGTGGGGGAAAGTTTTCATATGGCAGGCATTTGGGCGGTTTGGATGTTTTATTGCTTTTCTTCAGTACTCTTACATATTTCATCTATGCTCCCACAATATCTCTCTTTCTAATTGAATCTATAAGTCAGAAGTTTAAGTGCACTTATAGTACACTTTATATATATCATCATCTTGCTGGTACTTGCTTTCAATTAAGATAAAAAGCCCATATTTTTCTGCTGTTGATATAGGTCGATGTTTCTGGAATTGTTCATATTTTCATTTAAGGATTTGACACTTTTCTGAAGCACTGACTGAAGGCTCACAGCCATTCCAGAAAGAAATGGAGGCTGGAAAGTAGAAATAACTTGTCCAAATTCACAGAAAAAGCGAAGATCAGTTTTGAGATTAGATGCCCTGGTTTCAATCCCACCCCACTGAAGCCTGCAGATGATTTGCCATTGATTTCCTTTGGCTTTTGACCAGGCTCGGTATCATCTGTTTCTTCTTGCTCTGATTTCATACTTTCACAACCATAATCTTGCTAGGGGTTGTGAACTTCTCTCTTTTCTGACATTGCAATTAGTGCAATGCCCGTGTTATGAGAGTCTTCAACTACTTGGTTTAAAAAAAAAAACCAAATAATACTCAAGTGATCCTTGCATGAATGGAAACAACCCTGGTTTAAATGGAGGATACTGCAATTACATCAGGTAATGTAGGAGTGTTGTTCTGCTAGCCATGGCTAGCGAAGGCTGTTGAAGCTTTCCTTAACTTTCTTGGTGATTCTGGGACTGATCCTGCCTCTAAGAGCCAAATTCTTCTTGCAAGTGGAGAAGATACATACTAGTTTTTCCCTTGTTATTATTTGACTAGAGTTTTCTTGAATGTATGTGCTATTTCCAACACTATATTGAATACTTCGAAAATAGTTCCCTGTCTGCAGTTTATGCTTGAATATTCCACAGAAGGGATTCAGTTCTAACTCTAAGGGATGTCATGCTGTAACTCTTTGGATCGAACACATAGCTTTCTTGGTATGTATTTATGATCACATATTATAACTTTTAGACTATAATTTCTATTTTTAAAGCTCACAATTTTTAAATCCAGGTGGGTATTTTTCCCTTACGGATTTATTAGTTTATTAAAATTGACTTTAAAAATATGAGCTTTCAATAAGCAATTTTGTCAGAAAGTGCAGTGGCCAAAGTTTTAATTTTGAATGATTATTCTGCCTGGAAGGTTTTTAACAGGGTCTAAAGAGTTAAATAGTAATGTTGTTAATATACATAGAAAAGTTTTAGAAGTATTTACCCAACCCTCTTAGCTACATATAGTACCAAAATCACTACTAGAGGTGACATATTTCTATGCTGACTCTAAGAGAGGGGACAATTTTTGCAACAGATCCCTCTGCAGAATGAATTATAGAAGCATATCAGCAATATAACTGAATCTTTTGACATCATAGAAATGTGATCAATGTGATTTGATTCCTCTTTTCTGAGAAAAACAAAGCACTTGTAGAAGTGAGAGAAACTAAAGCTTTATGCAGCCCTATCTTGGGGAATATATCATGGTAACATTAAATCATTTTTTTCAAAGTGGTTCTTATAATTGGGAAAAGAGCGTATTTGTGTGTGAGAGAGACAGGAGACAGGAAGAAAAGAAGGAAATTCTGCAAACATTTGTTCCAAAGCCAGTAAACCCCCTGTGTTTTATGCTTATATTGTAACTTCTTTGAAGTTCAAACTATCACTTAGTTGTATGCCTTCACTATATTTTGAACACTGAAAGAATATTAAATAACACTGTCACACAACCAGTTATTATTAACAATAATAACAAGCAAACCCAAATTTGATTCATATGATTTGCTAATCTGACATCTTTGCTGTCAGTAAATATTCATGCAGTCAAGCTTCACTTCCACTGACGTGCAAAACATTGATTTACACCTTTGAATTCTGAGAAATTCAGAAAACAAACAAACAAAGGGAAAAAAAATACCCAACACCGCACTTTTAAGTTTGATTGTTATAATTTTCATCAACATGGTTGATTACCTAAGTCACTCAATGAGAGAGCAGAAACAATGCATGAGACTTACGTAATTAACACCAGGCTGGAAAGTAGGAAATGTTTGCAACACCTCTTTGTGAGCTAGTCCAATAAAGAAAAAATGTTGGGAAGAAATTCTTAAATATTAAAAACATTAGGAAATAGACCCCCACTTACTCCCTTTTGTTCAGTGGTCTTTCTCTGGATTGACAGACATGCTGGTAGAGCTAGCCATGAAGTAGTCAATCACCCTTCTAATTTTTAAAACAACAGGGTTTCTCCATGTTGCTTAATAAAGACCAAGCTCCCAAAGGACCCAGTGTCTCACCCTTGCAATTGGCAGGAGCTAGGAGCCACTAAAGCTGTTTGAAAAGAGGCAGCTGCCAGCATCACATAACCTGCCATGACCAGCTGGTCCCATTATGCAAACAAGAGTGTGCCTTGGCAAAGCAATCCTGTGAGCTCCGGAGTACACGACTGCATTTCGGCCGGTAGCTTTGAATGGGGAAAAGAAAAGTTGCTGAAAGGAAAAGGTACTGTGTATGAGTAGTTTTCACCTATCCTCTCTTCAGTGTTGGCAGGTGAATTTTACTCCAACCTTTTGCTGGAAAGGAGAGCTATTAACTACAGGCATCAAAGGGTTGTCCTGCAGAGCCAGTATGCTGGTCTGAGGAGCGAACCATCTTTGGAGCACCTTAGCTGTAGCTGTAGTCACAGTGATCTGTTAATTTTATCAAGAAAAATACCTTAAAACCATTTCTGTCTCCTGTGAGGCTCTTACAGAACTGCTAACAAGTACCAATGTGTGAGGATCAACCTTCCCTAGACCCACCAACACCCACACAAGCTGATTGACGTAAAGACAGCATTTTAGTGGAACAATAAACCACACACTGAGCACCCTTCACAGTTTCCAGCATACAGATTAAACAGATACTAAAAGTAATGGTGACAATAAAGAGTGTAGTTTGAATGGAAAACTCAGAAGAAAAGAAGGGGAAGGAAAAAATGAAAAGGAAAAGGAAGGTATAGTAGAGGTTTGGACTCACTGAACGAGATTGTCTTTTTCCTGTCTAGAATAATAGTATTTTTAAAATTATATTTGTAAATAATATTTCCCCATTAACCCCATAACTATATGAGTATGATTACCAGAGGTGCCCACGAGAGTTATCCAGGCAGTCCCCAGTGACTTCAACAGACCTGTTATCAAATCCATCATCAACATAATTGTGTATTGAAGATTTACCTGCTATCAAGAGCCAAGATGCAAATTCCTTACACTAATCAATACAAGCTTTTGCCTCTTGATGGTTTGCCTCAGACCACTGCTCAGAAAGGCTAATGCTGGTAATCATAGAATCATTTTGGTTGGCAAAGACCTTTAAGATCATCAAGTCCAGCCATTAACCTAGCACTGCCAAGTCCAACCACTAAACCATGTCCCTAAGCACACTGCTGGCTCATATTCAGTCGGCAGCTATTCACCAGCACATCCAGGTTCTTTTCCCTGGAGCAGCTTCCCAGCCACTCTCCCCAAGCCTGTAGTGTTGCGCGGAGCTGCTGGGACCCAAGCGCAGGACCTGGCACTGAGGACTTGTTGAACCTCATACAATTGGCCTTGGCCCATCTATCCAGCCTGTCCAGATCCCTCTGTAGAGCCTTCCCACCTTCCAGCGGATCAAGACTGCTGCCTAACTGGGTGACGTCTGCAAAATTACTGAGAGTCCATTCAATCCCCTCAGCCAGATCATCAATAAAGATATTAAAGAGAATTGGCACAAATACTGAGCCACTTGTGACAGGCCCCCAGCTGGATGTTATCTCCATTCGCCATAACTCTCTGGACTTGGTCATCCAGCCAGTTTTTTACCCAGAAAACTGTATACCCTTCCAAGCCATGAGCAAACAGTTTCTCCAGAAGAATGCTATGGGAAATGGTTTCCAAAGCTTTACTAAAGTTCGGGTAGACAAGACCCACTAAATGGGTCATTTTGTCATGGAAAGAGGTCAGGCTGGTCAAGTAGGACCTGTCTTTCATCAACCTATGATGACTGGGCCTGATCACCTCATTGTCCTGTATATGTCAAGTGATGGCACTCAAGATGATCTGCTCCATAACCTTCCCCTACACCAAGGTCAGACTGAGAGGCCTGTAATTCCCCACATCCTCCTTCTGGCCCTTCTTGTGTATTGGCATCACACTGACTGATCTCCAGTCAACTGGGTCCTCCCCAGTCAGCCAGGTCTGCTGAAAAATGATAGAAAGTGGCTCAGTGAGCACTTCTGCCAGCTCCCTCAGTACTCTTGGGTGGATCCCAACCCACCCCATAGAATTGTGTGTGTCTAAGCAGTGTAGCAGGATGTTAACTGGATTATGTGTTAATTGGTAACAAGGATTATGTGGCTTCACTCTGCTCACCATCCCTGTCTTCTAGCTTAGGGGACTGTGTATCCAGAGGACAACTGGTCTTGCTACTAAAGACTGAGGCAAAGAAGGCATTAAGTACCTCAGGAGACTTTTTCCTTGACTTTTGTTACCATGTTTCTGCCCTGCCCCACCCTCACACATCCAAAAACAGATGGGGATTCTCCTTAGCCCTCCTTTTGTTGTTAATGTATTTATAAAAACATTATAAAAGCCTGTTCTAGCATTTCAGTGTTATCAACAGTTATCACTGCCCTGATAACTGAAGGCATTTTGCTCATTTACAGAGCACAATGGGCACGTAGCATTTCACAGAAAAGAAAAATAGAATCAAAAGCCCCAGATACCTGCTGATGGAGCTTTCAGGAACCACTGGAGCAGTATCTTCTGGCTCTTCCAGGCCATCAATTCAAATTCTGTTGTCACTTAAGCATCCAAAACCAGGCTATGATTATGTGTGCTATGTCTAACAATAGGTTCTCCAAAGACTGTATCCTCTTTGGTTTAAGAAAAAAAAAAAATTACTGACTATTCGCTTATGAAAATAACAAGGCACATTATAAAAAAATGCATTTTTTGGACATGATATAGTAATTTTCCCTTCTTTCATATGAGAAATAGTTCCTCAGATCCAAAATAAAGCCTTTCTAAATATATGAACCTCTTTGCTTGTTCTTTCGTCTCTTATCATCATTCATAAGTCATAATGTAACAGATGCTGTTCCCTGTAACTCCAGACTGAAAGATGTTTTTCACTTTCACAACAATTTTTCAGATTCTGAAAATGCTGAAGCTGGTGATTTTAAACCTCCTACTTACTTTCAAAATTGCTGAGGCTGCAGAATTGATCTCCTCAATAGCTGCTCTCTTCAAGTCCCTCCTATCAGCAAAACAGGTATACGGTGTTGTCTTTATTCCATGGAGTCTGGAATTAAGGTGGAAATTAGGATTTCTTTATAGATTTACAGCTAAAGGGTTTTTTTCAAGATGTTGTCAAACAAAGCTAAGACAGAGCACAATTCCTCTGGGTGTCTAAGTGAAGGTATTTATTGGATTAAAATTTAAGGGATTGTTGTATAAAATATGAACTGCTAAGTGCTATCACAACTAGAGATTATGCCACTGCTGGAGATATGCTATAGCGAAATAAGATAGCAACCAGAAATCTTGTCTACTCTGAAAACTGGATGTGAATCTAAAATAGCAGGTATAAGCAAGAGAGCAGCAGTGAGAGAGGGGACACAAACATTTAGCGTTTGATTCTCCAACGTTTTAGAGAGAAACCGCCTGACCCACCTTCTCTTCATAAACCTGACCGGGTCTCTGCCAAAAAACCCTCCAACATTTCTGTAGGTCCTTTTTGCAAAACTGACTGTGGACCAAAAGACTGCAAGCAAGAAATGGCAGGATGAAGCAGAGTTTAACAGAGACTGTTGCAAGGATGTGAAAAGGAATGGATGAAAATGTTTTGCTTAGGAAATAAAAGGTGCACAAAATAGCTGTGAAAGCTTTTGTTTTCTAGTAAAACACGGTGGCTGGTGACAAAATAGTCAAATCCAAAAATATTCCCTTTCAGCTTTCAAGACATTTGGTCTTTGCTTTACAAAACCCCAAACCAGCCTCTTCATTGTAAAAGTTTTCTAAGGAATCATTCTCTTTGTTCTTTCCCACAGGGAAAAACAAGCTTCTGCCAAGGTAGAAAATATTTTCCACGTTTATATTTGCAGTGCAACCAAGAAAACAAAAAGGCAGCTTCCTTGCAAACACTTTCAAGCTTCTGGCTCTCTCTGCCTCCTGTTCTTGGTGCAGAAGGACTGGCGTCACAGTTTTTCCTGTGTCTCTGACCACAGTGGGCACAAAGTTTCACATTTCACCTCTTTTACTTCTCTGTCCACAAGGATTTTTGTCCTCCCCTCTCCTTGTGAGGTGGTCTTCTTGTTCCTCTCCCAGCTGTCTCAAGGCAGAGAAGGGACACATTTCTGACAAGCCCTCATTGCCCACAGCCTCAGCCTGTGATCTCAATCTTTGTGCAGAGCTGATGAGCCAAGAGGTGATGAAGCAAAGGAAGAAATTTGTTTAAAAGTCAGTAATTTCCTGATTATTTTCCCCACATTTCTTGAAGCTTCCCTCAAATCCTCAGGCATGGAGTAGCTGTCAGGTCCTGGAATAATTGAGTCTCCATCCTGGCAGTCCTTTTGTCCCCTCAGCTGCACAAGCACAAATCACTAAACAGTATCTTATGTCTTATGTGTCCTCCCAAGCAGTCTTGCCCTTCCTTCTCCTTTTCCTACTATTTGGTGAGCTATTTGAGCTATAGAAAATACAGAGCTCATATCCAGAAGCTTAAGTGAAATGTTTTCTGGATATGTTATTTTAAATCATAGAATCATGGAATCATAGAATGTATTGGGTTGGAAGGGACCTTTAAAGGTCATCCCCCCTGCCATAAGCAGGGACACCTTTAACTAGATCAGGTTGCTCAGAGCCCCATCAAGCCTGACCTTGAATATCTCCAGGGATGGGGCCTCCACCGCCTCTCTGGGCAACCTGTTCCAGTGATCCATCACCCTCATATGTCCTCCTTCTTCCTGTCCTGAAGTCACCCACAAGTTTTACTTGTGGAAGCACTGCTCTTCATTGTTCTCTGCATTTCCTTCATTTCGTTTTCTTGCTGAGAGCTGGCTATGTGCTTCTGCAGACAGGATATTTTAGAAATGTATTCATTGGTGACCAGAGAAAATTACTAGTTTTGTTTGCCTTACTACAAATAGTGGGGAAAATCTTACACTCTTTATTCAGGAAAAGTCCTGATGACCTCAGTAAGTGGTTTGCTATAATGTAAAATGGAAATTATTGTAGTTCGGAAGTCTGTTTAATCTGAGCCCACCACAACATACCAAAAGAACTTTAGTGTTGATATATAAGCTTGATGCCGAAGATGTAAATCTGCATGATTAGCTTCAAGCAGAGGCATAGTTAATTTAGGAAGCATTCGATACCTGAAGGGATACACCAGGACAGCTCTTACTGTGATTCATACCCATGTCTGTCAATACACAGTCTGGCCTGATTTAAGTTATTTAAATCTTTTGTTATTTCAGTAGCACACGGTATTCCTCCCTTGCCTCTGCCAAAGAGGTCCTACCTGATTTGGAGCGTTTAAACCAAAATGTTAAAAGGTGATGACTATTTCCATGTTCCACATAGGCAGAATGTATCATGTGAATTCCTGGGGCCAGATCTGCATGCACAGCTGCAGCTGTATATCAGACCTATGGGTTGAACTCACTCATTTCAGTAAAATCATATCCGTTAAAAAGTCAGGCCCTGGTCATTTTGAGCAGGTTATGCAAGTGGCTGTTGAGTGCTGTTGAGACTTCTTTTTTCTGTATGGCTGATCTACCGCATCAGCCAAGCACCTAAGCTCCTAGGCTGGCAACAGATGCTTGTGAACAAAAAACTCCTTTATGATATACCTTGTAAAGCATATTTGGGTAAAGTGTTCAAAGTTTTAACAATCTGCTTTATACTTATAATTTATTTTTTTTAATCCCTTTTTAAAATAATTGATTTAAATATATGCAAACTGATGAAAGTCCTGTCAAAGCAAATATTCACACTCAGATTACTAACACCTGAAGCGAAAGTTCCTTAGAGAAATGGTGACCTTATTAATGAATTTCAGTGACGCAAATGGCATCACTATGCTCCTGCGAGGACTGGGTTACATCATTTTCCCAGCAAAGGTCTAAGAAGTATAAATCTAATTTATTTTCTGCCTTACTGCCTGGCCATACCTCAGTTTTGTGCTGTAAGTAAAGTTCATGTATGTTTCTGGAATGTCATCGTTCACAATCAAAAAAGGTGGAAGTGCCAAGCTGGAAATAGCTTGATCAAATACAGATTCACCTCCTGAATTTAGCTCTACACAGCAGCAAAGAAGTGATGTACTTCCCAGACACAAGCTTGTGTACAGCACGAGAGTGCCTGTCAGTATCAGAGAAGTAAAATATAAGAGCACTTTCATTCTCTAAGAGAGCCATTACAAAGTTAGGGGACACATTGTAAGACTAAACTGAGAATGCTTGAAAGGGGAAATGATCTTCAGGTGTAGTTCTAACCCTAGCTCTCTTCCATGGCGACACCAGGCTTTCAGTCCTCCCCTCTGTGTACCTTTTCACCCGTTCCACAAAAATCTGCTAGGAGCATTCTCTGTGATCTTTAGAAGTAGAGCAGAGGATTCAAAGGCTGTACCAATATAAGAACAAGATTGGATTTTTCCCATATAGAAGAACTCTGAATTGTCTGAGGGCAGGTATGGAAAGCTTGTTGCTCAAAACCAGTGCAGAACAGAAAGTGTTTCCACTTCTGGATGATCACAGCATCAAGGATCTCAAGAGACAACCCTCCTCCAAAGGACTCGGTTTCCTCAGGCCCGGTAAATACATATTAAATTGGCACACGCGGGGAAGAACATACTGTAAACACAACTCCCAGAATTACTACTAAAGCCTCCAGTGAAAAAAGAAACAAGAGACAGAGATTTGTGAATGATTTCCTTTGAAGAGTGATTTTCTCTTTTCTTGCCTGGCATATGGCATACCTGTCAGGTATGTGCTGGTCAGCAAGAGATAATGAGAGCAGGTATATATAGAGAGAAGATGCTTTTGTAACATGGAGAGTGAAGCAAAGTAATATCATCAGTGATTTTTAGTGTTTTGCTTTGTCATGGTTTCACCTCACAGGTAGCTAAAACATCCACCCAGCTTTTCACTTACTCCCTCCCCAGCAAAATGGGGGAGAGAATCGAAAAGAAGAAGATAAAACTCGTGGGTTGAGATAAAGACAGTTTAAAAGGAATAACAACAACAACAAAAGAAGTGGTGCACAATTGCTCATCAGCCAGACACAATGCTCAGCCAGTTCCTGAGCCACACATCTCCCAGCCAACTCTCTCAGCTATATACTGAGTATGACATCATGTGGTATGTAGCATCCCTTTGGCCAGTCTGGGTCAGCTGTCCTGGCTGTGTCCTTGCAGTTTCTTGGGTCCCCCACCTCTTTCTCCTTGGCAGGGCAGTATGAGAAGCTGAAAAGTCCCTGACTGCTCAGCAACAACTAAAACATCAGTGTGTTATCAACATTATTCTAATTTGAAATCCAAAACACAGCTCTGCACCAGCTGCTAGGAGAAAATTAACTCTATCCTGGCCAAAAGGAGGACATCTTTTTCACAAGAAATACTTCTTCTGATGAGGATTATTCTTTAACTTTCTTATCTCAAACTGCTTCCCAAAGTGTAACATTATTCTCTCTAAAAGAAGGGGGAAAAAGTGGGCAGATGCCACCTTAATAAAAGCATTCAGCATCTGCTTTTTGAGCTACGTTGGTTGGCTGTAATTTACCAGCCAAGTCACCCGATTTGGGCTGTGCTTGTTTCCTAGCTGAATACAGGTGTGAGTGCTCCCAGCATGAATACTGACAGATGAGTGTAAAAAACTGCTTCCTCAGAAGACCCGCAGCTGCCACTGTGTTACTTGTCACTAGGTTTGCATTTCTGGGAACTGTTCAAGAATACTTGGTTAGCTGAGTTTCCACTGCAGGCAAACATAAGGAAAGAAGTGTGAATTCAGCCTTTCAGCCCCAGCACATGATGTCCTTGGGGTCTCAAATTTCATAGGAATTTTCACAGAGGAGACACTGTGAAGTGTGGTCAAAAAAAGAGAAACCAGCGGCTGAAACATATTTTAACACCCAGGTATCCATAGACCCAAACCAAACAGACAGCTTGCCTGACTCATCTGAAATGTGAACAAAACATCTCTCTCTGCTACTCATTGTGGGCCCAGCATTTGAAAGAGGTCTCGGTCTTTACCGAATTCTCAGTCTTTACCGAGAATTTCAGAGGTGAGGCCAAGATTGAGTTTATAATGGAAAACAAGTTTCGACCTTAGCTATGCAGAGCCAGTAGCCTCTCCATAATACAACTGTCAGTTCAATTTTTGTCAGCGATATAAACATGGAATTGAAATAAGTGTTAGACTAGGATTTGGATGAAAGTTTTAATCAGATGAGCACCTGCACTCCAAGCCTGATTAAACGGTTGAGGCTGAAATTGTGTGTGAAACATTGCCATCCAGTGGCTGCTTGTTTCAATCTCCAGCCTCACCACAAACACCTCTGTGGAAGAGACAAACGGTATGGATTGTGGCTTCCTCCTCTTTCAGGAAACCAAAGTGGTCTTTCATTAGCACCGCAATTCTAATGCAGAAAGTTCAAAAGTCTGCGGTCCTTTCAAGTCATGTGTTTTTTAACGTTTCTTACAGCAATGCATTGTCTCAAAAATACTTTTCACTTCTGCATCTATGGTGTATCTGAGGGAGGAGTTTGCAACTGAGGAGCAAAAGCCCAAAGGAGTAAAATGGCCAGCCAAAGGCCATGCAGCCCAGATCCTGAAATCACAACGAAACATCATTTTTCTCTCTGAATGTCCTTGCTCACTCACCTTTACCCATCATAACCCATCCCGTGCCTGGTGTCCCCTGGAGCTGGTCCTTCCTGAAAGCTCCAAAACTGACTTTCCTCTCTTACAGGCGATTGAAACTTTTGAAAGTTTCACATGCTGCCCCTGGAAACCAACACTTCAACTTTACCAAAGGACATCTAAAGCATAGGCAAATGGTGACCTTCCTTCTGCTACCTCATCACCCACACACAGCACTGATCTGGAGGGACCTCATTTGGTCTTTCTCTGCAACAAGCCCTCCATGCCTCTGTGGACCTTACACTGGCATTTCCAGATAGCATGGGGGAGTTAGAGGCATAGCTGCAAAAATTCAGCTGAGGGTTTAATTTTTGTGGAGGACACTGCTGGTTGGTAATAAAAGCATCAGCAACAGTAGTCACATCTTTGCGATGGAAGTGCTAATCCATAGGAAATGAGATGGAGAATAGCTGTATTAGTTATTACTATGACTCAGTTCCTTTGAGTCACGGCCCACATTGGGTGGAAATTAAGAAGCTCTGATCCTCTCCCAGGTCCATAAACCACTTGGTTTTGCTTTCTTTTAATCACCACATTCATCTGATATCCACCAGGTTGTGAAGATCTGTTTTCTCATCCTACACAGACCGTCATCACACTTCTATGTCTGGAATCCCATGACAATGTAGTCCTGATCCCCATATTAAGGGAAACTGATGTTCAGAAGCACAGCCATCATCTCACCAAGCTGCAAAGCAGTCCTTGTAACCTAAGATTAAAGTTTGTTCCTCCACTCCATGTAGAGTTGCAGCATTTGGAATGGATGCTGCACATCATAAAGGACACCAGACCTTTAAGGGTAAATATTTGCTCTGTCTGTAGTATCAGGCTGGACTGTATATGGCAGCTAAATTAAAGGTCGCTCTTACTACTAAAGATAAAAGGGTTAGTACAAAAAAAATCGTTTATTTTGGGATGGCAACACTCGGCCAAGTAAGGCAAATAAATTGAAAGCTCTGAAACAGGCCTGTACTCCCAAAATGTTTCAAGTTGGCTTTTTTTCTTTTTGGAGATCTGCCCTGGCTAGCCAAACTCGGGACCAGCCTGACAGTCCTATTTAATGTTATCTATGTGGAATAAATCAAAAGGACACTAAATAACATGTAGCTCTGGGACTGGTTCATGAAGCAGTACCCTGACTTCCAAGTACACCCTATAGATTAATCAACTATGCATCTAAAGGGTCAAATTCACCAAGCAGTTACCCATCCCCTACGTTCTGCCATAAAGAAGAGAAATCCAGGAGTCTCACTGTAAATCTCCAGAACATCAGAGGATTATAGTATTTAAACAAATCATCAGAGCCTTTCTAGGCTCTCTGCTTTCTTTGCTTTGCTAATTAAGTTTTATGTAACTCATTGTATTACCTGGCTGCAACAGGGAGCTGGCACACTAATCCATCTGCAAGGTGACCCCTGTTGTATGCTATGCAGATTGGGATATTGATATGCTGTTGTGGACTGCAAGACATATCTGTTTCTGTCCCTTGCTTGTCATCTGTAGATACAACGGGAGAAATGGCTGAGAGTCTAACAAGAGACCTTGATCCTACTGTATCTCTAGACTAATGCAGGGAACAATGAGAGCGGGATAACCATCCTCACTTAGATATTATGGTGATTGGCTTCGTTACTGTGCCTATGATTGATCTGTGCTTTGAGAGACTTAGTCAAATCAAAGCTCTAAATAGATACAGCTTTTGTGATTGTTAATTTTAAGGCAGGATTCAGTGCTTTCTAGCTCCTGGGCTTATCTTTGCTCTCTCTGCATTTGAATCTATATAATCAAAGCCCCTTCGGGAGCTGTGACTTATTGCAGTCAGACTCACTGCACTTATGGAGGCCCACAGAAAAGATCAACACTTTTTCTTAAGTCCCCTGGACTTATTGTAAAGGTATCTGAAATGATGATCACTATAAATATTTCTCAGTGGGATTTACTCTGCTGTGGAAAAAAGGCAGGTGCTAAAGTTATTAGAAGTACGTCCAAAGTTTGCCGCTTAATACCAGCCCAGAGGTATGTGTACCAATGATAACACTAAAAATGAAGAAAAAAATTTCTACAGGAATTAGGATTTGTCAAGTTAATTCAGAAAGTTTGGGATCATTTTGGGAAAACCAATTTTTGGAAGAGAAGGCTGTATGAAAGCAGCATTTCGGCAATCAGACTCTCTAAATCCAAAATGTAGGAAACCTTTCTTGCATGAAATAGTGTGTTTCATTTTCTAGTGATATCTTCCACATAGTCAGTCAAAGATTAAGGAGTTTGTTTGCCCTGTGATCCTCAGGTGTCAGCACAAGTGTGGTCAAGCACTTTTTAAAAGTCAGCTTTCATCTGCACAGAGCTCATGCAGCACCAAGACCTTACTGCTGTTTCCAACACACCGTTTAGAATACACATCTGAACCTCTCTGTTGCTTGTAAAGCACCCCACATGCTTTTATGCCTGACAAAGAGGAGTAATAACAGATTTTAAAGCCTGTTTGTCATTAAATATTTGTTATTCCCATACATATAAGGTCTCATCAAAACACTACTGCATGTTCCTCTGTCCCTAGCTAAAAAAAAAAAAAAAACCCAACCCAAACCAACAGAAAGAAAGATTATAGGACTCTAAAAAGAGCTACAGACAGATTTCTAGTGGTGGTCATTTTCCCACTGCGATTGCTACCGCAGTCTTTTGAGCAGCCCAAATTTTGTATCCACTTTGGAGTTGCAGGGAGGAGGGAGTGGGGGAAGAGGTAAAAGCCAAAGAGATGTAAATTAATTGTCTGGAAAGTTCCTAAGTGGGTTTTTGAGTGTAGATTTCCAAGAATGTGCTCTTTTGGAGAAAGAGGTGATTTTTGCTGAGAGCAGTGCATGCTACTGATTTACTGAAGTCGATACTGGCTAGCTGCCTGGTTACAGTCCCAGGCACAGAATTATTTGCCTTCCAGCTGTCAGCATTAAGTCCTTCAGCTCATCTCTATTTACTTCAGATACAGCCCAGGAGGTAGGAAAATAGATGCAGGTTTTCAGAAAGGAATCAGGCTGCAGACAAACTGGGGAAACGATGGTTACAGTCACTGGCAGTCCCAGTTATCACTGGTTTGTTCCAGATCCTGCAAGCCCCACTCCTGATGCTGTGAAAGAGAAGGATTCAGGGGAAGTATTGCTGTGCCTTGGAGAGAAGTAGGGTGTCACGCAAGCAGTTCTTTGTAGGTTGTGCTTATCATGGGAACTGACCTGGCAGTTTGAAAAACCTTCACAATCACCAGGGATATTAAAACTTGGTAATGTGAAGGTATTCCTGCTCACAGTGCAGTGGCCCATATCAGGATGAGGACCTGATAACACCATGCACTGATGCAGCTTGAAGAGGCTTTTGTGACAGAGGTAACCCCGCAGTTCTTACTGGCATTCATCCTGTACGCAGGCTTTTAAAGGATCTGATGGCACCCAGTACAGCCTCCTGTTACGAAGAGCAACACATTTATATAGCCTACTCTGAAGGATTTTGATAGAAGGCATAACATCCCTCAATAGCCTGTTCCAGAACATTAACGCCTTCATAGCTTGATTTTTTTCCCTAATATTTAGCCAAAGTAGTGTTTGCTTAAACTTCAGCTGCTATTTCCCTTAGTCTGTGCTAATGAGCAAAGAACAACTGATCACTGTCCTCTTTATAATAATCTTTTAAATTCTACAGAGCTGAAAGGTTATCAGCATTGCCTCTCTCCAATCACAGTTCTCTCTTCTCTGAAAGCAACAAATCCTTGCCTCTTTCATTTCTCAGTAGATAATGTTGGGGTTTTTTAAATCCTTCTGACTATTCTCATTGTTCTTTTGGGGAATGACCTCTCTAAATGACATCACACAGCACTGCAAAGGGTAAATTCTGCTCAGTTCAGTGACATTCTTGATAATACATCCCAGAGGGAGATATTTTTTTTTTAATGCAACAGTATCTGACTGATTGTTTTTTTTCAGTTTGTGATCCAGTATAAGCCCCAGACCCTGTTCCGGAGCCCTGGAGCTATCTCGCCAAGGATATCATCTTCTGTGTTTATTTCTACCGAACTTCACTTTGTTGATTTTAGCCCCTGAGTTCCTCCACTTAGGCTGGTTCTCCAGTTGGTATGAAGCCACTAATTCCACTTACAAGCTCTGTTTTTACCTGTAGAGACTCTGCTGGCAACTGTCACGTGGAGAAAGCTGGCTGAGGGGCCACCGCTCAGTAACAGACTGGGCATCAGTCAGTTGGTGGTAAGCAGTTGTTTTTCATTTGCATCACTTGTTTTTCTTGGAGTTTATTTATCTCCCTTTTTGTTATTTTCCTTTTGATTACAATTTGTTGTTACTACTTTTTATTATTTTATTTCAATTATTAAACAATTCTTACTTCAACCCATGGCTTTTTTACTTTTCCTCTTGCAATTCTCACCCACATTCAACCAGAGAAGTCTATATATGGCTTTGTGGTGCTCAGTTGCCAGCTGCAGTTAAACCACAACATACCTCTAACTCAACCAACCACAAACCTCACCTTCTTTCTTCTGCTGGCAATGTCTCTCAAGTACTTTGGCCTTTGAGGTATTAGGATATGCTTGCAAAGAGAGGACTGGATCCCATGCATGCTCAAAGGCCACAGTTGAACTTCCTATCTTGCGGTTTAATCCCAGCTGG
Source organism: Hypotaenidia okinawae (assembly GCA_027925045.1). Taxonomy (NCBI): domain Eukaryota; kingdom Metazoa; phylum Chordata; class Aves; order Gruiformes; family Rallidae; genus Hypotaenidia; species Hypotaenidia okinawae. The sequence goes on along the minus strand of BSDF01000001.1, from coordinate 63,220,255 downwards.
CAACTAAGCACCACACAGCTGCTCGCTTGCTCCCCTCCCCAGGTGGGATGGGGAGACAGAATTGGAAGAGTACAAATGAGAAAACTCATGGGTTGAAATAAAGACAGTTTAAAAGGTAAAGCAAAAGCTGTGCACACAAGCAGTACAAACCAAGGAATTCATTCCCCACTTCCCATGGGCAGGCAGGTGTTCAGCCATCTCCAGGAAAGCAGGGCTCCAGCACCAGTAACAGTTAGATGGGAAGACAAATGCCATCACTCCAAAAATACTCCCTCTTCCTTCTTCTTCCCCCAGCTTTATCTGCTGAGCATGATGTCATATGGTACAGAATATCCCTTTGGTCAGTTGGGATCAGCTGTCCCAGCTGTGTCTCCTCCCAACTCCTTGTGCACCCTCAGCCCACTCGCTGGTGAGGCAATGTGAGAAGCAGAAAAACCCTTGGCACTGTGGAAGACTGCTCAGCAGTAATGAAAACATTCCACTATTATTAACTCTGTTTCCAGCACAAAGCCAAAATACAGCCCCATACTAGGTTCTGTAAAGAAAAAGCCCAAATAACTCTATCCCAGCCAAAATCAGCATGTCCCTTTTAACTGGCAGCCTTCTGAAAGCAGTTCACACGCTAATAATGCAAGAGAATGTCACAGTCCAGGAAAGCCTTTGTAACCCGATGCACCTATGAACTCCTGAAAGCACACTTTGTTGTACCCATGGTAGAACAGGTTGCTTTTAAAATACAACTGTTGTGAAAACTTGTAGATACAAAATTAGAGTTAATGTACAATGCCTCTTAAAAGGGTATAAACCATGAGATGCATAAATTAAAAAGAATACTGATGTCTGTATTTGGCAGATCTTTGGATTCTAGGAGGATGGAGCTTCATGCAAAAAGCAACATCTGAAAAAAAGATATTCTTGGACCTTATGAGAAGACGCAAGTTAAACAATATTAAAGCAACAGGCAGGAATCAGCCTATGTCACTGTCCCAGTGGCCAAGTGAGGCTGCTTAATAAAAATGCCTGCATAGTTGCCATGTCATAGCAGATGACATGAATATTTCAGTGAAGAAAGGAATGTTCTCTTTCTTTGCCCCACAGCAAAAAAAAAAAAAAAAGTATACTGTTTACTAGAGTATTTATTACATTTGAACTGTGCTCACTCAAAACCAAAAAGAAGGGTTTTTTCTCTTCTGACTCATCCTAACCTCCTTGTATTGTCTTTAGAAACAGCTACCTTCAGCCATGTCCTGTACGTAAATACATGAGCCAAGTGTGTTTGATCAAGTGGGTCCAGAATGCACTTTATGTTAGAAACAAAAAGATACACATATGTTTACTTTCATTTATGAAATTTGCCACAATGTAGACTTTTGGGACTGTGTTACACTGGCCTAGGATCCTACAACTGCAAATCTACTCAGAACTGAATTTTACTTTATCACAGAGAACATCCCTAGTAAAAGGACGGGATTTTCAGCACTATCTCTGTTCCCTCTGAATTCCTTTCACTCACCATCTACGATACACAGTATCCACAGATAATGCTGTTCTACTTTTAATTTCCTGTAACTTGCTTTGGAGTCTGACTCTTGTTTGGATCATAGACTGAATACTCCGCAGCTGACAGCAACTGAAATTCCAGTGCAGCCAAAGGAGAATGCCAGGGGCTTGGTGCGCCCCATGAAACAAGGGCTCAGACACCCCTTGATATGCATGCTCTGCACACACACCACCACTGCTTCTAGTTAGAATGTGTATTAAGAATGGTATGAATTTTATTTTATGGATCAATCGTTATTAAAAATAATTACACAGCATTAGGCAGCAGCCACTTTCGAAAATGTCATTATCACAACTGTTGGATTCATCTAAAAAGGAATACCAAAGTGATTCATTTACATTATGGGGGAATAGGCTGCAAGCTTTGATTTCAAAAATCAATTTTTTTATACAGAGAAATAAACCAAATGTATTAAAGTGCAGTGGCTTGTTACAAAACAGTCTCAGACAGTTCTGATGACACATCATTAACACCACCAGCAGATGAGAAGAGGCCGGTCAGTGGTCCACCACAGCTGTCAGTTACCCACGCAGGCAGTACTCCGGGATCAGCAGCGGTGGCAAATGTTTTCTGAGAAGTCGTTGTGCAGGTTCCAATATACCAAAGGGCTCTGATTCACAATACAGGGGGAGTTTCATTCTCACAGATCTCTGTCCCACAACCTTCCGAGAGATTCTTGCCCCCGGGTGAGGAAGCAGAAGCAGCTGCATGCTGGCTCTCAGCCACTGCACTTCAGGCTCTGGCACAGCAGCTGAACCTATTCCTATCATTTCACCAAAACGGTGCAAACTGATGTATTTAGACAACGAACTATGTCAGCTCAGAAGCCACAGCATACTCTGTACTCACTCAGGCCATGGCTACAGCCGCTCGCTCCCGTGTCGGATGGGCAAGGCTGACAGCCCCAGGCATGGCTGAAATAACTGCAGCAACCAGTCATCACTTCAAGCTTTAGAGTCTTGTGCTCTTATGGTGTTAAGGGGTGGCAGAAGCTACAGGATGGATGTAACAGAGGTCAAATTAAAGGTGAGCTAAATCACTGTAGTTATTTCCCTACTTTTATGATGAGTTTATGACAAAGCACTGGTTTTCCTGTAAAAATATATAGACTCAAACCATATACAACTGTACACTGCAGACACTGGAATGCTGTCTGGTTGTGATTGCCTGGTTGTGATTCATAGGCCAAATATATTACAAAATACATAGAATCTGCTATACAATACTTGCATGAGAACTGTCAAATTTCCTGCATTCCTTTTCATGGAAATGTGCAAAACACAAAGCAAGCCATTCCTCAATTTAGTGAGATATCGGATGTACCTGAAGATACATTTGGGCCATGACTGTGTAAAATAAGTCTATTTTCTGTTGCAAATATGATTAGATATGTATTAAAAATGTGGTTATTGATAGATACGCTCTGTATGTTAATAAGTCATGCAATAATAGAGAAACTACTGATCTCTGCAATTGGAAAACGTTTGTTTTCTTGAAGTTTGGTTCTGTTTTCACATTTGCTTTCTAGCTCCTATGGTTTGCCCTTCTTGCCTTGGCAAAAGATCGCTTGTGGATTACTCGTATTTTGTCTCATAATTACATGTTCAGCATCTCACTCTGAGTAAAGAAATGTATACAACATGCTCTAGAAGAATTAAATACTGTGCAAATAAATTAAATTAAGAATTAAAATAAGACACCAGAAGAAGAAACTAAAAGAAGACCTGGAATTTAAATTGTTTCTCATCACAGAGAAAAACTCACATGGTTTTTCGGAGTTCATTGAGTGATAAACATAGAGGATTAGAACTGAAGTAAGGCCAAAGGGTTTGTCAGTGGGATAGTCTTTCTACCTACAAAAATAAGCAAAATGAAAAAAATTTAAAAATCCAACTCAGACCTTACTATTCAAACATCAAAGACAAACTGAGAAAAAGTTGCATTTCAGTGTTATATAAAGAGTTCTAGCAACAGAAGATGGGTATAGTATGAAAAAGAACTGAAACAGGAAACAGAATAACATACAGTCACAAAGCAAAATTGCCCATGTTCCTGTGTGCATACCAGTATCAGAGGCAACCCTTGTTTGTCTCCCTTAAGCTAGTTCAATTTGCTGAAACCAAATCCTGGGTGAGAGTAGGCTGAGCAGAAATTTTCTTTTCATTAGTATTATTGTGCCTATTTTTCCAGACAGATATAATAACAGCTCCCACTTCTCCAGCAGCTGAGCTACATCTGTACAGAATTCTAAAGAAATGCTCGAGTTATTTTAAGCTGCAAGGATGATTTTGAAGGTGGTCTCTTAGCAGCAATCTCCATTGGAAGATCAGCTTCCAATTTCTGTCCACAATTCTCAGATGCACAGGGCAGCAGGAGCTGGATGTGCTGCTAAGGGTACATCATGTCAGCAAAGTTCATGACCAGGAATTATATTACTGGTGTTACTGTAATTATTTCTGCCCTACTGTGGTACTGCCTGTAGCCTCTGGACTTCATTGCGTCAGGTATAGTATAAGACTAAATATGAGCCAGCAGTGTGCCCAGGTGGCCAGGCAAGCCAATGGCATCCTGGCTTGTATCAAAAACAGTGTGGTCAGTAGGTCAAGGGAGGTGATTGTGCCCCTGTACTCGGCACTGGTGAGGCCGCACCTCGAGTGCTGTGTCCAGTTCTGGGCTCCTCACCATAAGAAGGACATTGAGGTCCTTGAGCAAGTCCAGAGAAGGGCAACCAGGCTGGGGAAGGGGCTGGAGGGCAAATCATATGAGGAGCGGCTGAGGGAGCTGGGGATGCTTAGTCTGGAGAAGAGAAGGCTGAGGGGAGACCTTATCACCCCCTACAATTACCTGAAAGGAGGTTGTAGAAAGGTTATAGAGAGGTGAGAGATAGTCTCTTCAGGGGTGACAGGAGATAGGACAAGGGAAATGGCACTAAGCTGTGCCAGGGCAGGTTCAGATTAAATGTTAGGAAAAAAATGTTCACTGAAAGAGTTGTCAGGGCCTGGAACAGGCTGCCCAGGGAGGGGGTTGAGTCACCTTCCCTGGATGTGTTTAAAAGATGGGTAGATGAGGTACTTAGGAATATGGTTTATCATAGGACAGGAACAGTTGGACTCAATGATCTTAAAGGTCTTTTCCAACCTTGTGATTCTGTGAAGAATATGAAAATTATGTGGTGTGGTGGGTTGACCCTGGCTGGATCCCAGGCACCCACCAAGCTGCTCTATCACGCCCTTCCTCAGCAAGATGGGGAGGGCAGAAAATAAAACAGAAAAAAAATCATGGGTCACGATAAAGGCAGCTTAATAAAAGTAAAGGCCATGCATGGAAACAAAGGAAAACAGGACTTAATTCTCTACTTCACATCAGCATCTGATGTCCAGCCACTTCTGTGGAAAAAGCTGAATTGTTGCTTTTGCAGATTGAAATTTTGTATTGTATATTCTTTTACTGACTTATGAATTAAGACTGCCTTATCAGAAATACTTTGTAGGGAATTTAGGATAGTACATCAAATAAGATGGGATATTGTTAATATAGTTTTTGCTGTTAGTTGTGTTAAAAGAATTATTTCAAAATCTATCTCTCTCTCAAATAAGGGTTCAATTCAAATACATAGCTCTGCTAAAAGATAAAGATGATCCTGGAAGGAGTTAAAAAGTGACTGAGGTCATGGGTTGGAACCTAAGGAAATGCGGCTCAGCAAACAGGCCAACTGATACTGTGCACAAGATTACCATATCAAGGCAAACAGGCAAAGCTGTGGGGTCTTGATACCATCTCTTGGACAATGCCTGTAACTTTGGCGACACTGAGGCTGCCAGGTTTAGCTTTAACTTCCTCCAACCCTAGGCCTCTGCCCCACTACTCAATTGCCAGGACATCTGCATGTTCAAAGGGCACAGACAAGAGGGATATGCAACAGTTTGGTGTTGTGTAAGATAAGGAAGAAGCATTCCAATGATGACTGTGCATACCTGGAACAATCACAGCTACGTATGTGCCAGGGAAAGGAGGTGAAAAGTTCAACCTGAGGAAGACTTCGAGCCTTCATCACTGAGACCCCCTGAGGACCACCACCACAAGACAGTGCGCAGGCGCAACTGGGAGGAGTTTATGGAAACGACTTCTTGGGACTCATTTTAATATGAAGCGGGACAGGTCATGAATATGTATAGGTACAGGAGATAGCCTAATGATTTTGGACAGAATCTTGTATAAAAGTGCCACGAACTCCGACCAGAGGTGTGCCTACTTTGTTAGGTCACCCGCTCTTGCAAGAACGTATAGTAAATTACTGCTTCACTAATGCGTCTACCTCGAGTCCTTTTTTAGGACCCTTTTGCATTTCTAACACTTCCTGGGAAGTGCAGCTTTAGTACCTTAGCAGTTGCTCTGGAAGACAAACGCTGTAAATAATGAATGCCCCCACTTCCACTCTGTTCATGCTAAGCATGATGTCAAATGGTATGGAATATACCTTTGGTCAGTTTGAGTCAGTTGTCCCAGCTGTGTCCCCTCCCAAGACTTTGCCCACACCTAGCCTACTGCTGAGGGAGGGGAATGTTGGAGAGGCAGCCTTGGTGCTGTGCCAGCGCTGCTCAGCAGCAGCCCCACCACCAATGTGCTATCAACACCTTTCTAGCTACTGATACGCAGCACAGCACTGTGAGTGGTGCTACGCAGAAAATTAACTCCATCTCAGCCAGACCAAATACAGACAGTCAGGTGTTTATATCACACTAATACAGGTGGTAGCACAGCGGAGTGCAAGGAAATGGTTAGATGGTAGCAAGTCACCCAAATAAAAACAGTGTACGGTACAGCACAGCAGATGTCTGCCCAATCTTGCAATTTGCAGCAAAGAACTTGAGACAGGATTGTGAGGTAGAAGTTTAAACAAAATACCTTTGGACAACAAATGACCTAATGTTGCATAATCCCAACAGATTTACTTCTATTATGAGGAGCTGATGCATCAAAATAAGTGTTTGATTGCACTGATTAAAACAGTCAAATGTGGATCTGTTTACCCCATATACAGAATTAAACTGAGGTAAATCAGAAAGCTCTACATTTTCTCCACATTTATTTTTGTCAGATCTGTAAAAGGCAAGCCTTCCCAACTTCAGTCAGCACGTCCTTCACATATGCGGTTGAGCTCTCCTTCCTACATTAGAATGTCAAAATGTGGCAGCTGATCAGTCTTAATCTGGTTTTAGAAACAGATATAAAATAGATAAAAATCAGCCTTATTGTGGTAGACGTTGCAAAAACACAGTGCAGGTAGTCCTTGACCCAAAAGGGCACATGGAGAATGTGAAGAAAGCATACAGACAGATAAGTGCAGGTTTTGATATTACTTTTGGAAGCACAGAGCAGGGCTTACTGCTCTGTGCTTACTACTCTTTTCCCAGAAAAGCCCAGTGTGCTTTTCACTGCTGTCCCTCCATTTTTCTGTAACTCTGATTAAAACTGCTAGACACCTGTATTTCCCCTGATTCTCCTCTTCCCTCTGAACACGTTTACCTGGTGGATTTTGGTTGGGATTTCCATGTGTCTGGACAGGCAGAATTGGTGGCACACTATTGCACATAGTCCAAAAGGAAGGCAGTGAGTACAAATCCGGTTATTTCCGAGAGTAAGAGCATACTGTGCCAGTCCCCGTACAATGTCCACGCAGCACATGTTCAGCATGTCTGACATGAGTAGTAACAGTACCTACAAACCTCTTTCTGCAGAGGACATCCCAGGCAGTCCCATCCCTGACAAATTACTGCTTTTTTCTTCCTGTTTCTGATGCAGATCTCTCTGAGGACAGCAGGATGAGCATAGAAGATTGGTGACACTACTAACTCTGTGAACTTTGCAGGCAGGCAGCCCTCCAGGGCATGTGCATTATAAAGGCATTGCTTTCTAGGCCACCATACAGCACTGCTTTCAGCATACTCCAGCTGCCTCCTGCCTCTGGTTACTCCCACAGCATGTGAATGGGCCTGTTTGGCCTGGCCACTCTATAGCCTGGCCGCGCTTTGGCTCAGGGCCCTGCCAGGCCACCCTGGGTACAGCCTGCAAGCCTATGCTGCAGGCCCAGCTCTTGCTTCACATTCATAATCCCACTAATCACACACTGATTAATGAATGCTAAGAGCGTCCAGCTTTTCGGGGACTTTGTCCCACTTCCCTGCCTCAGTTACATGTTCAAGGTTGGTTTTAATCTCCATGTCTACATGAGCCGCAGGGCCGTGCTCCCCTGCTGTCACAAAGCACAAAACCCCTCGCTCTGCACCCCCACACAGAGTCACTTTGTTCACGCTGATGGCTGCAGCTCACAGTTGTATGTTAGGGACAGAATAAATACTTGGCAATGATTTTCAGAACCTGATGGTGCCTGCAGCTCCCTGATCTTGGCTGGGAACTGGGATTCCCAGCTCACTTCCCTGCTGGCCTCATTTCCCCAAGCTGACACCAGCACCAGGTTGTGGGAGGCCGCTCTCTTCCAAAACATAGCTGAGCACATTTTAGGGGTTGCAATTGCCAGGCAGAGCCCCAGTGAAAGCCTCGCTCCCCGGAAGGAGCCGAGGGCCGGCGGCCAGCTGGGAGAGGGAGTGTTTTCCACACTGACCACAAGATGTCCTCCCTACCCCAACACAAGCCCTGCAACACTGCGCCACAACCCCAGCCTGAAAGGTGCTGTCATTTAGAGGCGGGGACCTTTCAAATTGGCTTAGAGCTAGATTAACTTTTCAATTTAATACTTGTGATGATTTTTATTTCTTCCCTCTCCCCTTCCCCTCTCCCCCCCTTCCCTCCCCCCCCCCGCTTTTTGCTGTCATTTGGGTTTTCATACACTGAAAACATGGGTAGCTCTTAGCTGGCAGGTTGCCAGGATGTCAGAGTACCTCAGGTGCTGTTGCTCATTCAAATTGTGTGGTATGGCTTTGAAATTTTAATTGGACAAAAGAAGAATAATACGCAGATAGAAGGCAAATATTGTATTTGCAATACTATTTAATCATGTTACTAATTAACTCTGATTTCCATTCCCACCCGCAGTTAGCTGATGAGGCTGGCAGGCACTGAGGGTGCGATCTCTCTTCCCACTCTCCCATGCTGACCAACAGCACCTGCTCAAGCCATAAAGATGAAGATTTCAGTGTAAAACCAGAGACAACATGTGATGGAAAAGGGGGAGAGCACAAAGCAAAGAAACACAACCATTATGTACGTGGGGTCATATCACAGCCACTGCGTAAGGGTGAGAAGAGAAATAACGAGAACATGCTGAAGGTCTGGACAACACAGGCCACCATCTGATTTTAATTCCAGTTTTAAGTCAGTACTGCTTCGCTTCTGTACCCAGGAACCAGGCTGTTCTGTCTGCACAGGCAGATAAAAGTAGATGGAGAAAAGTATGTCAGTTATTTTTTTACATGGTCCAGTGAGTCCAAGCCCAAAATGGATGATGCCCACTGACTGTGAACTGATCAACTTTATGTATTCAAACTAAAAGAAAAAAAGAAATGTAGCTCTGCCTAAGATTTTGAGATGAGTCTCCCACAACTATGGAAATGCTGCCACAGTAGATTTAGCACCAGTGCAAAGTTCATGTGTCGTTACATGACATTCACAGTGTCGGCTCTGTTTAAACATTTATTTGCATTCAATGATACAAAAAGTATATAGGTGATACTGAAATAGTGAAATATGCCCCACTGTTTCATAATTTGGGAGTCAAATATCTTTCGCTATTGAGGAAAATGTAGAAACATGTGATTTCATTATCCCAAATTTCAACACAAATTTGAATACCATTGAAAATATTTCAGCTGTAAAAGCCCCGTACTGACAACACACAGATGTAAAGGTATCAATTTAATTAGTAGTAAGATAGGGATGTTATAAAATCTAAAAGTCACCTTTGAACTTTAAAGGGGTTCATTCTAGCTCCTGCTATGCCAGTATTGAATTCCATATATAATTGAACTTTAACGTCCTTCAGATATTTCCTGAATAAGTGCTTTCCAAAATTCTGGTTGAGACAAGAACCTTGTGACCTGACATGGGCTATAAAAATTTTGATTCCTATTAAAAAAACAAAATCTAGACCAAAAGTAGAATAAAAATCCGTATATACTCTTCAGCTTCTTCAAACAGGCTTCTTGATTCATAAAAAGATAGGAACACTGCTCATTTTAAACACCAATATCATAGAAACTGTGTCTAGAAATTCACAAACTTCAGATGCTCGTAAGCCAGGAACATATACTGGGAACTACAATTCTTCATACGCACTTTTCTCACATTCCTTCCCAATTTTCCCCTATACAAACCAGCATATTTTGGCCAACCAAGAATGAAAATTCATGTTACCTCCCAGCACACTTCAAAGAATGATGGATAATCATGGCAGATTTTTCAATATGACTGTACGTTTTCTGGGAAATCAATATGAGGTTAGCGTAAACCAATGGCCACCAACCTCAGGAAAGTGAGCAGACTGCTTCTGATACTTGTTGTTCCTCTCCTGAGGTTACCCATTGCAGTCTTCTTCCTGGCACTTTATAGCATGTTTTAGATAAACTGCAGCCAGGTCCTGAAACATCTTGGATATAGACACAAAGACAACAGACTGGGCTGCACTCTTTGGAAAGTTCTTGTAGAGACAGGAGGTTAAGTCCGAGAGGAGGCACTGATCCATCCTGTATTGATCAAATTTTCATTCTTTACTGATGAGAGCACCTAAATGCTGAAAGTTTCAAGTCTTAGCAAGCACAGTACTGTAGTCTAGCCAAGGTTTACATTAACATGTTGCTTTAGAAGGGGTATGAGCTTCAGGGGGGAAAAATGGCACTCATCTGGGCAACTTATATTAGTATTATGTTAGCAGTATAATTACACTTGCATAATTATGTAGACAAGTGCTTAGCTTGCCTTTATCAGTGTCTCTCTTTTATATGATTCCTCATTAGAAACCACTATTCAAACTAATACTTTATAGTTTCAGAGTATGTTGAATAGAAGAAGGTTGTGGTTTTTCTGCCAAGCAAATTAGAGAGACAAGTACTCTCCCTGGGTAAGAACAAAGGAGTCAGTTCAACAGCAAGCTTGTTCGGGGAATTGAGAGTAGTTATTTCACAGCTTCTGACCCTAGAGCTCTACAGTCACCGTTCAGAGAAACAGAGCAGATGCTCTGTTTGTGCTTTGTCCAAAGGCAAATACAACATGGTGAAACTGCAAGTCTTTCTTTAGTGCAGCAACCCAAAGCTGGAGGGAGTAGGACAGGAATCTGTATGTACCCAAAAGTTCCTGAGAATGTAATTTACTAGAGCATGCATTCTTAGACTCCTTTCATAAAGCGGTGTAACTGCGACATGGGATTTCCATTTGTCCAGTTCATACAGTGCTGCTGTCTTCGCATTTTCCCTTGGTGACTGCTGCTGTGTGTCTCAGAACCTATACTTCCATGTTTGAAACAGGCAGGGTTTAAGAAGCCGTCTGGAGACAGCTTAGGAAATGGGAAGCTAATGCTGTATACATATATTTGCAGGTATTATTGTCTAAAAACAGGAAGTTTTCTGCTGAGGGGATGTAGAACAGCCTCTTCTCTTTCAGACTGAACACTCAAGTTGTCACAGCAAAGAAATTCCAAAATCACAATTTTTAGAAGTCCAGATCTCTGTGGTTTTTTACCTTTCTGCAAAGTTCCCTCCTCAAGCCTTTCTCCACCAACTTTTGGGGTGGCTGATCAACTCAGGGCTGCACACAGAGGATTTTAACCACGGTTGGCTCCTGGCATCCCTGAGGTGAGATACTCAAAAACTGAGAAGCTGAGCATGCAAGGAGCCACCCGCCTGGCTCCAGGGCTGCATCCTCTTAACCTGACATTGCCCCTTGCTTAGTCAAACTGGCAGGTTCTCACACATGCCTCATCAGCAGACAGCTCTATTCGATTAGCAGACAGCTGAAACATCTTCCCATAAAACACTTGAGTTTTGGTAAATCAGCACTTTCAGATGAAAAATAGTCCTGCCTGAAAATAAACAACTAGCTTCAGCTTTGAGAGATGTAGATTAGTTAATTGTATCAGCGAGTGCTGACTTTGAAGCTTAGACATAAACACATCCTTAATACCCAACCAAGCTCTGCTAAGAAGAAAGGATGATTTATAGAGCAATGCAGAAGCTGGAAAGAGCCTGAGGCTTGAGATTAAGCCCCAGCTTAATACTTGTTGATATTACTGCATCCTATGCCTCCCAGAAGGGAAGCCACTACACAGCAGAGAGGGACAGGCTTTTGGTCATGTTGTTTTCTGTTCCTGTTAATTATCTCCCAGGTCGAGGTGTTGCTACTCTGCACACGTCCGCTAATGACAAAGGATCTGTTACAGTCACACTAAAAACATTTAGCAATCTGTCCTGAGTAATAAACCAGAGCAATGTTTTGTCTTATTTCCCAAAGAATGAGCTTTGGCTTGAGTTCACTCCCCCAACTACACTCTAAATGCTTTTATCATGCTGTTTTGACCCCTTAAAAGTGAACTTTAAAAATCATAGCTATCTTCCTTTTCCATTTCAACTAAAATGATTCGATTGTATGCCTTCTTTGAGCAGTTTTCATGGGAAACAGCGACAAGCCTTAGAAACAGCTAAAAGGACACCTGAAAGGTTTAAAGTTCATGTGGATAATATTCTTAGCATCGTGAATGTAAGGTAGGGAAAATGCATCAAGAGCAGCTGAATATCTGATCCTGATTCCCCCCAGTTTTCTGCAGCCCTGCACAAACAGGGACCACGGCCAAAGCCACTGCAGCCCTTGTTTCTGACGGACATCAGTGCTGAGAGGATGTGAAACTGTACTGGCATCATATTGGCTCAAACCTAGCATCACTGTGTAGATTTGGTATATATGGCCCTACGACTGTGGACATAGAGAGAGTGCTAGTAGGGCAATGGTTGGAATATAGATTTACTGAATTATTTCTGTGAACTGCTGTGTTCCCCTAACTGCAAGTTGTGCAGCTAAGCTCATTGGCTACATGTCCCAAGTGCTGGCTATTTCTGTTTGGATAATACAAAGTGCATCCTAATCATCCAATATTTTCAATTGTTTTTAATTCCAAAATGAATGCTATTGAATTCTAATTTGTCAGTATTTGGATTTTTTCGTAATCAAATTATACACATTGTTTACATGAATACATTATTCAGTGTGCATAATCTTTCAGACCCTACAAGCAGCATACCAAAATCTCTCTACTGCAAAGAGAAAGGCCCATGATGGAGAAAGGGCATCCAGCACTGGTCCACATACAAATGGTTACAGTAGGTCCACAAGGCCCCACCGCCTCCTCCTCACAGTTGAGGCTGGGTTAGATAGTCAGCTGCGGCCCAGAATTGTCTGTCCCACCACACTGCTTGAGTGGCTGAGGGCTCATTGCTGGTGATCCCTTATAACTCACCGCATGACATAGCAGCTGCCAAGTAATTTCTCATGAGATGACCAAGGCTCAAAAATCACATTTGGACTTTCTGGACAGAGGATATGAATTAGGAGATGTTCGAGAGCTTAAACCAGTGTTAGTACTGATGAGCAATTTCCAAGATGAACAGTAGGCAAAGGACAGGAGAAATTTTCTGTCCTGAATCACAGAACGTCAGGAGTTGGAAGGGACTTCAAAAGATCATCTAGTCCAACCCCCCTGCCAGAGCAGGATCACCTAGACTAAATCACACAGGAATGCGTCTGGGAGGGTTTGAATGTCTCCAAGGAAGGAGACTCCACAACCTCTCTGGGCAGCCTGTCCCAGTGCTATGTCACACTCATAGTGAAAAAGTTCCTCCTTATATTCACATGGAACTTCCTGTGCTCCAGCTTGCACCCGTTGCCTCTTGTCCTGTCACTGGCCATGACTGAGAAGAGCCTGGCTCTGTCCTCCTGACTCTCACTCTTTACATGTTTATAAACATTAATGAGGTCACCTCTCAGTCTCCTCTTCTCCAAGCTAAAGAGGCCCAGCTCCCTCATCCTGTCCTCCTAAGGAAGATGTTCCACTCCCTTAATCATCTTGGTGGCCCTGAGCTGGACTCTTTCAAGGAGTTCCCTGCCCTTCTTGAACTGAGGGGCCCAGAACTGGACACAATATTTCAGATGCGGCCTCACCAGGGCAGAGTAGAGGGGGAGAAGGACCACTCTTGACCTACTAACCACACCCCTCCTAATACACCCCAGGATGCCATTGGCCTTCTTAGCTACGAGGGCACATTGCTGGCTCATGGTTACCCTGCTGTCCCCCAGGACCCCCAGGTCCCTCTCACCTACACTGCTCTCCATCAGGCCAGTCTCCAGCCCATACTGGTAAAGCACCCTGTAGTTCAGCCTACCACAGAAGCTGCACTGGTCTCAGGGCTGGAGTAGCCACTTTGCTGATATTATTTCTTTAGAAAAATCCCAAGGAAATTTGATAAGCCTCTCTGGCCCCCACTGTCCTCCCACTTGTAACAACACTTACAATCCCTGTAAGCTACAGCAAGGCAGTGTGTGCTGCTTAGGTGACACTCATATGCCAGGGCCCCTGGGGACGCAGCAAAGCTGCGTCGCTTCCTGCACCTGCTGTGTCCATGAAGAACAGCCCTGAAGCATCCTTCCATCTCTGTTGTTAGTTTTACTTTCTTTATTCAGAACTTTTTGATTGTCTTTCTCCCAGCTTGCAAATCTCTCCTAACTACTGTCTACAAGTGTAACTGCTAAACAATTTTACTATCCCTCTGCAACAGTTTTGGAGCTGTTAAAGCATGCAGAGATCCAAAAGAAAAAAAAAAGGGAAGAAAATCTGGTCCAGCAAATGGGAGGACTGTTGGAATTACAGTGTCGTATTTTGAAATTGTCCTTGGAGAAAATACATTGTTGAGAACAGCAGATATACATGCTAGTTATTTAAGAAGATATCTTTGCCCCTGGCAGTTAATACACTCAAGTTTAATTAGATTCTTATTAAACGTTGCTATTTTCTTGCCCAAATCATATTAAAACTTAATTGGCAATGCTTCTTTCCTACATATTTTTATTTATCCTGTTTTTCTCTCCCCCCAGGCCAGCTGGGTTTAGCTATAAAGCCCCATTCTTTTAACCTCATAAACACCCAATTCCTTTTTGCATCTTCATTTTTTTCCCTGATATTATGTTCTTCTATCCTGTTGTGGTTTTATTCCTCTCCAGCTACTACGTAAATTTTCCTGAGCAACAGGATCACACAGGCTTAATTCTTGACATAAAAGTAAGAACTCCAGAGAGTTTGTATATGCAGATCTGCGTTCTGAGGCTTTAATCCAGAAATAAGCACCAAATTTAGAACAAATAAGTTACACAAATCAGCCATTCATGTAACTTTTTCCTAGTGTCCTGAGCCAGTGATGCTATATGCAATCAATAAATGCCAGTTTTCTCCCTGATGCTCGCTGCAGGTGAATAAAAACCAGAAGAAACACACTGAGATCTCATTTTCTCCTCATCATCATCCATGTCAGTGGTGAAGAACCAGTTATAATTAGAACCCTCAGATCTTCTGAAGGACTTTAGAGCTTTGGAAGGAGTTGCCTGGGAGGATTTGAGAAAGAGACAGAAAATAGGACAGGAAGTAGTCCTTCCTCCTTGTAGCTTGTGATCTAGTACCACTATGGAGGGAATGCAGTCCACAGTGGTAAATATCTATACATACCTTTTGTTCTCTCCAGACACACGGGCAAATATTGAAAACTTGGCTCAGGCACACAGGCAAATGGCAAAATTCTTAAAACATGTCTGAATCCACTAGCAGCTGATGAGTTAAAGGCCTTTTCCAGACTAGAACCAAAAGTCATTACTTTAATAAAATGTTATATAAAAATGTTATATAAAAAAATAATTGAATTGAAAACCCTAAGCCATATTTATGATGGAATGTTGGGACACACATCCCTGTATACAGGTGTTAAGCTTCTGTGTTAAAATCCTGCAGTTCAGTTCAATCAAAGTTATTTTTGGGTCTTTCCATTTACAGATCTTGACTACAAACAGCTTTTCAGCAAAGAACGCTTGTCAGTGCTTGGACATTTATTTGCCTTCCAATAAAATTCATGGTCAAATGAACAGCTGTCTGCTTCCCTAAGTTAAAAATTAAAATAGTTCAGTCTTGTCTCTGAGTCAAGTATTGATTGCTCACATCACAAGAAAGATGTTGCATGAATCCCCTTGTATCTTGGATCAGATGAAAGGGTTTTGGAAGTTGACCACTGACCCACCAGTAAGTATTTGTAGGCTGATCATGTACTTGGATTTGTGATGGCTGAGCATGGATTGGCTTCCTTATAATTTCTCTTTCTATCATTTCCATTAACTTTTTCTGTTTGTTAGGTACAGCATTAGCATATAGTGCCCATTTGCAACATAATGAGGCTAATGAACACAGAAGTATTTTAGCAACTTCAGCTATTGTGCTTTCACCCTTTGATAGATAATTGCTCTAATGGAGCACTTTATTATTTTGATACTGTAAAGCATGAAGTTCTATTATAACTGTACACTAATCAGGGCTACCTATCTGTCCTTGCTCACATGAATAACTGTTTACAGCCTCTGTTCCAAAATACTTTGTCCTATGCTTTTTCTTATGGTTTCTGCTACTTGCACCTCCCTCTTCCTAATGATTTTAATGTAATTTACTGAAATAAAACATTTATTTATTCCTATGCCATACCCTCTTCAGGTGACCCAAGGGGAGGAGGGAAGAGGAATGTTTTCAGAAATAATTTCATAGAATTGGAGTACAAATTCAGGTTGGAAGGGATCTTCAGGAGCTCTCTAATCCAACCTCCTGATCAAACAAGAGGCAGCTATGCGATCGGCCCAGGTCACTCAGAGGTTTGTTCAGTCAGATCATGAAAACCTCCAAGGATGGTAACTGACCTCTGGGCTCCCACCCAGTCAGACTCTCTGGGCTTCTGTCCTACTTGGCAGTCTTCATGGGGAAAATGGAGTTCCTTACATGCGATCTGAACCTCTCATTTCAAATTATATCCCTTGTCTCCTGGCTCCCCACAATCCACTTGTATGTAGATCCTGACCATACCTCCTCAGACACCTCCTTGTCAATATGGGAAGGCTGCTCTTAGACCCCTGAAGCATCTCTTCTCCAGGCTGAACAAGCCCTTTTCTTCAGCTCCCACTCACAGGGCAGGTCCTCCAGCCTGACTGTCGTGGTGGCCTTTTGCTGAACTTACTCCTGTTTATTCATGTTGTCTTTTGTTTTGTGAAGCCCAAAACATTTGTGATTTAACAAATGCTGGTAGAGGGAGATGAACACTTCAGTCTACCAGCTGTGCTCCTGTTAATACATCACAGGATGCTTCCTCAGCTGCCACAGTACACCACTGGCTCACAATCACCCTTTGACTGCTGGTACCTTAAGTTCCCTCTGCACAGAGCTCCTAGCTGATAGTGATTTGTCCTTCTCAGGTGAAAGGCTTTACTCTTGTCCTTCTTGGAGTTCCTAAGGTTTCTGTTCATCCGTCTCTCCAGCCTGTCACAGTCCCTTGATATGATGTGTCCCACAGACTTGATAAGGATGCTGTTTGTCTCCTTTACAGCTCTAGAAACACAAACAGAGGATGCAGCTGGAAAAAAGAGTATGGAAGGATACTGCTTGGAAAGGTGTGAAGAAAAGCCATGGGACTGAGAAGACTTTAGACTTGGAGATATTGATACCTAATTGTTACCTGTGGGACTCCTAATGGTTACCTGTACAAGGGGACACAGTAATCTGTTTTTCTGCAGATTTATAGCATTACACACAGATGTAGTCCTGCACCATGAACAACTTTGTCTCAAGAAATCAGTAAAATCACTTGAGGGGATGCTGAGTTTTTCTTAAGGACACAAGCAACCCTCTGTATTTTCTGATCACTTCAGTCTTGTGATGTTTATTTCAGTATCATGGACTAACCCTTCCACTTTGTAGTGACCCCTTGGGAGCTCTGACCAGAGGCTATTAGTCAATGATTTATGTCAATACCCTGGCTCATACACCTCTTTCTTCTCATTAACTATCTGCTTAGCATCTCCCACATATGTCAGAAAGATGATGCTAAAGATTTGGGAAGCTGAAATTCATATTTGCAGAGAACTATCTCCCTATATTTTCATTTCAGAAGTACTGTGTCAATACAGTTAAAAATCAATGGCTAGCAACAGAATAAATGTCACAAAATGTATTTAACCAATATTTTGGTCTTATGATTCCTTGAGGTGTCACGACTTCTAACATGAAATAGCATCACTTATTTTTGCAATTCATATAGCTGGGAAAAAACGAGACATTTTCAGACAATATAAGCCTTTCTTTTGGTCTGAAATGATGTTGGCAGAAGACCTCTGTTGTTGCCTGATGGAGGTATCCATATTTAATGACAAGTTGAGTGTATTTCATTCACATCTTTGACTTCTGACACTTGGGCCTCAGATCTTCTCAGTCTCTGTTTCAAGTTAAAATTCTGCAACAATGGTGCTTAGAAATAATTGAAACTTCCCATTGTGTTCTTAAATCGCTTCTTTCTCGGTCTCTTTCTCTCCTATGAAAATAATGTCATCACTTATACTTGAAGACCAGGACTCTGCATGAGAAAATCACATAATCATTCATACCAAGCAGAGAGGCTGGATAGTTAACTACCAGTGTATGTTAGACCCCCATCCTTGGTTTCTCTCAGCTTTTTGCCCACTATTAACCACTGACTAACCCTGTGCTCATTTCAGCAAACATAGGGATGCTACTTCTTTTCAGTCTTGGTGTTTTCTCCTTCAGTGGCTGAAACAAGGCTAATAGAATCATAGAATTGTAGGGGTTGGAAGGGACCTCGAGAGATCATCGGGTCCAACCCCCCAATAGGAACTCTGCATTTCAGACATCTTAGCTGCAGAGAGGGAGGGACGAGTTACACGGACACCCTCATGATCTGTAAGCAAGTCTTTACGATGTGAAACCAGCAGCAAGCTGGTGCCTACAGTAATGTGCCCAGCTGACAATGTCTCCTCACCTGATCTACATTTATACAGCCCTTGTGACTCTGCTGTAGGGAATGGTTCCTACCTGTGATAAACTCTGTTTCCTGCTGATGCTGTTTCCCCACTCGTTTTGTAGTCCCTTTATCGAATGTATCTCTAAGGGTTCCAGGTGCATCCTTCCCCTGATCCTCACCCTCAGCCCAGAGCAGACTCGTACCATCCCCACAGAGGCACTCAGTGCCCAGGGCTGGAGCTGCCCTGTTGCACCCCGGCTGCCCTGCTCCTGGCTGGGGTGGTGGGACAGGCCTGGGCTGCAAAGCCCTGTCCTGCCATCCCCTGCCATCCCCTGTGGGGAGCCTCCAGCATTCACCTTCCTGCAGACAAACTTAAAGAGTCAGAGTAGAAAATATTTCTGTGTTACTAGAATCATCAAGAACTTCAGGAAGTAACTTCTTGGGGCAAGGAGAGGTGTATGAAACAAGCAGAAATAACAGTTTCCTAGTCAAACAAGCTTACCTTCATAGCATCTGCCTTCAGACACTGCAGGCAGACTGGAATATCACTCTGCTGGCCTAACACTGGAATTCTGGCTCTGCCTCTTTACTGCCTGCATAGAGAAGGGGTGTTTGCAGTCTGCCAGTCAAGTCAGGACGAGCCCTGGAACTGCTGTTCTTACTGTGTAACTTCATGCTGTTTTCCCTTTCGGAAAGTGACCTGGCACAGGGAAGAGAGCACGCTGCACAATGATCGTCTTTTGAACACATAAAGGAAATGTTGTGGTTTATGGACTGCAGAAACTGTAGTTGCAGCATTCCAAATTTCATATCCTCTTTCCATGAGTTCTGTGCATATTTTTCTCTCTATAAAAGCAGCTTTCACTACCCTGCGTTTTCAAAAGCCATTAATTCTCTTTATTTCACTCACCAAAATCTCAAACTAATTGTTTTACCACAGAGGAAGTTTAAATATGAAACCAGAAAAAGGCAACACCCAATTTCTGAATACATCCTGAAATACAAAGGTATTTGAGTCTCAGATATGTATCTATCCACAACATCCTTCTCCCAAATATCTCAGCTGAAGTTCTGCATCCAGTCTGTGGAACTGCAGTGCACTTCTGTCCCTCCCTAAATTGTAGGCAGACACAGATCTAGATCTGGGCTTTGCACACAAGCATGTCTCTAGTTAAAAGAGGGGAGATATTATTAATTGGCCCTGTAATGCCCATTCTGAGTAGAGTTTTTCTTTCACTTCCAAATCTAGGAAAAACAGATTGCTACACTCTGCAGTTACAGAAGTCAGTGTATGATAAAAATGCGTGTTGCAACAGTATAGCCACAGTCTGTTTACCTAAAAAGCCTGTATCATTTTGATAGTTGGATCTTCCATCCTATGAAAATACGACATTATTCTACAAGGACAGATTTTCTGAATAAAAGGGATAATTGGTTGATCTGTCATCTGATATATCTTTTACCCCAAGTGTACATGTTTTGATCAGATTCCCAGACTGATATAAATAGCCTTGCAAAGCTGCTTCCCACCAACTCTGAAATCTTCTAGGACATTGTACCAGATAACGGTCACTGTAAAAGTGATTCCGTACCCAGGTTTAAGGATTCTGCTGTAGAATCACAGACTGGGTTGGAAGGGACTTCAAAGATCATCTAGTTCCAACCCCCTGGCACGGGCAGGAACACCCCTCCACTAGACCAGGTTGCCCAAAGCCTTATCCAGCGTGGTCTTTAACACTGCCAGGGAGGACATGTCTGTAAGTCGAAAGCCTTGGTGCTTGTCAATTATCCTGAAATTATCCTTACTATAAGCCAGTGTTTCAGGTTTGCATAGAAAGGTTTTGATAGCAGGGGGCTACAGGTGTGGCTTCTGAGAGAAGCTGCTAGAAGCTTCCCCTAGGTCCAACAGAGTCAATGCCAGCTGGCTCCAAAGCAGACCTGCTTCTGGCTAAGGCCAAGCCTATCAATGACAGTGGTAGCACCTCTTGAATAACAGAGTTAAGAAGGAAAAAAATAAAAAAGGAACAGAAGCTTTTGCAGCCAGAGAGAGGAGCAAGAAGATATGAGAAACTGCAGGCACCATGGTCAGTGAAGAAGGAAGGAGAGGAGGTCCTCCAGGTGCCAGAGCAGAGATTCCCCTGCATGGAGGAGACCATGGAGAGGGGATGTCCCCCTGCAGTCCATGGAGGACCCCACTCAGGAACAGATGGAGGCACCCAAAGGAGGCTGTGACCCTGTGAGAAGCCCGTGTAGAAGCAGGTTCCTGGCAAGACTTGTGGCCCTATGGAGAGAGGAGCTCATGCCAGAGCAGGTTTGCTGGCAGGACTTGTGACCTCATGAGGGGCCCATGTTGGAGCAGTCCGGTCCTGAAGGTCTGCAGCCCGTGGAAAAGACCCATGCTGGAGCAGACTGTGAAGAACTGCAGCCCATGGGAAAGACTCACATTGGAGAAGTTGGTGGAGGATTTTCTGCAGTGAGAGGGCCACATGCTGGAGCAGGATAAGAGGATGAGGAGTCCTTCCCCTGAGGAGTAAGCAGCAGCTGAGACAATGTGACAAACTGACCACAACCCCCATCCCTCATTCCCCTGTGCTGCTGGCTGAGAGGAGGGAGAGAAATTGGGGATGAAGTTGAGCCCAGGAAGAAGGGAGAGGTGTTTTAAGATTTGGTTTTATTTCTCATTACTCAACTCTGTTTTTCTTGGTAACAAATTAGATGCATTTTCTCTAAGCAGAGTCTGTTTTGTCCATGACAGTAATTGCTGAATGATCTCCCTGTCCCTACCTCAACCCACAAGCCTTTCATTGTAATTTCTCTCCCCTGTCCAGCTGAGGAGAGGAGTGATAGAGCAGCTTTCATGGGCACCTGGTGTCCAGCCAGGGTCAAACCACCCCAGCCAGATTAGGACAGAGCAAAAGAAGCTGGGTTTAGCATTGTACTGGAACACAGCCCCTCAGAAAACTGTTTGCTTTCTTTTGCTTTAAAAAATGCCTTCAGGAAATAAAATATTCTTAATGTTAATTTATTTCTAATGTTCATTTAGTTCTAATGTCTTAATCACTATTTATTTAATTGGGGGGTAATATTAGCAATCAACTCCCATCCTAAAATACTAAGATATTATTTGTTAGAAGTACAATTTCAAAGCATTACGACTCTACATTTTTAAGCCTCTATAGGAAGCAGAGTTGCTTTGCAAATCGAATGTGAAAATTTTACCTACTTTAGCTCCTTTTACCTCCACTTTTAGAATTTTGGGCACCTAAGCATTTTGAACAAGTCTTCCAGCTCCTAAATATGATCTTCCTTCTTCATTCCTTTTCTTGCACTATATAGGCCTCATTAACGTGCACCTAATAGGAAAGTGCTAACAGTCAGGTTCTCTCATCAACAGGCATTGCTGTTGACAGTGCTTAGCTATAAATAGTCAAGCTCAGCTTTTAGTCATATGACACGGAGTTATGAATGACTTTCCATTCCTCATGCACAGTTTCAATCAGCTTTACCTTTTAAACATGTCTGAAATGTCTTATATTATGTATTGCCTCAGAAGTTAGCTTTATTTAAAAAATGGTAACCTATTACTGGTTTAATTGACTTTAAAAACAAAAAGGCATTGCCCAAAATTACTGGCTCATGTAGATGTAAAACAAACACGCATTGTAGAACTTGCTGAATAATACAGGACTTCCTCATATGAAGAAACAAGATGTAGTAATACTAAAGTTCATCTTAAACGTTTTAGAACAACATGCTGACACAAGCAACGTATTGCTTATCTGATGGTGTGTGTCTCACAGACTAAATACATGTTCCAGGAACTCGCAATGTGCAGGTTTATTTAAATAGGCTTTAGGAATGCCAAGTTGTTATCTTTAAATATACTAGAAAGTGAATCATAGAGAATTCTTCATTCTGTTGTAGGCAAATATATACATATTTTTTGTGAATAGTGTGTATATATATACACACTATATATATATATACACACTATATATATATATACAGGTTATTTCAGGTTTTCAGAAAAAGCCACAACCAACTATGGTATGAGTAAGAGTAAAATTTGTGAATAGTATATATACAATATACAATATATAGTGTATATATATATATACTATACAAAATTACAATATATACTATATATATATACACACTATATACACTATATAATGTATATATTATTGTGTATATACTATTCACAAATTTTACTCTTACTCATACCATAGTTGGTCGTGGCTTTTTCTGAAAACCTGAAATAACCTGTCTGAAATGATTCTGAAAAGCTGACATTTCAGATTCAGTAGCCCGATAAGGTCATTAAAAAGTTATCTAATAAGGTTTTATTTTTAATTCTTTTGCTTAAGCCCAAGAGTTTGTACGATCAGGATTTTTCCCATGTCCGACTTGGCAAAAATTTGGTATCTTCAATTTTGTCAGAAGCACAAAATATCATTGGTGCTTAGCATTGAAGTTCTTTCAGCAAGTTCAGTCTTCTTGCCATTTAGAAAACAATGGTTCTGAAAAATATCTTTGGTGTTTCCCATTTTACTTTTCTTAAACTATGTCAGAAATTATTGTGCCCCTCTCACTCATTTAAATAGGAAAACCCACACCATTATCTTCCAATACAAGTAGTTAATCTACAGAAAAAATTTCAACTTTTTCCCTTCGTCTTCTTTTCAGTGTTCCTAATGTGATAGAAATAAAAGCATATCAACCCACAAGTGTTCATACAACAGAGTCAAATTGATGAAAAAAAGATATTCTGCCTCTCTGGAACATTGCAGCCTTCCAGTACCTGAAGGGAGCATACAAACAGAAGGGGAATCAACTTTTTAAAAGGATAGACAATGGCAGGACAAGGAGGATGGATTAAAGCTAAAGGAAGGAAGGTTTAGATTAGATATTAGGGGGAAGTTTTTTACAGAGAGAGTGGTGAGGTGCTGGAACAGGCTGCCCAGAGAGGTGGTGGATGCCCTGTCCCTGGAAGTGTTCCAGGCCAGGTTGGATGGGGCCCTGGGCAACCTTGTGTAGATCTAGGCCTGGAGGTTGGTGACCCTGCCTGTGGCAGGGGGCTGGAACTCTATGATCCTTGGGTCCCTTCCAACCCAGACCATTCTATGATTCTGATTCTATGATTCTTGAATACTCAGTTATTATTAAGCAAAAGAAGGTGCAGGAGCATTCATTCCTTTGTTCAGGAAACCTGCCTGCGGTAAGGAGGATTTAGGCTGCAGAAATAGGGGTCAGCATGCAGTGATGATGTAATTTTAATAATTTTCTTCCTCTCTGCCAGCCCTGCTGCACTTGGAATGGCAACTGCAGAATTCCCCATCCTTTGGGCAAAGGGCTTGTTTCATCCTCCGCAAAATCCCCAAAACAGGGGTCCTTCCCACGCACATAAACAGGGGAAATGATCTAACTGCTTCCCCATTTCCTGCTCCTCTTTATCCTTTCTTCTCCCTGTTTTTCACATTCATTATTAATAACAAATGGACAAAACTAGCCTTTAACTGCACATCTGGTTCAGCTCGGGCGAGATCTATCAGGACACAAGAGGCAACAGCTGCCAAGCACCTTCATTTCAAAACGGAAAGTCTCCTACTAAAACTTTCTCTAAGAGACTGATTGGCTTTTGCTGCCAAGTGAAACAGGCCACTCCTATAGTTAAGAAACTGTCTTAACTCCTTTCCAAACACACACTAGCAAAATGCTATCCAGGAATTCAGCTAAGAGAATGTGAGGGAAGGGGAAGGGAGGGATGTTTTCTCCAGCCATTTTGACCCATATCGCTAAAACATAATTTTCTACACTGGTTTTGTGTAAGATGAATTGGATTTAAGAGATACGATTATTTATTTCCCCTAATTTTTAATGCAAGGATTGGCATGAAATAGTTGTCCTGGTTTCAGTCAGGATAGAGTTAACTTCATTTGTAGTAGCTGATGGAAGGCTGTGTTTGGGAGTTAAAATGAAAGCAGTGCTGATAACACCCTGATGTTCTTAGCTGCAGTCAGACAGTCAAGGACTTTCTCAGCTTCTTCGTATTTCTCTATTCTTCAGAAAGGAGGGGCGAAGCCAGGACAGGTGACCCAGATGGGCCAAAGAGAGTATTCCATGCCAATTACGTCCTGCCCAGGATAACGGGGGGCTGAGGGGAGGAAGAAGAGGGGCGGTGGCGGGACGCGTGCTCCTTGGGGGGACGGTCGGGTTCCGGGACAGCTCTGGGTGGTACGGCCTGAGCTGTGTGGTTCGGGGAGAAACTGCATTGGGTATCAATAGTTTCATACTCTTTTGCTCTAAAGTCCTGTTAGCATTGTTATATTTTATCTTTCTGTTATCTTAGTAAACTATCCTTATCCCAACCCACGGGCCTCTTAGTTTCTTGGTTTTGGAGTTATTTGCCCCTTCCTTTTCCCTTCCCTTGTTTCCCCCCTTTTTCCCTCTTCCCCTGCTCTTTTACTTTAAGAAGCAGGCAGCTGCGTGGATCTCAGCCCACAGCCGGGGTGAAACCACGACAATAGTAATCTCAGTTTCTGCTATCAAACTAATTAGGAATCCGTCCTTTTGCCGGACCATAGAGTGGAGCGTTGCAGAACTGCCACCGGAGGGAGCCAGTGCAATTGCAAACTCGAATTCCAGCTCTTTAAAAAAAACAACAACCACAAACCAAACCAAACCAAATCAACAAACAAAAAGAAAAACAAACAAACAAAAAAAAACCCACAACGAAAAGGAAAATAGAGAAAGATCATTATCCTGCAAAATAACTGACAGCAATATATATATTATTGTTCCGAAGCACAGTGTGCCTTTTAAGCACAGATCTCCACATTCCAATTACACATGAGGAACACTAATGTAAATTAAAAATAACCAAAAACCCAAAGTAGCTTGTATTTTTGTCTGAGGAGTAGACATATTATTTTGCTGCTCCTTAATAACTGCTTATTTTAACTGTTTATTGTCCCCTCGACAACATCACCCTTCACACTTTGCGCTACTCCAATTCCTCATCCTTTTTTCTCATCTCTTTAAACTGGCATCTCCAAACCTGTGACTGCAGATCACCATCTCCCATCCCAGCCATAAGAAGGTTGTTACATGTCCCATGTTCTCTGAACCTGACTCTACCTAGCAATGCACCTGGTATTTTTTCTCTTGCCACTCTTCCTTTCATCTTGTTAGAATTAAGAGTGATGTGGCGATTGTCAGGCAACGTATGGCAGCTCCCCAGTAGTGCTGTGCTCTCACTTGAAGCAGCTGCACTCTAAGCACATTGTTCTTGATAGTTCCTCATTTGTGGTTTTGGCTGTTCAACTGACTTTAAATATTAATCTCTTGCTTCAAATTGAAAGTGCACTGTGATTCATTTCTGCATCTTTTCTAAGTGTCAGGCTCTTACAGCTGAGCAAGATGGTTAACCATCCATCACGTCTTGAACAATCTCTGGTGAATGTGCACATTTGCTTTTCTCTAGCATGAATAACATTGGGAATGGCAATTCATTTCTGTGAGGGCTTTTTAAAGTTTTATTTTAGACCATCTTCCTTCTTCCATCTGCTAAATCTAAAAGCCTATCATCTACTACCCTCATCCATTCACTGAAAATCGTGTCAGAAGAAGCCAATCCCAGGATATTCTCTGGGCACAGCTTAATAGGACCAGCAGTTTTTCCCAGTCTACAGGTCACTCATTTTGCACCCCACCCCGTGACTTGGAAAAGACATGGAGCATCCTGTCTTTTCTTGAGGAGAAAGAATAGAACAACAAAAAAGGGGGTGGGGGACACATTAGTGAAAAAGAAGACCAAAGAACTGTAGAACAGAGAAGCCAGAAGTAGGGATGATTTTTGAGGTCCTTTCCAACCCAAAGCGTTCTATGGAAATAATAGTACAATGAATGGCAAGGATAAAAAACAACTACTCAAATGAGAATTAAGCCTCACTAGTTTTGGTAAGTCATGGGGACCACCTGGGATTTCTCAGTGTTTCCCTGTGCATGTGGGTAACTGCAACGGTTGGAGTGCACCCCTGAGTAAGGAAAACAATGTGGCTTCCATGCCTTGTGGCTGCTGTATCCTAAAGAAAGAAGGGAGGAAACTTTTACCCCATCAAGCCATAGTTTTGTCTAGAAAGGGAGCTTCTCTTCCCCATGCAGAACACAAAGGGTAGCAACTGGAGAGCCAGGAAGGGACAGTGAAGCCATTAACAACATATAGTTAGTGATGGTGGCTTTGATTTAGTGGTTGCCTGTTAAAATGAATGAGTTATCAATTTTGTCTTTTGCTGAGGCTATTCTTAGCACTTTTGGGTTTTGATATTAACCTTCCCCCACTCTCCCCCTTGCCCCAAAAAGAAAGATTGATCAAGCTTGGAAGGTCTTCTCTAATTGAACCCCTTGAAGAAGATTGCTAGTATATATTATATTGTTCATATAAGCTCCATTAACTTGGATGCCATTTAATAGATTCCAAACTGCCATTTGTTATGCTTTCTACTTAATACCAAATTTTCCACAGATAAAATATACCCTGATGGCACACTAGCATGTTTCTATATCTGCTCACAGTGCTGCTTTTCTCTCAGCTGCAGTGTTTTCTAAACTCTGGATTTTCTGAGCTATCAATGTATTTTTTTCAGTGATATGTATCTGTCTGTCATGCTAAAATTTCTCAAAACCTTCAGAAAAGCAGCAAAACATACATACATTCCCCTTTATGCTTCTGTGACATGTTCTGATAATGTTTTCAAGGTGATGCCAGTTTCCCTTGCGTTAACTACTAGACAAAAATGAAACTGACTTCATTCTTGGCTCAGCACCCCAACTTTTTCTTTTTACTTACTGATTTTTCAGTATTACAATCTGTCAAACTTAGAGAACAGCAAAGACAAGTCAAGCCCTGGGGCATTTGTGAATTCCCATGTGGGGGAATACAACTGTATTTCAGGTTGTCCACAGAAATTTTTCCGGAATTCTAATTTCATATCTTAACCCAGCTCAGATGTTTTGGGTTTAATAGCACTTTCTCCCTGTGTTCATCTTTGGTTTCTTGAGTTTCCTCATCAAAATTACTTGGCCCACACTTGTCCATGATGTCTATATTGAGTGAGCATCAGAAAGCAAGAAAGATTGTGATGGTCAGCTTTCTGAGACAAATTCATTGCATATTCCCGCACTTATTTTACTAAATACTTTTAAATACCTCCCCATGCTCTTTACAGTATAATGAATTCCTTTATGTGATGCCTTTACCTCATGGCATCTTTGCTTTGGATGCTGAACATCAGGCTTTTTCCTGTTTTACTTACTGTGGATTTTGCTGTCCCATGTTTTTCCTGTCTCTACATTTCATTTTGCTTTATTATGTTCATGATTCCTTTTTTTCTCTTTTTTTTTAATGACAGCTGTTTACTCCTAGAACAGATATGATGCCAGAGTGAGACCTGAGAGTTTTATTATGGCTGCATATGCCAATATTTGATTTTTTTCCTGCTGGTCTCTAGAATTTTCCTTCTTAGGCACTATATGATTCATCTATTGAAGCAAATTATTGGCAATTCTAAGAAAGGCCATATTTCAGACCAAGTTAGACCAATGGTGACATTGTTTGGATCAACTGAAGTCTTTCATCACAGCGAGAATATGACCTTGTAGTCATAAGGTAGGCATACTCCAGTATTCAGAACAGCATTACAGTGTGGTGGTTGAGCCCTGGCCAAAGGCCAGACGCCCACCAAAATCAGTCTATTACTCCCCTTCTTAGTTGGACAGGGGAGAAATAATAAAATTGGGTGGCTCAAGAGGCAAACTCGTTAATGACACAGGCAAAACAGACTCAACACAGAGTGATGAAGAGAAAGTTATCTAATTTATTACAATACACTAAAGAGAAAACCGTGAAAAAGAACCAGAGTCAGGAGTGCAACCAACAATCTTAAAACAAATGCAACCAGGTAAACACTTTTCCCCCACCACTCCCTCCTTAGCAGGCTTTAGTTAGAAGTTTGCTGCCTTCTTCCCTCCCGGTCGCAGGCCAGGAGGGGCAGGGACTGGGGAAAATGGGGGTCTTGGTTACACCTTCCTCCCACCCCCCATTCTAAAACAGACTTCCCTTTCAGCCATGATTTTGCTTCCTTCTTCCCCTCTCCTGCTCACAGCACAGGACGAGGGGGCAGGGACTAGGAGATGGGGGCTTTAGTCAGTCCCTTGCAAGATGGTTTCCTTCTCGGCCGCGATGGGGGGGGCATCCATTCCACACAGCCTCCCCCTGCTGCACCGTAGGATCTCACCCATAAGAGCCAGTCCTCCACAAACTTTCTCCAAGGCAAATCTCTTCCCACCGGGCTTCATCTCTGCTATGGCTGGCAGCAACAAATCACAGTGTCTCTCAGTCCCAGTCCTCCATGGGGCTATAGGCCTCCTCCAGCAAACCTGTTTGGCTCATCTCTGTAGGTCACTTGTGCTGGCAGGGGCTCATCCCAAAGTAAGTCACGGCATCTTCTCTATGTCTCCACCGGCTCCATCCAGCGTGGAGCCTCTCCACCGGGCAGGTCGGGTCTCTGCCTCCTCCATGGGTCCTTTTCTCTGGCTACTCCACGTGCTTCAGCTCCGTCTCCAGGGGCAAACACTCGCCCGGGTACCTGGGCGCCTCCTCCCCCAGTCTTCTCAGCCTTTTGTGTCTGTCGACTGCTTACATTTATATGCAAATAAGTATCTCAGTGCCCTTAACGGGCCAAACTTTGCAGCCTTCCTGGTACTCCGTGTTCTGGTGGAGTCTTTGTCTCCTATATGTGATTCTCAGAGGCGCTATAAGCAGGCCTGCAGAAGACTCTATCAGCCATTTTCTGTAAGCCCTGGCCCTCTCTCTGTAGCCAACTATGCAAAACTGTGACACACAGGAACACCAATAACAGAGCACAATCTGTTTGTTTTTTGCAGTGTCCTGATATGTCTTTTATGGCTTTGCTGCATAAAACACTCCTTTGAGATGACTCTCAGACTATGCATTTCCTACACCGAGACACAAGCTGATCAATCTCCCTCCTTCCAAGCCCTATTTCTAAGCAGGAGGTTGCTAAGAGTTTTGCTATTCTCAAGTTGGGGCTATTAATTAAAATCAGCCAGCTTCCACTTTTCATGGTTTCACTTCTCCAGGCTTTTAGGGTATCTCTTCAGTACATTGGCTTGGCGATCCCATCTGAGGGGAAAAGTGATCAGAATTCAGATTCCCTCTGAGGAGGAGTTTATTATTGTTGGGAGTACCCATTGGATTTAAACCATGTTATAGGAATGTAAATGGCTAGATTCAAGTATTCAAATTTCTTACAGAATGCTTTTTACTTCAAGAGAAAATGCAGTTCTGCATGGGCACTTCTTGCCTGTTTTATTCCCCAAAACTTTGGACATAAGTTTTCAAGCCCTGAGAATCCCCCAACAAGTTTTTAAAAGGCTCCATTTGTTAGGCACTTCTTATGATGCAACACGGAGAGGAAGCTGCCCAGCTGCGTGATGGCACTTAGTACTGTACAAACTATACCAGGCATGCTAATTGGGGGGAAAGCCCTTTACATTCCTCCTCCCATTAACCCAGCAGGCACTGACATAAGACGTCACAGGCCCCTTTACCTGGAATTTCTTCAGCTCTTCTGGCTGCTAATTTTGCATGGAAAAGCTCATAACACCTTTAAGTGATGTGGATTGATTTTTTCAAACTTCTAAAAAATCTTCATTTTAGCTTGATCAAAATACAGCAGCACAGAAAGAGATCACTAAGTCATAGGGACAGCACAGCAAATCCATTACAACTGAGAGAAATTGCTTAAGGCAAAAAGACAACCAGAAAAAAGACCTGTGACTGAATATGCCATATGGTAACTCATACATTCTTACCAAAAAGAATCAGATCCTGTGCTGCAAACTTCTACAGGGTGAGGGTATGGACAAAAATGAAACAACAAATAGAACACAAAGAGCAGATGGAGTGTTGAGTACCCGTGAATGGGCAGTGGTAACAGTGTATAAAATAGCTGTAAGAGAAATCAGAATCAAAAGTATTGGATTTGCACCAGCTCATCTGGACCGAGACATCCTGAAGATCACATCAGTGAAGGGCTTCACGTCTCATCCACGGTCTGTGTTCTTAGGCTGATTTAGCAGCATTCCTTTCTGCAGGTATGGCAGGCTCCTTTCCCACCCCCTCCAAATACAAAATTACAGTCGCTGGGCAGAAATGGGCTGTGCCATGCTGCAGGCTAGCAAGGAGGTGAGGGCCTGGCTCGCTGCTCACAAAGCTTAGCTGGCAGCAGCTTCAGAGGACTGTCCTCATTTCTTTCAGGCCACCCAGATGGATCGTGGTGGCAACCGCAGCCAGGAGGGAGCTGCTGGTGCGGGGAGCTGCCCTAACAAGGTTTCGTCACACACTTAGCACGTTCCCCCTGCTGAGACTTTCCAGATCTCTCCATAAATGGCAGAAAAGGCAAAACCACTTCTGCAGCTTCTTAAACTTTCCTCAGTTTGGACCTCTAACATTCTTCTAATGGGGTTGCAGACCTCTGTACAACAAACCTAAACCCAGTGACAATTGGTTTGCTTTTCCTAGCTTCCTTTGTGGACTCTGGATTCCAACTCTTCTGTACCAGGGCAGTTCTGCAGAAGGCTGTAGTGCTTTGGAGATGACACCAAGCATCATTTAGTACTCACCCTGACTAATCTGAAGCAGGTATATTTTTAAGTATGAATATATTTCAAGCTAGCCTGAAGCTAAGGAAATGGAAAGTTATCACAGTATCAAGTAGCTTCCTATTTGTAAAAAACAATATGCTCATCAATGCAGTTGTTTATGTGAAAAAGAAAGTTTAACATATTTCATAGAAGGCATAATTTTCAGAGTGTGGTTCAACAAGCAGTTGATACTGAGAGATGCTCTGGTGTAAGAGGCTTGATCTAGTTCAAGACTCTGTTATATTGACATAGTTCAAGTGGCTACTTCAAATCAGAGGCAGTACCTTGTATTTGTACCAGAGTTCCCCAGGAGCATGTTGCTGGTGTCTGCACAGCACCATGTCAGATCCACTGCGTATGGGATGCCAGCACAAGGTACTCTGTGCAGAACACATCTCCTAGGTAGAAAGGCTGAATGAGTTGGGGGTTGTTCAGCCTGGAGAAGTTCCAGGGAGACCTAACTGTGGTCTTTCGATATATAAAATGGGCTTGTAAGAAAGATTGAGAGTGATCTGTACCAAGGCCTGTAGGGACAGAACAAGAAGCAACAGCTTTCAACTGAAAGAGGGTAGACTGGATAAAAGGAAGAAATGTTTTGCAACAAGGGTGTTGAGACACTGAAACAGATTGCCCAGCAAAGCTGTGGCTGCCCCCTCCCTGGCAGTGGTCAAGGCCAGGCTGGATGGGGCTTTGGGCAGCCTGGTCTAGAGGAGGGTGTCCCTACCTATGGCAAAGGGGTTAGAACTAGATGGGCTTTGGGGTCCCTTCCAACCAAAACCAGTCTGTGATTCTGTGATTGAGAATCCTGGCTTTGGCTCTGCAGAGTCTTTCTGTACTTTTGCTGAAGTACCTACATGGTGCTTCAAGAGTTTGTCACACCATAGCCTTTCCTTTTATTTCCAGCAGGTCCAGAACTTCCAGCCAGATCTGTTTTTTCCAACATGGACCAAGTCAGGAACACAACAAAATCTGTACACAACTTGTGAGCCTGGCTTTGGTACTTTAAAAGTGCTTAGCAAAGCCAAAAATTTGCAAGAGATGTTATGGAGATAGCAGAAGTCCTGTTCTAAGAGAAGATAGATCAAGGAGAGGTCTGTTCAGGAGCCTAAGGCAAAACCAGCTCTGAGACAAAGAGCAGCAGCTATGGAAGGTCCATCTGCAGCAAGCAGCACCACTTACACAAGTGGTCACATCTCTCATGTATCTGACCATGGAGATCAAGGAACAGAAGCAACTGGCAAAAAGGTCTAAGCCAGCCATGCGTGAGTGGTCCCACAAAATGCAAACAGGCAATGTTTCACCCACCAGAAAGTCTCCCAGCTTCAAGCAAACCATCAACATACTTTAAATAAAATTTAAACATGCACAGCAAGTTTAGACCAGCCTGGCAACACTGTTTTTGATCCTGCTCTGGGAGGTTTAAAACCTATCGCCCAATCATACAGCCCTACCAGTTCATTTCAGTACACTGCCTCTGGAGTAATGAAATCCTTGTGAGACTTCTGTTCCTATTTTTCACTTGTCAGGATAAAATTTGGGAATCTGCTGCATCCGCTGAGGAACACATGGCTTGTATTCAGATGCTTAACTGAGCAGGCCAATTTTTAGAAATGCTTTGCTTACAGCTCACTTGTACTTAGACATCTGCTGTTCATTCTTTAGCTATGCTTGTTGGAAAAACCAAGCCGCGGTCCTTTTATCCAA
Source organism: Hypotaenidia okinawae (assembly GCA_027925045.1). Taxonomy (NCBI): domain Eukaryota; kingdom Metazoa; phylum Chordata; class Aves; order Gruiformes; family Rallidae; genus Hypotaenidia; species Hypotaenidia okinawae. Next base: position 63,187,216 of record BSDF01000001.1, on the reverse strand, counting down.
AGAACTATCAGCAGTCGCAGGGACCACCAGAATCACAGAATCACAGAATGGCATGGGTTGGCAGGGACCCCAAGGATCATAGAGCTCCAACCCCCTGCCACAGGCAGAGCCACCAACCTCAGGCCTGGATCTACAGAAGGTTGCCCAGGGCCCCATCCAACTTGGCCTTGAACATCTCCAGGGACAGGGCATCCACCACCTCTCTGGGCAGCCTGTTCCAGCACCTTACCACTCTCTCTGAAAAGAGCTGCCCCCTAATATCTAATCTAAACCTTCCTTCCTTTAGCTTTAGTCCATTCCCCCTTGTCCTGCCATTGTCTATCCTTTAAAAAGTTGATTCCCCTCCTGTTTGTATGCTCCCTTCAGGTACTGGAAGGCTGCAATGTTCCAGAGAGGCAGAATATCTTTTTTTCATCAATTTGACCCTGTTGTATGAACACTGGTGGGTTGATATGCTTTTATTTCTATCACATTAGGAACTCTGACAGCTTTCTACAAAACAAAGCAAAATTTATTTAGAAAAGACATTTTGAAGAAACTATCTTATAATGTTATAAACCTCTTATATACTTGTGTAGGTAACCAGGCAGTCATTGAGCTTATTGCCTAGAGCCATATATGATTTAAGGTCACCTGAGAAACCTAGAGTTCAATTCCTTATGAAAAGTCACATCATTTGAGATTTTATACTCACATTGGTTGTGAGAGCTAACCTTAGAAAATACAAGAGTCAAGACACTATCAATGCATCTGTGAGATTTCCATCTAGACCACTGCTCTTAACCTTCCCACTGCACAGCTCCAGCTTTCCAAACTCCCTTGTGCTGTGCAGTCTTCCCTCATGGCTCCAAATTACGAACCCAATCCACACCATCTGCCTCCTCCCTTATCTAACACATCTAATCTTCCCAGAAAATGACTCAACCTCTATGCTTTCCAAGACTTCTGATCTGACATCACTACCAACGAAAGCACACCAAGCACCAAATGCTGCACAGCTGTGTGATGTGGTTTATCAAACTCTGAATGCAACTGTAATGTCATGCAATGTCATGCAAAAACAGCAGTGCAGGTCTGAGATGCAGCCTGTTCCAGCACCTCACCACTCTCTCTGTAAAAAACTTCCCCCTAATATCTAATCTAAACTTTCCCTCCTTTAGTTTTAATCCATTCCCCCTTGTCCTGCCATTGTCTACCCTTTTAAAAAGTTGATTCCCCTCCTGTTTGTATGCTCCCTTCAGGTACTGGAAGGCTGCAGTGAGGTCCCCCTTCTCTTCTCCAGGCTGAACAAGCCCAGCTCCCCCAGCCTCTCAAAAAAGAGCACAGGGGTTGTTCCAATTGCTTATTATATGGTGTAAATCTTCGTTTAACCAGCCAGTGCATTAAGTAGCGCGCCTGCCTAACACCCCTGTGACGCGAGCTCACCGCCGCGTTCCTGCTGACCCAGTCAGTGTCAGGCTGTATGGTCAGCGCGCGGCCTGGTCAGCACGCGGCCTTCTGCCTTTTACTCTCAAATCTCGAGGTAACTGGTTTCCATTTCTCTCGTTCCCTTTTTAGGTGGGTAAGAAGCAGGTGCTGGAGCCCCTTCACCCCAAGGACTGCTGACTCCGGGGCTTCTCAGGTTCCTGTAAAAAGAAACGGTCTACATGAACGAGATGCAGAAACCTGAAGACACCCGAGCTGCCGCCTTGCTCCCCACCGCCGCGGCTCGGGCAGCTGCCTTGCACTGGAATTTACCCGGACGCACGGACACAGCTCACACGATCGCTCCCTGTGGGGCAGGAGGCATGACAAAACCTCTCCCAAGCCGCGCAAGGTCTGGAAGAATCCAGACCAACAAAAGCCGTACGTGCTGTGCTGGAGCCCTTCAACTCTCTCCTCCCTCCGCCCTCTCCCCACTCTGAACAAGCTTTAGGGGGACCACAGCCCCTGCCCTTGGCCGGCCAAGGGCGTTCGGCTTTTCAACGTCGTGCACTCGGTGTCGCCGGAGCGCTCCGGGCCGGCCGCCGCCTTCCCAGCCAGGCCCGAAACAAAGGAAAAAAACAGCACTACAGGCCTCCCCGTCGGGGAATCGAACCCCGGTCTCCCGCGTGACAGGCGGGGATACTCACCACTATACTAACGAGGAATTGCCGTTAGCATCGTCTTCGCGGGACTCCCTTTATCCTCAACGACACCCTCCCCTTCGCCCCCGCCCCCCAGTGCTGGCAACGGGGGTGTGGGTGGGGGGAGTTCACGTACTTGCGCGGGAAGGCGGGAAACGAAGTAATGGCGGCGGAGAGGGGCCGGCGCGGTGAGCTACGGCTTTAATCGGTGCGGTTACCGCAGACGGTGAGAAGGGCTCTGTCCCGCGGCAATCCCCGGCCGCCCCCGGCCCTCTTCCCTCCTGCGGCAGCAGGAAGAATGAAGGGAAGCGGCTCAGCCGACGGGCTTTGCTGGGCGAGTTCTAATACCCCGCGTATGGGTGCCCAGCAGGACCTCGTGGCGCAACGGTAGCGCGTCTGACTCCAGATCAGAAGGCTGCGTGTTCGAATCACGTCGGGGTCACTTGTGTTTTCGTTTTCTTTCCTTTTCTCCCTTGAACCTCTTCTTACGGGCTGTATCTCGGAGGAAACGGAGGGGGCGTGAACTCTTCCCCTCCCCCTGAAGCTTCGGGGCTCCCCTTCTTGCTTGCGCAGAGAGGAGAAGCGGAGGGATAGGACGCGCTCGGTCTCAGCAGCTGCCCCGCCGAGGCAGCCCGGGAAAAGCCGCGCGAGGAACGGGTGCCCGCAGGGCGTCTGGCGGCCGGGTACCGACAGCAGCACCCTGGGGGGGAATGCGGGGCCCGAGGAGTGCAGCCAGGGGAAAGGGAAGGGAGGACGCGGCTTCCCGCCCCGGTGCAGCGGTGCTGGGGCGGGGGAGCGAGCGGGACTCATGGCGCTGCCAGTGTAAAAGATCTTGCTGGATGACACGGCAATCTCGTTGCGTTGTCTGTTTATCCCGGGCTTTCTCATACCCCGCTTACACACAGCCAGAGCCACTTCCCAAGTGTTAGAAAGACAGCTTCCCTGCGGAAATAAGGGGGAACTCGGAAGGACGCACAGAAAGGGTCCCTTTACATTTCAGATGGGACAGAGGCCTGAAGAAAGTGACGAGGGGTCCAGGATGAGCCGAGAGCTGGGACAGAGGCTGTGTTAAGGACCCAGAACAAAACCCCATGCTGTGCGGAGTGAGGGGGGAAGCGGGGTGCAGGGGGGAAGAGCTTCAGGGGGCGATGGGTTTCGGCTGTGCAATAAGAAGAATGTTCTCAAGAGTCCTCACTTCCACACGCTGAGGTGCCAGAGGCAGAAAGTACTTTATTTTGGTCTAGATAGGAGGTAAGGAGTCCAAGAAGTGATACTTTGGTAATTCAGATGGACTGGAAAGTTTGGAAAGCTTTCCAAATTGAATTAATTAGGAGGGAAACAGAATAGTTTGTCACGGGCCTGAATTCGAGGGTCCAAGAGAACCATACCAGGAATAATGTTAGAAGTGTTGTAAACCATGGCAGAAAATGAAGAGAATGGAGAAGGATGAAAATCAGCAGTCATCAAAATATGTGGGGTTTCTTTAAGATAAATACTTTTGGGTTTAGGGCTAATATTTGTTCTACACACCCTTAAAACCTTCGAAATACAGAAATTCTGCATCTTTCTTACCTGCTGTGTCCCAGTGCTTTGCTATCCTTACTGTTACAAGCTGACTATGTGTAGTTTAACCCTCATGTCTCTTTTGCCATAACTTAAATCCAGCCCCTGTGCTACAGCACTGTCGATTCCCTTCCTTTTTATAGCTACTTCTTACATGTTTGAAACTCATTATCCCTCTCTGTAGCTGTTCTAGCGTTTGCTGGGCTTGTGTTGCTTGCCTTTGGAGTCTTTCCAAATGAGTTACATTTTTAAATGCCCAGAACCAGCCACAGTATTTCAGCTGACTGAGATTTTACCAGGAATAAATGGGAGGACTCCCTCACGTGCTGTGCTGACTGCACTTCCATTTATGTCCTTAAGTCTTTTGGGGATTTTTGGGTTGTTTTTTTTGATGCATCTTCTGTCATGTGGATGTTAGAACCTGTTAGGTGTTTCCCTGGTCCCACAAAATATGTCTCTGCTTTACCACCTGCTGGAGAGCTGGATGGAGACATGGTGGCAAAGCACTTGCATTCCTGTACCACTGCCAAAACAGGTGCGCTGCTCCAAGCATTCCCGATCGTTGCCAGACAGTATCTCTGGCTTGTGGTCAGGGCTTTGTGTAATGGCAATACAGCAGATCGGTTAATAGGAGTAAAGTTTGCAGGGTGTGGTTTCATGCTGTACCTCACATAAGGTGAGCGTGGGCTGTCGTAAAAACAGTCAGTCTCACTCTGCCCTGTCTGTCCCTGCCTGCGTGCTTTCCCCTCTTCCACTTGGATCACAGCAGCAGCAGCTGGCTGGGCGCAGCATGCCACCAAGTCGGACACAAGAAAAGCGTCAGGAGCACATGGCCTGGGCCAGGGTAGAGAGTGGGATCATCCCTTCCAACAAACAGCCACCACATCTGCCAATGGTTCGCTTAAAATTTGGTCAGTTGCTCTTCGGAGGGAGACCCTAAAGATAGTTAGTGACGCCTCAAAACTAATGTGCAAACTCTCCCCCTCTATTTTCCCAGTGGTAAAATGGAGATGATAATTCTCTTTAATCTCTCAGCTGTTTTGTCAAGTTGGCTCCATAAATTTCAGGGCACTCAAGCATGCTGGTGGGTATTTGTCTCTCACCAGCCTTTCTACAGTACATGTGCTCTTGCAAAGTTTTTGTCCTTTTCTAACTCTGAAATACTTCATTTTGTAACCTGACTGATCTCTTAAGACAGAAGCTTTTTCTTATGAAGTTATTACTAGCTAAATATAGATGATAGCTTAAATCCACATAAGGTTCAGAAATCTCAGAGCCAAAGTAACAGCTTTCATATGGTAAATATAGCTTCTGTAATACCTCTGTCCATATATGATAACAGTATATAAGCAAATAATTCACTGTGGGGAAACTCCCCTGTAAGCTGTTATTTAATTTCTGTTGGTGCACTTAGGTAGGAGCGATACCAGTTTTCAGCCCTTATCAGCACAGGCCTTTGTCTGTCGCAACGTCAGGTGTAAGAAGCTTTCAAACAGTAGCAGCACCAAATTGTACACCTTTCTTTCCCTGCTTGGGGACACTCGTACAGACCACCCACAGAGCTGGGTGAGGACATGTCTGCTTTTCCTTACCGCTTTGCTGTTTCTGCGTTGAGTCTGTTTTGCCCATGACACTAATTGTGAACTGATCTCCCTCTGTCCTTATCTCGACTCCTGAGCCTCTCAATATCTATTTTCTCCCCAGTCCAGCTGAAAAGGGGAGTGATAGAGGGGCTTTGGTGGGTGTCTGGCCTCCAGCCAGAGTCAAACCACCACGCCTTATCAGCTCATTCTAAGACAAGGGCACATCTGTTAACACTTCCTTAAATGCCTTTTCCATTAACGGTTTTATAGCCTTCACAATTTTATTATGAGGCAAATGTTAGATGTCAATGCAAATTATACATCTATACTTTATTGTGGATTAAATGTTATCCTAACCCTCCACTGAATTTAGGATATTTTTTGAATACACAGCAAAAATTCATTTTTTTCAGTGTAGCTTAACATAAACTACCTGTCTCATTTTTATGGGTGGCATTAGAGATTAGATGTCATAAACTTGAGGAAATTCAAAGCTAGAAACCTGAGAGAGTTTAGAAGGCATTCAGTGCTTTCATGTCAAAGGCGATGGTATGACTGAAAATCTCTTTCTCATGCTTAGGAAAACTAACAAATTCCAGACATTTGGGAGGCTCCTACAAAGGAAAGATTTTTGGCTTCTACTTTCAGCATATTTCACATTTTTAGGCAAGTTGACAGCAGTTGTTCAAACACTGCACAAGGCCAGAGTCTCACACCCTTTGCACTTTTCTTCCTAGACTTTCCTTTCATCACCATTTATACTGGCAAGAGGTAAAATGTGACTACCTGTTTCTCAGGTAGAGGCAGGCATTCTGGTCTTTGAAAATCAAAATTTGCTGTTAGGGATAAACATGTAAGTACCAGAATGCTTCACAGAAGGTACAGCAAAACAACAGTGTTCTGTACTCCAACCTTCAAGGCACAGATCGCCTAACAGGCACATGGTCTGCCTCGTGGGTTTTTTTTCCCCTGTAAAAACATTACAAAGATCTTTTGAGCTGGCTCATAATGAATGTGTTCCCTTCTCCCCTCTGACTGCAGTCTTACCTACAAAACACAAGCTTTCTGTCTGCCAAACCAACCAAACAGTAAAGATGCAGATCCTCAGCTATATTAAGGTCTAATTTACAGTGATAGTAACAGGTTCCAGGGTCAATCGGTATGTACGTGCACATTTTGGCTCGCTTTCATGTTACTTTCCCTGTCTTTACCTTGCCTGGAGAATGCCTCTTGTTCCCAGGGAGCAGCGATGAAACATGTAGAACCAGGGAATAAAGGACAGGTTTGTGTCAAAGATTTTTCATGGACTTGGGTTCCTGGAGAAGTCTGCTGCTCTGAAATAGGGTGACACTGAAGTGTCACAAGATGCTTTTTAGCTTTTGTTGCTCTGGAAGCAGGTAGAGGTAAGCAAGTAAGAGAGCCCAGCATCAGAAAAAAGGAAGTTAGGTCGGTGTAAGTGTGCAACAGAGAAAATATTTCAGGAAAGATAACACTATTTCTGTAGTTGGGGAAATAACTCTGAAAATATAAATGGGATGTAAATATGAGTTGTAAGTAACATTCATGAGGCTGTGTTGGGTTTTGAACAAATGGCCAAAGCAGATGATGCTGAGTTTCTGCTGTCTTTGTGCTTCTACCTGTTTTGCCTGACAGCAAAGAGACAAAAACCCCCAATCTGAGATAAAGCCACTTAACCCACCAATTTGCTGTGACCAGGGTGTAACTTTGTAGCGATTTACTTCTTCATACCATATCGCTGTTGGGTTTCTTTTAATGCTAAGCTCAATACATTAAAAACAGACTTACAATCAACATGCATAGACTGAAAAGTGCGAACTGGCATCAAGCTCCACAGTGTTCATTCCTGTATGCCTGTGGGGATGTTGGAAGGTATCTGCACTGATTTTTTATTTCCAGCATTAACTTTGATTAAATCAATTTCCCGGGCCCAGTTCCCCCTTGCACTTCTTTAAAGCTTTTTAGACTTAATGTGAATTGAGGCTGTTAGTTTTTACATTAGTAGGATATCTAAAGAATCTCTCTGCTGCTGCCTTTCTGACTGATGCTGTGTCCGTCCACAACTGGTTTCTATCTGGATTTGATGTAAATTCTTAAAGGTGGGGGAAAGCTCTGTTTTCCAAGGCACCTAGAGGCTTTTCCAGGTGAAGCACACTACCTACACTTTAAATTGCTGCTACCAAATTTGAAGAGGAATTCAATTTGCATGAAGCATTTCCAAAACACTTGTCACGTGATTCACATGTTCCAGTAAAAACTTTGGGTAGGTGATGCTGAAAAATAAACATAACCATGTAATTTGTTCTAGTCTGGCTTAAAAGTGGGAGTAGTCAACCCACGTTGGTATAAGAATATTTGCTATGTATGCATACACCATCGATGGAAAGAAGACATTTCTACCCACTGTTCAGCCTCACTATCTAACAAACTGAACAGGTAAAGAGTATACACCATCAAGAACTGAATACTTTGGGATATAAAGTATAATTAACTGCAGGTGATGGCTTCCTCATATCAGTACATGGTAAATTAAAGTCCTCAAGCTAAGCTTCTCTCTTGTATTAATTACTTTGTTGCATCACAGCAGTTCCTCAGCTGGAAGCATCAGGCTGCTTGTGGGTGGGTCTTTGGTTGGCCTTGAAATTACCTTCTACAAATATAACCCTCAGCATCTTCATCCAGCTGATACTGCAGTAATGCCTAGGCAAACAGCAGTGACAGCCACCATATTCAGTGACAGCACAAATCAAAAGAGAGAAAATACTTTTCCTCAACAACTATTTAAAACTTTTGGGAACGTTGGGAGGAGTAGGTGCCAACACTAACAATCCCATTTCATGTCCATGATCGATGGGGAAATGAAAACATTCACATTTTATTTCTTATCCCTGATACTGCAACACAGTTCTCAAAGGCGTAGGATAAATAGACCTAAATATTAAACTTATCCCATCAAAAAAGACAGGAAAATTTGTATCAGCCTATGTTCCAGCAAGCAGCATGTAAACCCTTTCAAATTTTGCAATGCAATAGAAGCGATTCCTTCTTTATTATTTTTTTTCTCGCGAAAGCCCTCCTAACGGCAGCGGTGATACCAACAGGTGAGCTACCAGTTTCCCGTCTGGATTTCTTCTCAAATCTGGCATGTTAGGTGAAGTTAAGCACTTGGCTGGCGGTCGCAACAAGTTCGGCTACCCTGGGGGAAAACTCTCGTCAGTCTATTCGCCAGGCAGTCGCTTCAGCAAGCCGAGGAAAAGCCGGCGGCAAGCCGCGAGCCGATCGCGCCAGGGAAGCCGGTGCCTGAGGAGCAGCGGCGGGGACAGAGACGTGGGCAGATGCCACAGCATGTCACAGGGATCACAGCAGGTTACGGGGAGCTCATTAACCGCCCGCGCCCCGTCCCCTCCCCCCGCCCTCCCCCGTCCCCTCCCCCCGCCCTCCCCCCGCCCTCCTTTCACAACCGGTGCGACTCCGAGCCCGAACCGCCGCTCCATCAGGGGAGAGCAGCCCGCCGCTTCCTTATCGCCAGAAAGGGCGACCGAAGGGCAGCGGGGGAGGCCGGGCAGCGGGCGGGGGCAGGGCACTGGCAGCCTCCCCCGCCGCTGCCTGAGGCGACTCCCGCGCGCGCAAGCCCCGCCCCCCACGCCTCTCCCGCCTGAGCCGAATTTAAACTGCGTTACTATCCCTCGCGCAAAGCACTAACGCTAGTGGGACCCGCGCGCCTCTCCTCTTTTCCGCTCGGTAGCCAATAATAAGGCTGCTTCGTTCCTCTCTACGCCAATCGGGGTGCGGTTTATTGCTGGTTGGGAGAAGCGTTCGGTGTGCGCGCCCGCCCGCTGTGGAGCTGGGTCCCTGAAGCGGGGCAGTCGAGCCCTCCTCCGTCTCCTCCCCCTCCCCTTCTCCCTGCGCTTTGTTGGCGCCTCTCCCGGGAGGGCGGCGGCCGGCGGCGATGCCCGAGTTCCTGGCGGATCCGTCGGTGCTGACCAAGGAGAAGCTGAAGAGCGAGCTGATCGCTAACAATGTGAGCCTGCCGGGCGGCGAGCAGCGCAAGGACGTGTATGTGCAGCTCTACCTGCAGCACCTCACCGCCCGCAACCCGCCTGCCGCCGTCGCGCAGCCCGACTTCTCCAGCGACGAGGAGAGGGAGCCCACGCCTCTCGGCGCCAAAAACCGCGGCGCTGCCGCCGGGCGGGTGAGTACCGCCGCCCGTCTCCCGCGCTCGGATCCTGGCCCGTCTCCCGCGCTCCCTTGGCTTCCCGGCGGCCTCGGGCCCGCTTTCCCGCCCAAATAGGTCCGGCCACTCCTCGCTCGGAAACGAGCGTGAGGGCGCCGCGGCTCTGAGCGCGTCCGCCCGCGTGCGGCCGGGGACAGCTCCGCCTCGCCTTCCTTGAGGCGCGGCCCGGCCGAGCTGGGGTGCCTGGCGGGACAGGGGCTCGCTGCCAGGCGGCCGCCCCGCGCCGGGAGGCCAGCGGGAACCCGCGGTGTTGATACCGGCCAGCCGCTTTCTTTGCCTCCAGGTCGCATCTTACGTATACGCTTCTCGGTGGCAGCGGCCTCGGAGCGGCCGGCCTCTGGCACCCGGAGATTGGGGGGAGGGCAGCGTGGAGCGTGAGGCAACTCCCCGACGTTAAACTGGGAAGACTTTACTTTGATTTTTTTGGTGGGCGGTGCCCTAAGTAAAATGCTCCGGTGTGTCGGAGGAGTAAAGCCAGAGAAACTCTGCACGAGTCTGCAACTTTAGAAAGAAAATTCCCATCAGCTGTTTCGGTTGTAGTGAAACAGCGCTACTCTGTGTAAATACCTCCGGATGAGAGGATGAAGCTGTGAAGGAGCAGCCTGTTTGTTTTGTTTAATGAAGTAGGCTGTTTAGTGTAAAGATGGTCTGTTCGATGTAGCTGTCTCTCTCGTATCCCTAACCGTATGTCTTACAGTAAAGTGCCTCTGCTGCACGTTCAGTTGGTCCACTGTTGCTTGCTTTCTTAGGCGTGCTTGCTTTTATCACGTTAGGAAAAAGGAGGGTGTGGGGACCTGATGCTATTTTTAATTCTTCCTTTTGGGAAAATGCATTTTCCTTTTTATTTTTTAATAACTGGTCTGTCCATTTGCATATATTGAGAAAGCAGGTTTTTTTTGTTCATAGTTTTAAGCTGTCTGATCTTGCGTAAAGGCTTGTATAATGATTGCAAGCTACTGGAGTTGTGTGTGATATTACAAGTATTTAATTATAGTATCTGAAATGCCATCTTTCAAAGTTCACTTGTAAAAAGAGTGCAGAGAAGCTGACTCCGGTAAAGGTTTTTCTCGTACTTCTAAAAAAGACCTCCCAACAGTTCTTGAATTAAGAAATTGAAAATTGCAACTGAAAGAGGAAGAAGGTTCTAACCAAATTATTTATCTCTTGTTAACATCTAACTCAGATATTTAATTGACATTCACTGGAGACACTTTACAGTGCACTTGACTCTTACCTGGTTTGTAATGGTCTCCCTGTAGTGCTTGGAAGGTGCTTTTGAGTAAATTAGGATGAGCTTGAAACTGACATGTTTTGCTCTTGTATGAGGAAGAAGGGCTCTTAACAGCTCAAGTTCCTAGATCTGATTTTTCTTTTCCCTTCCTTAGTGCTTAGGCTTAAACAATTATGGGTGACTTTTTGATGTTTACAGAATGGGTGGTACACTTACACTTTTGTTAACAATTTCTGATAGAAGGCTCTGTGCTATTTGTGCTGGTCTTGTGTGTTAATCCTGGAGCAGGGCATAATCACAAATTCCGAAGAGTCAGTGAATAGTCTAATGATGTTTGCTTGGATTTGGGTCTGTTGCCCACTCTCCACCCCTCCCCCAACACGAAGAAAAACGATGGTTTGATGTATGTTTGTTGTTTGCTTAGTACAGTTTAGGTAGTTTTGATGTTGTTTGCGGCTTGAGTGGCTGTTGTCCCTGTTAACTCCTGCTGGTGTAAGGGTGCTCCTCTGCTCGGCTCCCCTCGAAGGGGGCTACTCGAAGGTACCATACAAGTCTCCAGAGTGACTTGTCCCCAAAACAGTTGGAAGGGAGAGGCAGTGTGAAAGAGGACTGACGTCCAAGGGCGTGGGATTCTGTCATGTAATACAAGTGAAATATTTTGTTATAGTTAAGAGGGGACAGAGGGGAAAGCGCTCAGATCTTTCAGAGAAGAAACTAGAAACAAAGAGAGGAAGATGAGGCTGCAAGGCATGATGGAAAGGAGCAATAAAGGAAAGGAATCCTAAATTTCCTGTAAGTCACTCTGCAGACTGTGGGCAAACAAAGGTGGATTCAGCATCTTCCATCTTTCACTTTTCAGTGTGACTTCATTGGGCTTCTTAGGTAATGCTTTTACATGTGTATTTAAAAAGACCAGGAAACAATTTATGCTGGGTGCATGTAGAAATGAAAGTGCTTTGTAACGTGTACTGGCTCTTTTCTGTTTTAAGGTTGAGATCTGAGTAACAAAGTCACAATGTTTGTGTTCTGGGTTTTATGTATATGGCAGGTTTTAGAAATTGCAGGGTTGGTTTGTGTAAGTTGGGGGTGCATGTGTAAACCAGGCAACCAATGGTTAATGTTTTTAGAACACCAAAATCCTTAACTACTACAAAGGCATCTTCAGTGGGATTAAAAAAATTAATGCTGCTGTATTCAGTGTTTCCTGTATCACTCTAAAAAAATTGGATTCTGATTTATTTTATATCAGCAAAGTCTCATCAACCCAGATGACTCAGACAAAACTAGTATTAACTTGTGAGAACATTTGAAAGAGTACTTCCACTAGTTGGCATTTTGAGGGATTCTGATTCACTGTGACTTCTTCTCTTCATCTCTTTTTGATATTTCTTTGAATTCTTCATATTATATATTCATAAAAAACCCAAACAAAAAAACCCTCTCAAAATAAGCCCCCCGTATGGAAACAACAAAAGCTCTGACTTGGGAGTGAAGACATTGCAGGTTGAACAAAAGGGTGCAGGGTGCATAGAGGAGGGAGAGGTAGAAAAGGGCCAGAACGGCTTTCTGGGCAAAGAAGTTGGTACCTCTGAACAGAGAAGAGCAATGCAGGTGAGAGATGTAATCTTTTATTTTCCCTAAAGTTTGTGCTTATTCAGTAGCAATACCAGTGCCGACAGCTGAGTGCTGAGCTGCTTGTGTGCCTGCCTGCTGAAGCCCGGCTGCCTTTGAGTAAGCAGCCTTCTCTGTTGCCCGAGTTCCCTAGGAAGGATTTGGCTCGCAGTCAGAAAGCAGTCTCCCTTTACTTCACGGACATGAGCTGTCAGAGGTAACAAATACACTGTTTATACGGCTTTTCTGTGAAAAACAGATTGTAACCGGGATACGGTATTGCTGTGAGTGAGGGTGGCCCGGATTTGTCACCCACTAGAGGGGTTTACTGGACGCTGAGCCCTCCCCCGTCCCGCTCCTTGTCTATTCGCGCTTCACTTCAGCGAGCACGAAGGGTTACAGCGCTCTGAGGCCGCGGCGGTGCCGCTGTGCGGGTAGCGCCGGGCGCGGCTTGGAGCAGCGCGGGACAGGGGCGCGGCGCGGCCCTGCAGCGGGGTGGGGGGAGGGTGGCCGCCAGGGGGCGCCCCGGCACCGGCTCCCCTCGCAGCGCGGGGAGTAGGGCTGGGAATAGGGCTCGATTGGGGGGGGGGGGGGTGAGTACTTTCCTCGATCTCTGAGCGGACTTATGGGTGCCGCAGGGGACAGAGCGATGTTCTTCTCAAAGTGGATATGAGAAACGAGTTCAGAGGAGTACTGTGATTACCCGCGGTGGGGAAGCTGAATCGTGTCTCTTGACTGACAAGTGTTTTGACGCTGCTGTAGTCATTAGTAATTTTAAACTGTCTACCTTGTCATTTTAGTGTTCTTTTTGTCTAAGTTCTGGGCATCTGGTAACGCATCTAGGTGCACATTTTATATTGATAAAAGCTGTGCAGTGATGAGACAAAACTTCATAGCTTTAATGCCATTACAAATTCTGTCTTAAATATGTCACTCTTCCCGCACAGGTCTAGCCATACTACTACATCCAGCCTGTACCACTCTCATAACACATGAAAACCTTGATACGTTAGTCATGTGAAGTTGATGTATTATGAGACAAATGTTGCATGTTCCTAATGGTGTGAGATGCTGTGTGACTTATATTCATGTGGGCTTATTTGGATTTACTTTAGTTTGATTTAGTAGTGAATATACAGATTATTTAACATGCAGGTATGAGCAGATCAAAACTTAAAGAGGTTTTGTTCAGACTGCTTTGTTTTCAGGCCATGAAACTGTCATTGTCTTGAATAACAAACTCTGAAGGCGTTTACCCTTTTTTTTTTTTGGCACCTAAAGTTAAAAAAATAAGACCTTAATACAGTAAAAGTGTATACTTCCTCTTGGTCAAACTCAGCACTTTTGTGCTTTGTAATGTGATGTAGCAAAACCCTCTCCTATTGCATAAAGTGCAGTCTACTTTGTAGAAGACAACTACAAATGCTGTCAGGTGTACAGTTCACTAAATCAAAGTAAGGTTGAATGTTAGGCCAAATACGTATGTGTATGAGCTTTTCTGTAAAGTACTTGAAAGTATGATTGTAAAAAAAGTGTTAGATGAGAAAATTTGCCATACTTAAAGGGGTACAGGTGTGGGGATGAAGGGGTCACTTCGGCTATATACTCTTGTCAGGAGAGGAATAGTTTTTAAAATCATGCTTGTTTGGGCCTCAGTCTGATAGTACTGTACAGAGGAACCAGCTTCTCCAGCTCTACTAATGCTTTTGAGCAACTTTTTTTTTTTTTGGAAGCCTGTTCAGTGTAGTTGTATGTGAGGACGGTGTTCTGCAGCTGGATGCCCCTGGTTCTGTTAGTTGTGGGATAAATATCAGGACAGATAGCTCAATGAAAAAACTAACTATGAAATGGCACTTTTACCTCTTTAGGAGTGTTGATTTAAAAATGTCAGCTTGACACTGTTACCAAACAGGAGCTGTTCAGAGTTCAGAATGTGTCGTTTTTTATGACTTAGCTTATCAGTGCATTTCATTGAATGTGAATTTGTACTCTTGGGTTCTCTGGAAACAACTTTTACCTTATGTAACATTCATCTGTTTTCAGAGTAAGTAATTCCATGTTCCTCTGTGGAGGGAATATTATTGTCAGTGCAGGAGGGGAAGGAGGGAGTGGAAGGGTTAAGTAGTCCTATGTTTTATAATTTAGGACTGTTAACTGTGCGTAGGCTTGGAAATTCTAAGTCAAGCACTAGCTAAAGTTGAAAACTAGAGAATTCTTAAAGCTGATGTACTTGTATCTCTGAATTACTGATGTATCCTTTCCATTGTTTCGTTTGGCCTGTCAGTTTTGGTAAAGAGTGTCTCTAAGAGGTGTTCTAGGTTTAAAAGTTCAGAAAGACTTGGTTTTCAAAAAAATCTACTGTAGGAAACGTTTGTATGACAAAATAAGGGGGGGGGTGTAGAGAGCTCTTTATTTCACAGTTTAAATTTGCTATTGAGATAGGCTTGTTCCCTATCTTTCCCTCCCTTAAGAGGAATACAGCTATTTATTACTAGGGAGGACACTGTATAAACTAGAGTATTAAAGAGCATTCTGTTGGTGTGATTTGGGCTTTCTTAGCCTGTCTTAACCTCATTCAGAGAAATAGTAAAGAAGCCCTGAGCCTTTCTGCTTCTAGTGATGAAGCTGCACCTGTTGGGGATTAAGCTCCTTGAATATCCTAGTGTAGGTGCCATTTAATTTGGGATTTGAAAGTGCTGCTTTTGGTAACGTACCATAGCTGTCTGTTGTATTATTTACTGGCTTCTTCAAGGATTACTTGTGCTTGTCTTTGGAATAGTGCTGGAACTAGTAAAGGTAGCTGTAAAGTTTGTTTTACAAGCTGGTCTGTGGCTGTTGGATCTGTATTCAGCAGGAATGACAGAGATGATATCAACGATTGCTTCTAGGTCTGGATTCTCACCACTTGCATTTTCTGCTCCTCCTCTTAGTGAAAGAAGGTGAAAGGTTTTTGCTGTGGAGAGATGACACTGAGAAGATTGACTTTTCTTATGCTCTTGTTTTCCTGTGACCTTAGAATGAAAATGCTGGGTGGAAGCCCTGTGCTTAATTTGCTTCAGTACTTGTTTGCAAGGGTTGAGTCCTAGTTAATTTGAAACAGCCTGACAGATACAGCTACCATATTGCCATCTCTTTGGTGTGAAGAAGTCTCTCAAGTGAAATATGCAGAGCCTCTTCCATCTTCTGTTTTCTAGAAAATGCCAGACTAGAAATGTTTTTTTTAATGCTTCTAGCTCTGGATGGAGTTAAAAGATCTTCAGATAGAAATTATTGGTCTGGTTATATTGTTGCAAGTATATTTACATTATGTGCAAAGTGGCCAGGTGTACTACCTTACTTCCACGAGTCCTGAGGTTCACAACAATTTCTTTTTAAGCCCTTCACCTCTGTACTGCGATTTTACTAATGATCAGCAGCCCAGGAAAATGTAGTTGTATTAATTGATTAGTTTTAATTTGCAGTGATAAATTTTTAAGCTGGCTCTTTGGATTTGCCTCACAAGGTAGTCCCATGTATAAGTTGTGATGATGCACAGAAAGCGTAGTGGTGCTTTATGCTATACTAGTAGTAATAATAAAAGGTAACGTTGTTGCTGTGCAGCCAAAGTAAGGTACTAGAGAAATTCTTCTATCCTGCCCAGTGCTTCTAGGGACTGATCTTTTGGTACAGTGAGTGGTCAAATGGCAGCCTTTTTACTTGTACAAGTGAAGTCATTTGCAACCACACAAAACCAAATAAACACCACCCCCCTCAAAACCACACCCAAGGATACCCTGAGCCATGTGAGCCTACTTGCACTAGAGGACTGTATTGCTTGTTAGTTGCAGTTATATTTCTGGTAGTTAAGATTTCTGTAAAATGCCTAACAGAATGCTGAGTAGTTCTGGTATGAATTTTTGTAGATTATTCTGTGGTCTCTAAGTGATACAAAGGTAGAATGATACTACATCAGGTTTCCAGTTTCTTTAAAGTGCCATTGGTATGTTGATGTCCTGTACCATGTTAGTTGTTTTCTTCTCAAATATGGAAGTTGCATCTTAGTTAATCTTCATGCATCTCTGGTGCTGCATGTGAATGCCAGAGCTGTCAATAGTCGGAACAGATCCCAACAAGGAAACCCAGCTTGTGTTTTGGAACTCTTTTCCACTCTTTGAACAGTTCAGGAGTCTAGGAAGAAAATGCACTGAATATGAACTTCTTGTTAATGTGATGCCCAACTTCATAATAGTTAGACTGACACATTCAAAGGTAAATATGTCTTCTATAGCTGCAATTGGTTGTTTTTTGTGTACTAGGTAAGTAGGCTCAGTTGCTTCAGAAACTAAATAGATTTTTATGTGATAGAGGAATGGAATGATTGAGTTGTAAACCTATTGTTAGTCAAATCTGCCACTTCAGTAAGCCTATCCTATATTCAGACTGCTTGCAATCAGGCCCTTATTGCTCCAGCCTGGTCCCACATAGTCACAATTACCCTAAGCAAACCTGCTCTGGTGTAGGTGTGTGTGCTCCTCACTGACCGTATTCCCCTCGCCCGTCCCCTACCCCCCTTGGCTATAGAGCTGTTGCCAGTAGCCCACTTTAATGTGGCTCACAGCATCTTGCCTATGTCTGCACCCGTTCCAGTGTGCGGTCCCTCCATGGGCTGCAGGTGCGGTCTCTGCTCTCCCTAGTCTTACATAGGCTGCAGGGGGACAACCTGCTCCACCATGGTCTTCTCCATGGGCTGCAGGGGAATCTCTCCTCTGGTGCCTTGAGCCCAAAGGACTCCCACCCTTCTTCACTGACCTTAGTGCCTGCAGGTTTTCTTACTTCTTCTCACTCCCTTCTCTGGTGGCAAAGAGCGGCCGCTTGCAATTTTTTGTTCTCCTAAAAGTGATTCCCAGAGGTGCTGTGACTGTCACTGATGGGCTTGGCCTTGGTCAGTGGTGGGTCCGGCCTTGAGCCCAGCTGGTGTTTACTCTGTTGGGCCTAGGGAAAGCTTCCAGCTGCTTCTTGCAGAAGCCACCCCTGCACCCCACCCTACACCAGAACCCTGCCATGCAAAACCACAACACAATCTATCTTTTAGTGCTATTTTACTAAATACAAGAAGAAAAAAACACAACTGGTAATTATGACTGTTGAAGCATATTTGTCTTTGGAAAGTATCAGAAAACTTGGGTACTCTGGGTAGCCAAGCTGGAAATAATATTGTGTGGAAGTTGTATCTGTTTATATACCACAACATATATAGTACAACTTATTTCAGAGCAGTAGAAAGATCTCAGTTGAGAGCACGCAGATCCTAAACATATTTTTTCTGTCTTGCCTCCTCACTGCAGATCTTGGAGCATCAAAGACTTCCCAACTTGAACAAATGTTGTGATTGCTCTATTTGGATATAGTGAAAGCTGCTAATTTAGGAGTAGCATCTTGCCACGTTATTTTGATAACCATCTGTATGTTGTGGTAGTGTATTGCCAACTGTTCAAGTAGTATTGCCAGAGTTGGGTTTAGGATTTGTTCGAGCTACAGTAGTGGAGGCCCAACCAGACAGGTGGGACTTTGAAAATTTGAGGGTGTTTCTGGCTTTCCCTTTCCTACGCTCATTTTGGAGCATCACGTAATCTTACTGAAAACACAAGGATAAGTGGGAATGGGGATTCTGGGAACTTGGCTGAAAGGGTGTAGCTACTGAAGAACTTCCCATAAAATTAGAGGAATATGTGTTGACCTTCCAGGTAAAAGAATGATATGAAGAAGCGTCAATGGAACATAAATACTTGTCGCTTGGTGTAGTGGTGTGAAACAGCTACAAGCTTACATCTCCAGTCAGAGGAAAGAAATTCTCTCCTGCTGTATGCTTGAAATTAAAATAAAAGATCAGAATAATGAGTAGGGTTTGGTGGTTGGTTGTTTTTTTCTTACTATAGAGGAGTCTTGTAATGGCTGTTTCCTTATATAAATACTGAACCAGTGCATGTTTTTTTAAAAGGTATAAATTAATTGTTTCATATAAGCTTTAGTGGTGGTGAGAATATAATTACGTTTTCAGATTTTTGTATGTTCAGGACTCTCATATCTTCCTATTCTCTTAAAAGAAAATGATGTGTTCTGTATTAACTGGAAGCATTCTCTCATTTCTCCCTTGCACACTCAGAAAGCCACGAAGAAAACTGACAAGCCCAGGCCAGAGGAGAAGGATGACCTAGATATAACAGAGTTGAGTAATGAAGATCTTCAAGAGCAGCTTCTGAAGTATGGACTAAATCCTGGCCCAATTCTAGGTAGGTCAACTGAACTTGCAAATACTCTTCTGTTCAACATGTTTCTTGCTAAACCTCAGTTCTGAGGGCTCTAAGCTTTTCTGACACAGTTGATTATGAAGTTTAGTACTGGTATTATTGCAGTCTTGCTTCCCACTTAAGATGTTTTGAACTAATTACATCAAGAAGACTTAAAATATTGCAGTGTAGGCACGTGTGGTGGGTTGACCCTGGCTGGACACCAGGTGCCCACCAAAGGTGTTCTCTCTATTTCCTCAACTGGAGGTAGAAATTAACAGTTTATTACCAATCAAGTTAGAGCTCAATAATAAGAAATAAAACCAAATCTTAAAACACTTCCCTCTGCCCCGCCCTTTTTCCCAGACTCGACTTTGCTCTTGATTTCTCAATCTCCTCCCTGCCCTGTGGCACAGGGGGATGGGGAATGGAGGTTGTGGTCAGTTCATCACTGCTCCCCCTTCTCAGGGGGAGGTCTCCTCACACTCACTGCTCCAGTATGGGGTCCCTCCCACAGGAGACAGTCCTCCACCAACTTCTCCAATATGAGTCCTTCCCACAGGCTGCAGTTCTCCACCAGTGCTCCAGCATGGACCTCCCATAGGGCCATAGGTCCTGCTGGGAGCCTGCTGCAGTGTGGACTTCCTGTGAGTCACAGCCTCCTCTGGGAATCCACCTGTTCCTCTGTGGGTTCCTCCACCAGCTGCAGATTGATACCTGCTCCACTGTTAATATCCACATGCTGCAGGAGAATCTCTGCTCTGGCACCTGGAGCACCTCTTCCCCCTCCTTCACTGACCTTGGTGCCTGCAGAGTTGTTCCTTTTGTGTATGCTCACTCTAGCTGCAATTGCTCCTGGTGTGGTTTGGGGTTTTTTCACCTTTCTTAACTGTTATTCCGGAGGTGCTACCATTCACTGATGGGCTTAGCCTTGGCCAGCAGCAGGTCTGTCTTGGAGCCGGCAGTCTGGCACTGGCTCTGCAGCCATGGGGGGAAGCTTTTAGAAGCTTCTTGTGGAATCCACACCTGTAGCCACCCAGCTACCTTGTTATGCAGACTCAATACAGCAAGTTTGCAGTTTGTTCCTCTTGTGTTATGAGCCAGCTGGAGATGTTCCAACTTCTGTTCTGAAGCTGTGTAACTGTTAGATAAAGTCCAGTACTGGGGTAATTAGGTCCTCTGATACAGAGGTTGAGATCTGGGGCCTGTTTAAATAGAAAATACATCTTACATAATAAGCTAATAGCATTGAGAGTGGAATGGGAACATGGAACTTCCCCTTGCCTAGAGCATTTCCTACTTATTGCATTGCGCAGTAATGTTTTCCTTTTGATTTTTTTCTTTTTTTTTAATTCCTGGCCCCTTGAACTTAGCATTCTGTCCTGCATGCTAACCTACCTCAGGAAAAGTCCTGACCTCAGCTTAATCTCCTGCCTTGGGCACTCATCTGTGATGTGGAATCAAAGCTCCTTGCTTATTAGATGGTGCACTAGCTTAATGGCAAGGTACTTTGATTTCAGAACTCTTTAGAAGATTGCCACTTGTATTGTGCTGAGCCTTCTGTGGAGTGTTCTTGAAATCCTGGGTGGGTGGAAATGCTGGTGATAGAGCCTGGAGTCCTGTGGGTATTCAAAGTCTTGTGCATAATGTATTTTCTGTTGGCTGATTCTGTATGCCTTCCTATTCGATCTGTTACTCTTGTACAGTACTTGATTTTCTGAAAAATTAAAAGTTCCTATGCAGTGTCCTGGAAAGATGTTAAAATTTGGTCTGAGCATATACTTTAGTTCTTGCAGGGTGTGGATTCTGTCTCTTGTGGCAGTCTGCTGCTTATTTAGACTTTTCTTCAGCAAACAACTCAGTTAAAAGTCAGTAGAGATGAGTGGTTTGCCAGCAGTGTCCTGACCTAGAAATATGAGCTACACTTGAGACTTTTTAGTCTTGAGTAGCTGTCCTCTTAGTTCAAGTGGGCCCACCTCCTGGGTCGGTACAGCAACTAAGTTCTGTTGTTGCACCGCCTCTGATGCTTACTGGACTGAATTTGTCAACAGATTGAAGGTTAAAATAAGGGGTAAGGGGTATCAATTCCAGGGTAAAGAGATTAAGAGGATAGTAGTGGAATCTGCGTGGAAGCTACAACCCTTGGTATATCAATCTTACTAAACTTTTTGAGGGCATGACACCTCATATATTGCAGCATATGAAACAAAACATCTAAGAAGCAGGTAAGCTCCCTTTCCCTAGGTAAATGTAATTTTCATTGTACTAACAGGTCTTTATGCTAAGAATTCCCTTAAAATCTTAGGAGCCTTACAGGTAGAGTTCAATACTTTAAGGTGTATATGGCTTTGGGTCATGAAGATGGATTAAAAATACGCCCCCCCCCCCCATATTTATATATTCCCCCCACAAAGAATATATAAAAGCCAAGTTCTGGCAATCAAGTCAGGAAAGATGAAAACTGCATCTTTAGCATATATCCTTCCTTGTTACAGCTACTACTAGGAAACTTTATGAGAAAAAACTGTTGAAACTGATGGAGCAGGGTCCAGAACTGAAGGCACCTGTGCCTCTCCCAGCAATTTCCTCAACTGCTGAGAACACCAGACAGAATGGAAACAATGATTCTGACCAGTACAGTGACACTGAAGAAGGTAAGGCTTAAGTGGAACTTGCATGTAAACTCTTCAAATTAATTTGTTACTAATATGTGCAGTAGAAGAAATAACCTAAAGAGGCCATGGTCATCCTGTTAGGTGAGGCTTTAAAAGACTGCTGAGAACATGTGTGTTATGTACTTGATTATCCAAAAGTAGCATGGTGATCCAGGTGCCTGTTCTGGGAAAGGAGACTTTTTGCTACTAAACTGTTCCTTTTTGTCCATTTTCCCCGTATTGGTGCCTGTAAATCAGATAGGAGAACTGTGTGCTAAGTGTTCCAGTGTTCTTTGCACTTCATCTTTAAGTGCAGGTGCAACTTTGTCTTACAGTGCTCACAGTAGTTATCTTTACTATGGGATAACGTATGAATGTTTGTTTGCTAAACTTCTGTATTGTTTTTTATGATGTTTTATCTGTCTCTTGTATGACTTGGTCCCTTTGATGCTCTCTTCCCTATGGACTTAGCTGGAGCTGGGTTGACTGATCTTGGGTGTGTTTTTCAGTTTTACGATCAAGTTTAAATAAGGAAATATAGGGGTAGAGGAAGTGGAACATAAATCACACCGTTTAACCACTCACCATTCTTTTATGTCAACAAGGATTTTTATATAAAGGACCTACTTTAAAGGAAATGTAAGTCTAAGCAGTGCTAAAAAGCTTCAATACCCTTACTACAATCAATTGTATAGTAGTGCTTGCTTAAAGTAATTGCAACTTCATACCAGTTTCTACATAGAACTACTGGAATGGTCAAGGCTTATCTGAAATGTAGGGTTCTTAGGACAAAACTGCAATACTTGGGTTAGAGTTTTAAAATAATTTTTAAGGTTATTCTTCACAAGTCTGTCTGTATTCAATGGAGAATCTTACTTGTACCTCACAACTCTTATATGGAAATGATAACTCATAACAGAGTTTTATGTTGACTCTTAAAATGAGGTTTTATTAAAGTACAGTTGGTTTAAGCTAGTACAACAACCAGTAGTATTATAGATACTAGTTGTATTAAAACTGTTTACAGATCCGAAGACTGAGCTGAGGCTTGAGAAGAGAGAACCATTGAAAGCCAGGGTGAAGACTCCAGTAGCACTCAAACAAAGAAGAGTTGTTGAACACAACCAGGTATGTTTAACTTAGTGGCATCTTAAATGGCTACTAACTACAGGTGATATGTTCAACTAAGCACCTTACTGCTTTTAACATAATCACATTTGACTAAGTGGGCTGTGCTGTGTTTTTAAAAGTTCTTTCAGAAAACTTGATCTAATACAGCATGAAAATCTTGTGAGTTAACTATGGCACCTGTGTTTAGTCTGTTGACATGGTCTGCTAAAAGGGGTTTGCCTGTTCGCTGGCTGCTGTAGCACCTCTTAGAAAAGTAATATGCAAAATAATACTCAACCTTAACACACTTTTAATTTTGGCAACCTGACAGGCTCTGAAGTCAGATGAACATATCTCATCCTACTGGATGTTTGTAAGCAACTTGGTTCAATAAAAGTTTCTAAAAAAAGCAAAACAACACAAAAAGAAAAGAGGGAAAATACTGACTTTTTTTAGTTTGGCTTAGAAATGGTTTTGAAATACAAACGCATCATACTTCTATATCTGGTTTCATATCTATAGATATGTGTACATTTTAAATACATATGTTTAGTGATTGTGATGTAAAATATACATGAAGTAATGTACTTCTGACTATACCTGTATTGATATATATATCAAGTGTGTATGTACGTGCGCTAGCTATCTATATAATTCTTCCTTGACTACGTGTGTAGCGGTGGTACTAGAGTAGACATAAATTTGTTGGAAAGCTTCTAAGAAGAAAAATAGTAAGTAGCAAGTTTAAATCTTCTTGTATTTTATGTACCACTTGTCCTTTGCTTATAAATTATATTAGTTCTGTTGTCTTGGTGAAAAAGAGATTTTACAGAAGTACTTCAGGCTTTCAAACTGCTGGCTAAATACTGGATTCTGTAGTTGGTGGCTGATCTGTCCTTATGACATGAGTGTTGCTAAATATCCTGTTCCCTAGCTTAGGTTACTTAGGGTCTTTGCAGTGTTAGTCATCTGACCGATAAGTAGTGGAGTTGTGCTACAGTGAAGGACTAGTATAGGAAACATTCAGTGACTCAGAACTGGACCTGGTAACAGCTCAATGTGTTTTAGCGGATCGGTGACTCTTCTCACTACTTTATAGCATGGTGAATGCTAGATACTTTCTAGCACTGCACAAACATGCTTTTGCTATAGATGTCTCTCCATGCAGGTTAACATGTTGCTATGTGAGCTTGGGTAATATAGTTATGGAGATCTATAACTGCTTCTGCTTATATTTAATTGGATTTTTAGGGGACAAGCTGAGCAGATTTCACTTCTGCAAACGAAAACACATATATAATTCAACAGTAATTATTCCTTAATTTAGGCAACTTCTGTGTATGACGATCTTTATAATGGGAATCTGAATCTTGAGGTTCTTGTTTTTTAAGAATTAACTTTTTTCTGAATTGCTATTCACCCAGAAATCCCTGCCTGCCTCGATGTGGTGGAGGTATTTAGTTCCGCTGTCAACAAACAAAACTTCCTGGTCTTTAGGAACCCCCTTATGGAACAAAAGGGGAGAGACAGGTTTTTTGACAGTTTCAAGTGATGAGTGCTTACTCAGTTTATTTGTCCTCTGATTTCGCTGTAATATTAAGTCATTGCTGTGTTTTGCAGTCTTTTACATGTGCAGTATAGTTGCAATATTTTGTAACTTGCATATTTTAGTTACCAGTAGTTAATCAAAGGAATATTGCTCAAAAAATGATATAACTCCAAAATTATGCGGAGTTCTTCAGGAACTCAACTCTCTAGGTTGTTAAACCTTTCATCTTTCAACTCTGGACTGCTGTTGAAAAGCAAAAGACCCAACCCCCTTTCTCCCCCCACCCCCCCCCCCCCCCCGGGTAAAAAAACCAAACCAAATACCCACAACAAATCATCAAAAACCCCCAAAATGGCCATCAACAGAAATTTACAGTCAGTTGATGCCAAGAATAACTCAATGTGTTTGGCTAGAAAATGTGTGTAGTCATCTGTTTTGCTGAGAATAAAAGTGGAAGGTGGGGAAAGATACTATGGATGTGGGTTTTTTCCTTGCCCTCTCCTCTGAAATAGGATCTTAAGTTTGTAGCTAATGTGTCGAGTGAGCATACTCATTCTGCAGAGTCGTATGCAGCTGTCATGAACTGTGTGGCATTGGCCCAAGATTATGAGGCTCTGGAGAGTGGTGGGGCTGAACCTACTCATAGTGTGGTGTGAGCAGACTTGTTTGGGTTTCTGCAGCACTTGTCTTAGTCCAGACAATAGTAGGCAGCTGAAAAGATTTTGTCATTTGGCGTGGGTGAATGTTGCTGTTCCCTTAAGAGTGCAAATAGATAGTTTTTAAGCAGGCTGATGCAAAAGAAATTGGGTGGGGAGGTTGAGCAGGCTTATGGCTCTTATCAGTCAGTTAGCAGGGGAAGGCTGAATTTGAGCTTTCCTGTTTGTCTTTTAATTGCCTTTTCATAATGACCTGGAAATGCTGTGAGAATCCTAATTTGAATGCCCCCTCCAGTCAGGTGGGTGTATATGAAGCTAATACCAGAGCTGAACACTGGACAGAAAGAGGCAGGCTGAACAACCTAATTAAGGAGCCCTAGCACTGTAGATCCACTCTTTCCTTGAGACTTTGTATAGTAACATTGTCTCTGTGCTGTGCTTCCCTACTCCCTCCTCCATTTTTACAACTGCAGGTATAGTTGGCTTCTTGACAATAGTCCATGCAGCATTGCAGCTGCTGGTATACAAATTCAATGTGTCATGAATCAAATAAGAAACTTAGTAAGTGGTAGCTGAGGTAAAGTCATAATCTGTAGTTTCACTGCTCATAATATGACAGTTAAAAGCACATGCTAAATATAATGGTGTGGTACATGCATACTAACTTTCTCTGGATATATATATATATATACACACATACATATACAGGGTGTTTGTGTCCCCAAACATGAGTATTTAATTCTAGTAGAATTTATCCCACAAATACCTGAACTAAATCAACAGACAAGGCCTGCTTAATTGAAAGTGAGGTTAACTATAACTATAGACAGCATTTAAAAAAATCTGTTGAATAAGCTGTGCTGAAGTCTGGGTGGGTCTTATGCAGTAAACTCTGTGTTTTTTTCCCCAAGACTTTTCATGCAAGAAAAAGCTTCAGTTGATACTTTAAACACATGACTGGCAAGCATCTGAAGAACTAAGGAGAGGTGGTTATTTACTGAAGTACTTCTAACTTTTCATTAGCAGACTAGTTCCTAGTCAAATAGCCTGGGGCAGAGGAGCTCTCCATTACTAGGTGTGACTTTCCTTATGCTACCTTGAGTGGAATGTGTTTTGAGTGGAACCACTCTGGAATCAGTGGTCTCTTTTTCTAAGCTATTAAAGATGATCACCTCCCAAATAGAAAATGGGGGTGAGGTGGGGGAGCGATGACTGAAGGAAGGTAAGCTGATAGTTGAATATATAAAGAGAAGTCGTGAGATCTTTCATCAGAAGTCTCATTGAAAACGATATTGGCTGAAATCTACAGTTCTGTACAAAACATCTGCACCTGTTTGGACTTGAGGTGTGTGCCTAAGTGTATGTGATAGTTTTTTGAGCAGTTCAGCGACCGTGGAGTAAAGTGAAACACTTGTGCTCCCTCTGCTGGGCCTGGAGCAGCTGTAACGCAGAACTTGGGTTAGGAATCATAAAGGTGCTCAACTCCGGGTTTCACTGCAGTAGGTACATGGATGGGGTATCGTTAGAGCTCTTTTTCTCCTCTCACTAAAGAGATAGTTTCCAGCCTGCTCTCCTAATACATTGTTTTGGAGCCAGTACTGTCCTGGTGAAGTTATTTCTGCTGGTACCCCCGTGAATTACAGTAGCACCAGTCTGCAAAACATCCGTCAGCTACCAAAAACTTGGTAATACATCAGTGCATGAGGTGTTGCAATGCAAAGATTTCATTGCTAACATAGTAATAATTTTTATATTAAAAAGTAAGCAAATAAAAAGGAAAAGTTTGTATGTAACCTAAAAAGCAGGCCTTCATGTCCATTTCTCTTCAGATCTATCTTTGGAATTAGTTTTAAGGAGAATATTTTTTTTTGAGTATACTACTTGTAATAAGGTGTAGGGGATGATCTGTGTTTGTCAATAGCTATAAAAGTTTGGCACTTCATGTTGTTACTTAGGTTTGCTAAGATCTGTGTCAGGCTTGTTTAAACTTACTGTTATGTGAAAACTATGTGAGTTTCTGTGAGGAAGGTTATAAAACACTTCTTGCTGCCATCTGTGTGTCTGGAGACTGGTTCGTGTAGGTGGCTGTACCTAAACAACTTCCCATCTCTGCCTGAGAGAATAACCTCTATCTGGGCAGAGAACAAGGTGATGCTTTCTGTTCAGGTTTGTAGATTGTTTTGTTTGGTGTGTGTGGGCAAGTAACGTAATGGGCCTGAAAAAGAGTATATCTGCTGTCTGTGACTTGCTGTTATGGCTTGTAGTATTAGCTCACTATTGCAGTGGGCAGTTCATCAGTTTTTACATCAGGGCATTATCTAGTCGGGTCTGTATTTGGACAACATTGTGCTCTAGCATAAGTATTGTGGTCAGTACTACTAATGTAGCTAGCCATTCATTATTGAATCTGTTAGGATCCAGCTTTTGGGGGGTGGGTGGGGTGGTAGATGCATACTGCAGAAGCAGTGTATACTATTCTGGCTTTTGGTTGTGGGTGTCCAATGTTGAGAGCTGGCTGTCATGTATTTGATCATGTGTTTGATGCTTGAATAGACCTTTTCTCAAGATGGAGTTACTGAGGCTGTCTGGACAAGTGGATCTTCAAAAAGTGGACCTCTGCAGGCATTTTCTAGGGAGTCTACAAGAGTGTCAAGAAGAACACCAAGGAGAAGGGTGATGAGAGGCTTTTTTAAGACAAGCTTTTTTTTCTCACTGTTAGGGCCCCAGTGGCTATTTTACTCAATTGTTTTCTTTTGTTTTAAACAAACAGGTGGAAGCTACAGCACAGTTGCCTGTAGATGATGCTGTAATAACAGAGAGTACTCCCATAGCTGAAACTATATTGACTGCAAGCAACAAGACCCTAGTAAATATGCTTAGTAAATATGTTTAAATCATGCAACTAGTATTCTTCTAAAATATATTTTGCCTGAAAAAATCAGAATGTTTTAAGGAAAGTAAGGCTATCCAGCAGTCTCTAGAAACACATATGCAGTTGTCCATATTAGTACCTATTGCTCTTCACTTTGGGTTGGGACTAGGTAGACATCTAGGTCCCACCTAACGTTGTTTGGAGGGGAGGGGGAGGGTTGAGAAGCACCACTTTCAAAACCTAAATATTTTCTTATTTTATTTAAGTATATGCAGACTAGCAGACTATCTGCTTTTAAGTTTGGCTTTTCTTGTGAGCTAAATAGCTTCTACGTTTCTAAATGGCTTAAACAAAACTACTTGGAATAATAAGCAATGTGTTTCCTGTGCTTATTTCAGCATATCTGTTACATAACCTTCTTGAGTTAACTCCTAACATGCACCTATTCAATGCACATAAAGGTTTTGTTGTTTGGTTCTGCCCCCTACCCCCCTCCCCCTCTTATTTTGGTTTTTTTTGTCTGTTTCTGAGTTTGAACAATTTTGAATCTCGGCAGGTTGTCAATAGGGTGCCTGGATATTTCAAGCATGCAGCTTCTACACTGTCAATCAGTGAACACTCAGACATGTCCAGAAGAACACCAAAGAAACCATTGATGACAGCTGAAGTAAATTAAAACTTAGATTGCTCTTGCTTACTCTCTGAAAAATATTCTTATGTATATGTACTTACTCTG
Organism: Hypotaenidia okinawae; assembly: GCA_027925045.1. Taxonomy (NCBI): domain Eukaryota; kingdom Metazoa; phylum Chordata; class Aves; order Gruiformes; family Rallidae; genus Hypotaenidia; species Hypotaenidia okinawae. The sequence continues at coordinate 63,159,028 of BSDF01000001.1, read as the reverse complement.
CAGTACAGGAGGGGTGAAGGATGTCATTCCCCAGGTGGCACTAGTAAAAAAAGACTAACTTTTACACATGGCATAAAAGCAGAGAATATAAACTTCTTTGAATATTTTCCTTTCAGATTCTGCATGGGTGTGTGGGTGTGTGTAAATGCTGCTTTATTTTTTTCTTCCTTTCCTAAACTGTTTTCTGTATGCAATGTAGATTTTTTCTAAGTTCTTTGATTAGCTCAAAGACAGTGAAATTGGGTTATCTACCTTTGATCCTGTAAATCCTGAAAGACCACTGTGCCTTAACTTAAGGTATCAAATAGTAGGATTACTTTAGACCAAAAGCCTGAGTTTTTAAAAAGGGTCTGTAGATTCATGTCAGTTATGAAGAAAGACACTTTTTTACTGTTAACCTATTCAAGCTGTCGATACTATATGTCTTGGAGAACTGTCTAAAGCACTTGGAAATATATGTAATTGTATTGATGTAGTTTTGTAATGTGGAATCTGACACTACAAGGTAATACCTGGCTGAATTTAAGTGGGGTTCATTGCTTCATGTAGTTACTGTAGATTAAACTTGTATTAACACTTGTGAAGCCTACTCTACCAGTGAAGACTTATGAATTGGGCTGCTTTATTTATAATATGACTGCAGTGTAGACTTAGCTGTCAAACAGAAGGCTTGATGGCCTATTTCAGACTACATAAGGCTTTTCAGGTAGCATTCTACTGTACTGTGGCATTGTTTGTTACAGCAAGAAGAGACAGATTGCCTGCATCAATGCTTTTTTAATCATGCTGGCTACAACCAATCCTGTGATCTGCTCAACACAGCCATGATAGAGGTGATGGTTGAAGTTTTTTGATCATCTACATCACTGTCTGGCAGGTGTATCATATTTATGACGCCTTCTTTATCTTAAAGGAAACTGAGGAGATCACTGAATGCTTTAAGACACCAAAAGTGACCAGACAGCTGCCTCTAACAAAGGTTAAACTAGCTTCTGAACCCCAAAATATAAACTTCTTGAATGTCACTGGGTGACTTACTCATTCTTGGAAATAGCACATGGTTATGGTCACTGAGGTAGCTATGCAGGGGCTTTTTATTTTGTGGTCTGTTAGACTTAAAAGTGGTTTTGGTTTCCTAGGTGCTGGAGAGAACTCACACAGAAGAACAAAGAGCAGAAAGGGATATTCTTAAGGAGATGTTTCCTAATGAAGTATCAACACCTACAGGAATCAGGTATTTCTAAGGCTTGTGGGGCCTTGTTTCTCAGTTCATGTAAAAATTTAAGCTTAGATGTATCTTGATTATTTTGGTAGATTGAGTGAACTGTTTGTATCCTGGCTCAGTGGCAGTTGTGATGACCACCTAGCTCTTCTGCTCTGTATACCTAGTCTCATTAGCCAAAACAGCCTCCTTGTTACTTAAATTGTGGGTGGGTGGGAGAACAGAGTAGTACTACAGTGGGAATAACTTCTGGATGCTAAATGTTAATGGAAAGGGCTTCTCTGTGGTTCACATAGATGCAACTGGACTTAGGCCTACAGTTAAATTAAGGAAAACTAGCATAGATTTGAACTTCCTTTCTTGTTCAAGTAGCAGTTGTTGTAGCCCAAGATTATTCTTCCTGTGAATGAGGATCACATCTAAGAAGGGCTGTTACATTTTTCATGGCAATTTATTTCAATAAAAATTGAAACAACCCTCTGAATAATTAGGCAATTCACAAAACTGTCCTGTTTAGAGAATATGGGGGAAAAGTTTCCCAGTGTTAAGATGTGAAATCAGCTTCTGTTTCCATCACATCCATTTTGACTTCAGTTCAAACTGCAGTTGCATAAAGCCTTCCCATAAGGAGAATGTGGTACCAGTTACTATAGTGTGGTGTATCTGCTTATCACTCAGTGTTAGTTCTTTCTTGGTTTTGAGGTGTATCAGTCTAGCTAAATCTGTGACACATCTTAAAATACATCCTATTTTAAGAGGTGTTACATATAAGGACTTGGCACTGTATGTGGGATTCTTAACCCTTACTGCTTTGTCTTCAGGCTCTGTGTATTTCCTTAGCGATTAGTAGATACTGTAATAGCCAGGGACAACCTTAGGTTCAGAAATCCCATAGGGGCTGCATAAGTTGTCATTAAAGATGCAGGTAGAGATACTTCTTAGTTTTATTGCCAGTTTTATATCTATTGATGATGTGGAGATGGTGAAATAAATTGGCGTTTGAGGGTTTTTACGGGTTGCTTGTTTGAACACTGAATTAACTTCAAAAACAATAATCCAAGGCATACTAGAGTTTGAGATGTATTTCAGGTACTGCTTTCTAGAAGAAATTTTTAGTTAATTATACTAAAATTTTCTTATATACTACAAATTGATCTTTTAAATATGCAATATGTTTTTGTTACTAACAGCGCTAGCTGCCGTAGACCAATCAAAGGAGCTTAGCCGGCCTAGAGACCCCAGTGACTTCATAATGGAGGAAAGCTTCACTAAGTATATTCCAAAATACGGTACCTCAACTGACATCAAGTCTGAGAAACCACCAACAAAAAAAGAACGCTCCGTTCCCCTGTGGATAAAAATTCTTCTCTTTGTTGTTGTTTCCGTCTTCTTGTTTTTGGTTTATCAGTCAATGGAAACTAATCAAGGAAATCCTTTCTCTGTGAATATTTTCTCTCAGGGCAATGCCAAATGAGTTATCTTTCTGAAAAGCACACCCAATTTGATCTCCTGTTTTTAATTGTAGAGAACTCTCTTCTGCCCTCTCACCGGCTCAAGGACTTCTTACAAATGTGATTAGAACTTGATAATTTGGATAAACGAAGCAAGAATAACATTAAACGGACATCGGTAACTTTCTGGACTTTGGACTAGTAGGAGATCAATTTGCCATAGGAGTAACATTTTTGTAGATCTTTGAACTTTTTGTAGGCTTTATTTTTTTAATGTGGACATCCTTTAAATTCATTTTTGAGAAACTGTATATTTGTTTTTGCAAGAACTTGGAAGCTGAGAAGGGCAACAAAGTAGTAAAATGTGAAGCTGTGCTTTTAAAGATTTTCCTTTGTACAGAAAAGAAGTTGTACTTTTGTCTCTATAGATGATTGCAGAGGAGGATTTTAACCCAGGTGATAAAGGGAAATGCGCTGTTGTATGTATTGCTTCAGTAACAACGTAACTGAATTTGATTTCTTAGGCTGTAGGGAGAGTACAACTATAATCTTTTCTGTAGATTACTGTAATTTTTAGTAAATGTAACTGTAAACCTGTTTGAATTTCTGTAAAAGTCTTAGTACCATATTCGTAACTCTGTTTAAGCGTAACATCATTTAAATGTATCCCTTCATTTTAGTGCTTACAGTGGTGTAGGAGCTGAATACAAATCTAATTGGCAAGAGATGTCTTAGAGGAACTTATTTATTAGTAATCTACGTGGAAAATAAAAATTGCATCAATATAATTTGTTACTAAAATACTTTTTTTGGGGTCAAGGTTGTTATCTGAAGTAGTCTAAATTCTTACTTTAGCAGTGGTTGTCTTTTTCTTTTCTTAAAAAAGCGAGGTCTTTCCAATACAGCTTTATGTGATTATCTTTGAATATTCATGTAGAGAAGTATTCTCAAAGCGTGAAAATTCCATATGAAGTTTTATTCTTGTATGAAGAGGGCATTGCTGCATTTTCTGCTACAGTTTCATCTTCTAAGGTGAGATTGACTACTTTCATGCAGTTGAATATTTTTCTCAGTGGAAGCATGCTGAAACACTCTATATTGTGTAACTTAGTTGAGCAGGAAGCTGACTTCACTACTACCAATGCAGAGTGATAAGCAACAATTTTTAAAGTGAATGTATACATTTTGGTGTGCTTAAACCTGCAGCATACAGATGCTCAGTCTTACTGCTTGGTACAAAATCGCAATAAATCATACTACTTATTCTTAAAGTGCTACTTATAAAAAGCTGAGAACATTAGTTAATAGTATCTTTTTACTCTAGGTACAATTCTTGTGTAGACTTTAGCTACAGGGGGAGCTTTACTTTCTGCGAACTTTGGGACAAATGTAGTAATTTGTAGCAAAGCAATAGAGGTTTTTCTGTTAAGATTAACATTTCTTTTTCCTTTTAATGCTTCTTTTGAGTAATCCAAATAGCTAAACTTGTGTCCATCTTATAGAAAATTGTAACATAAGACATTGACTTTTGGTGTCAAAATGCAGAAAAATAAAAATGATTTTAATGTGTGTGGATTTTCCTTATCAAAATAAATGCATTGCTGAAAACCAGCAAAAGCAAGACAACTGATGTATCAGTGGTGTCATTTTGTGCTGCTACAGTCTTCCATAAACCTGGTAGTAAAACCAGAGTAGTTCATGTCAACTCTTCCTGGGAGGAATGTTCATCATACTTGCACTGTAATAGTAATACTAACCCTTTAGTCTGTGTTAGGCCTTTAATTTGGATGGGGGAGAAGGTAGTCTTCATCTGCTATTCAGTGCTTAAGGAACTTCCTTTTCATTTTATGCTGTTTTTCACCCCTCTCTGCTATATGTTTTAACATGAAATATATCTTTCTCTTCTAGTTACATGAAATACTTTCAGTTGGCCTCCTTCAGGGATACTGTTAGCATCATAAATAAAACCAAAAATCCAACAAACCCACAAAATATCAAACCCCAAACTGAACTGCAATGCAATTAAATGTCATCATTCTTTCATTTATGCACTGTTTTGGAGAATCTCCAAAAGAAAGCTGTCAACTTCGGTGTTACTCCACAGAAGGTAAATACTTTTCTAGTAAGTCCTCTAAGTAACCTATGTGTAGCTGAGTTGTAGTTGGAAGACTGCACCTGCAAAAAAATGAATGAGGTTTTACTTCAGGCATTCAATAGTGTGAGATTAGCTCTGAAAGTAATCTCTTTATTCCCTCCCAGCCCCAAATACGGTTTTATCAGAGTTCCTGAAGCTATTTGTACTACTGAGTAATGTGTAGTAATAAAGTTGCTAGCCTGACCAGTTGCATGAGCTTAGAACCTAAATACCGCTGTATAACTTATGTTGGAGTATACTGTCCTCTTTGGGTCTTTAATGCAATGTGCTGAAGCAAGAGGAATAGGTGTTCCTCTTTTTTTTTCAAGTGGCCTTGCTTTTGTTCTACTAGTTTTGTGTTCCAGCAGTTTATCTTGGCTTCTAGACAGAGCAATCTTAGACTGATATTGGTATCCAAACTCCAGTTGCAAAAATGGGTTTTGAGTTTTGACATGGTAAATACTGTTCCTTTTAGTTCAGGGACTACAAAATGTCTGGAAAAAGGCCTGTGTAAGTTCATAGGTGTGATGAGGTATTTTGGTTGGGTTGGTTCTTGTGGTTGGTCATACTGGTTAGAATCCTCTGCTGAAAATGTGACAGAACTCTGTTTGCCTGTCTGAATAGGAGAGTTCTAACAAAGCTTGCACCTTTCCTTTTAAATTGTGGGATAATTTTTAACGTGCACCCAGTCTTTGGGAGTCTGGTAGCAGGCTGTGAATCACTGGAGGCTATATTGCTTGCCAAGTTGAGGCTTAATTTTATAGCACTTGATCCATGGTAAGGCTGTGAGAGCTTACCCAGTGTATGAGAAAAACTCTTGAGGAGGATCTTCAATTTCCATGTGTGTTTTGAAACCTTGAGTTGTATTTAAATAGGAAACAGTGTGAATGCGTTTTTTTCTTCTCCAAGTTTACTGGTTAACAGCATGCTTAGTACTGCCCTACAGAATGCTTCTCTTGGGCTTGATCTGTCTCTGTTTTGGTTTCTTTTGGCACAACCTACGAAATTCATGGTACTAAAATCCTTAGTTCCTGCTAGTTGTCATCTTGGATGGTTCTGTGGACAAAATATCTTTTAAAAAATAAATTGGCTAATTTCTACAGAATTAAATAAGAGCTGAGTACAAGAAGAATGCCTTTAAATAGAGCTCTAAAAGGAGGCTTTTCAGTGAGGAAAAAAAGTGTAATTACAAATGAAGATTGTAAGATTGTGTGGTGTAAGATTGTCTTGTACATGGTATACCTGGCTCACTTTCATATGGTGGAAGTTGCAAATTGGGCTGAAAAGCTTAAAAAATTTAAAAGCTTCATCTGATAAATATGTGCAGAGGTGGTTTGTGATGTATAGTTTCAAATCTTATGGTCAAACATAGGCATTTCAGCATACTCTTTGTTGTCTGTAAATGCACTTTTTCTTACTATATGGTTGGCAAATCTGCTTGTGATTGTCTAAAGTTTTCCTATGATTTTGGCATTTCTTTTTACTTAAGGAGCACACCAGGCTGGTTTGCACCAGTGCAGCAACAAGCTGCAGATCTGTGCGTGCATAATGTGTTCATACAGCATAAGGGCTAATAGTTAATTCAACTTGTAAAAGAGTCCTAAGGTGACATATACATCTTTAAATACTATGTGTATATTGATATCTGAAAGAATAATTCTTCAGACTTTTCTGTCCCACCTCGCTTGGAAATTCTTTGTCAGCATTGGTAGTCATTAGTAGTTTGTGGTTAAAAAGTGTATCTGCATTGCTGCCTTTATTTGGTTTTTTTTGGGGGGAAAAGCTAATGTTTTATGGACAAGAAAACTTGTAATTGCTTGGGAGAACTTAGATTAGAAAAGATTACTGGACAAAGACATTTATGGCAGTGACTTGGAAGAATAGGAGAGTGAGATATTTTTTTTACTAAATCCTGTGTACAGAGGATGTGGCTGCTGTTCAACATAGCTAGTTTGAATCGTGTTGATGGGGATGCAACATCAAGGCTTCCCTTGAGCTGTAAAACCTGCTTGTAGCTCAAATGAATGTGTTACTGATTCTCTAGATTGTGGTCTAGTAGTTCTGAGGTTGATACAATGAATGAGTACATTATAAACATGCTTACAACAAGGAGCAGATGCTACCTGTGCTAAGCTGATTACCAAAGGTGTGGATGGCTTGGTTTTTTTCACTGTCTAATTCTGTATTTCTGAAAACAAGTCGCCTGGAGAAAAGCTTAAAAGCTTTGATTTTACTTACAGGCTTCAACAAAATTTTAGAACTGTGGAAAGTTATAGAACAGAATCACAGAATATGCTGACTTGGAAGGGACCCCTAGGGATTGTTGAGTTGTAAGACATAAACTAGTTTACAGTTTCTTGATTATATGCTGCTTGGGGTTGAGGGGTGCAGGAGATGTGTGGTGGGTGTTAATAACAGAATCACAGAATGTGTTAGGCTGGAAAGGACCTTTAAAGGTCACCTAGTCCAACCCCCTTCAGTAAGCAGGGACACCTTCACTAGATCAGGTTGCTCAGAGCTTCATCAGGTCTCCAGGGATGGGGTTTCCACTGCTTCACTGGGAAACCTGTTACAGTGTCTCAACACCCTCAGAGTGAAAAACTTCTTCCTAATACCTAATCTAAACCTACCCTGCTCTAGTTTAAAACCACTGACCCTTGTCCTATCACTACATGCCCTTACAAGCAGTCCTTCTCCAGCTTTCCTGTAGGCCTCTTCAGGTACTGGAAGGCTGCTATAAGGTCTCCCTGGAACCTTCTCTGGGCTGAACAAGTCCAACTCTCAGCCTCTCCTTGTAGGGGAGGTGCTCCAGCCCTCTGATCAACATTGTTGCCCTGCGGACCTGGTCTAAGAGGTCCATTTCCTCCTTGGGCTGAGGGCACCAGAGCTGGGCACAGTATTCCAGGTGAGGTCTGACTAGAGTAGAGGGGCAGAATGACCTCTCTCAATCTTCTGGCTGTGCTTCTTTTGGTGCAGCCCTGGATGTGGTTGGCCTTCTGGGCTGCAGATACACACTGGTGGCTCATATCGAGCTTTTTGTCCATCAGTACTCCAAAGCTTTGGGTTGTTTTTTTTCTGCAGGGCTGCTCTGTCACGTCATCCCCCAGCTTGCTAATGAGGATTGTCCATATTGAACCTTCATAAGGTTTCTACAGGCCCACCTCTAGCTGATCTAGGTCCCTCTAGATGGCACCCCATCGCTCTGGTATGTTGGCTGCACCATTCATCTTGGTGTCATCTGCAAACTTGCTGAGGGTGCACTTAATCCCACTGTCTATGTTGTTGATGAAGATACTAAACAACACTGGTCCCAGTATGGATCCTTGCTTGAGACACACCACTTGTCACTTTTCTCCATCAGGACATTGACCCATTGACCACTACCCTCTGGATGTAACTGGCCTTCCAGCCAATTTCTTATGCACTGGATTGTCCACCCATCAAATCCATATTTCTTCAACTTAGAAGGATGTTGTGGGGGACTGTGTCAGAGGCCTTGCAGAAGTCCAGATAGATGACATCCATTGCCCTTTGCTTGTCCACTGATGTAGTCACTCCATTGTAGAAAGCCACTAGGTTGGTCAGGCAGGACTTGCTCTTGGTGAAGCCATGCTGGCTGTCTTGAATCACCTCCCTGTCTTGCCTTAGCACAGTTTCAAGAAGGATTTGTTCCATAATCTTCCCAGGCACAGAGGTGAGGCTGACAGGTCAGTAGCTCCAGGGTCCTCTTTTCTACCCTTTTTAAAAATGAATGTAACTTTTCCCTTCTTCCAGTCACTAGGGACTTCACCTGACATGGATGACACTTCAAATACCAAGGAGCGTGGCTTGGCGGCTACACCAGACAGTTCCCTCAGGGCTCTGGGGTGCGTCTCATCAGGTCCCATTGACTTGGCCTGTTGTAGCTTGGTTTCCTTTGGAGTATCTGCTGTGGTGGGATGTGCTGACTCATACCAGTCAAGGTCCATGTGATTTTATTCTGGTTTCTGGGAAATGGGCTGCCCAGGGAAGTGCTGGAGTCACCATCCCTGGAAGTATTTAAAAGATGTGTAGATGTTGTGCTTGAGGACATGGTCTAGAGGTGAACTGGGCGGGGTTAGGGTGAAGTTGGACTCGATGATCTTGAAGGTCTCTTCCAACCCAAGTGATTCTATGACTTGTGGATATTCAGGTTCCTCAGGTGATACAAACCTTGTGTTCACTTAAGAGTAGGAGGGACTTTGTCCTCTAGGGCCTCCTCTTCATGCAGTCCTTCAACTCAGGAGATGTGAGGAGGGAGGTTGGTAGTGAAGACTGAGGCAAAAAAGTTGGGAACCTCAGCTTTCTCATCTGTTGTTACCAGTTTGCCAGCCTTGTTCATCAGAGGCTATGCTTTTGTTTAACCTTCCTTTTCTGGCTGACCTACCTATAACAGCCCTTCTTGTTATTCTTGGCATTCCTTGCCAAGTTCAGCTCCAGTGGTGCCTTGGCCTTCCTAACCTTGTTCTTATGTAACCAAGCAGTGTCCCTGTACTTTTCCCAGGATTCCTGATCCTGCTTGAACGTGCCTCTGCAGTTCCTTCTTGCCTTTAAGAAGAAGAGGAGATGTAATTAGGAAAGCTGAGTTGCCTAAACAATGTTTTCCTAAACTCCCCAAATCTGAAAGGCTACTGCTGGAAAAGATGGATTTAATTTACAGTAACTCTTTTGCTGTGAATCAGAGGTGAATGCCAAAAGGTGTAACCTCTTTCGAGTCTTGGAGCAGGGTTTTTCTGTATGTTAAAAGTCAGTAAAGTCCTGCAAGAATTGCAATCATTCATATGTAATTTCAAGTTGTATTTAGATGTTATTAGCTAATTAAAAATAAGTATTGGTGTTCAGCTTTTAGAAAAGAACATGGCTGGCAGCAATTGTAGAGCAGAATGAGTACTGGCAATGTTCTGGCCTGTTTGTTGCTGCAGGGACAGCGAAGTGAACAGCCCTCAGCTGGTTGCTCAATGAAAGTATTTAAAGAACCTGAGTTCCAGGTGACCTTTTCCTCCTACTTGGCAGCTGGAGCCTAGCTTACTCAAGGGGGACTTTGACTTTGTGACAGTGCTACTGAGCACCCGTCACTTTCGCCTTGTGTGTGACAGCCTGCTTGGATCCACGGTGTCTGAAGTACAGCAAGGGGAGTGAAGTCCTAAGGTTGGTGTAGCAGCTCCCCCTCTGGGGACGTGTGGCAGGAGCCGCTCAGCTGCCCCAGGGGCTCTTCCTTCAGCGCAGAGGTGCAGGTGAGCCAGCAGTTGCGGTGTGGCTCCGTGCCCAGAAGTAACAGCTGGGATAGGCATGCTTGAGGTTATCCTCTGTGCATACGTAGTAGAAAGGACTTTGGAGCTGTCACTGCAGGAGCTGGAGAGCTGAACTGTGCTGCGTCAGCTTTGTAACCCCCGGAAATGAGTGCAGTGACGCTGTAGTTCGCGGGAGCCATGTAACGTTCTGGGTTTGTCTGTCGGGCTGCAGCCGCGAGAGCGTGGGCCCCGTCGGGAGGCCGGGCGAGTTTGCCCTCGCAAGGTGAAACGCGGCCGCAGAGGCTGCAGGAGGAGCCTTCTGTTGCCTTGCAGCTTTCCCGAGCTGCGCCGGGGCGGCTTTACCCGGGGCCGGTACGCGCACCCTCAGCGCGGGCCGGTGCCGGGGGCTTTCTTTAACCTTGCAACCCGGGCGCCGTTCAGAGCACTGCTGCTGCAGCGCCTGCAGCCTCGCGGTGCCGTAGGCAGGCTGCCGCCCCGCGGGCGGCACTGGTGTACGGCGGGCGTTCGGCAGTGTTCCCGGCCCTATCTCGCCCCGAGCGCTGCAGGCCCAGTCACGGCGGCACCACCCCGGGGCCAGGCGGTGAGCGGCCCAACCCTCCCCCAGCGCCAGGGTGCGGTGCGCAGCCGTGGAGGGAAGGGCGTTTGCCTCGGCTGCGCGCGCGCGGCAGGGCCGGGTCGCCGAGCGCCTCCGCCAATCGCCCTGTAGCTTCTTGGGCTTCGGCTCCGCCCCTTGCGTCGGCGAAGGACAAAGTGACTGAGCCGGGCCCGCGGTCAGCCTCTGAGCCGAGCTGCCGCCATCTTAGGAGGTGAGTTGCGGCGGCGGGGCGATACCCGCCCGGCGGGACCCACTGCGGGTGCCGAGGCGACGGGCCGCTTCACGAGTGCAGGGCTGTCTTGCTGGGCTTGCGGCGGGCATCCCCGTCCCACGCTGCTCTGCTCTTCTTCCCTGTCATAGGTCGCCATGTTCTCGTCTATCGCGCCGCTCGCCCGGCTCAACCCGTTCTACGCGCCGCATTTCCAACTGGCCCAGGACGGGGTGAGGAAGCGCGCAGAGGCAGCGGAGGCGCCAACCACGCGGCGGAGCTTGGCGGCCGCTTCCGCCGCTGAAGGTGAGAGCGGGAGGGGGGGTCGCGAGGGAGGGTGAGGCCTCTGGGCTCTGGAGGCGCCGGTACCCGTGTACCTCCGTTCGCGCTGCCTTGTGCCCCTCGGGCTGGCGGAGGGAGGGCTAGCGCTCGGCGGGGCACGGCCGAGCTGGGGAAGCGCCGGCGCTGGGCCTACGCCCCTGCTTGGAGGACGAAGAAGGGCACGGGTGGGGGAGGCGCTGGCAGACTCTTCCGCTCCCCGAGCGGTGTGCGCCGAGGGGCAACAAGGATCCGGTGTTACCGGGAAAGGGCACGGGAAGGTTCTAGCTTAGCATACTAAGAGAGATTGCCGATGCAGCCTGTCTTGGGGATAAGAGTGATTTCTCTGCCTCTTCCGGGCCTGCAGCCCTGGGGAATGAAGCTGCAAGCCGGTACTGATCTTTTTCTGTGGAGAAGAGCAGCACGTGAATGTGGATGGATTTGAAGGACCGAGTCTCCCATACTTTTTTATTCTAATCCCCCTCAGCCGTTTATTCAGAACTAGACATCTGAACATTCACACACATTAGAGATACCTACAGCAGTTCTATTTTGTGGGTTGTTGGTTGGGGTTTTTTTTCACCTTCTTTGCACTTGTGGTTCATATGCTATATAGCAATGCTGTGATGCATTATAGATTTAAATGCAAAGTGCTTTCCTTACGTTCCTTGATCACATGTGACTTGCTAAGGTCAGACCTCGATATTTTATGAATAAGGGAGGGGTAGATGTTAAAATTGCAACTTTTTAAGTTGTTAATTAAAAGCATTTTTGCCTTGATTAACAAAAAAGAAGTAAGAAGCATTTTCAGGAAGATGCCTCTTGTGAAGTACTATGGTCATTGAAGTACATCAGGGCATTTGCATTAATGTTCATGTAATTTGTGAAAGAGGCAGAACTGGGTGTTGGATTTTAGTAGGTTTTCAGAAAAGTAATTCTGGCTTTCAGCATAGTAATCTTGTTGCTAACTACCTAAAACCCTAAGTAGCTCTTCAGTGTGCTAAATATGGTCAGTGGGTGCACTTATTTCTTAAAAGCATTATGCTTAATCTTCATTCTGTTTGTAGGGAGATGCAGTCAGAGGTGACCAGAGTTTCTTAATCTTTGTAGCTTTTTCTGCTGTGTTCATTGTTTCACATAGCACTTGGTTCTCTGGCTTTTGTGTTGAGATGGTAACATGTTACAGAAGATACATGAGCTTAGGCAAGGTCACACAAAGTCAGTACAAACCACAAGACCTTTTGAGTTCAGCTCAGGGCATTAACCATAACAGAGCTCAGAGGCTGAGTGTTTTATGATCAGTTCTTGGAATTTGTCCTTGTTAACGTGTCAGATCAGAAGCAAAAAAAGAGAAATAGCTATGATGTAGTTGTCTTAATAGAGCAGACATGTTTTTTCTGCTGTATCTTTATATTTGAGTAGCTTCTGGGTGTTTGTCTTCAGTGTCTGGGCATGCTAGAATAACTTGGTTGCCCTCTGTACTACATGTTTAGCCAGTACATTGAAATAGAAAGTCTGAGCTTTCTATGGCCTTTTTTCCTAATGCTGCTATACCACCACGAACTTAGGTACTTCTAAAGAGTTCAAGCCTAACTGACAGTAGTTTGCTTTTTCCAATAACTATTTTTGAACACCTAGCTGACAGGTGAGTCTGAATAGCATCATAATGGAGACGACACAGAAAGCAATACTTTTCTGTGGCTTCTACTTGTACCTGTCTCTGTTAGTTGAGGGTTATTACTTTTAACAGAAAGTGGTGTGAAAAAGGGAGTGTGAACAAACACTATGAGTACCTGCACTGCATGGTGGCTACTGCAACACTGTGCTGCTGCAGGACAGATACAGCTGGACAGAGCTGCCCCATAATACAGACACAGGAGTCTGCTTTCTCCTTACACCTGCATAGAAAGCCGTGTTTGTGTGTGCCGTTCATGATGGCCAGTTGTGAACAGATTATTACTGCTGTCTCCAAATCTGATAAGTGTAACCTAGCTATTTTAGAGGTGTGTGTTAAGTCCTGGACCAGCATATATTTACAGTCTTGAGCAGTATCTAAATTAAAAAAAAAAATTCAGAGGTTATGCATTATTCTGACTGTTAACTAATTCCCCTCTAAACTTAAGTTTAGGCTCAATGCTGTGACTGTGATTTGGTGTTTGTTATTTTAGAATAAACAAAAAATTACTTTTATTGTCTTGGTGATTAATTCTGAAGAGTAAGGTGAAAAATGAGAGTGTAAAATGCATTGTGAAGTCTGGGACCTTTTGGGAAAGAAGCTCCCTTAAAACAGCACAATTATGAACTGAATAAGCATGCGAGTGTTAACTGGCGCTCTGTTGAACGTAAGTGTAAATTCTTGTTGATGTTTATAAAGGATTTTATTTCAGAAGCAATAAGACAAGGCAAAGAAACTGAATAAGATATATTTCCCCCATCTTTTGGTTTTCATCAACACTGATAATTGTCATTATCTGTAGATAATTCTTATCAAGTTGGTGTAACACTTTAATGTCTGTTCCATTTTATTGGAATAACATCACAAGATCTAATATAAAAAGAAACCCGTAAATTAGCCCTTTCTACTCTTAGGAATATTGTCTACATTGTGTAATGTTTTCTGTGTATTTATTCAGTACTTTAGTTTTGGGTGTATATTTAAAATGTTAAGCATTTTAGTAGCAGAACTGTGCTCCTACATCAAGTTTAATTTGTAATGTTAAGTGTAAACTTAAGCGTTTTCTGGTTGCACATAATCACAGCCTGTAACTTCTTCAGAAGTGGAAGAGGGCAATGGATTCTTGCTTTTTCAGTTCTGGTAACTCAGCTTTATTGGAATTGGTGAAAATAACTTGTTAAGACTAGGTGGTTTTATACAAAGTACTGTATGGAACAATGCAAATGAAATGTACCTTGATTAAATGTGATCCGAAAGATTCTTTAATGAACTCTCCGTATGAGCATTGGATGTCATGATTGATTTCATAAAATTCTGCAGCTTCATTAAACAGAAGCTATATAAATCTGCAGTTCTGTATTTCATAGAAAAAGAAAAAAAATCTGCATAAAGAATCTGAAAAATTCCTTAAAATATATCTGTATGAAGAAAAATCCAGTGCTGACCCCGTAAGTCTGTATGGTATTCTTAAATACTGAAGTTATACTACCACTATTTAACCAAAGAAGCCTTGTCTCCAGAGAAACACTCTTCTTGCTTAATCCCTTTATGTAAAAAACATGTTGGATGTTACAACTTTGAGTCATAATTCCTACTGGGATTAATTTCTATGATTTAAATGTGCTGTGAGCTAAAATGAGACTCTTCCATTGCTTTTTTTTTTTTAAAGGAATAAACTATTTGGAAGACTTGGAGTCAATTCTTATTAGTCAAAAAGGTGTTAATATAGAGTAAGGAAATTATTTTTTACTATAACGCTGCAGTTTTATAAAATAGCATGGGAGATGACTTGAGTTTAATACTTTTGAGATTATAACAGTCAAATTTTTTTCTTTTCTGATCTTTGTTACCATTTATGATTGATCATATATATGTATTTTTTTCCCCAATTAACTAGACTACAGCTGTGCATATGGCTCAAACAGATTCTTTATACTTTGTGGCCTTGGTGGGATTATTAGCTGTGGGACAACACATACCGCACTGGTTCCTCTAGACCTGGTTAAATGCAGAATGCAGGTTTGTTCTGCTTGTTGGTATGTGATGGCATTGACAAAGCATGTTTAGTGTGGTATAATTAATCTACTAATGAATTGGAGGCATAAACTATCCCCTGGACATCGTTGTCCAGCAGTGCATGGAGTTAATGTAAAAGCATGGTGTGTCTTTATTTTTTGCTGCAGAATACAGTTGTGAATATGGCTCGCTCAAGTTTTATGCTCTCTGTGGCGTTGGTGGGGTCCTAAGTTGTGGCTTGACACACACTGCTGTTGTACCTCTGGATTTAGTGAAATGTCGTATGCAGGTTTGTATTAACTTAAACATTTCTTAAACTTTTTCTCTATGTAGCCAGCATATGAAGAGTTTACAGTAGGGCTGCAGTCTTTTCTGGATGACAGGGAGTGAGTTAACTGGAGTACTGCTTTATCATGTGTACTGCTGTGAGGCTTAACAAATACCACTTTAAACAGAAGCAGAGGCATTTAGCATAGTCTGAATTAATTATTTTTGACTACATTTAAGGCACATTTAACTGACTATATTTGCTAAAAGACGCCCACCACAGTATTACTCTTTGGTAGTATATCTAGCACTATTCTTGTGCTTTTGGAGGAAGTAAATAGTATCTTGGTGTTATGAAGATGGGAGTTTTTAGCCTAGAGTGACATGCATGTATAACTTGATCCATTAACGCTGTGTATATCATTGCATGGCTTATGGATTAGTTAGTTTCTAATGATCCACTTCGAATAGGCTGCGTGAAATGTGAAATGGTGTTGATATGGCCTTCAGTGTGGCTTGTGTCCTTGAAGTGGTTCTTGATTGAACTGATAAGAGTGCCCTCACGTTGCACTTTATTTGCAGTACCGGCTGCAACACTGAAATCATCTGGTGAACAGCCATGGATAAAAGCATACTGATAAATATGTTCAGGAAAATCCGCCTCAAGTATGAAACAAATTGAAACATACTTCCAAGTTCCTAGAAATACAGTAGCAAATAACTTCCCTGTTGCATAGACTGTCACTGATTACAAAAGTGGTGATTTTGTAAAGACAATACTCCTTAAACAAGGAGGGAACTATGAATTAATCACACCTATTAGGCACACTAGAAGTATGGCATGTGATTGTCCTTGAAATTGTCATCTTCTGGAAGACATGCTGCTGCTTTGGCATCCTTCTCTAGGGAGGCTTTCTTGCATACTTGGATGCTTAAATTCTGGTCTCAGTCTAGTAATTCTCACATATCAGATATACAGGGTACATTGAATGAGGACAGTGTGCTGCTTTCTACAAAGTTTGCATTGAAACTAGGCCAACTGTGTAGGAATTCCCGATTTCTACTAGTAGGGAATAGCCATATCCAAGCATGTGTGTTATATCTGAAAATGTAGTTAAGTGCACTTTACTACCTTTGCAGACTTCAAAATCAGTAGCTTGACTACTTATGCCTAAGGTTGAGTTTCCCGAGGAGGAGGTTGACCATGAGTAAAGAGATTGTAGCATCTCAAACAGTTCATAATCTGACTGAGTTAATGGGCAGAAGGCCTGAAAGCTATATAGTGCTGCTTATACAGCTGGGAGCACTGCCTCATACTTCCTAGGCTGGGTAGGCATTTTCAGCTTGGGCTACCAGTCATGGGCTTTTCATGTGGTAAGGGTGGTGATACTTCTCCTCATTTCTGTAGCACTTAGAGGAAGGTGCAAGAGGAGGGTTCCATCTGTATTCCAGGTGTGACCTTGTAAAAACCATCAGCATTTACCTCTTTACAGATCCAGGACAGAAGATGTTACCCATCCTTCCCAGATTCCAGGAAGAAACCTGTTGCCTGTACTTTTGTGTCTTTTTAAGAAAAGCTCACCTTTTATGTAGATGAGAATTAAGCATGGTTCTGACAAGAACATAGTCTCATTTTACAGTGTCCATTA
This sequence comes from Hypotaenidia okinawae, assembly GCA_027925045.1. Lineage (NCBI taxonomy): Eukaryota > Metazoa > Chordata > Aves > Gruiformes > Rallidae > Hypotaenidia > Hypotaenidia okinawae. The sequence continues at coordinate 63,142,223 of BSDF01000001.1, read as the reverse complement.
AATACCTGATTTCCTGAAACTGAATGTTTTTAAAATTGAGATATGTAGGTGAACTGGTTCTCAAGTAGGTCCTCACCAGGCTGCAAGACAAAATGCCAGTTGCTTCAGGTTGGCATACATGTCCCATAGCTCTTTCTGAAAGCTTTTGTTAGCTTTAATTTGGTATCTTACAGCTCTGAGGAAATGCTGGATGACATGAAATATAAAAAATAAGTGCCATGTGTGATTAGAATAAGTCAGAGTGGCTTGTTTAAGAATTTCTGTTAAACGGTTTCACATGAAGCAAGTTATTAATGAAATCTCACACAAGGTTTTATATAGACAATTATTTTGGATGTAACCATTACTATGAAGTCAAAAGTACAAGTGTAGATGGAAGTCCTTGAGTACTCTGATTCGCTTTGCTTCATCTGTCTTAGACTGACTGTGTAGAGGCATCAAAGAGTGGACAAATAATCTGATTAGGAATCAGGTGAATTGTCAGGCTTGGTTTATGGTGACACAAGAGTACATAGGTGTGACTTGTAGAGTGGATGAGATTGCTGACAGAAACTGTCACATTTTTAAAGAATCTGGTCTAAACGTAATTACATATAACTACACAGTGTCAGAATAATGATACCAGCAAATCTTTCCCATGTAGAAAATCATATTGTTAATTTGGAGAATAAATGGAAAACAAAATTCAGACTGTTCGGTGGCTCTCTAGTATTGAGTAACATATACTGGTTGTTATAAGGGTTAGAGACCAGCAAGTAACCATTACAGTTACTTTAGCCTAACTTTGTGGTGAGTATATCATCTGTCCAGGGAACAGAAGGGATGAGGGATTTTAAGAATTTCATATTCCAGGTGGGGGGTGTGAGAAATGGAATAGTAAGCTCTATCAAGTGATTAACTGCCTATTCTGTTTAGGTTGATCCACAAAAATACAAGAGCATCTTCAATGGATTCTCAGTGACAGTCAAGGAGGATGGTGTTCGTGGCTTGGCAAAGGGATGGGCTCCAACCTTCATTGGCTATTCCATGCAGGGGCTTTGTAAGTTTGGGTTCTACGAAGTTTTCAAAATCTTATATGGCAACATGCTGGGAGAGGTAAGCCTGAAGTGGTTCACGTGAGGCTGTGTGTCTGCAGCATAGTAGTATTAATAACACTGAATAATCCCCAAAGCACTATGAACTAACAAGAGTGTGTGTTTCAATTCCCTTCAGGAAAATGCCTACTTGTGGCGTACTTCGCTGTACTTAGCTGCATCTGCCAGTGCGGAGTTTTTTGCTGACATTGCTCTGGCTCCAATGGAAGCTGCTAAAGTTCGTATTCAGACACAGCCTGGGTACGCTAACACTCTGCGGCAGGCTGTACCCAAGATGTTTGGAGAAGAAGGCATCTGGGCGTAAGTCCTCTTGGGTTTAATTTTTACTTATATTTAGATTCTTCACGTTGGGTTGTTATTTCTTTTTTTCTAATGAAAGAGTGTTGCTAAAACTAATTGTGGCTTTGGCTCATAATACGTTTTAGTCTTTGTATTTCAATATAACATCAAGGAATCTCTGCTGACCTGGCTGTTAATTCCACATGCTCCTTAGATCCATCTTTGTGAGTATCTTTGTGCTGAGTTCTGCTGGATAACTTCAGTTTCTAGCAGTTCCAGCCAGAGATACTCAGCAACTTTTTTGGTTGTACAGTCAAAGATGCTTGAGTCATTGGCATGTAAGAATAATACAACTGCATGTTAGCTTTCTGTTCTGATAGAAGTGGCTGTAAATACACAAGTCATTTATCGCTATCAGGACTTGGCTGGTATGCAGACATGAGCCTTGCTGCACTTGTAGTATCAGTGCTGTGTTACTGCTATGCGTTTGAAGCTGAAAACTCACTACAAAAACAGCTGTGCAGCAGAGGGATCAGGTAAATTTGCATTGATGGTTTAAGCTAGTACTCGGGAGCTAATAAAACTTCTCTTCTGTAGGTATTGAAACAGTTAAGCCTTACAGAGTCAGTATCTAGAAGTTGTATTCCTGATAGCAACAATAAGCTAACTAATATTTTTCAAGTTAGAAATGTACCTTGAATACTGGAGAAAATGAACCCACATTTGTCTTTTCTCTGGTTAAGTTTCTATAAAGGTGTTGCTCCACTTTGGATGAGACAGATCCCATACACAATGATGAAATTTGCCTGCTTTGAACGTACTGTTGAAGCTCTGTACAAGTACGTCGTTCCCAAGCCACGGAGTGAATGTACAAAAGGAGAACAGCTGGTAGTCACATTTGTTGCAGGCTATATTGGTGAGGAATCTTTAAGTCCTACAATTCATTAATAGACTATTGCAATTCTAGAAGTCTGTTGCTTTTCAGAATATCAAACAGATATACCTAGAATGGGAGAAGTTACTTGTAACTTTATAATTTGCGGGGGGAGCTAGATTCAGTCTCTAAGTGGAAAATGGGTTTGTAGTGGGACAGTACTCTTAATTGTTCCTATGTATTACCAATGTGAATGTTCAGATTGAAAAATTACAGCTGATTTAAGTGGAAAAAAACCTGCCTATTTGCTAGGCTGGGAAAGCTTGAAGGAAGGGGAAAGAAATATGAATGGAAAGGGGATTTTCAATAGCTGATGATTGAGGGGGAGTTTTGTTTTAGCACAAGGTTTGCTGCAAGAGCAGAACCAAGATATTTTTTAATGTTACATACCCGCTGTTCATTTAGGATACTAAAAGGCTTGACATAACTTGTGTGCAGTTTATTAGAAGGTGTGGTTTCATTTGGTTGTACTTGATGTACACTGTAAAGGTCCAGCTAAAATGCCACAGAACTAACACTAAATTCTTCTTTCAGCTGGTGTCTTCTGTGCGATTGTTTCCCACCCTGCTGACTCAGTGGTGTCTGTGTTGAACAAAGAAAAGGGCAGTTCTGCTTCACAGGTTCTTATGAGGCTTGGATTCAAAGGTACATCCTTACTTTGATGCATTTGGGATCGAGTGTTTCGTATTTGGGGAGGGTTTTTTTCTGATTCTTAATGCTACTTATGCTTCACATTTTGCTCTACAGGAGTATGGAAAGGTCTGTTTGCTCGTATCATTATGATTGGCACCCTGACTGCACTACAGTGGTTCATCTACGATTCTGTGAAGGTTTATTTCAGACTTCCTCGTCCACCTCCACCTGAAATGCCAGAATCTCTGAAGAAGAAGCTTGGTCTAACTGAATAGACAACTCATGGACTGACTGTGCTGGCTGTCCCAGTGATGAGTTTCATTCAACTTTTATATATTTGACTATGTAGAAGACAAACTCCATATTATGTTGTTACTGGCTATGCCCTCATCCCATGTGAGGGTTTAAATTCTACCACTGTCATTGCCTGAAATAAATGAGAAACAGAGTGCTTAGTGTCTGTTTACTACTGCATACTTAGGCTTCATTTCATAGCAGCAAATACCTCAATTACCTACCTAGACACCACTTTAGGAACTAGAGGATTGTGAAACAATTGTAACAAAAAATAGGCTTTTACCATTTCCAAAGAAGTGCCAAGAACATATCCTTGCAGAACTGCAGAAACTAACTCTAGTTTTGTGCACTTTGAGTCCACTGTTTTATTTGCCTTTAATAAGCTGTTGCTGTAGAATAGCTGAACTGCTGAATGGCTGAGACAAGACTGCAGTCTGACAGGGTGTCCCGATCCTGATACTGGTCTTCTCCATAGTGGCAAAAGGAACTTTAAATGTAACAGAGCCATTTCTGCCTTGGGGTGGTCATCCCAACATAACTGACTTACACTTACTTGAATAATTTTTGCTTCTGTTGGCTTTGAACCACACTAAATAACTCTGTCCTTTTCTTTGTACTGTGGAATTAAACAGTAGCTGCTACCTTATCAAATACAGATTCTCAAAAATAGCTGACCACTAAAAGCTTACTACAGCTTCACAGTAAAGTAGAAATGGCTTGCCTCTTATTCTAGAGTTTGACAAACTTGCCAGATTTTTCAGTACACTTGGTATTCCTGTAGTTTGTTTTATTTTTTTGTTTTGTTTTGCCTTAAAGTAATGCTGAGTTCTGATTGAACCATGCACTTCTGCGGTGCAAGAAGCCATACTTTTTTTTGGACCTAATTTGGTGTGAAACAAATTTAGGCTCCTAGGTATGCAAGAAGAGATATGCACTATTTTGTTAAGGCAATGACTTTGTTTTTTCCAGTCTTTTGCAATAAGATGAGCATGCTGCCTTCTGTGTCTTGCCTGTTCAAGAACCCACGGTTGATAATCACATTAAAAGAAATGCAGAAAATGTCTAATAATACATGATGGGTTCACAGTATCCAGTGCTGCTGTACTTAGGTGAGCTGGAGCTTGCGTCTTCTGTGCAGAGCTATTTGGATGTGCTGCCTTTCAGCATGTGAGCTGATGGTACCAAAACTGGCTTGGCGTTCACTTACATTGTACTGTTCCCTCCTCTTTACTCCTGCCCTTCAGAGTCTAAATAACTAAAGCAGGTGCTGTTGGCATAGCACAAACATACTGGAATCACATCCCTGTGGCCATTTCACATGGCATCAAGCTTCTCACCACCTGGGAAAACCTTCCAACTTTCAAAACTTTGGATGGTTATCATAGAATCATAGGGGTTGGAGGGGACCTCGAGAGATCATCGGGTCCAACCCCTTGCTGAAAAAGTAAGCTTGAGCCTTACTTTGAATTGCTCTCTTTTCGAAATGTGGAGGAAAATCTAAAACTGCTCTATTTCCCTGTCAGTGTGACAGTAAATGCACCCTTAGAGTGGTTGGTATCTAACTGAACAAAGTCAGATTCCTAGGTCTAAATAAAACATTTGTACAAGTACTTTGGTGTTGAATTAATTTCATGGTACAAGTATTTACATCTTGTTGCCCTGTTGTGAGTGGGAAGCTTTGAAACTACTTGATGAATCATTAAATACTTGTAAGAGCTTCTTTGGAGAAGAACATTAGCTATGACTTATCTTGTATCAAGTCCATTTATGCTAAATCAGCTTTGGAAGTTAACTTGTGTGTGCGGTTCAACTTGCTAGAAAAAATGGTATCACTTGTGTACTGAATATCATGGTTTCTTTAAAGTTGTGTTTTAACTCTATAGACTTTTCTTCGTGTTCTGGGAAACAGCCCAAATTCCCTCGGATCCTGGGGAAGTGAAGCACTTCTATCATTTTAAGGCTGGCAGAAGAGTGAGACAAACTTGGCTCATGCAGTGAGGTAGTCTTGATTGTCAAGTAACGATAAGCTAAATTTCTCAAGACTTTCTTGTCATTCTGCATGTGGAGAATTGGAGAATTCTACATTCTCTAGAATTGGGTCGCATTTGTGCAGCCATTTTAATGTGCAGTAATAAGATAATCGTAAATCCATTTTCCTTACTGCTCAAGGGCAGACCTGTAACTATCTTTTTTAAAGATGCTCAGATAATTTTATCAAAGTCAATCACTAAGACTGCAAGGGGCAGCTGTCTGTTCTTTCCTTCTGTAACTGAGAATGGGAAAAGAAACTGCTACTCCTAGCGTTTGGTTTCAGTGGAAAACATAAGGGGTGGGGAGTGTTGCTTCATTGACCCTTGGCCATGGGCTTGTTTAGATGCTTGAGGTGAAAGGGTTTAGCATGGAAAATGCTGCTGCCTAATGGGTCACCCACTGATACTTTAGATAAGCTTCAGTGGGAAAACTGGTATTCAAAGGCATTTAAAAGGTGAACTTTGTCATTGCTAACTGTGCTTTATAGTGTAATGTGTGGCTCCTTCTGAGACGATGGGGGCAGGGGAGCTGCAGTGCTTTAGCTGGACTTGCGCTTTCGTTGCCTGGAAAGTCTTGTATCAAAAAGGAGCGCTGCTTTTTTGCACCAAGTATGACTTGGGGAACTCCAGACCAGTCATGAAACCCAAAAGTGCTTTGTAAAATGTGGGTTGTGTATATGCTGCTTGTGTATTTTCTTTTATGAAGGAGAAAACAGCCTTGCTGTTACTGGAGCTGAGACGAGCTTTCTGGTTTAAAGCATCCTGTCTGTATAAAAAAAAACCTGGGAATAACAGCTCCATCCACACCCTGTGTTTGTATCAGGTTGTACTGCAGATTGAATGTGCTGATACTTGCTGAAATGTTCCTTGCATATAATTTTAAAATGGGCTGTAATAATACAAATAGCTGTAATTCATTTACATTTCTACATAGAAAATATGTAGTTCACAGTAAAAACAATAAACATCCTGCTTTTTTTATAGCAAATAGGAGTACTTTGGGGAGCTGAGCTTAGTAGCTACGTGGCCTTCTTACAGAACATGATTCTTGTAACCGGTGTGGGAGACGGATGTCACTAGCAGAAACTTCTTGGCTGAACTGATATTCTGGTGTCTAAAAGTAGATTTTAACGTGCTGAGATGATTTTGCTAGTGATATTTTTCAGCACTGACCACTGAATACTGTTGCTGTTTGGTTTTTTGGTTAGCTGGTTTGGCTTTTTCCCCAGTTGAGTTGCTGGCAAGGATATAATCAGCCAGTTCTATACCTACATACTAAGGTAAAAGCAAAGCCATCCTGAGCATTGCTACAGGTTGGGCTGCAGGGGATGATGTGTTGTAAGTAGCATAGCTGTAGCTTTCATTGTTACCTGAATCAATCACTTCATACAATTGTTGAGAGTACCATTGAGTGCCCCTGGAAATGCAGTGAGGGGTTGTAGTTTATTGAGCTGGTAAACTACAGATGGCTGACAGTTCTCAAACCAAGGAGGTGAGGTTAGTGATCTGTTTTACATTGATGAAAAATGCCTCACTCTCTGCCTCATCTTTTCCTCTGTAGAAAGAGGCTTGCCTCTGTCCTTACACCTCTTTAACTACAAAGCAACACTCAAACTTAGTGGGGGTGTGTGCTTGAAGGGCCTGTGAAGTTCTGTAATTGATGCCTGTGCAGATTGTGGGGGAATTACGAATTACTTGCTTTAATTCTGAGGACAGTACAGTGTGTGTGTAAATTGCAGATCCAGACTTACTCCCTCCCCAAAGTAAACTAGCTCTGTGGGTTTTTTTCTCCTGCTTGTAGCAATGTTTCTGAAAGGATCATTGTGCTTTGGACCTGTGCTACATGGGAAGGAAGGATGGGTGGTCCGCATACATCTGTAGATAGATTATTTGTTCTGTAACATGCTTGGCATACTTAGCTTCCCATGGAGACCATGAACAAGTGTGTACTTGACTTTTCACTGGTAGACATGTTCTAAGATTTGGAGGTTATTAATTGTGGGGTTGAAAGAGAAATCGGTTGTCCCAACTTACTTTCTGATTACTGCTCCAAAGATTCCGTTCTTTTCATCTGGAAAAACCTTTTTGCTGTGTCAAGACTTCCCTGAGTACCCATGCAGCTGGAGCACTTTCCACTTCACTTGTGTATATTAAAATGTGCATGGTGTTCTTGCTGAGATAAGTAAACGTTGCATTAGTTGCAATTGTGATATTCTCACGATGCATTCAATTACCTTAACTACTCTTGTCATGACTTGTCATGATGGTTGCATAACTCCTTGTTTTAAATCCGAATCTCAGTTTCTTACTACAGTGGAAGGCAGATTTATTCATCGTAGGCAGTCTGTGTTTGCTAATAGCTGGGCTTTTCTCACACACATTTGGAGCCAGAAATCTTTGTTAGCGCTGTACGGGTTCTCCAGTTCTGCCTTTCAGGATTTTCTTCACTGGCTACTGACTGACCACAAATGATTCATTCACAAAGCTAAAAGCAGAATAAATAAATGACTGCAGCCCATGATGCAATTAATCCACTGTTAACTGCACAGAGCCATAGAATTACTACGGTCGGAAAAGACCTCTAAGATCGACCCAACGCCACTGCCATGCCCACTAAACCGTGTTCCAAAGTGCAGTGCCTATATGTTTTTGGAACACCTCAAGGCATGGTGACTCCAGCACCTCTCTGGGCAGCCTGTTCCAATGCCCAACCACTCTTTCAGTAAAGAAATTTTTCTTCACACACAATCTGAGCCTCCCCTGGCACAACTTGGGGCCATTTCTTCTCATCCTAAATCGTGTGGGCCATAGGTCAGACACAGGGGATCGATTCCTCACACCCTGTACCCATGTTTTTTTGGTAGCCATGTCTGTTGTGTCAAGCACTCTTTGGCAGGCCCAACGTTGAGCTTGCACACACAGAGCCTCCCCTGGACTGGTGGATTCAGTGAAACCCAGACTTTAACACACAAATGAGATGTATGTATTATGTAAATCCCAAACTCTTCACGGGCTGGGTGTGTAAATATATATTAATGTATGATACACAGCCCATGCTTTAGCATGGCTCATCCTTTTGGATATTCTTTGATTCCTTTGAATGCCATTTCAGGGGCTGGCTTAAGAATTGTGTGACAAGAGCAAAGGAGCATGGGTTGGTAACCAGGATCTGTGGACACCTAGGAAAACTTGTCTTTTTTTTGTCAGGGATATCCTTGTGGTGTGTCAGGTGGACTGGAAGGGGACAAAAGAAAATTGGAAGTTAGAAATGAACCCCAAAAGAGGGTTATTTGTCAAAACAAAAGATTTAATATTGTCTGAGGCCAACAAAGCAAGGGAGGTTGAGAAGAGCAGCAACGTGAAGCAGGCCAAAAGATACGGAATGCTGAACAAGGATGAGAACGGTGATGTAACTTCATTTGAAGGGATTTTCTTAATTGCTGTATCTCTCCTATTTTTTATAATAATTTTCATTCCTATTTAATGTACTTTTCTCTGCTAAACCTATTCCTGTTATCTTGTTACTTTAGTCTACTGCCTACCGCATTTTCAGACATCTCAGATCTCCTGACTTGCTTTTCACCACAGAAATACTGCCAGTGGTTTGTATCAATCAAACCTTTCTCAACCTAAGTAGCTTCTCTTTGCTAATTCTGCAGCTTGCTATATAGTGTTTTACAGGCTAAGAAATAATGGATATCGCTGTTGGGATTCATGAACAGATATACCAGGAGAAACCCATCAGTGGAGTCAGTAGCTCTTTCAAAATATTGCTCCTGTTTGGAGCTCTGTGTTCCAAAGACAGCAGTGCTCAGCAATTCTGATTTACAATTATAAAGCCTCACATGAAACCTTATGTGAATTATTCCATCTAAATGTGTGAACCAGTGGGATTTCTGGGCATTGTTTACTTCTCTGCATTTACCTCTATAAATAGTATTTTTAAAAAGGAGAGAGCAATAGTTTAGAAAACCCAGAGAGTGAATATATTGATACAGATATTAAATTGCTAGTGCTGCTTGACTAACTCTTGTTTAACTCTATGTGGAAACCGCAATCTTATTCCTTCTTTCGGAGCAGGAAAGGAGATCTGAAGTTCTGTCAGTCTAGGGTCCTGCTTTAGTTCACTTTCATAAAGGTAAGCACAACATTTTATGCTTTAACACTGGTTTATTGTACAAAACAAGCAATGCATTAAATATAGCATGTCATCCTTCAGAAAGACACATATGTGCAGAGACACGTTTTTGCTCACATTACAGCTTGTCCCTTGAAATCAGTGACTTATTTTTGTCCTTCAAGGAAGAGGACGAATATCTAATAAAGTTTCAGTGTGCTTCTAAATGAAGCCTTTAAATGCTGCCTGTCTTCTTAGCACCGGAGTTGACAGCCCTCAAACACTGCCATTCTTTAGGCAGTGGCATTTCACAGTGATCAGTTCATGTCTGAAATCTTGGTTATCTCATCTTTCATATCTTTGATCTCAGTTTGAACTCTGGTTAGATTGGCCAGTTTCTCATTCAGTGATACAATTTCCTTCTCCCGTCGTAATACATCCTCCATTAATCTCCCTATTCTCAGCGTTAGGTCATTTATTAATGGCTCCAGGGTGGCAAAGTCCTTTTTAAGTTTGTACATCTTGGGTTTTAAATCATTTGCAAATGTAACAGTCTTGAGAACTTTTGCTCTCTCACCTTCAAGATTCAAAAGCCTGTCCGAATGCTTGCTGAAGTTGCTCCTTAGCTCGGATAACGCCGCCTTGATTTGCTCGATTCTCCTCGCGTTACTGGACGCCAAGCTTTGTAGTTCTGTGCTGCGGTCGATGCTACTGGTAAGCAGGTCACCTATGGTTTTTACTGTCTTCTTTTCACCTTTTTCTACCTTACCTTCCAGTGTTCGTAGAGAATCTGTCAGTGCAGCCATATCTGAGACTAGGCCTGAGATTCGCCTCAGGTCAGTTTTTACTGTCACAATCGCCAAAGTTACGTTTTTTGCGACAGAAGCTGCATCCTGTTCAACATGTGAAACTGCATGGAAAAGGGCTGTTAAATTATTCTGCAGTTCTTCTTGTTTTTTAATTATGCTGCTAGACCACGTTTTCATTGCGTAAATATCTTCCTGCAGATGTTTAACGTGATAAATTATTTGAAGATCTTCCAGCTGTTCCATTAAGTTCCAATTCTTTTCACACTAGAAGGATACAAATAAAAATATTTGACAAGATTTCTAGCTTAACACCTCACATCAAAATTAAAGCTATGCTCTAATGAAGCATCTTACTCTGATATGGGAACTGAGCACAAAACCCTGCCTGTAAGAAATAAACTTAGGTCACAACACAACCAAAACCTTTTTTTTGTTTTTACATTTCCCCTTTCAGTAGACATACTGAATTCAAACGATATTACTTTTTCTGTTACAACAAATGCTCCATAAAGGTGCTAAATGACTTTCCAGTACAACCTCTGAAAACACGAAGTCATCCAATGCAATCTTCATCTGATTTACAGAAAATTTTGTAGCAAGCTTAGAACCTCCACAATCCAGAAAGATGCCTACTTTAAATTCTCTTACCCCAAAATCATAATTAACAGATGTGTTTTTATTTTGGTAATTGTAGTATGTATTTTGAACATGACATTCAAAGAAGGAAAAGCCAAAGGAATCGGGCATGGTTCCCTTTTGTTTAAATAGCCATCAAAATGCTCTACAGGAGAAACACCACTTGAATGTGAAAGCTATATCAGTGAGGGAAACAACTCATACTACTGTTGGATTTTTTTTGGCTAAATTTGCTATTTCTAATGATTGGTTCTTGGTTTTCTAATTTGAGAGGAAGAAGGGAAAATATCAGACTGCTACTATTATGTTCAAGCCCCAGTAAGTCAGTGTAGAACTTGGAGAGAACAAAATGCCAAGCATGCACACCAAAACACATTCTACGGGCTATCGTTAGCTTCAAGTTACTCATTCTTTTCTTGACACAAGTAGTAAAAATATCAACAAAGAGATAACTATTTTAAAATTTTTGATAGTGTTAGTTGTTCCCCACTAGCACAGAACTGTTCAGTCTTGTGTACATTCAGCTTTCAGTAGCGTTGGGGTCAATGAGAGACACTAAATTGTGAAGCGTACCCCTGGCAGTTCAGCCACCCTTTCCCAAATGTACAGGAAGTACAAACACACTTGATAAAAGTATTTAAAACAATTTCCATATAGAGCAAGGAACACTGAACACCACAGTATTTATTCTATGCTCTCTTCTGAAGAACAATTTGGTTTGAATTTGATTACATGCCAACAAAGGGCAATCCACTACAATGTATTTTATTGAATGCAACTGTAAACAGATACAAATCTACATATAAGTAATAAATATATGAAACTGGAAGACTTTATAACATTGAGAAATGCTGGTTTAATAGTCTCTTGACTGGGCTATACCAAAACAAAGGTTTTGGTATAGTTCGAGATACAGGGAAGTACAAACCCAGAATAATTTAACTGAAGCCTGATCACATAGTAAATTTTGTGGATTCACAGAGTCTCTTAAGAAATCTCTTTCCCTGAGTTCAGAAATCACCACAATGTAGGTCTGTAGACACAAATTTATGATGGTCCTATGATCCAAATTTCAGTGAACAGCTCTCAGGCTTATTAGTTAGCACTATTCTTAAGTTAGCACTTTACTTAAGGAATCTGATCTCTTAGACCTACTGATAAATTAGTCATTCCATACAGTATAATACAAAAAGTAAAAAATGTAAATACCAAAGGTAGTGAGAATGAAAGATAAATTTTAATCTGATGTCTTCAGGATTGTTTTTTCTTAAATCTAAACACTTTGCTTCAAACTCCATTTTAATAAAGATGATCTTTTAATAAATAAACTGAAAAATTTTTATTTATTTTAGAAAATACTCCTTGCCTCCTCCAACACTGTATTTCTTGCTCTCTAAACTCTTTATTATTTTGCCTTTCAGTCTGATCCAATGCTTAGTTAAGTTGATGGTAATATTTCAGCTACCCTCAATGTAATGTTGGGAGTAATTTATAGTAAAGAGCTCTTTCATCACTGAAAACCGTAAGTCCAAATTCACTTATCCCCATTTGCTGAGTTATAGCTTTCTAAAGTTATTTCTTCTGCTTCTAAAGATACTTCTATGTCGCGCACTGCTTCTTCTAAAACCACAGATTCATTCTGCACTTTCAATCTGCTGCCATTGTGCTGCATGCCTTCAAGGACCTTTTGCACTGCCACTGTGTCAGAAATCGTTTTCAACATGTCATTTTCCACAGTGTATAGCTGTGTTGTCATGTCCTCTATCTTTTTCTCCATACTTAGCAATTCACTTGAAAATCTAAGAATAGAGTGAATAGCATTTTCTACTGTGGGCAAATGGGTCTTGCACTCCTCAATTTTAGGTTCATAGTTTGCAAGTTTCTGATTCAGGTCCATGTCCTTGGCTACCAGACTATTTTGTTGTTCTTCTAGCTTTTCAACTGCCTTTGCATGCAAGCCCAACTTCTGTTCAACTCCAGAGAATTCATCATCTTCTTGCCTCTTTAGTGTTTTAATATTTCTGGCTGTACTGTCGTCCAAATCTTTTACTCTTTCTGAAAGGGACTTAATTCCTTGGTCAACTTCATTAATTTGGGAAGTAACTTCTGTATGTATGAATTTTGCTTCCGACTTTAAGCCACTAGTGTTTGTGTTCATTTCATCCAAGTTTCTTCTCCAGGAATTTTTAACATTTTGGAACTTCTCATTAATGCTCTGCATCTTTCTAGAGAGAGTCAGTTCATTGCTCTGAATATCCTTTATGATGTTATGAAGAGAAGATACTTCCTGCTCAAACTCAGGCATCACAGAAATGGATGAGGCAGCTTCTTGTAGGATACTTTCAGAAGACTCAAGCTGCATTTGTAACACAAAACAAATATCCACATCTACTTAACAAAAGAATAGAAAACCAGGTGCAGTCGTTTAACAAAGAGTGAAATCAAATCCTTCAGACGACACTTGTTAGACGGCTCCTATATGGTATGTTGTTGTATTTCATATTTAAAATGTTGTTGACTAGCCTGGCATGAAAATGTCACAGAAAAGGCTGTGTTTGTTCTAGAATTTCTACAGAATACATGCCATTTTCTTTGTTGTCAATCCCCTGATTTCCACGGTGGGTTTGAGTTGGTTGGTTGATTTCAGGTTTTTCTTTGTTTCTATTTTTTTACTTTTATCCACTTACTTATCCCATGCAACATTTTGCAATCTGAAGTGTAGTGTATAAATAATCAAATTACATCATGTATAAATGGCATCATTATGAGATCAGTGCTAAAACAACATCACTGGCAAGCCATGCTCTACTCCCATCATTATCTCTAAGATACAGAGGCAGCCAGCCTGAGTGTTCTACTTGACAGTGTCACTCATAGATAAGAAAATAGCAAATAAAAAAAACATGTCATCATTTCACTATGTCTTTGAAATTACCAGAACGGGTGTCCTACATAAAAATGCTCATAAATTTTCTTAAAGTGAATTTATATTGGAATTATACACAGAGCAGTATAGGTAAAATGAAGCATGTGCATAAATGTAAGGTTTTTAAAAATAGTTTAGCATGTTAAAAATAATACTGAGATATAGCCACTGTATTCACATATTTGAACAATGGTATGGATTGACACCTTTACCCCCAAGTTTAAAAAAAACTTATTTTAAGCCAAATTTAACTAAATGACAACAAAGTAAAGCAATGAAATGTTCTCCAGAGATTATCCAATTACAATGGTAACAATTACCTTCTCAGAAATTAGGTTCACTTTATTTTCCACATTCAGGAATTTTTCAGCTTCTTGCTGTAAGAAGTTGTACTTTTTTTCCATCTCAGCAAACTGACTGGACTGCTGAAATAGGAACCTGCAAATTTCAAATAAACAAACAGTAAATGTAACGACATAATTAGCAAATACTAAGTGTTCCAGGACCCAATTCACAACAAGCTATTACTGCAGGAGTTTGTGCTCACAGAATTTGCCAGATCAATTCATGAAAGAAAATAATATTAGGGTTTAATTAAATTGACCTGTCGTCGTCATACAGGAGTTATCTTCTAAATAGAGGTAGAAAAATATGGAAACATCCATAGATGTGCTTCATATTTACACAGTAAGCCATTCAAACAGGAGAAACACCTGATAAGAGTACTGAAACAGGGAGCCCATTGCATCTTGCTTCACAAGGAAGGCAATGTATTTTATTGATAAAATATTACTCTAACTGATCGAAATAAAAATCATTTGGACTTCCTTGCAAAGCATCAAAAAATCCTACATAGAAGCCTTTGGATATAGAAAGGCTGGTTTAAATTTAGTGTTGCTTAACTGTAACCACACAAGAACGTATGGTGCATCTCCTAAGTAAAGGTTGTATAGCTACTGTTAAAATGATGCTAGCTTTGAACAGGCACTACAGATCTCAGTCCTGTACTTTATATACATACAGGATTGATGTTCTGTGAACTTGGGAACTTTCTGAACCATAAGCATTTTTCCCAGTTTAAACAGAAATAAGAAAACAAAGCAAAAAAACTCCTTTAATTTTGCTAAATGTTTATTATAGACAATAGAGTTTATTTAAGATACTTGTGCTTTAATATATAGATATTTATTAGTATATTACATAGCAATTCTAAGTTTGAAAACACCTACAACAGTCTGTACAGATTAATTTAGACATTTAAAGCTAAAATGATAGGTTATAGAGAGAGAAATCCAAACCAGAAATACATCAAAGAGTAAGTAGACTAAAATTATTAACAATGCTTCTGCTATGTTGTTCTGTCCCTCAAGCATTTAGATAATGAAATCTGGGCAATATTAAAATGAGAATAAATTTTACCTAAGTTTTCAGATCGATGTCTAGAGTGGACTAATCTGGATTAATTTCTTGCACTACAGTTCTGAGAAGTTCATTGTATCATTTCTGCATGAAGCTCAGTTTCTGATGCCACTAATATATACTAAAACATCTTTTACAAAGATATTTAACCTTTACTTGAAGACTCCACCTGATGAACAATTTGGCATGCTGCTGAGCACATTATTTACAGAAAAACTCCACTTCTACTCTTGAATTATTTATTACCTGCCAAATGAGCCTTGTTGTACTCATTGGCGGATTAAGTTGCTCTTCACACTTCCAGGAGTCTCCAAAGCAGGTATTTACAATTCATGAGCAAGCACCTTTTAAACTTTCAACACAATAGAACCGATCCAGCTTTTATAAGCCCTCACTGTTTCTGCTCACAATGTTTCTGCTCTGGTGAATACTGCTCTGCTTTGCCTGATCCTTCCAGTTGTAACATTCCTGTCGTCACTTAACCCAAATGCTATATTCAAATGTAATTAATCATAGAACCCATGATTGAATACAGTACAGAATACAGAAGTGCTGAAATCCACTTTAGGTGGTTACCTACCAGGTCAGCACCAGGCAAACAGCAAGAGAAATTATGCTTAAGGCTGTCTGTGAGTCCATCCAAAAGGAACTGCTATTATGGGGCTTGGGACTTGCGAGTCTCACACAACTGCTGTGCTTCTCAACCTTGGGTGAACCTTCATTGGTTTTGGATGAAGAAGTACCTTTTCTCCTCTGCTTAACTTCAGACATTTTGTGTTTTTAAAATGCAGAAGCAAAAGATCTAGGGAAAAAAAAAACACCCTACCACCAAAATAAAGACCAGCAAACTAGTTAGTTATAAGCATTCACAAATACAATCTTTTGCTCTTTACTTACACAAATATGACCCAAATAAATGTTCCTGTTGGTGTTCACTATACTTTCTAGTTATGTGAATTTTTGAAGTGTCACAATACTTTCATAGCACTTGGTGAAAAATTTTGGTTTCAATACTAAACAGCATTGCTTTCGTATTATTTTCTCCAACTGAACTTTTAAAACTTTAGCTAATTTTGCCTTTCTGGAAATGTTTCAGCTGTTGTATAATAAGCCATTTTGAAGATTCATGAGGACTGAAGCCACAGTATTTCTTTTTATAGACAATTACTGTCACAACTTTACCAGTAATTTCACTATCCTGTTTTATTTGTGATTTTAAAAAAATATAATCTACTCCATATTAAAGGGAATTTTACACATTTTTAAAAATGGGATTGCAAATTAAGTTTTCATTTAGGAATAGCTCTGTTGAAATTATTTCATGCCATCCTTAAAACCACGGAGATCAGTTAATAGAAAACTATTAATAGAAGAATACGTAAGATTAATGAAATAACGCATCTAGGTAAAAGAAAAGATCTAACTTCCACTTTGCTAAAACTAAAGTCCAAAGAGAGGCAAGCAATGCGACCCTCTGTATTTGAAGATTAAAGAAGCTCACACTCCAACCAACCCAGTTGGAAGTACAGAGTAGAATTTTTAAGCCTAAAGTTTTTTCCAGCATAGTGCTCGAAATAGGCTACTAGACCCTCGATGAATTTGGTTTAGCACACTTCGAAGCACCGGATCACTGGGCAGTCCTGCAGCTTAGTTGCATGGCTAAGTACAAATATTTAAATATCAGGGATACTTACTACAGCTGCAGAGAGGTGTGACAGGCACTGTTTAAAGTCTCGGTCTGTCACAAGAGCCCCAAGCTCCGAGCTGTGAGTCACAGCAGGAGGAAGGCACGATCGGGGCTGGAAGCACGGAGGAAAAAACCATCTCTTGCTCTGCCCCCAAAATAGCAAAAAATGGTATTCTGTAACTTTTACATGGGATCGAGAGCACATGTTATATAGTTAAAATGTAAATATATATCTCTGAATGGTAGTTAGGGAAACAGTTTGATACTGGAACAGGAGCTCGGAGAGCTGCAAGCCCGTGCACTACAGAGCAGTGCAGCTCCTCGCAGATCCCCCTGAGCCTCCCACACCTTCCCTCGCCCCCTCCCAGGGACAGCTCTGCCTGTGCTCTGCCCGGGCAGCCAGCGGTGACCGACTACCCCCTCCGACTACCCCCTCCCCTCCAGGGCACTTCCACACCCCCTCCGCTCCCGGAGCGCCTAGGAGACCCCGGCCCTCCCTCGGCGCAGGCCTACGGGACGCTACCCAGCCCCGGCTACATCCCACAGCCCTCTAATTCCACCGGCCGCTCGCGGCACCCCCGGCGCTTCGGGCCGCCTTTCCTCCACCCTCTGCAGCACAGCAGCGCCCACTCCAGCCACTGACACGCTCCTTCGCCCGGATACCCTCCGTACCCTCAAATGCTTCCCCCGGTGTCAGCTGGAAGGCAGGGAGGGCTGTTACCAGACGCCGAAGACCCACCGCCGGCTAGCGCTCCGCTCCTCGCCCCTTGCAGCCGTTTGCGGCCGCGGCCGCCGCTCCCTCAGCCCGCCACGTCAGGCGAGCCCCCCCGCCCCGCAGCTGCCGCTCAGCCGAGCCTCTACGGCTCTGCGCCGGCGCGGGAGCGTGGGGCTTTGTTCCGCGCGGGGGCCGGGCTGTTGCCAGCCGCCGGGGAGGGCGGAGAGCCGACTCGGCTCTTCTCCCACCCCCGGGCCCGGAAAGCGGAAGCTTTTGCGGCGCGCTGCTTCCCCGGCGAGGGGCAGCGGCCTCGCCTCTGGGCGCCTCCAGAAGTTGTTGCCGGCGGCGACTAACGGCCCCGCGGTGCCCGCCAGGTGAGTGGTGGAGAAGGGAGGGAAGGGGAGGGTACGAGACGACGGAGGACTGTGTCTGGGCTGTGCTTAGGCTGTTTTGCCGCGGCGCTCCCGAAGCTGACTCCAACCTGCGGCTCCGGAGCCCTCGCCAGTGGGGGCAGCTTGCACCCTCACCCCACCTCGGGGAGTGAAGTTGCCGAGGTGGCCGGGCAGAGCCCCCGGAACCGGCGCCCCGGCGGGTGGGGGGCGGCGGCCGCAGTCGGCTGGTCTGAGCACTCCGGTTTCTCTTTCGCTCTCCCAGCGGCTGGTAACGACGGCTCCGCTGAGGCGCGTCGGGGTGTGAGGTAGCCCTTTGTTTTAGTTGCCTCTTGCGTTTGCTGCAAGCGTGGATTGATTTTTATTATATTTGTTATTGTTTGGGGTTTTTTTTTAACCTGGATGCTCTGCCCCTGGGCAGCTTTCCCGTCCCTCACCTCACCTAAGCGGTGAGGCAAAGCTGTGGTCAGGCAGGAGGCTTTCTTAACCGCATGATTCCCAGTGAAAACAGGCAGTTCTGTCAGTACTGCGGGAGAGGCACACTCCGTCGCTCCAAGTGGAGCAATCGGAGGGTTATTATAATGCTCATCTGGATGTTTTTGTTGAGCATAATAGTCTACAGCACACGACATCTAAGCAGTATTTCAGGAATGCTGCTTGTATTCACGGTGCTTTGTAAACTATTACAGTTTAAATATTAATAAGCTTTTTTTTTGTGCTGTTGGAAAGGAATATTAATTTTCCCCCAAGTTTTCTTGATGTTACTGTACTGTCCAGCTAAACTAGACTAGTGAATCATAAACAATACAGTTAAATTCATATAGTGGTACTATGAAAGTCTTTATCAAGATACAAATAAAAAAAAAAAACCCTAATTTTTTCAGTTTTTGGAAATTTGTGGTATGAGTTTGCCTGAAGATTCAATGCATTTTCCATTAATGCAACTGCTCTGCTACACTTTTGGTTGTTTTTTTTTTTGCTTTAAAACCAAGTTTCATAAGCTATTTTCAAACTTTTTTCCTTGTATTGTATGTTCTGGTTCCAACTTGACTTTGTCCCTTCTTTTTCACACTGGAGAAACATGGATGTCAAGAGTAGAAACCATTTACTAATGCACCGCCAAGCATTGGAAAAAGACATCAAGACCTCTTACATTATGGATCGTATGATTTCTGACGAAGTACTAACGTTACAGGAGGAGGAGAGAGTGAAGCAACAGGTAGAAATATCTCACTGCAATTTATCTTCTTAGTCTACTCACATGTTTTATCATCCTTTTTAAAAAACAGTACCTTCTGTCTGTCTTATTTCTGGATTCAGAAAATTTTGAAGTGTATGCCTAGCATGCCAGTTTTATTGCACTTCAGAAGGCTGAGTTAATGGCTTGGTCAAGTTGAAGGCTGTTTCTGTAACTATAAGCAGTCTATAATTGATTGAGTGACAGATTATGATTTATAAGGTCTTCTAGTTTTGCATAACATCTCTTAATGTGGTTTTTTTTTTCTAGAGTACACAGAAGGAGAAAGCAACTATGCTAATAAACATTATTCTTACAAAAGATAACAATTCATACAGATCCTTCTATAATGCACTACTTCATGAAGGGTACAAAGATCTTGCTGCGCTTCTTCAGGATGGCATTCCTCCCATCTCCTCTGGTAATAGGAAGAGTTCAATGGATGGAATGACTTCATACGGTCAGTGCAATTACACCAATCCCTGTGCTTGAAAGTAAAAGACAAGTTACCTATTTTATTCCTTACTAAGTGACTGTCTGTAATACCTGTTCCAATGAAAAAGGAATAATTGGTGTATTCACTTGTTTTGGTGGTGTAATAGTCACTATTTCTGAATTTTATATACTTAACATCAGGACAGTTAACAGTTACGACTTTCATAGGTCATCTTGAAAATGTTCATGTGAAGTAGTGTTAATTTTAAAGGACAGGAAACCTGAAGCTCTCACGCTTTTCCCTAAATTGTATGTTTTTGTTGTATGTGAATAAAACCCTCTTACTTGCATATGTTAAAGAAGCTGAATCTAACATAAAAAGCAGCCTCCAAAATTCTGGGGTTTGTCTTGAAGAGTAACTTGTAATCTCTCGTCCCACAGTCTGATAGTTGATCAAGTTAATTAGGTTGCTTAATTCTCTCCACCAGATCTTTTAGTTACCCCTCATAAGTTCCTTTTACCTGTGTTGTCATCAGTATTATCTTTGAAAAACCTCCCAACTAGATGTGACCAGCTGCCATATTTACTGGCCCTCTACATTTTAAGAAGCATTTGGATCACTTGAGTAAGATTTCTTAGAGCTCATCAGTACAATACAGCACTGCATGTGGCCACTTCATGGTCAGCAGCGGGCAGATAAAGCCCCAGTTTCCTTCCCTGGTCTATTGTAACTATCTAACCTTAAAGGAAGTCATGTCTGGACCAGTGTTGTGCTGTCAAGTGCAAAGTAAAAGCCTTACATGGCATGCTTTCTTTCCTGCTACATCTTTGGGCTGGTAACCTTTGGCAGAGAAAGTGACTCGTTATTCGGGTGTAGTAAGGTTAAGCTCCTGTGTTTGTCACAGTTTCTGTTGGAGCTGGTAACTGTCTTTTCCAGGGACTGACATAACTATCTTGGATAAAATGTAGCTATTAATTGGAACACTATTGTAAGTAGGAGGCTAATTATCTGCTAAGTATTTTGTTTCTAAAAAGCGGGGTGCTTTTATGCTTGGGTATTGGTGTTGGGAGTCCAGAAGCTTTTGGAGCATTTGTATAGAACACAAGGTGTGGGGGCAGAATGCCCATTAGTTGTTTGACACGAGGAGTTGCTTGGTGTGAAGAGGCTTCATATTTAGAAATGACTTTTAATTTTCATGTTTCTTGTTTTTAACTTTAGTTAAGACGATTCTCTGCGAAGGAGGGGTACCACAGAGACCAGTTGTGTTTGTCACTCGGCCAAAGCTGGTAGATGCTATCAAGCAGAAACTGCGCTGCTTGGGCAGTGATCCAGGCTGGGTCACAGTCTATGGGATGGCAGGTTGTGGGAAGACTGTTTTAACAGCAGAAGCTTTAAGAGATCGTCAGCTCTTGGAAGGTACTAATTGACAAATGGTCTATATTTTTATAAAAACTACTACAAGTGTATGCATATTGGACATTTATGGCAGAGTATCCTAGGTCACCTTTGAAAGTGATTTAGGTTTCTAAATTCTGCAGGTGCATCTGAAATATTTGCCTGCATCTTCAAGCTTTCACGACCACTTAGTACTGTAGGACCATTAAATATTTTACTAATTTGGGGGAAAAGATTCTAAATAGCTTTTCACCTTGGAGTCTGCTTCGGTTTATAAGAGCAGATACATCCTTATTAGCTTGAAATTGTTATTCTGGTAGTGCAAAGTAGTCATGTTTAGTTTATATTTCTTTGGGGCAAGGCAAAGAGTCTGAGAAGTTATGTGAATCTTAAAAAATCTTGCTCTTTTTCATGTATTTCAATAATGGCAGGGATTTGTGAAGTGATTACACTAGTATCACTTTATCTTCGGGCAGATCATAAATGAAACCATGTAATGATTGGATATTTGGAGGCGAAAGTGGGACTTGGACATTAGAAAACATGCTGTAGAGATAGAAACAACAGCATCCTCTGCTACAGCTGACTCTTCTAGATGCCTTCTTGCTCGCTGTTTTGGGATAACTTTGACACCCCAGACTCTGAACTCCTGCAGTTGTACAGGGTGAAAAAAGTAAATGCTAAGCCAGACTAGTGTGAAGATGGACACCAAAGTGGTTGCCAGGGGACAGACAGGAAGGCAGGCATGTAGAGGGGAGGGATGACATTGCATGACAGTGGCAGTGTGAATTGTCTTTGGAAACTTGCTCTACAGAGAGTATTTCTTTAAAAATAAGAAATAGTGGTCTTGCAGCACCATCCTTCTGTGTTGGCTGACAATTTTTACAGTTTTGTATTTTAGCTGAAATTGATTTTTCATTGTTGTTGTAAGGTGCTATTGAAGATTTCTGATTTTAAAGGTATACTGTAATTAATAGAGCTTTTTCTTTAATTAGATTACTTTCCAGGAGGAGTTTACTGGATCTCTGTTGGAAAACAAGACAAAGCAGGGCTCCTAATAAAACTTCAGAATCTCTGTAGTAGATTAGAACACGACTCGACTCTCTCACAAAGGCCACCACTTAACATCGAGGAGGCTAAAGATCGTCTGCGTTTGCTGATGCTACGCAAATATCCCAGGTGTGATGTCAGTGAAATGAAACGCTGTGCTTTTAACTGATAAAACTTCATAGCAGAACTTTAGTCTAATCATCTGTGTCTGTGTTATGGTTGCATGTCTCTCTGGTGTGTATTTTGTCTTTTTTTTTTTTTTTTTAAAAAAAAACAACTTCCTATTTCATCCATTTTTTTGCTTCCCCTTTTTCTGTACTCTAGATAATTAGGAAGTGTTATTTAAAGTCTAACAGTACTTCTAGAATTTGAATTTTTGTGTAGGGTTCTTGTTACTTATCTGACCAATTTTAAGTTTGCAAAAGCTGAAGGCTGAATAGTTGTCAGAGCTAGATGTATAGTATACATAGTTTAATCCTGTCCTTGTTCTCTTGGGTTTTTAATGGAATAACTTAAGAGACTTATTTTAGGCTTGTCCTGGATATTAATATATTTAGTAGGCTTCTGCTAACAGAATATGTTAACCAGCTGGGCAGGAGTCACATTCACTTGAAAAATTGTTGGCCATTGAACAACAAAGGTTGGAAACAAACAGTCAGAAATAAGAATTGCTCTAACTTTCAGTGTCCTTTATTGTGTGTGTAGAATGCTTCACTGCTCTGTGAGGATCGTACAGCTGTAAAAGGGTGTGTATTGCTGCAGCTTTTTTTCATTTTCAGAGCAGCTGATGTCTTTTTAAAGTGATCTGGAGTTATCAAAGTGAAAGCAGGTTTTCATGATAAGATCAGTTATCACCAAGAAACCAGTTGCTTTCAAACTTCAGGAAAAATGCCTTGATTTAATCAAGCAGCATCTCGAGTCACTGCACAGCAATTTTTTTTTTTTTTTTCATCTTTGAGTAATAGTTTTGTTGTTGAGGATTTCATTGCTCTCTGGGAAAATTGATAGTAAACTAAACAAGCCTGCTCCAGAGTGAGGTATCTCAGGAATTACACTCCAACCTTGTGATCTCTGTAGATGACATAGAATCACAGGGGTTGGAAGGGACATTGAGAGATCATCGGGTCCAACCCCCCTGCCAAAGCAGCTCCCTAGGACATTTCACTCAGATAGGCATCCAGACAGGTCTTGAATATCTCCAGAGAAGGAGACTCCACCACCTCCCTGGGCAGCCTGTCCCAGGGCTCTGTCACCCTCACTGTGAAAAAGTTCTTCCACGTGTTGGTGCGGCTCCAACTTGGAGCCATTGCCCCTTGTCCTATCCCCACAGACCACTGAAAAGGGGCTGGCCAATTCCCCCTGCATCCCATGCTTAAGATATTTATAAACGTTAATTAGGTCCCCCCTTAGTCTTCTTTTCTCAAGACTGAAAAGTCCCAGCTCACTCAGCCTTTCCTTACAGGGGAGATGTTCCAGGCATCTTCGTAGCCCTTCTCTGGAGTCTCTCAAGGAGATACCTGTCTTTTTTATGGAATAGAAGAATACTAGAATTATTGTACCAGGGAAAAAATAAGATCTTTCTTATGAACAAAAGATTTGAAAAATACTGCCAAGTCCTCCACAAGAAATCTTTCTAATCTTAACTGCTTTTCCCCATTTAAAAACCATCTTAATGTGATCACACTATTCACCTTAGTCCTGTTTATCCTTTCCCTACTCCTCTATCCTAAACACCTTGAGCGTGTTGCCAAAAGTTACTCTGAAGATAGGAACTTTGTGTCCTTGAAAATCCTGTAAGTTTGTGAAAATTAACAGTTGGATAAAGAGAAATCCAAGTAGGTGCCCTCAAGTGGCGAAAAGGGATACACAGAACGAAGGGAAACCTATTTTGTCTTGCTAACTAGCCAGCTCTGGTATGTGAGCTGGTAACAGGCTGCAGCCTGCCCTGCAGCCTGCCCAGTTAGGCATATGTGAGATTGCTGTACAAACAACACATCATCAGCAAGACTTTCAGTTTATCTGGGAAATGAAGCGGGCATGGGAGGAGGTAGAGAGGAATGTACTGGTGAGTGAGGTTCATAGTGTGCAAGTGTATTGGAAACCAAGCTTCACTAGTTCTGTGGCTTAGGGAGTTTGCTCTGTGTTGGAATTCTCATCAGTGACAAAAAGTGACTTCAGATATTTCTGGATTCAAATAGTCAACCCAGTACATTGCTTGGAAATAAAGTACTAGCCAAAAGAGTTAAACTGTGTATCTAGCACATTTCTCAGGATTAAAGTATTATTGGAATGAAAACTTTCTAAGCAAAATAGTACTATGTTTTTAGGTGGATTATGGTTGAAGTAATTGAAGGGGTTTTGTTGTCTTGGGTTTTTGTGGGCTTTGTTTTACAGTGATAACTGTAAATTCTGAAAGTGTTCTTTCATTAGCAGTACTGTATTTTAGCACTAATAGTTGATCTGAAATCTGCAATATTTCTTTTTGCACTAGATCGCTCTTGATCCTGGATGACATTTGGGATTCCTGGGTATTAAAAGCATTTGATAATCAATGTCAGGTTCTTATCACCAGCAGGGACAGGAGTGTAACAGATGCTGTGGCTGGTAAGGAACAGTTTCTTCTCCTGCATTATAGATCGTGTGTGTATGCACATGCAATTTGATCTTGTGAGCTTTTAAAAGAATCTGATAAAATTTTGTGTGTGTCAACTTGTGCATTAGTGCAAAAAAGGTTTAGAATTCTGTTCTGTAGGACTTTATGCTCTTTGTGAGAATGTTAAATGTTTTCCTGGTAGTTATGTGTCCACACTGAAGTGGTTCTCGATGGGATAAATTAACATCTGTGATGCTGCTGTTGTTAGACTGTTTATCCTGTTAAGCAGTCACTTCTGTGGCATGTCTGTAACACAATTGTAATTATTACATTATTACTATAATTCTTTTGTCTCTATTGCAAACTTGATTCTGATAAGTAGAATTTATACTCTTCTTAGTCCTAAGTGTATGAAACACTATGCAAAGCATTGTGAGCCAAGTTCTTTCCTCCAGAGTTTACTTGGAAAATAGTCTCAAATTCCATAGGATTTTTTACATTCTTACACATTTTTTTCATGTTTCTATGTCTAGGCAATAAATATGAGGTTCATGTGGAAAGTGGACTAGCACATGAGAAAGGACTGGAGATTTTATCACTATTTGTGAATATGAAAATATCAGAACTGCCAGAACAAGCTAACTGCCTTGTAAGGGAATGCAAAGGTATGCTTTTTCTGCTCTTTACCATTTGCCCCATAATATGTTTTTTTTTTCCCTAGGGTTTGACTTAACAGGTGGAGGAGGGAGACCATTCTTTAATACTGTACACTTTAAATAAAACACAAATATTAACACATTTTGGGTTTTTTGGCTTTTCTTTCTTTGGTGGTTGTTGGGTTGGTTGGTTGGTTTGGGTTTTAAACTAAATAGAAGTGTCTCACATCAATTTTGGAGTAGTTTTCTTCAGCATGTCTCCCTACTGCACCCTACTACACTGAAATTTGGTGAATTTGCAGTTGTCCACATAGATTATGTGTTTTGTCTGTTTGCTGCACTTCAATAATTTAGTCAGTGTATTGGGAAAATTACCTGCTTTATTCAGCCACTTGAATAAACGATTGGATTGTGTTCCATGAAAGCTTCTTAAGATTAATCTTTTCTTTCAGGTTCTCCTCTTGTGATATCCTTGATAGGCGCATTGTTACGAGACTTCCCTAGTCGTTGGGAATACTATCTCAGACAGCTGCAGAATAAGCAATTTAAAAGAATAAGAAAATCATCATCTTACGATTATGAAGCCCTTGATGAAGCAATGTCCATAAGTGTTGAGCAACTGGATGACAATTATAAAGACTACTATAAAGATCTGTCTATCCTCCCAAAAGATGTTAGAGTACCTACTAAGGTAATGACAGCAATGCAGAAATCGCATCATTTTTAGGGAGATACAAATAATAATTTTAAAGAATTAATAAAATTTATAATTGTTGTGTTTAACTTATGTTGTAAGTAACTTGATAGTAGTTGCTAGGTTGGGTAGGTCAGGTCTATTATTGTATGACTTCTATTGTCAGCAGTGAGACTACAAATTTGTAACTGAATAAGTTTATTAGATTGCAACTGAGCTCTCTGAAGGTTTAAAAACTGTTACATGAAATTTGTCTCCTTTAAGAAAAAAGATCTGGTCAAAAGATAAATCAGCACAAGTAGACAAAAGATGGGATAACTTGTATCATCTGTGCTATATAGATTGGTATGGAAGAATTGATAAACGATATAAAAATCAGTAAGCTGTAATATGTCTATATTTGTCAGCATGTGTTTTGTCAGTTAACTGATAGCATTTGATGACATTCATAAAAGTCATACTACCCCTTAGTTCTGATTCTTTTCTGTCTTAACGCACTTTTTATAAGGTTCTCTGTATTCTTTGGGATATGGAAACTGAAGAGGTTGAGGATATACTACAGGAATTTGTTAACAAATCACTGCTGTTCTGTGACCGTAACGGGAAGTCATTCCACTATTACTTACATGATCTTCAACTTGACTTTCTTACAGAGAAGAATCGCAACCAGCTTCAGGTAGGGTGTTGATTAATTTGTTTTAAACCATACTTTCCAAAGCTGGGTGTTCCTCAGAAGATGTTCATTCATTAAACAGTATTCAGAGTAGCATTGCAGAATAGGTGCACAATGCAGTTAAACTTAATGCTTGCTAGGTATCAACTTTTTGTTTTGTTTTGTTTTCAACTTGAAATGAGGGATTTCACTGTGGTTCTGTTTGGAACTAAGAAAATAAACTGACAGAAGACTTTATATCACGTATTTCCCTGTTAAAGACTATTCCAGTGGGAGGTTAAATGTTCCACTGATGATTCCAAAGTCATCAAGACACTACTAGAGTAAGAAGCTGCTTCTTTAATGCAGAGAAGTGCTTTTTTCTGTCCTTTTCAATTTAAGGAAATACTTGCAGGGAGAAGACTCATAACGTGAGCCAAATACATTTATTAGTTCTGAAGGACAGGGCAGAGAGTGTAGATACGAAGAAAAGGCAAGTTGTCTACTTACATAAGGGTCTTTTTTGTTGACAACCCATGTGAAATGTGAAGATGTATTTGATAGCTGTTGTCAACCTAAGAAGGAAGGTTAACAGCTTGCTTTTTCAGGCTGTTACTTTATAGAAAATGTTTTTGGAGAAGTTTTAAGCAATAAATTAAGCTAAGTGTATGATTTTGGAAGGTAGGCTTTTCTTATTTCATTTGTTGACATTTTCTGATGGCGAAATAATACCATACCTCAATACTATATAATATTAGTAACAGAGTACTCCCATACTGAAACCAGTCCACACCTTGGTATAGTATTATCTGAAAACGTGTTTTGATTCACTTTGCAGGAGCTACATAAGAACATAGTAAATCAGTACAAGAAGCATTACAAACTTAATACGCCTGTTCCATCTCAAGAGGATTGCATGTACTGGTATAATTTTCTAGCATATCACATGGCTGGTGCCAACATGCAGAAGGTAAGTTCTGACCAGTGTCCTCTGTTTCCCTTCTTGACCCACCCTCCCCTCCAGGTTTTTTTCCACTTGAACCTCTCTTCTCTCAGGGTTTTGTAAACACTCTGACACACAGTCCTTCAGGGACTCCACTGGTAATCGCTGTCTTTTATGGAAATTACTATATTCCTACCCATTGTGTCTTGCCTTTTCAACCAGCTCTTGAGAATATTTCTTGTTTTGTATCATAATTACTTTGTCTTCCTGTTGAAGAGAAGAAATCTTCTCTAAACTTTTTTTTGAAAACCCAGGCTTGCTTTACTGTATGATAACACAAGTAAATTGATTTCTTCAGAGAATTTTATTGGATTACTTACTCTTCTACTGAAATCTTGTTAGTTTTTTTTTTCCTCTTATGTCATACAGTATGAAAGTTCATTCTCTGTATTACCAGATTTTAACAACTAGACAGACCTTGGGCTGCTGGGTCCCCTGAGTCAGAGGACCATGAGTGTGGGAACAATGATTTTCCATTTGTGGACACTGAAATTGTAAGGGATCGGCTGAATGTTCCCAAGTCTGTGGGTCTTGATGGGATTTGTCCCAGAGTACTGAAGGAGCTATTGGATGTTACAGCAGGACCCCTCTTGATCTTCTACCAAAGGTTTTGGTGTGCAGGGAGGTCCCTGCTGACTGTGAGCCCATCAGTGTTATTCTAGCCTACAAAAAAGGTGTGAGGGAAGACTGGGAACTACAGAGCTGTTAGTCTAACCTCAGGGTTTTTTTAAATTTATGGAGAAGATTATACCAGGTACTAGTGGAAAGTATTTCAAGAATCATGTGATTATCTGGCACAGTCAACATGGGTTCACAAAGGGAAGGTCCCTGTTAATTTGATATCCAGTGAGAAGATCACCCACCTAGTGGATGGAGGCAAGGTAGTGTGTGTAGTTTTTCTGGATTCTAGCAAGGGCTTTGATATTGTCCAGAAGGATGTGGTGAGGGACAGGTTGTCCTACTGTGAAATGAGCAGCTACATAGTGTGCTGTGTAAGGAACTGGCTGAAGGGCAGATCTCAAAGGGTTGTAGTGATTTTGGGCCTACATTTGGCTGGTGACAGGTCACTAGTGGTGTTCCTCACAGTTCAATTCTAGGGCCAGTTCTTTTCAATGCATTTATCAGCCATCTGGATGCATGAGTTGAAGACACCATTAGCTCCTATGAAACTGGGAGGTGTTGTTGAGATTCTTGAGGAACAAGAGACCTTGCAGAGGGATCCAGATAAATTGAAGCATTCGCCTGTGATTAATGGGATAAAATTTAATGAGTCAATGCTGAGTGATGCTGGGCACACATATAAGCTGAGAGAGGAGTGGCTGAAGGGCAGCCCTGCAGAAAGAGATCTGGGATGCTGCTCAGCAGCAGGCTCAGTGTGCTTGGGCTTGCCTAGTTAGGAGAAAAGGAGGCTAAGGGGCAACCTCATTGCTCTCTACAGCTTCCTGAGAAAGGGAATTGGAGAGGGAGGTGCTGAGCTCTTCTTCTCCAGTGTGGTAGCTTCTCCTACTACTCAGTAGTAGGATGTGTGTGAATGGCTCAAAGCTGCCCCAGGGGAGGTTTAGACTGGACATTTCTTTATGCAAAGGATGGTCAAATCCTGGAATAGGCTTCCTAAAGAGGTGGTCAATGCCCCAAGCTTGTCAGTGTTTGAGGCATTTGGACAATGCCCTTAACATGCTTTAGCTTTCGATGAGACAGTTGGACTAGATCCCTTACAACTGAAATATTCTATTTGCTGTTTCCGATTGCCTTTTAAGTACCCTTCTAATTTTTAAGTTAAATGCAACTGCAACACATTTTTTTTGCTTTTGTTCACACTCAGCCTCGTTATTAGAATGATCTTTGCTAAACTGGACTAGGAGAAGCTATTTCAGAGTTGGATCAATCTTAAATCAGGCCTTGAGTGCCGCAGAAGTCAAGACTTGCTTCTTACCCTCATCCCTTCCCTGACTAGTTGCATCAAAGAGCAAACCTTTGCATTGAAGTAACAAGCGTAACCTCCTAGACCCAGAATTTTCATACCTGATTAAGCAAGATGCAGGAAACAGGAAATGACCTAAGTTTTTAACTGGGGACAATTGTACCTGTGCTTTTCTTTTTCCCCTTAAGCAGGTTGTTGTGGAACTCACTTTCCAAACTTTATTTTGTATTTCTTGTAGGAACTTCGTGACCTTATGTTTTCTCTAGATTGGATTAAAGCTAAAACAGAATTGGTAGGGCCTGCTCATCTGATTCATGAATACGTAGAATACAGTTCAGTCCTGGATCAAAAGGTATGATACTAAAAGGTAAATGATCAGTCTGCTCCAAATATATTTTTCAATGTTTAATTACATTTTATTGGGCGTATGTATATATGGGGGAGATGTATAGAAAGCTTAAAGTGAAACATAACTTACTGCTGGTTTTAAACTTTAGCTTAGAGAAGAGAACAACGAAAACTTAGTTTTAGTTGTAACTTTAGTGTGTACCCAAGTAGTTGACCCCAGAACTTAGTAACTGAGGCAAACAACAATAAATAACGGTGGGTACATGGTGCTCTACTTTTGAGGCATAGAATTTTGTTGGCCGCATGGAATTGTCTTTCTGATAGTTCACAATGACTGCTTACTGAGTAAACCACTTTTGCCCTTATCCTTTATTTTAAAAAGTAAGGATAATGCACCTTCCTGAATTGGATAATGAAATACTTCAGTCTAGCATATGTACTTGCTAATAGAACTAAATAGAAAAATGAGCAAAGTATTTATCTAAGAATATTTACTTTATAGAAAATTATAAAAGCAAAAGGTGCTTACAGAAGTAGTCCACTTTCTATGCTATCAAATCTTATCTGCTCTGTACATAGGATAGCACAGTACGTGAGAACTTCCAGGAATTTCTGTCTTTAAATGGGCACCTTCTGGGACGGCAACCATTTCCTGACATCATACAGCTGGGTCTTTGCCAGCCAGAGACATCAGAGGTGTACCAGCAGGCCAAGCTGAATGCTCAAAGAGAAACAGGAGCCTTTTATTTGGAGTGGATGTAAGTAGCTGCAGACGACCTGCTGATAATCTGGTCCTGTGATCCGAGAACATAATTCAGTGTCCAACCAAATAAAATGTATGGCAAATATGAGGACCTTTTTAGGAACTGACATGTTTTTTCTGGGCAAAGAAAGTGAAATAATTTTCAAGAATTTGTGGGAGGAGGGTGCTCTGGATATGTAGGACCACAAATTACTGGTAATTGCATAGAAATAACTAAAGCAATATATTTACTTCTGTACTCAGGGATTGTTCCTTATAAATAAATATAAAGATAAAAATGAGATCCTTTGAAATTGCTGTAAACATTTTTTTTGTTGTTTTTTTTTAAAATAATTGCAGTGCAAGTATTGGTTATGTTACAGTATGTTTTTAGGTTTTCTCATAAAATGTACACTTGAAATAGGAGACCATTTGTGTTAACTTGCAAAGTTTTTGAAAGCAGTAAGATGGGAAATACGAAAAAGCTTTGTAATCTCTACCCAGTCTTGAAATTTCTCCTATTTAAAGAATTTTTTGATGTTTTCATATTTTTGCCAGTTGTTTAAGGAAAAAGTATACATATCTAAGCATTTTTTGAGCACAGTCCAGTAGTCATCTGACTATGTAACCGTTGTCTGTGTTAGATTCTTCTGTTTGATGTTTCCATTCTGGTAACTGCAGTACTTAGTGGTTACAAACCAGACTGACTCTATGGTAGGTAATTATCATAATAATCAGACAGATTAATGCAGGCATGGGTGAATTCAAGTCTTTGTCTTTGAATACCAAATTTAACAAAAACACTTGGAAGTGGTAAAATTCAAGAGTCTATCTCCAGGTAGACCTTGGATGTGGGAGACATATGGTGAAGAACATGACTGAAATCAAAACCACAGAGGCTGATTTTTTTTGTCTTCCACCCTAAGGGAAGGTTGTAAAATTGTATGTAGGTTATATAGGTGAATATGCTGCTCTCTTGACCAGCAATTTTAGCTGTGTTTTAAAATATGAAAAAAACCCACAACAAAACAATGTTGTCTTAAATAAGTCAGTATTTTGCAGTGAAAAATTGCTTTCATTCTAAAGTGCAGCTACTTTGAGATGTTTTCTTTAAATTGTAAGCCTGAAGATTGAAAATGTTAATTATAAAAACTTGAAGTACATTGATTCATTTTGATTCTAGAAAAAAAATCTTATAACAATCTATTCATCACCAGCAATCATCTTATTACAGTGACAGCCTTCCTTATTAAGATCTGGTTAAACAGAATTATGTTTGCTACTAATTCTTTGTTAAAGTGAGGGAGGAGTCATCTACAGTGTTAAGATTCTGTACTTAATCTCTGATTGAAATGTAGTAGTAGCCACAGATTTTATTTAAATACCTAGTGATAAGAAATGAGCCATTGCTGTGAAAATTAAGTAAATGTAATAGGATCTAAAGAAATGTACAAATGTTTTTGAATAACCTTGAAAAGGATCTGCAGGAGAACAAGAATTCTCGGGGGGAAAAAATTGGATATAGTATATATGGGATCATTAAAACATTATTAGGGAAGGCTGTGTCTTGCAGTGCAACATAAAGTAGCACATTAATTCCTCATGCACATATTACCTTTCTTGATCTCTAAGCTGTAACTGTTGGAGGGCAATAAAAGCTCAGAGTGAACGTTGGAATTTGTGTTTCCTTTGTTCCTTCAGCATAAAGGACTGAGAGGTAAAGTGTAGTGGGTTTGTTATCAAGCTTGTTGCTCAAGATGTGTGAAAAAGCATCCTCTTTCTGTAGAGGATTTTGAATAATAAAAAGGCATGAGGGAACCTTGCTCTTCTAAAATCAACTGTCTTACCCCATAGAAATAAAAAATCCTTGAAGAACCTCTACCGCCTGGTTGTTCGGCCACACAGAGATGCAGTTTACCACGCCTGCTTTTCCAAGGACAGGCAGAGAATAGCATCATGTGGAGCTGATAAAACACTTCAGGTAAGATCCCTACACGTGAGTGCAGAGAGATTCTGAGTGCCATTTTGATAACACTTGTTAACACTCCTGTCACTTTTCTTTTGCTCTTACGTGGAGGTGTTGGGGATCTAGAACATACTGGAGACAATGGATATATTGTTATATAAACATCGAATTGCATGTTTAGAATAGTAAATTCTATCTTCTAGTCTGAAAGCTAAATGGTGTGGTTTCATTGCTTGTACCCTCAGTGATGCAATACTTGAAGGGGAGAGATTTTTTAATGATACAGAGAAGCTTACAGTCTAAGTAATGCACCCCAGTGTGTTTAATATTTGCTTGTAACAATGTTATTTTCAGTTACAGTAGAACTGAGAAACAGGCAGATGTTTTAGTTACAGCTTTACTATTTTTATGGGATAGTGGCAGACATTATATTACTTTGGTGCTTAATTAGTAAGTTACTTCATACAAAAGAAATAAACCTGGGAAGAAAAATGAACCCCTGAAGTCCAGGACAGTATTAGGTTGGAAACAGGCCCAAATGTTTTAGGAAGTGGATTAGGAGACAGAGAAGAAAGTGACTAATGCAAATTTGCCAGCAGTCTGCCTGGAGGGGAGCCAGCCAGCTCTCAAGAAAACTAGCAGTCAGCCAGCCAGTAACCTGGTAAAGTATCCCTATTCCAGACAGCCAAAGGTAAGGGAGAAGAACGACTTTTCTGCAAGCCTTTGGTATTGTTTTGGATGCTTGATAACTTGAGCACTCAAGTAATAATATCAGTGGTGCTTGGTTGCTGTTCATTTGGCTACTTAGTGTGTTGTTACTGTCGTTTTATTTATTTTATTTGCTGGCTTCTTCAATACTGCGATCATGGCATCCACTGAAGCAGATACCTGGTGGATGTACTCATTTTGTGCTATGCTGAAGTTACTGTGCTGGCATTCTGTACCTAATGGCCTGACTGCAGATTGCTTACTTTTCTCTTTGTTTTCTACCCAAAAAAGTAAAATCTGTGGATTGTGATTGCATTTAAGCTAAACCTTTGTTGAAGAAGTAGTAGAAATATTAGCAGTAATCATTACTTTCATTGTTTAACTTTGAACTTCCTAATGTTTTTTTCTAATAGTGGGCTAAGCTTTTCAGTTTTCACAGCCACTTCTGACTGTTTCTGTAAAATAAAAAAAATGATTGCTAGATTAAGAACAGACATCATGCAGAATTTACTGTAAATGTAGATTTTTCCCATTACTTCAGTATTTCTGTTCTTATTTGAGCACATACCAACCACCTCATTGCCATGGATGTTCCTATTCAATGAAAAGAGTAAAGTAAGAAATGGGGACTTCACAATTGTAGTATCCTGAACACTGCTGTAAAGAACACCTTGTGATTTGTTTTATAATTAAGAATATGTAAGCTAAGGAGGAAAGGAATTTCTCCCTCCCCATCTCTGAATTTTTGGAAATTGATTAATATGTGACACTTTTCCTCAATTGCTCTTTTACTGCCTAGAGATAGCTCAAGACTGAGACTTGTCATCCTGTATGACTTTTCACTACTACTTTTTCATGGTTGCTCACCAAATAATGAATCACTGTTGAAATTCTTACTTTCCACAGTGGGATGTGGATACATATAAGGATGGTTGTATGTATAAAAAACCACTGGAATCTATAGTTCTAAGAATAGTTTAGATTTGGTTAATAGATAATATTTTGAAGTTAATATTTAAAATTGCTGAGAAAGGACATGGGTTTAGGCTTGAAGAGCAAGGGTAGAAATAGTCATTAATGGAACACAGTGCATACAGAAATCTTTCTTTTTAAAATCAGTTTTTGCTGTTTCCTCTATTTCTATCATCCTTACAAAACTGAAGCTCAAATCAAATATTTTTGTAGCTATTATGCTAATTTCCCTGAAATTATAAATGCTTTCAACAGAAACCAGTTTTATGAAGAGCTGTATATAGAGGGCTGTTTGAGAATAAACAGGCTTGTATTTGTGTTTTAAAATTCTATGTGAGTTCTGAGATATTATTGTTTATTGTTTTAGGTGTTTAAAGCAGAAAGTGGAGAGAGACTCCTGGAGATAAGTGCCCATGATGATGAAATACTCTGTTGCGCTTTCTCTGCAGATGGTGAATTTGTAGCAACTTGTTCAGCTGATAAAAAAGTGAAGGTAAAGAAATGGAGAGCAGGCAATTTTTATTGTCTAATTAATAATTCTGATTTCAGTTTTGACCAACTCACAGCAGATTCTTAAGACAGAGGATTTTTTTAAACTGTCTTAGATCTTATGTGGATAACTTACAACTGAACAAGCAAACAGAAAAGCTCTGCTTGTTACATAACTTAAAAGATACTTAATCTTAACATCATACTTACAGAATTACCACTTATTTTACTTGTGTTATCAGGTGATTCTTAAGTAGAACATAATGTGTGTCTAATTCTATCCATAACATGAATGTAACCATAGGTTTTTTTTCCTGTTGCACGTGAATTATTTGGAATTTTTAACATCTCAGTATTGCAGCAAAACCTTGGTGAAATTCCAGTACTTAGCAGAATGTAGTCTGAATTATGATCTTGCCTCTCATAAAATCTTGTTTCTAAATATTAAATATATATGCTCTCTCTTTACCTTTAAAACATTTTTGCTTTTTTAGGGCTTTATTTGTATTTCAGCATAGCTTACAGATTTTTTTTTTTTTTTAAATTCTTTAAATATATTTAAAAGTCTTTTCACCTTTCCATTCTGTCTAGATCTGGAATTCAAGAACAGGCCAATGTAGGTGTGTATATGAAGAACACTCAGAGCAGGTCAATTGCTGCCAGTTCAATAACAGAAGTGGTCAGTATCTTTTAGCCACCTGCTCAAATGACACTTTCATCAAAGTAAGTGGAAAACATTGAGATTATTCTCATGCTTCTTATCCTAATAGGATAATTATTGATGTATAAATATATTTAAGCAGCATAAATAACGTGTTACGTTTTGGTTTGTTTTATTTTAATGAGCCTGGTGGAAGAGATCGCAGCAGATTTAAGAGTACTGACTACAACTCTGTAATCAGACTTCAACAATACAGAGCAGAAGGAGCATTTATGCTCAGCAGAGGGGAATGGGCAAGTCCTCTGTTGGTAGGGCATGAAGGTGAGGGCTTTGGGAAGACTTTTGGAGGGTAGGATGGGAACTGGAGCATATAGGAGTGAAATACCTGCTTAAAAAACAGCATAAGGAAAATGAAGGCAGAAATTTTAGGGTTGGAAACATTAGTAATGTAAAATACTGGGTGCTGAGGAGGGGAAAACCATTGTGAAAGTGTAGCAGGTATACTTTTATATTAAATTTGGGCATAGTAAACAAGTAAAGGTGAAAGACATCAAAAGATCAGTAATCAAAGCAAGGAGTTTGTCAGGATAACCACCTGGCACTGTTCAGACTGGGAGGCAAGGTATGTGTACACAGAAAGAACAAAAATCGGGCAACTGAAGTATGTGTCTGAGGGACAAGGGAAGACAGAAGAGTCAAGTAAGATCCAAACTGTGGCAAGTAAGAATGCAGTTTCACAGTAGAACTAAGCAAATCATAGTTAACTGGCACAGCAGATGATGGTCCTACTGCCCTGCCTGTATATTTTTGCCTTTGTTGTAGTACATGTGATCTTATTCTTCAGAGGTATGGTTTAAGGAGGCAACCCAACAAAAATCTGTTGGGTGGGATTAGTTTTCTGCTTGTTTAGGTCCCTGTAGTGACTCAGTTGCCCAGTTCCAGTGCAAGGGAACTGCTGGAGTGAGATTGTTAGTCGGGGGGGCAACTGTCTCTTCTAGCTGGTGCTTTATCTGTTATATGAAGTCTCATCTGAAGAGCTCTTGTGAGAGCTTGTGTTTGTGTAAACGGGAGGTAACACACAGTTCCAGTCTGATGTCAAGGTGGAAAATGGAGGCTTTTGTGCTGACTGCCTGAGTATCTCAAGAGATGTGTTCTCTGTCTGATACTGACTTGGAAGGGGTATATTTAGAAGTCTCTTGTTTAAAATGACCATTTCTATACTGTATATGTGGTTAAGATTTTGACAGCTTGACACTTTGAGTAATGAGTAACAGAACTGAAGTATGCATAGTAATCAAAACGGCTATTCTTTTAAGCTCTCGAACACTCAACTACATGATTTGTTTTTTTAGTATATAGGATAAAGGAAGTGTGGGCTATAGGTTTTGAAAACTCTGTGAGGGTGGTGGGGATGAGGACCCCTGAAAAAACATGTTGAATGTTCTTTTAATTTTGTTAGCCTGGACTTTGGCAAGGATGATATTCCGACTATCCAAGACTAAGAGAAGAGATTTCATTCTTGTAACTGTATGTAAGCTATGCAATTCTGAACTTTAAAGTTGACAGGGAAGGAGGCCAAGAGAAGCTTCTTCCTCAGTCTGAAGAAACTTTCAGTAATTTTGTGCTGTTCAAGGGCCTTGACTGCACTGTGCAGATAAATTAGCTAGTTCTATGTAATTCAGATGGAGGTAAGTTGTGGGGTAGTCTGTGGCATAGCATCAAGTCCATGAGTATGTGGGTAAAACTAAGAAAAAAGGAAAAAAAAATTAAAAAAATGAGGTTTTGATTGCCAGTGCATGATTTTAAGAACATCATGAACAGTCTGTCTTTGAATAACTCATGAATATGATGATATTTATATGTTTATTTCTCACGCAGCTTTGGGATTTGAATGAAAAATATTGCAGAAATACGATGATGGGTCATGTAAATTCTATCAATCACTGTAGATTTTCACCAAATGATGAATATATTGCCAGCTGCTCAACAGATGGAACAGTAAAGGTACACAGTGTATTTTTAAATCAACTGTTTCTTTTGATGATGGATTTTTTTGTTTGTTTGTTTTATAAAATGAAAAATATGTATAAGAAAGTTTTGTGCTGTGTGGTCAGCTTCCATGAATTAAATCCTGAAACATTTGATCATTGATCCCATTTTTAAGGCAAGTTTTTAAAAGGGCTTGTCCAGCTCTGTGGAAAAAAATTATGTGCCTGTAGTTGTAAATTATTTCTAGCTAGCCTCAGTTTGAATCCTTTACTTCTCTTTAAAATGTTTTTCCCCCCTCTGATGTACTTTAAGAAATCTTGGGGGGAATGACTGAAACTGATTTTTTTAAAAAGGAAAATGAATACATTTCTAGATTAATTGCAAGTTCTGTCATCTCTGAAAATGAATCATCAGTAGACATAAAAGTTAAAAGTAATTTCTATGTGCCATTTTGATGTATGCACTGGAAGAGAATTGAGAGGTTTATGTTTTGTTATTCCTCAGAATGTAAGTATTCTTTTTATTGCCTTTGGTTGCAACAGAACTATACTATTTCAGAATTGTAGTTCTTAAAGCACTTACCTTTCTGTAGAGTTGCTAAATCAGGAAAGAGCAAGCACTGTCACTGGAAGTGACATTTTTCAGAAGGAAAATTGTTGTGGAATGAACAGAAATTTTCAGTAGGTTTTTAGCAGGTACCTCAATGAAGTTAGGGTGCAAAGTTAGATGTGTACCAGATTCTTATGGCGAGTAGAGTTTTAATAGAGTTACAGAGCAGATATTATTTTTGTCTTTATTCATCCTGGGCGTGTTTAAAAAAGGGTAGATGATGTACTTAGGGATATGGTTTAGTGTAGGACAGGAATGGTTGGACTTGATGATCTTAAAGGTCTTTTCCTACCTTGTGATTCTGTGAAGAACCAGTGTTGTAGTTGGGAAGGTATGAGGAAAAAAAACCCCAAGGAGGGTTCTGCTACAGTGTAATTCTCTTTGTTTCATGGTACTTTAATTTCTTTTTTCTCATTTCTTTTGGTCTAAGCTGTTAGAGCTTGTGAATATGCTAATAGCGTTTCTTGGCCAGGGAAAGCAGCAAAAGCTTTTTTGTATTCCAACCTCCCTTCTTCCCTAAAATTGGGAGTTCTCTCTCCCCTGTTTTACTCTGTACCTACAACAGTAGAAAGATTTCCTGTATTTCCTTTTTGTTGCAGCTTTGGGAAACGCGCTCAGCAAATGAACTGAAAAGTATTGAGATAAAAGATTTCTTCAAAAATGCAGACGAGCAACCAGATGATGTGGAGGTTTTAGTAAAATGTTGCTCTTGGTCCAGAAATGGTGACATGATTTTGGTGGTAGCCAAAAATAAGCTTTTGGTAAGTACCTCACTTGAGTAGTCTTCTTGATGTAGTATAGAATCACAGAATGGTTTGGGTTTGAAGGGACCTTAAGGATCACCTAGTTAAAAATTCTAGGTCACTTTTTGATAGGGCTGTCCTGGTTTCAGTCAGGATAGAGTTAACTTCATTTGTAGTAGCTGATGGAATGCTGTGTTTGGGAGTTAAAATGAAAGCAGTGCTGATAACACCCTGATGTTCTTAGTTGCAGTCAGACAGTCAAGGACTTTCTCAGCTTCTTCGTATTTCTCTATTCTTGAGAAAGGAGGGGCGAAGCCAGGACAGGTGACCCAGATGGGCCAAAGAGAGTATTCCATGCCAATTACGTCCTGCCCAGGATAACGGGGGCTGTTGGGAGGAAGAAGAGGGGTGGTGGCGGGACGCGTGCTCCTTGGGGGGACGGTCGGGTTCCGGGACAGCTCTGGGTGGTACGGCCTGAGCTGTGTGGTTCAGGGAGAAACTGCATTGGGGATCAATAGTTTCATATTCTTTTGCTTTAAAGACCTGTTAGCATTGTTATATTTTATCTTTCTGTTATCTTAGTAAACTATCCTTATCCCAACCCACGGGCCTCTTAGTTTCTTGGTTTTGGAGTTATTTGCCCCTTCCTTTTCCCTTCCCTTGTCTCCCCCCTTTTTTCCCTTTTCCCCTGCTCTTTTACTTTAAGGAGCAGGCAGCTGCGTGGATCTCAGCCCACAGCCGGGGTGAAACCACGACAATGGCCTACAAGATATTTCAGATAAACAATGAATAGTTTCAAGAATGTACACTTTTGAGCATATAAGCTGTTTGTCTGTAGTGAAGCCATACTCCCTATCACATGCTAACTATTGTAATTATGTGTTCACAGCTTTTTGGTGTCAAATCATGTGATTTGTTAACACAAGTCATTGTAAGTCATCACAGTACGATCCAATACTGCGACTTTTGTCCTGGTGATGAGTTAGTAGCAGTTGCTTTATCTCACTGTTCTGTTGAGGTAAGTGATTGTCTTTGCTACAGCATAACAGGAAAGGCTACTTGTAATGTGAAATTTTGGGTTTGGCTTCATATTTTCTTGTATGCAGAGGTAAAACAAAGGTAGCTATTTTGTCTAGCTTTCAATGTGCTTCATTCTTTTTAACCTTTGTTTCCTCCTGAAATGTAAAATATCAATTGGGAAATAGTTTTAAAGTTTGTGTGTTCATTTTGGACAACAGAATGCACATTGATATAAAAGGTCTAGGCTGCCATTTTTTTTTTTTTTTTAAAAGTTACTGTTGCCCTTCTTGGGAGTATAGGCCTTCCCATCCACTTGTACATGCCACTATAGAATGTGGCAACTCACTGAAAAGGAAGAAAACACCTACAATGACTTTGGGACTTGCCCAGCTAGAGTAAGCCTGTATACGTATCAGTTTTAGGGTGGGTTGGGTGGTGGTGGTGGTTGAGAGTATTTTGGGTTTGCAATTTACGTGGTTAGTTGAACTTGTATTTTTGTGTTTTGATACTATGACTGATTTTTTTTTTTAAAACTTTTTTTCTCATTTTTCCTCCCTCATCTTTTAAAATTATAGCAGTCAAAGAGGCTGCTGATTCAATTTCCCTGACCATCGAAATGTGATAAGCAGGCTCAGTTCTTGTTACATCTGATTTCAGAATGAGAAGTAAGAAAATACTAGAAGAAATAGTAATTAAGTATAGTTCTGGCTTTGAGCTTTTTCCTGTGTAAATGCAATCTTCTTTCATGTTTTTGTTGTAGTTATGGAATATTAAATCTTTATCAAAAGTAGCGTATTGCCGGGGACACATGAGCTGGGTTCACTGTGTGGCGTTTTCACCAGATGGATCTTTATTTCTAACGTCATCTGATGATCAGACAATACGTGTAAGATCACGTCTTTCGTTGCTTTAAAATGTGAATCTATAAATACAGATGATTATTAAATTAAGGAATTGTTTCTTATAAAGTAATTACACTATATGTGAAGTTTACATGTTGTAGATACTAAGTAACTATGCATGTTTATAGCCAACATCAATTTAAATATTTGTTCTTAAAATTAATTATTTAGACATTAAAATGAGCTGGTTTTTTAAACTTTATTTACTGTTTATCTAAATCTATTAAATATCTATGTGGGGGGGGTGTTGGGTTTTTTTAAGTCCAGTGGCCGTTCAAGAGATACTGTTACCTTGTGTTTTGTTTTAGTTCTTACCTGAATCAGGAATTATGAAGTCTTCTGAGGATCTTGGCAGACTAGCTACTACTTTAATTAAGATATAATTGAATGTTAATATTAAATCTAGATTTCTATAATTGTAATGCCTCATTAAGCCCTGTGAACGTAGAACTATATTTATCAAAGTAAACTTTCCTAGGACTTACAGTCTTAGAATTTTCAAAGTAGTTGAAGTACAGAAATCTGTACTTCGTTTTTTTTTAATTGGATTTTAATGCTGCTCATTGGATTGAAAATTGTGGCCTTCATAGCTATGGCTGAACACAGGGGAGTCTGCTAGTCAGCCTGGAAAAAATTAGTTCTGTTTCATCTGTTTTAATCACTACAGTAATTGCACAACCTCCCCATTAAATAAAAATAGCAGAAGCATAACTTTCATTTATTTTTTTTTGTAAAAAAAGTTACTTGCAAGTTTTTAAAGCTTTGGTTTACAGGTGTTGTTACACAACACATTTTATATCTTAAACTAATGAAATACTGTGTTCTTCAACAGATTTGGGAAACAAAGAAGGTGTGCAAGTCTTCTGATGCTGTGCTGAAAAGTGAACTAGATGTTGTATTTCACAATGGTGAAGTGATGATTTTAGCAATTTACAATCAGAAGCATTTACAGGTAAGCTGTGTTTCTCAGTATGGTAGAACACTTGACTGTTACCTGCAAATCTCACTAGGAAAGGGAGGAAGCACTGAACTGCTTGTTCATGGCTTTCAACAGTTGAATCTGTATCAGATGACTCTTATGTATAACACCTTTTATATCTAGAAACCCTGCCTCGATTAGTAAGTAAAAATGATGTTGAAACTGAAGCTGGATGCAGAGGCACAAAATTGTTTTCGTGGCTTGGGAGGCTGTGGGTCCTCCAAATGCCTTGGATGTCTGGAGCCATGTATAGACCAGGTGTTACAGAGCACTTATATGTGAAGCATAGGAACTGTTGTGCAATAGCTGAACCAATCAGCATGAATTTAGGGGACTGAAAGGTGTGAACCCAAGTCTGCCTGCAGCCTTAGGAGAGTATGGGGAGTTTAATGTCCTAAAGAAACTGTTAATGGTGGGTATGCTGTTATTACTGTGGATCCCCCTTTCTCCCCCACCAAGTAGTGTGTACACCAACACCCAAAATACATTTTTTCATTCCATGGTAGCAAATGCATGCACTCTTTTTTTTTTTTAAATCAAAAGAGAGTCATGATTCTCTAGTAGATCAAATAAAGTCAATTGATAGAATTTTATTTGAAGTTCATTCAGATTATGCTTCTACTTGACTGTAACTGTTTGAAAGCAGAAACACTTTCTCATTTGTTGCAAAATGCTGCTTACGCGAATCAATTGTGCATTAACCCCCAAAACAGCAATGCCATCTCTTCTGGCCATGAGGTAGCTACTTCAGGTGCAGCACACATAGACATAAACCTTTGCTCTGGATTGTGAAAGCAGTGAATGCTTACTGCTGGATGTATAGGTAGATGTTGTAGTAGATTCCACTGCCCTGCACTTAGGATCTGCCTGGCGGATCATCTGTTTTTGTAGAGTCATATACTTTCTCCAAATTTGGCTGAAGGCAAACATGCAAGCTATGTAATTCTGGCTAATCAGCACAAACGTTGCCTTTTATTTCTAGTCCTAAGAGATGCTCAGCTTTGCCTAAGCTGCTGCTAGCATGAGAGTGACCTTTGCAGAAACTTTTCTTCTTGTTTGCCCTGTACTACTTGTTTCTCTCTTCCTGATTATTGCTGTTGTCCTCCTTCTTGATCTACCCAAAAGTCCAATTAAAAAACCTCAAGTAGAAAGGTTGAATAATGGGAAATACAGATGTGGAAATAAAGTGTCTCCAGTGGGGCTTTGTTGGTAAAACCATTTCAGACTTTGAACCAACAGAAAGAGGTCGATGTTGCAACTAAAATTGATGTGAACAAATAATACGTGAGAAAAGAGAAGCTGCATCTGTTGCAGTGAAGGGTGGAAACCACAGTGAATGGAGTTACTCTTGTTTGTGTGGGGAGCAGGTTAGGATAGTCACTACTATTTAATCTTTCTGAATTGTAGACTCTGTAGTAACTACTGTGTAAAGGTGCAGTCTGGCTCTCATTTGAATTAGTAGACCTGATCTCTTTCTTTATGATTAGTATATTTCTATTGTAACTTTACTTGAATTGTTTCCTAGAGAAAGATGGTATTTACATTTTTCTGCCCTAAATACTATATTCTGATATCCCGAAGAGGTGCAGTCATGGGAGAAGGTTCCAGTGTAGAAAGATAATAGATTTTTTTTTTCTTGCACAAGAATGAAATTGATTGAAAAGAAATTGCAGTGAAACATGTGTACAGTAATTTAATGGTATATCTCTCTTATTTCATCTCTAAAAGTAGTTTTTCTTGCAACCATGATGTTTTGCCCATTGTAATTTATAACTTCTCAGAATTGGGGTCCTAGTCACCTTTTGATGTGCAGTATGTTAATTTTTAAATGTTTCATACTTGTACCTTTCTAAATTTAAAGTTTGTTTGTAAAATCATTGTATTCTGAAGATTTCCTCTCCCTGAACTACCCCCACCCCCCACCCAGGGAATTGATTTCCATTTAATACAGACTTGCAATTTGATGTATTGTGTGTGCTAATGAGTTTAAAGTCATACTTAGAGGATAGCTTAAAGTGTTCTATGCTCCATTTAGCATGAGTTGTAAAACCTGTGGGGTAAGGTAAACTTGGGCCTGGAGCTCACTTTATGGCTTTTGAAATTTGGAACCAGCATTTTGAGTTGTTGTTTTTTGTAGGCAAACAAACTCTAAAAAACCACCTAATACTGGTATGTGTTTCCTTCTGCAAACTTGTCCTGTTCAGGGCATATTCTATGGAGATAGTTAACTGACAATAAATTGGTTTATGAAGTAACTAATCCTTGCAAATCAAAGTTTTAAACTGGTTCACTCTTTCTTTTTTTTTTTTTTTTTAAATGTTCATAGCTCTGTACTGTAATTTATTTAAATTTAAATTGAAAAATTTAATAACTTCCTGTCTTCCAGCTCATCAGTGGAAATACAGACAGTGTTATCATGCAGACAGCAGCTCAAGAATCCCTGATTTCCTGCTGTTGCTTAAGTGAAGATCTTAAATTTGCAGCTTTTGGACAGGAGAGTGGAACAATAAAGGTATTAAACTCTAAATTTGAGTAGGAAAACACCCTTTTTAAAAAAAAAATAAAAAAAAAAAAAGTAATTTGAATGGCATTGTACAATAATGCTGTTCAACATAATACTTTAAAATTTTTCATTTGTGAGTGGTACCTAAATGACAGGAATTCAAAGGGAGTGTTAATAAGGTAACTCTGAATTTCTTTTTACCAAGGGGTAAAAAGAATGAATTATTGATTGTTCCAATCCATTGACTGAAAACCGTGTATTTATAATCTCCTGTTATTTACAAAAGAATCTGCATGTTCTTTTCTTCCTTTCCCTCAAGTATGTAAAATATTCTTGCATTCTTCATTGTAAAGGTGTTGCAGTTGTTGGATGGGAAAGTCCTGAAGTCCCGGGAGGCCTACAGGACATCCGTGCAGCATTGTCGCTTTACATCGGACTGTCAGGCTCTCGTCACAAGTGCTCATGACTCAGTTATACAGGTTTGGAAGAATTTTTAAGAAGATTATGCCATAACTTGCTTATAGTTTATTAAAAAAAGATCTTTTATACTACAGATAATATAAACTCAGTAAATGACTATTCTGTA
This sequence comes from Hypotaenidia okinawae, assembly GCA_027925045.1. Lineage (NCBI taxonomy): Eukaryota > Metazoa > Chordata > Aves > Gruiformes > Rallidae > Hypotaenidia > Hypotaenidia okinawae. The sequence continues at coordinate 63,097,404 of BSDF01000001.1, read as the reverse complement.
TCGGTCCGTCTTGAGACAAAAGACTGTAGAACTGTAGCCTGTATTTATACCTTTTGTGATTAAAAAATATCACACAATTTCTGTTTTTAATGCTGTGGCTGCTAGAAAGGCACCAACTCCTTTAAGATGGGTGAGAGGGACATCAATTTTTCAAACAAGGTAACAGTTCTAATTGCTTAAGTGAAGGGTTTGGGGGTGCAACCTGGAACTGGCTATATATGATAGGTGTGTCAGTGGGCTTGCTTATACCATCTAAAGGAATGAGGTAAAATGACCTGTCTCTGAGCAGGCTGGTGTGTCCATATAGTCCAGTACAGTGCTGAATACAGATGCTAGCTAGAAATAGGATTGCTGCAGCAGTGTAGTCTCAAATGATCTCTTGTCTCTCAGCAAGGTATGTTGGCTCCAGAGAAGCGTTCTGGCATGTCTGTATTAGCATCTCAGCTCACTGCAGGGATGCACTTTTGAAGTGAATGTCCTGGTCTATTTACTGTGCTTTAGTTTGTGCTGCAGAGTGGTTGCAGGCGTGCTGACAGGATTCTCAAACTAGAGCACTGCTCCAGCTACTGACAAGCACTCAGTCCACACAACCAAACCTGAGCTGGCTTGCAGTAAAACATCTAAAACATGTGTGGGAGCACTGTTTCACTCACCAGATTCGTTCCAGCCTCAGTGTTCTACCTACTTGCTCTTATAGGCATAACCTACGCAACATCCTGCTTCACTGTTTGTCTTGTTCTGATGCTAGCTTGAGTGTGGTTAGTTAAGGGGTACAGGCAGCTCTCCTGCTGATCGACTTTTGGAGCCTTCCTTCAGGTCTACTGTGGGTAGCTTTTCTTCTGGGTTCTCAGCTCCTTCTAGTGGACAGTGCCCCTGTGATTGGCACTGAACTGCTCAGCTTTCTGTTCTCTGGTGCAGAAAAGGTATTAATTTGGAAACAGTGAAATCATTAAATTAAATTGATGCTTAATAGCTTCTGTAAAATAGAATGACACTTCTTCAGTTCTCAGTGATTAGCTGAATTAAAAGTAGAAGGGTCATTTTGTTATGTAAAAATGCAAAACAAAATGGCATTTCATTTAAAAATATGCTTTATAAAAGAAAGTCAATTTAAGTATGGAAAATATGAGGTCTGCCAGATGATGGAAGTTTGTTGCTAGAATCAGAGGTTTAAAACCCAAAACTTCTGGGGTGCCCAGAGAATGATTATTTTGCTTTTTCTTTTTAAATTGCCAGTAAATTTTAAGCATCACATTCACTTTGAAAATCAGATTATGTGTGTATTACAGCGAAGTTTCTTATAAGTTGACTATGAAAATAGTATTGCATCCTCAGTCTTCAGCATCTCTTACTATGGGTATCTTCAATATCTAAACTTTTAATTGGTTGCCACCTTTGTAAAAACTTTTTACTGTTTTTGTGACTTGAAAATCAATCAGTTCATTCTTCTTATGTTTGCCATTGATATTTTTTTTTAAAAAAAAGTATTCCATCTTTTATGATTAGGTATGGAATTGGCAGTTGAGCGAATGTGTGTTTTTAAGAGGGCACAATGAAGCAATCAAGGATTTCAGACTTCTGGAAAACTCAAAACTTCTTTCTTGGTCATTTGATGGAACCGTTAAGGTAAATAAAAGGCTATGAATTGACAAATCACCTAAAGTACATTTTAGTGTCTCTTCTAACATCTGGTATTTCTTGCACTTTATGTGGACACATATTTTGTTGACTTGATCCTAAAGTGCAAGTGGACTTTTAAGATAATAGAAATAGAAAATGCATAATTGTATGATTTACACTCCTATATTTTAGCTATACCAGTAAGTATAGCAAAACATTGGGCTTATTAGAACCATGTAGCTGAGTTTAATCTTCTGTATATTGTTGTGTAAGATACAGGTTTTTTTAAACTTCTTCCAGTGTTGTAAAAGTAAAGTCTCTTTCTTGTATATTTGGTAGGTTTGGAATATCACTACTGGAAACACAGAAAAAAATTTTGCTTGCCATGGAGGTGCTGTTCTTTCATGTGCTGTTTCACCTGATGGTAGTAAATTTTCATCTGCTTCTGCTGACAAAACTGCAAAGGTTGGTTACTTTCCATACAAAGATAAAAATGGTGCCTTATTTGTTCTGAAATGTATGCTATATTTTTTTATTATGAAGTAACTAGTGATTAATCAAGTCACACTGGTTTGTTTCTAGTATTAATTTTCCTGTACTTGTGAACATGTTTCTAAAGCTGTTAGTCATTCATAATTGGTCTTGGATTTAATTTGAGGCCATCCTTGTGACAAACAAAATGCATGTTTAATGCACAGATTTGTGCAGAACACTGTTTAGCTCTCTCTATTGATTTGTTAATAGCCTGGCATTCTTCATTTGGCAACCTAAGTTAAGAAAAACTTCTGAAGCTTCCAGTGAAAGCACTGTTTGTAGTTTCTGGTATTGCTCTTTAGAAGCATGATGCAAAAAGAAATGAACTGTTTATTATTCTGAGGGTGCCCCATTAGATTTTTAAAGCATGAATCCCTTTCCTATGAACAGCTTTAAACTTTCTAAGTAAAGGAATCAGTTTCATTAAAGAATGTATTCCAAGGAAAAAAATACACTTGCAGTTGGTTCAGTAATTTGTAATAAATGCATTCTTGTGTGATTCAGGTAATACAAAGAAAACCAGACTACAGAATAATAGGTACATGAAAGCACACACATGTATGCATATGCACAAAAAATCCTCTGCACATTTGAATTTTAAGGCCTTTTTAGAAAGAAGTCATAACTGTCTGTTCACTTTTTCAGTCTTCTCTAATGTTTTCTACTTAGATATGGAACTTTGAAAGCTCATCTGTCCTTCATGAGCTGAAAGGTCATGAAGCCTGTGTGCGATGCTGTACTTTCTCCCCTAATAACAAATTGTTGGCCACTGGAGACGACAAAGGAGAAATAAGGGTATTGCCTTCACCTTGCTGTTTGCTTTATCATTTGATTGACAGTTCAGAGGCGATAGAGTTCTCATAGTTAGTGTTAGTCACAGATGAAAGGTGTTTGACGTGGTTACAATTAGTCAATCCAAAATTTATTAATAGTAGGAGGTAAATTAAAACTTAAATTTTAGCAATTCTTAATGATTGACTAATTTTAAAGATTTACAAGTGATTCAGTAAAATATGATCAAAAAAGCAATTTAATTACAGATTCAAAGGTGACAAGGTTCACATTAACTATGAGGTATCTTAAAGTGTGTGTGTGTATATATAAATATATATAAATATATATATATATATAAACCAGAAATGTAACACAGATATAACCAGACAAAAATTTGTGCTCAGTAATGTATGTTACCCATACTTGTAAGCACAAATGTTATGTACTTAAACAGATATGTAAGTAGAGAAGTGGCTGAAGGAAGCTAGTTTATAGTTAGGATTCCCCTCTTTTGAGTTTAGAGTGAAAACTCTGCAGTGCATTGACATTCCTCATCAGGCAATAAGTGAGACTAGAGAAGTCTGGCTTCACCCTGGTGGGTGATTCTCACAAAGCTCACGCCTGAGAAGTGTATCAGCTTGGGGCGGGGTGCCTGTCACAGCCCGCTCTCATCCAGGGATGCTCCAAGGGGTCTGAGAATTGCTATTTAGAAGGTCTGAGATACTTGACTTTTGTCAGGTACTTTTCTACTTCATCCCAGCTCAGATAATGAAATATTTTGGTACTTCCCTCCTGTTGTGAGACTCGGAACCTTTCTGGTACGCCCCTATTTGGTCTGTGGCTCAGGCACAGGTGTACGGGGTTATTTGGGGTAATTGATTATCACTATTGTTCCCAAGTAATGAGGGAACAAGAATGCTGTGGTTCAGGCACAGATGTACCAGACCATTCCTCTTACCAAGTAAGCAAGAACCAGGCACATCTAAGGGGTGCTTTAACACTCTGGTCTGCTGCTCAGGTGTGTGGCCCAGAAAAGCGGGGATACATTGCACCAAGTACCAAGCAGCTCCAGAGAGGGGAGTTACACCACCTCCATGTTCTGCATGTCTAATTCATGAGCATGGTGGTGAGTATCAGGGAGATGAGAAGTGGTGTGCCACATGAGACAGTAGTGTGCAACCATGTTGATAGATGTATGTTCCATGAATGTTGAGGAACTGATGTGATATAGTTGTAAGAGGAGAATCCATTTTTTTGATTATTCTGTCACTTCAAGTACAATGCTTATTTACAAAGGTGGGTTTTCCCTTCTAGTATAGAAAAATACATTTCAGCTCTCCTTACTAGAGATTCCCCCCCGGCCCCGCCTTTAAGTTTCCTTATGTACATAATCTTTTCTCTTCTTCAGATTTGGGACATTTTAACAGGTGCATTACTTCACTTCTGCTCCCCAGCTACTGTAGAGGAAGGAGAACCAACACATGGTGGTTGGGTTACAGACGTCTCATTTTCTCCTGACAGCAAAATGCTTGTGTCATCTGGAGGCTATCTTAAGGTAAGCCTTCAAATATCCTAACATAACTAATTAAATGGAAATACACTGATAATTCAAAAGGAAAAGGTGAAGTAATTCAAAGAAACAAACCTGAAAAGTGTTACTTAAGACAGAACTGTTCCATTTTCATGACCCTCTAGCACTTTAAATTTCTTTTCTTCTCAGATCTGAAACTCTCTGAAAAGGTCTGTTAAGAATTCAGACTTTAGACTTGGAGTTTGGTTTTGAGCTCCATATATGCAATTTTTATTAGTTTCAGATTTTATTAGCAACATACTTCATTAATATATTTAATAATAAAGATCTCTACACTTTTGTCTGCTTTAATATCCACTGAGTTTCAGCAGCATTTGTGTTCTTTATAACGAGCAGAAAATTGCTCTCTGTCAGGCTTTTTTTTTTTAAAGATACTGAAATTTACATTTATTCATAAATAGAAATTCAGAAGGAATTGCAAGTGGTAGTTTTCTGCTTTGAAAGACATTCTATAATGTCAGTCTTTGGAAGCAGGTGTGTTGAAACTGAAGAAATCAGTGTTTTCATCAGTCTTTCGTTGGTTCAGGTATCTACTGGTTAGAATTTCTGTATGTCTGTGAAATTAAAGGTTGTGAAGTTCTTGTCTCACAGAGTGCTGGAGGCTTGTTGATTGTTGGTCAATGTTTAGCTGTTGTATGTGCTACCAGACTAATTCTGCCAGTACCCATTTAAAAAAAAAAAGGGTTTTCAAGTTTCTTTTCATCTGGAAGTCTTATAAGGGTCCTAAACACTTAAGCTTGCTCATAGTTTTATTTTTAATTCTGCCTCTTTGGGGAAAGCAGTTAAGTGGGGTCACCGTGTTTTCTAGAATTTGTTACAAATTTCAACTAACTGAAAGCATGTTGTTGTATTTTATAGTGGTGGAATGTAACTACTGGAGAATCCTTACAAACCTTCTACACCAACGGAACAAACCTCAAGTCGATACACGTGTCCCCTAATTTCAAAGTGTACGTGACTGTTGATAACCTTGGCATTCTTTATGTATTACAGAAGCTGTGATTGATTGTGCTGATGAACACTGCAAAGATCATTGATTTCTCTTTTTAGGCTGGAAACAAAATTTTGCTAAATGTTTCCCTGACACTCATTAAGCTGTGAATGATATTTCATTGTTGTATTCATAATGTTTTCATGTGTATTTATGTACATTTATGCATGCTTACTCAAATGAGCATGCATTTAATCTTGGTTTTAAGTAGCATTATCATAATATTAAGTCTTGATTTACATCTTAAACATGTTGCTTCCCGTTTTGTAAGAAAATTGTATTAAGATTTATTCAAATTAGTTGAAATGAATGTTAACAGTGAAGAAATAATAGGAATATGGTGCTTTGAAATTGTACATTGTGCTAAGGCTGATGGCTCGATGCACTCTAGCCATGAACACAACTGTCTTGGTGCCTGTTGAAAACAAATCAAGTAGCTGTTCAGTTCACAGCAGCAGTGCTTCCCACTGTGTGATAAGAACCTTCATGCTTCCAACCACGTGGAGATAAGGTGCATTGTGACACAGATGAACTACTGGTGTTACGGGGAACATCTTGAGCCTCGTTTTCTCAAGGCAAAATCTGAAAGTGCAGTTGAAGTGGAAGAGATGGTGCAATGTTTCCAGCTGACCACAGCTAACCAGCTAAACTGAGGATGGCTATTATTTGAAAGTTGTTTATTGAAAAATATAAGGAGGTGTGATTTTTAGGTTTTTTTCCTTTTGGCTTTAGCATCCAGTTTATACTATGGAGACATTTGATTGTCATCAGCTTTGTTTACAATGGGATTCTATGCACAGGGATCTCTTACTAGTAATATGTGATTTTTCTCTCTAGCTTTTTTTTCAAGCTGTTTTGTATTTTTTGCAGCCTATTTATAATTCAAGTTGAACTTTTGAACTTTTGTACTAATTATACTTGTCATATCTTTTGTGAATGAGAAGATAACAGTTTTTCTTAGGTACATAGTAAGTCTTGTTCTAGTAAATTATGTCTCAACTGCTCTGAGCAACAGCACAAGCATTAATACCACAATTGTCATATTTTTGTAATGGCAGTAGGACACTCCATCTAAGTACTTGATTTGTAAAAATGCACTAGTAAGCATCTGAAATGATAATAATGAAACCCTTTGTCCCTCACTTTTAATATTTTTTTGTGTGTGTTTCATAAGATTTAATATACAGCCTTAGTATTTTCCTGGTTTTGACAATCACCAGTTTTTCTTTAACTTGAAATTCCACCATTTCTAAGGTGCTATGGAATACGGGTCAGTATAATCAAAGTACTGCTGGCAGATATATAAAGAAAAGATATTAAACAGAAAAAAACCATGTGGTTTTGTATTCTAAATATGTACAGCATTCAATAAAGATAATCTGGACAACATTGGGTGAAGTTGTAAATGAATTTTAATTAATGAGTGGGGTTTTTGGTTTTGTTTTTTTACTGGTGGGGGGAGCACTGCCTCTTTTATTGCCTTTTTATTGTGGCTTTATTTCCAATCTAACCACAGTGTGCCTTTACAAACTACATAAAACAATACTTTGACAAATAAGCAGTGAGTGGTATTGCATATCATCTTCTCAGTGATGTCCAGTGTCTGGAGGAGAGGCAATGGGTGCAAGCTGGAACATGAGAATTCCATCTCAATATGAGGGAAGAACTTTTTCACTGTGAGGGTGATGGAGCACTGGCACAGACTGCCCAGAGAGATTGTGGAGTCTCCTTCTCTGGCGACATTCAAAACCCACCTGGATGTGTACTTGTGTGACCTAATCTAGGTGGATCCTACTCTGGCAGGGGGCTGGACTAGATGATCTTTCCAACCCTAACATTCTGTGATATGAGGATGGAGGAAAAAGTGGGGAAGGAGTGAAACTGAAGTCTTGGACTGTGTTCTCCACTCTTCAGGGCAGAGTTGCTTCTACTGTCTAGCTTGTACAGAACTTCACTTAGTAGCTGGAGATTGAAGGAGCAGGCAGCGGCTCTCAGCCAGTGTCCCTTGATTTTGTAGGGACAGGACTGTGGTGGTCTGAACTGGGACACCCAACTAGGTAAAATGATCCAGGATAAATGTTTCACATGAGGAACTAGCGCAGAAAGCTGTCTTTTTGTGACAGTGCTGTTGAAACTGCTGCTAGGAAAAGCTGATCGTGGTTCAGTGCAGAAAAGCGACTGACCAGAGTTCATAGACAACTTCAGTTTTGAAGCAAGTAGTGGAGAACCTTGAAGAAGTGCAAGATAAATCGTGCATCCTTGAATTACTCATGACACCACAGCAGCATCGTACCTGTTGCTGGAACCCAAGAAGTTGTGCTTGATAGGAGGTGGCGTTTCTAGGGTGGGATGCTTGCATTCATGTGCAAATCTATGGAGGTCGCTTTCAGTCTCTGTAGCACAGGTGAAAGATGAGAAACAGCACGGAGAATATCCAAAGACCTAAAGAATAGATGTGGTTTGCATGGAGAGGATGGCAAAACTTAAAAGGTTGCTAAAATAGAGGCCAACCACAACAGCGAGGCCTTTAAAATATTGAAGAAGGTTAGGGCAGTTTACCATAATAAAGTCCTGCTCTGTCATCAGATGTAGCTGTTCTCTTTGATGTTAGAAGTATTTTAAAGGAAACAAAAGAAAGTTGGGCCAGAAGCAATTTTTATGCAGATTGAACATTAATGCTTCCATTATCTCTCATAATTCCGGATCAAATTGAATCAGCCTGCATTCAAATTTAACTAATGAGCATTGCAGATTTTATCCAGTTCTTTAACTGGAATTACATGCTGTTGTGTAAACAATTTTTAGGTACACTTCCTATTAACGATGCCTATCAGCTTCAGTAGAAGTTTTGATTCTCTTGTTTTTTACAGACCTACAGCTCCTTTGCAAATCTTTTTTGTCTTTTTTTAAATGTGGGTTTTTTTCCCCTCCCTTTTTATTAGCAAGGACTTGTACCCCCGTGCAATGCAGCTGCTCTAAAGAATGTTTTACATTGCCTTGAGTTGTAACCATTCCCTTAAAAGCAGGGTTCCCCTCCAAGAAATCTCATCTCACACTGTTGTTTGAAGTTGAACTATGCTGTCATGACTGGAGGTTTTCCAGAGTAAAGGTTTCTAGATCTCTTGTAGCGTTGGAGTGTGTGGGTAGAGCTGGAGCTGGCAACCTGTTGGCAGCAAAGGAACATCTCTCACCCCAAAATTATTCTGCCTCCCCTAAACAATATGCAGTGAAACCCTCTGTTACAGAATGCATTGCAAATTGCTGATTTCCACACACCCCCCCCAGTTTTTTTACTTACTGAAGTCTCTCTATAGGACCTACTTCTGCAGGCTGTATCAAGCTACAACAGCATGTGTCCCCTCATTTCTGCTCTCCTGAGGCATTTTATAGAACCTGATGCCGTTGCAGGTTTCGGAGAAAAGGGAAGCTGAGAAAGCAGCCTGGCTTGGGTGATGCCTTCTTGGTCTCCTGGAACAGGACCTTGTAGGGAGGTCATTCTGCCCAGCTTCAAGAATCCAGTAAATCCAGAATACCACTGGGTCACAGGGAACTCAGGTATGTTCTTACAGTTGCTTATTGGGACATGAACCCCTTACACAACCCTATGGTTGCCCTTTCTATATAGCAAGTGGAGATGCCATGGCAATGCAGAAGTCAGCCCTGTGGCCAAGAGGTGCTTCTAGGTGTTTCCATCTGATAGCACATGCTCAGGTGTATTTGTCCATGTTTTGCATTCTTCCTTCTGTCTATGATCAAGACACAAATTTTTCTGGCTCATAGATGGTGATGATGATGCCCAAGAGCTCTGAAGACTTGGGACAACTTGTTTCCATTGTGGTTTCAAGAAGAGCAGAAGCCAAATCAACCCTAGTGTTTGGAGAACAGGGAGTATGCCAGGTACTCCAAACACTTCTAGTGTGACTTTTGTGCTCAATTTCACTTTGCTCGTTCAAACTGGGAATGGGACACAATCACCAGCTCTGCCGATGTGCAACAAGATATTGAGACCAGACTTGTTTGTGACATGAGTTCTGCCACAAAAATACAGGTTGACCTATATTTTTCAGCACTTCCAAAGCTGCTATTTGTGTCTTTGCACGTTGGCATGGGGTATTGGAAGGGGGGGGTGTGTTGGGTGTGGTGTGGAGAGAGGTAGTTTAAGGTTTCTTGGGGTTTGGGTTTTTTTTTTTTTTCTAAAATAACTTCCTGCACGCCTTATTTCTCCAGGGCCTTTTCATGAGAAACCTTGCAGTTAGATTTAAGAGAGGCCTAAACTGGGCTGTTAGGGTGTGCCCTAGGAGAGCCATTGAGCTTTCAGCCTGCACATGCTATTGACAACTTTGTCACTTCCTCTGTCATCTCCTACAGCTATACTTCTGGACTTGCTGAATGAAGTGGGGTGTGTGTGTTTATTTGGAAGGGGAAGAGAGGTAAAATACTTTGTAAGTGTTTCAGTAGGTACTTACTCTCTTGGGGCCTGGCTGTTTACACACAAAATTAAGTTTTCTGCAGTTGTTTCCATTCAACAAACCATACATTGTAGGTACAGCAAGTGCTCTGAGAAGGGTGAGATCCACGTTCTTCAGGCTAGAGAGGAATCTTGCTCTGTACTTAAGAGGGATCATCTGAGTACTTATATAGGATGCCACGACTGGACTCTGTGTGTTTGTGCCTGGCATTTTTCTTTTCTTCTATTTACTTCTTTCAGTTCTTTGTGTCCTTCTGTGATTTTTTTTTTTTTTTTTTAAGCTTGGTCCAGTTTCTCTAGTAACATGAACTCAGGTGAATTTTGGAAATCATGATCTCTGAAATGACTCCAAATGAGGCAAAGACAAATTCACCAACCCAGCTGGGTAAAAGTAAATAAGGTGCTCTTTAGGTAAAGCATGTGTTATTTCCAAGGCATCAATGCACACAATGTATGCTTGAAATGTAAAATAACTTTGTAAAAATGTATCTTATGTTATTCACAGAGATCGGTAGCACAGCTAATCCAGAGCTAGGGGCCTGTTAAAGGCAAAGGGGTGACTGTAACGGTGCTGTTTGTACAGTGACTGACAGAAACAGTACTTCTTTTTTTAACAGTTAAACGCTTTTTGCTTTTCATTTGAAATACCAGTTTTGCTCTTGCGGATTCTTGCACATTGCTTTTTTTTTTGTCTAAGCCAGTTTTAGAGACTACTTAGAACAGGATATTTAAATAATTCTGGCCTTTTTCCTTAAGAACTGAGTAGAGCTTGAAAACCATATACCTTAATCTATCCTTCCCTTTCAGAATTGGTTTTTCTCCCCCTGGCAGATTCTTGCTACGTTAAACAAGTGGAGCCATAAGAAACATTTCAGTAATCAGGCCGATGTAAAGTACTCATAAATTACCACCAGGCAGCTCTAAATCTGTCCTAAATTCTTACAGACTTGTTCACAGGAATGTTTATGTAATTGTAAGAAAATATAGAGAGGAAGTGAAGTATCCTTTTTACAAGTTAAATCAACTACAGCGAGATGAAAAACACCCACACCCTTGGCTTTGGATTCCTGAAAAGCAAACCTTTTATGAAATCTTCAATAGGAAATCAAATTCAAGGTGTAAAAATCAACAGTCTTCCAGGTGTCACTGGCTGTGCCCTCCTTGCACCTTCCTTGCACCATGGGGCATCACCTCAGTCAGGGAGGCACAGATTCTGAATCGTTCCAGCAAAAAGAAAAGAAAAATTGGCATAGCTGGGAACATAGATGTAATGTAGGATGTCTTAAAGCTGGGAATCATTGGAAGTGGTCTGTCCTGGTTTCGGCTAGAATAGAGTTAATTTTCTTTCTGGCAGCTGGTGTGGTGCTGTGTTTGGGAGTCAGGATATGTGCAGTGCTGATAACACAGGGATGTGTTTAGCTGCTGCCAAGCAGTCAAGGGCTTTTCAGCTTCTCACACTGCCCTGCTAGGAGGGACGCACCTGAAGGTGGGGAGCACCCAAGAAGCTGGGAGGGACCACGGCCAGGACAGCTGACCCAGGCTGGCCAAAGGGATATTCCCTACCATATGATGTCATGCTCCATTTCTAACTGGGGGTGGGCTGGGGACCTGGTGCAACAGCTGGGGGTTTTGCACAGCATTGACTTTGGGGTGATGGCTGAACACCTGCCTGCTGATGGGAACCATGGAATGAATTCCCTGATTCACTTTGCTTGTGTGTGTGGGCTGAGAGGCTGGGCAGTCTCGGGTCTTGCATGGCACTTGGCGGGGGGAGGCTCACGCAGCATGAACTTCAGGTGGAGAGAAATGTTGCTGTTCAATTTTTTTGTGTATTTATTACTGTTATTATCTTCCTTTCTCTGTGTGTCCTATTGCACTGTATGTCTCTCAACCCAGGAGCTCTTTCACTCTCCCGATTCTCTCCCCGATCTGGCTGTGCGAGCGAGAGCGAGCCGCTGTGTGGTGCTCAGTTGTTGGCCGGGGCTAAACCATTACAGGGTCCAAGGAGTTACCAATCCGTAGGTGTGAAAAATCCCCACCCAAAACACACCACAAAACCCTCTGTCTTAACTGACATCCCTTAAAAAGAGGTGTAAAAGCTGCAGTGAATCACAGATAAATATATCAGGAGATGTTCATGATATTTTAGAGTATAAATTACAAATTAAATTATAGGAGAAATTGATAGGGGTTAGTATACCAATGAAGGAGATATCGATCAATAATCAAAGTAAATGAGAAGCCCTTAAACCTAGGGAATTAACAAAAAGCAGCTTATTCCATTGATCAGAGTGACGCAGTTGTGAAATACAATGTTAGAAAGTCAGAATATTTGGAACATATTAATCACAGGGATAGAAGTTTGTAATCTTAACAGAACAGGTGGCAAGGATGCATTTGTTCAAACAAAAGAATTTTGAGTCAGCAAGTCCAAGCAACAAATAGCCAAATGTCTGAGATGGATAAGATGGAGAGTCTTTTGGATTGCGCCTGGTAAAATTAATCAGTGTCTTGAAAAAACGAGAATTTTCTAAAGGGTTGTGAATCATGAAATTTCTAGTGTCTTGCAAGAGGTGACCAAGGCAACTATCGACCTGCTGTCTTGAGTAAAACAGTGGAATGGCAGATTTAAGTTTATATGGAAAAGTAAAACCTGCTCTGGACATTGCAGCATTTTTCTGGGTATTGCTGATTGTCATGGGTTTATGATACTGGTTCCAGCAAACATTGCTGGCAGATTTCTGGTTTGCTTGTGGCATTTTTTTCTTTGGATTGTTTTGTTTTGTTGGAGTTTTATTTACCATTCTAGTGTTGATAACCAAACTTTGGTTTTCTTCAGGGAGTTTGATTTATTATCCCACATCATTTTGATTTAAGAGAGCTTCTATTCCATAGCACTGGTGGAGAACATATTAGATGGATTAAAATATAGGTCACGTTACTGGTACAGTGTTACTTACTGCTTTTTTTCCATGATCTATAAAGCTTCTGATGATAATGCTGCAGATGATATAAATTGGCTACAGAGTGAATGGCAAGAATAAGTAGCTATCACAATATGATGTGTGGCTGCTTTCAACATCCGACAGCATGGTTTGGTTATGTTACAAAGTATAGCTTTGTCATACACGGGGGACTTAAGAATGCCATGAGAACAGCTTGAAAATTGTGGATGATATTGTCTGTACAGGCTCTGAAGTGCTGCAGTGGTGTGTAAGCAGAATGTGTGGGTACATAAAAGGGATCCATTTCAAAGGAGTGAGGAAGTGCTTCCTTAGTAAGACATCAGCTGGGGTAGTGCATATCACAGAAATCACAGAATCGTAGGGGTTGGAGGGGACCTTGGGAGATCATTGGGTCCAACCCCCTGCCAAAGCAGCTCCCTAGGACATTTCACTCAGATAGGCATCCAGATGGGTCTTGAATATCTCCAGAGAAGGAGACCCCACCACCTCCCTGGGCAGCCTGTCCCAGGGCTCTGTCACCCTCACTGTGTAAAAGTTCTTCCGCATATTGGTGCAGAACTTCCTGTGTTCCAACTTGAGGCCATTGCCCCTTGTCCTGTCTCCACAGACCACTGAAAAGGGGCTGGCCAATTCCCCTTGTGTCCTAATATAGCTCTGGTATTTGTAAAAATGGATTAAACCAAAATTTAGAACAGGGTCCTCCAAAAAGTGAGCCATGGGCTGGGCAAAAATCGTGTAGTGTGAAGCCTGCGTTGAATTTGGTTTTTGAGTTTGAGATGTGGCTGAGGAGTGAGGTGTGGGGGAGAGGCAGGACATTTCAGCCGTGCTGACAAAAGAATAACAAGAGCTATTGTCTGGGGAAAAAACCAACAAACCACCTTGTAAAATCATACCAACCAATTCTTAATTTCTACTTCTCTACACAAAACTGAGTCTAAACAAATATCTCTAAAAAACATTCAGTTTCTACTGAAATGCTGCAGCTGTTCTATATGCTTCACGTTATGGATTGCAATAAAGCTAAGATCTTTATTCCCTTCCTTTGCATGCCTCACCTAAAAACAGGAATAGAAAGAGAGTTCGTTGTCCGCCTCCAGGTTTTTGTTGGTCATCTTTGGATCAGGAAAAACTTCATTTTGGTACTGTATAATGTTCCCTTCAGATCTTTTCACCCTCCTTTGAGATTGGCCGCTTTAGGAAGTGCAGTATTGAACATAGGCAACCTGTGACTGCAGGTGCAACAGATACTCATCTTTCTGCTTTCCCAGTGCAGTTTCCCTGCAGACTACATCACGTAATGACTAGCCTTCTGGATGGGGAAGAGATTTCCCCACAGTCAGATTGGCTGGGATTTTTTCCCCCATCTTTTTCTGTCTCATGGAGGAGGGGAGGTGAGGCGGGCTGTGGGTACCACCAGCTGGAATTACTTAGGCATTTCTCACCTAAGGGATTTCCTGCCACATCAGGGGCTGGGTGTAATGGTGGCACTTTAGTAGTCTCTTTACTTCTCATAGCAGTCATTTTCACTTTCTAGGTTTAAGGTATTTGGCCCAGGTAATTCTTGAAGCTTCACATAGGTATAGCTAAGTGATATGAGATGGATACAATAGAGAGAGGTGAATGGTTGTGCTGAATGATCTAATGCCTTTTCACATTAACCTCCAGTTATATACAGCATTCCCATAGACTTGTGGGTTTCAGTAGATTCACTCAACGCAGAATTACTCACCTCATGTACCACTGATACCTTCCAGTCAGCACATAACAGTACAAGCATATAAAGGTACCATTGAGACAAAAAAAAGATTATCTTTCAAATTATCAGCTCAAGAAATAAGTAGTCTACCCTCATTTATATACATGAGGATATTTTTTACTTAGGACATGCCCAAGCCCTTAATTCTGCAACCTACCAATGACCAATATCCGATATCATGAGCACAAGAACGAAGACTGCACTGCGTCTAATGTCTCCTCACAATTAGTGTGGTGTGTTTCTTTTTTCCTCATGGTGTCACTATAGGATAAAGTTGATGTTCTTTGAGTATTCTCTATACTGGAGCATATTTCCATTTCCTCTGTCTCACTAACTTTCTGGGTTTTCTATTAGAAGAGAGATGGTGTTTAGAAAAGATGGCATTAAGTAGGCTGCCTTCAAATTTGGACACGCTCTTTCAAACACTGACCCATCCTTAACATTGCGCATTAATTCTTTGTTTTTAAATTATTACATTAGAATAAATTTAGCTTTGGATCTGGAGAATTAGAGCAGTTCTTCCAGTGACTTGAAGGTGTAGAAATCACCACATTTAGAAACAGTAACAAAAAGGCATGTATCTTAAAATGAAGAGAGATTATGATGTTAGATCTGTGATACGATTTCTGTGTGTGAGGAAGAAGGCTAAGGCCCTGAGTTCTTGCCTAAGTTGCGCTTATGTGATTGCAAAGTGTTTTGAATTCAGCTTACTTGATTGATAGAAAAAGCAGTTTTCTTTTCAAAGCTCTTGGTTGCAAGAGTAGAAAGAGAGAATTTTGTTTCACTTGTGTGCTGATAGCATTTTTGTCTGTCTAGTTATTACCCCTTCCCCCAGACCCACATTCTCAAAGCTATCTAGATACCCGACTTCCATAGTGGGAAGGTGAAAGACATGGCCCTAATGAATGCATACACCTGTTAAGTGGGACTGAAGAGAAATTTGCTGGTGCTATTGTATGAGAGAGGGCATCAGGCAAGGAAGCGCCATTTGCCATTCCTGCTTTTGGTGTGTACCCTTCCGGACAGACAAGGGACACAGGGCACTCCCCTCTTCTGCCTCTTCAGCAGGATGGTGGTGTTTGGCTGGCTGCATTTATTCCTTGTCCTAGTCCCGACTCTGACAGCCAGTGAACCTTGTGTGTCCATTTGGTTAGCTGATCTTGTGGCTGCTCCAGCCTGGGTTATGAGCTCAGGTGTGAAATGTCCCCAGAACCGATGTGTTCAAGGGTTGGCTTGATAGCAGTATGGCCAGTTTGCTACTTTAGCGAAGGATTCAGTTCACCTAAAGAAGTGATAGAGCACTGAGCAGTTGCAGACCTTTTCAGTAGCCTGTGCATTATCCCTCCTTGTGCTGAAAATCCTGCCAATATTTCCAGGAAGTTATAAGTCCTTTTTCCTCCCACCCTCTTCACCTGGTCTCTTTTTTACATGAGATAAGATGTCCCTCCTCTTAGATAAGTCCCCACATTTAAATATTATCTCTAATCCTTATGTCATGTCTTTCACTTACATGCTTGTTGCTGCCACACAGTTCTTCTGTAGAGTCAATTGTTCTTTGGGCTGGTAGTTTGGAGGCTGTTGAAGTTACTATTTCTAGACTGTTGCCTTGATGACATCTTAAACATCATCCTCCAGTGAAGTGTGAAGCGGGACAGTTGAACAGCACACTTTGAAAGAAATCTAGGGCAAAATTAAATGTGAGTTCTTCACGTGGCACAAGCTGCCTGTTTTAATCTAGAACGGAAGCGATAAAATATTTCACAGTTGGAGGTGAAATTTTATTAGCTGTCTAGCATGCTGCTTTCTTTCCAGAGAAAACCTACTAATTCTCTTCTCAACGGTCACCATTTTAAGGCCATAGCAGTATTTGAAGTAGTGATACTGGCTTCAGGCTGCAAGACCTATGGTTCTGCAGGAGAAATACCCTTTCATAAAATCATTGGTGGAGCCCTAGTACCAGATACACAAGTGTCTCCTCCTGCCAACTTTGAGCTGTGTTTAATGAACACCCAGGCCAGGTTGGAGTCATCACGTCCTGCCTGAACTGCAACATCTGCTTTAGGAAACTCTCCACAAGACAGAGTTTCTCCAACTGTATCCTCAGGAGTTTCTCCAGTCTTTAAGCCTTCTCCCGGCAGCAGGTTTTTTATCTTGCATATTGGAGTCCTTACTACCCAAATAATTATCCAAATCCTGTCACCCACACTTACCTCATTTTGAGTCCAACTTCCTTATCTTCTCACGTCAGATGCAATCTACTTCCATATCGTGTCTCCTCTTCTGCCCATTGTCCACCCTCCTGCTGTAAGGCAGTTCTTGCAATGAACTCCTGGTTTTCCAGCATCCAAACACTCTGTTTTCTTCTACATACCGTCCTTGACTGCCTTTGCTTCCCTCTTACCTTGTGTAGAGGTCAAGAATAGCAAATTTCCTCATTTTCCAGTCTTTTGGAGGCACCTGGCTTTTTCCCTTCCTTCACTTTTAAGACAGACCATTGTCCCCTACCGCCTTTACACTTCCAGGAATCTGAACGGAAGTGGTCAAGTGATCAAGTGGTACCTGCTTTGGGTTAGTGCAGGTTTGTAGAAGTCTCTCTGGATCTGAAGGAATGCTGAACCACTGTCCCATGCTAGAGGGGACCGCTGGGACTTCTCTCCAGCTGCCTTACCCTAGGATGTGTTAGTGGGGGAAAAGTTTCCCTCTCAAATCACATGTTTCTGCAAATACAGGAGTGCCTTATACCCGTTAATTCTTCTCTCTCTTTCCAGTTTCAATTCATGGCTGCTGCAGGGGCTCCAACTATTCACTGCCTCCCTACATCCCGAAGCTCTTCTCTTCACACTCATTCCCTGCCCCACCAGTCTTTCAACCGCCTCATCTTCCATCAGCATTGCTTGCCATCCTCATTCTCTTTTGCCCCAGTTATCCCTCCCAGACAAGTTCAGCTGCTCACTGTGCCACCTTACCGGCCTGATGTCTTTTTGATGAACCTAGAACAAATTCTTCCTGCAAGTTGCCAGTTCTTCCTGTCATTACTCCTTTCCCCGACATCTGCTTGGAGTTGTGCTGCAGCTCCTGTCTCATCCTTTCATTTTAGGGGTCACTCTGCTACGTAAGAGCTGCCCCAGATTTACAGCCTAAAAAACCTGGCCCCATTGTACTTCTGGTGTCTGAAGTGAACGTGTTTTAACGCAACTCCCTGTGTGAGTCCTTACAGGGTGCGATTAAATACGGCAAGTCTGCAGCTCATTAGTGCACTGAAGAACCAGTTAGTTAAGGACTCTAAAGCATTCGATATTTACTCGCCATGAAAAAAGCCCAACCTGTGTTCTAAACCGAAACTGTCTCCCCAGCAATGCCTGGGTTTACGCAAGACAAGATCCAAAGCCCAGTGAAATCGAGGAGAGGGCCTTTCACTGATCTCAGGCTCCTTTGGATCAGGCCCCTCATGTCCTTTGGCAATGACAAAACGATGCACGAAGCACTGGGACTGTACAACTTCATTTTATTTTGTGTGCTTTTATAGGATATAAATAAATGACAAAATTACAAAATTTATAACTGGAAGCCCAAGCATATTTACATGAATATTTGTTGCAGTGAGGCTACTATTTACTGTTCTCCTATACAATTTTCCTTTTCTTTTGGTACCATATTTTTAGTGTTGGGGTTTTTTTAGTCTTTTTTTTTTCCTTTTTTTTTTGACTGTCAGTTGACTACGTACATATCAACAGTGAAGAGGCAAAATATGTACATGGAACTATTTTGTTCAAGTAAATTGAATACTGTATTAAAAGTATGTCATCACTCAGCGCTATGATGAGGTTTAACTAAACCATATACAATTATCAGGTTTAAACCAAGTTCAATTATCCTTTTTTTTGTTATTTTTTTATTTTTTGGAATTTACCAACTGATGATTCTTAACTGAAAACCTCAGCTGGATATGAAATAATAATAAAAAAAACATTAAGACAACCACAAGATTTATCAATATCTCTATAATGAACTTCAAAAATGATTCACAATTTGCCTGGATAGAACAATATACGTTAAAATGTCATTCTTCTCCTATAGTGATATTTGTACTGTTATAATTTCAGTTCTACATAAATATACATCATGGTATTATACAAATACTCCACAGACATTAAAAAAATTAAAACACTCCAAAGAAAATGTAAGTAAATATTATTTAATCAAATATTAAGCAAATGCTTAACTATTTTTGTTCCATGAAAAGTTTTTTATTACTTTGGAATTTTTATTCTTTTCTCACTCTTTTTTATTTAGAAAATGTTTTGCAGTAGAATTTTATCAACATTCTTCCAAACAAGCTTTCTGTGACAGAAATCTTGATAGCAAAATCCATGGGTTTGGCTTTTTTTAATTTTTATTTTTTTTAAGAACCACTGAGATTATTTTCTTTTAAAAATACCAGTAGAATTCATGGCTATAGCAATGTTGAGCTGCATAAATATATGTGGGTGTAGTAAGAACAACCATTCTGCTTTCCTTCCAGACTGATCACACGGAACATCCAGTGCACTGATGCTACAACTCTTAAAATTTTCATAATGCTGCAATAGCAGTGGTTTACTTAACTTTAAAATAAACAATATTTTTTCATAATTAATCTGGCTTCCTTCCATAAATATTCATATGTTTTCCTATAGTACTTCTCTTCCATAAAAAATATCTAATAAATGTCTTCTGTGCATTATTAATACCTTATTTATTTCTTTTTCTCTAACCATTCATAAAACTCTGATCCTTAGTTACAATGCAAGAGGTTCCTATTCTGTAGAGGATCAAAGGACACCAATGATTACATATAAAACCAGCGCACACAGAAATCAGAGTGCCTAATTTCTTGTCACTTTAATGAGTTCTTTATTCAACACAGGAATTATTAATTAATTCAGTGGTTTCACAAATACTCTATTTATTAATTCTGGTTCTATTTCAATTAAAAACTGCCGAGATTTAAATAAAAAAACCAATCAAATATTCTACCTATAGGCAGCATTAGTGTTAGTTTAGAGACCTTTTTTTTAAATCTTTTTTTTTAAAAAGTAGAATTCCTAAAATAAGAAGTCAAAGAAAGCACTGTGGCAGAGTCACAAGGGAGAACTGCGTGAAAAATAAGGTTTCTCACTCCTCTTGTGGACTGTGATTTTAAAAGTCTTCGTATAGTGTCATTCTTCTGTCAGTGCTGGAGGAAGAAGAACATCACCAGAAATGACTGTCAGCCTTTTTTTGTTTTTGTTAGTTACAAGGCCACTCATACAGTGCAGTCTTCCTCGCTGCTGGATTGAAATGTTGCCATAAAGGAAAGGCTGTGCTGTGACTGCTTGGCGTGCAAGGCACAACAGGGAATGGGGGGGACAGTTTCATATCAGAAAATGGTAGTTTCATACTTGGTATTAATGCCTCGTTTGGCTTCTTGTCCAGGTTCAACAATCCACGGTAGATTTGCAAGAGTCTTTTGTTCAGATGGATCTATCTGCTTTAAGACAAAAGCAAACACACAGACGGGTTACCATCTCTGTGCATGGCATTTCCAGCACAAGTTTTTCTTCAGACAGAGCTCACAACTAATCCTCTATTGGTGATGTCCTACAGCAGCATGTGAGGCAATCTATGCTCCCATGTACCCATGGCTGCCCTGTTTTTACTCTTTAGGTCAGAGCTGTGCCTACCTCCAAGCCACAGAATCATGGAATCAGAGAATCTTTAAAGTTGGAAAAGACCTCTAAGATCATGAAGTTCAACCGGCAGTCCAGCACCACCATGTCAACTAAACCATATCCTGGAGTGCCACATCAGCATGTTTTTGGAACACCTCCAGGGATGGTGACTCCACCACCCATCTGGGCAGCCTCTTCCAATGCCTGACCACTCTTTCAGTGAAGAACTTTTTCCTAATATCCAAGCTAAACCTCCCCTGATGCAACCTGGGACCATTCACCCGTGGGGCATCAGAGTCTGTTACAGCTATGCTGGATCCTGAGAAGTCTTTTTGCTACTGAGACAAGTCACGGTCTTGGGAAATGTTCATTAAAATGTTTTGGATGAAGGTTCTGTAGCAATGGATGACAAAGCTACAGTCATACTTTTTTTCCCTCCTTTCATCCAATAATTAAATATCAGAGTAGGATTTTCACTTTATAGCCAGTAAGTATGATACAGCGTGCGGTCATTTTCCCCTTTCCTTCCCAAATCCCCTGTGCCTGTTCCTCACTTGATTTAAGACTTTTTTTTTTTTTTTTTTTAAAAGCTCTATCATAAAATAGTATTTCTCTATTGCTTATGCAGTTCACGAGGGCTCTATAAAGACCATCAGTATGTTTGCCCCAACATGAGATGCTTTCTTTGGAGTTTGGGATTCCAAAGAAAATGTTGAAATGATACATAGAACTCTAGTTTTGGAACAGGAAGATTTGTTGAGGGTAAAAAAAAATAATAAAAAGGGTAAGAAAATTAGTCATTTGGTGTGACAAGGCCCCTGTAAATTGATTTGGATTTGTGATTTGATTTGGATGCATATGCAGTGATCGTGCACCAAAGAGGTTTGGTGCAGATTTTACATCTCACTACAAAGTCAGGGAATTCCATGGAACCACATGGTTTTAGAGGTACACGTTGGCTGCGACCCTCAGCACTTAAGCACAACACATTATAACTGAAAGAACCAATTAAAAGCTCTGCAACTATTTTAAAAGACACCATATGCAACACTAGCCAAAGAACATCTTAAACTGAAGGAATCTGAAAGGAGCAGTTGTGCTGCAGTGATGCAGCCCTACTGCTGATGAGAAGAGGTGGCACGACTGACACACTGAGCATGTCTAACTCAACAGGTAAATTCATTTATACACCTTTCTACATGTATCAGAGCTCTTAATCGTGTAGCTGAATTCTGGGTTTTTTTTGCCTGCGCCACTAGTTTCTACTTACCACTGACTTCCGAATACTAACACGTGGTTTGGGAATAGGCTTGGAGGGTTTATTTTCAAAGCTTTCTGGGAGAGTTGAAGAATGGCCCCCTTTTCGTGCTTGTAGTGCAAGCTGATAGGCCACCTCAAACGCTTGTCCTAGTGTAAGGATGATTTCATAAGCTAAATTCTGGAACAAAACAGAAAAACAGTTATAATGGGAGGTTGAATTATCATCAGATACATGAAGTGGGGTAGTACTGTTTAGAAAGTAATTTCTAATGTAAATAATCAAAAATCGCATTGGTCATAACTTCCACAGTATCTGCACCTGTCATTTGATTTTGATGGAAAACAACCTAAATATAAATTACTGTAGTTGAAAATAATTACTTTGAAAAATCTTGAAAACACTGTCTCACGATGCATGAAAAATGGGAGCAGGTGAGTGTGTGTCATCCCTATTTATAACCTGTACATTAACCCCAGACCTTCCCAGCTCACCCCGTGTGCGCTGCTCTCAAGATCCCCACCCCTCCTTGTGCTCTTGTATGTATTTGTGTCCTGGTTCCAGTCAGGATAGAGTTAACTTCATTTGTAGCAGCTGATGGAATGCTGTGTTTGGGAGTTAAAATGCAAGCAGTGCTGATAACACCCTGATGTTCTTAGTTGCAGTCAGACAGTCAAGGACTTTTCTCAGCTTCTTCTATTTCTCTATTCTTGAGAAAGGAGGGGTGAAGCCAGGACAGGTGACCCAGATGGGCCAAAGAGAGTATTCCATGCCAATTACGTCCTGCCCAGGATAACGGGGGGGCTGAGGGGAGGAAGAAGATGGGCGGTGGCGGGACGCGTGCTTCTTGGGGGGACGGTCGGGTCCCGGGACAGCTCTGGGTGGTACGGCCTGAGCTGTGTGGTTCGGGGAGAAACTGCATTGGGTATCAATAGTTTCATATTCTTTTGCTCTAAAGTCCTGTTAGCATTGTTATATTTTATCTTTCTGTTATCTTAGTAAACTATCCTTATCCCAACCCACGGGCCTCTTAGTTTCTTGGTTTTGGAGTTATTTGCCCCTTCCTTTTCCCTTCCCTTGTTTCCCCCCACCTTTTTCCCTCTTCCCCTGCTCTTTTACTTTAAGAAGCAGGCAGCTGCGTGGATCTTGGCCCACAGCCGGGGTG
The DNA here is from genome assembly GCA_027925045.1 of Hypotaenidia okinawae. Classification (NCBI taxonomy): domain Eukaryota; kingdom Metazoa; phylum Chordata; class Aves; order Gruiformes; family Rallidae; genus Hypotaenidia; species Hypotaenidia okinawae. The sequence goes on along the minus strand of BSDF01000001.1, from coordinate 63,074,591 downwards.
AAACCACAACAATTTGACATGTCACCTGGCTCTACTTCAGACCTCCTCTGCTGACCCATCCTCCCCCTAGAGCTGCTGGCACCTTCCCTGAGCGTGCACCTCAGGATGCTCTGTGCTGTGCTCTCACCAAACAGCACGGAGAAGAGGATGCTGCCTGTGTTGGTGCGATGCTACTGAAAAGTGCACAAAGTAAACGCCAGAAGTGAGCCCTCCGCTTCAGGGATGCAGCATGCAGACGTGTGCGTGGAAGTCAGGGCTCTGCTTTGGATGCGTGTTGCAAGCGCTGGGGTGACCTTCTCATGGTTTTGTTTTCTAGAGGTAGAGCATGAACTAGTGTGCCAGAATCCTCTTCTAAGTGTGGGCTGTTCGTGTGTGTGACAGGAGAAGTCAGGCTCTTAAGACTAAGACCAGTTCAGTGGTAGAACTAGAATACTTGAAGTTCTCATTGTCTATCTGGAAGAAAACCTGTTGAAAGGTTTATAAAACATGAATGAGGAACCAGGGGATTGGTATAAATATATTTTCAGTACAGTTTTTTATTGACTAAAAAGCAGCTGTGAGTTTCAAATTTGACCATTAATTTCCAACTGCAAGTGAATTTCTGTGGTATTTTCTTTTTTCAGGTTTGTGGATTTGTTTTGTAGGCTCCTACTGGAGCCTATTCCTAGGCTCCTAACTTTCCAATAACGTTCTGACCCCCTGCAGAGCAAATGCCAGCCTGTGGGCTTGCCTCCTCCTGTCCTACAATCTCCTTAGAATAATTCATACATCTCTGATGCAATGCAGAAGTTACCCTCTCTGTACTGAACCTCCACAGGCCACAGTTGGAAGCAATCCTTCATTGCTTTGAAATGAGGTGATCCCTTAAAATTCCCATGTGTTTCTGATTCAACTTTAAATGAGCTATCTCTTTAGCTAGCCAAGTCTTAACTGTTGAGTTTGTTGAGTATGCTATCTGCCCTTCGATTGTTAAAACACAGTTAGAAAGACAAGCATTCGTGCCGTACACTGTAGATTCACTGTAGTCTCAAAGAAATTCCACCCCTTTGTTATCACACATGCACTAAGATTGTGTAGGCTAAATTCAGCATATTTATCCCATTATGAGAGCTGCCAGCTCTGGTCTCTGTTAGGGCAGATGGAAAACAATTGTACTCCTCCACTGGGATGTGCTCCCAGCGGTTATGGCTGCAGTTGTAACAGCAAGCTAGCCAAAGTTTTGTAGTTCCCAAATAAAAATGTCTGCTGGATTTGATAGCAGTAGTCTCTAAACTGTCTCCCCTTTAACTTAAAGGAACCAGGCAGGACTGAGGAATGCTGAGGATGCAGCTTGCCAGTGGAGAAATAAATGTAAGCCTGAAGACTAAGACTATAATAAAGTGCCCAGCCTTTTAGCAGAACACTGGCTGCAGAATTAAGACCAACAGAGTATAACTGTTAATAATGTACAGAATGATACTATCTGAAATGGAGAGCGCCTGTTAGCAGGACAAGAACACTATTCTAAGACATCTCCATTGGCAGTAGCAACAGTAAGACAGCGTACTAGATGATCACAGGATTGTCTACAGCGGATATTATTAAGGCACAGGACAGGGTGCAGTAATGGCCTGGAGAAAAAGCAGAGTGTGATACTAGTAAGAGTGAGAAAATGAGCCATCCAGGGTGGCATACAGGAAGGCTATTGACAGACAGGCCTGAAAATCCAGCTCTGAGATGAGAGTGGAGACAAGCAGAGGGTTTGTCATGAAGAGATGCGGATCTAGTCTGGGTCCTGCATCTCGTCAGAAGCCACTATGATTTGTTTTCTTTTGCAGTTTGTAAAATGAGAAAAAAATAGGCCTGCCTGAAAGCCATCAGGAACAATTATTTGAAAGATAGCAAATAAACCAGAATGTTCTGTCTTCTGATCAACATTTGAAATGTAAACTGTAACTTGTATGTACATTTCATGCATTGTGTACTGTAGTAGAGCCTCGGTGAAGAGAAGACTGCAACAGGAGTTAAGGAGGGCTTTAAATTGCACCTTGTAAAATATAAAAAAGCTATCTGTAAAATTGTATTTGGAAAAAAAACAACCCACAGAGCTAAGTTTGGTTCAAGGACTTTCCCAATTGTAGTATGGGGAGAAGAATATGAGGATTGGAGGTGGTATGGATTCTTCCAGGAGCTATAAGGGAGAGATAGGAGCAGATGTCCTTTATGGATGGGGGTTGAAAACCGAACCACAAAATCTGTCATGGAAACTCATCTGACAGATCAAGGACACTATTTGATTTTTACATGTGGCACAAAAGGAAGGAAATAGGTCTCTCTCCTGGGAAGCCGCTTAGAACAGAAACTGTAGACCCCCTGGTCACAGTAGAAGACATCAACTCTTACAGCACACAATCAAATTCCTCAGAAAGGAGGCAAAACGTTTAGGACTATGAAGCTTCTGAGGCTGCTACAATCCTGTTCCTTGCTCAGTGAACATCAGTGAAGAAGAGTGAGTAAGCTAACATCTTCAAGCAGCAAGTTCTGGGAGATGAGAAATTGAGATCAGTTGCCTTGTTTGCAACCTAATGTTATAATTCAATGCCTCAGTGCAAGTCTGAGTTGGATTCTTCAGCCACTTCAATCCAGCCAACCTATCACAATGGCTAATTATTATGTTACTTTTTAACTGGTTTTATTTTTACTGTGGAAGTCGCAGCAGGTACTGCTTCTTCCTTGTGCTTTCCTGCCTCTATAAAGCTATGTTGAGCCTTCAGGAATATTTTAAGAGAGAGGAAGATTTCTGTCTTTTGAGTTATAAAAACTGAAAATGTCACTTGCAAAGTAACTTTGGAAAAAGGATAATGTTTTGACTCTTTGGGAAAGCACTTTTGATACAATGAAGATTTATGGGGTTTTGCTTTTAGGTGATGATTTTTTTCACCCCCTTGTTTAAGTTCAGTGTCAAAGCCAGTCTTTTTTGAAGACTGAATTTACTGAAGAAGTTTCCTTTGGACTCTCACATGTGATGAGTGTGAGCTACCCATCACATCGTATGTGTAGGAAGGTCAGTTAAGACACCCTGTCCTATCTTAAAATCACAGCTGGAAAAACCAAACAGAGCAGAGTATATGGAATCTTTACTTGAAAAATCTCAACCCAGTTCAAAATATCCAAGCCCTGGGATGAAATCAGTACTCAGTCACACTAGACTCTTCAAGGCTAAGCATAGAGGCTTCTACTGTAAAAGCCTGACAAGAAGAGAAGGTTATGTACTATTAATGGGAGTTATGAGAGATACAGAACTGACATACGTGTATATTTACACTGTTAAGTGTGCATAAGCTTTATCCCTCCAGACCATAAAACTTTTACTTTTGGAGGGATCTGGAAAGGATGTGTGTTTGTCTGCGCTCTCCAACGTGTCAGCCTTTGTGCATCCAAGGGCAAGGAAGCTCAGCTCGCCAAGGACAGTATGAGGAGAACGACTTGGCTGGTGTTTGCTTGTAACAGCTGCAGACTCCTGGGCTGCATGAGGCCTTCATGACTCCTGCAGCTTAAATTCTCATCCTGGATATAAAGCAATTGTGGATGGCAAACTCTTCTGAATCCATCCCTCTCTTCTAATGTGGCACAGAAAAATACCGCGTATGCAATGGAAGGATGGAAACAAGCCTTCAACGTGGGCCTCTCTGGCTGCTGCAAAAGCCATTTGATGTAGACCAGAGAGGAAAGATTTGCCTGCTCATGAGCTGAAAGCTCCTTGTTACCTAAGTGTGCTCTGTCTCAAGAAGTGTGCAACTGAAGTGTTTTTCCGTATCCCACCTAATATGTCTCTGGGTACTGCAAAGGAAAGAAGATTTCTGTTCTGGAAACGTGAGGGTGCCACGCTGCTTGTACCTGGATGATCATATGAACAGAGAAAAAATTTATGAAGTCCCCTAATCTCCAGGAAGAAGGCAATAAACAGAACTCATAGACCTGAATGCATGCTTTTTCTTCTCTGCTAAGTATGTATACTAGCAGTTTCCAGTTTTCACCCAGATGAAGTCTGTGCAATGAAGGAAAAAAGAATAGAGAAAAGAAGGAAAATGTCTTTGTGCCACGTAGAGCATCAGTCTCATCCTGGGCATAAGCAAGAGCAGAAATTGTTCCAATTTATGCCAGTTGTCTTCTATTCATAGGTACATTGGGCAGGGAGGGAATATCTGACGGAAATTACTTTAGATACCTCCAATATATGAGCCAGAATTTGATATAGGAACTGTTAGGGTGGATCACTTCTCCAGAGGGATCCTTCACTGGTAGTTTTAGGGCTGCTTTATAAGTGAATGAGAGGGAAGTGGATGTCAAATATTTTTCAGTACATCCTCTCCTTTCCCCAAACCTTGTCCCCTTCAATAGCCTTTAATCAAGTCTTGATGGTTTTGCAATTTTGATTATAAAATTTTAACTCTGAGTAGAGAAGTCACATGTCCAGTCACTCCTATAGTAAGTATCAGTAATGCTGGCATTTGACATGTCTCTACACTAAAATGTTTTCTTATCTGCAAAAAACCAATTGTTCTTGCCCACATTTCCTGAGGAACTAAAGGACCTAAGAGAGTGATTTTTTTTTTCAAACCATTGTATATATTGTATTACCATAACATATAAGATTTAAGATGCATCGTTTTTACACTTTTATTATGGATTTCTACCACTTTAAGCCTTATTTTTCTTAACATGATTTGACTTCTACCTATTGACAAATAGGTAGGACTGTTTCTATTACCAAACTGTAAGTGTTAGACTTTAAATAGAAAAAGTAATTTATTGTATGCTTGTGTTCTAAATAGCTTGCTACTTTTATGGAGCTTGTAACTGCATCAGTAATGCTAGATCCCAAGAAATAAAACAATACCAAAAGAGGATATTTGAGTGGGTAACACCCAGGAGAAGACTAAGTTAAGACAGTTGGACATTAAAGTTTCTGTATAGCCATTTAAAGTGCTTGGGGTATTAAATGCTCCTCCTAAGGTATGGGAAGTGAGCAAAATGTTGTAATTATTTCTGGATCACTATTCTTGCCTTGCCAAGCAAGGAGAAAATGCACTTCATTTGCTGTACCTGGGTCTACATTGGTGCTTGATTATTAAACTTATAAATGAAACCATTAAGAAGTATTTAAATGGATGAGGAGAAATAACCACCTCCCTCATTAGTCTACTTTCAGTTAGTTATCATTGAAAAATATGTAATGCAACATCTTGTTCACCGTGGTTTATCTATTATGAACACAAATATTCGAAGTTTCTTTCCTACTTTCTTTGGTCACTAAAATGTCAGCAGAGAAGTTAAACAAAAGCACTGAACCGAAAAGCTAAAATTCCTTCTAACTCCTGTACATCTTGTTATCGAAACTCTCCTACATACTGTGGCTCTGCAATGTCAACCATTTCCTCAGTCACAACTATAAAGCCTCAGTTCAGATTTCTCTATTTTTTTAATTTCACTTACTTACATCAAAGCAAAGTAAGTATGTTTTGAGAATTCATACACATTATACTGTATTAAAAATATGTTTTTTCTTGAATGATTTTCATGTTCTAATATCATCTGAAATCTCTCTTATCCTTAACTGAAAGGGCAAGTACACCTGAAAGTGTTGGAAAATAAGTTCTCTTTGTCCTAAAAGTTAGAGACACTATGTATTACACCAAATATAGTAAAAATAACATGACTGCTTAATTGATATGTGTTCATGATGTCTTGAAACACTAGTAGTCCATGCATCGCCACCTGAGAAGAATAAATATAGGAAGAACTTAGCAAATTTTCCACCAAAATAGCAGGATCTGTAAGGATTTTTTTGGCTGAAATAACATTTTTGAGAATTTTACAGAAGAAGACTGGAACAAAGGAGTAAGAATTAAAGCATTAATTTCTCATTTTCAAAATAAAGGCAATCTTTTTTGAACAGTAAAGATGCTGCTAAAATAAAACTTCCCCAAATGCTGTAGCTGCATCTGTTAGGCTAAAACTCTCACTGACATGACAGGGAGCAGAGCAGAGGGGCCATCTAATAATAATAGTACTACTAATAATAACAACAACAACTACCACCACCATCTGTTGACAGTTAGAGGGGTAACTTTGAACACAGGTACACAGAAAGGACAAATGCTCTGCATGGACCTCTGTTCTCACAGATGTTTCTGATCTTTTGGGTTCAGTGTGGTAGCCAAATATTCCTACCGCCTTTTGAGACAGGCAGTAGGCTACCTGTGTGGTCTCTTGTCAGATCTGTGTTTCAGTTCTCTGATTAAAGTGAATACAAAACTTTTCATACAATCTCCACACATTTGCAGAGGAACCTTCTCTCTTCCAATTTATCCCATATAATGTCAAAAAGTCTAAATGATATTTGAGTTTTCTGGACTGATGCTGCTTAACACTGAAACACTAAAAGCCGTTGAGCAGCAGGGTAAGAAATCTGAAGAAATCACTTACGGTGATGACCTCTGATGCAAAAAAGCAGCCCGCATCTACTTCGTGAAGGCGGGCTGTGTCAAGGCTCAAGGGACCCTCACAAGTGAGAGTCCAACCCTCTCACCTGTTGTTGGCCAGCACGGGAAGGACCCATAAGGGTAAAAGCCAGAAGCCTGGACTACGCAGGTGACACAGCATAGGAAACAATGCAGGATGCTCTGCTCTGAGCTGACCCCTTAGCAGGATCAAGCACTGCACATAGTGTGCACCGATCCAGTTCTGGTTTGTTCCTTTGGTGCGTGCCGAGGTTTCAGAGCAGTGTGGCTAAGCCTGCTTGCTACTAGTGTCTCAGAAGGCTATCGCTTAGGTTAGGAGAATTACATGCTAAGGCCTGTATGAAAAGCTGCTCTCTAAGTTTCTGGTTTACAGCTGAGATCACAGATGTGAGTTACTTCAGACAGGAAATGAGATTGTATCAAAGAAAATCTTTGCTCTTCTGCAGAAGCATTCTTTTACTAGATTAGCTTCTTCATGTGGTAAATGAGTAATACCTTCCATTAATCACCGTATAACCTGAAAATGTTTTAATAGAATTAAAGAACTGTCACTATTAGAAAGAACTGTTAAACAAAGTATCTTCTGTAAACTGACCACATCAAACGCAGTGAATACATGGCAGTAGTGGTGATTAGTCTTCAAGTCTTTAGTGATGTACGCAAATGTAGAAAGGTCTTCGGGGTCTTGTGCAGCACAGGAAATGTTACGGATTTCATGTTCAGCAATAATATTCTGTTTAAAGAAAACATTGTCAATTAATTTAGGAATTAAAGGTAAACAGAGCCATAAAAGATGTGGGTTTAGATTTGCATTTATGTTCATCTGCTGTGCTGAAGTATTTCTGAAGTTTCTTAATGAGAAGAGATTTAATACACCCCCACATGTGACCTTAGACAGGTCACTGGAATTTTGACCCTCTCCAATGATACCTGAAACTGCCACTGCTCTGGTAAGGAACAAAGACATCCTAGTGCCTTCCCTAGGAGTCCGCTTGGGTCTTGTACAGTTTATTCACCTTCCTATGACATAGAGACATCTTTCCATGCATACAGATGTAAATACAGTTTCAAAGCACTATATGAGCGTCGTATGATGCTGCTGGTTTTCTGTATCACACTTGCTATGTGACACTGTTTCAGCCTACTGATAGACAGGATCTAATGAAACCCACCAGGCTCAACATTCGTGGTTTTTTTTGCACATGGTGTTACACAGATTTCAGCTGTATTTTTTCAAGAGGAAAAAAATACCCAAACACCAAAGCACTTATAACTGAAAGCCTGCACTCTTGAAAAGCTTCTGCTTAGTAAAAAATATAACTACAAGAAGATCTGCCAAATTTTCTCCACATACTGACAACAGTATCCTGTAAGAGAGATGTAGAAAAAAATGAAACCATTCATGCACCGAGCAACACCACTTGCAGCAGCCAATGTAAGCTACAGCACACTACTGAGATACAGGTGGGGCATGTCTGTCTGATGAAATAAAAAAAAAAAAAGCTGTCTTAAAGCTTTGGAGAAAATTATGAATATTCATTACATAAATTGCTGGTATGTAATTATTGTGTTCAGGCCAAAGGAACCATGAAGCCAGAGAAGAAGATACTGCAGAGTGGCTTATGATTAGGCCTTGCTTCAGCAACACACTCGTTTCAAATGATTTATTTAAACAGAAGAATGATTCATTGAATACAAATTTACTTAGCTAGTTTACATGCTATTCTGAATCGTGGCCCCACTGGCTGTAGCTTCAGCTTTTACACAAAACCCCCAAATGAACAAGCCTGCTGCAGCATGACATCTCTGTCGCACCACAGAGCACGTGACACCTGTAGTGTCCCAGTCCGTCGCAGAGCCACTGTTTGCTGACGCCTCTGAGCATCTCTGGTTTTCCCTCACACTTGTCTTTTCCTTTCCACCTCCTCTCCTCCCCCTCTTTTTTCTTTTTTCTTTTTTTTTTTTTTAAGAACAGGAAATATATGCAACTAAGTCACTGAAGATGTTTTGCCAATCTTCTTTCATTCGCTAAGTGGCAACTTTCCCCCTGCATGTAGGTGTCAAGTTTTCAAAAAGATGTATTAATGTATCTAATTGAAATCATGGCTTAGGAAAAATCTTAATAAAAAGCATTCTAAATTTCAAATTATGGAAAAACCAAGATAACGAAGAAATGAAATAAGCCTCTTAAACTGTTGCAACATACTTGATTATTTCTGTTTAATGCATTATTCATAAAAACGACAAAACCAGTACTTAAGTCTCACTATATGCCAATTTATAATGACACATATAATCTCTGCTTAACAATCATTGGCTTTTAATGTTACTTTAAGCATTTTATTTTCTTTGTTCTCAAACTGATAACTTTTACCCTCAATAAAGATTTCGATGAGAATTACAATTATACCAAACCCAGGGATTTAGATATCCACAGATAAAGCCATAATATACTGTCATAGATGTCGCATCGGCAACACCACAGTTTAAAAAAGCAGAAAGAATTAAAACTCAGAAGGTCTTAAAATCATGTGAAATATTGATGCCAAATCATGAGCCACAAAGTAATCACCTGAGGTTATGCGGTGTATTCAGAAGGAGCCCGGCCGTGCTGAAACCTTTCCTAGGTGACCAGGGGCTGGCCAGGGGCTTTGCCCGTTAGTCAAAACTCAGGGAGGTTATTTTAATGTTTTAACTTTGAACCAGGTGAAACAAATCCACATCAAGTTTGTTTTCAGTAAAATGAGGTATACCTAAACTAAAGCTTCTGGATGAAAGCTAGTAGTGAAATTATGTTTCTCCCTAACTTCTACAGGATATCCTCTGTGTTCTCCTTTCAAAATAAAACATGTTTTCAGTGCATGTGTTTACTGTTTCCTTGGGCTGCTACTCCAGTAGACCCATCGTCTTATCCTGTTAGAAATTCCAAGGCTATGAACCAGCTCGCTGTTCTGGGTATGCTCCTCAGGCATTGACTGGCACTGTACCGTTTGCATTCTAAAAATTGTCACTCAGTTTGGCAAGAGCAACCTCCGGCACTTCTCAGAAAGTGGGGAAGCTGAAAGTCGGTTCTGGTTCTGCCAAGGAAATACCTTGGAGATATGAGGTTTTTTTGCTAAGCAGCCTTCCTTTTGCTTGCCTACCTTGTGTCAATCCCCCCACTCCTGGCAGGAAACATCCAGGAGTTTGGGTTAGCTGTGACCCATGGGAAATTTCTGCAAGTCTGCTTTGTCCTAAACAGCAATTTCTTTCTGGCCTCACTTCCAAAGAAATGGTGTCATGTCAAAGTGGTGTCATGCCAAGCTTCAAGGCGCCACTGAAATAGCTGTCGTGGAGCGAGGTCAGGGCCCCACTGTCACCTGAAGCTTTGCCTGCTACGACTCGGAATACAAATCCTTAGCTTGGTGGCATAAAGGAAAAGGATGAAGAGTCATGAGAGCTGAGTTTTCAAGCACATAACTGCTAGCTATTTTTTTCATTTAAAAATATGCATTTATTGCTAAGTGGTGCCCAGCGCTGTCAACTAGAAGCTCATGTGGAAGCGGTACAAGTCTGAATAGGATCTCACCTTAGTGCTAATCTGTTTTGGGTCTTGAAGGAATTGGGTACAGCACACTGTGGACAAGGATGGTAACAACGCTCCTGGGAGAGTTGCAGGCTATTACCTGGGTTTTACAGAAGGGAAAGGCAGTGCAGATTTTGAACTGGAGAGAAAGCAATCTACCGCTTGAGAAAAAACACAGGACGGTGGCATTATTTACCTCCATTAAATACATCTATTGCACTACTAGGCACAAGATTTCAGAGGGACCTGTCTAGAGCCGATGCAATTTGCTGAACTTCTTTCGAGTTTCCTTCTTACATAAGATTTTATGCACTGTGCAAAGAGATACTGGGAGCTCCTTTTGTTCTCCTGATTTTTTTTCTTTTCTTTTTTAATTCTTTTTTTTTTTTGAAAGCTCAAGACATTGCAGTTACATCCTTTACACTACAGAAGAGATTTAAGAGCTGAATCCAGCCTTATCCAAGTTAGAGTTAATAGCATTACAATGTTCTGATTTATGCCCTGCCCATCAGAAAACATAATGGAAATTAGGGCTGTAGAAGTTCAATTTTGAATCAATGGAAGAAAAAGGAGCTGACAGGAATCCCTGGCCTCTCTAGTCCAGCAAATAAGCCAGACTTGACATTAACAGTAATTTCATTGCTGTTTTTCTTTCATGCTGGCTTCTAACCCTGGATATGGCTTCCAACTTCTCACAGAAGTTCACAAATCTGCTTTTGTTCCTTCACTTAAAACCCAGTTCTAGTTAAACATCTTTAAAAACTGACTGATTTGGCAAGTCTGACAGACACCGCCTTAGATGTGTTGTGGGGTCTGATTGTTCAGCAGCACAAAGCAGTTATAAACATCATTAACCTGGTCAGGTAACTGGGTTGTCAGATTTAGTTTTTATATTGCTTGGTGAGCTGTAGTCACATAACAGAAAAAAATTAATTTATTTTCTATTCATATGCAAGCATCAGGATGGACTGCATTCCTTTGCCATTTTTGACATCTGAAGAAGAGAAATACATGTATCCCTTTACTCCTGTTTACAGAGCTTGTACATTTTACTTTGGCTAAGCAATAAACCATTGCTCTATCTGTCACTGAATTCTCTGATCTTTCAATTTCTGCTTTTTTTTTTAGATGTTGGATGTATTTAAAATGTAAGAAACAAAGCACAGGGGCATTGCCACACAGGAAGATGAAAAAAATATGGAATAACAACTGTTAAGAATCTGCTGCAGTTCAGAGAGTCAAATGGCTAGTACCAGGAAAACAACTCTTGGAGAGGCTCTGACATCTGAGAAGGACATTCAAGGCTCACGTTTCTTAGTCTTACAATGGCTGGCCCTGCATAAAACCTTGCATCTTTATGAGACATTTTTTTTTTGGCCAAAATTATATCAATGAACAAATATATATTTATTTTCTGCATCTTTAAGGAAGTGTATAGGAAAGAATATTGTAAAGGATTCCACAGAGGCTCCCTGCCAAACATCTTTTGTGATAAGCTTGCCTTTTAATGGCAGAAGGTTGGACACAATGTTCTCAAATGAGCCATTAAAGCTGCTTCACTTGTCCTCCAGACTGAGTTTCTGGAGAATGACAATAAGATTACATCCATTTTGGAGAGAAAAGATGAGGGGAAAAAAAAGAGGAAATCAAAAAGCGCATCTCTATCCCCTCTCTGGCCTGGTGCTTTTACAAAGCCAGCCTCACAGGAATCCCTATTTGTGAGAAATAGAAGCTAATATTGAACAACTACACATACCTTATTTGTTGCATCAATAAATTTGACTCCCTTGTAAGAGACAGACAAGACAATGGTTGGCACTTTCTTCATTTGTTCTGTAGACTTCTGGAATCAAAACAAAGACGTTAGAACTGTGTTGCATTGCAAGAACAGTGCTCTTTCTCTTCCTCTGACAAAATATGTAAGTTAAACAACAGGTACTTTGTTTAATATGTTACATTTTCTTGAGCTGATCATGCTCTGGGCTTTCAAAATAGCTGCCTTGTAGTTACAAAACTAAAGAAAGCTTTATGGGTTGTTGTGTGGTCCGTAAAAACTCTCCTTTCTCCTAGCACAAAGGGAAGAGAATGAACTAAGTTTGTCATGCAATCAGGGTTTCCCAAAATGTGCGTGTTTAAGATGTCTACTTGATGTGCCCCATTCATTGCCGCCTCCCCTCCCTACTTCCTGCCCTTCCAACTGTAAAACCCAACAGCAGTCCTGTTTCTTTGCTGCAATTAGTTGTTATTTAGAAATACTTCACTCTCTTGTGTTCTTGCAGCTGTATTTGTGACAAGAACTATCCCTGCAGCCCTCCAGACCTGCCAGTCAATCTGCCAGTCCAATGTTGCATCTTGTCACGTCTGACCGTCTGCACTTCCTCGAGTGCAGATGCTACTGGAGCTGCTTTACACACGAATTAGCACGGGGGCTTATTCTGCATTCCCTCAGTGCCAGGTTCTGCTACCTAAAGTTCGTTTTCTTTTAGGGCTATTTTTTTTTCTTTTCTCTGTGTACCTTCAATGTGATGCACACAGCAATGATATTTCCTGCCACAAATATTTGGGATAGATATTTGGGATAGATTTAAGGTCTCTGCAGAAGACCTGTTGATTAGTTTAGAGGTAAAATTTACCACGAAACCCACACCCAAACAAAAAAAAACCCCAACAGCCCAAAAAATGGCATAACAGTTTATAGCCAATTTGAATTCTTTTAAGGTGGAAATCATTGACAGACAGGACTATTCTGTATGGAAGTACGGCAGATGGATAATGAAGATAAGTTTCAGAGAACACTCACTCATGGAGGTATCTGCAAACAATCACAGAGATGGAGCAAACATTTTCTTGAGAAGAAAGAGTAAGTTCAGTACAGTTACAGATAAAGAAATATCAGCACACGGAATGAGAGTATAAACATACTGAAAGGTCTAGAATTGGCACCTAGAAAGATAATTTGAGCAGATGAACACACTTAGCAGTGGTGGTTTTGTATTCTCCAAGAAAAATAAAATGGCATAGATATAAGCTTGGAAACACAGAATGTAGCTGAAAATCTGTGTGAAAAATAGGTGATGCTAGCACTGCAGAGCAAAACAAAAAGCTGAAAAGACAAAACCCGGGCAATCAAGTCCCCTTATCGGGTTTCCTTCTTTCCAGAATCAAATGAGACTCCATTTTTTGCCAGCATAAAATTCAAAGCTCCAGATCTAGCTATGTTCTACAATTAATGTCCTGTGCTGTGGAGGCTGAAACCTCTAATTAAAGTCTCAAGGAGAGTCCCACCCACCTGCGTAATGGTGAGGACGGCTGCATCCCACCATCAAACGACAAGAGACTCGAGACAACAATCAAGTGTCAATTTATTCTGGAGAAAGCTTCTTTCCCCCAGAAGGTTAGGTGCTTTCAAAAAACGAAAGCTTAAATGGCAAAACATCCTGAAGAATCGAACCAAAATCTGAAGGGAGTTACCAAGCTGGGTTTTTGTGTCTCTGAACTGAGAAACAGTGTCCTTTCAATAAGCAGAGCAAGCAGGTACCTGTGTGTACGCGTGCACGCAAGTCTCTATAATAGATTTCAAATGAGTCTTTTCATAAAATTCCATTTCAACGCACAGAAAGCATGACAGTGACTGTACGGAAGCAGCAGTACCTACATCTATCAGAATAACAGGCAATATACCCCGCATATGCTCATAGCCAGACAAAATATTCGCAAATATGACAACATCACTTTAATCATCTGGCAACCCAGCAATCATCCAACTTTTGTCCTTTCTTTCTATCCCGACAGCTACATGCAGGAGCTCTTTGTCTCCCATTTTGATTATTGTAATTATCTCCCTCCTCGCCTCCTTAGCAGCAAAATTCCTCTTCTCCTCCAACACGCTATACAAACACAGCTACCAAGTTTATTTGAGCTTTTTTTGGGTCTAATTTGCCCAGTCTTCCATTTGCCATAAAGGCGAAGCTTCCTGTTGGTGAGGCCATGTTGTACTGAGCGCCTAAGAGCCCTCTTCCATCTAGCCTGTCATTTAATCATCTTCCTCATCTGCTCCACATTCACCTGGGTTTGACTCAAGCAGACATGATCTTCAGCATTTAATCGAGGTCAAAAACTTCCAGAAGACTGTATCTGAGTGAAACAGCTCATCAAGATACTATTAAATTATATCTGGCAAATTAGGTAATGAATCAGAGACTGATGGACATTTGTAATTTATAAGGCCATATTGTCTCAGCTGATAAGGAGCAGTGCATGTCCCTTATCAGCTTGTAAAACATACAAACCCCAGGATTTGTGCAAAGGTTATTCCAGAAGACCATCGTCCAGTGTAGAAACATGATTTTGGGAGACAATTCTGCACTCGTATCCCCACTGCAACAAGCAGCTGGCCAGGGGGATAACGTCCTTGGGTATTATGACAGGGCTGTAGCGAAAACCACATGGCTCTATTCCCTCCACTAGACTCTGGGTGAAAGCGTAACTGCAGTCCACCATACAACTACAGTTTCCAAGCAGTTTCCAGACTTCCACAACTCTGAGTTGTCATGGTGAGCTCATACTATTTGCTTGTTGTTCCTTTCTTTTTAATGGAGGAGGTGGCTGCCAGGATGTGTAACATGAGTTTTCAGAGATGCAAAATGAGTATCATTTGCTCAGACATTGTAACTGCTTTGGCTCTCAATTCTAGGATGTTGAGATGAAGTCCCACAGCTTTCATGGTCAGACATTTCACACCTCTGTGCAGGCCAAGTGGGAATCTCTCCCTGTGCCTGTGACCGGAGTCCAAGAAGAAGGTGAGACACAGGAGTCAGTATTCCCTTTCCTTGGCCTTTTCAGGCTCTAGCCACCATATCAACCCTGTGAGGACATGAAGTGAGGACAAAATATTCTTGTCCATCTGGTGCCTCTACAGGAAGCATATGGACCTCAGCCAAAGTTACAGGAGCCACAGCTGAAGGCTGGCACTGGATGTCATGTGCATGTTGACATATGGTCTGATGCTTCAAGGCATGTTCATACCATGGTAGCAGGATTAGATTTTATCTCATGTAGAAGCAATCGTAGTGACAGGACCCTGTTTCTGGGCAAGTGCTAAGTAGCTTGGAACTGGTCACAGCTCCCATGAACTTCATCATTTTTGACTGTAGCTTTGGCTCCTGTTTTAATACACTTCTTCAGGAGAATCATCTGGATGAACAGCAAGCATATTCTAGGCTTGTTGCCACTGCCTGTCTCTGATCAGCTGGTCATCTACATAAGGACAGATGTGCTTGCCCTATCTCTTCAGGTGCACTGCCCCTGCAGTGAGGAGTCTTAATGCCGTTGAGACTGCATGACAGAGCAACTGAGCTTTGGTCCCACTTCTGAAATACTTCCTACAGGACAGGTAGATAACTATGTGGAAGCAGGCCATGTGCAGCTAAAGAACCATAAAGCAGGCTTGACTGCAGTCACAGGCAGATGGAAAAAAGCATCACCGTCCTAAATTGAATGTGATATTTCTTCCAGTTCCCAAACCTCCGAAAAGACATAGAGGCTCTTTTTCTGTGGAAGAAAGGATATCACAAAGAGCCCTGCCTGCATTTTGATGGAGCTGCTGCAATGAAGCTGCTTCATCTCATCAGCACTGAGAATGGAGGTCCATCCAGAGGAAGGAGGTGGCAAGCACCTCTTTACAAGACTGCCTAGTTATCACAGTGCATCCTTTTACAACAAAGGTCTGGATTTAAGACCTTCCAGAATTTGCGCCTGAACCCATTGCTGCCATTATGCAGGATGGTGCCAAAACACTGTATGGCTTTGGAAAGGGCTGCTCCCACTTCCTCCCTTTAAAACCAATCATAAAGGGGTGCCAGAGCAGTGGTGCCAGAGACTGAGAGAGCAAGTGTGATTCTGGTCGTGTTCATGAATTTTCTTTAGTTTCACTGAAAAAAGCACCATACTCACAAGCATACTCTGAACAGATTTCCATAGATAGTACTACGAATTGTCTGAAGTGAGTAAAGCATTTCCACCTGCATTTTGATTCTGAGTTACAAGCTGCGCAGAACTGCTAGGTGCTTATTTAGAGTCTGAATTAAACTTCAAATACTTTGGGATCCACCCAGCCAGAAAAATCAAGATAATTAACAGCGGCTTAAGAGGTACAGGATTTCACTCTAGGAATAAAGCAATATAAACTAGCTGTTTGCTTTTACAAAAGCAATATATGCAAAACCGAAACACGTAACTTAAAGGGCCTTTAATCCTTTCAAGATAGGATTGTAC
Organism: Hypotaenidia okinawae; assembly: GCA_027925045.1. Lineage (NCBI taxonomy): Eukaryota > Metazoa > Chordata > Aves > Gruiformes > Rallidae > Hypotaenidia > Hypotaenidia okinawae. Next base: position 63,058,250 of record BSDF01000001.1, on the reverse strand, counting down.
TGTAGTACCTTGTTCTGTGCAGAACCCAGAGCACTAAAATCCACTTTTGAATACTCCTGCAGTGTACAAACATGTTATCTCTGCACATGCACAGAAACACACACACCCCCACCACCACATGAGCAGCTCGGTAAGAAATTCAGGAGCACATGAAGAATGGTGTGTAAGATGCTCACCCATTACCTTGACATACTGTAGCACGTGGTGTAATGCAGCCCACTCTCATAATGCTTTCATCTCATCCTGCCAAGGGGAAACGGGATACAGAGGTATCTGCGCTGCCCGCTGCCATGCACTTCTATAGGCATTTGTAACCGGATTACTCAGCTTTCATACAAAACCAAACTGCGCTCAGTTTTAGGTTTTACTGCGAATGTAATCATACTCTGTCTTGCAAATACACGGTAAAAAGACATTATTCAACTCTGCCAAGCCACTAACAATTGCATACATAAATTCCGAGTACAAGCTTATGAGCCTGTAAAATCTTCAGATTTCATCTTGGCTTTTTACTTTTGCAAATGAACCTGCTAATTCTGTCCTATACTGTTTTTTAATAGCTACCTGAGGACTGTAGCTGGCAATTTTGCTACTCAATTACATACTGAAATCCACTTCACTAAGAGAATCTCAACATTTTCCTATACTGGTAGCAACTATTAATTCCAAATGGTATTAAACTGCACATTTCCAAATATGTATTGGTACCACCTACTATCATACCCATAAGTCTGTTACATATTTAAGGCTTATTAAGCCTCGTTGACCAGTTCCTTTTGAGTGAATCACTCTGACGGTATCATGCATGAGTCGAAACTGAAATAAAAAGTCAAAATTCACATTTGCCCAGTTAGCTTTGAAGCCAGTTTTGAAACCACAATCTGCCTTATAACAAATGTTTACTAAACTTCTCTCAGTCCAAAAGGCTTAAAAGTGCATCACTGACATAATTTAATACCACTTGGAATATGATAGCATCTGCAGTCCCTGTGGTACAAGACTGTTTACTTCTCTACAATTAGTGGATGCCTTCAAGCTACATCGTTAATATGAACATAGCACTGGGGATGCACCTGCAAGTCATCTGCCTGAGAATCGGAGTGTTTTTGCTTTTGCAGTATCTGTACACACTCATCTGCTGATGAAAGGGCAGTGCATCCCTCCTGCACCTTGGATTCCTTTCAGCCAGGGAGTTCAAGGTCACATAACCCCTGAAGATGGCATGATGTGGATGTGCCTATGGTCTGAACATGTTTAAGACCTCCCACAACTTTTTTTTTTTTTTTTCATTTTGAGTAACATCCATGTGCTTGTTCCATTGCAGGCCCTCCTGAAACGGTGGGCATGAGTGAGACAGAGCTATGAAGTCCAATGAGAACAGAGAGTGAGGAATCTAAATTCTCAAATACAGTAGTTGATCCTGACACGGCACTTCCCTGGCTAGTTTCACTAGGTGACCTATGAAGGACACTGCTACTTTTGAGGGAGGAATGAAATGGAGATTGAAAAGCTGAAAGGGATTAGCAGAAACAAGGAGGCTGCCACCTATATCTAGGTCTTCCTTCTTTATGTAAGAAGAAATCAGGAAGGAACGCTCCCGATCCTGCCTATTTTTAGTGAAAAAGTCAACTCTGCTTCATCTTCATCTACCTCTCCAAAGATAAGAGAAGCAGATTTTTTAACAGCTCCAACTTCCTCAGTTTGGTCTTAAGTCAGCAAGATATTTAAACACCTGCTTTGTGAACAGATTTATGTCACTGGTTCCCCAGAACTTGAGATACAAGAACCTCTTTTCTAACAAGAAAACCTTTAAGAAAGATACATAACATTCTGGAAGGTGGTAGGATTCAAGAAGAGTATCTAAGTTCCCTACCACTGCAGTAAATATGCGGTTGGTTCAGACCATGCAATCAATGTATGCAACATTATTGATTTAATGTTACAGTAAGGAAAGGGTCTACCTTGCTGCTGTGCTCATGCCAGTAGGTATAAAACCATCTCCTTCTACCTGGTCAAGGAATGTGGGTACGTAAAAGCCAGATGGAGTCTACTGTAGGGAACAAATCTCTTCCTGTCTCCAACTGAACTTTTATCTTTTCTTTATTTTGATGTAAACACATTCTATTCCCACTTTGTGTTCCTATGGTGATTTGAAGTGAAGGCAGTAATCTGATTGAAAACACAACTTGTAATATTTCCTATTCCACGGTGAGAAAGATGAAAGCTCTTAAGTTCTTGAAGGCACCTCTCAAATATAATTAATAAATCTATTCTGGCCAGGAAAGCAAGATTTAATCTCCAAGTAGCAAAGGTCAGTTTACAGCAGGTGGGGAACGGAGATAAGGAGACAGTGCTCTTGACTGCAAAGGGACTTTGTGAGAGAAAGTATCTGGAAACAAATAGGAAAGCCTAAAATATAAATCCATCCTTGGAGTGCAAATACGCGAATGGAAAAACAAAATATAATCCCTCTATTAGGCACACTTCTTGCCAAATATCCATAATTTTGGATGGCTGCAAGAGTCTGAAATCTGGGTGGGAACAAAAAGCCTGTGTAACCTTGACCCCCGTGCTGAGCTCAATCTACTGCATCTGCACGATTTTCCCCAAACAAATCCATCATCATCTGCCCTGCTGGAGCATGCTGCTGCACGCTGCTGAGCAGCACAGTGGATAGCCAAGAAGAGTTATTAAGACAGAGGTCCCCAGGTTTATTTTTCTTTGCTTGTTTGTTTTTACATTATAGAAGATTTAGGATCACCCTTCGGTCTTAAGCTACAAGAGAAGGAGGCTGCTGTAAGCCCCTCTGCAGAAAGAGGCAAGGGGTATCTGCATGACTCTTCCCTTGAGAACCAAACCCATCAATTGCAACAACTGAAAAGCACAGGAAGCATCTACAACTAACAGAGAGCGATCTGCAGTCAGCAGACATGTCAATTTTGTTTTTTCTCTCTATCTATGAATGATTAAGGAAGATCAAATACTTCTTTTTCACTGACAGGCTTCTTTCGTCCCTGTGCATCTGCTGACTGGAATACAGCCAATGAATATCAACACTTTTTTGAGAAGCATTAGGTGAAAGACAGAGAAGCTAAAGCCTCAGTGACAGAAAAATTAGGTGCCTAATTTTCATATGTTCTCCTTAAAAAATAGTAAGTGGCTGACTTGAGAAAGACTAAAAAATTGCGCAGAAGGACCTCAACACGGTACAAGATTATATGTGATGCACTCTTCCCCCCAGCACGATTCAGATTACAGCATGCTATAGTTTTGGAAAATATAAATGGGAAAAAAACCCAATTAAAAATGTTGCTATGTGAAAAATCTCACTGACTCCAAAGACACTGGACAAGTGGACAGAGAATTAAGTACCTGAGAAGCAGTCAAATAATGTATCTAGCTTTTCACTTCTTTTTTGTACATGGAATGTCACTTTCAGTACATTTAAAATAAAACATAAATATAGAAGAAGCCACATTTTCAATGATGACCAAGTGGTACCTAAATACACTACTGAACCTAACAGCAAAACTTCAAAATGTCTTTGGACTACCTGGACTCCCAGTTCACCACACAACCAGAGGGAGAAAGTTCTGCAAAAAGATACATTTTTCTCACTGGGAAACTTACTCTAAAATAATAATCTGTTCCCATTAAGTCAATGTTTTCACTTCTGACTTGAATAGGCATATGATTAAAAGGGCTACATAGAAAGCATAGAAGAAATCCTGATTAAAACCTGTTTTATTCAAACATCTTTGCAAATAAAAACCCCTCAAACCAGAAAGTAAACATTCTCACGGCACAATGGTTTCAAAAGAGAATGTAAAAAGTAAATATACATATAAACCCCATCGCTCTATTATGCAAGTGCCCTGTTTAGCACTATAGTGCTATAGCAAGTCCACTGTTGTTATAGAAAAATTGTATTTTAAATGAAACCTGTTTTCAAACACTTGGGGTTTTTTTCAGGTATATAATTTAAAATTGTTAAATGTATTACTTAAATGAAAAGCTTAAAATAGCTACAAACTATTTAGAGTGACTTTTTTGATGTTAAGCTTCCTAGTTCAGTCAAATAACTTACTGAAGTTGTCATATGCTTCCACGGTGTCAAATTCCACCCTAAGATCTGCACAGGCATATGCCTGAAAAATTGAACTGCAAAGTCTGACAGTTTGAAAAACTGGATCAGAAGATTGTATCCTTGCAGCTCCAATTAATTCCCCAGAACACGTGCATGTGACTGTAGATCCATCTGTGCCAAGTTGTTGGGTTTTTTAGAGGAGTTTAAGCCCAGGTAAGGAATGATTAGCGTGTAATTAGCTGAAAAGCCACAGATCTTCAGGCAATCTAGTAAGCATGAATTACTGCCAGCCCCCAGCTAAAGCAGCTCATACAAAAGCCTGTGTGCTGCAGATATGTAACCAATAGGAAATGGTTGTCTGATTGCATGAATTTTACACATCTTCTAGCTTTCTAATTGATCCGAATGCTGCACCAAGTGCTCAGAGGCATCTTCCATAAAAGGCTCGTGGTCTACAGAATTAAGGATTTCACTTGTTCATCTATGGGATTCTACGCCTTCAGTAGACCACCAACAAATACATTCTTCATTAATTAATCATGCCAGGCCGTGAGACATTTGTTGTCTCTATGAACAGGTGCGATCTTATTACAACTACAACCGGGAATAAATCGCGTAGCAGGCCTGTGGCTCGTTATGACTTTCCAGCAGCAAGTGCATTCGTTGGAGACACGCCGAGCCTCACTGTAATTTTCTACAAGCCAGCATCAGGCCAAAGAGCCACGGGAAAACATATTTGTACCAGTCTGAAGGAAACCTAACTGCTTTTCCACCATCAGGTGAAACTGAATCGGTTCCCTTTTCATCCTTCAATCGCTAGGCATGTAACTCCCTCATAATAAATGGATGTGAGTAAAGGCATCCTTAGAATTATATGACTGTAGGATTAGACTGTATGTAAAAACAATGGCTTTGGTAACATGTTAATATATTTACAAGTACTCATTTTCACATAGCAAATTCACTCTGGATTATCTTATATGAGTTATAAATCCTGTTTATAAAACAAGGGATATGGGCACATTTAAAGTCTGTGGAAAGTACTTTGACTTGAAGATTCAAGAGGAAACATAATGCATATGTTTGCTTTTATTTTTTTCACAACATGCAAAATAAAATCTACCTTTATGTTTTGGTATTACTTGAAACTGAGATAAAAGGTAGAACAGACTGCCTACTGAGAGCCAATGTAAATTCAAGGGCAATGGAAAACAAATGCAGAACAGAATATTATAAAAGCAAACAGAGCACAATACAAGTAATCACTAGCTAATGTTAGTTAGTATTATGATAACAGAGAAAGGAGCATGTTTAGTAACTTACCCTCATCTTTGCACACGCATCCTGTGTTGACTCTGTGCCTCTTAACTCTTTTACCAGCATAGAACCTAAATACTAGAACAAAAAAAGCATTAAACGTGATGTAACTAAAATTTCTGAACAAACACCTGGAGAGTTGCCTAAAAACACACAGTAGTAGCAGGCAGCATCCTAGTTTATGATTTCAGAGGTTTTTTTACTCCACAGTTCTCAGATCATTCAACTCAGTGTGTTAACTTATAAAATGGGATGCACAGCAACAAGTATTCTGCATCAGACCGAGTCCTTTGAAATGGTATCAGGAAGTCATCTAGCTTATCATCTTAGTCACTCAAAGAAGAAAATATTAAAATTAAAAAATATTTATTCCATCTTAAAAATATTCTTTCATTAAAAAATGGAGAATCTGCTTTTTTTGGCTGCCATCTGCCAAACTCATATTGCTATGTGTGCCGTCACGTGGATGTAAAGGGCAGCAGAGATGTTAACCTCTGTGTACTTAATATGTAACTAATTTATGTGCAAATAGAGCCCAATGTCAGCAAACTGAGAAAATAAATCTGAACTGAAAACTAGTTTAAACCATTATTTCTTCCTAAGGAAAGACTGACCCTGAACTATAATGTCGAAGCCTTTACTGATCTGAAGGAGGGCTGGATGAGAGGAAGCACCAGGATGCTGGTGTGGGGTCTCAGCTCAGCTTGCTAAAAGCCACTGTGCTCTCAGAGAACCTGCTCATCTCTGAGGGCACGCAAGGTACCACGTGCCTTACTGACACGTCCCCTTTCCTACCTGCCTCTTCCTCACCCCAGCCACTTGCTGGCATGTGCAGCTAGAGCCCTCCTTCACCCTGACAACAGGCTCTGGATTTCTTCCTCTGGGGACTCAGTATCTGTCCCCAACATGTGTAAATGGCACTGCTTCTGCAAGGATGAAGCTGTCTGCATCATCCCTGCCATTTTTGCATACCAGAGAGTGGTCTCAGTACTGCTAACAGAGCTGTGTGAGAGCTATGCTCTGCAATTCAGCTAGAGATGCTATAGGCATGTGCACTTGTGGATGTGCACACGCTTGTATAGGTCTGTGTGTTTGGAAGGTTTCTGTATTTCTATACAGAGTCACATACAAATCTGGTTTAACCAGGGGAAAAGGACAGGAAGACATCCATCGTCTTTTCCCCAGGCACAGAGACGTCTCTTTGCATTCACATTGAAGCACAATGTCTTGGCTTCTCTTAAGTCTTCAGTCCTATATGAGCAAGGTGGGAGCTGAAGACAAGTCATGTTCTTTGTGGGAATGGAGCAGGTGAGCTCCAGAAAGAGAGAAAGCGTTGTGGGCAGGAGCCTCTTCCCAGAGGATGCTGCAGCCCACCATCACTGTCTGACCCCTCTCACTCTAACACACTGACACCCCTTGGAAACAGCCTACACCAACCCAACTAGATGGTGAACCAGCTTCATCTTAAACAAGAACCTATCAAAAGTAACTTCGGTTGCAGTTGAACACAAACTGAAACTGAACAAAAAGCATACTGGTTCAATTCTCTGGTCTCCTGACCTAAACTGATATATCTTCTTTAAAGCCTTCAGTTCACACTGTGTACTGCAGGAGTCTCTGACCTGCAGGAAAATGTATAAATATTTCAACGTAGACAGTAGCCAACATGCTAATTAGTGAGAAACACTTTACAGGGCATTATAAATGGAAGGGTGAGCAACACCAATACCACCAGATAAGCATGAGCAGAAAGGAACGAGTGAAGGGCATTCCTGGAGGACTGCAGATGTGAAAGATTTATAAACCAAGCAGCTGCGAGTCCAGCTGCGGGCTTGATGGTGACAGGAACAGGGCTTTGGGCATTAATTTGATGGGACGGCTTGATATCGCCCTTGCAGAAGAACAGCAAATTTAAAGCAAGCTCTGAAATGAGGAAATTAAACAAAGGTTTATTCAGTTTAACAGTATCTTTCCCTGGATCCTGCTGTCTGACACCTCTGGCATCCTTACCTTTCTTCAGGGAGGAGGTGATTAATTTAATGCATTTTTAAAATTTTATTACTGTTTTATAGACTACAGCACAAAAAGTTGGTATTTCCTTGAAAGCTATCAGTCGGTGAGGCATCAGGGAAAAAAAACCCAGTGTTTTTGAGCTCATGGCAGATTAAGACAAAGGGAATCTGCGCAATAGCAAAAGGCCTCAGCTGCCAGCATCCAGAAATGCTTCCAAGGGTAGACTGTTGAATAGACAGACAAATCAGAGAGGTACTGTCCAATTTAGTTGCCAGAAAACCCTGAAATTCTAGGAGGGAATTTTGCTTTCCTTTGACTTACTGTACTTTTGGAAATGTTCATTCTCAAAGACTCAGAGCATGTGGGAGCAACGCAGAGGACATCCGACAGTTCGACTGAGTGATGTGGCACACAATGAAAGCTGCCCCCATTATAACTTCCAAGCCAGGGTTTTACTCCATAAAGTCATTATGGCTCAAAGAGCTCAGAGAGTGCAGTGACACACTATCCTTAGGAAAGGAAGATGATTCTTTAATCAGATATACCTTGGATATCCATTTTGATTTGGCAATCCCTCAGTCACCACTAACTTGGACATTCCTGGTCACCCCAACTTCATTTCTTTAATGATCCACATGCCTGCCAATCTACTACAAAGGTTACATATGCTTATGAATTTACTGCTGGATCAAGTAAAGAGACAAGAGGCACTTCTGAGATAAACCTGGTCACTTAACTGAAAAACTGTGACAAATATTTAAAGAACTAGAAACCACTAAGCTTCCTTTTCAATCTGAGGTGCTATAGAGGAGCAGAGCAAGAATGAGAGTGGATGAGCTGGACCTTGACTGTGACTTGCTGAGGATGGCAGAGGTTCTCATTACTGTCCAGGGACAATCATTGCATTCGTGGCAATTTCCATGCCATGCAGGTCTGATGGAAGATACAGATGTTCTCCAGCAAGACAGTCCTGTAACAACACTTCTGCCCCTCCTCAGTGAGAGCCAGGCTCTGCCTCACCTGCACTTGGTCTCTAATTCCTGCTTTTCTGGATCTGCTTTAAATCAGGTCCCTGCAGCCCCCAACTCACCCCCCAAATGCTCCAGTGTTTCATGAACAGAAAATCATCCTGAAAAGGGTCCAAGTTCCTTCAGGTGAAGAGGATCTATATCCCAAATCTTGTGCTGGGCAAGTGGTTAGCCCCCCACTATTATGCTAGATGCACTACCGAATCCCTTTCCTTTGTACAACAGCCTTGCTTCATTAGGTGGCCATCCCTGAAGAGGACACAGTGGTCTGGGAAGCACGTTCAGCAACTTTAACAGTGCTTTCCCGTGAAGTCAGAAGGGAAGATGTTTGAACAGGTGGCCTGAAGCACATCTCCAGATGCCCAGAAGCACCAGTCCTTCCACTCTGTTGATGGAGAACTCAAGACTTCAGATATGTGTTTCATTTAAAAAGCAAAGTCTTCTAATATGACTTCCTGTATTTCAGGAGACCTTCCACTCCCTCACCAGCATTTATACGAGCCAGAGAATACTAATTATCTTTAGCTTTGGAGGGATGCACTGTTTCTCCAGGGAAGTGGGAATCAGTTACAGCTATCAGGAGGTGAAAATAATACTCCCTGCCCTGAGGGAATTGACTGCTACTGGTTCTTCAAGTAGTCATCTGTTTGGGAGAGGTTTGAATGTGCCCTTGTCCCATGTATGGAAACCACTGCTTCAGGACCATGACCTCCATCTTCCCTACCTTCCCTACCCCCAAACAGGTGTATAAAGTTCAAGCAGGGCAATACTTACTTTAACTACTGTGCACAGAACATTGAGATAGGCATAAGGATCCCAAATTACATTGTATTATTTTCCCATAAGCCCTAGACAGAGATTTGTGACGGAAGAGAATTAGAGGTGTTGGCTCTGACTATCACTTCTACAACAGCCACTTATTCATAATGCCATTCTTCTAACACTATTGCTACATGGATGGCAAGATATCAGAAAATTCATAGTAAAAAATACTGTGCATCCTTGTTCCTCATTCATTACAATTACACTGTTTCAGAGGAAGTGGACTGTCTCATTCAATGTGACTTAAAAATATTATAACTGAAAAAAACCCAACAGTTTATCAAAACCACAGACGAATCCACCTGTCCCAAAATCAAACCGCTAAATCTATCAACACTTACAAATGCTTTATAATCGCATGACTGGAAGATGAGTTTCTCTGGATGATGTTGCCAATATTGTACAGGCGTTGATGCTGTGGCTTCATTTGGAGGTCTCAGGGTAATTGAAGGCTCTCCCCAGTCTCCTGTCTGAAAATCACAATCGTTCAAGATATAAGATAATTTGCAGGCAAATTCGCTATAAAGTAGCCCTCCATCGTTGTGCTCAATTAACAATATTTTATTTTCAACACATAAAGCCATGTTACTAAAATAAGGGAACACAACTCCTACAACATTTTTCATGATTTAATTTATAATCCAAAGTCATCTACTGTAGTGTTTAATGAGGCTTTAATTAAATCTATTTGCTTTGAGAATAAAATCATTAGACACCGGAAATGTTCCTTAAAAATAACTGTTTACAATACATACACAGGGATGAGAGCACTTGAAAAAAAAAATCAGGGGATGCACAAAAATGCCATTCAGAAATTCTGCTATGCGTTTTACAAGCTTTTCTACACAGTTAATTAGTCTTCCATTATCTAGCACATATAACCAATAACTAACTTTCCTAAATGGCTAAATAACTGAGACTTTGCTTTGATCTGAAGACTTACACATTCTTCAAATGCATGAGGCATTCTTTAATCTCTTTACAGATATTTACTTTGATCACTTTCTCTTGATGTCTCATTGTAGAGTTACTAACAGTGCCCTTCCACGTTCATCATTCTCACTGATACAGGTGATTGCCTTCCTAAGCTGTCATCTCCCTTCTTTCCTCAAAGCCCTCAGAGAATACAGGTAGGACTGCAGTTTGCTGAAAAATCCTTTCACAGGGGACTCCTCTCCTTTCCAAAAAGAGCCAGTGCAGGCTTTGGTACAAGAATGCCCCCCAGCATGGCATTGCTGGTCTGGGTCTCGCCTGCCATTGCATATTTTTGGACATGACTCTGTCAGACCTGGAATGACCTCTGGGCCCTTTGGGGCTCCTTCCACCTTGCAGCCTCATGCAAAAAAAAAAAAAAAATCTTAATTTGACATTATTTATTTTTAACTGTGATCTCTCTTACCTTTGTTTCACATTTGCCCACATTGCCCGTATCCTTGACACCAGGGATGCCACCAAACCAGCATCAGGTCACTTTGCCTGAAAATGACCCATGGATGGTGTCCTTCCTCTCTTCCCTTTGTCACCAGTTCCACTTCACCCTCTATCCTGCCTTGTCTGCTCTGTCTCTGAATTCCCCTCTACTTCCCACTCTATCTTTTGGGGATCAGATTTCTCCTTCCTTATTTTCTCTCCTCCTTCTCCCTTCTCTTCTTCTGCTGCTTCTCTTTCAAACTATTTTACCCTCTTCTATGTAATTATTTCAATTTGGATTATGCGCGTTCTTTCTTTACCTGCACTTATCTCTGTGTATTTTCTATGTGTGGCATATTGTTAAAATATGTATTGAAGCTGGCAAGGAATTGCCATCAGTATTTCACACAGAATATGGCTAGAAGTTAAGAGCCTTTTAAAGCAAAAAGAAGTTAAACATCAAAAACACATGAAAAAATTGTTATCGAAGACATTCAAAAGTCTGGCAAACTATCACATCCTACTAATTAAATCAGAACAGAATAAACAAAACAAGTACATCATTTTCATGTGTCACAAAATAATGAAATGACACACATTTGCACAAGTCTGCAATGAAAAGCAAGAGATAAATCTGGAAACATCAACATTACCCTGCCAATATGGTAGCTTCAAGCAAGTGAACATCTTAAAACAAGTCAAACCTAGTTAATGTTGGCACTATTAGAGCATGTACAAATTACACAGTACTGTAATTTCTGGTTTGCCTGGTTAATTTGCCTACACGCTATAGATATGATTTCATATTTTGAAAGGAAAGAAGCAGCAATTGCTCCAATTTTTGGCATGCTGGATCCACAAAAATGAATCCTTCTGACCATTAATGTATAAAACCCTTCATCATATTTATTCCAAAGGGGGAATCTGATTTCTTTAAGAAGCTATTCTCCCTATAAAATAAGGTTTCTATCATATTAGAAGGGGTAAGGATCTGCAGCCCTATTAATGGAATTTGTGCATGACTACAAGAGAAGATGGATTGCACCCACCACACATTCTCTTTCTTATAAACTGTTCAAGGCCATAGTTAACAGACCACTTTATTTTTTTTTTCCTAATAAAGCCACATGCCTGCATGGTCCATGTAAGGAAGCAGCAGATCTCAGGAGGTACATCTTATCTGTTTAGCAAAAGGTTATTATGATGGAAAAGGAGTAAATCAAGGATAGAGAAGCTATAAAAGTACGTCTTTTGACCAATAGTCTTTCCACCAAGGAAGCATAGGGAAAGACAAGAGATAGGAGCAGAATTTCTATGTAATAAGTGTCTCTGGGTTGTGCTCCAAACTGTTTTGTTGCTGTGGTCTGCAGGTGGCTTTCCTCACATGTAGAAAATGGACAGTACTAGCAAATTAAACAGGGTATATGAGCAGTAAAATGAGTACATAATTTTACAGTTTGACTCCCTTTTGCATGAAAGATATTAAAAGCATAGAGACCTGCATTGTTTCTGTCTGTAACTGAAGGGCGGTAACATGAGGAACAGTGATTACCTCTCATATTTGTTCAATTTTATAGAAGAGCTAGGAAGCAATAATCATGAGGAGATGAGAAATAATCTTCAACCAGGCCAATAAAAGTAGTGTACCAGACACTTAGGGGCTCTGTGGAGACCACTGATTCGTATGCATCAATTGGTCCATAAATATACACAGTCATCCAAGTACCTACTCCTTTTAAATTAGACAAAGCAGAATTGGTATGATTGCTGTACATGTTTCTAGGATGGTCCAGACACGCAATACAGCTGAGGTTAGGGGCAGGCAGAGGTACAGGGGTTCTGCTGCTCCTCACAGGCCCACTGCACCCGAAGACCCTCCATGTACTTCGGTGCATCTTGTAGAGGGAGCAGCTACTCAGAAAAGCCACATAAAATTAAATGTCGCAGATACAAATTATGATGATGGATGGAGAAGACACGTTATACACAATCATAAAGTTTTCATTTGTAACTGTTACTGTAAGTTTTTTAATATTCAGCAGAAGTGGTTTCTGGTCTCATTTCCTTTTATTTCTCACCAAGTTCCTTAAATTTTTAAACCATACTACTCCTAGTATCCGTTACCTATTTAAACTGAGTAATAACAGGGTAGTCTCCAAAGCCCAGATCTATGAAGGTGTTTAGAAGTATAATTCCTATCACATAGTCCCCGTGCAATTTCCCTCTTTTTTTTTTTTTCTCTTTTTTTCCCAAAGGGAAGAAAGGCTTTTAATCAAGATTTTCACAGCTAAATACTTTCATAAATCTGGGCCTTCAAAACCTCTACAGGAAGAAAGGGAGCTCCTCAGCTGACTTACTCCAGTCAGAGACTGGAATCCCGAGGTTTAGGGAGTGATGATTGCAATTAACTTAGGTAAAATACAAAGTAGGAACATCTTTGACCTAGAGAAGTCTTGAAACAACAAGTCTCAAGTCTGGGGTAGAAAAATATATATTACTAGTAGTTCTAAATCTGAGGAATTGGTGTGGAACAACTCATGGGTGACGTACCGAGGTTTGGGACTTTCATAAGCACCTAAAACTTGCAAGCAGTATAGAAAAGTTCATAAATTGCCAGGCAGGACCAACTATGATGTTTGATTTAATTTTTAAAAATAGATATGATAGGATAAGGATTTTCTGGTTTGAATATTTAATTCGCAATTATAAGAAATAATCAAACATTTAAGCTTATGTATATTTTATGACACAATATACGTATGGAGATTTTTATCTCTCTGATGAAGTAGAAAGGCAAGAGATAATTTATTCTTCATCTAACTTTACAGCTCATCAGACAGCTGTGCAATTTATCACGTGTTTTTTGCTGTACTGCCTGTGTTTCGGTATTCTAACCTCCCCGTGCCTTTAACCAGTGCCTTTCCTCCCTCTGGCCTCAGTCACCTTGAGAAAGGTTTTTCTTTTTTTCCTCCACATTTTGCAGATAAAGAATTTACAATCACAAACCAATCTCAAATCAGGTGCCAGAGTGGTAAAGATGCAACTCTTTTACAGTGACAACTTTTAACCATAAAGATCATAGCCTTAAAAACTAATATCACATGCTCTTGCAGAGCTTCACAGCCCTGAAAATGGGTAGATGTGCACTTCACAGTGCTCCAGAAAGGGACAGATGCTTGATGTCAAATGGGCTACTGCTATCAGGTAATATTTTTGCAATTGTTGCACATTTCTCTAGCTCATTCCATTCTCTGAGAAACATATTTGACTCACATGAAAGGTACCCAGATGCAGAGGCAGTCACAGGTAAAAAAAGTCATCTCAATATGACTTCTATAAAATCTAACACCTGCCTCATCTTTTTTTTAGAAAAATGTCAAGTTAAAAGCCCGCCACACCACAAAAAAAAAAAAAAAAAACAACAAAAAAATAAAAAAAAAAGGCTTGGTTTTGAGCGGCTTGAATGTATTCATTTTTAACAAGGACCCCATCTTATAACTTTTCAACTGTTAAAGCCTCATGCCTGGTTATGGTAACATGCATTAGTCACCATGACAACAATAAATTGGAGCACACATAGATACAACGCTTCTGGCTGAAAAATTAATAATTTTCTCCTTGTAAGAATTTTAAATGTTCTGTGGATCAGCAAAATCCTCATTACTTGCTTATGTTTTAATTCCTGGACTGAGAGAAATTCTTTTTAGCTCCTTATTATCCTTGTCTTTTGAAATAATGGAGACAGGTTCGTGGCGTATTTGCATTTTAAAAGCTTCTAAATCTTAGTGGCCAAAATGGCCCCTCTCTGGCAGAAAGGCTCCAAGGAGGTGGTTATCTGAGAGAAATTAGGAGAGATCTACAGCTCCTCTGAAATGCTGTGCTGAACGACTGGCTGTCGTCCTCACTGGGCTGCCATACGGATCGCCAGGTCTGCTCTCACGTGCGTAGCACATGTGCTGGCCGTCACAGAAGTGATGAAAATTCAGAGCACCATCAACGTTACCTCTAATTCCCCAAAAAAGCACCTCTGCAAGCACGGCGTGTCCCTCAGCTAAGCGAAGCCTGTAGATCAACACAGAAAGGGCAGCACGACACGGCGTGGGGGGTGAAACTGTGCAAACCGAGCTGTTTACACGGTTTCTCGCTTTGGAAAAGCGAGCCAACAAAAACACTGGGAACAGAAGTCAAAGCTGCCCCCTCCACCTCCCCGAGCAAGACTGCTGCTGGCATTCCCCCCTGCGTCCTGTATGTACACCATACAGCCGACAGACGCTAACCACACGGCACGATACATGGATGCGCGCACACATAATCCCAAAAGAGGGCGGACAGGTTACGAGCTTTTCTGGTCATTTCAGGGACGTGACACCCGTAGATAACAGCACAGCAACAGACTGTACATCCATAGAGTGACAACATAGCCATTTATCGCTGTTTTTCTTACATTATGAACCTGATGAATCGATGAGAAAGGATATCCTGCATTCTGGTTGGTCCAGATCTCACAGACAGAGGACTGCTAATATAAACAGAAAACTACATCTCATCTTGTAAATATTAATGCACCACAACTGCCAAAAGGCAAGAATAATTAAGAAAAGGCTTGCAATAACATTAAAGAAGGAAGTAAAACAGCTGTTAAAAGTAATTTTTTATTTGCTGACAAAATATTTTTGGACTGACTGGAAGGAAACATAGCATATTGAGAGACTTTAGAAGAGGTTTCAAACTGTGAGTACAAGAAAACAATTTAGTCAGAAGTGCTGGTGATGTAAAGAGATAAAGTTATGCAGGCATAAACAGAAAATGCAGGGAGCAGAAGAAATAGTGGTTACTCTCAGTTTTTTGGCAGGGAAGAAGTTTGAAGACAGCATCCCAATTAAGTTCTGAGATTTGAATCTCTCTCTGCTGGAGACTTTCACAGGGAGAGAGGAAGGAAAAAACCTGGCGATACAGTCAACGGAAAAAATATGTTTTCTTTGTAACAATTACCAGAGAAAAATACATTGCAATTAAGCGAAGCAGTTGCCCACCATCTCCTTCCAACAGCAGTTCCTTTGTATACAAAAATACAGATAATATTACCTTTCGTATTGACCGTGACTCCGCTGTATAAGTGAAATGTTTCAGTCTACCTTCTAGGCTATTTTACAGGTAGTCTGTAGTAGCAAAGCAAGGTAAGCATACCATAGCATTCCTAGCAAAAGCAACAGAACTAGGCAGGCACAGCATTCACCAGCATCTTTTACATATTTCCTTGTTTGGACACTCATCAAGAAAGCATCTGTGACACCTCAGCAAAAGCTAAGATAACATTTTACAGTAGCCAAGCAACTAAAACAAAGCATCAGATGTAGGATCTGCCCACGGTATCTTCAGCAGGCAGCAACAAAAGGCAATAAACAAGCATGAAAAATGCAATTTCAGCATCCAGAATAGATAGCAATTAATATATCAGTAATTTAACAACAGCAAGAATGTGCATTGCTGGTTCTTGTCAGCAGCAGCAGCAAGAATTTAGCACTGATGCTCGAAACAACCCAAAGAAATGCAACTATTCTTAGAAATATGCCTCTTGCTCTTACCTTTTGTAGCCTGGAACCTGGCTGCCTGGCTGGCAGCAGGCTAGGTTATCACTGCTGGTTACTGTCAGGGCAGGCTGGCATTCTCTGCACTGCCTGCCAAGCACTGCCAGACAGGCTGGTGGCTGCCTAATGTTGTTAATCGTCCCTTATTTCCTTCATGATTTGAAATGCATGCGCGCACATCCCTTCCCTCAGCTGTGGTAATTCTTTAACTTTCATGTAGCTGGTGAATTTCTTCTCCCCCGTGATGTTTTCAAAGTTATTTTCTCCTTTGTGATGGCCCAACAGTTTGATAGAATTTAGCTAATAAAAACACAGACTTTGGTTCATAGTCCTCTACATCCGTCCTCTGCCACTTGCTACAGAGCAGTGCCCCTCCATGTGATGAACACATACTCTCAGTGCGAGGTCACCAGCAAATACTGCTCCAGCTACTTCTGCCGTGCCATTATTAGGACATTGCACTAACTGGTACTAATGACTTCTTTATGTCAAACAAACTGATTTCTGGATGCTCTGGCCACAATCATCACTGTGAAGCCTACATTTGTCTGCCTCAGGGAGAAATCCTGAATGGGAATCCATGGCAGGAGATTGTGCCTCTGCTTTTCCAGAGTAAAGAGAAGGCACTTCCATGGCAGGTACAGTGTCCCCGAGCATCTGGTAATCAAGAAAACATACTGCAGTGCTATTTGGATACACTTGCTGAGGTCCTGAAAGGAGTAAGGTAAGGCGGCATGGTACTGTGTGCTAGCAGATGTTCTATTTCTCCCTGGTGCTAGTGGTGCTGGTGTGGGGCTGCTGAGATGCCGTCATGTTGTACAGCTTGTTCTCACTGTATTTGGATTCTGGAGACAAAGGTGTACCTGTAAGTCCTGCCCTTCCCAAGGACTTGCCTGTAGAGAGTGGTGTGGTGCCTTGGTGGGGCTCTCTGGGCAGCGTGACCTCAGCTGCAGAGTGGCAGGGCTGCTGCACTGACACAGGGGTGCTGTGATAGCAGCCTTGCTGTGCTTCAACGTGTCAATACGTAACTGCATGAGACGTGTCTATGGGCTCCTTTGGTGCCAGCTCAGGAACAGGTACTGCAACACAGCAGTAAGCATGTATGTATGCAAGCTTTACGGGCAGGGAATTGATCCATCAATCCTTTCTTACACAAGCTAATGGTACCCATCCTGCCCCTCCCTCCCTGCCCAGCTCATGTGCTCCCAAACACACACTCATGGGTTAGCACACTCTCCCCAGGAGCTAGGAGCTCTCAGTGTGGTACCCTGCTCAGATTGCGGGTAAACACATCTATGTATTTCACCTTCACCTTTCACAGGTCAAAGTGGCAGAAGGTAGGCAGCCACTTTCATAAATGAAAGGAAGCCCTTCTTATTATTATTTTTAATTCTCTGGAGAAAGAAGAGTGCATAAAAGCAGACGTTTGGAGCAGAGAGGCAAGTTCTGGGGCCAGGTCTCTGCTCCAAGGACTGTTCAAGTGAACTGCCCCCAGGACACAGACCTACCTCCAGAATTAAAGGTTTGGAAGATCCAGGATTAAGCTAAATCATCTTTAAATACAGGTGACTTGATTTATTGAATCAATAATAAATCAAGTGGACCAGCAGAGAACGAGAACTTCCCATGACTCCATGAATGCCCAGTCAGAAGGGCAGCGATGCAAAACTCATTACTCAGTTCCGCACTCATTAATGTTTGAATGACTAAGATACTGAAATGCAGTACAGAAGGAACATTAATTTTACAGAAGGTAATGAATTCAAATTCAAAAACCAACCTTTTCCTTGCACCACTGTAAAAATATTTAGCATTTACTATATACATATTTTATGTCTTCAAAGTGCTGAAATTTTTAATGAATTATGAAATCCCCAGGAGGAGTACTTAGAGTTGCATACCCCTGTGCTGAAGAAGAAGGAACCAAGGAAAGGAAAAAGGTTAAGTGAGTATCTGAGGCCAGAAAATAAGCAGTAGGCAGGAGATTTGGGATTAGGCTTCAAACACTCATAATTTTCAGCTCCCAAAACATATGCCCTCAAAAAAAGAAGGAAAAGAATTCAATCTGTGCATGCACTTCCACTGTAATAACCACAAATACACTTGGGCACTTAATACCACTGATGCAGAGGTTCTGTGAAAAAGAGAGTTTAACAAAGAATATTTTCCTAAGAACTAAAGAAAAAGGTAAGGAAGAGTAAAAAAAAATAGCATCAGCTATTGCCCAATTAGTATAAAACATACACTTCTTTTCTTCTTCCCAAAAGACACTGTGAAAAGAATCTGCTAATTTGATACCACATTTTTGTGATAGCTATAGATGTCCATGAAAGATCTCCCCATCTAGTCACCATGGGACGCAACTCTGATGGGCATGAGGGGCAAAGGAAGGGGGAAAAGGATGGGTCTGCTCTGCATGGCTCCTGCCACCCACCACCCGTGATACAAGTGGCTGGTTTGACGGTGTGGGAGGGAGGGAGGGAGGGAGAGAGGTAAGGGTCCGTGTTACCTGCTCTCCACTCACCAACCCCCTTCCTAGCAATCCCAGCTCTGACATGGTCTCCTGACCACTTTATGGCTGTCTTCTTCTGAAAGAGTTAAGGACATTTTCACTTCTATTTATTTAACTCAACCTGCTTGATTTCAAGACAACATATGCACATATGAGATAGCATTTCTTATTCTCCTTGCTAACTTCCTCTGTGACAGAGGACAATAGGGCATAATGACTTCAGACACCTTTTGCAAAGTCAGTAGCCAACTGTGTTACAAAGTACACATTTCCACCTGCTTCAAGTCTTTCTAATTAGTGAGATGTTTACTGGAAAAGCTGTAAGACAGTACATATACAGATCTTTGAAGTCATGGACTGTGTTGGAGGCAACTTAGTGTTTCATAAGGTGAAGAAAATTATCTAAGAACTTACTTTAGGCTTGTCCCTACAGATAGGGAAGACTTGGTTGATAATGTCTAGACAAAATAACTGTGCTGAAACTGATCACAGACCAGTAAGATCGATCACGGAAAAGATACACTTTCTAAGGAGAGGAAAGAAGGAAAGCAGGAGAAAAGAATACCTGGACAGCAAAAGCAGAAGGAGCAGGAGCTGGGTGGAAGGCAGTCCCAAGGTATTCAGCACAGCTCAACAAACTTAATTCATTGGCACTTTAGGAGATGTCAAAGATTTACCTAAACTAGGAGCAGTTACCCTCAGAAGGTCAGAGAAGATGTTGAAAGTACCACAGAAGGGCTAAAAGAATATTTAAGATGGGAGAAAAGGAAGATTCAGAAAGTTATAGCCAGCCTAACTACAGGGTCTGGCAAGTTACTAGAAATGTTTATAATCATTCACCAACCCCTGGTCCTCGTGGCCCATCACACCTTCTCATATTGCTCCTGGCTACCTGAAATAAACCCTTAGGAACAGGTGCACACATGTGCGTATATTGAGGACAACAAAGAAAACACATGATATTACCTGCTATGTGTTTACCTGAGACAGCTTCTATAAGCCAAGAAAGGCTCGTGGTGTTTATAATGAGGTTGTTCAGTACGAATCACCTCAGATCAAATCTCCTTCCTTTGTTGGAAAACTGGCCGACTAAATCATCAGCAGCGAAGAGATGCACAGCAGGACTTGGACACTGACTGTGAGAATCCTGATGTGGCAACTAGCCTGAGACAAAAATGCAGTGGTTGCACAAGAAGTTGAAATGCCTGTTTAGAGAATAATGAGTGGTATTTAAGCACAACCGGACTGAAACAGATGCTGAGGCAATCTGCAATGACCTGCTCCATGCAGTGGCTTGGAGGAGAGTTCAGGTTCTCTGGGGAGGATCCAGGAGTCAAGGACTCTCCATAATGCAGTAAGAACTGAGAATGGATTTAACGAACTACAGACATCAGTCAGATGAAATTCAGTGAGACAAGAATATTCCTTGGGAATGACAAGGTTAAATATGTAAATAAATTAGGAGAGCAATTTAACAGGGTGGTGGGGAGAGGACACAAAAAGATCTGGAAGTTTTAGTATACTTCGAATTAAATACAGCAGACTTGAAAAAGAATAAGCAAACAAATCACAGGGTAATTCAGGCTGGAAGGGTGCTCAAAAAGTTTCCATTTCAAGCCCAGCTCAAAGCAGGAGCAACTGTGAGATGAGACCAGGTTGCTCAGGGCTTCATCCAGTCTGGTCTTGAAAACCTCTAAGGACAGAGACTGGACAGCATCTCTGAGAAAACTGTCCCCCTGCTTGCCTGTCCTCATGAAGAGGAAGTTTCTCTTGCTGTCCAGTCAGCATCTTTCCTCTTTCAGTTTCTGTACCTAATGTCACCTTTTCTCCAGCCAGCTCTGGTCCCTCAGTGCCTCCTCTCAGAGGGCAAGTGCTCCAACCCCCAACCATCTTGGTGGCTTTCTGCTGAACTGCTTCCTCCTAAATAAAAAGGGAGGTATTTAATAAGAGCAGCATATTGTAACGCATGGGAAGGAACTTCTGTGTCATATGCAGTCACCAGCGAGGTTTCGTATGGGGCTGTATTCAGTTTTAGCCACTGCACTTCAAGGAGGATGGAGGCACACTGAGGGAATCCAGGAGAGAGTAATAACAAACAGAAGTCTAGAAAATACCACGGCATAACCCTGGTTAGGTAAACGTGGTTACGTCCCCAGTGGCCTGTTCATCTCTGAGCTCATCCGAGAAGTTTGTTGGTGGCTCTGGATCACCTGCTGCATCTCTACATCGCCCCAGCAAGGCTCACCCTCTCTTGTACTTCCACATTGCGGAGCCAGTGCAGGGGGACAAGAGGAGCTGCTGAACATAATGCTGGGTTTATTCCCCTGCCGCCTCTTCCGCTGTCTCATTGCAGGGCCGAGCCTTGGGAAATGGTTCCCGTCCCCTGGCACCGCAGTCCCAGCAAGGCGCAGAGTGAAGGAGAGAAACAGCAGCAAACTCTGCTCCCTCCAATGTGCATTATCTAGCTCGCTAAATATAATTCAGCCTAGCTCCAGAAATGAGGAGAATTTTGGAACAAATCCCAGAAAAATCACTCCTAGCATCGCAAACAATCTTTAAAGGTGCAACAGCAGAAAGAAACAAATGAAAATCGGATGAATGGGGCTGTCTGGCCCCTTTTGTAGTCGTCACTCCTAATGTTTTAGGACCGTAGGAGAGCAGTTGTGCCATCTCAATAGATACCGCTTCCCTGAATGTTCCCAGAGCTCTGGGGAAAGCATGTCTTACTGGCAGGAATAATCACAGATTCTCCTTTGAAAACAAGATCTTCAGAGACGGAGAGTGAAATTTCAGATTAGTCTTTCTTTTGGAGAAGCAGAAAATAGAAATAGCACTTCTTATTAGAATGAGCATGTGTTTTACATTGTAGTATTTCTTTTGCTTCTCCTGAAAACACTTGACATGAAGATTTGCAGAAAAATCCCTCACCACCCCAGAACAGCATTGCTGCAGGCAGGCAGTGGGTGACAGGTGTGAGCAGTGACACCAAGCTCTGGGTCAGTGCACCCTGTCAGCAGCTCCCAGGGAGGTTTCACAAGAAGGTGTGTGCCACGGCCAGCACACCCCAGGAAGAATGGCATCCAGTGGCAGGATGAGAAGGAAAGCCAAGCTTGGTGCCAGGAACGATGCTCTAGGCCCTGTGCACCTCCGCCTTTTCCTCTGTGCAGAGCTGTACTTTGAACATTTTCTTCTCATGAGAAAAGACTAATGACGTGATTGTGCTTCTCTCTCTGGAACTGTGTTCCTGACAGAGAGGACAAACTTGAGGGCTTCTCCCTGTGGTTTGCTAAGGCTACAAGTGCCCTGCTCTGCTTCTGGAGATGCAGCGTCACAGCCACAGCTCTGGCCAGGGTGAGCAGCTAAGTCTCTTCTGACTCACGACACCCCTTCTGCTGGTGCCGCCAGCTACAAATGCCTTTTAGCCTTGTACAGGGAACACAAACTTCTGGAAGAATATCACCAATAAAGATTATGAGACTTTGGTCCCTGCACATTAGGCACAGGGATCTATGTTTTATCCCCAAAATCCCCCAACAACAACAACAAGCAGGCTCTTTCAGAAGACTACCCCAAACTCGACGTACAACTTTCTTCCAGCAGCTCAAAAATGTAAACATTGAATATTAAAATTCAGTTTTGACTCTGAAATATTCAGATTTTCAATAAGAATAGTTTATTTGACAGTAGAAACTACCTTGTCTTCTCCATTTTTCATACAATCCTCCATTTTTCATACTGTCTTTCAAATGCGGAGCTTCTAGCTAGCAAGACTGAGTGTGAAATACAATAAATTAATAAAGAACATCTGTCTCCATCTTGAAAGAACATCTGTCCCCTTCTTAGTGTAGTATTTATGGCTTTAGTTTTTATCATTAATACCAAATATAGAAGCGGCTTCCTTAATTCCATATGCTGAAGCAGCATGTAGGTATGATCCCCATCCCACGAGTTTATTTCTAAAATGCTGGCTTCTGTAACATTCTTGAAAAAAATCCTATCTTTCTACTCAGGCAGAAATTACTTAGATTTTTCATAATGTCTTTATCAGTTTACTTGTCCATCAAACACACAATACTCAAGCGATTTACAGATGAAAGTTGGCTGAAATTTACAGTTCAAGATACAGCCCTCTGTGGCATTAATATCTTCTGGAATTAAAGACAACTGTCAGCAACATCTATACCATGCAATAAAAACAGATTCAGTTAAGCATTTTTCTTTTGATGTTAAATTGAAGGTCTTCATAGTTCCATCATCCTTCCATATTAAAGTGCACCTAAAATTATGAACCTTAGAGCATTTTGTTTGGATTTTATATATTTGTCTTTAAAATGGCTGGCTGTTGATCCTCACAGCATACACTACATCATGCTTATAAAAATGGACGTAAGAAACCTCAGAAGTAACAATGGAATGAAATAATCAAGACAACTGTATTGTTGTATTTATTGCTTGTTAAATCTACTAGTAAAGAACTGTGTTATTTCACCAGCAATTTCAACCATTGATAAAACCCATTCTTCATTGCTTCCTAGATAATCTCATTTTCCACACCAGTATTCTCCTGGGTATATTTTCCTTCATTCACCATAATCTTGAAATCCTTCCAAAACAGAGAAGGAGGAAAACAAACAGGAAACAAGCAAATAAAACCATGTCATACTGTGATTAAAAGTTAAAAGACTAAAGGTGTGTCTTCTGAGCCAAGAGTTTTATTTTTGGCTCCTTCAAACTTTCAGTGTCATCTTAGCCAATCTTCAACATACCTTTACCTCGATTTTATTAGCTGTAAAATGGAAAATATAATTTTAAACCACATAACCCCACAATGCATTAGAAACATGAATGCATTAGTGTCCTGGTTTCAGCTGGGGTAGTTAAATTTTCATCCTAGCAGCTGGTGCAGTGCTGTGTTTGGGAGTTAGGATGAGAATAACATTGAGAACATGCTGATGTTTTAGCTGTTGCCAAGCAGTCAAAGACTTTTCAGCTTCTCATGCCCTGCTAACAAGAATGCGGCAGGGGGAGCACATCCAAGAAGCTGGAAGGGGACACAGCCAGGACAGCTGACCCAGACTGGCCAAAGGGATATTCCATACCATATGATGTCATGTTCAGTATATAACTGGGGACTTGCCCAGGAGGTGGTATGGCTCAGGAAGTAGCTGAGCTAGTCTGGCTGGTAAGCAATTGAGCATCACTTCTTTTGCATATTCTGTTACTATTATCATTGTTGTTATCAACATCATCTTCCTCTTCTGTCCTATTAAACTGTCTTTACCTCAAGCCATGAAATTCATCAAATTCACTTTTTTCTTTTTGATTTTTTTCCCCCATCCCACTGGGGGTAGGAGAAGTGAGCGAATGGCTGTGGGGTTGTTTTAGCTGCCTGCCAGGTTAAACCACAGTGATTAGTGTCTGTGAAGTATTTGGAAGATATTATTGAGCTGAAGATATTATTTCAGAAAGCAGCAAAATTATTTCACAATTTTCTTACAAACCTGCCTTTTCTAATGCTGCTTCTTGTTTTTATCACACTTTTCTTCTGCTGTAGATAAAGGATCTCTGCTACTGACTCCATTTAAATGACTTGTCTCCTGTATATCAATCCTGATCCCGTGATGATTTACCATATCTCACAAAACAATGGCACAAGGCAGAATCCCAACAATCTGGGGACCTCTTCTTCAAACTTCTTATAACAACTACCTTATGTTTTATGAAAAAAAAATTAAAAATAGTAAGAGCCCTCAGGCCATGGGACTAAAGAACCCCAAAAGGCTTTCAAAATTAGGTCTGGGTTCAGCATCTCTGGGAACAAACTTCTGCCAGCCTTTGTGAATAATTTTTCCAGCTCCCTGAGTTCTTAAGGGTTCTCTTCCTTCCATCACAGCCCACCGGGGTGCCCCCCATCTGCACCATGACTAGCTTTCTAGGTTTATCCTACCAGAAAGCTTACTCTGACTCATTACCAGTTTTTTTCTCCCAGAGGCATACACAGCCGGGAGCTTTCCCCAGAGGCCTAAAGAAGCGCCTGCCCACCACCTCCGGAAATGGCAGACCTCTCTGGTCTCAGGCTGCACCACCCCTGTGGAGAAGGGGTGATGCCTGACCCAGCTCCGCTTCTGTGAGAGGCAGCGTGGGCAGAAGTACTCTTCACACCTCTCTGCTCACCTGAGGAGAGGGAAGATGTCTTTGGCCCCTGCTCCCGGCTTGTCCTAGGGTGCAGGGCTCTCAATGCCTCGATGAGAGGCCTTATAGACCATGGTGGCTACAAGTGCCCTGTGTCACAGGCTGGAGCAATAAACAGCAATGGCCTTGGGGCTGGCAGCCTGGGACGTGCTTGCATCTAGTACCTAAGGCTTCTCTGATGCCTGGAGAATTATGAATCCAAAAGACCTGACATTTTAATGAACTTAGCTGTGCTCCCTTTGAACCTCCAAAGTTCTTCATGCAAGTATTTTCTTTTATTCTCCCCTCCACGATTTCAGGGGTGAATGAAGACCCTGATGCCTTCCACAGGATCCTCCTATCGGTTTTGGTTCCCAAGTCCTTAAGCTTTGCCTGTCTGATTTCAATTCTATTTTAAAGGTTTAGGCAATCTTAAGAGCAACCTCAGCTATTTTAAACTACATTAATTTGATCATATTAATCTACAGTTTGCAGGCTCAGAATTCAACATCCACAGTCAAAGATGACTCAGACTACTCAATGCTTTCTGGATTTTGGTTTTTGTTTTTTTTTTTTAAAGCAAACCATCTTCTGTATTACCCTTTTGGAATCTGTGATTTGTTCAACCAGACGTCAAAGACTTTCCAAGTTGGACAACCAACTGGAGAGTTGGATGACCAAACCTATTCCAGAGGTGAACCTAAACTGGTTAGACTCATTGTTTATATTAGGATTTTCCCCTGTTAGGTCTCAAACAGTCTGCTAGGGAACTGTAAATGAAGGTACATGCTGGCCTTGAGACAAAACCACCCACACTAAGTAAATTTAAATCAGCTCTTCCTCCAGGAAACAGAGTTTTGTATTACTTACAAGCAGATTTGATTCTGGTTTAGAGAATTGTTTAAACCCATTTAGCAGATCAAAGGAAAATAGATTCGAACTGACATACTCATCGTTTTAACAAACACTGGTTGGTATCCGACGCCAATAATTAACATAAATGATGACTTCCATGCAAAAGTTTAGAGAAAACACAGGCCATAGTAAAGATGGAAACATCAGATCTCATCATTTTCTCAAAATATCTGCAGATTTTAGATTTTAAATTGAGGTTAAAAATAGCTTTATCCCAACATTTCTGAAACAAAATCAAGTTCATAAAAGCAATACTGTGAACAAGCTCTCAATACCACACAGGCCCTTCTCTTCAACGTCATAAAAATACTCATCAATGACATCGTAAAGAACACACCTAAAACCCTTCCCAAACAATTAGCAGCTTTCAAGATGGCTTTATGAACATCTGCCCACTAGAGCATCCAGTAAACATGCAGATTCATACAGCAGCATGCAAACAGCCTAGCAAAGAAAGGGTCAAGACAAAGAACATCCTCAAAGCAATTCCAGTAAGCACTCTAGATTATTCTCTTTGTGAGAAGCATCCTAGCTGGAAAGCAGGACTGGAATCAGCTCAGAAGTTGTTGTTGATCTGACAAAAGCCAAAGGAACCTGCAAACTGCAAGGAGGAAGCTGCTGGATAAAACATGGAGCAGAAGGCTCATGTTAAGAGTCAACTGGATCACCTTTATTTCCCAGAAACAATTATTTTACCTTTAATTTCAAAGGGGCTTTGGGGGAAAAGACTGAAGGAAATATGGTTCATTTTAGCAAAGCACATATTGCAAAAATAGATTTAAAAATCTATTTTTGGGCCAGAGTGGTTGGAGAAATCCCTGATTAGCCTCTTAATGGGGTGAGTCCAATTTAGTGAGAATGATCACCAGAGGGAGTCACTGACTTTCCCATTAAAGTCAGAGGGAATTTTACATACATCAGAAGTGCAGAATTTGGGGGCATAAGTGAGAAAGACTCCAAACAGATTGGAGTTCAGGGACTAACACAAAGTGCTGTTTTATAGATTTCATCTGAATCCATTTTCCCCTTTGGAGTCCCAAAGGATGGTTGCTATATTCCACAGTGAATGTTAGAGAGAAGGCACCGAAGTCGTTCATTCAGTGAGTACATGCTTCCACAAAAATAAATCCCAGCACTTAATTGGTTTTAAAGTGGTCTGGAGTGGTGCAAGTACAAACTGCTCAGTTTTCTCTTTGGACGTGCAATATATCACAGTCCTTCTGGAAAAGCAATTTTTAACAGCCCAAAGAAAATCTCCAGGTGCTATATATGGGAGCGTGTCATACCTTTGGGGAATATCAGAGCTTCAAACAGGAAAATAAGAGTGAAAAGGAGATAGGAAGAACTGCTAGTACATTTTTTCCCAGTTGTTTTAGGCTTGGCTATTTTTTTACCCCCGCCAATGTTAGTGACTAGAAGAGGAAGTGAGAATAGGGATTTGTGAACCAAGTGATAAAATGAACTAAGTAGAGGAAGCAGTCTACTCAGCCATGACCAAGTCTGTATTTCATGCACAAACACCTAAGTTTCATGACCTTCAAAGAAATAGTTTCACAGTAAGAACTCTTCTTTGATGGTCTTCAGTTTAACCTTGCTCTCGCCACAAAAGCCCAGAAGACTTTGGTTTGAAAACAAGCTCATTCACCAGGCAACTTTCCCCCTAATACTGTACAATAAGATTATACACCAGAAAATTAGGAGATTAAAACAAGGCAAGAAAACAGCCCCACCCAACCAAATCCAATTTCACCTCTCTAGAAATATCCTCTGAACAAATGGAATTCAATTTGTTTCTGTGTTCCCAGGTAACAGCAGCACCTTGTTTTGCTTGTTTATTTAATTACTTCTTCTTGTTCATGCAATTAGCTGAGAGACTGCAGGCTTTTGTTCATTACGTTCACCGTAACACAGTTATTTGCATAGCTGTTCCCACTTTGAGGCTGAGTTTTGGATACAGCCTCTATTTTTGGGCTGTGGCAGGCAGAGAACCACTGGGAAGCCTCACGCAGGGCGGCGCACTGCAACCTGCTCCTTCGTGGGGACGGTTGCTTCAGGAACCGCACTGGCTGTCTGTCTGCTGCTGATGGCAAATCGAAGCCCTATTTCCAATGTGGGCTGAAAAGCTCCACGTGACTTAAAACCTGGCTTAATCACATGCACCACCAAAAACCCAGCCGAATTCATCCTAAGGCGCTTTTGCCTATGGACTCTGCAAGCTTAACATTATCACCCTTTAGAATGGTGCAAGGCATCACTCTGGGCAACATATGCTTGATTTACAATTATCAGTACCCATACTATGGTTGGATGGAAATTTAGATGGAGGCTACTTCAAACTTTCTTTCATAGAATCATAGAATCATAGAATGGTCTGGGTTGGAAGGGACCCCAAGGATCATATTGTTCCAACCCCCCTGCCACAGGCAGGGCCACCAACCTCCAGGCCTGGATCTACACAAGGTTGCTCAGCTGTTCATGAACAGCTTGATTGAATATCCAGTTGAGTCTACTGCTGTTGCAATGCTCAAACGAGTTGTTGCACAGTAAAATCTTTTTTTTTTTTTAAAAATACCCCTCCAGATATATCCCCAGATCAGAAAGTTCAGTGGAAAGCTGACCCTCTGCAGCAATCACCCGCCAAGCTCCTCCACCCCCTCCAAGTCCTCTGAGTTTCTGGGGGTGAACTGGTAACAGCTTATTTTTATCGAGGTTGCTCAGAAATTGAGGAATCTGCACCTTCTTACAGAAACCAGAGGCAGAGTCAGTGCCTGTGGGAGCCTGCGTGCTTTCATCTCAGCCTCTAGGCACCTAAACGCCCGCAAAGTTCTACCTCTCAGGAAAAACCGCACATCAACTTCCACTATTTGTGATAGAGAAGTGGAACAGACAGCTTAGAAAAAATTGCCAATCACTGTAGTTTACAATTCAGCCTTTACAAATGACCCACAGCTATAGTTAGGATGAGTTCTGTACCCAACTGCAACAAGGCACAGCCTTTTAATGGCATCGTTTTAATCCTACCTGTGCCATCTGCCTCTCCAACTTTGACCGGGGAATATCATCGAAATAGTTTTCATTTCTTCTTCTCCTTGCATCGCCCTGCATGATAATGTGGGGAACGTCCAGGGAGCCACCAGTAGTGAAAGTGCTTTGGCTAAGTGATGGAGACAACTGAGGAGGAGTGTGGTTACCACTGGGTTCCTGGACAGAGAGGAGAAAAGCACAGCCTAAGAAGAATGACATAATGCTCACTTCAAAACACACATATAAAAGTTACTATTTGAATTCTTTATATTGAAAAAAATAAAGGACTGATTTCCAAAGTAGAGTTGCTGTGGATGAACTTTCGAGATTTGCTACCTAAGGTGCAGAGGCCACATGGGAGGAAAAATAATTCACTATTTGCATGGATTAGTGGCTAATTCCCTGTCCAAAACCTCCTCGTGTAATATATGTTCCTTTCTAGGACTGCTAGAGAGATAACACACGGAGTTACTTCTTGCCAAGGCCCAAATAAAGCCATGATTTAGGACTAGCTATTTGTAAGATGAAATACATTCTCACCACTTCTGAGCAGCCGCTCTGAGCAGTGAAAGTGATTTGAAAGTGATGTGAACTCTAGCAACATCTCTTGCTGGAAAAAAAAAAGAAAATGCGCAAATATTTTAAAAATACAGACACTTTCTTTGCCATTTGGATAGGTCCTGCAGAACATCCGTTTGGCTGGAAGTACTGGGTACCAGAAACAAGCTCAATAACAATTCCTAGAATGCATAAAAGCATCAGCCTACAAATATTTCACCAGGCTTTCCTTGTAATCTGTGTTGAACCGTGACCTTGTTTCAGTCTGTGGGCAAACACCACAGTGAACTGATACATTAACTCTGCCTAATAAACCGCTAAACACGTCCTCCTGATCGTACATTTTACCAGGGTCTGCTCACAGACAGCCACCATACATATGTTGGGAAGCATCTGTTCTCGTGCACTTCACATCACTTGCTCAAACACCAATGGCTTACGTCGGTGCCCAGCTCCACCGTTCAGCGCTGTCTCGTAGTTTGCAATCAGCGGGAGCAGAGCTACGGCGAACCGGCCCACCACTCTGCATACACACCACCCCAGTGTGGACTGCCAAGCACTGACGTAGTGACTGGATGGGGAAACATGTTCCTCTCTCATGATGTAGGTTACTGGGCTCAATTTATCTGGCAGTAGAGACTTCTCCGACAGTAAGTTCCTTGCAGGCAGAATCCACTCAGGAGTGTGTTTGCACTGTGCAGACCTTGTTTACAATACTGTGTCTCAATATGGAACAACAAAGAAGGACCTAGAAGTATTTGAGGAAACAAAGACCTGCTCCAGTGCACAGGGAGGGTGAAAAAAACCCATGCCTTTTTATTTAAACAAAGAACTAAAGTGGGTATTTCGTGCATGATTACACTGAAGCAAATCTAATTCCGAGAAACATGGAGGTATTTTACTCCACACTGCTAAGAAACAAGACTAGGAGTAAGAAATCAAAGTGCTGTAATCTCTTCCAAAGGGAAAGGAAAGCTGCAATTCTCTGTATGCGTTCAAGGGGTAGTAACATCTGATGTTAATATTTGAAATGTAGAAGTCTATGTGACATTATTCCTCACAATCACAGTAATGGATTAGTATTTTTCATGTTGGTTGACTAAAATCAGAGATATATAGTTGTTTAGTAACTTTAATTACTGGGGTTTTGTTTTGGGTTGTTTTTTAGTTCTCTAGCTTTCTTATGATCTGAGACAAGCGCTTGACATTTCCCAGGGCAAAGAAAGGAGTGTTTTCCTCTCAGGAATTCTCTTTTTCCCTCCTTCACAAAAATCCACCTACATTTGGCCCAGTTAAAAGCTGCTGAAAAACTGTACTCTGCACACGCTCAGAAGGTTCGGTGAGGCATAATCTGTAAAACCTACCCTCCACGCACCCAGCTCTTGACTAGATGATGCAAAAACCTCTGCCCTGAAAATAACCTGAGTACAGGGGGATCAAACAAGATCCTTTCTAATGACTGCTACCTGCTGCTCCAGCCAGGTAGGTAACCCCTCTCTGCTCCAAATCACTCCTCACCCACTGTTAGTAAGACTGACAGGGCCATCAGCGCATTGAAGTGACAGATGACCGTGTGATGCACATAGAGATTCCAGCTTTCATTGAGCTTTTCATGTTTTATCAAACTGCAAATAAAGAGGAAATTCACTCAGAGACCTGTACTGGAAGATTGCTGTCAAGGCAATACGGGCAAGAATTACAAAGTCAAGAAATAAAATTATGGTGCCTCTGCATTATGGAACAGTATGTAATTGTATGATTTTATGCTATTTTCTCAAAGTTGTCCTTCACAGCACAGATGGAACCTCAACTGTGCAGCATGTTGTCATATACTCAGCACTGTGTTATCATTAGTTATCGTGTAGTCAGTACTTTATTCTCACCTCGTTTCGTGGCCCCAAACCCCTTTCTTAAGCTCTACTCAAATCCTGCTCTGAAGACAGGATGACTAATATCGTCATTTCATGATGCTTGTAAGTGCTTTACAAATGTCAATCAACTTCTTTTCGCCACACTCCGTGGCTTCTGGCATTTTATAATCACTGCTTTAAGTGGGGGGGACCTGAAACACACAGACATCGCTTTGGATTCCCAATTACAATATCTATTGCCTGACTTTACAAGTGCTTGTATTCAAAACTCCACTTGTGTTGATCTAATTTGCAGCTCTGTGTGCTCAGCACTTGTATAAATCAGACTCCAGACTCCAGTCAAATATGCAGAATGTCGGTAACATACAATTAGTGACTGTTTATGAGGCAATTACCTAAATAACTTACCAAGTGTTATCCAAGAGCTTTGTGGCACAAGCAGGTGTAAATCTGTATTTTCGTAACTACAGCTATTCCTCTAACTGTGCCTCTCCCATTCTCCCTTCATTCCTCTTCCTCACTCCATACCCACTTTCTCATCTCCTTAACGAATCTGCAGACCGGGCATGGTCTATCATGTCCTCAGTACCGTCAGTCACCAGGTATTTATATCATTCTTCCACCCTGTCATGAATGCATGGATGCATGCCCTGCAGGGATGCCCGATTGTATATTTCACTATCAAAATCTGATTTATCCCTGCTGGTCACGTAAAGCTGGAACCACACAGGTCAGGGCCAAAAGGAAGCTTAGGAGATCCTTCCCCGGGCTGCCCAAGAGCACCTCATGCCCCACAGATGTTTGTCTAACCAGTTCCTAAACCCAGGAATTCTCACTAGTGAATTAATTCTTGTGTTAAACTACCATTACTTTTGTAATGACTCTTCTCCAAGTTTTCAGCCTAAATTGGTTGCTCCTTCAGCTTAGATTACAGCCTCCAGTGCTGATCGGGTGACGATGGGGTTCCATGGATAACATGGAAACTGGTCCTATAATCACAGATTATAACACACTCAAGGAAGGAAAGCAAGATGGCACAGGTAATCTGAGTTCCAGCATTCTCTAACTCCACTTACTGTAGGAAGAACATATTTTGTGGATATTTTTAATGTTAGTACCTTTTTCTCAATATTTAACCATTTTTTCCTTTGAAATGTTTTAAAAGCTAATGCAAGAAGTGTCAAAAAAGATGAAGTGTTAGCCACACTCAAGTTGACCTTGAGGCCTTAAAATATACTTTTTTAAACAACAAACTCACTTTTCTACTGATCTAGAGCAACCTGGATATCTCTGCCCATGGCAGAGGGGTTGGAACTAGAAGATCTTCAACATCCCTTACAATTCAAACCAGCCTGTGATTCTATATAGATTTATCTTCTAGTAACAGCAGACAGTTTATTTAAACCCATTTTCAAGCTAAAAAATTACTGCAAACTACAGACTAAACACTATGTCTTCATTTTGTGTGAAATGGCATAGTAGCAGTTGATGGGAAAGAAAACCTTAATCCAAATTCATGTCCTCCTCTTCAGGATACTCTGTGAAGACTCCAATATCACAAGGTGACAAATGACATTTAGCACTTGCCCACCTCAGTAGCTCTAGCTGTGGAGCAGCAGGCTACTTTTTATCATTTTTGACTACAGATGGAGGACATCCAGTTTTCCATTTACTATTAACTGAGAATATACCGTCCTAACTCGGGATGCGGAAACTTTCCCACCTGCTGAAGGGGAACTAATTCCCCAGTTCAAAACACTGAAAGTATTGAGCAAAAATGTGTGACTTTTAAATGATTCCTTTTTCCTGGGAGTGTTTTAACACCTGCCATACATCAGGAATCATTCACATAATGCACAGTAAATAAAATACAAGGAAAATACCCACACTTTTGTACAGTGTGCCTTAGAGCAGGATGCTACAGACTTGAGAGGCCTTTTTTGACATGGTGTTAGGAATAAGTTGAATTTGGGGGGATCTAAAATGTCTGTACATGGCATCTGAGAATAAGCAGGTGAAAAGAGGCTGGTCACAGAAATTGTAAGTGTATGTAAAAATAAGCCCTCATTCTGTCTTTCTCTATTTCTCTTTACACCAGAAAATGAAACTTGGGCATACGGACACTCTCTGACATTTGGAAATTTAGTCCCAAATGAGATTCTAGTCAGAAAAGCAGCCCCATGAAAATAATCAGATCCAATCAAATGCAAAAGGTGTGACCTAAAAAATCAGAATAAAAAGTCTTGATATGAAGTCCCTTGGAGAGGACACTGTAGGAATGGGTCATCAGACCACAACGTGCTAAGGGCAAGAGACAGCAAGGAAGCAAAGACGTCGGATCGGAGGAACCGAGTGAAGGTGTTGTAATGAGAGAAGATTAAATCTGGTCAAGTGTGGAAAAACCCCAGGAACACTGAAACAACATTTCTGAAAGAGGCAATACAGATGAAAATTAAAAACACGATAAAATTTTTGATACAAAGAAAACAGCTTTAGTGGCATTTATATTGCAATGATTTCTCTCATTAGAGAGAACATAGAGCACATGTCTGAAAAGTAGGCACAAGCATCAGGAAACATGAAAGGAAAAAGATAACTCCTGCAACATCAGTCAGTTGGGCTGGGATTCCTGTGGCCAAATGTAGAGGTGCAGCTTGTACACATCTGGTCCTGAGCTAGTTCCTCAAGCAAAGAAGATCAGCTGGTACCTCTAAGCTACTACTTATTTCATCCTAATGTAGCCATCTGAAACAGGTCAGATCAATCATCCTGTAAAAATGTCCATTTATCTCCAATGGCTCTATGGGAGGGTACAGCTGAGCAGGTCAGTCTAACATATCTACACCGTCAGTTTCTGAAGTGAGGTAAGGTGAACCGCACTTGAAGCAGCTGTTGTTTTCATGTGAGTGCTATTAAATGTTTACTTACTTTTCAAGAAACTCAAGCAAATTTTCATGAGGACTCACCCTGAGGGTTATTGACCGAGGTGGTTTCTGAGGAGGATCTTCGTGAAGCCTGTCTCCCAAAGATGCCAGAACACGCTTCCGGTGGCCAATCAAGCTAATTTTTAAGACCTGAAATATTAACCAAAAATGCTCGTTAATAAGAACACATTCCAATCATTAAATGAAGATCCACTCATAGTGAAGAAATTTCATCTTCAAACTTTTTAACAGCTTAGTCCACTACACAGGTTAAACAGACGGAGAGCATGTGAGGCAAACAATCAGCAGAGAAAATGAGAGATGAGATCGTACAGAGGAAAAAGCTCTGTAAAATGAAGGAAGAGAAGGCAGCAGAGTGGGAGCAAAAACAAAGGAAGGGGTGGAGGAGACTGAAGAAGGAAACGGAGAGGCAAATAGCTTGTGATGAGGATTAAAGGGATTCACAGGGTGGACAAGGAAGAGAGTAAGGAACAGGCAGCGAATGCTTAGAGAGGGCAAGAAGGGAGAAAAAGAACCACACAATCAATATATGTTATTGCTTTCAAATCTATTCACAATGCCTTTCATGGGTAACCTCTGAATGACACATACAGCATGTAGAATCATCCTTGTGTAGGAAATACAGGGCGGAAAAAATTTGTCCGGAGCTCTATTACTTTTATCAGATGCTTAACAAAAAAATCTCTGTTGCACACAAAGGTGACTTTCAGTGGATAGGTTCAAATAGCTTGTACTTGTACAAAGTCTGAGAACACTGCCAAAAATGTGTTCCACTCCCCCACTTGTATCTCTGTGTCGTGCTGTACACAAGATCGTCACTGCTCTCAGGAAAACAGAGAGGGCAGAAGCAGTACGATGGAAACTTAATCATTAATGGAAAAAAAATATTTTTGACACTATTCTTTAATGGCTACAATGGATTCAAAGTTTGAAGCAGCCCTAATGGTAGAAGTACGCCTCTGCTCCACAAACATCAGTGTCCTCATGTAACTCTTCCAGAGCATATATATGGTTTCATACACCAGAGCTGCCTCCATTTCCTCTCAGAAGACAGTACTTCACACTATATTTAGGAACACCGTGTGTTAACACCCTTCAGTTGAGAGGAATTTCTGACTCGACCTAGAAAAAGTAATAGTCCCCAAAATCCCCTGAAAATGCTACGTCTAAAGCGAACAACTGCCTCAATTAAACACTACTGCTAAGAGCTACCATCCATGAGAACAAACTTCCAACCCCAGCAATTCCCCTACAACATCTGTTAGATCCAGCATGTCAGGGTACAGTATAGCAACACGTCAGAATTCTGGTGGCTGAACTCCTGCCTGTCCATGGGCACGTGAACTCATCCACGCTTCCTCTGCTGGGTGCCTCTGTGCTATCTAATACTGCTGAACATCAAGAACATCTTCTTTCCCTGCATCTCCTAAGTGATGGGCTACGGCGTGAAACAGATCAAAGCCTTCCTCTGAGAAGCAGCTTACAGAGTTGGTGCAGACCCTGCGGCTCGACAGCAGGCCCAAGCTGCAGAGTCACACAAGCCAGCTCTGTGCTCTCCTACAAGTCTAAATCTGGAGAAGCACGAGTGAAGCTGAGATAGTGCAGCACACACAAAAATGCTGGAGGCACGCAGGAGACTTAGTTATGTATTCAGTTTACATCAAATGTTAAACAGAAGGGCGCACAGTTTATCTCTGTATTTAACTATATAGAACACAAGAATGAACTACAGCTGCTTGAAGAAGCACAGGTAAGGCACTTCAGTGAACTTCTTTCTTTCATAATGCTTCCCCATCATCAAGAGCATTTACCCAGAGATTTTTAAGTCAAGCTACAGTTCTTAGGTCGTTTCGGGGTCCTCAGCACTGACTGCCTTATTAGCTGTATCAAACCACACAAAGCGATTCTCTGACTTCACAGAGCTGTTGAGTAACAGGAGAGAAAAGGACACGAGTCATGAGGGACTTGGCACGTAAGAAACCAGCAGACAGATCTAAATGGTTATATTACTTCCAAAACTGCCCTCGATTTGAAAGCAATACAGGTCTTTAAACACCGTAAGTGCTGCTGAGCTTATTCCACATTTTTTTCCCATTAAAATGGTGGTCACCCAAACCTTAAGTGGTAGGGATTTAAAGATGCGACCCACAGAAACATATGGTCCTTAGGCAATAGGCAGCTGTAGCCCAGTCTATCTGGCCTACATACCTCGTTAACCGAAGACAGACGTGTTCTTCTGGAAATGGGTAACTTTCTTACTTGGAAGACTCGTTACCCAACTCAACAAACATCAAACACCGCTTTGTGAAACGGTGTTTAAGTTGTGAGAGTTTAACAAACACCCTGAAACTCTATAAACTTGTTCTGTGATGAATAATCCCTGACAGTATTAATAAAAAATGTGAAATATCAGAAATATAGGTCAGCGGTGTGTAACGGTAACGTTGCCTAAAGCAGTATCTTAGAAATATCTTCAATGTTGTGTATCAGATAACTGTCTCACACCTGTAAATAAATAATATATAAATAAGCCTGGCACCTCTTTACGCATCAGGTTAGCTCCCCATGAATATTTTCTATAGATCATGCAACAGTGAAGATAGTAACACTGAGCTATAGGGACAATCCATATGATGAACCTAAGTGCTACGCAGCAAAGCACTTTACTTTGTCAAATCACCTGTAGCCTACTTCATATATGACAATAAAGTGAGCTTCACAGTGTGGCTGCAGGAATCAGCTACACGATGTCATGAAACTGTTAAGGAGTAATTTAAGGCTTTCCACAGCCTGTTATTTCACCACTGGGACAAAAAAACCCAAACACATATGTGACATGCCTCTTTCACTAGGATACCCGAGACAAAAACAGTGCAACTCCATCTCATGTATTTGCTTATATTTGATGTTGCAATACAATTAAAAGAGAGTGGAGCACGTTATTAATCCAAATGATACACACACAGAAATTTAATCCTAATTTTACCTCTGTATTCTCCAATGAATAGCATACAAGATGAAATTCTACTGGGAAATGCAAGAAATCTGCAAAAGTAACCAATGCAACGGTTCGCATTTAGACTCCTGGTTTAGTTGACAGATGTTTTAAAAAACAAACACATGTAGCCCAATAACTCCCTGAAGACTGTGGATCTGCAGATGCTGGAATTAACAATTTATTCCATGTAAAACAGAGCATTATCTCTGTAACATTCTTCTGCCTAATCTTTTCATCTGATTGAATAATATGATCCAATACTGTATTTTTATAATTCTTCTACATTTAAAAAAATGGGTATTATAAAGGTTAGTGAAATTCAAGACATCAATCCCCTCTCTTTTGGAATGATCTGAAAAGCTACTGCGTGGGGTAAAATGAGTACCATAATAGCACATGCGGTCTGGATTAAACATGCAGTGGCAATTAGGCATTAGGAACTAGCTACACCCAAGTGGAAAAGAAGAGAGTGATCAGAATAGTTCTAGTGATTGTTTGGTAGCAGCATCAGACATTTCAGAATTTAAGAGGAAAAAAGAATGGTAAACACAAGCCAACAAAATGTGATTTTATTTCTACAAGTAAGCAGCCCAAAAAGCTAGCTAAATTAAATTTTATTAACCATTTTACTGCTGGTCATACTGGAATAAAGGCCAGGCTATCTGGCATTGTGGGTGATGGATACACAGATTACTACTACTTTCCTGCCACAATGCCTTCCTGACAAGGCTAATCCTAAAATATGTCAGTGTCCAAAATACCTGGGAAGCAAGGCCAGACAAATCAGTACAGCTCACCTGAACATTGTGAATGATTGAACTGAAATTTGACAATTTGACAAAGATTTTAATGCACTTGCTATATAAATTCCCATCACGGACAACTGTTTATAATTTCACAAAGCCTTTCCATAGAATAGTTTCAGTGATGTATAGATTTGAAAAAAATTTAAAAAATAAAATGGCAAGAACACCCCATACCACTCATACTGATGAAGCTTACATCATGTGATAACTGGCGAATTTGGAAAAGATACAGATGCATGAGTCAGTTGTGATACAGAATGCCCGTCAGCTCACCGATACCAGACACAGCCAAATCCAGTCCAAACCATATTAAACTTCTGTTGCATTTTTTCACACAGGGATACTTCATGATCCTCCGCATCCTGACTGCAACTGCCAATGCCTTCCAATCCTAAATTAACATTAACCCTTGCCATTTTTAACAGCACAGGGATTTTTCCACGGAGCCCTGACCACCCAGCAAAGCACCGGCACATGTAAACGGAGAGGCACCAAAGCACCCATGGACCCAAGACTTGCTGCAACTCTGCTCAATGCAAGGCTTCTCTGGTTGCCACAACTGTGGTGGACGCGATTGTTTATTATGCATATGAAGAGACTCATAAGAGACTTATGATTTCATATCATAATGATATGAAATATGCACCATTATCCCCTTGAATTAATTACCCAACTGGAAACAGATGTCAGTTGTCTTAGTGACAGCATTTCACAGATGGCTGCCTACTAAGTCCCACTTCTATATGTTACGAGGGACTGATGCTTGTTTATTCCCCCCTGCCCTTAAAAACATATAATTTAGTTGCAGATCTCCAGTTTAGTGGTACTGAGAAGTCTGAGGCCAAAGGTCTTCTCCCCAGAAAGGTAATTTTGAATCCCAGGTTGTTACACTCGTCCAAGCTGCAGATGAGCTTGCTGCCAGAGCAATGATGTTATGCCGCTGTTCAGCTGCTACCATCCCAGGTTAGGTTCAGGGGGGTGAGGATTTCTTATTTTTTTTCAGAAGTTCTTGGGACAGCCTTAAGTACTACCCAGGACACTAGAATTTTTTGCCTTGGCTTGACAAGACAAATTGTTTCTGTCATTGGACTGTTTTCCAAATTCTCATTAGTTTAAGTCTGAAAATATCAGGTGCTCCACTAAAGATTGAAAAAAAACTAATCACGATTTTGTACTTGTAATTGATAAACCTTAATATTTCAGTGGAAAAAATATTAATTCAATTTTTCATTAATAAGAGTCAGGAAAATACAGCGAGACAGTACCTGGCCAGCACTCAGACCTGGCCACTTTACCTTCTGAGGATCTGCCTCAGGCTACGTGCTGAAGCATTTTTTAAAACTTTTTTTAATTAAAAAGAAGTTAAACTCACAGCCTTAATAACTTTTTTGAATGATTTTGCAAGCCTCAGATGTCATGACAAATGTGACATATGTGCATTTCCATTACACAAGGCACAAAAAGAAATGATTAGAAATCCTAGAAGAATATTCTACATACAAAGATTATTACAAGAATGATTACCTAAGCTAGGAGGCAAAGATGAAAATATTTACGTGAAGAATAGAAAACACTAAGCAGGTCTGTACATAAAGTGAAAGCATTCCTTCTATCTTCACCTGCAGCAAGTGGAAAAAAAATATTTGGGAGCTTGAAAGGTGGAAAAAATTCCCTAATTGAGTCCCAAAGTATAGACTTTAACTTAAGACTGTTCCTTCCACCAGTGATTTGCATTTCCACTTCTACGTTGAGCTACTGACAGGTCTAGTCACTGGTTCAGATCACATTTGGAAAAATGTCTGGTTACAGAGACCAGGAGTATTATTCCTGGCCAAGCTCCTTGAGGTCTTCAGTGTTAATCATACAGCACTAGGAGAGAGCAATTGCTCCAATACTAATTTGTTATCCCACAATATTTTGCAGGATTACTTGCATAGCAGATAAATTATAATTAAAGTACTACAACACATTTCATAATGAGCTAATCATTTATTTATCTATTTTTAATATGCAATTATCAGCAAAGCACATTAATCTGTATACAAGCATGAAATATAGCTAGTGTAACAAGAAATTGATAAAATACAAATTTCCATAGAAAATTTTAACAGCTCCAGAATTGATCCTTTTTCTGATTTTGATTCAATTTCATCATGCACTTAATTTCAACCAAAGGGAAAAAAAAACCCATATTCAAGACCCTTGAAAGAAAGGGGTATTTGTCTACTAAATATTTTTTTTGTATTGAACACACTCAAGCTTTCTAATAACATACTGTAATGAATGTTCCCATCATATCAGAAGTAACAAGCAGCCATTCGCTGCTTGGAGTAAAAATGCAGATTACTTTATTATACAGATATTAATATATTAGCAATGAATATTGATT
Source organism: Hypotaenidia okinawae (assembly GCA_027925045.1). Lineage (NCBI taxonomy): Eukaryota > Metazoa > Chordata > Aves > Gruiformes > Rallidae > Hypotaenidia > Hypotaenidia okinawae. The sequence continues at coordinate 63,017,796 of BSDF01000001.1, read as the reverse complement.
GTTTATTTCTATATCATGCAATTATATGCTCACATAAAAATGGCAATAAAATTAATGAAAACCCTACAATGGTGTCGAGCATCTCCTTCTAACACTAGAATTTAGTGGAGGCTCTCTCTATGCATTTTTAAAATTTTAATTATCAACTTGTAGACACACAATGACTGCAGAGCGAGGCTCTTCAACACACAGAAAGAAAAGCCAAATATTGGACAGGATAACCTGGACCAAGTGCAAGAGCAAATGCTGTTACAAGATGTTATTTAGAACACACTCCGTTTCCTACTATATTTACAAGTTACCAGCAGTATGTATGAAGACCTATTATTGTATTAAAGCATTTTCAGCTTAATAAAATTATTTTCCTGCATTGTAAAAGATTGATGTTAAAGCATGGGCACCACCCTTGGCTCTCTGGTTCAAGCTGAAGCGAAGCACAGAGGCTAGCTCTGGCTTGCCTCAGCCTGTGCTACGCACCAGTTCGCACAGAACACAACGCACAGCAATTCAAAATACACTTACCCCCTTGAGTATTAAATATCCCAGAATTACAAACTTGGCCATTCATTACTGCCCTATTGCTAGCATTAATATTTATCCACTCTTTCAAGGGAAGAGCTGTGAAAGGAACGTAAAAATAAAAGTGTTTGCAGCCTTTGATACAAACGCTGCCGCTGACAATGACAATACCATTATGAACTGACAGCAGGATGCTAAGGACACAACCCACCCAAATTCGCTGCCAAAGTACGGTGAATTGACCTATAGGTCTTGTGAAAACTGCATGGAAATGTGTCCTTAAAAGAAAGATCTACAGAAGAAAATGCCAGGGTTTGGTTCAACTGGAGGGCTACTGGACTGCAGAGTGGGAGATCCCAAGGATCTCGCTCCAGCGATCCCATCCAGCATAAAAAATGGATCTGGGAGGCAGGCAGGGAGCAGTTCTCTGTGTGGGCAGCTCCTCATCTGCTTCTTTGCTTGACTACAGAAAAGCTAACACCGGCACAAGTAAATAGGCAGGAAAGTAAGATCAAGGATGGTGGAAAGGGGCAGGGGTGGATATCTGCTTTTGAGCAGCTGGCTGTGCTTATGGCAGCACAAGGAAACAGGAGATGCATGCACCACAGTGAAAGTTTAGCTTCTCTTCACACTGGACCACTTAGACAAAGAGGACACCTAGCATAAAAGAATTAAAATTGTGAAGAACCCTAAAGCCAAAATTTCACAGAAACCATAGTCTGTGAGCCTATGCTTTTTTAGTATTCAGCAGTTACTAAATTGAGTTTTGAAGTTTTTCTGCCAGGTATCTGCCATTTTCCCCCTGAAGACTGGAACAAACCTGTCAGAGACAGGGTGGTCATTGCATGAAAAATGTGTTCTTTCTCATAACTGCTTCTGTCTTATCAGTAATCAGTGTGGATCCATCCTACTGCAGAGCGGCTGTTTAGACTTGGCCACACCATGTTCTTTGACAGCACTGGATGAAGTAAAACACATTTTGTGATGTGCTAGTATTGGCGCCGTTGACTCTATTTTGGGTACCATGTGTTATGCTGTCCAGGGATGTCACCTCTACCAAGATATTAATTTCATTATTTTATGGGAATTAGACACCTACATACAGAACATGACGGGACCCTCAGTTATTGCTCTACCTGCTCTCCAGCAACAGCCAGCTAACCAATTTAATCACTTTTCTTTCAGCAAAGATGCTCCCCAAAAGGATAAACTTCTGAAAGACAGATAACTTCAGTATAGGTTATGGCATGACGTACAACCTTAGCTTAAAAAAGAATAAAGAAATCCCCCGTCAACTTATTTTCCCAGTTGTCTTATACTATCCTGGTGTGCAATCTTTGCTCATTAAACAATTATTTAACTAAAGGCATTAAAACTATTACTGCAGGAAATAAACTGTTCCAGCCCTTCTCCCTAGGTTTCACACCTCCCTCCACCTTCATCAGTCTCATCTTTTAACACCAAATGGAAGAAGCTACTACATATGTAAAAGCTCCCAATTAATATCAGCTGCAGCTATTGCAATCTACTGTTCTCCTTCAGGTAGAATAAGTGATTAGCATAATTAAAATAAATTAAGAGCAATTTTGTCTAACCTACATACATTCAGCCTGGATTGTGACATTGATTGTCAGATTCCAAACCCCAATTCTTGTCCATTTTCCAATTACGTGATCTGACTTTTAAAACAGCTGTTAGTTCTCCCTTACATCCTTGCTTCATTTATATCCTTTATGCTATGACAATTGTAGCAACACTACTACTATCTTAGAAAAAAAAAAGGCAATGGCCACCATGGCAGAGCAGAGTCATACATTATAGGCAGAGCTGAGCTGGCATCATGCTGTACTTTGACTCTTAATCTATGAGGAGGAAGCACCGTGGGTGGGAGAGAACAGGCTCTATGAGCGCAGCAGGATGGCTGGATTAACTCTGCCAGGGGCAGCAAGGGGACAGCAAAAGCATTTCTCAAAATATCTTTTTCTTTCATGCCTTGAGGTAAGAGCAGGAAGGAACACCATCAAAAAGTGGGCTTACAAAAGGATACAAATAAACTGGCAGAAATATTCATCCGTCAATAGCTCAAGTAAGTTCTTCCCTTGTGGCTCCAAGTAACAGGCCAAAATTCAACATAAAAGATTACTGTCTGCATGATTCAAGGCTAACTGAAACCACAAGGCCATTCGGATCATGTACACCTTCTCATGCAGATTCCTTCATTAAACATTGAACATTAGTCTGGCTTAAGGAAGAAACATTTTTGTACATAACCAAAATCACAACAAAGCAAGAGGGAAAGCTGTACTGAAGTGCTCCCCAAACAGGAGGCTGATTTTGTACTAGTTTTAAAAAAAAAAAAAGATAAACTCAACTTCATATCAACAGTGAAAACCAGCAAACCTTTGGCCATCTTGAACTTGTTGTCCTAAAGTTATTTTATAAACTATAAAGAATATAGATGTGTGTATCTTTTTGAATTTCACAGTTTTGGCAGATACATTATTAATGAAGTATTCTGGCAAATCCCACCAGTGAACGGGTTACCACGGGAAAAGCTTTCTTGCTATAAATTCTATTTGAATTTTCTCATTGAGAAGTGCAGGAGTCCTGGTACAGGCTGGAATGGCATGTTTTCTTCCCCTCTGCTCTTTCACTCTTTTTTCTTCATCCTTATCAAAAGTTCCAGAAAAAGGAAAGTTCTGTTCACAGGGGGCATCAAAAAGAGGATAAAGCTCATCTTCACAGCCCAGACTTTGCTTTACCTTGTGCTCATGCAATGAAGTCAAAAGAAGGAAAGATAGTGCCAAGGAGTTAATTCCCCACTTCAGTAACCACATCAGCAGTGGTTACACCAGCAGTCCTGATTTTGCAGAGATTTTTAAATGATCAGATTTTTGGGCGTGCATGAAGTCAAAATGACTTAGCAGACCTGTGCAGTGTGCACAGCTAAAGGCAGGAAAATGGTCCTGGGTTGCAAGAAGTCAGAGGCTCCCGATCACAGCTGTAATGATTCCCAAACCACTCTTGATGTTGTCAAGAATCTCCCCAATGTCTGGTCATAAACAATTCTAATATTGTAATGTAGATAACATCCTTGATCCAACAATTAACCATTCTGATTCTTGAATTATGTTTTCGTTAATATTTAACCTAAATTATCTCTTCCCTGGCTCTTGGTCTGTCTTCATTGATTTATGAAAATAATTCGTCATTATCTTCTTTATAACATCCATTTACAAGGTGGCAGAAAGTTACATTTACCTTCAGTATTGTTCCCACTAGAAGGGACATCCTTCTTACACTAGGCATCTGGCTACAGGTTTTCCAACTGAGACACAACTGGGATTTCTAACATACAAACTGAGCAGAAAAAAAGCCAACCATCCCTTTTCCCCTCATCTCAACAGCAATATAAACACTTTTTTTTTTTTTTTAACTTGAAAAACCACAGAAAACAAGACAAAACAGCGTTTGGTTCTCTTACAAGTCATTTATTACAACATGCATGAAATTTTGCAAAATTCTATAAAGAGTAACTCTTGTTCCTAAATTTATTTTAACTGGGCATACAGAATCCAATGTAGAAGCGCATTATCCCAACTGAAACAAGCAAACCACATCTGGGAATACAAATCTCTCAGTTTTTGTACACACTCCTCTTGTTAGTATGCACAACATTCATGTATCACTGTCCTTTATTTGTGTGATGCTGTTGACTGATGTTCAGTCAAATATCCAGCAGCTCTACTCCTCCTGCCCAGATTATTTCCCCAGTACTGCTGTTCAGTAATATACTCAGAGCTCTTTATAGTCTCTCATGTGATCTGTACTTCCAAAATAAATCCCTTTCACTTTTCTTCAATTAAATCTTATATAACTGATTCAGCCCTTTTATGCGTTACAAAGATCATACTCTATTTTAATCCTATTTTACAAATGTTACTACAGTGTTAAGTAATCACCCTTCATATCAGAAATTACACCATGAAAAGCCACATTCATTTGGGATGACAAGTTTGCAGACCTTTAACTTTGCTGGAGCTTGAAACATTAAATCTGAAAGAAAAGAGATTAGTTTATACGTGTGTATATATGAGGTATAATAACAAGCTGTATTATTGTGAAGGCAAGTACGATTTTGCTTCATCTTGTCACAAATGTACACTAGAGTACAGACCACATTAACTCACTATAACATAAGAAATCCTGTCATGAATGTTTTATACCAAATCACCATATGAACTATGATTAATAATGAATCATGAGAGTAGATTTATATGAATAACAAGCAAAGAGGAAAAAAAACCCCACCACCCTCTTATTACGGACAATTAGATGATAATGTGACTTACATATTTGCTATGTTCTAGTATGCAGCCACTTGGGATATCTTCACATGACTGACTTAGACTTAGAATGTATTTCTGAGCTGAACCACAGCATTAACTAACACTTGCGTGTTTTCAGATGAATAAGCAAGCCTAAATTTAGCCACTGTTAATTAAGTATAGTTTTAGAAACTCTACTATTCAAGCTTGTTCATGTGGGGTTTTTTAATTCTTCCTCTATTTGTGATCCAGATCCAGAGAAGTGCAAGGCTTTTCTCACATTAAGAACCCTGACATTTAAACTTGTCTCTGCTGTAATATGAACCTTTGAATCAGAAAATATTTTCCATTCATGATCTGTGTTTGTATGTTCTCAGATTTCACACAGATACTGAACATAGAACCATAGAATATCCTGAGCTGGAAGGAACCCATAAGGATCATTGATGTCTGCTCCTGGCTCCACACAGGGCCAGCCAAGTCAGAGCGTGAAACTGAGCGCATCATCCAGATGCTTCTTGAACTCAGTCAAGCTCAGTGCTGTGACCACTTCCCTGGGCAGCCTGTTTCAGTGCCCGACCACCCCTTCAGTAAAGCATCTCTTCCTAATATCCAACCTAAACCTCCCCTGTCGCAGCTTCATGCCATTCCCTCAGGTTCTATCACTGGTTGCCAAAGAGATGAGATTGGTGCCTGCCCCTTCACTCCCCCTCGTCAGGAGGCCAGAGATTGCAATGAGGTCTCTCCTCAGCTTCCTCTTCTCCAGGCTGTACAAACCAAGCAACTTCAGCTTTTCCTCATAAGAGTTCCCCTCCTTTACCATCCTCATTGCCCTCCTCTGGACACTCTCCAATAATTTTGTGTCCCTCTTGTACTGTGGCACCCAAAACTGCCGACAGTACTTGAGATGAGGCCACACCAATACAGTGTAGAGCAGGACAATTCCATCCCTGGACCTGCTGGCCATGCTGTGCTTGACACACCCCAGGATACGGTTGGCCCTCCTGGCTGCCTGGGTACACTGCTGGCTCATGTTTGCTATCGACCGACACCCCCAAATCTCAAGAGCTCAAGTAATCCACATTTCTGTGCCGAGTTGAAGGGAAATGACAGTACTTTAGTAAGAATATGCAAAGGAAATGTTTAAAGTATGCTTTTGAAATATTATTTAATGCTTCTGTATCACATACAAGAGGTTTACTCAGCTGGGGGAAAATCCTCAATTTTCAGGAACTCATTCTGCATTTCACCCTAATTTGTTCTGAGATCTTTTCTGAATTAGTACCTATCACCAGGAATTTACCAAGTGCTGATGTTCCCAATGAGCCCCCAGGACTCAGGTGTCCTCTCTGGCCACGAGCCCAGAGGACAGGACCAGTGTGAGAGCTGTGCAGCTGAATTTGTCCCATGGAAGCACAGCATGGATGGAGGAGAAAAAATTCTCCATACCATAATCTTCACACTTGAGGACTTTGAATGATATGTGAAGTTAAGATAACTTTTTAAAATAAAAACAAGAGGTACTGGGGCTCCAGGGCTGCCAAGGAGAAAAAAACCTGTATTTTGGTTGGCAAACTGAGGGACCAGAGCACAGTGTGCCCACTAGTGCCCTGAAATGTCAAAATTTGCTCCCCAAAAATAGCTCCCTGCTGGCAGAGCACTCTGGGGATTGACACAGAAGCACCAGTCCAAAACCAGTGTGCTGGGAGGCTGCTGGATGGAGGAGTCTCAAGCACAGCAGGATGCTTTAACACACACATTTCCCTGCCACGGTCTTGGCACGACCTTCTCCCTCAGAGCTCCTGCACAGCTGTCCCACAACTCGATTGCTGCAAACCAGCCAGGACACTCATGCAGCAACAAGCACCTTCAGGGAGAGCTACAACTATGCCATATTGCAATCTCCACTGGCGTTACAGACCAATGTGAACTAAGGCACTGCACAGGGATTCCTCTGCAACCGTGGTTAGGGAGCAAAGGGGAAGTAAAATAAACGACAACGCGCCCTGTACAGATCATAAGCCACCAAATGGCAAGAGACACCCTGAGCTACAACCAAGTCCTAACTGTACAAGGAATTATATACGTCAAGAACTTCAAATGCAAATGTTAAGTTTTGTCAATCCACTTAGCTACCTATACAACCAATGCAAGCTCCTGAAATAATAAGGTAAAATGGGAATTTGGAACCTGTGAGAGATAAAGTGAGTGCCAGAAATTTTAAGAAGATGAATAATACTGAAGACTAGGAAGACCAGAAAATGGGTCATTATAGTAATCAGATGAGAAATAGCAAATGGAAGGATTTACATTTTACAAAAAAAATTTAAAAGGTAACTATTTGAAGGACACCAGTAGGTGACATCCAGAAGGCATACGTAGTAAACAGATTACATTATTTTAGTTGTCTGTTCTGGCTGTTGGACAACTTTCCTATTTTCTCCCTTACAAATTCAACTTCCTTCTCTCTCACCTGTCAACCTTCTCCCTTTCTCTCATCGTATCTTATTTTCAAATTCCTTTTCTCCTTGCAGCTCTTCTCCAGGTGCCCTTTCTTTCTTTACTACCTTCAACCCAGCTCAGCATCTTAATCTGCATTTGCAATCATATCCCCGCCTCATTCAGCTGACCACGACAGAGGTTGACAGGGAGAAATGACAACAACAAAATGAGCAAAAACCGCTGACCAATGAGTAAGGTAACAAGCCCAGGAAAAAATGGAAAAGAAGCTGTTGGGTTAATAATAAAATCAGATTTGATTTAATGGCATCTGTTGTCCTCCATAAGCAGCGAAATAACCATGTAATAAACAGTTCTAATGTACGTTTAATGTCTATTATATATGTCATTTACGGGATAACCACCCAAGTGTGCAGAAAGAGACTGCCTCATTCTTCAGCAATCTCTGTCCTTATTTTACACCTCTAGGATACCGTTGAAATGAAGAGAACAAACACCCACATACGTTTCTATTCTTTCGTAGTCTGTACAGTGAGTCTTCTGTACAATTGGTGCTGCTAGGAGCATTGCAACCAGCTCCCTTCATCAGCTGTGACCTAGGATGACCTAGTATACTACCAGGCATAGTATGATTGTCTAATTATCTCTACATGAGATAAAACACACAGAAAAACCAATGTTTTACCAACAGGAAGCATTTTGCAGAATGGCTATTCAATGTTTTGAAGAAAGAAGAGATTTTGTGAACATGAGTTCCTGCTATGGATTTTTTTTTTCTTTAATTGTGCATCTAATTTGTAGCTATTTAAAAACCCATGAAATTTCCTCACTAATATAGATTTCCTTACCCTCTAAGAAAATTATTACAGTGTCATGATGCAAGAAATACTAAAAAAGTAATAAAAATGCCATTGAATCACCATGTTATCGTTGTATCATGTTGCTCTTTTGGAGACCAGCAGTGAGTGGCATTCCTCAGGGGCCAATATTGAGACTGACACTGTTTAACGTCTTTGCCAGTAACATGGACAGTGGGATAGAGTGCCCCTTTGGCCAAGTTTGCAGACAACACCAACATGATTAACATGCTGGAGGGAAGGGATGCCATCCAGAGGGACCTTGACAGGCTTGAGAGGTGGGCCCAGGCAAACCTCATGATGTTCAACAAGGCCAAGTGCAAGGTCCTGTTTGTGAGCAGTGGCAATCCCAAGCACAACTAAGGGCTGAGCAGAGAATGAATTGAGAGCAGGTCTGAGGAGAAGGACTTGGGGGTGTTGATGGATGAGAAGCCGAATGTGAGCTGGCAATGTGCACTTGCATCCCAGAAAGCCAACTGTATCCTGGGCTGCATCAAAAGAAGTGTGATTTTTTGCCTCTCTGCTGTTTTCATGAGACCCCACCTGCAGTACTGTGTCCAGCTCTGGGGTCCCCAGCACAAGACAGATATGGAGCTATTGGAACAAGTCCAGAAGAGGCCACGAAGATGAAAAGAGGGCTGGAGCACATCTCCTGTGAAGACAGGCTGAGGGAGTTGGGCTTTTTCAGTCTAGAAGAGTTCCAGTACCTGAAGGTGCCTGTAGGAAATCTGGAAAGGGACTGGCTACAAGTGCATGGAGCGATAGGACAAGGGGTAATGGCTTTAAACTGAAGGAGGCTAGATCTAGTCTATTAGGAAGAAATGCTTCCCTGTGAGGGTAGTGAGGCCCTGGCACAGGCTGCCCAGAGAAGCTGTGGCTGCCCCCTCCCTGGCAGTGTTCCAGACCAGGCTGGATGGCACTTTGGTCAACCTGGTCTTGTAGAGGGTGTCCCTGCCCATGGCAGAGGGTTGGAACTAGGTGGTCTTTAAGGTCTCTTCCAACCCAAACCAGTCTGTGACTTTCTGATTCTAAATTTTGTAAGCCCCCAGCAATTGGCATATATGTTAAAATTACCTAGGGTCAGCTTTAGCAATTTACAAGCTTCAGTGGTTCAGAATTTCATATTTTTAAGAAAACATGGCATGTGTTTGTATCAGCAAGTTTCATCCGTCATTATCCATCTCCCTCCTACACCTTTCTAGTATAAAAACCCTTTCTGCTTGCTGACAGAATACTAATTTGGCTTCTTTTAAATGCTAGAGCAGCATAGTCCAGCTATCTCATTTAAAATATGTGTAAAGCTGTGAAACAATTGACAAGCACAATGAAGAGTGTCTACCGTAAGATCTGCATGGAATTATTTTTCAATAGACACTAAAAAGTCAAAAGTCTACACTAGCCAATTTTTTTTCCCCACACATATCTCTTAAAATCAGGGAAGGGAAAAGAGTAATATTTACCTAGTAGCTCACCACTCCATACCACCTGTTAAGATTAAAGGCCAGGTGATGTATACCCAGTATATGTATGTAGGCTTCTATTTGTACAAGGGCAGTCACTCATGCCTGTAACTTCAAACACAATTTTGTTCTGTGTGTGCAGTAAGAAAATGTGCATTAACAAAGCCTGAAGCAAATAAAAATTGAGGGCTTGAGGAATTTCCATATACAAACAGTACAAAACCCCCAAATGTAGAGCGCTCTATGGATGAGACCTGGTCTGGCATAGAATTGTAGAATGGTCTGGGTTGGAAGGGACCCCAAGGATCATAGAGCTCCAACCCTCCTGCCACAGGCAGGGACACCAACCTCCAGACCTGGATCTACACAAGGTTGCCCAGGGCCCCATCCAACCTGGCCTTGAACACTTCCAGGGACGGGGCATCCACCACCTCTCTGGGCAGCCTATTCCAGCACCTCACCACTCTCTCTGTAAAAAACTTCCCCCTAATATCTAATCTAAACCTTCCTTCCTTTAGCTTTAGTCCATTCCCCCTTGTTCTGCCATTGTCTACCCTTTTAAAAAGTTGATTCCCCTCCTGTTTGTATACTCCCTTCAGGGACTGGAAGGCTGCAATGAGATCCCCCTGCTCTTCTCTAGGCTGAACAAGCCCAGCTCCCTCAGCTTCCCCATCCCTTCCCATGACCTGTGTTGGCAAATCTCCCTGACAACCCTGCTCATTGAACACAGTTTTAAGGCATAAAATGGAGAGGGATAATGAAACTTGAATTGGTGAGACTCACTGAGTTGTTTCCGAATACTTGGTGTGCAAGAAGTGTGTATGTGGGTTTAAATAAACACACATACAGCCCCCTCTATGTTAAAATGCGTGAGGTGCCTCACCATATTTGTGCACACAGATGCAAATAGAAAGCAGAAAAGAAAGACATGCAGGGAACCGCTCAATACTACGCAGAGGAGCTAGACCCTCAACACACCTGAAGAACAGCAACCACCCAGGCCCACATTTGTTTAGCAGCAACTGCCCCATGTGAGAGCAAACTGGGAGCTAAACCTCCTAATGCTGGGGTGCGCAACTGAGGAGGTACTCATTCAAATGTGCTCGCAGAGGCGTTTCAATTTCAAAATCAAGGCAGCTTAGCTTCCTCCCCTACCCCCCAAGTGAAAATGCAGGCACAAGCTAGTGTGCTAAAATATGCCTCACAATGGCAAAGAAGGTACATGGGTAAGTGAATGACAGCAAAACCTGTTAAACTTTACAGCTGAGATTAAGACAGAAGAAAGCAACCATCTTTTCTTTTCAAACTCTCTAATTTCTGAAAGGTCAAAATCTGCAGAGATTTATTAGAAGAAGAACCAGTAAAAAAAATAAAAACATTGATTCAGCAGGTAAATATAACTTTTCCTGTGCAGGTGGCCAGAAGACAGTAATGACTGTTGGACACTTCTCTATTGCTAAATATTGCATTTACAGTTCAATATTTTAAAGAAACAAAACCAGGGAAGACCTGATGATAGTTTTAAGCCTGCTTTGCACAACAAGACTAATGCAGGACTGAGTTAAGGAGCTGACCCATATACTGAAAAATAGGATCTAAAATTAAATGGGAAAATGTACATCATTATTTTAACTTAGCTCAAAGTTGCATAGTTAAATCTTTGTGCAGCAAACTGAAAGGTTATCTATACACTGCAGATTATTATGCACTCAGTGAACACACAACATTTAAATCATGTTTGCTATGTTAGACATATTGAATTTTTCATGCATTTTAAAGTTGGATAAATGGTTAGGAAAATAATTCAATAGGTCAGACATTTCATTAACTTAAATATTAACAATAAAATCCTCCAAGCAGAATAAAAATACCTTTTATTTTTTTTTTCCCTTTTTTTTTCCCCCTTGCCTGGGGACCTATGTACTTGTCCAGGGCAGCAAAATCCACTGAGAATCTTTCTCAGCTTGCCAGAAGTATCAGGGTGCTAGACATCTGGGGCTGCACAACCTACATTCCCTGCTGAAATTATTCATACTTAGTTCCTAGCTAACACTTTGCCTCTTGTCTAGATTTACTTATATGTTCTTGGTGCAAGGTGCCTTATTCCCAAAGGAACTTTTGCTTTCTTGTAATTTCTGAATGCCCACTGAATAGCAGTTTAACAACTCAATCAAGAATACATACATTAGGGCTTTGATAGTATCTAAAATATTTTCCACAAGTTTATAAATTACCTGCCTGCAGTTATCTGATGCCAGGGAAAGAGTCTCTTTCAAACACCTCTTACTGGTAGCAAGGATGAGAACCCGGTTTTCTTGATGTCAATGGCAAAATACCATTGACTGCAATGAAGCCACTGTCTCCCTTGTACATGCTGTATTCCAATAAAATAGGGATTACACTGCATTGCAGAACTGAAAAGGATGGGTACAGTTAAAATGAAATGCTAGAATGAAAGCTGACTGTGTAAAAATAGTATTTTCTTATTCAGCAGACCTACCCTACACATACATTCAATCTCACAGCTGCTTATACTCTCAGCTAGGAAAAAAAAAACCCCATAGGATTGCTTTTTATTTCCATTTCAGAGATGGCACATTTATGGTGAAAGCAAGCAGACCCTGTTTATATTGCCTCTCACTGTTGTGATTTCATCACGAGCTTCACCGAGTCTATCTTTCTCCCACCACCACAAACTTCTGAATCTCAGCTTCCATCAGGAAGAAAAGCGCCCGAGTCCCAGGACTGCCCTGGAAGTTTTGAATTACTGTATCGGGGTGGGAACAAAAAAACCCAGCATCTTAATTTTCCTGTGGAATTTGAAGTCCTAGAATTCCATCATGTATATAATTGCTAATTAAAGGACAACTGAACTTCCAAATTCTACACCCAGAACAGTCTGCATAAGCCAGGGAACGACAGCCTTCCAGACATCAAATTAGACTTGCAGGCCACATGTGTACTCTAGTTAGGAGAAACTTTTTCTTTCCAAAAGTGACAATTTTTTACCTTGCAGTCTATATAGCAAAACAAACAGGACACTTGGTTACCCTTCAATAAATCTTCAGCTTTTCACAGCGCTGGGTTATGAAAGGTTCTAACTTTCACTTAGGTAAAAGGAAATTATAATCTCCCAGGGATACAAAGAAAAGCTTGGAAACAACCCAAGCATAATCAAACTACTAAACTCAAAAACTACATGCAAAGACAAATGAGGGAAGTTGTATAGTGATATTTCTCCCTGGCCATGCTCCATAAAGGACTCTGCTGAGATTCAGGTGTAAAAAACACCTCTGTTGGTGCTAACCCTCTCCTCCAAACCCACTGATACAACATGTAAAACTGAGGTAGATCTGAGACAAGGTGGGGACAACCTGCAGTTTTGACATGCTGGTGGTAAGCAAGAGCCACAGATCAGCTAATTCCTGCCTGAACGTTAGAATGAGATGTAGATGACAGCAACTTTTACTGATAGCTGCTCTTGATCTTATGGTGTCAACTGTCAAGCTTTCCAGCCTGTTAACACATGCATTTTACTAGAGCCAAAGCATACAAGGAGCTAAAGCAGCCCAGGTCTTGAGAAGAACGATGCCCATGGAGGAATGAAGGGAACCAGATCCATCCAATTTGGTGAGCTTTGTCCTTGCATCTCAGGCATTCAGGAGTTCTATCGCCCTATGACGTGGTATGAGAGAAGACACAGCCCAGCAAGATGAAATGAAAAAGGTCTGTAAACTGAACATCAAATGAGTTTGGAACTGAAGAGAGCAGGGAGCAAAGTACATGTGCTCAGACGTGGTCTCCTGCTTTACTAGATAAATAAGAACAGGGTTGAGTAATGTGATTTAAGAAGAAAATGTCATGATGCAGTATGTTTTATTTCACAGCGTGTTAAAAAATGATTAAAGAAATGTGAAGGAGGGTAAAAGACTTGCTCTTACAGTTTTACTTTCAAATATAGCAATGGAACACAGAACCATTCTGATATGCTGCTGTATGCATCACTTCCATGCCTATTATCCAGCTTCTTAGAAAAATGAAATCCAAACCTACACATTTTATCTTAGAGCTGCAGCGCAGGTTTTGTAGCGTTGAGAGCTTATGAATGGTAAAACAGGAATTTAGTGCAGTGAAAACACAGTCCAAGCTCAGGGGTCTATTTTCTTCTCGTTGCTTTTATATACTTCCAGTATTCAGGAAAATTACGTAGAAACATTAAGAGTAGAATAGACTCCTGTGAAATGAGCTCACAAATGAAATTAAGAGAGGGAGAAAGCAGTGAATAAATGAATCCCCCAAGCCAGAAGAATGCCATGCTGGAGTGTCACAGGAGGATATACAACATGTGCTACTGTGCACCCACTTTTCAGTGTACCTGTGTAATTTATGAAGCTGACAGCAATGCTGCACGTACCCACAGGCTCTTCCTAAACCCCCTCCCGCCCATCAGCATGCTTCCACAAAGAACTGCCAAGGAGAGTGACACAATGAAAATGCAGTGGTTTGGCTGCCTTTCAACCTTCTATATACCCTGGAGACAGGAGGATTACTTATTATTAGCAATTATGAAATTTAATCCACTATACTACATTGCATATGATCAAGCTTTATTGTACTCTAGTGAGTCTTGCCATAGTATAAACATCGGATTATAAACCTATTTTTTAACACGATTTTAATTGTATATACCATCATCTTTCCCTGTTGCAATGTGGTTACTTCATAACATAGCATGGCTCCCAAGTCACCGAACAATGAAAGTATACGTTTCTATTGGAGCAGAGGAGAAAACAAATTAATTTATCTTTCCTATTTTCTTTTTAACAGATGAAAACCTGAAGCACATGTGGATTAACTGATGAAGTTAAAGCTGCAGATAAAACTTGGGATACTAACAGGAATGAAAACCAAATGATCTCCTAAATCCTACTGCCATGCTTTATTCACAAAGTCATCCTGGCCTTACTTGCTGCACCCACTATCAGAATGGGGGAAATGAGAGCCATAAAAAAAATAAAATAATCATTTGCCCTATGTGAAGTCCGGCCAGGCACTGTAAGAAGTGGTTCAGTCTTCCCTCTCCGCATGCTGAAAATCAGATGCTCCACGTTGCTTTCTTACACTGCCCTTTGTTCTCATAAACTGATGATGATATTTATGAAAATCACAACACTCTCTCATGGACCGCTAGTTTAAGTGAAGAATGATCATGATTACATAAGTGACACTGCACTTACAGATCTCGACTATGAAGGGGAAAAAAACCTTATGAAAATATGTACTCGTCCAATCAAGGGCTAGAAAACATTAATCCTTGTAAAACAGTAAAATATCTGATTAAAAGGAGACAAGAAAGCAAAAGTGAATTTTTAACGTAGCCATCTATCATGCCACTCCACCACCTTCCATTCCGAGGGGAAGGCGTATTTCTCTGCCTGTGCTTTCTCTACCCACTACATAGCAACATGCACGCTGAGGAACTCTTTCCCACAGACTAAATCCTTCTGCTAAATCCAGCTAGGCCGTGCCATACACTTTTCCCCTGGGCAGGAGACAGGGGTTAGTCACATCATGCTACCTGAGGGCACTCGGCATGGTGAGAGTGGTATGAGGAGCCACAGGTAACCCTTAAGTTAAGCTAGCGCTTTTACTTAAGCCAATATACCACTCATCACACAATGACTTACTTTAAAGAGCCATCTGGTGATTGACATGTGCCACCAAGGGTATAAGTAACAGTGCAGTTTGCTATGGATTTGTACCTAAGTCTCCACTGCCCTTCCCATGCCCCAGACCACAGTTCATCCTCTCTCCTTACCTCTTCCTGCTCCATCTTACCTCCACCCTTCCCAATCCCCATAGCAGTTTCAGCTTCCCACCACAGCTCAATTACTCCTTACCTGTGTGTTTTTCCTACCTCCAGCACTGCAAGCAACAACATCCCTGCCACAATGAAGGTACTAAGAAGAGTTCTCTCTGCTTGCTTTCATGACAGTTGTGGGAACTTAATACCTCTGAAATACGCCGTTCTTCCAGCTCAAATGCCCAGTTGATTCCAAAGTTCAGAAGACTGACAACATAATTGCAAAAAGCATAATTCTTTCAGGAAAAAAGTATTCCCCACAAGGAAGCTTTAATGGAGCAAATCAGTGACCAAAAATTCTAAAATACATGTCTTTTAATAATAATTATAGCTCAGAGCAAGAACCTCCAATCTTGTTTCTTATGTAACTTCAGTATAACTGCAGTTATTTAATCATGGTTCACTTCATAAAATAAAAGGAGCGTGATACGCTTACCACTCTTTTGCCACAAACAGAGAAGTTCAAGCACCCCAAATTTAGACTTGCTCCTGTCCTTCAGCAGTAATAAACACAACTCAGCAAAACAAACCTAGGCTGTGCATTCGTGTCTACATCGATGACATGTCATTCATGTAGAGTGAATGTCATTCCCTGCTCATGCCTGAATGGTGATTAATTAAGCATCTGTCTTCAGCGATCTCTCTCACCTGAGCACACACATCCAGAATGAATATGCAGGATTCTTTCAACTCAGATTGGAAAAAGAGGTGTGCTGCTTAGGGCAAGCGAGCAGCAGACCGATGCTTACAGCGCACTGTAAGCCTGTAACACGCTAATATAATCATATTAAAGCATTTTGAAATTAGAAACAATCCCGTTATTTGATGATTTATCCACTAAGGAAAGCATTTTTATTGAAACAGCCATACAGATAATTTTCTATTCAGGGAAGGACCAAGTCATGAACCTGACTGTTCAAATAACGAAAACATCAAGCAGGCAAATGTTGTCCTCTGTCAGAGTCTGATTATTACGAGTGGGGAATTTTAAACAGCAGTGAAATAAATTATACAAAGCTCACTAAATCTGGGGAGTTAAGGGAATCCTACAGTTCAGGTTACCATGCCTCTGGGTAAGGCATGGCAATGATATTGCTCAAAGGACTCTCTCGATGCTCCTGCTGCCCAGACGAAGCACCCAGGGCAGGCACCTACCAAGCACCAACAAGCTGCAGCTGGGCACTGTCCTAACAGGTGAGACTTCTGAAAGCGAAGGCGAGGATAAGCAGACAGGTAGCAGGCAACCCTGGATGCATAAGCTTCCTTAACGCACAGCTTCCACTTGATAGCACATGAAAATGTAAGAAAAACCCCAAAATTCTTCTAACTTGAAGACAATAGAGTTGTATATTCTGAAGGTCTGAACCTGCAATGGCTCCAAATACCTTCTTTTTGATGATTCACAGAAGAATCCCATCCTCCTGTGTCCTTTTGACTCACACTGAAGCATAATTGCTGCTCTTTTTTTTATTGCTGCACCCATTTTCTCTCATCTGTCCTTTCTGTTTTTATTTCTTTTCATCTTCTAAATTTATAGATGTGGAACTAGCTTTCTAACTTTTATTCTTTTAAACTCTCTTGTGCTTTGGCTCTTCCTTTTCTGTACCTTTTCAGGAAGGCAGATACTGTGAGAGTGCCATTTTGCCTCTTCTTACTTAATCTACTCATTTCATTTGCTGAAATGAAAGCCAAAGGATCAGGGATACTTTAGTTGTTAAGAAACTGCCCAAGCCTGCAGGTATTTACTTATGAACTGATTATGTGAATGAGTATGTTAGAAGCCATTAGAGGGCTGGGGGATAATGTCATGTACGGGAGAATATAAAAGGTACAAATAACTTTTCAGGCAGCAACACAGTATGTTACTCATAGCTGTAAATCCTTGTTAACACAGGCACATTTAAACCAACTTTACCACCTATACTATCCCTTTTTTGCTTGCCCATCAACTTGGAGACGTATCTCTCTCTCCAGCAGTTGGATAAACACCATTTTAATTCCATTTAAATTAAGCAGGATCTTGCTTTCTAAAACAAACCCCCGAAACAAATAATCTGAATGACCAGGACCATAGATAATAGCTTTTTGAAAGATAAATCTACCAGGATAAGAAAAATCAGTATGAGGACTAATTCCTTACTAGAGGTGAGCTGTAGCTTTCCGGAGCAATGTGTGAATGTCTGAGAAACAAGTACAGAGTCCAGCAGGTGAGCTAGTGGGTTATAAAGATCTGCAACTGCCAAAACCTGATTGACAGGAGGAAAAGGTCAATGTTTGCTCTAGACACAGCAGAATTATACACATATATATGTATTATACATATATCTATATATATGTGACAGATTATTAAACTTCAGTCCTTGCAAGGAGGAAAGGTGTCAAAAATTCAAGCAAGAGTGACTTGAACCATGCTAAAAAAACCACCTGCTCAGCTATACTACAGTCACTAATTTGGCTAATGTTGAAGACAGCTTTCTTCTAAGCCAGTATGGCTTCCATCATCCTAAAAGAACAACTGTTCTTCCTCAGTGTGACCACAGAAATCCTACTCCATGTGCTCAGACATAGTCCCCCTGGATCCACAAACAGCAGTGAGATCTGGTTAATATGTATCATGTTAACAGACAGCTAGTTACCTGGCTAAGAGTAACCTGAGCAAAGAAGTACATCAAGATGACGGGGATTTCACTAGGACTATATATGCTTCCCTCTCCCATATAACAACAAAACTGAACACGATGAACAGAAGTGACATTCTGATCATGGATTCAGCATCCAGCATCACCTAGCCAGTCACTGTGCCAGGAGTGGAAGCAGGTGGCATGAGCATTTGCCCCCAAGGCAACACTGCCCATTCTGAATTTCCAGACCCGCGTGAGAAAGGAGGTGGTGGAGCGGCCTGCAGGCCACCCACTGGTCTTCTTGGAGGCAGAACCAAGATGGCAACCTGCCACCGGGAACGAGCCAACTTCTGCCCTGGTGACTGACAGGTTTGGTCTTATCCCTGGAGGAAAACGTATTGCTCCTGGAAAAGCAAGATCATCCATGAAAGGCCAAAAAAAGTATGAATGGACAATTTCGGAGAATAACTACTCCTTATCTATCCCCTTTTTGTGCTAATGCTGCTTTTTGTGTTTTTGAAAAAACTCATTTTAAGACACTAAATAAATGATACAGACTCTGCTGCTTAACTAAATAACTGGACATTCTTAGCAATGAAGCAGTTTTTCTACATGCAGAATAAGGAAATATTAAAATGAAATTATTATATTATTTCCATTGCACGGAACAAATAAAAATAAGCAATTTCAATAATCATTATTACTGCTACAGTATATATTCATACATTTTGTATAAATCACTGCCTCTACTATCAACTCAGCTACTGCTCCTGCAAGTAAAGCAATACCTTGTTACCTAGCAACTGAACAAGTCCCTGCTACACTGCAAAAAAAAAAAAAAAAAAGAAGAAGAAATATATATATTTATATATCCCCTTGGTTTCACGTTGAGAGAACATCCATAAAGAACAAAGAATAATCCACTCAAATGCCCTGAAATTCAATATTGAAATAAAATGTTTGATCCTCCACGTTCCGTGAGTATCTTCAGAAGCTGGGTCTAGATTAAACATGCATTACCTCTTACTGACAATATAATGTTCCTGCTATGCATTTCTTGGAATATTTTATTAATGCATATATAAGTACACAGACATTACACGTATAAGTCATGACAGGCTCTTAATGCTGCATCTAATCTGTATTAAAATAGCAATAGCTATCGCAGGGCTTTTTAAAAGTCCTTTTGCTTATGCTAAATCAGTTCCTTTCACATTTAACATAGCAATGCACCGTATCACCTCTTACTGATAAAGTATCTCTTTTTAGGGTTCTGTCATTTGTACAAATTATTCCTTGTGTTCCCCGTATGCACTACAAAAACCACCACTTCCCTCACTTTATATTTCACGTCTGTTTCTGACAGACTGCCAACATCGTGCTGGTCAAAAAACATCAAGACTGTCTTAGGAGTTCTACTTGTGTGGACAAGCTACTGCCTGGGCTAACATATAAATTGGGCAGCAGCCTCTGACCACCCTGGTTCATGTGTTTGGTCCACCCTTTTCCCTGAGCTGAAAAAGGCAGCGGAAGTATTCACAGCCCCATGACCACACAGCATGAAGACATACCCTTCCTTCACTGTGACAAGGGCTGCCAATAAGCTTGCGCTAAGCTTATGAGACATGACGAAGTTATGGAAACTGCTGTCCTGAAGGCCCACACTTCCATCAGTAGGTAACGGTTATCACATTCATCTGAATCATCAAGCTGCCCCTCAGATCCAACGTGAAATATATCTGAAGACAATGCAAGTTTCACCTCAAATTGAGTGGCTAATCACAAACTACCCTGGCTAATCACAGCCAAGATCAACACTAAACACCATGCAAAAATTTTGAATACTACAGTAGCAACATCTGTAGTGAATATATTCCTGAAACATGCTGCTAATGTTCTCTTGAAACTTTTTAAAGTCACCTATCTCTTTCAATACCGGGATATTGGCTCAGTTAATCATAACATGAAAGTATACACAATCTATATCATGCTGCCTCGAACATCTGTTGCTGCTGAAATCCTCAATAATTCATCGCAAAAATACTCAGAAAATGATATGCTTGCACCCAAAGGCACCTCATTTTCTCCAAGCACTATTTGTTAGTTTGAAATCTTTTGCAGCTTGGCTTTGCCTGTGTTTTCACATTCTTGCAGGCTTTTACAAATAGGTACATAGTTCACTTCCCAGAGGAATGGGGCAGGGCGGGGGGCTGTTCAGTGAAATGCATAACGCATACAGATGGGCGAGGGTGAAGTATTGGCTGCTGTGGCATTCAGAAGCCTCTTGCAATAAAAAATTTAGAAGTCAGCAAAACACTACAACCTATACATCTTGGAATGATAGAGCCAATGTGGGAGACCACACCCTCCAGTATTTCATGAAAAAGTCTCAGCATATTGTCTCCCCCTCTGGAACACTGTCTTCAGTGACAGATGGCACAACCACTACCTACAGATGGCTCAAATGGGGGCTCTATAGCTTTGATAAATACTGCAATCAACTCCTAGGATAGGTACGGTTCAGGCAGCAGAGCAAACACAGGGAATAAATCCCTCAAAAACTTATTAACTGTAGAATAATCACATACATGGTATTATCCTAAACAGGCAGATGAAAGTCCCGGGCTCCTACTGAGCTGAGAGAAATTCAGGACTACTTAAAAGGAGGTCAGTAGTTTAGGATAAAAGTGTCTGAAACGAGCATCACTCAATTTCTTATCTACTTCATCCAGAAAACCGTTTCCACTTTCATCATGGACCAAGCACTCCTGGTGAAAGTATTCTTGCTTTCCAGTGGGATTTGTTAGATTTTGGAGGAGCAATCAACCCTATCACTGACAGAGCCTTGGTTTGGTTGGTAGAAAACATCCTTGCCTCAGACGCATGATTCACTACAGTGAGCAGAAGTATTTGAATCACTACAAGAAGAAAATCAAAACTCGTGGACTGATACTGGGGCTATTTGCAGCAGGCTACCATAATCTTTCCTAATCTTCTATAGAAAGCAGGGAATAAGAGAAACAGGAGTGATTTCATAAAGGAGCATTTGAGCACAGGTCTCGGAGACCCTGCTCTCTCACTCCCTACTGCAGAATAAACAGACAAGACTCTGCAATGTCTTCTGTGGCAACATGGGCCTAGTGATGGGCCACATGTGTTACCTACCTTCAGACACTCACACTTAGTATCACTTTGGCAAGAGTTTTTTACCAAGTGGCATCTACCAGAACGTTCTCATTGACCAAGCAATGTTACACTTACACATGTAATGTGTAAGCAATGTTACGCTTACACATGTAATGTACTTCCACAACACAAGATACACTAGCTCCAGAAATTTGTGGACAGTCAGCTAAATAAGAAGAATATTGCATTTTCAAGCTGATGTCAGGACATGGCAGGGATGCTCTCTGAAAAAAAACAACCAACATACACTTTGCTCTAATACAGACTCCCTGTTAATGTAGAAGTATCTTACCCAAGATACAGAGACACAGGTATAAAAATATCTCCCAGGTACATTAGAGAGGGTGGACTAAAGACTAAGTTTCCCAGCCTACACCTGGAGTGTAACAGAACATAATATCTCTGCAGAATCCTCACCAATGGAGCTCAGTAAGTCTTGAATCCCAACAAGAAAAATAACCCCATCCCACCACTAATTGCAAATCCAATGTTTCAAAGCAGCCCTACCAAAATCTAAATTAGAATATGCCTACTGCATTGTCGTCTGTGTAAGAAGATACCAGAATACAAATAAAACCTGTAATCATTTAAACCTCAATTATGGTCCAGTTACTACTGTACCAGGAATCTCTCCTGCCAACCCAGAAGTTTCCATTCCCTTCTACCATCACTAGCTTTTTCCAGAATACAAACAGACAACATTAAAATTACCTGTTTTAAACTACTCCTCTCCACAGTTTAACAAGTTTACTGTCCTTAACTTCCAAGCCCCACAGCCTGAAAAATATACTGTAGAGTTCAGAGGGACTGCACTTTGTCAGAGCTTCAAGCAGTAGGAAAAACTGTATGAGCTTTTTATTTATTTATTTATTTGTGATTAACTACCTCAACCGTTATCCCTTTTCAGATTATAGAAAACCATGACTGACATTTTCTTTTTGAGGAGCTGCCGTGAAGAAGAAGGAGACAAAGATTGCTATAGTGTCAATGTAATTTCTGAATGCATCACACAATCTTTTGTAATATGTCAAAAGTATAAACAAAAACACTCCATGTGTCATAGTCAACAAAAGGTATCAGGTTTTATAGCATAATAACACATGACAGCTCACTTAACACTTCTGATAATTCAGTAATTATGTAAATACCTTCAAGTTTGATTACACAGACACATGCCCCCTCCCCCTTAAAGTTTGAGCCAAATTCAGACTGCTTTACTTGTCAAAGCAGCAACATGAAAACCTTTAGACTGAGTTCAGTTATGCCAGATTTCACACTGCTGGACTAGACCCTTTGCTCACAGCAGCAACATGTGATGAAAAATGACTTATGATCCCTTAATCCTCAGGTTGAACCCGCAGGATGTGGGGAAGTCTCAAGGCTGAGCTAAACTTCAACTACCCACTCCCTCCCATGGGCTGGGAGGTCCAGACCACCATCTCATCCTCTTCCGTGAAGAACTATGCTGAGGTGGGAGAGCAGGACTAGAAGGAATGACAAGAAGCTGGATGGTAAGATACATCTTGGAGACCATCAGTCAATGGAAGTCTTCCCAAACACTCCAGTAAGGGAGCTTCACCTCTCCTTCGTCCGTGAAGAAGCACAAAGGCACCAGACCAGAAGGTTAGGATTCGTTGTTTGTAAATGGTAGATGTGAATGCTGAAGTCGAAGGTGTTATATAAGCATCTTATGATGCTATATATAAGATAATATAAAAGTACAAACTTCAGACTAAAGAACCCAGTTGGGAGGTGAGTGGCAGAAAAATGTACAATCAACCAGAAATGCTAAATTCCACTTAATTTACATGTTTGAATCAACTGTTTTCTTACTCCTACCCCCTCTTTAGGAGGACCTAACTAGTGAGGATCTCCTACATTCCTAATAAATTAAAGTCATACTTCAGGGATGGTACTAGTTAACCAGCCCCCTCACCCTTGTACCTATGTCATCACTGCATTAGGATCAACATAACAGGGTTTGAACCAGGACAGGTTGTGGCGGCTGAAATAAGATATTCTAAAAATAAGATTTATAAAAATGTAACACGGCAGCCCCAAGCAATAGCAACAATACCAGACACAGGTTCTGTATCATGCATGAACACAGGATTACTTTCATGAATCAACAGTTTTGTATTAAAGTATAAAATCATCATTGTGTCCAGATATCAGGATGTGAATATTGGTTAGAAAAGGAGAAATTTTCTTTTATGTATCTGTACCTCCGGTGATACAACGAGATTATGAAGGTCAAATAACAATCCTATTACTTCAGTTACATAACTCAAAATAGGGTGTGTGTCAACGTAGGAACAACACTGAGACAACGACTGCTGGCTTGCATTTATCCACTGCTGCTAATTCAGATTGTTTCTTTCACACAGCCTCTGTTCTCTACTGCTCTAGCAAAGGAAATTTTCTTACACAAAGTCTAAGTTCTTAGGCCATAAGGCAGGACAGATGTTTATTTAACTAAATTCTATGCTACGCTCTGCAGATAAAAAGGGATTCTTCTCCTGAAAAAGTCCCAGCACAGATTACCAACCTCGGACACTGAAGAACAGCAAGCTGGGGAAATCGCTTCCCAGTCTGAGCTGATTGTTCTCAACCACTGTGGTCTCACTGCTACAGGGCCATTACCAAGCCCTCAGTTACCATGCATGTACAATGCTGAGCCCCCACCAAGAGCCAGCAGAAGTAAGTGGTAGCGTTGCTTTACTTGCCAAAATAATTTAGAAACTGTTTCTTCAAAAATTAAGAAGGTTCCCAACTTTCTGTTGGCTGAAGTGGACTTTGGTATACATAACAGCAGAGAAAATCCAATCTCAATGCTGTCAAGTGTACAAACAGGAAAAATTGGTATTTTGGGGGACATGACTTGCTCTTGAGCTAATGTTTTAAATTGCATTTATTTTTAAATGAATATTACCAATTCTGTAATTACAGAGATATAGTCCTGCAATACTATCCTCAAACATCAAGACCAAAGGATTGCAACAAAATTTTTGCCCCAGGAAGGTCAACTGCTTGTATATATACTAGAACATGGCATATTTAATGTAATATAATTCACAGGGAAACTTACACACTAGAGCCAAGCTTTACAGATTAGGACTGTCTAACCTTAGTTTCTTATTTTCACACCTGGGCATTTAGAGAGAGTATCAGCTACATTAATGCTTCCTCTAAACACACTTTTCCCTTTAAAAACCACATGTATATTGAATTAAAAAGTTTAGAGCCTAATTTTTAGCCCACACAGATGGAAAATACCGGTCTCCAGCTCTTCTGTTCAACATTTCATTTCCTCTGATGCTTTAGCCAATTAACTGATCAATGCCAACAAATCAAGAAGTAAATAATATCACACTAAAATATGGCACCTTTAGCAAGAGTCCATGGGGCTTCTATGAGTGTTGGGGCTCTACTGACAGCAATAGCAATAGGGGGATGCTTACTACCTTCAGTAGGCTATGTCAGGAGCTGCCCCAATACTGTTTCCCTGCAGCTGCAACTGAACGTGCTCTGTTGCTTGCCCTTCTTCCTAGTACCCAGGAAGATGACTCCTGACAAAGTATATGAGACATGGTCTTTAGTCTGTCCAGTCAATGAAATCGATGGTGCCACAACACTCTGCGCCAGCTGAGAACCTTGTTCAAAATCTCTGAGTGCAACCCCTTGGGGTACGTGATGCTTTCTTCTCCCACCCTATGCTTCCTTGTTTGTATCATCACTGAAGAGTTACCACTCTGTCCCAGACAGCTCTGTAAAGAGCAAAAATGGTGACAGCAAGCCTTAGAGAGGGAGCAGACACAGGCACAGACAAGCACTAGAAGTGGAAAAGGGAGTCCTTTCATCCAGGTCAACACCAAAGATTATTCTCTGCTGGCTGGTGGATGCATATGAAATGAACAGGATCTGGACAGCACTAAACAAATACTCGTTACTACTGTGCTGTGATTGTGCCTAATGCACACACACGGTATTTAAACTGACTGCTGTTTGGCAGTGTGCTGAGACGGTGCAAACAGCGGTTGGGAAGTGGGCGAGTAACAGCACCACATGACAACCCCATCTTGTGCTAAGGCAAAGGGCCCGATAATCTCACACAGGTCATAGAGATACTCTTTAGAACAACAAATTTTAGAATCAACAGAATCCAAGCAGAAAATGATTGTCATAGTATTTGGCGCTCTTCCCGCACTATCATGCTTTAAAAAGTACAACTCTGATGATTTCAGATCTCCAGTATTGGAGATTTATTGCCGTTTTAGGCAGGTATGTAAAAATCACACGAACAGGTGGTGGGGGGAGCCGCCAGGAGAAGGTTAGTGCAGGCGATACTTAAACCCCCTGAGCACCTGTTAACACATTAACCATGACTTTTTAAAAGAAGATGAGGTTTGGAAGCCTTTTTATGACGTGCCCCCTGTTCAGCCAATCTTTGCTCCCAAGATACCTGAGCTGGGCATGACACGGATTGGGATCAACAAGTACTGACAGAGGTCCATGAAAATCCATGAATCCTCATTTCTTGCTAGTGCTAAGAACAGGAACACCACCCCATTCAGATTTTAAAGAAAAATAATAACTTGCATTCAGTTCTGTAATGGCTTCAGTAAAAATACAAATGAGTCATACAATACTTCCCTTAGGTTTTGCTCAAGTATTTTTCTGTGTGACAATTCACTCCAATATCCACTTACCTCTGTGGTGCTTTATAAATATTAGTACAGAATGTTGAAGTTCTATGTATTTTCACTGTATAATAATAACGCAGGTGTTTCACGAACCAATTGGGTACTCATTAATAATGAGCTTTCCAGGTGACTGCACTATTAACAACGTAACACTTTTCCTAGATTTTAGAATTACCTCTGAAAACATACGTGGAAAATAAAAGCATTAACAAAACACGACAACGGTACAACAGCTCTTTGATTACGGGATCCTGAAGGAGATAATTAGTTTTCAGTTATCTTAAATTTTAAGTGTTTTAACTATTTGCAAACTGACATTTATCCAGTGTATTTATTTATGCAGTGTGACATTATCAAAGCCTGTATAAAAAAGTAAGAGGTTGCTAGATTATTTCTACAAGCACTTTTTATGTATCTATTTAAAACAGAGAGCACCTTTATATCAATTTCAGTGGCATAAGATGAAGGCTAAAAACCAGTCAGATCATCGTGCATTACATCAGTAAAGCTTCTATAATTAGAGTTATTCCTACAATACATGTACAGACACACACATATACACACACATTTTAGTATTATATAATAAATCTTGATGAACACTGAAATTGACTTTGCACTTTCCTGTACTAGGAATGATTATATCCAACCCTTTTTGTGGCTTACCAATTTACCAGTGGCTTTTACCATCATTCGCAATACTTAGAAATAAAAAGGTATTACATGTAATGGTATTCTTAGCAGCTACACAAAGAAGAGAGAAATTATCTTCAGTATATCCTTGGTAGAAAAGACATATATTCTCACTGACGTCTTCGCAAAAGCTTTACTTCAAAGTACACAGAACCAGCCACGGGTGGCATACATGCAGATACCCAGAAGCGTTGAAGGTCTGACTCCCCTCTGCAGTCTGGAGGACCAGTCGACTAAATTAAGAGTTTAGACGATCATCCACAGTTGGACAAGCAAAACAAGTGTTTATTACCTTCATGTTCCACCAAGTTTAAATGTACTGAAAAGCTAAATGTTTATTCTCCACTGTAGAGAAGCACTTTCTGGAGAAAAAGTACTTCAGAAATTAAACAATGGGCTAAAATCTGCTGTCAAACCGGCAAAACTCCCTGCTGACTTCATCTACTATTACTGCAATTACTATTAAATCTACCCTTTTTACAGCATCAGAACTTAAAATATTCTAAACAACAGAAAAACCTCTTTGGACCCTGCTGACTGTGGAAACCAGGGACAGAATGAAGAAGAACAAACCAATTACATGTAACAAACCTCATACAAATCACCTTGGATTTTCTCCATCAAAAAGCTGGAAAAACATAAGCAAAGAGATGTATCTTTCCTAACACATCCCAGCTTTGTTCTCCTAGAAAGGGCAAACTCCAAAGGCAAAGGCCTGGGAGAAAGTACTTCCATCTCAAGCTTCATAAGGCCTTTTATTTCCCACCAGACACTTAGTTTGGGTACTGGTGACAAACACATAGCACGTGTGGTACATTCAGGACAAACAGGATGGTTACAATTACTTAGTTCTGGACCAAATGGAATTTCCAATTGGTTTTCCCAAAGAAAAACTGCCCTTCTTTTTGACTGTTTGGCAAAGGGACCACAGAAGTCTTGGAAACAAGTCAAGGTACAAGTATTTTCAAGAGGAAAAAAGTACATGTCTTCTACAAGTCACAGAGTGAGCACGTGCCAGTGTTTTATAGGCTGGTTTTTTGCATTAAGTGCCCTCAAGTGATACAATGGCTGGAGACTTTAGAAGATCCTCAGATACACTGCCCTTGTTCATTATCTCTTCTCTTGATCAAGCCATTTGAATTTAACCCAATTTCAGTTTTCTGTGCATGTTGGGATTTAAGCCCTAATTAAAAGAAGAGGTAAATTCTGGGTATTATCATCACACCAGTAAGACAGCAGCCTATGTATTCTTATGAGTTCTCTAGAGGCCTCACAAAGATACTATTCAACCTCAGAGGAATGGGCCAAGCAAGGACCATACAGATATCATCTGTCTTTAAGAAAGGCATTGCAAAACTCTCCAAGATGTTCCTTGAACAACTGAGTTAGTTAGAAATATCCCACTAGCAGGAGGCTGAAGGCACTTAAGTAAGGAATGAAGACGGTTCTGGATTTTCTCATTTGCTCTTGAATATTTCCATGACAGTATGAGCCTGTCTCACTCCTGATCCAAGGACAGCAAGAGTCTCCAGGAGGTCTGTCAGCACTTCTCAACCCAGCTCCATTATTCTTTTACCAAGGAAAAAATGCTCTCTCTCTGACAATTTTCCTTTGGTTAGGGTTTGTTCAACACTAGCACCATCAACTCCCTTACGCTAGACATAATGATTGCTATCTTCAGCTAATATGAGGTTGGGCACAAATGCCATTTGCAATACTGCAAGACACTTCAGAGAAATTCTTTGGGGGGGTGACAGTGTCAACAAGATCCTTTCCTTTCTTTAGCACTATGCTCAAGCTTGTGAGAGAGAATCCATCCCAAATTAGAAGAAATTTTTAAATGAAGAATCTCTGGAGAGAGGAAGAAATGTTTACTAGTTCACCAAAGACCTTTAGAAAAAATTATTGCTCCAGAGTACATAAACAGAAAGGCAGGGGAAAAAAAAAAACCCTAAACATCAGGTGCGTCCTCTTCTTCTCCCAGACTAATGAGCAGTATATAATTCCATGGCAAAAGCAACATGACCACAGAAACTCTCCCCAAGACACCATGCTGTCTTTACATATAATCTGTAAACTGAGATGATCTCTGAGAACAGCTCAAGCAAGGGAGCAGACTGGTAATGCACAGACCTAAACTGTTTAAAATAAGGTATGTGAAGACCTGTATCTTTCAATGTCAGCACTCAAAATACTCAATTTAAAGTGCTAAAACGCTACTGAAACGATCACAGTTCAAAGCTTTTCTCCTCAAAGGCAAAAAATAGGGAAAGACTATGGCTAGAGACAGCAATCAAATCATGACAATGAAATGCTTTCCCTAGCTTGATTACCTTGTCAAAGCCAGGTTTATGTAAAGCATAACCCTTTGGCACTTGGAACCAAGACTACTGTCTTGTAGACAGGCTGGCATAGTTGGCACACGGACCGAAAGATCAAGGATAAGCAGCCCTCTGTTATTGCCTACACAAAAGGAAAAACTACATTGGATTGTGAAGAGTGCCAGGCTGATACAATTTTCTGAAGGTGTTATTTTCTGGAATTTGACTGTGATTTCTTAAAAATAAACCTGTAGCTCATATAACTGTGAAAACAACATTGAAAATGTGAACTCGTAGAGATGAACATGTTCCCAAATGTGAAAACAATCCCAAGTCATGCCTCTGAGAGTAAAAACTGGTCAGTTCATTCCAGCGATTGTTGATTTGTTGAATTTTTAAAATTTAGTAAGCAAAGCAACATGGTAATAGGATGATCAGGAAAAAAGTCCAGTCTGTAACACAGTCATGCTTGGTTATCTGGCAGAAGAACAGGGATGGACCCAGAACGATACTGTTTGCTCTCATCTCTGCTTTAACTTCCAGCCCACATGCAGAGCAGGTCTCTCAGGGCCAAGAGCCAAAAAAGCCTAAGTTCTAGGTTTGGCAGTTTCTTGGTCTGGTCAAAGCAAGGTGGAGTTTCACATTCGTGAAGAATATTATTAGTTATGCCTTCCACTAACATTTAACCAATAAATACAGAGACCCTTACCAAAATACCGATTGGTCAATGTTAAAATCGGCATCCTCCCAACTGATGGAAATGAATCAGAATGAGCATTTGCAACACAGAATTCTGATTCCTCTGACATTAAAATGTCTTGCTCTTGCAATGCTATCTCAAACCATGACTGACCTGTGTCAGCTCCCTCCTCAAGTTCCTCAGGAGCAAAACTCTTACCTAGAGTCGATCTGGTAGTTTCTTAGTTCACTGCAGCCTTCTTTGCTGGCAGCTTCATTGACAGGTCTGTTCCTAATTTTCACATCCTCTACCCTCCCCTTTTAACTCCATGTGCTCATTTCCAGCTAGAGGTGTTAGTTGTCATCCCCCCTCCCCAAATAAATGTGCTAAGACAAAAAACCCATCAAGCCCTCAGCTTTCTGACTTAATTTTGAGGTGCTGCATTTAAATCCCTTCTAAGTAGAATGAATATGTATAGCATATTTTGATTTGCTTTCTTAGTGGTTAAATTTATCACTTCCTGACTATCACACCTCCTTTCCTTGTGAGGGTAAATAAATAAATAAATAAGCCTCACCACCACTACAGAAAGCAGAGCTTACTTGGAACACATCAGCAAGTTCTTCCAGTTCTCATCTGGCAACCATTTGCACAAATTGTTGAAATGGACCTTCTCAGGTGTAAGGTTAAGGGGGGGTCTGCGAGCGACTGCACGACCAAAGCTCGTATGAATTACTTGCACGTTAGGAAAAAGAACAGAACTCTTAGCGAACCAGTTGGTCGCCAGACCAACACTCATCAGCCAAAATCACTCACTCTCCATTCTTTTCGGAGTTATCCCTGAAATTTTTAGGATGCCATCAGAATGGAGTTTTAACTCGTTATGGTAATTACACACCGTAGGATCAAGGTTTGGTACGTGGCAAACAAGTATCAACTCTAGATGGATGCTTACAATATGTATTCATGTTTATTCAGGAAAAAATGTCCCCACTATCACGCAACAACCTTCCCCCAAGGGATTTTTTTTCAGCAGACTATTATGTTTTATACCTTGGCATAGACAGAAGATGCCATAAATTGGTTCTTAACATGCATTCAAACCACAAGTTACTACCCGTCACTCCAAGGTCTATTTTAACACTAATTTGTGCCTCACTAACAGAGTAAGTTTAGATGTTCTCAAGGAATGATTACGATACATTATGTCAGTAATCCTGCCACAGATGGACGCTGTAGTTTTCCTCATTAATGCCACAGCTGTCAAGACTGGTGCAGAGCACACCTTGGTTTCGTGCATGTGGGCATACACTGCCACCAACCACACAAGAGCAGAAGGGATTTTGCAAGGCACATGGCAACATGCATCAGTCCACATGCTAAAAATCCTCAGGAAAAACGTTCCTGCTCGTGTGCAGCAAATTGAGTTCCAAATTGAATTCTCAGGTATGATTTCGTTTTCCCTTTCCCAATGCCAACGCTGCCTTCTTGCCATGAGGTAAAACAACTGCTCGTCAAGATGCATCTTCCAAACACGAGATGCTGAAGCATAAACCATCATCATTCTGATCTCTACAACACTTCTGCTTCTCAGCTGTTCTTTTTCTTTTTTTTTTTTTTTAAAAAACCAGCCGTATCACTCCACTCAACTCCCGTTCTTTAAACACCCGAAACACCCAAAAGGACAAACCGTGGTGCCTCCAAACCGAGACCTTGCTCGCCAAGTTTCAGACCAGGGCACATCACGGCCAAGTTCAGAGAGACCTAAGGAAACAGAGGGTTTGCAACGCTAAGGCAAGACACCGCCGCCTCCCCCGAGAGCAGCAGCTGCGGCTTGTGCGCACCGTGCCACCGCTTTCCCGGGGTGCAGCACACGAGAGGGATGCCCGCTCTGCCCCCCGCCCCCCGAGATGGACTATTGCTCGGGAAGGCAGCTCAGAACACGCCGGGGCAGGCAGAACTGCCCGCGGAGCCTTCCTCTCCCTACCACACCGGCCCGGTGAAAACTCACCAGCCCGAGAGCACCGTCTCCGTCAGGCGGCTGAAACTCCGGCCGCCCCGCTGCCCACCGCTGCCCCGCCGCCGCCGCCGCCTCCTCCCTGCCGACCCCCACCCGCCCCGGGAGCGCGGCGCCCCGCAGCGCCGCCGGGCGGGAGCCGCCGCCGCCGCCCGCCCCAGCGCTGGCGGAGGGGGCACCGGCGAGGTAAGGGCTGACATAATCCTGCGAAAGCGGCCACCGCAGCCGGCTCCCGCCCGCCCCCCGGGGTCCGCTGCCGCCGCTTCCCCTCCCCGGGGTGGGGGGGCCGCGCCGTGTCCCCGTCCCCCGCCCCCCACTCCGGGCTGCACGGCGGGGCGGGGGCGGTGCCCGGTGGCCCCGTGTCCGGCCCCCCTCCGTGCGCGCCCGGAGCTCGCCCAGCCCTCCCCTGCCCCCCGGTCTCACCTAGGAGCGGCGGCGGCGGGCTGAGTTGCCGAGCCCGGCGGGGGCGGGGAGGGAGGGGAGAGGGGGGGCCCCGACGTCTGCTCCGCAGCCGCTACCCCTCCGCGCTGAGCATCTTCCCCGCGCCCCGCGGTGAGTCAGGCAGGGAGAGCGCCGCGGAGCCGCGCACACCGGAGCCCCCGCCGCCCTCCCCGTCCAGTCGCCGCCGCGCGCGCCCCCGCTGATCCCCCACTCCCCCCTCCGCTTTCCGCGGGGGCGCGCGCGCCGGGCCGCGCTGCCCGCGGATGGAAGGGAAGGAGGGGGGCGGGGCGCGGGGAAGCGCGGAGCGAGCCGGGGGGGGGGGGCACGCGCGCCCGCGCGCGCGCGCTCACCGCGACTCGGTGCGGTCCCGGCGCCGCGCGGGCTGCGGCGGGCGGAGAGCTGCCGCGGCGCCTCCCCTCTGCCCCCGCCGTTACTATGGATATGGGCCCTGCCTCTCCTCCGCGCCTACCCGCGCAGGCGGGCCGGGAGCGCGGCGGTGAGCTCCCGCAGGGAGCCGCTGCCCCGGGGTTGGCGGGGACCGCGGTGCGGAGCTAGGGCCCCGGCTCGGGGACCGAGGGAGCTGCCGGCGAAACTCGGTCTCCGCCGCCGGCTGGCGAGCACCGTCCCTTGCCACTTTTTTTTTTAACACCAGTGTCTAAATAAATCCTGAGCAGGACTCCTGCTCCTGCCTTCATACGAGCAAATGAGCACCCCGCGGGATTGTTTACTTCGGTAACTGCGTCCCATTAAGCCGCACCCGCGCTGTCTAATAAGGGAGATAAAACAGAAAGGATAACGCCCCTGTAATTTAACTTTACAAAATGCCAGAGGACGGAGTTGCACTTTGGGTCCCCCACGCTGGCTCTTCTCTCTAATGCTGCTTCCCCTGAGGAAGCTGGGCGCTTGGTGGCCGAGCACGTTCTCGGGCAGGCTCAGCCAGCGGAGGCTACAAGAAGCAATTGGCCAAGACAAATAAATTTGACTCTGTTCAGGCAGGTAAAGTGATCCGGTGTATACGGTTTCTAACGCAGGTCGTGCTTCTCTGGCCCACTCCCAGCAGACCTAGCCGAGATGCCAGCCGGTGAGGTGCCCCAGGCCCTGATCCTGCCTTTGGGGTGGAGCTACGGAGCATCAAGTAGACCCAGCTTTTTTTTCCGGTCTTCCGCGGAATAAAAGGCTTAATAAAAAAGTGATAGAAAAATTGTCACTTTCTGGGCACGGTTTTACACGGCCAATTCACAGTGCTGAAGTTCACAGTGATTTTCAGCTGCTGCAAGAGGATGAACACCAGACGAATGATGTAGAGGCTGCAGACCCGGTACACCCGCAAGGCAAACTTCCCAAGCGCACATACATGTCTGTAGTCCAAATTTCTCAGACACCTCACAGTGACTAAACGCAGAAACCTCATTCATTAGCCCTTTTGTTTGGCATGTCCAACTGCATGTGCTTCTACAGAACTTCAAGCTTGGGTGGCTTTGTGCAACAGAAGAAAGCCTGTTTGAAGCTCTTTTGAGTCTATATGTCCCTCAGAGCTTTAATTAGGTCTTAGACTACTGCTAAGCTGCATTTTTTTCTAAAGCAAACCTTTCAAGAAGTAGCGGATGGTATTCAGAAAAGGTTTGCTCAGTTACAAACAGTGCTGATGACACTTTCTCTATAAACTGCACTGCTGGGGCATGCACACAGCCACCAAGCCCAGTGACGTGCAATGGCTCAGCTGGGTTGACTCAACCCCAGTGCAGTGCTGACTTTGAATGCACTATGAGCAAAGGCAGCAGAGTAAGTTTTCTTGTGAATAACTAAGAACAACTGGCGATTATTGAAGAGCTGAAAGGAATGCTTAAAGCAGTAATACAAGCTGCCAGAGTCTTCTGTATCATAACTGATTTTAGTCAAGCCTTCCAAATTAATGTGGGGGAACCCTAGGCATTAATTCAAAAGCATGTCTTAGGGTGAGGTTTGGAAAGTTAATTTGATTTGAACTGAGTACACTCTGCTGCTTCCCACAGCTCCAGTTTCAAGGAAATCTTATAGATGCAGCCTGGTGTTTACCTAGATTTGCTGTAGGCCATATGGAGATGGACTGAGCAGAACACAAAAGTTTAGTTTTATCCTGACTCAGGAGAAAGCATAAACATTTCACAATGTTTCCTGAGTAGAATTCTGAAGATTTAGGTTTTAAATGAAAATGACCATCTCAATACGTTTCTTCAAAACACATTAATGCCATATAAAATACTACTTCTAAATAGTCCATGTCATTTTTGTTCTGATGTGAACAGGTCTTTTCAACGCAGACTTTTGGCAGTATTTCCTTAAAACGTCTAATGTTGGTTATGGATTTGTCTAAACTTTCCCAAAACCTTGGATCTCCATGTCTCTATCCCTTCAGCTAACAAGACTTGCTGCATATTTCCAACTCGCTTTGTCTTGAATTTTGTGATCTACATTTGTAAATTGAAATCAGATCTTTGGTATAGGTGGGATGTGATCCATTAACAGCTTTCTGAGTTAGGAGCAATACTTTAATGGAATTGCTAAGCCAGAGGAGGAACAAGTTAAAGGTGTCAGCATGAGCCTGATGTGATGATGGCAGAGCGTGGTAGAAGTGCCAGCCGGTTTCTATACCTGCCATAAACTTCATTACTTCCATTGATTGCAACATATTGCAGACTATAGCAGCTCATCATGAAGGAAGCAAGCACGTAACAACTAGCAAGTCCTGGGAAAGGATGAAGGGTTTCTAGCAAGCCAGTGAAAGAAAGGGCAGTTTTAGAAATTTAGAAGCTCAGTGAGGAGGCAAATGTGAACCCAGATTGTTGTACTATTTTGTCAGGGAAGATCAGCGTGATTTCAGCATGAGGTACATCTCCCATTCAGTCACTCTCACCTTCACCTTGCCTGGATGTCTTTCCAGCCGGCAGCTCTTTCTCCAAGTCTGACTGCCTGGAGCTGAGTAGGTGTCATGGCTGTGTCAGCAATGAGTGAGACATACCTGCACCTGCTGCTTTCATCAGGTGATGCCATT
The DNA here is from genome assembly GCA_027925045.1 of Hypotaenidia okinawae. Taxonomy (NCBI): domain Eukaryota; kingdom Metazoa; phylum Chordata; class Aves; order Gruiformes; family Rallidae; genus Hypotaenidia; species Hypotaenidia okinawae. The sequence continues at coordinate 62,982,620 of BSDF01000001.1, read as the reverse complement.
GTACCTGATGCTCTCCCCCTGCTCTTGTTTTAGAATTGAAGGGAAGGTTGGCTACCCTGCATCCTGACAGGACCAGGTAGGTAAAGACAAAAATAATTGAAGTGCTGAACCATTCACCTCTGCCTTAGCAGGAATAGGATACTTCACAGTCTTTTCTGTCAGAGAGATCTCTTGCTATAAAGAGAAGAAGATTGCCTCCCTCGTGGCCATGAGCAGGCTTTCTCATTGGTTAATTTTCTTACGGATGTTACAGGTCAGGGGAAATGGGGTGTGAGAGTTGGGGACAGTTGGCAGGCTGCAGTCTGGGTTGGAGGGCTGTGTGGGCCACTCTCTCAACAAGTGGGGTGAAATGTCTTTTCCTGAAGGCAGGTTATTTTACAACTTATTTTAGTAGTGGGGACCCAGTTAGGAGGGTCGAGAATCCATTTAAGGAGTTTAAGCAGACTTTTCAACACTCCAAAATCTTAGATTATGTATGTTGAGACCAAACTCTGTTAGTAATGGCATGGGTGGATCTGATCACATCAGAAATAAAATTTTATTTTCTTAAAAATTCCCCATTTTTTTAATTGAGCTGATCAGCAGAGATGCAGATGTGCTGATCACAGGGATCAAAGGTTGATCCAACACTTCTTTTATCTGTAGATCTATGTATCGCTGTGAGGAGCTGTTCTGATGACTATGATTCATCTTTTAAGGAATTAGGCAATTTGCTTTCTCTGTTACAACAATGGGACAATCCTGTCAAGTTGTTTGTTCCTGAAAATGCCTTGAAGACTTTTGAGTGCCATTATACATTCCTGCAAGCTTCATCCACTGTGCTTGCTCTGCGGACCTGGTTCTCTTAGCTGATGTGATGCTAGAGGGAAACTCGTAAGTCTTAAAACTTGGAGAAAGTAGACACCATGTGATTCTCCTAATCTGGTAGTGGCTTAGGCTGAGGAGCAGTGATTCAGCAAGGATGTGTTCTGTAATTTCAGATGAGCAGGACTAGTCGTTTACTACCCTCATGGGAAAAGACTACCATCATCACATTTGTCTGAATCGAAAAATATACCTGACCAGTACAATAAGGAAATCCCCATTCCTAGAGAACTGGATCTGGTTTCATATAGTTGCATTATGTATCTATATGTACCTTAAAATTAGGTTCTTTGAGGCATTTCTCCGTATCGTGGAAACCACTTGTAGGCAGTGACATTTAAGACCTCAGACTCTACACCCCAGTCACTTCCATGTGAAAGTAGTAGAAATATCTTACACAAATAAGATTTCAGAAAGGGGAGGGTTAGATTATTTCTGGAAAAAGGACCAACTTTATAGAAAAAAAGACCATTCAAAATAAAGAAACCCCATCCGTAGGATTAATTACATCCCAGATTTCCCAGGCTCAAACCATGGGTGAGTATTATCACACTCTTGCTCATTGATGAACAAGTCAAAATGGACTTAGATATTTAACAAAATGTCCCCTAACCATTATTTGTCCTGCTGACAAGCAATGTTACACATATTTGCAGGGAAAACAAAATCTGTTGGAACACAGGCAGGAAGTTTGTTTTCTACTTAATTGTCAATAAACACTTAGCTTTCTACTGGGAGTTTTTAGTCATAGAGAATCACTGTCCTTTAGCAATAAAGTTTATGTATGAAAATAAAGTGAAGCAGCTTCTTTTTAGTAAAATTATAAAAACAAAGGGAATATCCTGATTGCTCAAATAACTTGTCCAAAAGTTCATGCCAACTTTTTTTTTTTCAAGAGAGCTGTTATAATAACTTGACTCTTCGTTAGAGATAAGTATTTGCTAATTCGAAGTGCTTTGCTGATATCCATACCTTTCCTGGTTGATACTCTATCAAGGGATCTTGAAAGTCAGAGTAAGATAAAATTTGGTTTTGTTTGCAACTAGGGAAGTGATCTTTAACAAAAAAGCAAGATAAAATTATTTAAAATATTTAAAATATTTAACAGGACTGCTTTTCCAATCCTTTCTCAGAGCCAAATGCTTTGAATTTGAATCTCCTGAATAGGGACTGAGCAGACTGACCCCATACCATAGGTTATTATAAGTGCACATAAACAAAATAATATTCTCGTATTGAGGTTATATAATTGTTTAGGTATGTTTTCTGAGCAAGCGAAGTCATATTGTGAATCCAATAGATAAACAAACCCCAAAATTACTAGAAATTTTTACTAGGAAATGATACTGGCTGAAATCAGATGCCAAAAGATGCCATAGCTGGCTAAGGGGGAGTGTACAGGTGAGGAAGGAGGCAGGGGAGAGGGAGAGCTGCTAACAAGAGTGGCAGAAGCCTTACTGGCATTCTGTGCTCTGCATGGTCCTTAAAGAAAGTAGAGCACTCAGTGGAGCCTGTGCACTTGGTAAAGTAATCATACATACTTCTCATGCTATTATTAACTCGACAGAGACCGTAACACTTCTGACATCGCTGTAACAGATCAGGACAAAAGGAACACACTAACTGAAGATAGATGGAGATGCTGCACTGGCTTAGGTAAGAAGCAGGGACTGAAGTTTAAAGTGCAGAAGAGAAAGGAAGTTGACATGTTTTGAACACAGAAAATGAACAGAATTCTGTTTTAAGCAGGGAAGTCCCATGGGGAATTTACTGCCAGTCCTGCAAGCTGGCTTTGTTTTCAGACCTGGGTCAGCACTCAGAGGGTGGGATCTTGCTGTATGGGACAAACGCTTCTGATAGCTTAAATATCTTAGAGGAGAATTTTAAGAACTAGAAAGAAATCTAGCTATTATACTAAAACTACAGTTGTCTTCCTACACTGCTTTTAATTCTACTCTCAGAAGCTCAAATGCCTGTGCTTAGGAATAATTCAGAATTAATTTTTATTTTTATCCTAAAATTGTCCAGTGTTGGAGACATTCCAGAGAAGCTGTTAAACTTGGGCTATACTAAACTTTGGAAACAGCAAGTCCAAATTATGTTGTGTGGACAAGCAGTTACTGTGGTTCCTGTATTCAAAGTGATAACTGGGACAATGATTTGAAATCACTGGAGCCTCTGCAGGGGCTGGTGCTGTGCTGTGCTGGGGTTTGGGAAGGGATTCTCACTGGGAAGCAGAGATTTAGTTGTTGTTTGTCCAGGTTCTATAAAAAAAATTAAACATCAAAGAAGTTTAATGTCTGAAGATCACCTGAATGGGCAAATAGAGATGTCTAGTTCCTACAGGGTCAAACAGCATCTTGTCCTTGTTTTCTGAGAGCAAGCTAGTGCCTGAGTGCCAAAGGAATGGAGTAGCTACAAACCACCTTAACCTGCCTCTGAATAAGGTGTCAAGAAATGAGCTGGGCAATTGCTGCTGGCGGTGGTTACCAACATGGAATATATGTAAAACCAGTTCCTCTGAGAGCAGAAGACAGCACAAGGAGTTTCTGAGAAGGTACAGATTCAAGGCTATTCAGTTTCGTTGGTTTCACTAAAAGGACCTCAGGAGTGAGGAGGCATTACAACCCAAACTGATGAAAAAAAAGAAGAGAAAAGATTGTTTCTAAAAGACTGCATAGAATCTAGCTTGAAGCATCTTTAATTTTTCCATATGGTATATCCATATGAGTATAAAGTATTATCTGTTTTCACGTAGGTTAATGATTCTTGAAAACTTTAAAAGAACCAAAGAGATTTAGGAGGAGTACATAGATTCCCTTTTTTTCCCTGCGACTGCAGTGGTTATTCTACCTTTGATTAATCAGAAAAGAAAACAAGGAGATAAATGAACAGATATAATTTATCAAAGCAATGAAAGGGCAAAAATCTGCTTTGAATCCTGACTAAGAGATGTAGAAAGTGGAATATTACCTCAGAACTGTTGCGACAGAGTTTGTGCTTCCTGGTATTCAGGTAACTAAACAGGACCCAGGCAGTGATGGCATGTGAATGTTCATGTGTATGCTTTTACTGTGAGAAGAGAAGCAATAATGGAGCATTGAGGTAAGAAGACTGTAGAGTTAGTCTGAAAATACCATGGGATGATCAGCTTTGAAGAGAAAGGAAACTTTTCTTCAGAAATACGTGGTTCTGCATGCAGAATGTGTATAAACACTAAATACATGGCTTCAAAGCTATATTTAATGGCACTGTAAGATGCACATGCACATTTAAAAAGAAATCTGAATGCTGAGTATTGTTGTCAAGGCTGTGCTGCAAATGATTATTGTATTGTAATGGTGGCCATGATACACTGTAACTTCCAAATATTAAATACAGTTTATTTCTGAGACTCTGCAGTGTAAGAATATACTGTCAATATATTATTAACAGATTGATAGATGTATTATGAAGTAGAGTGATTGGAAAGAAGGCAGAAGAGAATCAAAAGATGCAGCAAATATGTAGCCTATTTGGATATCCTAAATAATTGATAAATGTAATTTTGTCAGAATTAATATGTTCCAGTAAAAATACTGAATTTTCATTTGGAAAATCTCTTTGAAGCATTTCTTCCTGGAATGGTGTGTTTTGAGTAAGTAAAAAAAAAATAAATTAAATTTCAATAACTTTTTTCTTTAATTTCTTCTCAAGTCAAGAAAACATTGACTATCTTTCCAAAACAGTGACTTTCTCACAGGATCTATAGTTAAGTTTTCAGTTTTCCCAGAAGGGTAGAGTCCCTCAAGGTCTGCCTTTCAGAACAGTATCAGATGCCTTCTGAGCAAGTACCATGGTGGATCAGAAGAGTTACTACACTATGGATTATCATGAAATAATGTCTATGAAGACTGATCCTATATGATAATGAATGCTTGATCCTATATGATAATGAATGCTGTAGGCTTTTAAACTACAATGCTCCTGTTTTGTTTTGACTGCAAATTCAAAACAAACATCTGGTTACATCCAAATTAACTTCTTCTGAATATTTTCTCCACTAAATATTTTGTGGTTTCAGTTTCTTGCCATGAGTCAGAGTTAAAAGGAATTTTAAAGACTATTCATTGGGTGAAAAGTCTTTATTGTCATCATTTTAAGACCAAAAAAACCTATTCAAATTTTAGGACGCAATCAAAGACAAAACTTACATTGTAGTAACGCAAAACCACATTAAAGATTCCTGTCTTTTAGGGCCAGGAGGGATTGCTACACAATCAATGCAAAGCAAAGGTACAATGACCTTTAATTCTCTCCCCGGGATCAAATATAAATTGATCCTATGTTAATATTTCACACTGCTGCAAAAGAGAGAGATGTGCAATATTTCTGCATTTGGATACTGGAATGTCAGACTGTCAGACAATTTATGGCAAAGGGGATGATCTAAGGAACCTGCCTCCAATCATGGGAGCACTTGCATGCAGGAAGGGCAGGAATACCCATGCTCCTCCTGGGCTCATCAGAACAACATTGGCTGTTGCTGTTCTGTGGTTACACCCCATAGATGCAAGTAAACCAGGGGAGAGACTTTCAGGACACTCCTGACTGCTGCCTCTCTTAACATCACTCTTAATTTTCCCCTTAAATTGGTTTTTTCCTTCTCCCCTCCCCCCACCCCCTACCCCCCACCCCCAATTTGCAGGGTTCCCTTTAGGCTCAGATGTTATTTTTCATTCACTCTGCAAGAGCACAGTGTTATTTTTCATTCATTGTGCAAGAGCACAACCCAAATACCGAGCAAGATGGCTGTGCTGTACTCGACAGTGATTAAAGATCAGAAAATTGTCTGGGGACGCAGCGTTTAAAAGGATGCACTCTGGCCGAGGAAGGTGGATAGACTGAGGCTGACCAGCAAAGTTTGGGAAACAAGATGGATGTGGGTTTATAGAGTTAAGCAAGTGCCATCCGGAGGAAAATGGCATAACAGGAACTGTCTACAAATAATTAAAGACATGTCATAAAGTAGGCCAGTTTTTGGATTAATCAAAGACGACCGAGGAACTCATTTAACATGTAGAAGGGAAAATTTAGGTTACACCTTAGGAAAGACTACATAATATCTGAACAAATATGGGCTCACGTACAAAACAGAGCGCGCCATCACTAGCTTAAAGTGAGAACCCTTTCAAGAGATCTTCTTCGGATGATTTAGGAATAATGAAACAAACCGGGTGCTTCCTAAAGGAGGGTATCAGGTGACCCCTAGAGGTCACCTTAAGCCCAAGCATCTCTCTGGCTACAATAACCTATGGCTTTCGGTAAAAGGCAACAAAACCGAGACCCATTTACCTCTTCGTGATGCATACAATTATACTGCATTTTAACCACCCTCTAGGTACTTTAGACATTCACCACTGCGCAAGCAAACCGTTCAATTTCATAAATGTTTCACTTCAAAAGACTGTTGCATTAAAGACATCAGTGTAACTTTGTAATGTAACCAGAAAATGGTGATTTACCGGCACAAGTGAACGAAAAGCAGGCTGAAAAGCCAGATTATGAAAGAATACATTTGGTTTTGTAAATAACAACTTTTTCAAGGCTTTAGAAATTAAATATGACTTGTTATAATGTTGACTTGTGCACGACACTGACTACATAGCCCCCTATCTTGTAATATGTATTGTGGTAAGACAATCACCCCCATCATGCTGCCAAGCCCAGTCCCTGGCAACTAGCATTGGATGTCATATTTTTTAATCCACCAAAAAAGATTTCTAAGAAATTACTTTTGTCTCCTCTTCCATCTCATATTCTTTCATTTGGAGATCTTACAAATTTCTTTCTTGTTTCTAATGAGCTTCTGTGGACAATGGGAATACACTTTTTTTTCTTTTTAAATGCTGCCTGTTCTTCCTAAATATGTATTACTCAGCAATCACATTTTTGTCAAGGTAAAATCTTGTAGATGCTTCAACTCATAATTTTTAAATAGCATTCATAATTACCCATCCAAATTATTTCTTGAGTTTGGCATCCTATTAGCTACAAAGGCCAGAAGGGCTGTTAATTAGCTGTTAATTAAATCTGAAGGTCTGATAGTTCTTATGAATATGGTTCCAGCATTACATCAGCACTCCATGGTGCACACGGCAGTAGGCATGTAGAAAGGACCTCAAAGACAAAAAAATCTGTCAGGAGTTGAAGATGTTACATAATTCTCCATCCATTCATTTATGATGGGGACAACGGATGTATCGGAGGGTGGAGTTTTTAGGAAATGGATTTGACTGACTGGAAGGAGACATAAACAAGGCAGCCAGGTCAATTCAGATTTTTATCACCAGAATTCTGCCAGGTGATAAAATGTCCTCCTCACAATTAGAAAGAAAACAGAAGTTTAGCTGTCTGGCTGGCTTAGCTTAATTCACCTGCTACATGCCAGTTTTGTATGCTTGGAACAAGTATCCGTGTTAACAACACGACTACATAACAAACTGGAACTTCCAGAAAGCACAGAAAAAATGTAGGTCTTTGGTAACCCATCTTTCTGGAAAATACAAAGAGATTTTTGGTCCAACAGTCTTGAAACCTACCTGCGCCTTTGTGGGTGAACAACCTCACCTACAGCAGGCAAAGGGGTTTGAGAACCTTTTTGTACAGGTTTTTCTCAGCCGTTCTTTTGCTTTCGTGTTGTTTCAGCAGAATGGGGCAAAACACCAGCAACCTCGTGCCTGTTCCTGAATGGATGCTGGCTTTGTTGTACTCAGCTGCATCTGGACATGCCAGAGAGAAACCCTATGTAATTTTATTTTTCTTCAGTAGTCCACAGCTTTGATAGTTATTTTTTCATTAGAATACGAGAAGATTCACTGGTTACGATTGTCAATGTCACCTACAGATCCGTAATAGCAACGTCAGCTGGTGATAACGAAACAAGAGCTTTCAGGATATCAGAAAAGGTAGCTCTGGGGTAATCACCATTTTGAAGTTGTTTTTCAATCTGGAGCATGAAATCAAGCTGCTTCTGTTTACCGTTGATACCGGCAGTTTTGTTGTTGATAAATAAAGATAATGTGTACAACCTTTTGCAGCATTTAAATACTGGATATATCAACTGGTATTTACCCAAGTAAAGCTCCCCATCTTATTGAATAAATGACATCTTTTAGAGGCCAAATCACTAAAGCCAATTATAACACGAAATCAATGTTAACAATATATTTACCTCTACTAAAATAACCCTAACAAACGGCAATCTTAAACAAACATGTGGAGCTCAAACAGAAAACCTTAATGGCATTTGTAATACTTTCCAATTTGGAACTTCTTTTTTCTCTTTCTTTTTTTCATACTACCTTGCATTTTGCCACATGCACACCACTACAGATCTCAGCAAATAAAGAATAACGAAATTACAGAACAGAATAAAATTACTCTTTACTGGTCTGGAGTGTAGTACAGTGATTAAAGCAAGCGAGCCATGCCACTGGGGCAACCTACTACAACTGCAAAATCATTCAAAAGCAAACCCACATTTCTTAAGTCTGAGCCTAGAAGGGAACAGAGCCTTCCTGGGTAAAAATAGAGGGGGAAGATATGCTTATAGCTTGGTAAGGATGCTCGGTCTGATTTTGTTAGACAGTTAAGGTGAAGAAAACTTGTTCCTGCAAAACCACTCATGTTCTTTTTAGCTTTTCTCTGGAAGTTACGGCTCTCTTGGGATTTGTATAGAAATTAATTCAGCTTTACTACTTTTTGATACCTTTTAATAAAACCCACAAACTATTGCGTTATCTGCAATTATTTTTTGCTATCCACTCTTGAGTAATCAACAGTGGCTAAATCAACATCTCTAAATTTTCTCTCCCCTATGTTAGCAGCAGCTGAAATAGTGAATAGTGGAATGAGGTACCATATATATTACTGGGTAAAAAAGTACATTAACTTCTGCCACCATAGTGGCTCAAATATAGTGATAATATCTGGTTTCCAGAATTACAGTTCTCATGAAGAACTAACCATTGATGATATTTTAGATACATAAAATACAATATATTTCCTTACCTCTTTTAGCAGAACAGAAGCCCAGTAATCTTTCAACCTTGAAAAACTGATTTACCGCTCCACATTTTTCATATTCTGGGTCAAAAAATAAATAAATTCCTTGTCCACCGTTCCCTGTATTCCTTGTTCCCTGTATTACAGTACTGTCTGGTGGCAGACTTCACATACTTCTCTAACTAGGTCTAATGCCAAGCATGCAAAAGCCCCCCAACTCATAACCAGATAAAGTAGTCTTGTGGATTTTCATGACATTACAAGTACATTTAGAGTTACATGCTTATCTAATGCATTGGGTAAAAAAGAAATAAAGGAAAGAAAAAGATGATAACATTAAGATAAGATTCTGTCTTAATGAAAATTGTGTGGTCATCAATGGATACTTTAAATTAGGTCTAAAGCAATGACAGCAGCAACAAAGGCTAATAAAATTTCCTGACTCTAAGATCTAAACAAAGAGTTGCTAAGAGCAAGAAGTCCAGGCTGGGGCTGGGGTGGTCTCCATGATGCAGAAGATTGTCTTTTCAGGACGAAAGTAATACAGTAAGAGAGAAAATGAATGATTCCTTTTCATGGAAATACTTTGGTTTATCAGGTTTGGATAAATGAAGGCGATCACAAGAAGTATTTATTGTTCTTATTCTCAAGACAAGACTGCTGAGGAAATAATGTTCCAAATCACTTCACTAAGTGCTGTTATGGTTCTCCAGTGAAGGTCAGTTGTGAGATAAGAAAGGAAGAAAATCTTCCACCAAGAAGGAATCTGCTGCAAAAAGTTTCTCTGAGAAAGAAGTTCCTGATCCTGATGGATCAGTAAGATAGCTTGAAGTAAGACAGCTTAAATAACTGCTGTAAGACATTTTGGGTGTGTTAAATGACAACGCATCCCTACTTCATCTAAATGAGCATTGACTGAACGTCATTGTCTTACAGTCCAGTCAGCCTGTTGATGCTGAAAAAATCACTTGGCTTGTATTTATCTGAACTGGGCTGGTCCTAGAAATGGTGACTCAACCGGAGGCCACAGTCATCTATGTCTTAGGGCTGTGGGGTATAGATTTAGTGACACAAAACCCCTGACAGTGTTCAAGACCAGGCTGGATGGGGCTTTAGGAAACCTGGTCTAGTGGAGGGTGTCCCTACCCATGGCAGGGGGTTGGAACTAGATGATCTTTGAGGTCCCTTCCAACCCAAAGCATTCTATGATTCTGTGATTATGGCAGGTTAGAGTCTACTGGAATCATAGTTAAACAGCTTTTAAATTTATCACTTGGATTGTGTCGTTGTCAGATCTTAAAAACTGCAGTCCTCATTATTGTGATGGATCTCCTATAAGGAAAACTCATAACACTGCACAAAATGCTTATAGTGGTTTAATGAATCATGCTCTTCCTTCTGAGTAAATAACGAATTAGTATACAAACCACAGGCTGTATTATATCAACATTATACCTAATTACTTGTAGTTGTAAGGGGAAAAAAACGTTTTAAAAGTTTCCCCCCCCAAAAATATAATTGCTGACTGGCTCTTAATTTGGATAATTTTATTCACTTTATTCAATAAAATACCTAAACTGTGTAATTCTCATGCTTTTTTCATTTGATACATCACTAACTCTTTAATCATTATCGATATTTTTCTGTTACTTTCCCTTTTTTTCCTGCCTATTCTCCACATTTATTTTCTGCATCTTGCATTCTCTGATCTACACTTAGATCTTTTTTTTTTAAAAAATCTATTTTAATTTTAAAAGTCAGGCTGCAGTAATGTTCAAATACATATGAAGTGAGTGTATTCCAGATCTGAAACACTTGATCTTAACTACAATTCAGAATTTATAAAAGTTCCTAATGAGATACCAAGGAGTTTGGTGAAAATGTACTAATATTTTACTGCTTTTACTAATTTGCTAAAATTTTAATTATTCCATTTATCTAGAAGCACTTTAGTAAAGGAATATGTGCTCATGGGCACTTATTCTATCATGTTAATCACAGATTAACTTTTAGTATGGATGTAATACAAAAAATACTGCTAAAAAGATGAGAGCTTCTCAGTAAAAAAAAAAAAAAGGTTAGAGAAGATTCAGAAAGAGTGAGACCCTACTCCATAGTTTTTCTGGGAATAAGCACTGAAATAACCAGGACTGATAATGTGAGTGATTACAGGAAAGAAACTTCAGGTACCAGCAGCAAAAGGCAAACTAAATACATGTGAAATATTGTTGGGAACCCTGTTTAAGCCTGAAATGAGTTTTTATTACATCTTCACAACTATTAGAAGGTTTAACCTCTTGGGAAAATTTCATTAGTGGTACAAAAAAAAAAATGCCATCAGCCAGCTTCTCTTTTCCAGTCAGGGATTCCTCTTGAGAAACTCTGTGTAGCTGCTGGCTTTGATCTCTGTCCCATTTTTTTCAGTCTCATGCTTCCTCTCAAAGAATCTGATAATATCCACTTTATGATAAAAATAATTTAACCGCCAAATGAGAACTCCCCTGATAAATGTAGAGTTTCCAGATGTTATTAAAAACACGGTAGAATACAGTAAAAAATTCAATAAAACACACCCTTTTAGCATCTGAAATAAGCAAGACAAATTGTGTTACAAAATAAAGGTTTAAAAAGGGGGTCTGGGACAAAAGAGCAATTATGGACAATATAAGCAAGAGTTACAGTAACATCACCTTTGGAACAGTATCTCAAGTGTTGGTATAAATTAGAAAAGTGAAAAGGAGTTTGTTAACAGTGAGGAAGTCTGACATCCAAGATGTTTCTACATCCAAGATACAATCATTTTCCATGTCCTAATTTTCATGGTAGGAACCCAAAAAGGTGATGGTCATGGAAGCCCAAACAGCAGGCATTTGAGGTCCATAAATGGGTGTCTCAAATGGCCAGCAGACTTACAAATTAAGACACTTAAGAAACAAAGTTTGCAAACTGGAATTGAACATGCTTACATTTTTAGTGTAAAAATCTTATAACAGGGAATCTTTTTTTTTTTTTTTTCCCTAAGGAACATCAACATAACAGTATGTCTTCATAGGTAAGGACTTGTTCATCTTTAAAAGCCTATTTCTGTCTATAGTATAGTGCCACTGGGCAGGTTAAATACTTCAGGGATGTTTTACTGGATCTGTGTGTGGTAGTTTCTTCTGGTTACATGTCATCTGCTGACACATCCCTGTCATTTGTTTAGTTCGTAACCACTGTGACATATTGCATCAATGACTTAAAGTTTCTATCTAACATAAACTTTGTAATTATTGTTTTTCTGATCAGTGTCCATATCCATGACAATTTGAGGCATAATCTCTTGTCATTTTCTGTCTTTCACATCAACATTTTTGACCTTCCTGCATTAAATTGATTCACAGAAGTTAGAAAAGAAGAAAAACTTTATTAATGTCCCATTAACTCTTTGCTAATACAGTATTCCCTGTATCTTCTAGCTTTTGTCCCATCTAGATTAGAAGATCATGGATAAAAAACTTTTAGCTATTTTCACAGTAGTCTTACACACTGTACCTCACTGTTACTGAACTTTCAAGTTGTTTTCTTTTCTTTTACTAATCTTATACCTCTGCTACCATATATTCTTTTGTGAATAAAATTCTTCCCTTCTTTGGTATTTCATTAATTTTCAGATTATCATGTTACAGTTTATGTATGAAAAGTTACAAGAACATCCACAAAATCTATGCCCTTCGTTGAACCAGATCTATTTAACATTCTATGTCTTTGTCTTTAGTTTATCAAGCCAAAGGTTTATTTGCCTCACTGTAGTTTTTGTAATTTCCCTGACAATGTTGTTCTCGTAATAAAGCTTGATATTATTTTTGTTTCCCATTTTATAGAGATGGCCTAAAGTAAGACAACAGCCATCCTAGAATCTAATACATTTTTCAATCTCATTTAAATAAAACATTTATAAAGCTGAGTGAAATCATTGTTTTTTTTCAGGTTGACTGGTAAATCCAACAATGTAATGAACAAAAGACAAAACCCAACACCTAGTCAACCGCTAGAGCCACTGAGAATTACCACTGAAGAAATTTCAAAAGAACTACAGCAGAAGATAGACTACAAAGTGAATATGACCAGATGCTTCGAATGCAAATAGGTGTGTCAGATCTTGAGAAGAAAGAGAGAGAGAAAGAAAGAAAGAGAGAAGTAAGCAATAATCCCTAATACGTATGCTGTACACACCAGGAGCATATGAATTCCTGATAATAGCCTGCACAAGAGGAAAAGCAGACATTTAAACAAAATCACATTGTACACTGGCTATTTGGTGACAATTTCTTGAACACAGAAGACTGAATCCCATCATGGTTGGTGTCCTCAAAGTCCCCTATTCATTTATGTGTCCCTATACTGGTCCTACTCTTGCTTCGTCTCCCTTGTTTTCCTTCCCCTTTCCCACAAACATTTTTCTTGGGAGCAAAGAGAGATTCTCTTTGCCCAGGGTAATCTCTAGCTGCATGAAGGGCAAAGGAAACATTTTTTTTTTGTCATAATGAAATGGGTTGGTTTTTTTTTTTTTTTGTTGGGCTTTTTAAGTAAGCTAAAAAAGAAGGCAAGGAAGAGAATTGGCACGAATTAGCTCACTTGAATGATAATCATAATGAAATTTAACAGACTAGTCTGAAAGTGACAGCTATTTTTGACATACAGTGGACAGTTGAGGAAAAGCAAATGAGGAAGAAAGAGCAGACCCATAAATTTGCTACTTTTTGGTGCTTAATTATTACCCCCAGCTTATTTGCTGCCAGAACAGGGAGGAATTATGCTGCTACTTATCACAGAGGCTGTTGTTTGACAACACCAAATGGAGGAGCCACTTCTGACAGGTCTTGTAACTTTTTTCTGAGAAGTTTTTGTATTTTTGCCAGAGATTTTTCATGAATAAGTCACTTTTCTCCCTATGCTAGCTACAGAAGGGAAAGAATGGTATTCACCTGCCTATCGTACTGAAGAAAACACTTGGGATTTTCCCCAAACTAAAGATGAGACAGAAAGACAAAGTGCTGGAAGTAGTTACCAAAAAAAGCCACAATCTAGACTTGTGAAGGAATTGTAGGAGAAAGCACCCTGGGGATCTGTAGGACAAATCTTGGCTGAAAACTTAATTTCTTTCTTGAGAGATTTATTATGATATTATGAGAAATAAAAACACAAGGACAACATTTTCCTTTGTTCAAGTCGTTGGGAAGACTGAAGGAAAAAGGAAATTGTTCTCTTTGGAGCAGAACTGCTTCCAGCACCGCATTGCTGTAGTGTACATGTTGCTGCTGTAGTGGGGTCAGACAGACAGACTGCTACACAAACCACCCATGAGGACAGACTGCTACAGTGGCCCAAAACTAACCAAAGAAAGTTGAGCAGGAACAACATCCTGCAACAGATACCTGCAGGTCTCTTATCAGAGAGCAGGGCTGCTCCGCTGCAGGAAACATTGTTGAGAAGGGTTTTACTACCTAAGCACACAAACTGCTTGACTCAAGTTTTTTTTTTTTTTTTAAATTAGGTTACATCTCTTTATGCCAGTTCATAGATAGGATAGTACTGCAGTGCTTTTTAAATGCTCAGCAAAAAATCTGATACCTTTGTGAAGTTGTACACTGGATCAAAAAAAGGTTGTTTTGGTCTTTCTTTAGCAATGAAGTAATGTTTCTTAATGTGTAAAGGTTGTTTTATGCCAATAGGAGTATACCATTGACTACAAGTGGTGCAGTGACACATAAAGCCTCAGGTTCTAATGTATATTCCTGGTTGTATCTGAGGAATTTAGTATCTGAAACTGTATTTTTCTGTTTCTGTTTCCTTCCAGAGATCTCAGCTGACGTAACAGGAGGGAGCTGGACAGTGTCCACCCTTACATGCTGTTAGTAAAGCTGCACGTAAACTCCAAGCAGTTACACTTGCACATCAACCCTCCACATGAGGAGAGGCTGGGGGAACTGTGCTTGTTCAGTCCTGAAAAAGAAGGGTAAGTGGGGAAGCTATTGCTATCTTCAGCTACCTATTGGGAGCGTACAGAGAAGATGTGCTTGACTCTTCTTGGAGGTGCACAATGATAGGAAAAGGGCCAACAGACACAGGTCACAACACTGGAAATCCTAGATAACAGAAAAAAAATGTTCACAAGGAGAGTACAGAAATACCAGAATGGTTACCAGGAGAAGCTGTTGAATCTCCATCCTTGGAGATATTTACACTTTACTGGACAAGGCCCTGAGAAAGCTGATCTAACTTGAGCAGGCATTTGGCACAGAGGACTTCCAGAGGTCCCTTCCAACTTATGTTACTTCCATCCTATGAAAGACACAGGGCAACATGGGGGTCGAATCAACTGAAACCTGCAGATATTTTCTTGTTAACTGTACATCAAAAAAATAAAGTCTAGCTTCAGTGTTCACAGCTGGCTTTTAGAAAAATGGCAATTAGATATAAGCATTACACAATGTATTTATGTTTATGATATTCTTATAATTTCCATATGAACATGTGAAGGTTTGCCTATCTGTAAGTTGTACAAAATCTCCAGCAAACTGTAAAGTGCAATAGCAACTACCCCAGTTAAAATGACAAAATATTTGCCACATCGAATTGTTATTGCATGATAATTACCAGGAATTCATTTAAATAATTTAAAATGTTATTCTTTCACTCTCGATCGCTCCGACAATGGCTATGGCACATTTTTAATCAGCCTACTTCATCTCATGAAAAGTCTACTGAATATATTACTCAGCCTGAGGCATTCAGGTAGGTATGCCTCAAGGACTCATGCCCAAATGGCAGACGGCGTGTGTGGATCTAAGCAGGGGCCATGTCCAGGTCTGTTACAGAGTGAAAACTCTCTGCATTCAATGCGACAAATCCCACAAAATCAAGGGTTTTGCCTTTCCCAGTGACCTTTAGCCAAGTCCTGGATATGTCAGAATAAATTATTAAAGGCCAAATGCTCCTATCTGAATAGATAACTCACTTTTTTTTTTCCTCATTTCAGTAATGTATAGATTTCATATCAAATTTACTGTGATAATTCCACCAGTGTGTGTAATTCAAAATACTTTCTTGGCAGTAAAGAAATTTGAGGAAAATACTTTGACTCTTCCACTCTCTATCCAGGGAAAACAAAGTAATACACCACTTCTAGCACAAGGCACTCTAATTATGATCATGCGTGTTTGCTGTCCTCTGCCAATTAAAACTGGTCTACCTTTTCCCAGTGAAGCTCAGATGGTTTGCTGGACTTTACTTGATTCCTTTTGACTGACAGTAAAAAGCAAAAGTAATTCCTAAGTCCAAATACCTGTACCAAGAATGAGCTGCCATCCAGGAAAAGATTTGAAACCTTCAGATTGAACTCTTTAATTTCCCTTTTTCTTCATTTGATGGACTTACTTCAATAGGTAAACTGCTATTCCTAATTCTGAAACCTTAAAATCCAACTTGGAATTCCTTTTATGTTCTCTGTGCAGATAAACTTGCTGCCTCAGTTTTCTTCTATTTCACAAATTAATTTTTTTCCACACACCTTTTAGGACCATAGGTTTTGTGAAATAAAATTCAAGTTCTAGAAAAGAAGAGCTGTTCAGAAGAAATACCGATTTTAACCAATGACAAAACCCTAAAAATCAGGCTGAAAAATCATCAATGCATCCAGTGCCCCAGACTGAAAAAGTTTTGTGAAATGAATATTTAAAAGATGATAGAAGTTATTTCTCATGTGTCAACTAGCACGTCACAGCAACTGTATTTTCTAAACTACCGTATGTAAAGTATTACTATTTGATACTTCAGTGAATAGAGTAATCAATGATAACCTGTATATAATTAGAAATATCTGTAATTTATGCTTCCAAATGCACAGGGAGTAACCGATGCCCTTTACAGGCCAAACACATCCCATAAAAGGGAAGCAGGCAAAACACCGGGATGCATACTAAATAGAAAAATACCAAGTAAAACATATAATGTCCTACAGTAGAAAGCATTAACAGTTCCTTTCCACACTCTATTTAGCAATCCTTTTTCCTTATTATCTGTTTTTTAGAGTCTCAGTTTCAGCAGGGGATCAGTGTGTCTCCCTGGCTTTATGCCTCTGAATGTGGTGACCCAAAGCAAACCGGTGGGATCCACAGGTACTTGGGCAATTGCCTAGCAGTTTGCAGAACTCAAATCGTTAAAGACTTCCCAGGCAAGCACTCTGACAGTGTGAAGCACAGGTGATCATCCCTCCAGAGGACCTCTGCCCTGCCAACAGCGGTATGTGGCACACTTAGTTGAAATCAATCTGTCTTTGATCATTTGTTTTTCGTTGTAGCTGGGTTTTGAATTTCTGCCACATTCTCTTTCTTTACTATGGGAAATGTTTATCCTTACATAACTGTCAAAGGAAAACAGCAATATTGTGGGATTCAAGTGCCAAAGGGACCCACTTCCCATCAGACTAGAACACAAAGTCCAGTCTCAGTCCCCCTCCACAGGCATTCATGGAGAAGCCAGTGACCCTGAATTCCTCCCTTTTGGATCAAATTCTAATCCTTAGTTTAATCAATTTACTGCTTTTAAAAGGATGGTCAGCGTGTTCTAATTTATAATGTTTTAATGACACTTGTTCATACCTGGACTGGCCATCCCAAGAGCAAGGCTCCTCTAAAATAGATTAAATTGAGCAGCAGCTTTCTCAGATAGAAGATCAATGACCTTAGTTTGGTAACAGTTTTGAAAAAAAACCCCAAACCCTCCAAGCTACTACTTGCCTTCACCTGAAACCATGCATATGCCATTAAAAAAACCCCAACTAAACATTTGACAGTTGGCCCCACGGCCCACTGATAATTGCTTGCCTTGCCTTATCATGAAGAAGATTTAGCATCAACCTCATGCCCAGGTTCCTGAACTGGAAAATGAATGTGCTTACAGATGCCAAACGCCTAATCCCTACAGGTGAGGAGGTGTCCACATTGCCCAGCAGTAACTCTTCCAGCTAACTATGTGGTGTTAATGGGCTCTCAAGAGAATCCTGTTTTCCTAGATCAGGAGTCAGTGATCAACATTAAAGTGTTATTTAGGGGTTTGTCCACAGCAGCAGAAAGAGCGATGAAAGAATTTTAAATTGGGAACCTGAGAAGCTCTTCTGAGGCACATTTTATTACCCATATAATCTGAAAAATACTCTGCTCAAGTTTTCCTTGAACTTCAGGGGATTACGGATAAATCATGAGAACACAAATGTTGCTTTAGCTTTTTCAAAGAACGAAAGCATAAATGAAAAGTTTTGTCACTGGGGGAGGAGAGGAAGGGGAAGGGATGACTAAGCCCTGCAGTTCTGGCACATTAAGGGTGGGGGGAGGACTGTCCTGAAGCAGGAAAACAATAACCTAAAAAATAAGAAGAAAAGTTATTAAATCAGGCAGAAGAATTCTTCTTTATTTGACTATTTGTTAGTTCAGTTCATGCACAGCTTTTTTTTTTTTTTTCCCCTATTTAATACTGATTTTTAAGAAGAACTGTGTTTCTTTATGGATTTAGAATAACAGGAACGTTTCAGTGAGACTTTTCCTAATTCCAAAAAGAGTTCCAGGGTATGCACTGGGTAGAATGCCACCAGAAAGAACTACAGTAGTTTCAGCTGTTAGCTCCAGGTCTGGGCATGGCAGCCTTTCATAATGACACCTACACTGCCATGCAGAAATTTCAGCAATGAGGAGTGTCTTCGAAAAAAACATTCAGCTGCTAGCATGACAAGAGAAACTAGACAGAGCATGCTAACAGAAACAAAAAAAACCTAAAAAGGATGAAGTACAAAGAATAAACAGCCCTTCTTTCTTCAGAAAAGCTTTTCTAATTAAAAGTAAACAAACTCACATTTGATAAAGCAGACCAATTTCTTTAACAGCTATATTTGTTATCACCGTTACTTCACACTTGCAATAGAAAACAGTAGAAAGAGACTCAGATGTCATCTCCAGGGAGACTAATTCCATAACGAGCTGATGGGTTTCAGGAAGATATCATTACTTTTCCTTCCTGTTGCCATGGGCTTTGGATGATGCCCATATTGAATTATAAAAAAACACAACAGTGATACTTATTGCTTAAAATTTTCATATTATTTGATTAACTACTGGAATAAAGAACTGTACTGTTAACAGTTTTCTGCTAATCAGATAGGATATCCAATGTAAGGAAGGATGAGCTATTTTGAAGTGCTCTGAAGTGAAACATTACTTTCTATTTGGATTATGACTTGAATTGATAGCATCATGCTAGTGCTTTAGCTGACACTCTGATAGCCAGTTCCTCCAGATCTAAGAGAGGCTTCTGAAGATGTTGTAGAAGTGCATTTGCTGGCTTCTCCTGAACAGTTACACTGATTTGTGAAGTTTTAACAAAAACTGAAATTCTGTTAAAGACAGAAATTAAATGTATATATTTGTTTATGTAAAACTGACAGAAGTGGTTACAAGTAAGTTGTAACTTACTTGTAAATTAAGTTGTTACTTGTAACAGAAAATCACAAGTAAGCCTTTTGGCAAATGGAGTCTATTCTATCAAAATGCAGGTCTTCTCTATGAAGTTTTTCATAAAACAAAGCAATCATTTTCACCTTACTTAAAACTGTGTCTTGCATCAATCTCTTTCATCCTGATTTAAGTTGTTATATGATTTCAAACATCTCTTCAAGTTATCCGTGGCACTGGTATCACAACTGCATTGCTTCACATCTGCTCTGCTCTGCTTAGGGAACTGTGTTCACTTCCATTCTATGACGCCCTTCATCCTATGTCCCACCCCTTTCATGTAAATGTAGACATATTAAAAACTTGGCAGTTGGTTACTCCAGCTCATGACAAGGTCTTCAACTGTGAATCAGCTGCATGCAGAAGTCCTGTGCTTCCTAAGAGCCATGACCCAAGACCCTGGTGTTTCATGCCTTTGAGAGGAGGCACATCTTTAAGTTTCTTTCTTGTACATCCTAGCACATTACAGCTAATGGAGAAAACACAGAAATACTGTTTCCAAGGGGCAAGTTCCTTGTCAAAGTGTTGAGGACAAATTGGAGCTGGGCTCATTCAGCCTGGAGAAGAGAAGGCTGCAGGGGGACCTCATTGCAGCCTTCCAGTACCTGAAGGGAGCATACAAACAGGAGGGGAATCAGCTTGTTAAAGGGCAGACACTGTCAGGACAAGAGGATTGGAGTGAAGGTGAAGGAGGGCAGACTTAGATGAGATATTAGGGGGAAGTTCTTTACAGAGAGAGTGGGTGTCTGTTCCCTGGGCATGTTCAAGGCCAGGTTGGATGGGGCCCTGGGCAACCTTGTATAGATCCAGGCCTGGAGGTTGGTGGCCCTGTCTGTGGCAGGGTATTGCAGCTCTGTGATCCCTGGGGTCCCTTCCAACCCAGATCAGTCTGTGATTCTGTGAACACCAAAGACGAAAAGCACCTTTTTCAGTGCACCAATGTATTTCCATATCTGCCACGTGAGAGGCAGAACCAGATTTTTACCTGACAGTCACCACAGAGCCATGAAGTGTGTTGAGTATTTTGTATCTGATCTGCAATACATTAAGCATTTCTCTGAGACCACATAAGCCATCAGAGAGCCCAGTCAAGAGAAGTATCTGCTTTCAGGTGTCTTTAGCCTGTTGTCTATCCGTTGAGAGTCCCAACATCAGATTGCTTATGAAAAAGTCAAGTAACAATACTGCAGAGAATTTCTAATCCAAGAGGTCCAAAGTGCTTTAAAATAATTAGGTCTCCCATTAGTCCTTGTTGAATAGGATTTGAAAACTTCTGTGCTACCTACATGTTTTGTAAGTAATGAAAGGACAAAAGACAGATATATCCAAGAATCCAGTGCCCTTAAGTCCTCCAGCTGCTTGTTTATTTTCCCCCTAATGCTATAGAGTGTTCAAAGTATTACTCAAGCAAGAAAACAGAGAGGTAAAATGGCCACCTTTTTTCCCAACTATATATTTTAATCCTTTATCTGCGAATCAAAATTTACTATGTCTTCCTTTTCTGGTTTGCTTGACTATTGTATATCTTACAACTGCTTCTGATCCCATTTTTCCACTTGGCAATGGAACACATTCAGAAATAAATATTAATGCCCTTGAACTTACCATGGCCATGTTTAAAAGAAAAGAAAAATTTCCAAGAAATATACCAGCAGAAAATTAACATAGGGTCACAAATTTGATACTGTCCTGAACTTTTAGAGATAATAAGATTTTCTTATACATAAAATAAAATTAAACTGCACTCTTGAGGTTACATTATTTTAAGCTTTCTTTAAAAAAACATATAAAAGCTCTAAGATATTATTATAGCAAGGATTAGAAATTTTTTTCAACAAGTATTTGCTCGTAAATAACACTTTAATTTGCACCAGAAATATTACATCGTGATAACTAAATGATGGCTACAGATACTCCTGCTTCACTTTGCTTTGGAGCTAGCATTATACAAGTTCAAAGTAAGTGACCTAGTAGCTTGGCTGCATGCTACATAGGTAGTCTTTCCCCTACTTCATCACCATCTTGTGGAAATGGAGGTTGCTTCTGTGGTGTTAAATCAGAGTTAAGAGAGAGGACGAAGTTTCATACTTCAGGACTTCCTTTTTACAGCCTTGTGTGCCCCTGCTAGCCCTCCCCTCTGAAATCATGTCTACTTTCAAAACCAGGACACTAATGGAAGGTCGTGGTATTTCCAAAGTCCTTTTTTTCTTTGCCAACTTGTGGAACACTTTTGACCTTTTTAACATGGTTGTGTTTTAATCCCAGCACCACGCAGCTGCATGTTCACCCCAGTCCTCAAGGGGAAGAGAATAGAACAACCCCTCCACTCCCCCCAAACTAATGAGTTGAGATAAAGACAGCTTAATTGGATAACAAAGAGAATAATAATAATGAAAATTATGATAATGATGATGATTTGGTGATGATTATGATGATGACGACAACTATAATAACAACAGCAACAAGAAGTGATAAACAAATGCAATTGCTTACCACCCCTGGACAAAAAAAAAAACCCAAAAAACCCCCTGTGATGCCCAGTGTGCTTCTAAGCAGCGATCCCACCTCCCAGCTCACTTCCCCAATTATATCTGGAGCACAACCTTACGTATTATGGAATATCCCTTTGCCAGACTGGGCCAGCTGTCCTGGCTGTGCTTTCCCAGCTTCTGGTGCACCTGGCAGGGTATAAGAAGTTGAAAAGTCCTTGGCTTATTTTGGACACTACAACTACCTAACAGCAACTGAGAACATCAGTATGTTATTAACATTATTCTCGTACTCAATCCAGAACATAGGATTTCATAATCTATACTGGCTGCTAGAAAGAAAATTAACTCTCTCCTAGCCAAAACTAGGACAACATTCTGGCCAGAATGCCTTTCCTTCCCACCCAAGAAAGATGGGAAAGATAGGAAACTGAAAGTACATGACTATGTCACATCCATTCCTTCTTCAGGTGTCCGCTCCATACACTGCCAGTCACAGTATATTTCAATCATTGTTGAAAGAGTATTGAAATTCTGTTTTGCCAAACTGAGCAGCTGACCTAGAAGTCAGATCCAATTAGTATTGTTTTGTACAGTATGAATGGAGATCCTTCAAGAAAAGGACTATGTCAGAGACATGCTAACTATATGTCCACTGCTGCTGTCATCAATTTAATCCAAATTCTTGGAGAAAAAATAATTGATACTGCCCTAGATTCCTTTTCTATATCCTGTCTAATGCATCCATATAATGACTGAAAAATAATACCTTTCTATGGTGGTTGTAAAAACAGGAGATCTAATAATAAGAAGCACAAATCTAGGTTGTTTTTGAAACTTCTCATATTCATATTGTGAGTGAACTATTGATGAATCTGAAATGTGCATTTATATTCTTTTATATTTATGTATGAATAGGTCATAGAAATATAAATAAAATAAATCGATAAAACTAATATGATAGTCAGAGACTGCCTTAACAAAAGGATTTTAGGGGAGGTTAACTTTTTGAAAAAGAGCAGCTGCCACCATAGCTAGCAAATTTCTCTAACCTTGCAGATGTCATGAGTCTTAAAAAAGCTGCTGAAAAATAGATAAATGAAATAAAAAATAATCCACCATGTTTTGACATGGATCCTGGCTCTGTCCTTGTCAAATTAAGTTCCCGTGACAGAACTTCATCTTTTACTGGTGAGTATAAATTAACAAGACCTTTCATACATTTTTAAACTATATCATGTACAGAAGCAAATTTATTGTCTGAGAGGGATATAATGTGCTGCAGCTGCTCAGTGATACTCTGGCAGAAGACAGAAATGTGTCTAGACCTTTAAATAGAGTAAATATGCAGAAACGCATTGTACCGGCACGCATGTGGGATCAAGATGCTGGTCAGGGTCTAGTTTAAATATTTAGCTCCCATGATATCTTCCTGGAATTAATCATTCTACATCTGAAAGAGAAAGGTTTTTCAAGGACCATTTAAATCCTTTCTCCCCTGTATAGTAAGAAAGAGCCTGGGTGATAAATTTTCTTGTCCTGTTTATGAACTGCATGTGGTGCCACTGGCAGAACTTTGCTGGAGAAATGAAGAAACTTCGTGCATTTCTTATCTTGTTCATAGAGAATCAATTAGTAATACTGGAAGTTATATTTTAATCGTGTGTTTTGTAAAAAGGAGGAGCATTTCTCCAGCTTAATGTATTTTGCCCCCAGTTCAAAAGAATCTGATAATGGCAGCTTATCTTTGGCAGTCTTGGGCTGAAGAAAAGGTTTAATATATCCCATTGAACTAGATCTCTTTAAGCCTGTTTGTGCAAATGTGTGTTTGCCTGCTGATTTGATCCTCTACGTCATCATCCATGCCTACAAAAAGCAGGAAATCTTGTTTAACACTCATTGGTCACTCCCAGGTTTTATGCCATTAGCTAAATCCTTGTTCTCAGGACACTGAAGGAAGAGTGGGAAAGGATGCATAGGAACTAATACAGTAATTTTCTGATGGTGCCTCTCACGCTCGTTATTGTGAGGGGGACACTTCAACAGTACGAATTCAGTGCATCTTTCCAATTTTCACTTTTTTCTTTTTTTATTAAGATCACACTTTAATTCTGGAGCAACACTGGCAGGCACCACCTTCAATGCAAGGAGAGCTTGTCTTGGATGGGATAAAATGACATGTTACTACTTTTGAACCCTTTACCTCAGCTTAGGAAGACGTGTGGTAGTCACTGAAAGGCTATTGTTACACTCCATCACAGGGAAAGTATACTAGAATAATAATAAAAAAAAAAATCCGCTTTAAAATCTTACTCTTCTTCCTGAAAATGTACTACAAAAGGGAATAAAAAAAATGTTTCTTTTTTAGCACCAATCACAGCACAATATGAGGGGAAAACCAGGTATCAGTAGTTAATACCTTACTACATCTCTAAGGGATGAGAAAGGGAATGAAGGAGGAGAGCTGTGTTGCTTTAACAAAACCCAGCTATGCCTCCAAGTCAGGAGCTGAACAATAGCAGGAATGATGGCATATTAGAAGAGAAGAACAAGGGAGAAGAGCTAGAAAAATACCAGCAATAGTCGTGGAAAGGAAGACTGGACAGAAAAAGGTGTATTCAGGAGTGGATGCTGGATATGATGCAGAAGAGGTGAGCACACTCAAGAACAGTGATTGACAAGTAAATGCATTGGCCTGTCTAACCCTGCCCTGGAGAATGCAGACCACTGAAAAAGCCTTTTCATTCTTCTGCATGGAACAGACCCTCTCCATGTTACGAATCACAGGAACAGCTATGGTCCCCCTATAAATTTTTGGGGTTCACAGTTGTACAAAGATGTACAGCAATGTACATCCTGCACATTGACTATTTTTATATTATTTAGTTTTCCAGTCTACTATGTTGTTATGCATCAGAGCTATAGTTTTATTACTCTGAAATTGCATCTCTCCCTAATTTTACTAGTGTATTTTACTAAAAAAACCCAAATCCAGTACCACAGTGTGTAACAGTTTTGTATACAACATTAATCATCCACAACCTAAAATCTGCTTTACAAATTAAAGCATTGTGTTTACTTGGTCATGCCCTCAAAGTCCAAGGGGGCATTCGAAGAAACACCTTTGCAGCTTGCTGAGAGCATTCTCCATGACTGTCTATATCTGGTCCCCATCCATCACCTGTCTGTAAATATCTTTATGGCTTGCAAATGCTATGAGCATCTACCATATGAAATGACCATCGCCCTGTAGGTTGGACACAAGTAACGTCTTTCAGCATACAAACAGCAAAACATTTTGTGAACTGGAAGCATGACACAACGAGGATCTTTTAGTATAAGGTCTGGAATTATAACACCATTAGCATCTGTATCAGGCAAGAGTTACATTTTTCATCATGTGCAGCAGGGTGAAATTTCAAAATGTCACCATACAATGGACCTTTTCAGATATTTATTAGTGTTAATGGATCAATCATACCTAATCAGCTGGAACTTTCAGTGTCTTTTGCCCAGGGGGAGAGGGCAAATATTAGTTAAGTATGACTATATAATTTAGGGACTAAAACCTGTAATTCATCTTTTTTACTCCAAATTTTATGGCCAGTGCAGACATATTTTGACTTATTAGGGTACCTGACCTTATTAAAACAACTTTGAGGGTTGATTTACCAGCATTTAAATGGCTGACTATGGGCTGATGCAACTGGAAAAGAAGCAGGTTTCCAGATGACCATGGTTGAACACTTTCACACTTCAGAAGATACAAAACGCACTCTTGCTACAGCTCTGAGTAGGTTGCCAGGCCTATCTATGTTCTGTGTTCAGCTTTCTATGTTCTGAAGTGTCACATAGTCTTCTCCCATCAGCTGAAGCCACTTCAGGAAAAAATATCATAGAACCATAGAATATCCCAATTTGGAAGGGACCCATAAGGATCATTGATGTCTGCTCCTGGCTTCACACAGGGCCAGCCAAGTCAGAGCGTGAAACTGAGCGCATCATCCAGATGCTTCTTGAACTCAGCTGAGCTCAGTGCTGTGACCACTTCCCTGGGCAGCCTGTTCCAGTGCCCAA
Source organism: Hypotaenidia okinawae (assembly GCA_027925045.1). Lineage (NCBI taxonomy): Eukaryota > Metazoa > Chordata > Aves > Gruiformes > Rallidae > Hypotaenidia > Hypotaenidia okinawae. The sequence continues at coordinate 62,956,600 of BSDF01000001.1, read as the reverse complement.
CCACCCTCTCAGTAAAAAGCCTCTTCCTAATACCCAGCCTAAATCTCCCCTGTTGCAGCTTCATGCTGTTCCCTCAGGTTTTATCTTTTAGAAGTAATGCCTGGTCTCACCTCCATTCTCTTCTTGATGCATGAAGGTTCTAGTGATCTTCCATGCTTTCCAAAGCTATCAGTGATCACGATTGCTAATCTATTCAGAGAAACCTATTCACATTACTTGCACTGTTAATCACCAATGTTCTTACCTGCTGCTTAACATCACTTTGAAATAATGTTTTGAAATCTGTTTTGAAATAATTTGAAAATATTGCTAGCTAGGGGGAAAGAATGAAGGGATCAGTGGAGTTTGATTATAATTTCAGGAATTTTATTCAATTGAGATCTCAATATTCACCATGGAAAAATCTCTTAATCTGTCTATATCTGTTCAGAATATTATGTAATTGTTCTTAAAGGCACTCTTCAAAAGGTACCAGATTCCTATCATCATTTCTAATGACAGCAGGAGAAATGCCTGTGAAAGTTGAAACTTGGTAAAATTAATTCATTAAAGAAAAAAGCAATTTTACTGGATATCCTCTAGATTAACTATTGCTGATTTTACGTGTGAGTTTATGTACGTGTGAAAATATTTTTGGTAATATTAAACATCATAGAAAAAGTAATTTCCCATACTAGGATCTTATCACCAGCTATCACTTTGTCACTATCATTTTATCAATAGCCTCAAAAGTATGTAAACAGGCTTTTGTTGTCGGAAAAGATGTATTTTTTAGATAAAGTTTGGTTATCAAATAATAAATGGAAAGTGAAAAAATACCTGGAATTGCTAAAATGTACTTGAAATGTATTTTGCCAAATACCATAAAAATGAAAAAAATAAAAGGTAATCCAGATATCTAGGTATGCAGTGACTGTCAGCAACTAGCTTTGAGGGGAAAAAAAGAGTTTAAAAGAAACTACTCTCAGGGGTGTAAATAGCAATTAATTACATAGTAATTTTGAGATTTTTCTGCCTTTTGATCTTTTTCATTATTCATTGTCCTGTGAATTGCTCTTTCTAAATTTCCCTATAGTAATTATTATTCAGTTTATTATTATATTTTCTTTTTTTTGTTCATGTTCACACTTAACTCAGCTCTTCTCTTTTAACTGCTTCCAACTGTCTGTGTTATTTCTTCAAACCCTTTTTTGGTCATTTTTCTCATTCTTTCAAGCTCACATTCCCCCACCGGATAAGTATACCAGTTCCCATTGAAAACTTCCCTGTAGCCCTGCCAGCGCTCTTCAAAACATTTTTGGAAGCATCAGCTCCACATACATACGCATAATTTTGCCTTTGAGTACATATAGTCTTTAACCAAAAACACTGACAATTTGTGACAGTTATAGAAGCTAGAATGACAGCCATGAAATAAATTTCCCATAGTCCACTCCAGAGTCTTTAAATGGCAGTATTAACAACTCGGTATTAACAGATTGTGTCAGCTTTGAAGGATTTCAGATCCAAAAGGAAATAGCAGGCTCTGTATGATGCTCCTAATTCCTCAGCTTATCTAGCTGCAAGAAGATGTGAATGTGTATGTATGACCTGAAAGGAGTTCAGTCTTCCTTATATACTCAAAAACCCAATATCACCATAATATCACCATATATTACCATACTACACAACTAACAACACTGAGATTTTAGGAGGATGCAATATTAAGCTGTACCACAAATTTTAGGCACTGATACTACTTGCAGCTTGTGTTGCAAAGCCCCAGAAGAGAGTGAGTGAAAGACAGTTAGAGGCCCATATCCCAGCAAGAGAGTCTAGGAGGAGAATAATATCACAGCATGAAAACATCACTAACTTCAGCCTTCACCATATGGTAAAGTTCCTCTGTTATCCTAGTCCACTGAGATCAGACTAGCTGTACTGTATGAGAGGGAGAGGCAAATCCCACGTAGTGTGCCTGAAGACTTGACTCTCTGTCCAAATATTTAATAGAGCTGTGGTAACTTAAGACTACCATGATTCATTTTTGTTACCATCTTTATCAAGACAACATCGAGTTATATAGTTGTAATGAACTAGTTTAGCCCCAGCTGATAACTAAGCAGCCACTTGCCCATCTCTCCCTATCCCAGTAAGGGGTGGGGAGAACAGAAAAAAAACCCTCATAGGTTGAGATAAGGATAGTTTAATAGGATGACAAAGGAAGATGCTGCTGCTGCCACTGCTGCTGCTGCCAACAATAATAAAAGCACCAAGAACAACATTATTATTATTAATAATAAAACTCCAAGTGATGCATAAATGCAATTGCTCACCAAATGGAATGAAAAAAAAATAACTGATGCCCAGTCTGCTTCCAAGCAGGAATCCCACCTCCTGGCTAACTGCCCCAGCTATATGCTGAGTGTGATGTCATATGGTATAGAACATCCCTTTGGCCAGTCTGGGCCAGCTGTTCTGGCTGTGCTCTCCCAGCTTCTTGTGTACCATGAGAAGCTGAAAAGTCCTTGGCTTAGTGTAGACACTACAAGTACCTATCAACAACTAAGAACATCAGTGTGATATCAACATTGTTCTCATTCTAAATCCAAAACATGACACTATGCCAGCTACTAGAAAGAAAAACTCTATCTCAGATGAAACAGGACAAATACTAATCCAATGATGCTCTTCGAAGATACTAATGCTTATCTATGGTGTTGTGCTCCATGAGTCATTCTCCACAGTCACATATCGTATCAGAATATCTTGCTACAAGTCCTACACATTAAAAAAGGAATGGGAACAGGAATAACACTGTTAGATTAAGCAACACTTTTACAAGTAGATGCAGTGTCAATGCTTAATCAATGGAATACATGAAGGTTTTATCAAGGATGTTTTGTTGGTCTTCATGTCTATTCCTACTGCCACTTCTCCTCTCTCTTGAAATGTTGCCTTGCTTATCTTTATGCCTATTTTTACTTTTCACTTTTATTTCTCAGCAGTTCAGCATATCACTGCTCTTCCTATAGCTTCCAGAGTGACAGCAAAAGTGAAGCAATTTGGACTATGCTCCTGTACAACAGCACTTTCCCTTTGGCAAAGAAATGGCAATAAAAGAAGGGCTCTCATCAGCATCATAGCATTGCTGCCATGCGATTAAGTGCACCTTTAGAAATCTGACCCAAGAGAAAACAACATGTGCCACATATACCTGATAGTATTTAGGCTCATTTCACTGCTTCTTGGTTATTACTTTCCCAGTAAAATTCGACACCCCTGAAAGAAAGTGAATGGTATCATTTCTCTCATGTAAACAAAACAAAATTTAAAAAACCTCTATCCTTCCTTTCTAATGAACAATTTTTTTGAAGGCCTGGAGTTTTATTGAGCTTTTTTTTCTTTTCTTGTATGCCTCTACAATTATGCAAAAAGGATTTATGATTTCTTTTCTTGCTGGTCCAGTCTCTGCCTTTCAAACTTCTCATTTTCAAAACTTCACTGTTTTCTACCAGTGCAAGGAAGTATAAATGTAACCTTGCAATGTGAATCCATCAAAATTACTGCCACCTCAAATAAAAGGAAATGACAGAACATTCAGGGGACTTATAAAATAATTTCAGATATATTTTTGGAGTCATCTGGGAAAAATGGCACTACGGTATCTAAAAATACCAATTTTTACCCTGAGGCAACTACCTATTGCAAATGAGAGACTTTGAGAATGATTTTGAATTTTTACAGTAACTGTATTGACTAGTTCTGAATCTTATTCAAAGAGAAATAGATGGAAAAACAGGAAGGAATAATATAAACAGCCCAACTAAGTGGAATAAATCCCAAGATGAGAAAAGGAAATGCGCTCCATCTGGAAGAGAAGTTTCTAAACATAGAATATTAGGTTATATGGTTCATGATTAAGATCTGGCAAAAGCCTTCTTTTCTCTGGCAGAACAGACAGTATCTTGACTCTTGAATAATATTCATGATACTGCTGCAGAACAGAGAAGAGTATTAGCTTCTAGGGATATAAAGTTCTGGATCCCCTGGGAAGAGGCCAGTCACTTGTTTCAGTTGAATACATTTCACAGATGAAGAGGAGGAAGAAGGGAGAAAAAGATCTTGTCTATTTACCCTGGATACTGTCAGTGGAGGAAAGCACTTTGGCATAGCTTCCTGCAGTAGGCTGACATCTCTGGGCTAGCAAATGTCAATAATAGTTCTCTTTCTTTGGTTAAAAGAACATGAATATCTGAGCTTGTCTCATAAATTATTTGAATTAGAAGTTAATCAATACCTATTGTCCAAACTGGAGTAATGAAAAGACTGCTTGAAACTTATTATAAAAAATATTAACTTAGGACTAATTTTTATAGTAGTGCTCTGTAAGCAGCTGTCCTTTATTAGTGAAACCATGCAAGACAATCTTAAAAAATCTGCTGGGTATCACAGGGGATTTGAGAGTGATGACACCCGACGAATCATTGTCCCAGGCACTACATCAGAATTTCCTCTCTGTGAGGCTGAAACAAAGGAGCCTAGAATGAGAAACAGGTAATATCACTCAGAATAATGTATGAAAGCAGGAAATCTTTTAGAATTGCTTATCTTTACATTTTTATCCAAGAAGAAACCTTTTATAGTTATGGCTATGCAGCATAATTCAGCACACAGTAGATCAGTGACTAGCAGCATCATATTCACACCAGAGTGGGGATATGCCCTGTCCATCACACACACCTCCTTGGCAGAACAAATTAAAGCAAAAAAGAGTGCAACAATGCAGCTACATTGCTTCTTGCTAGGTAAGTTGCCACTGTCTGTTGTAAATACCCTGGAGGTTAGGGCTTCACAAAGCCATCTACACCACGGACTGCAGCTCCCTCTGAGATTTTGTTCCTTATTTAAATATTACCTTGATTAACCTAGGAAAACACAAATTTCTTCCTATCTAATGATTTTATGTTTTTATAGATATTTCTGCAATAATAATGTCAAATATTTTCTAGTGTGAGATCATTCTCAATTCACACATTTAAAGCATCAAAGAGGAGCTGGTCTTGCTATGTTTTACTTTTTCATCCTCAGAAACTAAATAAGTTACTTATGGTGGCACTATTTTCAGTTAAATGAATATTTTGTCTTCCTTAATCAGTCTGCAGGTGTACAACAGAATATGAGCATGAAGCATATAAAAAAGGTGCACGTGGGGTAGTTTATTCACCTTGGAGAGATTTGGACAAGATCTCTTTTCATACTTAACTATTTTCTTAGGTTTCTCAGAGGCTGCAGAATATTCAGGGTCACCTTGCCTTTACAAGGAGAACAAGCGGGCTAGAATCCCCTCAGGTCAGCAGCTATCACAAATGAAGAATCTCTTTCTAAAACTGATGTGAAAAAAGATAAACTGCAACTAATACAACAGTGTGGCAGTCTAACATCTCCAGCACGCAGGCTGCATGTAGGAATTTTCAGATCATGCATCTGATTAAGATTCAGAGGGATTAGTTCAATGAATTATAAGAGACAGTTGGATAGATCAGATAGCATAACTGTTATGTAAAATTTGATGAAAACAACTTAGGAAGATTTTTTGAGAAGATTGGTCTCCTCAGCTGTTATGAATGTCAGCAGTGTTTTCTTCAGCCAGAGCATGGAAGCTTTTTCCCTCTCAAGAAGAAATGCTGGAGGTTTCTGATTTACTGCAGACCAGCTGGGTGCAGAAGGCACCTTCCCCTGGAAGACTGCACAAACCCATTTTTCACTGTAGGCCTTGGGCAGCTGATTTAGCAGGGAAGCGAAGAGAATGAAGGTAAAATGAGCTAAAATAGCTAGGAAAGTAGCTTCTAGTATTTGAATGCAGAAATACACATGCTGCAGCTGTGGCATTACAGAGGCAATTAAATGGGTGTTCCATAATCTTCACTTGACTCACAAGCCGAATGGGACGTACCATTTAAAAATTCTGCCTTCATGCACTACATACATGAATAAGTGCTGTATAATAATGTTCCATCTCCAGATTAGTGGATACAACATGACTAAGTGTGCTATTTTAATCACCTTTGCAATGATGATTACTCTACTGTAAGACACTTCTGAGAATCTTTAATCTAAGGCTAGTCATTCATCTCCATTTCTTCCTTGTCACAATCCACACAGATGCTGTCTAACATGACCTTTCTGCTCTTATTTCACCGTGCTGTTTGCTAGAAGATTATTTTTAATCTGTATGTTCCTCCATAACAAATATGCCTTATCTCTCTCTTTATACAGTGGAAAGAGTGGTTATCTTGATACCTACGATAATCTGTTTATAGCAGTACAGTGAAAGGGACTGCATGGGAAATAGTTCTGTGTCATTTAATTCTGCCTCTTCTATCTGCTCTGCCTTTGTCTTTTTATGGAAAGCCAGGAGTACTGGATACATTTGTTAAAGGATTGCCATTTGCTGAGGAAATGACCTTTATGTTCCTTTTGTGCTACCAAATTTGTATACTGGTAAAGAGCAATGATCTTTAGCTACTGTCTGAGGATATGAAGCTCATACATGCAAAAAGTTTCAAATCCTGCATTCATTTGGTGCCAGTTAGTTTGCTACACCTTCACTACTTCATTTGTACTTAATATATTAAAGTGATGATGATCACAAACTGGTGATCTCAGAGGGCCTCAGGTAAGCCTGCAACATCCTCGTATAAGAATTATGTTAAAGGGGCTTACCCAAAATTCAAATGGAGGGCTGTGTGTTATCTTCTGTTCTTTACAGAAAGTGTAGAAGAGGTGATGGACAGAAACCTCCTATATATCTGAGAGCTCCCATTCTGCTATGATCCAACAGATGGCAGGGCTTCCAGGAATTTCTAGGGTTTTTCCTGCTGGGATCCTATGTAAGGTATGGTTGTCCCTCTGCGTGAAAAAAAGGCAGAAGAACAAGCCATCATAAAACATAAGGGATATCCTTGTGTTTATTTTGTTAAATGAATTTACATGGTTAGAGGAGGAGAAAGCTATATTTACTCTTTGTGGTTGCTAGATAGTGTTGCTGATTTCTGCAGGCACATCTCTACAAAGGGCTAAATGTAGTCTTGTTCTAAAGACTGCGTTTGCTGTCAGTGCAGTTACCTGTGCTAAGTGGTGGAACAGCTCTGGAAAAATAACAAGCACTTAATTGTGTCTACTGGATATTCAAGACAATAATTTGTTTACTGGGAACAGCTCCTTAGTCTTGTGTAAGGTTGCCATAAGGAGCATGTGCTAACTACTTGGAATGAAAAATAGGCAGTTAAGATAGACAAATAAGAGAGGGATAATAGCTTGTGAAAACTCTGATCATACCCTGCCCTCAGTTATCTTCCTGTAGTTCCAGAATAACTGCAGAAAGTTAATAGTTACCTTGAAATGCAAATATATAACTGAGAGCAGTATTTTCTCTCTGTTTTGGAAACACAGTGTTAATTTCTACCTGAGACTATAGAAGTGAATGAAAATGACTGATACTAATTAAGATACCACTTTACAAATTGTCTTGCTGATAACAAGTAGCCCTAGAAATACTACTTGAAAAGAGTCTTTAAGATCATTGGCAATTAAGATGTATGAATAAATATTTCTGATGTATGAAAACTTAGGATTGGGTTGAATGAAATTTATGGAACACTTAAAGCTTGCTGTAAAAACACATGTCATTTCCTCTGGTTATACTGGCATATGCTTGGTTTTAGTTACTATAGAGAAAGAAGAGCCATAGCAAAAATCACCAAATATTTGCAATTCTTACAGTTTCTAATCTACAAAGAACTTAAGCATCTTAGGAATTTTGAATGAATGCCACTAAAGTGATTCTTATAAATGTAATTACTTATGCTACATGATACTAAATGCTGTTGTGGATGTGACCCTAATGACATCAAGGGTAAGAGTTTGTACTAATGAACATATTCTGATGCATAACTTTCTTTTTAAATTATGCTATACCACTACACAACCATGGAGTATGCGATCAATGGATTTTGCTTGTTTCTATCTCTTCCACAAATTATTAGAGGTAAAGAGCAGGTCAACCAAAATGTAATAAAGTATTTCATTCCATTAGGGAGTATGTGAATTCGGTGAGCAGGCCAAAAGTGACCAGCTTGATGCATCAGCAAAACAGAACAGCTGCCTTGGGGCATTAGTGGCTCAGAGCTTTAATTTTTAATCACTACATATAATCACTACATATAATTACTCATATGTCAGAAATACACTTTTGATTTAGTTATAGAACTTAGAGTAAGAGAAACATACACACCTCTTAACCATATCCTAGAATCAAGTGTTAGTAGTTCAAGAGCTAGTTCCTTTAATGGTATCAGAGTAGGCAAACTGTGAATGCAAAAATGAATTTATAGTTGCACCCAGGCATTTGGGGCTAGTATTCAGTGATACTCAGTTATATGAACTCAGACACTGAGGAACACTAAGTGCCTTGCCTTGACCACAGCACAAAATACCTAAGAATTACGAATGACCCTTTCCACCCTCTCTCCTCCCCCTAGTTTTCATGATCTAAATACTCCAGTCATAAAGTCACTTCAAATAAAGTATGTCAAAGCACATTTGAAGTGGGCAGTTGATGAGAGATATCTCTACCTGAGCAGAATTTCCAGAAGTTTTTATCTGGAAAAATGCTGACTCTGCTGTGGCTGTGTTTGGAGCGCAATTTTGTGTGCCTATCCAGACAGAGGAGTCAAACAACAGAATAGTTCACAGAAAAGGTCCTTTTAGAGTTAATATTACAGAATAAGAACACAGCAAATTTTGAACTTGCAAATGTGACTAGTCTTAAAAATTTGTAAGTATCTTTTAACCAGTCCGGGAACAGAAAAATACTATATGACTCATGCACCAAATCAAAGCTCTTTAAAACAGCTTAGATGTTGAATTTCAAATATTTGCAGTTATGAACAATATATACACTAAAACTTACTCAGAGAAATTATCTCATGAATACATTTGAGAAAATTATAAGATGTTCATGACAAAATCACATGCAGAAACAGAGCTAAAACTAATTAAATCCATTATTCACCATGAATTATTTGAAACTGCTAGTCATTACCAATATCAGATACCAAGCTTGGGAGTGAAAAGTAAAAAAGCTTTAAAGCAAGAACAGTATCATTCATAGTAGCCAACATTCACACCCTTCCTCACGATTATATTATTTGCATATATTTTTAGATATGACAGAATACAATCAGTCATTTTTACATAGTCTCCTGGTTTTATTAATTTTTTTAAAAAGAACTCAGCAATGTTACAACTGCTGGAATCATACCGCATGACTTACAGTACAAAGAGAAGAAAAGTAACTTTGTGCCAGTAAGTTTATCGTAAGAATGTTTTTGCTTTAGTTTTCTGGCAATTTCTTATTAAGGAAAAAAAAATTTAAAATGATGAAGTGATTATTTGCCTATGACCAATATGCACTATATATTTGGGTAAACAGTAGGGAGGGTCATAGATTTCTATGCCCACAGATCATGAAGCAGCAAAAGAAAAATTTATTTTGTCAAATTTATAACTGTTAATTTAGCATGATACCTTAAATCATAACACAAGCCCAAGCAGATACGCTCCATCAACCCAACAGTATGGCTTTAGACATACAATTGATGAAGTGATCCAGGTACGGATCACTTTAGCCTCCACTAAAACTGTTTCGTATCTCACTAGAGACAGAAAGAAACATGAATGAGAAAAAGCTATCTTTAATTGGAGTTGTGCTAGTATTTCTGCAGATGATCAATAACAAATGGCTAATGTGATAAAGCCTTGAGAAGGAGCTGTGAATATCCCTGAAAGAAATCTATTTAAGATGTGGTCTAAAGGAAGAGGGAAAGTTGTTCTGAGAGCCAGGACCTTGGTTTGAACTTTGGGGATGATGGGTCACAGTAAGGCTTTTGAATGTTTTCTGTCTCTACTGAAGAAACTGTGAGGAGACCTCTCCCCCTGAAGTTCATAGAACATAGTTACACACAGTTGCAAAGCGGATTAGTAGGCATCAAAAAACCCTAGAGTATTCTTTACTTCAGTGCTTGAAATTTTTAAATTTACATTCAGAATTCAAGTAGATGACTCTGAGGATGGCTTGAGAGACGCAGTAATGTAGGAAGGACATCAGATATTTCATACTGGTAGACTCTTTTTGGAGTAAAAGATAAAGAAAGAGAGAGAGCAGGCAGTGCAGTGCACTGCAAAGATCGCACTTCTTAACGGACTAAATTATTAAAATGAATGTTAATTGTTTTGAAACATGAAAACTGGCTATATGTAGAATTCAGGGCTGTCCTGTGATTCAGTCTCATGATTCACCAATGGACATAAACAATAACATGAGAAGTTTCCACTAGGTTACTTATCCTCATTCCTCCTTACTTCTCCAAGAGAAGACAGAAGGATATGAAGGGCAAGCAGTCTACGGAAATAGAGAAATGCCTTCAGAATAAAAATAGTCTTTTCTCACTAGCAGCAAAACTCTGATTCCTTCTTCATGTCATCAGTCCTGACATAGTTCAGGCAAAAAGATTGAGTCTGTGCTTACCTTTACTATGGTCATAGGTGAATACCAAGAATTGAAAGTTCGGCATATCTTTAAAGACTTACTGTTACTCCCTAAAGAAAGGCCAGCTGTACTGTGCTGGATACGTGGTAAACAGGCAGGTGTATGCCCCTTGCAGTGAGGGGACAAACATGGATAACCATTCTATAAAGAGCATAAGGCTAGATAGACTGCAGCAGCTTGAATGCTGTAGAATACAGCACCTATGTTTGTATGATAGTAGAAAAGAAAGAAGTTTGTTGTTTCTATTTTTGTTTCTAATGAGAGAAGACAATAAGAAAGTGTTAGAGGAACTTGGAGGACTTTGCCTTCTGGAGGGTACAGATTCTTCCAAAAAATGCTCAGAGCTTTTTAGTCTCAAGAAGTAGAAACAGGTTACTCATGGAATGTCACACATTGCATAAGAAAGGACTATAACACATCTTGTTCTTGCATATTCTGTTGGATGCACTTTGGTTTCAAAGACAATCTTTGCCCACTTTATCTCCCCCTCCCCACCCACCCCCCGCCTCCCTTTTTTTGGGGACAGAAGTGTTTAGCTTCTCTGCTACTTCAGCTTTGAGATACAACATACTTGACCAGGGACACTGACAATACAAGTAAATTGACACTTGGCTAAGTATTTTGCTAAGTGCCTTCATTCTTCAACCAACCAATCCTAGGAGATCATTTTCTATCTTACTGTCTGCAATATTTCTTTTTATTGTTATTGATCCCCATTTTTGTCAGTACTGTTTTGATATCTGTGGAAGGTCAAGGGGATTCATATCCTATTCTTGCTTACTCTCTTCCCCTTCCTTATTCTCCTGGGCTTTCACAATTCAGGCTATCTTCGTGATTCCTTGCATAAAAGGAGGAAGGCATGGTCCCTCAGTCTTCTGTTCTTCCAAAAATTCAGCTTCTATGCAGCTGACCTCTCCTCTGGCCTCTTTCTGATGTTGTATGACCATATGTAATGTCTTCTTACGCTCAACTGCAACATCTTAAAAAAAGAGAAAGGTATGAGGGGGTTAGCAGTGATATTATATACTGAGGTCATCAGAAACTCTGATGGCCTCAACCTTAATACTGATAAATCATCTCTATGAAAATGTTCCTTTTAGAGGACCAAATGCTATAAATCAGAGTACAGCAGTAGATATTGCATTGCAAACCTGCACACTCAATCCTAATCCACAAGGTCCTGTTTGCACTGGTTAGAATCAGTTACAGAAAATGGGGAAGACTTCTTGGCCTTGCAAGCTTTTGCTTACAAGTATTAGCAAGTTTGGTAAAAAAAAATCAAACTTACTAAACCAGCACAGTGAAGGAATATTGGTAATGTGAAGCACCCAACTAAGTAATTACAGACTGAAAACTGGACAGGCATCTATTCCAGTGCCATCATCTAAGCATGTGGGTCAATTCATTAATTGTAAATAGTAGATAGGCCACAAATAACTAAGCAGGCTAGTCACTTCCTAGTAAATGGCTTTAATATTTTTTATTTCTTCTCTGGAGTGCTCACATTCTGGAAGGCACCTATCTTTTACAGTAACAATAAAGTTTGATTTTCACTTTGAGGGCCAGCATACTTTTTACATCAGAAGAGCATACTAAAAAAATCAGCAGCTTCTAAGTGAAAAGTAAAACTAAGAAATAGTCTATAAAAGATATTGTGATTCACTTATGCAGGTAGTTGGTTAGAGACCTTAATGAAAAAATATATCATACCCTGCCTGCCAAAGTTATAAAATACGGTATCTATTCCCACAAGAAACCCCACACCCCGCCCTTAAGAGCTAGGACATTAAAAAGCAAAATACCTTGTCTGGTGGCTTCAGTTTTTCAATAAGTTTCTGTTTCACTTCTTATAGTAAGCTTGCCTGCAGGCTCAGAGATGTGCTTTCCCTTCCAGAACTGAGGTGGTCTTTTTCTTGATCATCGCTTTGAATGCTTTCTGTAATACCTGCCCTCCCCTCAATATACAGGAGATTGTTCTTTGGTGCTGTTCAATAACATGGTAGGCTCTGCAAATGTAAAAAACTTCACAATCTATTCCAAATCATTTAGGTAAAAGCAGATGTATCACCCTACCACAGAGATTCATCTGTTTTCCAAACTTAGAAAGACAGGGCTCAGTATTCGGTCTCATTCCTCCTTGTTGCTGTGACCAGCTTCTGAATGATACCTGATGAATGCTTGGAATAAGGAAAATGAGAAGTTTCCTAATGTTCCTCCAAGATGCAAGATCCAGTGCATCTTCTGGTTGGCTGAGGATTTTAGCAAAACCAGCTTATACATTCATCACTGACACGTCAATTACTTACTTCCTTTTGACCAAAAGACCTATCTCACCTACAAATACTGATACATAATACAGATTGCAGAACCCAGCCAAATAATTAGAGTGAATTCATTAGGTATCAAGTGGTAAGTATTTGCCTCTTACTGGCACGGGAAGGACCTGTTGCTGTAAACCATCCAGCAACAAGAAAAGTCATATCATCCTGGAGCTAGTACTATGGCACAGGAGAGTGAACTTGGGCTGTGTCTAAACAAAAGCTTCAGTCTGGAACTACAGCTTCGTATGTTCCTAGTGTTTTTCTCTAAGCTCTTCTGGGAAAATAGTCCTTTTTGTGCAACAGGGAAAGAAAGAATTATAGTTCTCATAAAAACAAATACAGACTGCTGCAAATCTAATTCACCCACTGCACCCAAGAGAAAAAGGTCAGAGATCTGGATTTGATAAAATGCTGTATATACATTCAAATATTTAATGGGTTGTTTTTTGGTTGGTTTTTTTTTTTTTTCTCCTTGTAGAAGAGGGCTTGTGACTGTGTGCCAGGGCATTTTTTTCTGTACACACAGAACCAGACTACTTGGCTAGGTTGCTCAGAAGCTGTCTTTATCTTGTAACATAAAAAGCAGTGAGACCCCATGAAAGAGAATGAGGTATAAGCTGGCCTTCTACCTGCCATCTCAAACACCACGTTCTGCCAGTGCTCTGAGAGGCTCCCATCAGTTTGTGCTATAAAGCAAGAAAAGAAGACAAACAAATCCACTGAACAAGACTAAATCACAACGTGCCCTTGGATCAATCAGCAATGCCCATTAGTGAGCCTGAAGCCTGCAGAGAAAAGCTGCTCTCTCCAGGAAGGATACCTCTGCTCATGGCTAAACTGCTCAGTGGAATGGAGCCAGGGAATGAGCCCAGGCACCACACTGCTGATCATCCATGTTAATTAACTGATAGTCTTCTCCCTGCAATAGCCAATTAGCACTCTCTGAGGCATAGCTCACAGGACAGCCTGCTCCAGCGACCATTCTCACTAGATAGTTAAGACTCTGATCACCTGGTTTTTGGAGTGAGAATAAGATTTTTGCTGAACAGATACTGGCTGGCTTATGGCACTTGATTTCAGAGCACACAGTCCCTAACCATGTTTAGTTAGAAATCTAACAGCCCCTATGACTAGCCCTCTCAAAAATCTTCTTTTAAATAATCTCTAACTTTACCAGTACCTACCTTCCCAGAATCACAGAATTACAGGTTCCTGTCCTATGCTAAACCATATCTTTAAGTACCTCATCTACCCATTTTTTAAACACATCCAGGGATGGTGACTCAATCACCTCCCTGGGCAGCCTGTTCCACATCCCAACAGTGAAGAATTTTTTTCCTAACATCTAATCTGAACCCGCCCTGGCACAGCTTCTTGCCATTTCCCCTTGTCCTATCTCCTGTCACCTGGCTGAAGAGACCATTGTCCACCTCTCTACAACCTCCTTTCAGGTAATTGTAGGTGGTAATAAGGTCTCCCCTCAGCCTCCTCTTCTCCAGACTAAATATCCCCAGCTCCCTCAGCCACTCCTCATAAAATTTGCCCTCCAGCCCCTTCCAGCCTGGCTGCCCTTCTCTGAACACCCCTACCTAAGACCATCAGCTGAGAATAGGTTTGATGGCTTTCTAATACCTACACACTGTTTCATCATACAGAGGACTTAACTGCTTTCCTTAAATCCTTCAAAAGCTCATATGGTCTGCTAGTTTGCCAGTGTTCTTAAGACAGCTGAAAATAGGAAAGAAGAAAATTCAAGCTTCAAAACTGAAACTACTACTTGATACCGATGAGTGTCAACCAGAGGATTTCCAGAAAGCCATTGCATACTGTCAACGTGAAAGTTGCAGAAGTATCAAACAGTACTAGGGTTTTTGGAGTATGTATCAATTTTCAAGTTCAGAAATATCTCTACATCTGTAGTATATATGAATTTTTCCTGAATGGAAGTATTTTGCTTCCAAAATAAGACAAGTTGTTTTTAAATCTTTTTAGAGGAAGCTTCCTGCCTTATGAATTACCCTTCAAATCAAAATCCTTGGAAAACTCAACCTCAAAAAGCATGCAGATTCTGACTCCTCTGGCTCTTGCCTGCTTCTGTTAGTAAATAAGAACATTTCTTTGCCCAACATTTCTATTTGATGTAGCAGAAACTTAATTACAAGAAGCTTCTGTGTCACTTCAAGATGATTATAGGAATGATCAGCAACTTGCCCTCCCTCCAGCCCAGCCCAGAGGATCTCCAAAACACTCAGGTTGGGTGACTCAGAAAGATCAGAAGTTTTCTGGCATATTACTCAACTCTCAGTCGCTGCTATGATGCAAATATTGCTCTCATTCCCAACCACTGAGAAGATATCACTATCCAGAGGTAACCAGGTAATTTTTCACTGGTCTGGAGTTCAGTAACACAGAGTGTGGGTATTTTCTTAGTGCAGTTTTTGTTGCCCATCATATGGTAGCCTTTGAACAGTAGAGGTCACATGTGCCATCTGAAAAAACCCAGCAGTTTAGCATAGGATAACTGTTCATGGGAAGTATCTATTTCTCTCCACTGACCTTGGACAGTGCCTAAAAAGTAGCAAGGATAGCAAACTAATACACTTATATCAAAGAGTAAAATTACCAAATCATCTATCTAAATTTTAATGAATTTAAATATGGCAGTAACTAACAAATATCTTGCTTTGTTTAAAATAAAATCAAAATTTCATCTAACATAGGTTATTTTCTTATCCTTGAAACTGAAAGTGAAACTGAAAGTCAGCTTTCTACAAGCAAGCATAGTCTGATCAACTTAGTATTTAGAATCCTGTGACTATATTTGAAAGTACTTTACAGAAATGTAGACAAACAAGAATGAAATCACCATGCTTCCTATATATCTCAATTAAAAAATCTAGACTGTCATATGCAAAGAAAAGGCAAGTAAAAGTCAGATATCCTAGAAATAACTCTTGAGTAGAAACATGTAAAATGTTCCTGTGTCATTGTCTATATTCTAAAGCGTTTCTCAACAGAAAAATGTAACCTGCTACATCTACACACCAGTGATCCTCAGTAAAGTGATCTCTGTTATACCCAGATTTTGTCAGAAGGGGTATCAGCAAGTAGACCACTGCTTCCAAATCTATGAACTTGTTACAAGTTCTAACCCTTCTAGAATCATCAATAAGTGATACTGATATATTGTGAACTATGTAAGCATCAAGTTTATTACCTTCTGAAGGATTTCAACAACTGGAACAAGGAATGACATCACTGTGCTCCATGCCATTGTCATGTGTCATTCAGGCTTCCCTACACATCTGGTAAGGGTGCAGAGCACATCTCCTCTGGTATCCTTGGGCTCATGGAGGCCCCAGACAGTGCTGTGGGAGGTCCTGCACAATCATCCTTGGGCCATGTCTGACGCAATCCCCACACCATGCCTGATCCTGACATCCACTCACAGACTGATATCCCAATCCAGCCTCTGCCTGTCCCCAGGGAGGTGCCTGGGGCTTGTGTTGCCTTGGTCCTGTCTGGGCTGGTGGGATGGGCCTGGGCTGTCATGACCTTCTGCCCTGAGGATCCCCCAGTACCCAGCCTTGTGGGACGCTGACACTTTTGGACTCTTGCTAGATGTTTTTGTTCCTCCACCTATTCTCAAAATCTATTCGTTCCTTTTCATGATTGACAGTAAAACATTGCTTTAAATCTTGTGCAAAACGACTCCATAAAACAGACCATGGATCTCTGTGGCATGCATGACACATCAGCTTAGTTAAGCTTTGAAATGCTATGATTTCAAATAACAGTGCTGGAGAATTCTGTTGGTATTTTATAGAAAAGTTGAGTCATTTTTGGTTCAGGTCCTGCCAGTCAGTATTAGGGAAAGATGCTGCAGCCACCACAGAGGACGTTGTCTGCACCCACACTGACCCAGCTGTGAGGTGGTCGGAGTGCTGTGGCACAGTCAATGCGGCATCAGGCAGCCCTCCCCCTGCCCCATGCTATTTCTGCTGTACCATGGGACGTGCTAAGGATTCCCGAGGGAAGCAAGTCACAGGCTGAGATCTATGTTAGCATCAGCTAACAGCTCTGACCTCAGCCTGTGCTGGCATACCTGGGTAGTGCAGCTACTGACAGTGCCGCAGCTGTGATACAAATGATTTCAACAACAGGTATATTTTTTTGGATATCCCCCTGGATAAAACTTGAGATTGAACAATTTGGCTGTTGAAGGATAGCCAGCTTCTGCTGGGTAAAACAGGATGTACGAGACCTCTGAAATCACATCCTTGCACTGTGGTGTAGACAATCAGAGCCACCCTCTTGGTGCAGGACAGCAGGGAGAGTCAGGCTCACTGGCTTTTTACCTGATCAAATGGAAATTAACTTAAAATCACCCATAATAAGATATGATTACAGCTAATTTTTCTTCTGCTAGAGTGGAGAAAAAGCCTAATCATGAGTCAGGAAGTCACTGTGCTAAGTATTGCGCAGGCAATAAGGTAATTCCTGCTCTGAGGAGTTCACAATATTAAGGTAGTAATCTCTACAGAGTGAGCAATAGAAGAAGCACCAGGCTTTAATTTACAGTTGTTGTCAAAGTTAGGAAGCAATCCAAACATCTAGGTATCATGGAATGTAAACTTGCTGAAAAACAGAAGAAAGTGTTGGAAAGAAACAATATGATAATGGAAGATGTTTCACAGCAAATACCTAGATTATTCTTGCCCATACTTTATATCAACTTCTATAGTAATATTTTTAAGTTATGTATAGTAATAAAGTAAAACTCAGTAATGAGAGGAGGCTGCCAAACAGTATTTACAACACAAATCAAAGGGGTATGCTGTACTACACATTAAAATTTAAACATTTTATCTGCTGCATGTAAGACAGTATTTTGAGAAAGACAAAAATGGAATACTTCTGGCACTAATTAAAATTCCCCGTTGAGATCCAAGTCATTAGAATTTCATATAAAGTGTTGTTATAGCAAGACAGTAATCAAGATGAGTTTTGGTATAACTGATACAAAAAGGACTCAGAGTTAAATATACATGCTTGTCACTGCAGATAGCATAGGAGATTTTAAAGCGGTATAATTCATGTATATACCTTATGATACCAGGGTAAAAATGCTGAGGGCACAAATCCTCCTGCCCTTTCTGAAATACTAGGATACAAGGCAATGAGCAGAAAAATAGAGGAAGAAGCAAAAAAGAATCTTTATCTTTTCAAGCAGCTCTTCTTAAAAATGTTTTAAGAACCAGGCTTGACAGCACTGTAAAGAGGAAAAGTGTAGTTGTTAGGTATCATTGTTGACCTTTCCTAATAATTTACTGGTACTTAATTATTTTAAAATACCTACTCTATATCAGCAGTTTTGTGATTTTTCTTTGTTGGTCTAAGAAAAATTAGCAAACTGTTTAGCAAAATGACACAGCATGAAAAACAAAACTTATGGTCAAATAAACTAAGAGGACAAAATTCTTAAAAAAGAAAAAAAAAAGATCATTAAAAAATATCATTTTCAGGTTGACAGTGTTTGGGTTTAAGTTCATAATAATGTCAGAGTTGAGATACCCTCTGATCCCGAAGTTTGGATCTGTAGCCATAGCAATAAATTAAATATGCCCAAGAACATTCCTGGGCATTGAGGTGAATTTGTATGAAATAGTGTACACGTGTTAGTAAATGCTGATTTTGCAAAGCTGAGGGACAGCATAGCAGTTGGGAACAGCTCAAACATCCCAGCTCCAGATCTGTGTCAGGGAATTGTTGGGAAGAATGCTGGTTGGTCTATGCCAAAAAGATAACTGAGTACTTCTGAAGGTGTGCTCTAGTGCCTGGAGACACTTTCTGAGCACTGTTTAATTTACTAATATAGATATAGCTGGGGAGTTCACTGTCCTAAAGTCACAACTAATTTGGTAATGCACCATAAGCCAGAGAGGTTTGCTTATTATTGCAGCTAGTACAAACCCACCAGGAATAACACAAGCTTACATGGACTTTAAGAAGTAATATTCTGGGTGTTCCTGATGGAAATGCATGTGATAATGGCTTTGCAAATCCCAGGTGAAATCAGAATTCTAGTTAAAGACATTCTTCCAAGTTTTCTGGCTCCACTGGTGATCTAAGGCATCTTGGCATGTGAAGAAATACCAAGACAATTTAAAACCTGCCCGGCTGACCTGCGGTATTTTATGTGTTCTCCTGAGAAACAATATGCCGTAAGGTGTTACTCTAGAAAGAAAGTGCACAGTAACAAACACCATTTAAGATATATTAGAAATATTACTTTGAAACACCTAAAGAAAACAAATCTACTTCCACGCTTCTGATTTTGAGGTAAATTCTGGTAATACTAATTATTTATTTTCATAGAATCATAGAATGATCTGGGTTGGAAGGGACCCCAAGGATCATAGAGTTCCAACCCCCCTGCCACAGGCAGGGACACCAACCTCCAGGCCTGGATATTACTAACAATTTGAAAAAGTTGTTCATGCTAACATGACCCACCTCTGTGTTCTTTATCTCCAGGAGTAAGACAAGCTTGAAATGTCCAAATGTTGGCAGAAAATTATTTTGTTTTCACATAATACATACATTTTGTAGATCACAAATAATGGCATTCTCAAAGTATGTGCTATTCCTTTGTTTAAGGTAGGGCTTGTGGGCAGAATTGAAGTACAGTAGTGTTGCTTCACCTATTGTACTGCTTAGGGAAAAAAAGAAAAAGAAAAAAAAAGGAATGCTCTTTGCTAGTTCTTCACACCCACAGATGCCTTAGTATTGGTTACAATCATAGTCCTTGGATATGTCAAACACAGTAGTCAAAATATTTGAAAAGTAAACTTCCACAGTTGTTAATTCATGAGATTGTGTTTTAATCATACAGACTGTGAAGTTTTTTTGTGTTTCAAAAGCATGTCTGTTCCAACTTCACTAACAAACTCTGGCAGAAAGAAACATTGCAAATCCACGCACTCCTGCACCCAGAACTGGCTAATGAGTGTCTAATTACCTTACACTAAATGCAAAGAGAATTAATTTCTCTCCATATATGCATTTGCGTGTTGTGATATCTAGTTGTAAGTGGTCTTATATCTTTTTATAATAAATAACACAGGTCACAAGGGTATTTCACACATAAATCACAATGCATTGCATATTTGATCCAATATTTTTGTGGCATTTTTAGGTGAGCTTTCTAGAGATTAGAAAGCTTTTACATCACAGCTTTATAATACTTCTGATATGGATGGTTGGCTATGGCAAGGAAAGAATGAGTATGAGTTTTAGAAAAAGTGTACCACTTTTTCTGATAATCATTTTCCTAAGGTGCCCTCTCCCTTTGTATAGAAAGAGCTTTCTCTGTCCATCAGCCAAAACAGAACTTTCTTAAGCATAACACTTTTCAGACTGGTTTACTTTTCTTGATGAATGCTTTTTGGATGTGCTTACTGCTCAAACCTTTTGAGATCCTTGTGTAAAGTGGGCTATCAATCCAGTTTAAATTCCCTGCATAGGGTGTGTGGCATGGCACAGCATCAGGTGAATATAGCTGATGAGAAGATGTTCTGCAACTTTGTATTTAATAGCAAATGTGCCACCTGATTTTGCAACCTTTCTGAACAGTGGGTTAAAGAAATAAAATCATCACTTGCAGAAAGTATACACAAGCTTTGGAGACAATGATAATGTTAATTTTGGATGTGCTGTTAAACCTTATATACGTGCCAGCACAAACATGAGCTTAGAAAAACGTGGCCCAAGCACAAATTAGCAGTGATTGTATTACACAAGCTGTTGGTAAAATGGACAGTTGCTTCCAAAAGGTAGGTTCAAGAGCTAGAAAGGGCAGCAAAAATGTGCTTGACTTCAGCTTCCTATTTTTTGCAAAATTTGATCTAGGGGCTTTTAAAATGACTTATTTTTATGAATATTCAATATTTAAATGAGAAAACTAATGGCAGATGAACTGTTATTGTCACTAAGACATCATATGAGCTCTCATTTGTGGCCTGATGGGAGTCCGTGTTGTATTGTGGAGCTCTGTGGGTCTGTCAGAAAAAAAAGAAAGGAAGAGCATAAATACTGAATAGTTTAAAAAATATTAATTATGAGAATCAGTTTTCTTATATGGATGCTTTGAATTTATCATATCTGTTCTGTAATATTCTTCATAATACTCTGTAAACTTCTCCATGAACACTCCTATGAAACTCACTCATTAGCATATCAGGAAAATGCAGATGAAGCAAACTGAATTCTGTACTCTGGAAATACTTGGAGTAGTTACCTAGCATTAATCACATGTGGCACAGTAGCAAAAATGACAAAAAATACAGAAAAAATATTATGCTTTTTTTTTTAAACACCCCTCCCCCTTTTCCTTTTGTAGAACCATGTGGTAGTTTTGCGTGGCTGAGTTCTGGTGGAGGACAAGGGGGCAGCTGGAAGCTCTGTGCAGGCCCCAGATAGCTAACACCAGCAAACTCAAGGCCAGAGTCATTGTTGACCAAGGCCGAGCCCATCAGCGATGGTCACAGCACCTCTGGGAATCACATTTGGGAGAAAAAAACTGCAAGCATCCACTTACTGCCCGCAGAGAAGGGAGTGAGAAGATGTAAGAAACTGTGCAGACACCAAGGTTGGTGAAAGTGGAGGGAAGGCACCCCAGGTGCTGGAGAGAAAGATGCCCCAGCAGCCCATGGAGAAACCCATGGTAGAGCAGGTGTCCCTCCACAGCCCATGGAAAAGGCCAAGGCCCCACCTGCAGCCCATGGAGAGACCCCACGCTGGAGCAGGTGGAGACATATAGGAGATGCTGTGACCTGAGTTGGAGCAAGCCCCTGCAAGCACTTGCAGTCCGTGGAGAGATACAGAGGCACAGAGATGAGCATGGGAGGGAGAGATCCACGCTGGAGCAGGTTTGCTGGGGGAGGAGAGGATTGTGACTCCGTGGAGTACCAGGCTGGAGCAGTCTGGGTCTGAGAGACTGAGAGACATTCTGTGATTTTATGATTACACCCCACAGAAGTGACCCATGCTGGGGCAGCTGGTGAAGAGCTGAAGCCCCTGTGGGAAAGGACTCAGATTGGAGAAGTTCATGGAGGACTGTCTCCTGTGGGTGGGACCCCACCGTGCAGCAGGGGAAGGGTTTGAGGGATACCCCCCGCAGCTAAGATGGAAAACAAATTGTGAGGAACTGTCTGAAGCCCCCATTCCCCCAGTCCCTGCCCCTCCTCTTACCACAATGCGGGGGCCGGGTTGGGGTGTGGGGAAGAAGGGAGTGAAATCATGACTCAAGTGAAGTCTGCTAAGAAGGGAGGGGTGAGGGGAGGTGCTTTAAGATCTGGCTGTGCTTCTCCTTACACGACTCTGGTGTCACTGTGTGTGCAGCGCAAAGTAATAGATTAGAGAGTTTTCCCTCTATTCTGTGTTGAGTCTGTTTTGCCTGTGACACTAATTGCAGACTGATCTCTCCCTGTCCTTATCTTGACTTCTGAGCCTCTCAATATATATTTTCTCCCTTGTCCAGCTGAAAAGGGGAGTGGTAAAGCAACTTTCTGTTATCACCCACCACCTTAGATGATAGCAAAGTTTTACATGCAATAAACACACTGATTTGAAATTCTACTAGATTGATGATGCGTCACATGAGGATCCTAATAAGAAGTCAATTGTGATTAGAGTTCAAGGTTACAAGTGCAAGAAAGTAATTCTGAGGACTAAAGTAAAACCTACCTCTAGAAGTTTAACTGATAAATACCAACCACCAATGGAATT
This sequence comes from Hypotaenidia okinawae, assembly GCA_027925045.1. Taxonomy (NCBI): domain Eukaryota; kingdom Metazoa; phylum Chordata; class Aves; order Gruiformes; family Rallidae; genus Hypotaenidia; species Hypotaenidia okinawae. Next base: position 62,933,899 of record BSDF01000001.1, on the reverse strand, counting down.
TCACACTGCTAAAGTCTTATACCCTGGTCTTTTTTGACCAAGGGTATTTTATCCTTAATCAAGAAATACATTATTAATACCAACATCTATAATATAACTAAATATTTAGATTCTGACATACTCAGAATAGTTAGGACAACGATGCAGCAGGAAAGTTACACAGAAGTGCCGTGCACCAACTTTCTCGATCCTTGTTAGAAGAGCACCAGAACCACCTAGTGGAATTTTCATTTATTACAATCACTGTAAAATGCCATTTTGCAAGCAGTATAACAACATATGCTGCTGCTTTATGGAAAAGTTTGTATGCAGTATCACCACTGGATCATGGAAGTCAGGGCCGGGGAGACTCCTATTAGGTTTCCAACCTGCCTTCCTGCCATGTGGGGTTATATTACTCTGCTATACACTGTTTTTCACCTGCTTGAAAAGTATCATGATGATGTTCACTCTACTCATTCTGAGACAGTCTTCTAACTTTTCATATGCTGTGAACATTTTTATTTCCTTTAATTAATTTAAAATGGTCTTGTTTATTTTTTTTTTTAATGAATACATTACTCTGACACCTTTCTGGTTTTACACATTAAAACTATGAAGTTCTATCATGTTCCTTCTGCACTCTATAGCAGGATTAGTAACAGTATTAATTTTTTTCTTACTGATATCTTCTAAATTTGCTTTGTCAACTATCTGGTGAGCTTTTTGTTTCTACTATAAATTCCCAGAAGCACATCTTAGTATCTTTCTGTTGATGTGTGCAAAACTGTATGAGAATGATGCACAGGAATATCGAGGGCAACTTAAAATATGTTTTGATAACATGTCTTTTTATAGCTGTGACAACATAGTCAAACTTTATTTTATTCTAAACTAATCTCAGGAATATGGGCAGGAGTTGGCGATTCTGCATGTATGGCTCCTCTGTTTTCAGTGAGTAGGAAAGCATAATCAAATTTCATTCCTTCTTTGCCATAGATGTACACATTTTCTAGGAGACCACTACTAGAAAAGTGCTCATGAAAGTTTTCTACCTCTCAAATGTAAAGCAGCTATATTAGCTGAACCTGGGAGATACACAGAGCAATACTTTCAACAAGTGTTTGGTTTAACTGCCAAACACAGAATTAATATTTTAATACCTTGCCATGAAGTTTAAAAAGTATGATCTCATATAAAACCTATCCTTAGGAAATGCACATAGGTTCAAATATGTAGGTACAGCTGTAAAGAGCACAGCCCTGAGAAAACTGGGATCTGTGCTACTTGAATGGGACTTACCTTGCCTGAGTAAGAAACATGGGCCTTGGACACAGGAATTTAAAAAGAGAATCTGAAACTCTGCTTTATATGGGATTATTCAACACTTTTTCACAAAAAAACAGCATGTCAGAAAAATGAGGCTAAAGATTAAGTACTATCTACTTTGTCTACTCTTTGAATACATAGCTAACTGCATGGGTTTAAAAAGATATGGCAAATATTTTTCTGTTTTGTGATACAACTACCATAGAACTAAATGATGTATATAGTTGCAGGAATTAAAAAAACCCAGATGTATGACATATGACCTTTGTTAGGAGTTCGCAGAATTTAGCAGTCTGGTGCATCCAGGGGTTGTTAGTGATAAAATGTGTTGGTATACGGTGGTGTACTACAATAACTTTCAGAACACATCAAGACTTCCCAGTAAGTTTCCACAAAAGAGAAACAGGTTTCTAGGGAAAATAGTATTTATCTCCAAAGTTTTGATACTGGGACTTTTTTTTTCATTCTTCCCTGCACCCCCACTCCCCCACCTATGAACTACAGCTTATTATTGCTTTTAGTCAATAATTTCTATTCTCTTTTCCCATGTATGAAGCCATATTCAGGTTTAGATTGATATTCATCCTATGAAATGTAAGATATACATGAGAGAGACCTCAGTCCTCACACAAGTGTCCCTTTAAGTTAGCAGAGATAAATAAGCACCTTTAAGGCATGACTCATCTGGTGTAATTTAAGCATTTGCTTTAGGACAGGATGAATCATATAAAAGAAATGACTGTATATTTTCAGTGATTATAGGAAGAATCTAGACATGTATCTTCTCTGACTATGTCTGAGTTGCAAATATGAATTTCACTGATACATCCAGCACCTGAAATTTTATCCCTTCATAGGTACCTCTTTTGCTAAAGTAGAATATGATCTAGCATGTTCAGTACAGGTCAATGAAAACACTGACTTCTTCCCAATTGTGTAAAATTTCAAGTGATCACCTAGCTACATAAAATGTATTTTCAAGATGATACTTTTTTATACATTAAATTTTTTAAACTGATTTAAAAAACATACATTTTAAAATTTTTGAAATTTTGAAAAACAAATGTAACAAAGAAAGAAAGTTGAATTTTCAAAATTGTGATATTGTTATAATAATTCCTTAAGCCAATTTATTCCTTTGCTTTAGCAGAAATAAAATAACCTGGAAAGTTTCCAGTATATCCATGATTGAGTACTGTAGCACCAATTGCTGCAAGGAGCTTAAAAGTTAACATGTGCATATGAAAAGCACAGGCTTTTCCAACAATGCAATATCTTGCCACACTTCCACCCACTTAATCACTGGAATATGTAAAAAGACTAATTAGTATAATGCACAGATGAAAGACACAGTTGTGAATTGTGCCCAACATTGCCCTTTTTTGGTATAATTTAGTAGAGATGTACCTTAAAACCCTTTGTGGAATCTTGAATCCTTTTGGGAATGGTTGGTTAGATGATGCACTCTAAAATACTGAAGAGTCTGTCTGAGGTTCATTTTGTTTATCCATGAGATAAGAGAGAGACTGGATGGGTCAAAACACTGTGAGAATGTCATTGGTCTTTTTATTGCTTGTGCTGTTCTACCATATGAAGGCTGGCAAAGGAAAGTCTTAAAAAATAAAAGCCAGGGGAAGGAAGACATAAACAAGTTAAACATAACAAAAAAAAGCAGATTGGAAGAGTATATAGTAAATTATATTACCCCATTCAATAACTGTGTAATGCTTCTTTTTAATGTTACTATGTGTACAGCTTATCACCTATACACTTTGAGGTACCTCACTGCAACTGCCATTGCAGTTCATACATTTAAAGGTTCTCAAGAGCTGTATTGGCAAATGCACTGAATAACATGCAGGGTTATGACAGTATCAGTAAATTTTAGGAGGAGATAGAAAAGATCTCCAGAACTTTAAACACTCAGTGATGTATGTACCACCAAGCCAAGTTTTCAGCTGCTTGCAAGACTTCCTTGGTGAAAAGATACAAAAAGTTTCAGATATGTCCCAGCATGTGCATTGTACTGACCAGTGTTTGTTCTTTATCCCCAGTTATAACTTACTTTCAGCATGTCAACTAAACAGGATTAGGAACTCAGGTAGGAATCTCACAGTGAGAGCAAACAGAGCTCTGAAACATTTTCATGGAAACTGTCCTTCAGATAAAAGGGAAGAAGCAGAAAAAAAAAAGAACAATTAAAAGAATTAATTCCACATGGCATTTTTCAAAGCCAGGTGTCAGCTAGCTTCTGAAATAAATAAGGTATGTTGCATTCTTAATATTATTTTACTAGTTGCATGTAAAAAATGACTGTGGGTATTATCGGTAACACTCATCTCTCTTACAATTCAGTAGAATTATTTGCTGTACAGAGATATCTCCTTTACTGCATCATCCTACACTCACTTTGACAGATAATTGGGAAAGGTTTTCTGGTTTGTTTGTTTGGTTTTTTTATAAATAATGTTGCCACTTTCAAGGCATCAGTAGGACGTGACAAAGATTGAATCCAAGCACAAGATTTCAGATATTCAGAATTACGTCTGTTGTGATTCTGATGACAGATTTCTACAGTATCAGTAAACACATTTCTGATTCTCTTATTCACTTAAACTTACCTTGACATTTTCCCATCAGAAGATTTATATTTCAGACCCTCTAAGTATATTTACTGTCTTGACAATTGCTATATACACAGTCAAACCAAGTGAGTGAGTTCCAGGACCAAATAAAATTCTTCACTGCCCGATTAATGGCTCTGTACTGTATTATAAACAATATCTTCTTTGATTCTCAGAAGAAAAATACAGAAGCTCCTTGCATAGTTACGCAGAAGAAATACTTATGAGAACAAAACCAAATGGAATGCTAAAATGATTTTGCTTATAGAAATATAACAAATTGTCAGCAATAAACACAAATTCTCAGCCATTTTGCTTAACAGCACCTCTTGCAAAACAGTGAGAGGGTTTTATCCTTGACACATTGGAATAATCTGTGTTAAGTCCCCGGGGAAATGCAGAGAAGATAGCAGCCAGTTTGCTGCTTTTCCTTATCTGAATTCCTGAGACCATTAGAAATCTTACAGTGAAAAGCTGAAGAACATTATCCAATGCTTCATTTCTCCTATAATATATGGGGCATGTGGTCATCTTTCACATTTTCTGTAAATCATCATTTTGATATCCTGCAATTGTTTATTAATGACAGTAATAAAAATACTGAAGCTATAATTTTAGATCCTATGTTAGAGAGAAACCTAGGTGCTCTCTACCGATCCATGAAGATGATTCCCTGCTGCAAAGAGTCAGCAAGTAATTTGAAGGCTAAAGGAAAGCAGAGAAAAACTAATTGTGAAAATAATTTTGAGTATTTGAAACTCTCTAGTTGTGTAGTCATTTGTTTACATTTTTGATAGACCTAAAGTAAGGACTTTAACTTAATCTTTTTCTGGTTTATTTCATACTTACATACACTGTGTATGTTACTTTATCATGTATTTCTAGTCTTTCTTGCTAAGCCCATTAGCATCTAATGGCAGTTGTTTCCCACTCTTGAGATCTCATCCTTGCATATAACTCCCTCATTTACTACTAACACTTCTCAGTTCTCAGTTTCCTCTTTCCCACGCTTCAGTTCTACTGAATTTCCAAACCCAACCACTCCATATGCTTAGAGGCATATTAAACTTCTGTCATTTTTTTCCCCCTCTCACATTAAGACACATCTTATGCTTCTGCTTCCCAGGGAACCACAAATTAACACAAAAAATGTTCACAGATCAGAGCAGATAACCCAAGATAATGAACTTTTTTTTTGCAGATGTCGTGTACTAGTGCTACTGTACACTTTGCTATTAAAAGCAGGTAAGAAAAATGACTTCTGCTTGCAAACTGCTGCTCAGCTCCAACAAAAGCAGCAGCAGAGATCTTTCACTATTCTTTAATAATGCAAATTTATGAACTAGGCTGGCATTTTGTCACCCATTCTCATTGGCTGTGGCTTTGATGCTTCTCTATTGCTTATATAAATCTTACATAAATTTAACTCATAAGGCGGAAGCACAACCTACCTTGTATTTGGTTACGTTCACTAGGAACACAGTAGAACCATATTGCGTGTGGGAACACAAATGTTTAAAATACTTAGCTCTGCATAATTCTTGTTCTTTTGCTTTGTGTGTGCGCACGAGTGCACATGCATTTCTCTGTGGCTCACTGGAGGGGTAAGTACTTGAAAGGGAGACATTATGACTATGGTTTCCATGTTCAAGTAGATCACGCTTGGGGAACAGGGGATTGTGAGAAAAACTTTTTAATGACAGAGACCATCAGACAGTCCTCAACAGCTCACACACAACTACCCAATATGTTTATTATTGAATTTCTTGTCTTAAATGGTAGCATGGAGTCTAGACACTGAGAAAACCAGGCTGGCCAGGTGCTTGCTCTGACGCCTACAAAATCATAAATATTGCTACTTGGAGAACTGATGCATGTCCTTTCCTGATGAGCGTGTTCATGTAACCTCATTCTGGCTCAGAAAGGTTCTGGTCTAGCTTTCAACACCTGAACAAAAGTATAAGTAAGGATTATATCTTTCCAGTAGCTGCTGGTATTACTGCATCTTAATCATGTGCTTAATTTGTTGGTGAAAAAACATATATAAAACACTGTAAGAGATTTCAAAAGTGACTTTCTGTTTTGAAGCCCATAAAACTAGAAAGATTTCTCACTTTCTAATAACAGAGTAACAGATTTGCAACAGCTATATTGTAATTCATTATCTGAACACCATTTTGAATATCATTGCACATAGAAACATGTTTAACCGCATTTTCTCAAATTCTTTTCCAAATTATAGCAGTGACTTAAAATCCATGCAACATACTACTTTTGGATGAATACTGCATTTGTAAGATTGCTATACAATATGGAGAACATTTTTTAAAAACAAGCAATGAATAAGAAAAAGTACAAACTGAGGTAGGAATACTTGAGGAGTGCAATGTACATAACCTTGCAATGACTTTGTCATTATGAAAGGGATCACAAATACTTGCCAATAACTATTTGAAGGGTGTAAACATTGGAGCTATCAATGTGTTACTTACATCTGTAGAAAATTGATATAAATTTGATAACTGGAGGAACGGCATGTAAATTTGAAATAACACAGACTGAATATGAAAGGTTTCTCGGCACCTTCAGCTATGAGAATTTTGAACTGCCCTGTATGGAAAGGGACTGAAGCCTTATTCCTTTGAAAGTTAAAAACAACAAAGGCAAAATCCTTGAGGATGACTTTAACAACCAAAGCCCCGTTGGCTGTAGGCTGCAATAGAACTTTTTATAGCTAAGCGAATACTTCCCATCATCTTTATTGTGTTAAAAAATTCTGACTTTATTCTATTAATAATCTTGATATAATACTTTTCACCTCTTTTTTTCTTTTTTTCTTTTTTTTTTTTAAATCCAGGACTGTGCCTGTGTGGTACAAATGCAGTGGATTGCAGGGATATCCAAACCAGCTCTGAGCAGTGTGGGAAGGGAGAATCAGGCAGAAGACCCAAGGTAATGCTGCTGTCCTATTTCTGGCACATTAATCACTCTGATAGATCTATATGGCACAGCACTGCCTGTGCTCTTACACCTGAGAATTTTAACAAAATCTGCTGTACAGAGAAAAGCTTTCCAAAATGTTTCTGATCTTCAACATCCTTATAGCTAAAATGATGGCCATTCAGTCCTCTATTAAAACAGTTCATGAACAGAAAACAAGCAATGCTAGTCAAGATCTGATATATTCTTGGGTATTTCTATTAGAAATATCAACTCCGCACAATATCCTATATATTGTTGCATAAAAATAAAGATTTTAAAACATTTTAAAGAGGAATGATTTCTCCTTTTTCCTCTGCTGAATGGGAGAGTTAGTTGAGAAACACAGAATTCTTTTAGAAGGATCAAAATAGCACTGCAGTCCTTGAAAACATTATGTAATAAATCCTGCAGCTTTATTTCTTTGCAAACAGGGTATACCTCTTTATGATTTTTATCACTAGAAATTTCCTTCAAAGTAAAGGCAGAAGTATTGTTCTACAATAGTCACATTATTCTGTTCATTGGCTTTTATCTACCACAGACTTCAAGTATTTTACATTAAACTTCAATCAACATAATCTGTTTTACAATGCCATAAACTAGGACTATGAGAGGTAGGGTTTGGGGACAGCATATGCAAACATTCAAAAGAATCAATTTGTTCCAGAAAAGCTAGCACAAATATTGTATAGAAAACAAAATTTAAATAATCATAATTATTTTAGAGGAACTATCTTTACTACAATTTACAGTTATTATTGTAATAAAGGATGTTATCCTAAGACTGGATGTTTAGGAGGCCAAATTCAAAATAGGATGAGTTTAAAATAGCTAAATTAATATCTGTATAAAGGACATTATTTTAAAACAGAAATCAAATTTTCTTGCAGGCTCACCAACACTGAAAAGGTTAAGCTGGTAAAATATAACTCTTTATCCAGGGCTCCTCTAAGCTACTGAAAGCAGAACAAGTTGTTGCCTAGGAGAACAAAATATTTAGTGACTATTTATCTGTTTTCGCAGAGAGAACTTGTGGGCTGTGAGGAGAGGTTATTTTCTAGCTTTTTTAGAGAGAATGAAAAGTCTCGGGTTAGGCTGCTTCTGCTGTACTCTCTGGAAAGAAGATCTTATTCTGAAACTTGAAATATCAACCTTCTTATAGAACACGAAGATTTTAGACAGAAAATCAGACGACAAGGCAATTTATTTGCTGCCTGAATGGAAGGAGATTTTGTTAGGATACTTCAGAGACAGTACCCTCTCTGGCACTAGGTAGAGTAGGTTGCTTTAATAAAAAAATTATCCTGCATTATAAATCAATCATTTGTGCTACCTAGTGTGTTACAGGACAAGAAAATGATCCTGCAGGTGGAACACAATAGGTTCTAAAATTGCTCAGCTTTGATTATCAGTGCTAAAAATTGCTGCCAATCACTACCTGATTATAATTTGTTTTGAAGAGAGCGTGGGGCAGAGGGAAAGAAAAAAGAGAAAAAGAGAGGGGGAAAAAAGCTCTGGTTTTAAGTATTCTAATATAAGAACAAAGATTTACCTCAGAAAAGAGGCAAAATTGATTGTTAAAAATTTATATAATTTCATATGACTAAAATCCTTACATTAAAAAATGTAGGAGATGGGAAACATTGATCAGTAAATCTAGCCATTGTAATCTGCAGATTTCTTTTAAACAATCTTATTTTACTATCATTTTTTCATCAGAAAACTATTTTGATTATTACCATGGTATAAGGAATTATAAATAAAAAGTCAGGGAAATTATTTCAAAATATTTGCATCTTCTCTTCTATTTAAATAACCTCTAGTGCAAAACGATAGCAGGTAGATTACAAAAGTATCGTAATACTAATAAAAAATAAATGCCATGGAAATGTCCACAATGCAAATGCTTTCCCTTTCTTTACCACGTTGTACTGTAAACTGAATAAAGCAATGTATTTGAACTAAAAGAAGCATTTTTCCTCCCACTTCTCCTGAGTCTGAGCACTACCATGATCCAAGGTGGGAGTAGGAAGAGGTCAACAGTAGATGGTTTGCAGAAATTGCTGTGGTTTATGTCATCTCCTGATCTTTTGCAAGTAACACTATAGACTATTTTACACTACCCTGAGGAACAGATGGAAATTTGCACATCAAATCACTCAAAGGCTATGAGTTCACTACCTATGCAAAATGTCACACGCAGAAATTGCATGCAAGAGTTAAACATGTTACGAGGTTACAATATTGGCATATGGATTTGTGGTGGATAAAGGGCTTCCAACAAGATTTCTAGAAACATCCACCGCAACAGTGCAGCACAACAGTTTCTAAATGATCAGTAACGTCCACAATAATTTAGGAAATGAGTGTCTGATGGAGATGCTAACAGTATTCAAAGGAGAAAGAACCTGAATGCAAGAAAATAATTTTCAAACGTGAGATCCAATGGAGACAATTTACTGTATGATAGCAATTGGTAAGTATTTCATTCTTGCAAAGAAACAAAGATGTGCATTACTAAAATCTTTTCAAGACTTCTCTGGGTGCTCTGCATGAAGGAAATCTACACAACTACTGCACATAGAAAATAATTGCTATTTGTATAATATCTCATAACATTTTTGATGTGCAATGAACCTACTGGTCCCATTTTAAAGGGAAATAGAATAATTCGGATTTATCTGTTGCATTTACAACTGTAGCAGCTTCCTCAAACCAATCAAGGTTGTGCATTAACCACTTCAAAACTGTATTTAACATAAAAGCCACCATAAAGGTAGTAGCAAATATTTTCTTGAATGTCTTATTGTATCCCATACATAGACTACTACTTTAGTAACGAGTGAGAAGATCTGAAGTTCAATCTGCCTGGCAGAGAACCTGAAAGATTCCCATATAACTTTCAAAGGCTACAAATACACTTTTCTCAGTAAAACAGATACATTTGTTTTTGCGGGAGACTTGTGAGATTCTCAAGCCTTTTTATGCTACCTAGAAACTTTGAAACACAAGGCTCCTGGTTTTAACCCAGCACGTCAACAGAGTTGCTCTACAGAGGTGGAATTTGCATTTGAAGTGTGATAGTCCAACAATTAGCTTGCTGGATAATTCTTTACTTTCAATTATTTACATTTATATATAAATATACACATACATACATATGTGTGCGCACACATGTTTATATATGTAGCTGTCTTAAAAGTATTGGTTTATATAAATTAGTTTCAATTACTTTCCTAATCAAGTACACTAGTCACGTGTTCCTGAATGTTTGGAGTAGCAAGGAAAGAGTCATACAGAGAATTTTCTATACTCAACAGCTGTAATTTTAATGGAATACACAGTAAGTTGAGATCCCCCAGCCTATTGCTAATGCAGACTCACAGTCTTGAAAACTCTACTCATTATCAAAATTGTTGGAGCCATTTAGAAAGCAACTACAGGAAGAGCTATGGGCATCTTTATCAGACAGCAGTGTCTGGGAGATCAGAAAGAACTGTGGCTTCAAGCACAGAAAAGTCTGTGGCTCTCAATTCTTTTCAGTGATCAGAAATCTAGCACAGGACTCTGATACTGAGAGGAAAAGGAACAGGGATTGTAGATCTTCAGTCACAATGTCTGAGGACAGGCCTCCTAAGAAAAAGGTACCTTTTCGTAGTACGGAGCCTGGGAAGTTAAGCTGTCAAGTGAGCTCTATATTACTGACCACAGAATCACAGAACATTAGGGGTTGGAAAGGACCTCAAAAGATCACCTAGTCCAATCCCCCTGCCAGAGCAGGATCACCTAGGTTAGGTCACACAGGAATGCATCCAGGTGATTTTGAATATCTCCAGAGAAGGAGACTCCACAAATTCTCTGGGCAGCCTGTTCCAGTGCTCTGTCATCCTCACAGTGAAAAAAGTTTTTTCTTATATTCACATGGAACCTCCTATGCTCCATCTTGCACCTGTTGCCCTGTGTCCTATCACTGGGCATCACTGAGAAGAGCCTGGCTCCATCCATTTGGTATGTGTTACCCAATCAAGCTGTGGAGTTGCTATTTGCTTTGCTGGAGTAGATGTGGAGGCTGCTAAGTAAGACACTAACCTGGTCAAGGAATTTGAATGCAGTAGGTGGTCCATTTCTAAGTTCTTAAGACAGAGACTATAAGCTGTACAGAGATTGTAGCCACATTAGTTGGCTGAGGCTTCAGGAGAGTTTTGAGAGCCAAGTTCAACACAGTGGTTGCTATAACAGCTATAGGTTTGAGTTAAAAGCAGTTCTGACTTTGAAATTAGACATGTATAGCCGGCACTCTGCATATCGGAACTGTACAGAGGAGGACTAGAAAGACACAGAGAAAACAGTTCTCAAAATTTGGAATGTCTAAGTGGTCTAAGACTCTTCTGTTTGAAATGACTGAAAGGAGAAATGATGGAAATGTGTAAAGCAAACCATAGCACAAAACCAGATAAATAGAGAAAGAACTGAAGGATGAACATTGCTAGCAATAGTGTGTACATTTTTGCTTAAAACCTTCTTGTTTTCTGAGGACTGGATGCTGATAAAATTGCTGATAATTTTTGAAAAGCGTTCAGGGAAGGCTCACTGAATACTGGCCTCTAAGCCTGTCTCAGGCAAATTACTAGGAGTTCAATATTGCATACCAGTAGTGGACATACAGGTAAATACAACCAGGAAGACTTAAAGTGCTTGCATTTAAAGGCACCTTATACCTCAAAAGCCTGTTAAAGTTCTTTGGAGCTTTCAAGAAGTTGAGGTTGCTGATCTGCTTGTTTGCCTGTTCTGAAGTATTTTGATTAAGCCACTCTTAAAAAGCTTTTAAGAAAAAAACCCCAATAGCCATGACATTAAATCATAAGACATTCTTTCAAGGATAAATACCTGGTTAAAGAAGGAAACAGTAGAAGAAAATGCAATTTTTCACCATGGAGGAAGGTTCTTAGTGAACTTCTGAAGTGATTTTTGAACAGACCTCTGCTTTTCAATGTATTTATAAATTCCATGGGAAAGAAGACTAGAAGTAAGATCACAAAAATTCATGACGATGATAACTCATTCAAGGTAAGAAAGACAAGAAACAGTTGGGAAAAACTCCAGAAGTCCTTGAGCTGAACCTGACAAATGGCTAGAAAAATGTTATGCAGTTCATAATATGCTTGTTCTGTCCATGTAACCTTCCATGGTTATCTGTTTAAGGTAATTTTTTTAGACAGCACAGTGAGTTAGGCAGACCTTCTGATCTGTTTCAGTATGGACATCTTTGTGATCTTTCATTCTTACAGTACAAAACCCAGTGGACTGAGATGTACAGGTCATGTAGCAGCCTTTAATATAAATAATCCCCTTTCCATGCAGTATGTAATTAAATTAAATTGTGGAACTTGTTGATGATGTTGTGAAGGGTTGAAAATACTTTTTTATACCTCGTGGAATCCAGTCCATTGTTAGCTATTTTCTCTCTCTAGTAACTTTGATCTGACCCTGAATAGCAATCATTATACCCTAATGTAAACCAGGAGTGCGATTTCTGAGAGACAGTATCAAGAACACTTCCCCAAAAGCTCAAACTCTGGGCAGTAAGAAACCATTTTACAGGAATTTTATAATCATCAATTTTACATTTGAAAGATGGGTGTACAAAACCAGAAGCAGCTTGCAAGTGCAGGATGAACTAATGGAGAAGAAATGTAAACCAGGCCACTTGCATGTAACCCTCCTCCCAGGAGTTCAGCTATCTGTGATACAAGGCCTACTTTCAACAGAGCGCAGCTGTGCAACCATTCTTGGTTTTCTTCTGAGGAAACTGCTAGGGCGTGAGAACGAGCTGTGAGAGAGCACACAGGCTGGAAGCCTACGAGATTAGAAAGGTAAAGTTGCAGACATAAGTAAGATTGTTGAGGCAAGGGAAACTGACACCTCCAGGATAACAACACTCACATGAAAAGGTATGAAAACCCAAGGAAAAAAAGGAAATCAGAAGACAGCAACTCAGCAATATCATAGATCAGCCTGCTCCAGGGAGCAACAGGGGCCAGCCCCCTCCTACCTGAGTGTTGACTACTTGCCCGGTAGACTTAGTGACTCATTGGTGGGGGTTGATTTAATGCCTAGTTCATTACCCCTACAATGTATTGTGTGTGTTAGATGATAAATAACCTGCTTTGTGCTTTTAAGCTGTTTGTATCTTGCCTGAAGAATCTCTTTGGTAAAAGTTCCCTGAAGAGAGTGACTCCCCGAGGGGAGGGTTACGTAAGTAATCTAGAATTACAGACAAGAATAATATGATTAGTCATGTAGAAGAGCATTTATATTTTAAAGCCCAGGTGTACACTTTCCATGGGCTAGGGGATTTACGAATACAGTGGACTTTTTTTTTCTTTTAAAAGCAGATTATATGTATTTCAGAAAAGTTCCATGTAGCTACAGCAGCAAATAAATGATATCTGAATCTGGGTACAGGATCTGACCTCTCTAATGAGCCAAGAAACCTGGAAGACTAACCCAGAAGTGTTGGAGCAGACAGTTCTGGGAGAAGGCATTCTAAAAACTTACAATCCCAGGATAAGGGAATTAGAACAATACTTCCCAGGAAGCACAATACATGAGAAAATAATGAAGCCAACGATCTGGGAAAATTCTTGGTTTAAATGAATAATTAGTGAAACAGAATATAAATTTCAAAGTCTGGCATGTTGAAAAGGACTGAGAATGCTGGTGAGAGCTCACAAGAAAAACGAATAACTTTTAAAATGAGTCTTCAGATTCAAATGGTTTAAGTATTTGTTGCTTGATTCATGTGAAGAAATGCATATGCTATATATGTATACATGAAAGTCTGAAAGAAACTAGCATATAAGTTAGAGCAGATGTTACCTTGCTGAAATAATGTGCATTAAATTGTAGGCATCTGTCTACAACCTCCTTTCTGGCAGTTGTAGGGAAAGCCAAGGTCTCCCCTCAGCCTCCCTGTCTCCAGGCTAAACCACTGCAGTTCCCTCAGCTGCTCCTCCTGTGACTTGTTCTCGGGACCCTTCACCAGCTTCCTTGCTCTTCTTTGGACGCGCTCCAGCACCTCAGTGTCTGTCTGGTAGCCAGGGGCCCCAACCCAAATACAGTAGTAGAGGGGCAGCCTCACAAGCACTGACTACTAAGGGACAGTCACTTCCCTAGTCCTGCTGGCCACACTGTGTCTCATAGAAGCCAGGATGCTGTTGGCCTTCTGCTGGCCAGCAGAACACCAGAAGTGCTGTTGGGCTCACCGGCTTATACTTAGCTGCCTGTCAACCAACGCACCCAGGTCCTTTTCCACTAGGCAGCTTTCCAGACACTCTTCCCCAGGTCTGTAGTGCTGCGGCAAGGGGTTGTTATGACCCAAGTGTGGGACCTGGCACTGAGCCTTGTTGAATATCATACAGTTGGCCTCAGCCCATCGATCCAGCCTGTCCAGATCCCTGTACAGAGCCTTCCTACTCTCCAGTAGATCAGCACTCATATTAAAGCTAATCTTATATAGCATCTCTGTATTTCAGTAAGGAGAGACAAACATGCAATCCAGATAATTAACCATAATTTAACCACCTTGAATCATCCTCTGTATGATCCTCTCTTTTGCCATCCTTTATAGTTTGTAAAGGGAATTTAGGGAGCCTAGCTTCATTCAGCTGCAGGGAGATTTTGAGAATATGCTTCTTTCTGTCTTTCAAAAAATGAACTTTTTGCTTTAATAACTTAATTATATAGATTTATGCCCTGATGTAGAATAAAAACATCTTGGTCAGCATCACACAGGGAAATTCAGAGGCATGGGGTAAGTAAAACACACAATAGGATATTGAGATGCATTATGATAAAAGATGACCCTATTGCTAGTTTTAATCTAGGAAAAAAAAAACCACTTCATGAACTTCATCCACAGAAATAGAAGTTGATGGTCAGAAAAAGTGTAGAAAGAAAATAATAAAGAATTTTCATTTTCTAAAATGTGCTTGTGAAAAATTAAATGTCCATTTCTCTCCCTTGTCCTCTCAGCTACGCTAGTTTACCTAAAAGAAGACATTATCTCTACATTCAAGTCTGTGTTTCCTCCTCCAGAAGACATGGGTGATTTCCCAATGGCTTAATGGAAAGAAGTACCAAATATAAACTAAAGGATTCCTTGCACCAAGGCAGGAATGGGTTTTAAGTTAAATTCAGTAGCTGCAGCTGTTTAAACGGATGGCTAAAATGAAAGTTATGGTATCTGTAGCCCTTGATACATTTTACTGCATATCTGGCTTAGGTGCAAAGGAAACTTCTTGCTCTATCTACAATTTTAGCACCAAGAACCACCAAAACAAGGGTACTCCAAATTCTTTTCAGAATATTGTCTGGATTTTTTTCTCATATTTTTCAAGTGCCCTGATTCTGACCTACTCAAGCTGGGAGCCCTATGCCAGGCTTAGTGGCTTGGACCTTTTTGCATTCCTTTATGAAAAACCCTCTCTAATAAACTCTTGTTTGACATCACCTGAATGGGAAGTGAGACCTTTGAAATCTATTTTAGACAGCGGGCCTGCTGGTCAGAGATAAGTATCTTGTTCTGCCACACTGCACAATGCTTCAAACCAATTTCTTGTCCATTCCTGAAAGATTCCCCTCAATTGAAATAGAAAAATAACAGTAAATAATTTTCTAAGCTACAGATCTTCTCAGTGAACATTATCTCTTGAGAGTTAGCTACTGCTGACTGGTGGGAATTAAATATATACTGACTGAGCAAAAATAGAAATTCTGAGACTGTAGAGCTGGTTTATCTACTATGGTCTTGAATAACATAATCCAGTAATATATTGTGGGAGAAATATTTATCTCTTTAGGCATCTGTAAGTATACAAATATTATATAGATACCTATATAATATTAACTGCTTCTTTTTGCAACTCATGGCAAAATGAATGTTTTCCCAAGAAGTATAGGCCCTAAACAAGCAGGTGTTAAGCTGTAAAGTTGGAGTGTATATACTAGTCTGGTTTACACCAATTCTACAGAAGTGCTGTTACCTTCAGGTACTTTCCTTTTTATGGGTTTAAGCAAGTTTGGAATCAAACCACCATCCTTTAATGAGGTTTTAATGATCCACTTGGGGGAGCTATAGGGTAATTTGTTCCCGAATTGATTATGGCAAAGTTTTTGGGATGCAAAATTAAGTTACAGAAGACAATGTGATCAGAGACTTCCACTTTTTTTTTTTTTTCCAACTTAGTGCTGGTTTTTAATCTATAATAGCTTCAGGAGCAAAGGGTCCCCGGTTATTCAAATTCCAACCACTTACAGAAAAAAAGACAGTTGTAAATAGCTTAGCAACAGACATGCATAATAGCATCAATCATATCCTGTCTTCAATTATACACCTACAACATACATTGAAGGCAACAGACATAACATGTTGAGACAGAGTTCAGTTCTTACTCTAGATTTTTGTGCTAGTTATCATCATTACCTCTAATGTGCCAGCAAGAAAAAAAATTCTAATATGCAATGATTTTTGTCTTGCAGTTAATGTGAAATATCTTCTTTTTTTTTTCCTTCCTGTTATTTCTTTTCTTTAGATGCTGTTCTTGGGCTATACCTACTTGTGCCTCATGCACCAGTTGCTGTGATGTGAATCACGGCTTCACGCCATTGTCACGTTCTCCATTTCTCCAGCCTGGGACATACTGGGAACTGTTTCTCAGTATAAAGCTGTATCAGCTGCTCTATCTTATGCTTGGCTGCCTATGGTTACTGATAGGTCTTTGACTGTTCTGGGAGTTAGACACTAATTAGAGGCAGAGCTTTAGTAGCTCCTGTGTTGGTAGGAAAAGCACAGCCTTTTGTCTGTGAAGTGTCAATAAAATCTGACATTGGGCTTTTCTCCATGTAAGGATTATCCTAAAGTTCAGATAAACTGACAATATAGTTCATTTCAAAACCCACAGCAGATCTAAAACTACAATCATCTATCTTTTATAAAAGGAAAAATCCCTAGGTTTCAGACACATAACTTACATGAAAACTCCACTGGCAAAGCTGTACTGTCAATGTCTTGGCCGAAACAGTACAAAATCCATTTCATTCCAAATTACTCTGCAGTGCAGTCCACATTAAAGATTATGGTTGCCCATATGTGGGCACCTAACTGTCTCATGTAAATAAAGTTTCAAGAAAAAAGTGATAATTAAATAAAATATTTTGTCCCTTTAAGCAAAATTTACTAACTATATTGAAGGTTTCCTAATTTTATGTTTAATTTAGCCAAATAATGTGGAAAAAGTAAACTGTAAGTATCTTTACAAGAAGTACTGTTGCTAGGCACTTTAACAGCAAAGGCTTATGCTTTGTAGCTATAAACTACCAAAATCTATTTTTAAATGTCATTCATCATCCTGAAGCTGTGACACAGTCATGCTGATTGAATACCATGCTAAAGACAATGGCAAAGCAAATGGAAGCAAAGGGTACTCAACCTAGATATGGGCATGAAAGCTGTAATCATTAACGGTACTTGATGACAGTATTTGTGGTACAATTTGCTTTTTTGCTTTCTCTTTGATACTTGTAAAAGGAAAGTAAGATAATGTATTTAGGAGGAACTACTGCTATAAATTGATCAACTTACATTAATTAATTCAATCTCCCAGATTTTTTTCACAAGGTCCATCGATGTATAGCCATTAATTAGAAAAGATTTGGTATAGTCACCCAGTTCAATGGAATCCAGCCATTCAGCTACAGAGGTGGGGTTGTAGCCATCATGACCGACCTGCTTCATCTGAAAAACAAGAATGAGTAAGAATTACTGATAGCATTAATTAAACATCTTTCAGAACAGCAATTATTTATATTGCTTCCTTTGGATCAGAGTTATCTTGTTCTCTGATCAACATTCTTCCAATGATTAGTACAACATGAAAACACTTTGTGAGCAAAAGCACTAATAAAACATAGCTTTCAATGGGTCTTTTCTCTTATGTCTGCTTGCCTCTTAAACCATGGCGTACCAGGACTGTAGCATAAGTTCTATTCTTACTAGACATCAGAGAAGGCTTATGTCTGCTTGCCTCTTAAACCATGGCATACCAGAACTACTGTAGCATAAGTTCAGTTCTTACTAGACATCAGAGAAGGCAAAAGAGTGAAGAAGAAATATTATTAATATCCTGAATGCACAAAGATGTCAGATCTGTACCTAAGATTTCACAGAAGAAGAAGAAATTAGACTGAGGAGTGGATCCTTTGGTATCGAACTGCAAATGAAGCATATTGCCTTCGTTGTACTATTCCTAATTTATCTCTCCCGTTAGGGTATCTGATATTTTAGAATGGTTGAAGCTGCGCTAAAGTTTTCCACCCTCAGGAGAGGCTTAAAAAGGTCTCTTTGCTCTACCTGGTCCCATTTTTCATGGAACTCCTGGGAATTTAATATATTTCAGCTTCCTCTTTGTCTGTTGAGATTGGACAACTGAACTAAATATTATTGGTTTGGGATTGACAGAATGACGCAGAGAGAAGTGCATCACCTGCATTCATGTAGGAACATGGGCACAGAAGGCATAACCACGTAAATCCTGTTTTCATAACAAACCAAGAAACACAACTTGCATCTTACTGTTCTGAATTTCTGAAGCTACTAAGAAGTAAAGAACTGCAATTTCTCTTTCACAATTGCTTCTCAGTGACACAAATGAAGAGTTTCAAGCTAGCCATTAAAGATAAAAATGTATAAAGCCTCTATGTGAGCAGCTTGTTACACCATACTGTTTTTAAGCAATTTGAAATACTGTCAGAAGTAGAATAAAGCAGAAAAAATTATGCAATAGCCTCACTTATCAACAGCATTATACACATGTATAATATAACTACTGCTAACCTGATAATACACCGAACTGGTAAACTGTTAAGAAGATTTAGAGGTTTAGAAACCTTGTGTTTTGCAAAGGATCTCCCAGCTGTGCAAGAGTGACACTGTGCATGGTGAAAGCCAGTCTCCCATTTCTGCTGGCTTATGTATATTCCTACTTCCTGCGAAACAAGGGGACTGTGACAGAAACATAATGCTTTGAGCTTAAGTTTGAAGCGAGCGTCAAAGTAATTTAACAAGGAGAGAATTTTGATCTTAATATTGTGCCTGACCCAATTTATTCCTCAGAGTTTATTTGAAATACAATTTGGATTCAAAGCAGAGAAAAAAATTACAGTCTGCATTTGAAAGCCACAGTAGTTTTAGTTGATCTGCCTGTTCAAATGCAGAAAGCCAGCGTGTCATGATCTTGATCTCGGTTTCCTGCAGTATCAGAGAGGAATGATGCAGACACACCGCATCATGGATATGACAGTTCACTCTTTGGTCTTTTGCTGCGGGTGTTGG
Source organism: Hypotaenidia okinawae (assembly GCA_027925045.1). NCBI lineage: Eukaryota > Metazoa > Chordata > Aves > Gruiformes > Rallidae > Hypotaenidia > Hypotaenidia okinawae. The sequence continues at coordinate 62,914,594 of BSDF01000001.1, read as the reverse complement.
ATATAAAATATAAACAGAAATATTTAAATGATGTAGCGAAATCCTTAAGTCATGACAGAGAAACAAGAGAAATCACATAATTAAGAATAGGAATCGTAAACTTTCAGGTTGTTTCTGTAACAAAGGAGCCATATTAGAAAGTGAGAGTTGTGTTTCATTGTTGAACCTGACATTACTGAATTTAGTTTCAGTTTAAAATTTAAATTTAAATTTCAAATTAAATTCTTAGATGTCAAATGCATGGCAAATTCTTCTTTCATCATCATTCAGAGTCACTTCAAGTTTTAGATTTACACTACTCTGTCCAGCAGACTGAAAAAAAACCCTGTAGCTCTGAATCCTAGGAAACTTACTTCAAGAACTGATTTGAGATGAGGTATGCTTAAACAACTGACACTTGAAAAGAACGGACCCTAGAAACTGATGAAGAATAATTTAATATAGGGAAGACATGAAGATGGTGTACAGGGCCCCAGGGAACACACGGCTTTTGAAAGATATAAGGTATTTTTGTTTTCTTTTTCTAACAAAGAAAATCAAAGCACCTTCAAAACAATTTGCTAAGTATCTAGATGGGGCCTGTTAAGTAAATTATTTATTTTTATGATTAATAAATTCTGAATTTTTTTTTTTGGACATGCTGATTGAGAAATCTCATGTAGTTTGGTCCCTAATTCTGGCAATGCAAGCTCTATATAAAGCAAACATAGCATGGGAAGTTTATGAATTCTCAATTCCCACTGAAGACCTGTCAGAAGGGTTGTTAAAGTAGATATCACTCTACTATGGTGTGTTACAAAGGCCTGCAGGCAAGCAAATGCAGGCCGACAATTCAATAAACAAAAGACAGAACAACTGAAATATATGTGACAATTTCACTCTTTGGATTTGGTGCCGATAGGCAAAATTGTCATTAGGTCACTCAATACGTGAAAATACACCATCCTGTTGATGGACAGCAGCAGGGTCTGCAGGCATTTTCCCTTTCCCAGCCCCAGAGTTTGGGCTACCTGTGTCCCAAGACTGGATGAGGGAAGGTTCAGCTGTGGAGCTTTGGATCAGACCCATGTGAGAAAGAGCAGTGAGAAGCCTGGTCAGGGCTGCTCCACCTTCTGCAGGAGCTGCATGTGAGCTCAGGTCCGTGTCCCTGACACTCACCCAAGCTATGCCATAGGTATGTCTGTGTCCAGCCATATTCCTTCCTGGTCCTCATCCATTGATTCAAGCTCCCAAATGACCATGTCACATCCCTGTCCCATGAAGTTGCCCTGGAATATTGCAGTCTGTGGTCACTGCTACCATCCCTGCACTGCTCGCCTTGTGCATGTATTCCTTGCCTGCCTCAGTGTCTCCACTTGGCTCCCAGACCACCTACCCTGGCAGGGTAGCCACCTCCTGCTGCTCCTATCACAGAAAATTAATCTCAGAACTAGAATATTTGCCAGCAGTTTCAGCACAAAAGCAGTATTTTCTTTTGTCATGAGCCAAGAACCAATCTCTTATCTAAAACATATTTTCTACAATGTGTCTAACATATAAAAATTAATAAACTTTCAGTATCTGTCCCCCTGTATGGAAAGTTGTGTTCTGTCCATTAATAACATAACCTACCTTATTAACTGTCATTCATAGCTGGTCAAATGTTTTCCTTTCAAATATTTATTGACAGATTGGTTATCTAGACATGACAGTATGATTAACAGTATCTGCTTCTCATATGAAATGTTACACAGTTTTAAAATAAATAAAAAAACCCACCCCACTTCTAAATATCTGCCTGGAAGTGCTACTCCTTTATTTTATTAGCGCTCCAGTTCCATTGCATCTTATCCCAGTCCTCATTAATAGCTTGTGGCCCTGGGATTGTTTGTATTTATTTTTTTCTATACTGCACCACAATCTTTGATTCCTCTCACAGATCGTTTACACCATGAAGGCTTCCTTGCTGATGCTATTTGCTGATTGATTTTCTTTTTGCTTTTTTTTTTTTTTTAAAGAAAAAGGCACTCTCCCATCTATTGACTGTATTTCCATGTATAATATTTCAATCATTTTGCACCAGCTACAACATGTGCACCTGTGGTGTCAAACATCTAAGAAGTTACGTGCACACTGTTTGACTCAGAGTAGTATAAAACCTCTAAGCTTCAAGTCCTGACAGCCTTTCAAATATTAAGTGCTCATAAACAGGGCCAGTATTGTTCTTCTGCAGACACTGCTGGTAGTTCATTTGGTTGTTATCTTTAAAGAACAGTACCAGTGTGAGCTGTGTCACTGTGGATGATTCCAGCATGCCAACTATGGAAAAGGCTTTGAATGAATCCCTTAGGCTTTAGAGAAAAATAAATGTTTGAGAAAAATAAATGTTTAAGAAAAATAAGATACAAATGAAGCATAGAGAAAGACGCAAAGCATCAGAGAGTTCTCTCCTAGGTCCTATTGATCTATCACTAGTATCGCCTCTTTTGAAATGAAGAGAAAGCAGAAGCCAGAAAGAGCTGTTTCTCACAATAAAATGGTAATGTCACGTAGCACCCTAATGGGTGGAGAAGTCCTTATTAAGAAACCATCTTTGACATCACTTTTTACAGGTGCATCACTGCTCTTATCCATGTAGTATTACATTAGGATAGAAGGTACTTGAGTTTTTGTCTCTGAAAGGTAGCCAAATAAACACCGACGAAGCTTCAAAGTAATCACGTATGCACCAGAAACATCAAGGTGAATTCAGTAACACGGACTATTACCAGTTTCCTCTGATCTTCTCAGACTAATACTATTTTCTCCACAGGTAATATCACTACCTTGTGCATCTCGACTCTGTGTGTATTAAAATTAAGCTTTTTATCTGCTGTATAAGGAAAAAAGAGCTGGGTCGACTTTCACAGCTTTTTTAATGATGGCTATGACCACAGCAAATTTACGCTTGTCTTGGTTTGCAAGAAAGATCTTTTTAGCAAGCACAGACTGCTTTCTTTTAAACTGCTGGCCCAGCTGAGAGATCCAAGCAGCACTTTTGGGAACTTGCGTGAAACTATGAACCACCAGTGTGAGGAATTCCGGATCATTGATACATATCAGCTCTTTTTTTTTTCCCTTTCTCCTTTTCTTCCTATCTGTGTGGGTTGTCTGTTATGTGTTACGTAGTTTACAAATGTGATCACCTTGAACTTGTGGTGTTGGAAGGGGAGATCATTCCTTCTCTGGAGCAGTGAAAGAAAAGGCTTGGGGAGGGAAACCTCTGAAGTGTCCTGTCAGGTCCAGGGTGACCACATGGAGCTGCTGCCTGCAGAACCCATGTAGAAACTGAGCCAGCATCAGAGGCAGAGAGGCAGCTCTTACACGGGATGGTTACAACTCCCTAAAGGCCTGAGAAGACTTTGCATTTGCTGCTGTTGAGAAAAGCACTGAGTAAAAACAAGGACCTGCCTGCAAATACACCATGGGTGAGGAAAAGCTCTATGTAAACCTTTTGGTTTCCTATTCTGTCTACCTTGTCACATACCTTAAAAGTTCACTGTTCAAGCCTGTGTTCTAAAAATGTTTGACTTTTGTTTCTGCTAATCAAAAAGCCTTTTGACTTCTCATGGAGCTTACTATAAAAAGACGGTACAGGCACGTTCACTCCACAGTGCTGCCTAATTCGGGATCCTGCCCCAATGGTAAATCCAGAATACTAGATTCAGAAAACTGAGTTCAGAATTTCCCACCCAAGATTGCCAGCATTGTAACAGGCACCTTTTCTATGATTTTTGCAGTCAGAATCTATCTTCTGAATTTAAAGGTAAATAGATATGCACACACACTTTTTTCCCCCGGAGAAAATTTTTAACAGATCCACATCCAAAAGACTGAAAAGACCTCCTAGCTCTTCAGCAGACACAAAATCTGGGACAAGGGAAGAATAGGTGTCGTTTAGTATTACTGAGGATGATGTATGCAACAATTCAGGACATTTTGATTGCATAAGATGTAATCATAAGAAGATCTAATTCTGGAATTTTTGGACTAAGTAGAAGCTATGGCCTTTGATCTCAAGAGTTTCTATAATGTCTAAAAGTAGTCCTGTGGGTATTTTCTGGTATTCCAGTGCATAGAGCTAGAGCTTTAAAGGCATGATTTCAAAAACTGGATATTAGGATAGAATGACATCACCAAAGTCAACTTTCTTCCTTTGCAGGATCCTGGGTAGCTCTGCCTGTTTGACTTTAGACAACTTGCTATCAACTGCACCTTTAGTTTTTTATCCCACTCAGGGGTTAAGCTAGTGGTGATCTTTTTGGCCCAACATTACTGTGGTTTGATGACACAGTACGGTTTATTTTGCATTTGCTTGCTTTGCAGAACAGGCATGGTAAGAACTATCCAGCTTTCCTTTTGGGGGAAAGTGAACCCTGAATGAAGACACAAAGATCTGAATCAAGTGGTTGACAGCCTTACCCCCTTCAATGAGAGGAAGCACTTGTGTACATGTGGACCAAAAGGTGGAGGTATACCTTTGCATCAGCTGTCAACTGCCTTTATCTCTTCATGGCTCGTATTATTTTACTTTCCTGATGATTTTTATAATGTAATTGCCTCACTTTCTGTCACCTAGCTCAGAACTGTTTGCTGAATTAGTTGTTTCTGTAGCAATTTTATCATCATTCACCTTTTACTAATGCTACTTTTGGTGATGGTCAGAAAACCCATCAATCTCCTTAGCATCACAGAAGATCCCACAGGGTGCTGACTAGAGGCCCAAGGAAGTCATGCTGCTCATCAATCTGTGCTTTCTGATAGCAGGATAACCTGGTGTCAGTATCAGGAGGCTGCTGACTTCATGATTGTTGTGAGGAGTCCAGAGGTGTCTATGCTTCTGTGAGGCGGCCAGTGAACCAGCTACAGAAACAACCAGAGACAGATGAAGAAGGAGGCAGGGCTAACCTGAGGAAGAAGCACTGCTTCTATGGCTGGGCACTCTTGTGTACCTCATTCTTGCAGACCCTTTCTAGCTGCTCAAGTTGCAACAGAGTGTGGTGGCCGCTGGAATCTCATCTGTTCTTCCCACATCTGAAAATGCTGCTCCTGTCTGTTTCATTAGACCATGCTTAGCAGTTTTTGCCATTGCTAGTGCACCATGGGCTGTGGCAGTGCTCCGGAAAGTTTTTGTGCCATTTGTCACTACGTTTTTTAGCTTTTATTTTTGTTTTTCTGGGGCTGAACAGCAGAGATTATGAGCCATGGTCTGTTCATGGTACCTCTGGAGGCCACCTTGGTGCCTTTCTGGGGACCTTTGAACCTCTCCATGTGAGACAGCTATAGAGAACTTGGCCATGGCATGCTGTGCAGGCAGAGATAATTTCTGAGACTGAAGAGGTACAGCTGGGGACCCTCTGGGGCACAGACCCTTCAATACAATACACTAACTCAATACAATGTACTAACCGCCCGTCATAAGACTGAAAGGGGAGAGTCATTCTCTGAATGGAGTGTTTCAACAAAAGGCATAGCCACAGGGGACATGAATCATTTCTCTTGATAGATGAAAAGTGGGAGGGGATGGGACAAAAGCTCTTATCTCACTGGAGGAGGGGGAGGAGGACACAGAGAAGGTTTTTTTAGGGAAACATAGAAAAGCACTCTCTGACATAGTCAGTCCTGAATTTCTAGCTGTCTTCACATTTTACTCCTTCTCCCTCCCAGTCATGGCAGTCATGTACATAGGCCTCATTGGCCTTTCTTTCCTCCCACCTCACCAACAATTTTTAGCAACTCCAACTAGAATTTTTTTTATAGCAAAATGGCCTGCATAGTTTCTGGATGTCTCTGGAGACAAGAAGTTAACAGCCACACTCTGTTATTTAGAATAAATACATCTATCAGCCCAGTGCCACTAAGATGCAAATGGGTGAAGTAAGTAAGCCTCAGAGGCCTTGAAAACATCTCCACTACCTTTCCGTGGAGGTGGAAGTGGGGATAGAAATGACACAAGGTGACACAAGGAGACACGAGATCCATTTATCTGCAGTCTTCCCATTACATTTGAAACACTGTAAAAAGACATTTAGTGTTAATCCTATTTTTCTTGTCTTACTCCAGGCACTTCTCATTGGTTTTCCCTTCATCTGGGAAGGTACTGTGGCCTGGAGACAAGCACCTTGAGTTCTGAGAAGATTCAAAGAGAACAGAGGACCGTGCTAATGACCGTGGAAGAAACTGATCTTTGCTATTTCAGTCTGTTAAGAAGTTAAACAAGTCTTAACTGTGTCCTTGCAGGGGCTGTGCAGAACACAGTCCAAATCCATAGCTTGGGAAACATTGTCAATGTTTGTGTCCAGCCTGCCATGCAGCCTGTTATCTTGCAGGCAGATGGTGAATGCCATAGCAGCCTTTCACACAGAAGTGACTGTTACAGTTAAACTGGGTACTGGCTCCATTTCTGGATATGTGTGGTCTCATGACTTGGGGATGCAGGGGGTACACAGCATTTCCCATGAGGCAGGCAGGATCCAGATGATGCTAACACAACTACTGCTTGTAGAGATGTTAATGTTCCCTCTGGATCCACTACTGGAATTATGGACCATTTGTGTATCAGAAGTCCTTTTGCATGTTACTAAATACGCCTCAATGAGTAAAGCTGTCAGACAACTGAAACTCTGTGGTTTATAGCTGCCTCTGGACATAATGGAGATGGGAATGGTGATACCATCAGTGGCCCTTATAGGTCCACGACCACATGAGAGGTGTTCAGAGCAGGAGCAGAACAGCCATACCAGCAAATACTTCCAGAAAGCAATTGTCTCTATCTTCTTTCTCAGGCAAAAGGATATGCAGAAAGCCTAAGTCAGCTTATTTTGGTTGTCATTTATGTCTAGTTGCCATAGCAAGAGAATAGTGCTTCTTCTCTTACAGCGTATTTCCTTGCCTGCTCACTATTCTCAGAGCCAGCAGTAGGCACTGTGGAGTCACCCACAAACACTAAAGTATAAAAGCAGGAAGAGAACTAAGACTGTCAGGGTTTGACCCCAGCTGTCAATTAATTGTCACTTGCTGCTTGCTTACTCCCCTGGTGGGATGGAAAGGAGAATCAGAAAAAATGTAAATCTCATGGGTTGAGATAAAGACAGTCTAATAGAACAGCAAATAAATAAATAAAAATAATAATTGTTATTAATACTAATGATAGACGTGCAGTGCAATTGCTCACCACTGACTGATGCCCGGTCCTAAGCAGCAATCTCCCCCGTTTATACACTGAGCATGATGTGGAATATCCCTATGGCCAGTTTGGGTCAGCTGTGTCCCAGCTATACTCCTTCCCTGCTTCTTGTGAACCTCCTTGCTGTCAGACCATGAGAAGCTAGAGCATGGGCAATGGTGGCAGGACCAGTGACATGCTAATATTATCTATGTGATACAGATGAATGACAGCATGTCGTGTCTGGAGTGGCTCACAGATAGGATGAGTTAAGAAGAAAAGTGTTTGCAAGACTGCTTTCCTCAGATAGTTTTGAAACACATGCATGGAGGGGACATTTGGTTTATTGGACCAGTCTAAAGCAAGTCTGAAGTAAACACCCTGCACTATCACGGATGGATAAAACTGCCTTTTCTTATTGATCCATTCCTAGTGTGCTGCACTACTTAAATAAAGTTGATGATGCCTTTGTGTTTTACAGTTGAAAACTTCATGAGTTATGGTGGATTCTAATGCTTTTTTCTGTCTTTATGGCTAAAGTTCTTATAAGCAGTGCAATGAGCAGGTCCTTCCAAATCAGGAGAGCAAATCCCAGAGGCATTAGAAGGAGTAGAGAGCATTTCCTTAGATTTCTAATTTTCATTTCCAGCAGACCAGAACCAAGCACTCAAAGCCAGAAAAGGTCATAAGCATTATGATATCCACTTTGCAGCATCTTTTAGTTTGTATGCTGCCTGTAGTTGGAATGAACTACCTATTAGCTGAGTGGGAGACAATTAACCTCCAGGGTTTAAATCAGCTTGGTAAGGTCTGAGATATCTAAGCCAATAGCAAGTATAGAAAACATATGACGTGGTCTTCCTCTGTTATATACATAGCTAATGTGAACATGCACAGTAGCTCTCTTTTCCTAAATGCCAGACTTACTGTGCTTGCACAAAAGAATGTTGCATATGAGTAATAGATCCATCACTTTTTGGAAGCACAGCTTTACTGCTCATATAACACAACTCACAGAGAGCATGCGCCCATTGCCTGCTCATATTCTACTTTTTGTCTGGTTCTGCATAGCACCTGAGAAAGAGGTTGGCTGCCTGCACACCACTGCTATGAAATTCCCAAACTTGCTTTCAGCCCAGACCTATCCATGCAGGAAGGAATGAGCTGCATGCTTTAGCTCTGAAGTCAGGAAAAAGCTGCTTGCAGCTAACGTCTTTCTTCCATCTGTCAAATGAGAGAATGTGTTCCCATTATGAGCTGGGAGAAGAAGCCATACACTGAGCATCCCACACAAAACCAATCCAAGGTCTAAGATAAATTAGGATAATTCTCATTTTCAAAAGGAACCCACTAGGAAGTCACTTGCTCATAGGTTTGGGACGCGGAAATAACTCAACAATGTTCTTTAGGTTTTCCCTGCCACCTAAGTGGGGCTAAAATGTTACATCATGACTGCTATTATTTTTTTTTAGCCAGTTAAGCAGATCCTGCCTACAGTTCTTTCCTCAGCATTAATTTTTTTCTCAAGTCCTCATGCTTGCAACTTCACTATCTTTTCAGACATTGTCTCTATCTCTCAACATGTCTGAATTTTCTTTCAATAAAACGTATTAAATACTTCTCTAAACATCCATTGATTTCATTCTTTTCACACACACACAAATCTTAAATGCAATATCAAACTCTACTATGAAATTTGCTCTAAGACTGATGTCATGTATAAAGTATTTCCATTTCAAGAATTAACTTTACAAATTAGATTTCTACTGGAGTGTCTTAACCTTATCTAATAATAATAAGCCATAAAGTGCTCTAGTTAATATTAATTTGAAACTTGAATAACTTAAATTATATTAGTGTGAGATGAGAATTTTGGCTACTAGCTCTAATCTAACAAAAAAAATAAAGGATGTTTTGAAAAGCAGTAATCTAACTGAAAGATTTAAACTTGTTTTATCTCTTACAAACATACCAGTTTACCCTCTTACAAAATGTCCTCAAATACAGAATCATCAGGGAAAAATATTTTGAGTAATCTGGGTAAAGATACCTTTTTATGCTGGTGAAACATTGTAGAAGAAACTACAATGATTAATTAATTTATATTTGAACAGATATGTGGGGTTTTTTTCCTATTTAAAACTACTTTAGCTCTATAAATGGTTCCTCAACAGGCTGCTGGTGCTTGAAATATTGAAATTCATCACCCTTTAGGAAGCCAGTGGTCTTTATGAGTAAAAGAAGGCAGACTTTCTTTTCAGCCACTAAATGCCTGTTGCATTTTCAGACTGCAGAGATGAATACTGCTGAGAATAACAAAAAGAACTTTAAAAAAAAGAATATTTTAAGACTTTAACAACAGATTTGTTTCTTGATTTTTTACCCTATAAACTTATTCAAAACTGCCTGAATATATGGCTCTATGGAAGTGTTGTTCCATAGATGTTTTTTAAAGCGCTTATCTCCTCCTCAAAATCTGAGTTTAAAAGTATCACAAGATGGGAAATATTAATAATAAAACTAAAAATAACATCATCATCAATGCTATTAAGTACTAAAACATGAGGGGTCATCAAGTTTTAAATTAAATCAGGAACAGAAAAGAGGTACATGTTCAAACCAAACAAACTAAAATAATTTTTATCTAATGAGATTCAAATTAGTGAGATTCCAATTTTAGTTTGAGATCTTAAAATATTTAGACCATATACACTATTTTAAATACATGATGACAGAGCTGAACTCATCAACAAACAAACAGATATACAGAAATGTTTCACTGTTCCTTGCATGAAGTGAAAGTTTTTTTGAACTTCAGCAAGCCATTGTGAACATAGCAAAGGAGGGGTTACATTGGAAAAACTTACCATTTTCCCCATTTTTGGGGCCCATAACTTCTGACAGCTGTGCCTTCAAGATCATTCAGTTTCAAATAGGTAATTATGTATTTTTGCTATGTAAGCTCTTTTGTTAAGTGAAGAAATGTGATGCACAGCTTCAGCTTTTTACTGTTTTGGTGTAACATTCTTGCATCAAAGTCATATTAAAATTGGGGGTCCTTAAGGACTGCTTTTTCCAGCTCAACAGCAAAGCTGCTAAAGACTTCTTCACCATTATTCAGCCCATGCTTCAAGCTGTTCTGAGTTATTTAATTATCTCTGGTTCAGAAGATGTTGATTCTTCCAAGTAACTGCATGACTATCTTGCTCTCAAGTGGTTTCAAGAGTATCTCTAGATCTTGATTCTGTCCTCCTTTCTCACATGAAGCACATTTTAAAAAGACCTCAGTTGGCATTTTATGACAGAATCTGTTCTCAGCATTAGTATACTGTCTAAAAGGAGAAATTATTAACAGTTTTCATAAACACCAGTTGCTGAGTGCAGGTAGCACTGCAATTAATATATATTAACACCCATTCATCAACTTTAAAAAATGCAAACAAGAATATGAAAAAAAGCTGATCTCTCTAAGAAGTTTGGAAACCAGAGAAAACACTTCATCAGCTAAGAGCAGGAATTAAGAAATTGTGTTTGAATAATAGCATTGCTGAAAAATTCATCAATTCATAGTTCAACCTTACATATCTATTGTAATTCATCAAATGCTACTTTTATATACCCTACTACTCGTACCATTTATCTCACTTGTCTAGTATGGTACATGGAACATTATTGTCTTTAATAATCTTCTAAATTTTCCTATACAAAAGAACCCCTCCTTCTCTTTTACAAGTATCCATCCAGTAAGCCATGATGCATCAAAAAACCTCTTCTAGCAATGTCAGCCTCATGCTCTAGGCTGAAAAGTCCTTTAATAACTCTTGTCATTCTCCAGTATTATCAAACTACAAGCAGATTAATCTCTCTTTACCTCCATTATTCTACACATGCTGCTTCCAGAACACTCCACACACTTTACATTAGGTTTAATCCCTGCCCTAGTATCTTGCATGATGTCTCTTCCAGTATCGCATGTGGCAGCCTTCTGAGCCTTACTGGTGTCTACTTCTCAGTCATTATCCTCACACAGCTTTCCAAAATCAAATAGTTTTCATGGTAGGCCCACTCACTTTATTGCTTAGGATGCTAGTAGAAGCCTCCACTGATACATTCTGGTACGCAAAATACAAGAACAATCCCTTTTTATTACTGATTTAAAAATCTGTAGTTTAAATCAGCAAGCACCAAAAATGATTGGAAAAAATTACTGCCAGTAATTCTGTCCACAGCTGAGAAGCAAAATTCATGTATACAGCAGCAAATCAACTATGAAGCCTGCAGGAAGTTTCTGCATCTTACGTGAAAGGCAGGTATTAGGAAAACAAGATTTCAACCAAGGCTTTTAAGAATACTTCTACAAGGGGCAAAGTATTTCCAGGCCAAATGCTACATGAAGACATACACCTGGGATTCATCGACAGCCTTATTTACACACATGCAATAAGAGTCTATAAACAGATTGAAAAACCAAAATTAATTAAAATAAATTCTAAACAGCCATCACTTCAAATGACAGATTTTAGTCTCCTTTGTTTTGTCAATTACAACTATACAAAGTGAGTCCAATGCAATGACATTACACTATGTCACATTTGCATATGCACAAACTTGATGACAAAAACAGTAGAGTTGTGTTTATTTCCACTCAAAAATGTGTTTTCAACAACAGTGAAAGCTGTAGGTGTTAGTTCCCTCATTTGGTTAATGACAAAAAGTATACCTTTGGGAGAAGCTGGATTGCTTGGAGTATTCTCTGTCTGTGTCCAGAGTTAAGGATTCCTATTTCCAGGAGATCCTGGTCCTCCATTACATTGCTTCCCTAAAAAATGGAAAAAAATGGTAGATGAGAAAAAAATTGAAAAATAGCAGATGCCTTCAATAGCCTGAAACAAGCCCTTCTGTTGCATTTGAAAGAGAACATTTTGCTTAAGTTATAGTATCTGACAAGATTTATAAATTACTGATGATTGCATTCCTTTTCATAATGACAAAATACAGTGGAAGGCGCTTGAACTCATGCACAATTATTATAGTGCTGGCAGCACTGCCAGTGGAGATACTGTACTTCTCACTCAAGCCAAATACCAGATGTGAATCTTCTTTCATTTGGTTGAAACCAAGGCCATGACTAGAGAACTGTTCAGAAACTTCATTTTGTTTATTCCACTCCTACCTCACCCAGCTATATATGATGTTCATTTTTCTCCAGAATTACCACAGAATAAGATGAACGGAGTGGATGAGGATAAACAACTTAGTTCCTTGTTTAACAAAAGATGAAGAAATCAAAGAATGGGAGTGGTATCAACAAAGCCCATACAGTCCCCATCCCCCTGAATTAAACTGTACCAGTGCAGTTTAAACTTTACCCATCACTGCTCTTATGTCCCTGCTTGTGGGCAGGTCAAATAACTCCTAACATGAAAACAGCTGAAAAAGACCATCTGTTCATACAATACACAAAATAAGTCCCCAGAAAAGTCCATAAAATAAGACTCTACAGTTCAAGCTTCTATTCTTCTGAGTCGTTATCAGTAGGAGAGGACCTATAACTCCACAAACAGGATAACAGGACTCCTAAGGTCAAGGAGTCTGACACCACCTAGGCAGTAAGCTAAGCATTCGAAGGTCAAGGTGCTTGATTATCTGGCAGTGGCCACTGGGAATCACAGGAGGCAAAACAGTAGCTCAAACAGGGAACTGCAGCCAGGGATCAAATCAAGATGGTTCAAAGTAGGCTGGCAGTCTTGTATTGATTGTCATTTCAGACAAAACCTCAGGTTTTGGTTTTCTTTTTTAAAAAGCTTCTAACTATGACAGTTGCGAACAAAACCTGCAAAAAACAGATGACCCATCTGAATTCTTACCCCTGTTGAAGTCTCACGACACTAATTTGCTAGAAACGAGAATTCTTAATATTTGTATTCATTGAGCATCACTTCATCATCATGAAATAAGCTTTATGTGAGCAAATCCACGAAAACCTTCAACTCCACCGTTCCATTTGGCTTGCTCCTTCTGACTCAGTAGAGCCCTTAAACAGCCACAAAATGAAAAGCTAATAGGCACGTAGCAGAACATGCTTAAACACTTTGCTGAATCAGGGCTTAATAACAAATTCTTCCTGAATATCAAATCTTCCATTCCACAGTAACATAGCTTTCTTTCAAAAAGCACTGGGGAATATGCAATACTTCACCCTACTCAGCTGTTAAATCTTCACTCCTTTCAGATGGACCGATTAGTTTACAGATGTACTCTTGAGGACTCTCAAGTGCTACTCTGCAGACTATCCTGCAAAATCTAGGGGAGGTCTTTTTAAGGCAATCATGGAAACTTTGCAAAGCTATTACATTTAAAATTATATTTCACAGTAAGTGGTATGATTTAAGACTACAAGCCTGCAAATCACATCCTGAAAGAAGCTGTGTACAGCATTCAGAGCAGGGCAGGCAGAGACCTGCTCTAAAAAGGGAGAAGCTGTGCATCCATGCCGATATGTGTAGATGACATGGTGTAAGTACACATGCACCACAGGCTGTGCAGTGACAGTGATGAGGTGGGGTTAATACCCCCTTCATCTCCCTTGTAAACACATACAAAATATAATTTCCCTTTTACTCCTGGAAATAACCTGAAGGAGACTGTGAACTCAGAGGAAAAACTGGGGTGTTTTGGGCTGGGTTCTCCAGCTGCTGGAAAATAGCTAGCATAAATGGATTTAAGAAAACTGAGCCAAGTGATGATCCAGTCCAAAACAAAGGCTATACATTTTTGTTCATTTTAATAATTGCAACTATTTTGTTTATAGCTATTTTTTCACTTCATTTCACTGTTTTTCAGATTGTACCTTTCATCACTGCTTCATGTTTACACACAATCATGGTATACTCATCACTGAGCTACTACACACTGTTTACTTGTGTCAGCAACCTTGGCATCCAGCTTCAAATACTGCCATTTTTAAAACCCAATTCAGCTCACACTTAGGCACAGGGAAAAATACCCTGTGTATTTGAACAGAGTTGCTGCAGAGCAGAGACATTATTTTATTAATTCTTTACAATTGTTTTTTTTTCTCAAATGTGAGTCCATATGTTTTCTTTCTTTGCAGTTGGCATTACATATTTTCTGCAGTATGTCAAATATTTGAAACTTAGGAAAGCCTGGAATTCATGTTGCCTCATTGTCCCCTGTCTGAGAAGGCAACAACCTGGTCTTTCAATTCACTCAGGTTTTGGAGCTTTTCCCATGTGTCACCATCAATGTCAACAGCAGCAGACACTCCTACTCCTCCCTCCTGTAAAACAGGCTCCATTGTCTCCTGCCCTGGAGCTAAACCAATTCTTCATTCATCCACAAGAGCAAACCAGGAAGCTTTAGGTACTCAGTATATACTCACTATTGCTTAACATAGAGGCATAAATTGATACTAGTAGAAAGCCGCTGCCTGCTTTGCAGACATGCCTGTAAAGAAAAAGAAATGCCCCCCCATATTCCTATCTCCCCAGTGGTTTGTTCCCATTCTCCCCTTAACCCCTGATTTTTTTTTTTACCTGATTCCTCTTCCTGTGTCCCTCCACTCCTCTAAACTGAGAGTAAGGAAAACCTCACTTCCATTTGCAGCAGATGAGAGACAAGGGGAGAAATTCTCTCCCTGCTCTTAGCTGCCATGTGCACGTTTATTATAAGCTGGGCCAAATCTAACCTTAATTAACTTTAGAGAAATGACATGGTAAATGTAATTAAAATGACTATTAATGCAAGAATGTCTTTTCACATTATTTCAGCCTTAAGAATAGCTGAGCAATGCTAGCTGAAACATTCACCAGAAAGAAATTATTCCACTAGACACCTAGAGAATTTGAGTCCAAAGTTTTAACTTTGATATGCTTACATACAGAACAGGCTCTTATCAGAGGAAATAGGGGATGGTAATCTCTGCTGGGCTTATTATGCTTTTATTATGTATTAAAAACATAAGAGGCTTTGTGATATTGTAGTTTTTTAAGTCTATAGGAAAACTTAGTTGGAAGGAAAACTTCTTGGAATTAAAGCAATAAGAATATATCAAAATGGCTTGTACTAGGCCAAAGTCAGCTCTCGTTCACTTCAGCTTACGCTGTTGAAGTTCCTGCCTTGTTAATACATAAGAGAGAGTCGTACTTAGGAATGAGAAAGATTCTGGTTCTGAAGTTCCAGTTAGGAAAGAGTGTAGCTTCACCACCACCACCCCCGCCCCCTCCCCAGGATTTGTGGTTCTGCACAACTCTCAGCAATATCATCTTTTTCTTCCTGTAAGCACACACAGGAAGCCAAACTCCTGAGTAAGAACGCAGTAGCTTCACAGAACAGTTGGACTCAAGAAGGAAAGAAAAACGACTCGGTGTGTGGGAGACTGGAGGCATATGAAAAACAACACAACTTAAAAAACCCAGAAATTTTGCCAATATTTGAGATAGCTCCTATAAATGTGTTCAGAACAAAATACGTAATGGTACACCATGAGATAAAGTTTTAACTGGCATTTATTTGGGTTGTTCCACACAAAATCACCTCTGGCACTCTCCACCTGAAGTTAATGCAGCCTTTCCCCAAAATACTGGGCTAGACTAGCTTCCAAATGTCTGTAAGTACAGATATACAGAACCTTTAGGAAACAATCTGATCTGGAATACATCAGATTTATGGGGAAAAAAAATATATTTTGAATTGCTTTTCTTCTCACCTACCTAATCCTAATAACCTTCCAAACCGCATCCCCTTGAAATAGTTGACATCTAAAGTGTCACAAAGGTGGTTATTATGGTCACCAAATGGTTAAGGACACATTGAATGAAAAGGACTTCTTCACTGTCTAAACCATACGCCAGGCTGTTTAAAAATTTTGATTATGACATAGCTTTTCCACAAGGTGAGATAGTTTATTTCTTAGAGACTTGCAAGAAAATACTAGAGAAATATAGTTTTCAGAATTGAAAACTGCTTCTTATTAGTGCAAAAATTTCAGGCAATGTGTCACACATTTCATTTCCAAACAAGAACTGGCAAACAACCAGAATTTAGCAAGCTTCAGTATGAGTGAAAAGGTTGCCTCTCGCTAATATTGCCACTGTTAACATGAAAACAAGATCTGTAAGAATGATTATTGAGTGAAATGTTTAACTTGTACTTTGAGGTCAGAAGGACTTATCAGATTCCTGGAGATACTGCAGAAATTGTTATTTCACCTACAAACTTGACAAGGGGATGTTAGGAAAATCCCCTGCAGAAGTAGGAAATTTTGCCTTGGGAAAAAGAAATTGATTATTAAATATGTTGGGAAGAAAGGACCCAGCATGTTGCAAAATAATAATTTGGTAAAGTTATTCCAAAATTATTTTGCTTTTAAACTACTGATACTCATTCTCAAGCCTTACTTTGCTCTATTGTCAGCCTTTATATTATTTTTTAGCAATTAATTTGTTTCTTAGCAATTAAAACCCACCCAAAACCAAATAGAAAACTGGAAGAAAGTTTTTCATATTACAGTCATTTTGTCAAGAAGTAATAATAAACTAATATTGAAATGTTGACTAAAAAGGCCATTTCACTCATAGATAAGAGAGGGGTGACAGCAATTCAGAGCCCTAATTACAAACTATGCATGAAGGTAGAAGGTGATGTTAAGTAGGGTCAGTTTAAAAAGGAGTCACAATGGACACCTTGTCCTACTCTACCTCTGTTTTAGAGATCGCTCTCTGTAGTTCATGTTCAGCTCTTCCAGAAGTGAACCTGAAGTGACCAGTGTCATCAAAAGCTTTTCAAATATTGATATTGAAACGAACAAATAGTCACAGACCTTTCACACAACAGTAATAGTTATAGTGGTAATTAAAGAATACTGATAGCTGGGACAAGGATCCATGAAGGAATTTTGCTATTTTTATCCCCTCTTCCTTGTAGCACTGATTCATTACAACCAACACAATTGTCACATGCAAATTAGCTGCACAGATAAGGTGGCAATTGAAAAAATTACCTCTGATGTCACACTTGGCCCACTTAATTACTAACTCTGTTGACCCAACTCTGTCTGCTATTTAGTCACAATAATTCAATAAAATAGTTATTAATACTTACCTAAATTACATCCTAATGTCTTGAATATATATTGTGAAGATAATTTCATTTAATTTGAGTAATGAAAATTCCAGAGAGTCTATATTGTACCATTATTCAGATTACTTGAGATAAATGCTAGTTAGCTTAGATGCTAAATTTCTCAAAGGACACATTTAAAAATCAATATTAGTGTGAGCCAATTAACACACTTTTAAATTCTCAGAAAAAATTTCCTATTCTCCAGTAAGTGCAGAAGTTTG
The DNA here is from genome assembly GCA_027925045.1 of Hypotaenidia okinawae. Taxonomy (NCBI): domain Eukaryota; kingdom Metazoa; phylum Chordata; class Aves; order Gruiformes; family Rallidae; genus Hypotaenidia; species Hypotaenidia okinawae. The sequence goes on along the minus strand of BSDF01000001.1, from coordinate 62,897,047 downwards.
GAGAGTGCAGGAAGGGATAAACACGATGTTTTCGGGCATAAGGAAAATGCTGCATACCTGCTCTGCATGTAACATGCACTTCTGTTTAACCTTGGACCTAACACTGGTAGTTCTTTAATAAATGTAAAAAATCTGTTCGGCTCCCAGAATGTCCCACAGAAATATTTCCTCCATTACATTTTTATCAACCCTTTTGTTTTAAATGTGAGCCACCCAAATAAGCCAGGAGAGAATCAAAGACTTTGAATGTTAAATTCAGGGCAGGATCTTAAAAACAGGTTATTCAGGGAAAGGGTCTGTGAAATTGCAGCAGGGGAAAACACACACTCAAGAAAATAAGTAAGCCTTCACATGCTTGTGCCCTAAAGTTAGGACAGAGGTCTTGGAAGTGCTCGTTCATTTCCTGCCTGCAGCTGAATCCCACTCACACTGGCAGCTTTACCAGACCTTCAAACGAGTCTGGAAAGTTGGTCCTCCTCTTAGATGCCTTCAGAGTTTGATTTGGTAAGAAGTCTCAGAGCATGCCCAAGGCAGAAACGCAGGAACACGGCATGAACTGGCAGATGTTCTTTCTTACAAATGTGATGGAAGGAGGAAGAATGGCTCTATCTTTCTGATAGCACAGCACAGCCCAGCCATTAGAGGATTCATGCAGAAGACTGAAGATCAGATTCATGTGTTCTTCTCAAACCTGAGTTTCTGAAAAGGAAGGGAAGCTATGCAATAACTGATAGGAAAGAGCATTCAGGAGGAATCGTTTGCTGGTCTTGCTAAAACTAAATTGCTGTGAAATCAGTAAGCAAGAAAGGAGTATTATCCTTTAGATCAGTGACAGTTGGCTGTGGTAAATCAATCTTGTGCTGCTGCTAGAAATGTTTCTGGTTTATATCCAGTGACTGCCAAATATAAAAAGCATAAAACCAGCTAAAAATTCAAGACTATCTATTTCTTTCAAACAAGTATCCTAGCTTCAGAGCTGTAGACTCAGGCTCCTGTATTTTCCTCTGCGAGGATAGGCTGAAAGAACTGGGGCTGTTCAGCCTTGAGAAACGAAGACTGAGAGGGGATCTTATTAATGCTTATAAATACCTTCAGTGCAGGACACAAGGGGAAATAGCCAGCCTCTTTTCAGTGGTCTGTGGAGACAAGACAAGGGGCAATGGCCTCAAGTTAGAGCACAGGAAGTTCCACACCAATATGGGAAAGAATTTTTTCACAGAGGGGATGACAGAGCCCTGGGACAGGCTGCCCAGGGGGACTGTGGAGTCTCCTTCTCTGGAGATATTCAAGACCCGTCTGGATGCCTACTTGTGCGATCTGTCCTAAGTAACCTGCTTTGGCAGGGGGTTGGACATGATGATCTCTTGAGGTTCCTTCCAACCCCTACGATTCTGTGATTCTGTGATATTGGAATTTGAAAGGAAACAGTGGGCCAGCTATCCTCATCCAAAGGGAAGGCTTGGATGTCAAGACCCAAGGAGCAGCACAGGAAATCCATTCTCTGAATGGTGTCTAATGCAGGGCTGTAGAGGGAGGCAAAACTCCTGCTTTGAAGAACCCTACTGGCTTCCTCAGCTTAGCATTGCAAACCCCTTTCTGAAGTGTCTTTCTCTTCCTATTAGATTACGGAGGGCCTTGTGTACCTAGTTCAATTGTTAGGGATCTTGCTCCCAGAGACAGGAACTGTTAAGTCAAGCGTGGCAGTGCTTACCATTGCTGCAGCTAACTAAATTTTTAATATGGTCTTGTGGGCATCACTTGGCTGTGTGGAGTCCCCTTGGTGCACTGCAAGGCACTGCCCAACTTTCAGGCGCCTAAACAATTCTCAAGACCTAGCTGCTAGTAATTGGAAGCTGTTAGGTCAACTGAACTTTCTGTTTTGTTTAAAATTAGATTACTATATATGGTGAAATACGAAGCATCTCCGAAAAAAGAGAAATAATGGAAAATGAAGAGTGGTTTCTATGCATCAATGATTCGCTATGTTTAAATATGTTTCATGTTCCATCATGCTGCTTAGGATCTGTAGAGGTGAAGCAAGGGTAAAAGGTGATCCAGCTTGTAAGCTAATAAGGATCTGGAGTATACTAACTTTCTCTAGGTGAAAAATTAAAGGGGTGCAAGGAAAATGTGCAGTCATACTTGCCTGATAAATACAGTCATAACATTGAGACCCATTTTAAAGTGTTTCTGCAGATTTTGTTTGCTAAGGTAGATACAAGTAACAGGATTGAATGAGGTATTGTCATCTCCCACTGCACACAGATGAGATTTCTGTTACATGGGATTTTTTCCTAAACAAAACATTGTGATTTATTTCCCTGGTATGTACAGAGATATTACTAGCCAGATCCCTGAAGCCCAAGAGGTAAGCAGAGATGGCCTCCATTTTCTTCAAACCCTTTCTAAAAATACGAGAACATTTGATTAAGGGTTGACAATTTTCTTTTCTTCCTTTGCTTGTTCTTGTAATTCATTTCGCATGGGAAGTGGGCTGTGTTTTTCTTATCCCTTCCAATTCAGCAGCCGGGCGGCTGGCTTTGCGGGCCCACTCCCGTCACCACGGCAACCAGCAGATCACTGTGATGTGATCCCAAGCGCTTTGTGTCACTACACGGTGCTATTGTTCTCTGGTAACGATTTTGGAGATGTATTTCCCTATTCTCATAAAAGAGGAATAAATATTGTTCCACTGGATGGTCATCCTATGTCACGCGTGGACTACAGCATTATATGAGGATGCCTTTTGCTTCACGTGTAGTGACTACAAGAGTGACTAGTTTGCACCATGAAGCCTATGTTCAGCACCAAGCAGATACTGCTCCTCAGCAGCATGCTAGAGAATCTGAATTGAAGTCGTAGTTCTCAAGAATCATCAGTATGACCACACCGGGTGAAATCAAAGGTCTCCTTACCTCAGTGGTTTGGTATCTCTGCTAGTGGCCAAAACTGCCCAGAAAAGCAAAACATATAAATAATTTGTCTTATACAATTTTATTTTCACTCTTGTCTTTAGGCTAATTTAATGTTAAGCATGTGGGCATTTAGCTACTCTAGAGACTGGATATACATAGCAGGCAGAAGACCTGATTTTGCTAAATACAAATCCACCATAGGTTTCAACAGATATATAAGGCTCAGCTGCTCTTCCAAGCTGCTCTTCCAAGCTGCTTTTAGCATTTGGAAGAAGTTGATTTACCATCCCTTTTCTGGACTGCAGCAAATCATCCCGGCACTGCAAAGCTTATTTCTTTTTATGTGTTGCAGAGATGGCCAAAGCCTTGACTAGCCTTCTTACAAATTAACTCTGGGATGATATACTCCACAACAATCAAAGTAAGACTAGTCCCTTCCAAATCGTGCTATAATGACAGGCACAAACTTGGAGAGTGCATGGAAGAAAGGATACTCAGAATCAAAGAATCAGAATGACAGAATGGTTTGGGTCAGAAGGGATCTTCAAAGTTCATCTAGTCCACCTTCCTGCCATAGGCAGGAACATCTTTCAACTTTCTTGCTTGAAACCCCATGCAAGCAGACTTGGAACACTGACAGGGATGGGGCATCTACAGATTCTCTGGGCAACCTGTGCCAGTGCCTCACCACCTTCCTTGGAAAAGTTTTTCCTTATGTCCAATCTGAATCTACCCTCTTTCAGTTTAAAACCATTATTCCTTGCCCTGTGACAACAGGGTTTGGTAAAAAGTCTTTCTCCATCTTTCTCTTATTGAAAGGCTGCAATTAGGTCTCCCTGGAGCCTTCTCCTGACTGAAAAAGTCGAGTCCTCGGCCTCTCTTCAGAGGAGAAGTGCCCCAGCTCCCAGCTCTCTGATTATTTTTGCAGTTGTCCTCTAGACTTGCTCCAACAGCTCAGTGTCTTCCTTGTGCTGAGGATCCCAGAGCTGGATATGTGGGGTCTCACTAGAACAGAGTGGAAGAGGAGAATCACCTCCCTTAACCTGCTGATAGCATTGGCTATCTGAGGGAAAGACATTCCATTTATGCTTACTTTATCTAAAAATTCAATTTTGCAAAACAGTGGGGGATCCACTGATAAGTAAGAAGGGCAGTCTGGAATGATTCACTGAGAGCTGCATTTCTTAAGATTTCCTTGTCAATTCATTGGAACATATACTGAATATTAAAAAGTGGCATTTCATGTAGCATGGTCTAGCTATGTCACCAACAATACAACAGTTGTCACCCATAACCTATTGAAAAATGGTGTAGATACTGATCAGATCCCATATAAATATTAATTACCGCAGGCAGCAAAATAGTTTACCCACCATTTTTAAGTGTCTTGCCATTGAACGATAACATTTATAATTCAAAAATGTAAAAATAAACAAACATATTCAATAATAAACAAATGCAAAAGGTTTCTGGCTCTGTGAGCCAAATAGTAAAATCTACTTTTTGTTCCATTCCCCCTTCAAATCTGCCTTTCCTCCCTGTGCAACTTATTCCCAATCCACATATTGTATCCAGATAGAGTCCAAATACTGTGATCTTTCTTTCCACTCACATTCTCTGCTTTGTTTACACATTTTTCAGTCTTTTGCAAATATGCTTGTATTGTTTATCTCAGATACAACACAAAAGCAGTAATTAGTGTGACTACCATAGTTCTGTGTTTTCTATCCATAACTGAGTAGTTAGAAGTTACAAAGACTCACACAACATGACTTTCTTTTTAACCAACCCATAAGTTACTTGTATATGTAACGAGAGGCATATTCTTTTATTACCAGTGAACAGAATGAAAAAAAAATCTATGCATTTGAAGAAGTCTGTTCTCAAAAATTGAACTATGTAACTTGTCTCCGACGAAAGCAAGTAATAGCTGTGAAGCTTAAAGTCACATATTGGTCTCATACAGACAGTACTGGCATCTTGATATACCCCTCTGGACTTACTGTCTAACAAATGGTATTTGGTTTCAAGAATCTTCTATGTAAAGGTTAACTTATTCTGTTACTTATCTGAGGGGCTTTCCATAGACACGCTGCATTTTCTTAACAATCTGATTTAACATTTTCAAAATTAATAAGATGACAGCTTGACATGTTCTAAGGGTTTTATAACCTGTATGCAGACTGACCCAGTCCCAAAACTGTGTGGAAAGATTCTGCAATGTTGCTTCACACCTGATTTTCCAAGTAGACATGATAGGATATCTACTGTCAGAGTCTAGCAACCTGACACTTGTCCTTCATTTCCCTTAGGAATAGGAAACCTATATGCAAGTCATCCTACCTCATACGGCACCTTCCTCCTGGTACTACTGTGATGAGGGTTTCCTCCAATCCATTTCCTCTACAAGGATGCTGCATTTGACAATTAATGTTTAGGGACTGTCTGGGGCCTCCCCATATCCAAATTCAAGCAGTTCTGATACTGATGTTCAGCAGATTTCTTTGTGAGCAAGCTTGTTTTAATTTAACATTTCTTCACAATAAAGAAATGACCCTTATGGTCCTGACAATCACTTGTGAGTTTCAGTGAACCCCTTCGCCTCCAATATTGGGTACAAAACAGACCAGTGCTGTAGACAAGTTGAATAAAACTTGTACTCCTGATTTAGTGACACAAGATTGTGGAAGACTCTTAACTTCACTTGACATAACTTCTGTATTTCAGCACATCTTCTTAAAAGGACAACTTACTGCAATGAATAAACCAGACAAAATAAGAGCTGCTCACACATTAAAAGAATATTGCAAAGTCTCAAAGCTACAAAATACCAGAAGGAACACTGACTTACCACCCTTCACCCCAGGATACAGATTCTACATGGCATCATACATGCAGTATAATTATATTTATGAATAATCCATGAATTCAGTGCAGGGGAATGGATGGTACTTACAAAATAAGAAAGCTGATATTTCTTTTTTTAGACTTTATCATTCTCTGTGCAGTTCCATGTCTTATATATAGTTTTCCATTGAAGACCTCACCAGTAAGAATGACTCACTTTGTTCAGACTTTTTTAGACATTCATTGAAATAATATTAGACAGTTCCAAAACAGGAATTAATATATTTGATAAGACTCCTTCAAAACAAGGTGACATTTTTATACCCATAAAGGCCAGAATTTAAAAAAAACCCAAAACAACCCCTATTATTTCTCAGTGCCTAAATGCAAGTATTGTTTTCTTCCATTTCTCTTAGTACTTAGTATCTATCTACATGTCTATTTAAAGGACAACTGTAGTCAAATTCAGTTGTAGCTGTGAACACTCACACTTCAGAAAATCCAAATTCTGCTCCTTCCCCTGCACACAGGTTTCAAAGAGGTTTCAGCGTAATAATTTTATTAGAAAAGCTTGTCACCATTTGTAGCTAGCTAGTTAGGTAAATCAGAAGCCTGAGAAACCTTTGAAAATGGCAGAAGTCTTAATAATATTGTACTACAAAGCATGCTGGAGAGTATGGCCAGGAGTCAGTTTAAGCCCAGCCAAGCACACTAGCTTTCACTCGGCACCAGCACTGTTGGGCCAGAGCTGTGTCCCAAAGAATGAGAACATCACTGTGAAAGCCATCCAGTTAAATGTCCCTCTGCTTTTGTTCACAACCTCCTAAAATGTTTTAAGTCAGTAAAATAACTTAGATGTGAAGCAGATATCCTCTGTCCCCCTTTTTGTTTTCTTTTTACTCCTCTCCTCTCCTCTCCTCTCCTCTCCTCTCCTCTCCTCTCCTCTCCTCTCCTCTCCTCTCCTCCCTTCCAAAATAAAGACACACTGATTTCTACTGAAGGGAGAAGGAGGAGATGGGGACAATGAGAAGAGTTCAGCCTGCAGGGCTAAAGTGTTAAGGAGAGAGCTCAGGAACATAAATGCATTTTGGAGGAGAGGGTCAAACACAAAGAATCTCAGAAATAAAAAGAAATGAAGAGTGGTACCCAGGCAGCTCCAGTAAAGACAAGAGGGATGCTAAGAAACAGTTTCTGCCATGAGTTTGGCTTATAGAAGCAATAAAATACATGTATTCAAGATTAAAGTAATGATAAATTTCATAAAGCTAGCTCATACACAGAACATGGTCCTGATTAATTTTGTTTGGGGCATAAAAATATGAGTAAGTATTAAATACTTGGTTTGTTTTCCTGCACTATTTTCAGTTTGAGTCCAATCATTGCCACTGAAATCATTCAGAACTTAACTGAAGGTACTCAGTGAGATTCCTCAGGCAATCTGGTTACCTCTGACTCCCTCCTGAGAACCTTTCCAACTGCAGGTGCTTAGAAACCTGCCCTATCAAAGGACAGACACAAGCAGATAATTGGCCACAAGACAGCTCTTAATATACAGATATTTCTATCGCAGGACTCTCTTCTGACTTCATATGTGTGGGCCAGCAATATTACATAATTTCCTAGCCAGATAATAAAAAGAATAGAGAAGCATCTTCTCCATACTCATAATCCAAATCAAAGCCCAGTCTCAGAAAAGACCCTTAGACAGGTTGTCCTATGCATTCTCCACAGACCAGTCTTCTTCTGCATGTGCTAGAAAGTGTTTTCTTTATTCTCTTTTCCCCTGAGTCTTCTTTTGTTGTTGTTCAAGGAATGCGCTTTAAACATATATATATATATATATAAAGTAGGATGCCTTATCTACATAGCAGAGTTAAGAGTCAGAGAGAAATCAAACTGAACAAGCAGGAATGGCACAATTTGCTGTCAAAGAGCCTGATATTATAGGGAACTGAAGATTTGTCTGTATCTGGGTTCTCTGGCACAATTTCCAATCTTGCTGCATAAAGTTATTTTTCTGGGCAGAAAGTGAAGATCTACTATTTCTACAGGCAATAAAACAAGTACTTAAAAAATCAGAACGTCAGGAAATAAAAAGTTCATGGACAGAATAGACACATTTCCAAATTCCAAGAGAGATGGAAAATGAAATAAAATAACTTCCACTGTCAATTTATAATTCCTTTCTGGCAACAAGAGGGATGCCTAGGGAGTTCAGAGAAGCTAACAGAACTATAATATTCATACTATATTTAAAAATGGATCAAGGCTAAAAACCAATTCAGCATTGTGCAATCTTTTATCCTAATGCAGCATAGCAGCTAAGAACTATTATTTCTTTATAAACGCCATCTTAACTTCAAGAAGTGGGCTTTCTGCGTGATTAAAAGGGGAGCTGTTTAGAGAGAGCATACCTGAAGCAGTGAAAAACCTGTTAAACAGTGTGGCTATTGAAGAACAGAAGCTATCAATCATTTCAGAGATTTTAAGAGCTGTAAACAACTGTTTTTAGCATGAGCTCTAAGTTTCCAGTGAATAAGATGCAGATTTTTCCCACTTCTTCCTAATGGCAAAGGGGAATTGTGCACAGAGGGACACTGTGTGGCTGCTAACTAGGTAGTCAGAGAAAACGCTGTTTAAGATATCAGAAAGGTCATTTGATCGGTGTTTATCCAGCATACCTTTATTCGTGGTATGTTTTTTTATATTTAAACTGACTGTTAGCACTTGTAACCAGAGTAACCCTATCCCTCCATATCTGCCAGCTGGGCAAATACTTTGGCTTATATATTTCAAAACTTCTATCTAGATCTAATCAAAGAATTATTATACAATCAAAGACTTCCAACACTAATCTAGAGCAGGTATGATACGTCTTACAAATTTAACCCACTGTTGTTCTCATCAATAATGCAATTAAATCATTCAGTTTTCAATAGTTCAATAAAATACTGCATAAGGAAATACTAAATTATAGCTGAACCATGAGATTTCAGATGAGGCATAGGTTGCATATACCATCAGGTTCATCAATACCAGCCAGTCTAAAACAAACACAGTGTATTGTTGCATGGAGATTTTATCCCACATGCACAGTAATTGGAGCTTAATGAGGGACAGCAAAAGATACAGAACTTAATATGTTCCACAGTGAATAAAATGTTTGAAATGTTTAATGTAGTGTTTTCAAGTCTACAGAAGTAAATTATTTGGGGAGTAAAGTAGCATTTGTATTATTTGTTTTCCTCAAAATACATTTTGATCAGGAGTGGATGGGGATGACCAGAGACCAGGTGTGAATTTTGTTGTGTGACTTTTCATTCACAATGATTAAAAGCTTGCTGTTAACTCAATCAATTACGCTTCTGTGGAATAAAATCGTAGTTAAGACAAGGCAGCTTGCTTTTTTCTACACTGGGCGTTTACCTTACTTTCAGTACTTGAAGAGTGTGTCTTTTTTTTGCATTGAAAGTCAAAACCATAAAACTTCCTTAGAAGTGGACCTGGACTTAGATCCATGTAAAAGACTCAGGCACAGTTTTTGGAGGTGACCTCTGATGCACAGTACTCGGCTTCTGAAAAATCACGACAAAACTGTTTCTAATTGAATACATTGAAGTGTTATACTTTTATCTTTACTAACTCTTTATAACCCAGTTTCTAAAATGCAAATGCAAATGAGAAGCATGTTTGCATGTGTAAGTGCTTCAGAGTCATAACACCATTCTAAAATTCCAGATGAAAAATGCCAGACAAGTGTAAATCACTGCTGAATGAGAAGAGCAGGCAGTTTGGGGGTTTCATCATTGTTTTAAACAACCATTGAGCTAAGGCTGAAAAATCATTAAGCAATGCAACATTAGAAAAATAGAAGAAAATTTTGTATTTAACTGCTAGTTCTTTGAAATGTGTTTGTGTGTACTCCAATCTCTTCTCAAATCAATGAGGAAGGAATTTTGAGGGAAAAAATTAGTATAGAACCTGTGATTGAAGATCTTATCATAAGGCATATGAATGTGAGGGATGAATTGAGGTTGCACCCATACTGAAACTCTCCTTTATTTCCGAGCATGTGTAATTATTCACATCAGTGAATGGACAGCATGTTGACAAAAGCTTTGCAGGTTTCATTGTGTTATTAAAAAGGTTAAAACTGATGCTGGGGTGTTGGTACCATAAACATATATGGGCATGGGGTATGGAATTTTCATCAATGTGTGGTAAAACGGAAGATCCCTAAACTGAAAGGCAGAAAGTTCAGGAGCTCAGGAAATTTAGAAACAGTCAGGTAAACTCTACACCAGGCATGGCTTGCTTGCATGGCAATTCTGGCACATATTCTAGAACAGGTTCCAAAAGGTATCTGGAGTTTTACTAGCAGAATTAATCTTGTCTTCATAGTAAGAAAGCATCTCATCTATATGATGAGAGGCACAATGCTTGTACAATGCAACTGTTTCTCTACTGTTTTCTCTTAAAAATTCTGTTCACCCTCCACTGCACAGTTACTTCATGTGGCTTTATTCCCTTCCCTCTACATCCCATTGCAATGTTCTGTTCACTTCGCCGTTTTCTCCCCACCAGACTTGGTATTGATGAGGACAGTAACTGTTGCTGATAACATTACCATCCATTTCCTTCTTGAATAAGGCATCAATTGTACGGTGAAAGCTTAACAACAGAGAGTTCAGGAATCTGGAAAATGTACACTGAGGATGAATCCTGTGATCTGAAATACATATTGGTACTATATTTGTATTTGTCCTCTAATAATTTGTTAATTCATTCATTCTCCAGGATTTCTCCAAGATGATTGCCAAAGGATCCAGTATTTCCTCTTTAGTTTCTTAAGACTCTTCATCAAACATCACTTAACCTAGATGATTCAGATATTTTTACTAATTCAGTACTTTTTTATCTGCTTGCAATGTGATCACTCACTCTCTCTCCCTCTCTCTATAATATCTCAGTGGTCTTCATTAACATTGTATTTCACTAATTCTCATACTTTGTTCTTTATGTTAAAACTGAAATAACTCTTATCTGACTTCTAGTGGTGGTCATAACTTTCTTAATATTTCTTTTAGCTGTAGAGCATTGATAAAACCTTTTCTGAATGTATTCTACTCACATAGATAATGAAAGACCACTTCATCTCCTAATGTTTTCCTTATTGTATTTTGCTTATTTACCTATTCTTCCATGATGTATTCTCTCTTTACTTTAGATTGTTTCAGTTCTATTCTTCTGCATTAACACTTGTTCATATAACTACCTGAGCTTTTGTGACATCAGTGTTCAAAAAGGATAAGGTGTCCAAGAATCTTATGCATATTTACAGTTACCTATTAGTACCCAGTAATCTTTACCTGATAACTCCTTCAGAATTTCGCAATGTAATTATCTATAATCAAACATCTTTAACATAGGGACATCTGTAATTGCTTCTGATTAATTTGCCTATTGGTCCAGATTCTATTTTAATGTTTCTTGTTGGTCAATATTGTTCTAAAACCATAATATACACAACTTTATATTACTTTCCTTTACAAATTCCTGTCATTATTTGTTTTTTGTGGGGTTTTATGGTTTTTTTTTTTTTAATTAAGAAATATTACCATATGAAATCACTAAGAATAAGCTGTAAATTGCTATTAGATACTGGTTTTAACTCTACCACTGCCTCCCACTGCAAAGCTTTCCATTATTTACCTACAATGTAGCACAAGTATAGATTGTCCTTTGAATCCAGTTTTTCACTCTGAAGAGTAAAAACTCAGACTTGCTGCCTCTCTTAACCTTTAAACTTTCTGTTATTTTTAATACCTATTGTCAGGTTTTCCTTATCTTTCGGAGGTGATGAAGAATAGCATTATACACATCATTCTGCACACAAACATTTCTAATTCTCAAAGATTTAATACTGTCTTTTTTCAGTAACATCAGCTGGACAGTTCTGGCTTTAAAAGAATACATAGCAAGAACATTGTATCAGCATTACATCTCTTATTTTATCAGTTACTGAAGTGTCATGCTTTACTATATCACTGTCAGAATTTTCACCTGCTTTATCAACCTAACTTTCAGTTTCTCATAAGCCTTTATTTAGTGCCAATAGACAATTCCTCACATATGTAGTCTCAGAATACAGTCCACCAGTGTTTACACACTGAGATGAAGGCCAGTCCCTGCACTAGACACGTTTTTAGATCAAGCAAAACATTCACATTAATATTTAGCATATTTTTAAAACAGATGGGAGTAATTCCAGTCCTCAAGTACCATGGAATAGTTTCAGTTTTAGTGGTGACTCCAGATGCAATGGCTTTCAATGTCCGGATTTGGCTCTCTATTCTTAGTGAGGGTAAGTGAGCTAAATACACAGATACATACATTAGACAAGCCCTTTTCCCTCAGGCTGCCGTAGGGTGAGCTTTCCAAAGAGTTGCATATACACTGGGTGTCATTAACCTGAACAGCAGAGGTGAGTGGAAGGACATTCCACCACATATACTGGCACCTGGACTGTCTACCAAGTGCACAGCCTAAGGTCCTGCCTGTGTGCCTTGTATGTACAACCTTGTGTGGAGCAAAATTTAACTAGAAATGGCCAAATATTCCAGAACAACCAGAGAAACCCTCACCTAAAGCTGAACTTAGCAGATCCTAGCAGACAGGCAGATGGACCCATCCCTGATTATATCTTCAAGATACAACTGTTGAGACAGGTTTAGATGAAAACATACTCCCTCTGACTCTCAAAGAATCCATCATACCCAGGATGCCTTAATGAAGTCAACAGTCTGTTTGGAGATGGATTCCTTATGAATAAATTGTGCAAGTGAATACATAAAAATTCTGTCTTTTCTTTTTTCCTCATACACATTATATACATAGATATGTAAACATGAAGCAGATTCCTCTAAAACACCTTTCCACTGGGGAATGAGCACTGCCTCACCAGATCTGTATGGACTCACACAGGATAATGAAGAATGGTGCAAGACCTCAAGACAGAAAGATGGTGCAAGCTATCAAGGATAATGAAGAATGGTGCAAGACCTCAAGACAGAAAGATGGTGCAAGCTATCATTTACACATGCAAGATTGAGTACATTTAATAAGCCCTTCTTGTCTCTCAACCAGCCTGAGGAATACTATGACAGAAGCATTAACTGGAGCATGTGGAATGGGATTATTTGTTAGACCCACTGCTGTTGTAGGATGACAGGCAAAATCTTCATCTCTGGCACCCACCTGAGCTCTACTTTGTAGGTTTTATAGTAAGAATCCCTACTAGGATGAAAAAAGATCTTTAAGCCTCAGGGCTAGATGTTCTGAGGGAGGAGAAAAATCTTTAATAAAAATACTTTGTGTTTCCTTTTTGGTGAACCCTGGATGGATTCCAGCCCAACTTGAGACACTGAAATTTTTGTGCCTACAAGATAGCTTAAGGAGACCTAGTAAAAAAAAATCAATACAGTAGACAGTGGTTCAGCTGACCATATGAATCCACTTTATCCTAAAATAAGCACCTTAATAGTTAGTCAGCCAGCCAGCTAAATTACATTCTATGGTCCATTGGATTTAATGGCTGATTAGATGCTCCACCTAGTTGCCCACAGGTACAAATTTAGGCATTTGAGATACTGCAAACGTACATGGCCTGGAACACAGCTGAAGCTCCAAACAGGTATGTGCTTCCCAGTGTCCTGTATCATATATTCCAGGCCCACACAGACGCCTCAGGCCTTTCAAGTGATCCTAATACGTGGGCCACTGAGATGAGTCTTAAACATCTACAGATTGATGCATCTGTAGATGTCTCTATTTGAACTTTAACTCTGCCCCACTCTATGTCTGTCTAACAGGTTAGACTAATGGAAGAGTTAATCTGCCTCAGTAGCCACAGCTGCAAAAAGTTATGAAGGTGAAGAAAGAAGGCGACTCAGAAGACAGCAGAGTGACAACAGATGCTTTGCTCAGGGAAGAAGCCAAGGCCACAGTGGCGCTGACAATCCACAGTTTCATTGTCAAGGTCTGCAGATCTGCTGCGAAACTAAAAGCAAGTCTTGGAGTTTGCAGCTGAGGTTCAGATCAGGGGATTGAAACTCATGGTTTTACGAGGTGTACAGAAAATCTTATTCTAGTATCAGTGGGACTTGTATTCCTTGTGCTCTGCTAAAAATGTGGCTTGCTGCTTATCACTGACCATTTGCCTTAAATAGTTCTTCATTTCTGGGTAAACTACATCCAGACCAGCTCTCTAAACCTTATGCTTCAGATGATGCTGAATGCCCTGATGAGTCTCTGCATTAGCCATTATGGGCCTAGAGATCTCAGAGCCTGGATGTTGTAAAGGTTGTTCTGCTCTCCTAAACACACTTGGAGTTGGCTTTTGAAAATCACTAAAGTCACTAGAGCCTAGAACCCTTGTCAAACACTGGCCTTTTTTCTGTTATCTGCACCATGGCTGATTTAAGAATGGTGTTGGCAGACAGACTCACACTTTTAATCTTTTATTTGATGTCCAAATAATCAATCTCTGCACCAGGTATTTTTGGATAAAAGCCATGGTGGTCTCTATAAGTGCAGGACTTGGAGCCAATGTACATAGATAATTTATTTCAGGTACATTTCACTCTAAAGAAACAAAATTGCTTCTGTCCTTTATACTTGATACAGAGTTTAAAATCCTTTAGAGAGATGAAAGGCAAGAAAAATGATTGGGTATTCCAGGACAGCAAATCCCAGGAATGACACCTGAGAGAGGATAGCCTCCAGATAAACTTCAGCTGACTAAAAAAAACCTCCAGACCTTGTGAAAAATGAAAGAAAAGAATCAAAGAAGGAAAGAGAGAGATGAAGGGAGAAAAAAAAAGAAAAAAAGTCAAAATTTAACTCAAATATAAATCCAAGACAGGCAGCTAGGAGGAATTGAGAAGGTAGCTCATGCCTGGCACTGTGAACCAGGTAAATACTTGTTCAGGTAAGTTCACAGGATGACTACAAATACAGAAAATTATTATACAAAAAAGAAATGCATTTGTAACTAAGATACTAAGTCAAAACTCAAGGTATCTACATTCAATTCCTAGATATGTCACAAGTTTCATGTGACCTACAACACATAAAATTCTTTTCAGCTGCATAAGCATCAGGACTCTAGAGCCATCTGAGATGCTTGGTGGTGTTCCATCTGGACTCCAGATGCTAATCAGGATATGCATGGATGTCTCTGGTCCTTAGTAGTATGTGTCCGCCCTGTCTGGACCTCCTGGATTCCTTACAGTATCTCCATTGGTACTAAATATCCATGTTTAAGCAATGGAATTGATCTGTTGAACATTGTGTTAGCAGCTATTTTAAGAACTAGTGCCTTTTAGCTCAAATGTATAAGCAGTTTTAAATTTCACCTCTCTATGTCTATTTCCCAACAGTGGAAAAGAGAGAATTCAAATAAAAATGAAGGCATACTTAGATCCTTGGGAAATGCAAGCCATTTAAGTATTTGAAGGGGTAGAGGTCCATGTCTGTAAGTTCACAGCAGCAGTGAAAGTCTAGTGTATAATGCCAATTCAGGTTATTAACTGCTACTGGTGAACAATAGTTTGGAATGTCAAAAAATATTACAAAATGCTTCATATTTTTATGTTAACTCATTTTGGTTGCTCGGTCCCTGTTTCTCTCATGCAGTGTTTTATAAATATTTTTGAGATACTATCTTCATCAAATTGCAATATTAAGCAAGTGATAAAATTTCAGAATGTCTTAAATGATGAGAACAACCTATAAATAGTCATACGCAGTCCTTAATCACAACTAGTCCTCACAGGGCAGTGATTTGATTGAACTGCTTTTATCGCCATGAATCCAGAATGGAGTCTTTGATGAAGCTCCAGAGTTGTAGAAAGCGGCGTGCAATGATCTAATGACCTGACACTTTTGTATATTTTCATCTGTGTTTCTGCACTTTAACACTTTTTTTCCCCCGGAGTACTGAGTTATATAGGCCTGAAAGCCTGCATAAAGATTCTAGCTCATCCCAGGGATGCCCGCGGAACCTATCCATCAAAAGATGTCCACAGATTCACTGGGTTTCCTTACTGTTTATATCTCATTTATATACTGTGATTGCTCAGTGTAGTTTATATACTCCAATTGTTTTCTCCCGCTTTATAATTAGTTTAACCACAAAATAGCTCTTGCGTTATGAAACTGCAGCATCATCTGCATCTTCAGATACAGGGTATGACTGCACAAAGTGACTACAAATTTTTACATCTGAAGGACACTGCAGCCCGTTACACAACAAATTATCAAAGTTAATAATGACTGACAACACACACACACACGTTCAAGTATGATTCTACTCCTACAAGCACACATGCAGCAAGGCTCAGGACTCAATGTGCCTTGGGCCTACTAAATATTATGCAAGTGTCATTCCTGCATGACACTAATAGTAGGTAGGAATTGCACTTGCTAAGTGTGGAAATACTCTGGAAGGAGAAATAAAGTAGTTAATGAAAAAAATAATGTTTTATTACTAGGTTTTAACCAATTTTTGAAACATTTGATGAACTATGCAAAAAATATTCTTACTGTAAAGTTACTAGGAAGCAGGCTGTTTCTTACTATAAAGTCCACACACTTCAGGTACCATAAACAAATCTTAATTCTAAGCACAGTCTAGTGAATAACTTTCTTAATGCTCAAGGGGGACTAAACACAAGGAGTTAATTTCTACCATCTAATGAATGATTAACTGTGAAATCTTTTTATCTGAAAAGATTATCTTTACCTTTTTATTAGCATGTTAATTTAATTAATAGAATGTTGCTGTTGAGAGTAGTAGAAGATAGATACTTGTTTTCAGGTTTATGTCATTCCATGGACATTAATTATATCATTGTGGTATTTCTGTTCTGAGCATCTAGTAAGACCTGTACTACTAAATGATACTTAATAGGAGTGTGATGGTTGTTGCTTAGGCAACAGAATGAATAAATGCAGGTCAGAATGTGCTTCCAGAAAAACAAAAGCAGGAATATGGTACAGAATAAAGAACAAATATGTCTAACTGATTTTTACTGCACTGAAGTATTTGAGATGTTCAATGTAAAGTAGCTAAGCTACCTGAAACACTTAATTAAATAACCTTGTAAAATATGGCTCAATATGTAAAGCAATTTAATAAAGGAAAAGCAGTTCTTTCATATTAAGGAAGACTGCAACACGTTTAAGTTCGGAGTAATCTGAATTTTTCTCTTAGTACAGCAGGTCATTCTTCTCTCATTTTCCTATATACTTTTCAAGTTTAATTTTCTCTTTCTTTAATTTTGGCTAGAATGGAACATATTTTTAAAAACACTCAAGTTTTCAGGACAGGCTTTCCTTACATAATGCTGATATAGTTAAAAGAATAACATATAGAGAAATCGGTCTTTTCTGATATTTTTTATTTCAAATAAAATATTTGAACTATTTTCATTTCTGGTACAAAAAAGTGATATGTGAAAGCATGTTGAACAGTGTGAAATCAATAAATTAGGAATTACTAAATTACTGAAATTGTACATTTTTTATGACTGGGCAATTTTCCAGCATTTTGCTTATCACTGGATTTAAGAGGCTAATCTTCCATTCACATATGCATGCTACCCCAATATTAAGAGCAATTATGTATTTTACCCATGATATCTATTTAAAGACAAACCACTCCAGAAAAGGCATAAATCAAAATGACCAGAAAACAGTAGCTAGCACATAAGTATGCAGTTATTATAACTCAGTCTGCCGATATCTGAAAAGTTGGATTTGCAGATTGACTAACAATCTTTTATATAATTTTTGTGTTTACCTAAGTATACTAATGAAAGATATAGGAAATGAAAGTCTTATGAATTCCCCCAGAATGTGGTTCAGGCCCCTCCAGAGCCAGGAGACAACCGGAAAGCCCTGCAGGTTAGTTTCTTTGACTTCTCCGGTGCTCATCATTTACCTGTTGTAGGTGTACCCTTCTGCATTTGGTATGCCACCTACAACCTCTTGTGGACGATTTCCTTCTCTAATCTCTTTCAGCCTAAACGATCATCTACTTATGTAACTAAGGCTACAACATATATGAGAATATGTGGTCACATTTTGGGAAACTGTAGCTTGAAATTCATTTTGGATATTTTTTTTTTTAGTTTTGTTAATAATGCTGGGCTGACAGCACACTTTTGCAGCTTTGTTTTTAAGACTATTTAAAGGTAAAGATTCTAATGATTTTTACTGATAAAAGCAAAAGATCACATGGCAGCCATGTAAAACCAGTAAGAGACCTCTATGCTGTTGTAATGTGGAAATGGCAGGGATCTGTACCTTAATTTTCTGATCAGTACTCCCTAAGCATATCATGATGTTGGCAAAAGAAATTAAATAAGAGAAACACAACTCATGTGATGATTGTATGGTCATAATATTCATGCTGTCTCACTTCTGTTTCTCATATGCCAGGTGCAAGTTAGGAAAAGTTCCAAGGTATACATGGGTACTAAAAATATTTTTTAAAAAGGATTATTAATAATATTTTAAGTTCTGATACTTTGTAAGAAGGATTTTTGCAAGGTGTTCATGTACTGGGAATACTGAAGCAGGTAGAAAAGTGATTGTATAACAACCTCACAAGTAAGCTTCTCTCTTTACTGTCAATATTAATTTCAATTGGAAGTTTGAGCATGACAGGGCTATGTTACTTTACATCACATGGTAATACTGTAAATTCTGAAGTACAGAAAATTTTATTTTATTCATATGTTCCTGATAAATGCCTAGCCTTAAAACATGAAAATGGATCTATTAAAAGGAATGTGTTACTTTTCCACACAGGGCATAAGTTTCAACAAGTGAATCCCATAGCCTGGTTATCTAAGATGCAAAAACATTCAGCTGTGGCATCCAGAATCACTCGCAGAGAGAGCACACTTCAATAAATAATTTTCTGGTATTAAAATACTTCACAATGCAAGAGTGGCATTGCATATTATTTAATCATTATTACAATGATAATATTTAAATAAAAGTAATAACATGATGTATTTCAGATCGGGGTGTTTACAGCTTTAACACACTGTGAAAATCCTGCAATGGATTTAGAAGAGAGAACTGTGCAATTTTCTTCTTTAATCTGAAGATTGATGGGGGGGGCGCGAACCTTAATTCTCGGGTTTTCTTTTACCAAATTTCTGGCTAGAATATTTTGTAAGGTGTACAATTTGGAAGTTTATACAAGGACAGTTTATATATAGTTAATTTAGCTAGACACAGAAAAGTGAAACGCTAAACAGATCTTCTTAGTGCAATGCAGAATAGCTATAAGGTTTTTATGAGCACATAAGAGACAGACAAAAAAGGCAGCTACAGTGTATATACACAGCTATGCACAGAAGATTTCTTACCATAAATTGCACATTGTCAAATCCATTAGCCAGCAAGTGGTTTTCATACTGAGGTAGCCCAATATTTTCCAACCATTGTCCCACTGTCTGGACAGGGCATCGGGGTCCTGTAGGAGGGTGAAGAGGGAGGCGTTTAAGCAACGAGTAACCATCCACCGGATAATAGCGGTAGTCCTGGGCTGAGAGGTGGCATTGCCACATCGTGTTCCTGGGAAAGTTGGTATCAAAGGAGCCCGCCAGCTTGACAGATTAATGTTTTCAGCAAGCAGAAAAGTCAGAAGTAAAACATAGTTTACAGGGCAGTATACAGCATAAGATCTGATCCTAGCTCTACATTTCTTAGTTATTAATCTTTACTACAGACCAGTACGTCATACAGTAGGAAAAAAAAAAAAAGCAGCATATCAAGCTGTCAGCTAAGCTGTTCTCCGTTATATGTGATTGTTGGAATACTCCACAATGAGCAATGCACTGCCAGCAGCAAGAATTCTTTTTATCAAGTACTCCTACACTCATCAGTATGCAGCTCCATGCTTCTTGCTCCCCCTCGCTCTCTCCCCTTCATTACCCAGCCGAGGCTACACCTCGCATTTTCAATAATAGCCATCAGATAAGGCAGATTTTTTTTTTGTCTGCAAGCTGTAAGCCTGCTGCTGCTGCTTCCTCCTACACACCCATCCAAGCGTCAATCTTGAATGATGAGAGCAGTCAAAACAAATGCAGAAAATAGCAAGATTCAAAAGCAACCTAGAGCACTTAAATCTGAATAGAATCTTCATACCGGTTATGCTTTACATATCTGTTTGTTGTACATTTTTACGTTTCACAAGGCATTAAGAAATGCAAGACATAAACCATAGCCTGTGGCATGCTTTATTATGCCATCCCCTCTCCCCTTTTAATAGAAGGTAGGTAGTGGTCTACACATCTGCTTATATAATAGCAAAAGCTTTTAATGAATCGATAATGAGTACATCTCACAGTTTCTCTCCTGTAGTCCAGCAAAAGACATAAACGGCACAACAATTTAAGTCAGAGTAATTAGATTATCTGCATGATTTCTTCAACCGTAAAACATTATAAGACACAAAAAAAATTCATGCCAACATATAATAATTCAACTTGAAAAGGTCACCATTTCAAATGAATAATTAACAGAATATTTTTACGAAATAAAATTTTAAGTTTATATCCTTTTCTTACAAAAATGTGAATGATGGCAGGCAGACATAGATTTGCATGACTTCTAAAAAAGAATGTTTATTTTATCAACTGGAAAAAATTAATAAAAGATGATGAGTTTAAAATGAGAACAAAGTTAATTTTCTGCACAAGAAACCAAGTACCTCATGATGTGTTTTCCATCAATGTTCCATTTTTCAGACAGTTTCTCTCAAGATGGAAAAATTTAACACCTTTCTTCTAAGAGTAATGTTTACTAAACTTTTACTTTTCATAGCAGGAAAAAAGAACTTGGCAAAAAAGGCAAAAGAAATGGTATACTCAGGGTACAATTCTAAGAAGAATACTGTCCAATAGAACTTAATTTACTGAACACTTCAATTACATTTCCTCGTTTTTCTTGTCCATTGTGAATCACAAGCAATGACCATCTCTAAAGAGGAATTTAATTCCAGGCATAAAGAAATTACAGGTATCTGTTAAGGGCATAATTTGGGACTGATGATACTATGGCAGTACACTGTTTCATAGAAATCCAAATCTGACCTACACTTTATAACACAAAGTCTCTGCAAGTGACATGCAAAGGCTGGTTGAACTCTCACTGCTTGCATTTGTGGATCATCTCATGCAAACTGAAGTCTGTAATGATTTTGTGGAATAATTTTAGTTGAGCCATAGAAGATCTTTCATGAGGATGGAAAGTTGTCTAAGACTGTTATGAGTTCTTACATTACTCCAGGTCTGTTATGAGTTCTTACATTACTCCAGGTCTTCTAATTCATTTAATACATTACTACGAGAAGTATGAAAGGTTCATTTTGTCTCTCAAAAGAGTACTAAAGGCTTATCAGGCACTGTTAAATTTGCAGTTGCTGAAGAAACATTAAGGAGTTTTCTCAAGTATTTCATAACAATAGCATGTTAATATATGCAATTTGGAAGGTATATTTTTGGTAAGAGTACAGTGTGCACAAATAGCTAAATTTTTTTTTTTTCCAGAGAAAGTAGATATTCCAAATTGATAGGAATCCAGGTCTCATGGAGATACAAATGCATTTTTTCACACCTGTCTGTAAATCTTTGCTATTTTGCGGACTTTTTTCTTCTGTAAATGTATATCTTTGAACGTAGATGGAGTATAATCCCTTCAGGGCTGTGCCCAGTCAGTAGCAAGGCTATAAGAAGGAGGGTATGCTATGTTGGGTTGAAATATAGTGGACTTCCCTTGGGTAAGCAAAATTTAAAGGCTAGGCAAGCTCTTCAGAGAACAAAACTCTCAGAACAAATTGAGAACAAAATGATCTTAAATAAGATGAGCATTAAATCCTTACTGAATTTTTCTTAGTTGATTGAGAAATTAAATCTGTTGAAAAGGATTCCTGACTTGTCTTCCACTTTCCCTCATATAAGGAGAAAAAATATCAGAAGGAGACCTAGTGAAGCATAATCCTACTCTTTGAAAGCATCCCATATTTCCCATGCATATGTAGACACAAATGTATCTGCATCTTTTGTTTCCCACCAACAAAGACGTTCTGCTGACAATAAGGCACACCCAATAATCAATATACCAGTTTCATGGTCAAACCGTTTCTTCCTTACCTTACTATAAACAGCATGGAAGTTATGCTGCCAGCAATGAGAAGTGCTTGGCTCAATGCCTAGCAACAGAGTAGGCAAAATTCATATTTTTGAGTGCCTCCCTAGACACATTTCCTCATGTAGCTGTTGGTGCTGTGTCTAACTATCTCCATGGCCTCAGCACTAGATAGTTATACACTGCTGGTCCCACTACATGCTGTCCTCCAACTTTGTGCCTTACCAGTGTAACTACCTGGCTGAACCCAGCAACACATCACAAGGGGAAAGAAAATCAGAACAGTCAGTTTGCCAAGTTAGCCTCATCTCCATCGTCTCATTGCTAGAGTATCCTATTACCCACAAGACTTGTTTTTTTCCCCTCCTATGTCTGTCAAAGGTAGCAATAAGGCAAAGGCAAAAGAAGGCACAGAGCTGAGCAGAGTAGAAACATGGGGATTAGGGTCAAATAATTTGTTAGGGGAACATGCAGCAATTTAGATCTCCTTGTTTTTTGCCAGTCCAGGAGATTTATCTTAGGGGGGCTGTTTGGACAATTTTTCTGAACCAGTGCAAGTGGAACCTGGAGCAGATGCTATTACTTTGAGACCAGAAGGCTATCTCTTCATTTTGCTAGTCTGTGATTCAGTGTCGGCTTTGCCTATGTCTAAATCTGGTCCTAATACTGGAAAACGTCATACAGGCTGTATGAGATGGTCTCACCTGCAACCCATTTTCATACTACTGTGCTTTCTTATCACTTCAAAGAACACATGTCCCATGACAATTCTTCTATACACAATAACAAAAGATGTACCTATTCCTGCATAGGAAAGCTGATGCACAAGTGTCTTATAGGGATAGCAATACTTGTTTCTTTCTTCTCCAAGGCAATAGAAGAAGCACATTGAAGTGATGTCTGCAAGAAAGATGCCATCTGGTATGCTATACGATAATTTCTACAAGACGTCTCGTTCCCAATGAGACTCAGAATATCTTTATTGTGGGGTTTGGAATTGACTGAATCTGTGATATCAGAGAGCACATGATTTCAAACATGTAAGGCAGATTTGCTCTAAATGCAAAGGAATTTAAGGTCTCTATCTTATTGTTTTTACAGTTAACAATGTGGATTTTTCTTGATTTTTCTTTATGTATTTTTTTCAGTGAGGAAAGGAAAGAAATGCAGCGATCATTTGTAGAGGAGGTGCTCCCTCAGGCATCCTCAATAGATTATTATAAACCATTTTCTTAGGTAGCTCAATACCTGTCAAAAAATGCTAAACGCTTCTGGTGTTAAGGACTCACAAACTGGAGAATTTTAGTAGCTGTTGGCCAAGAAATTTATGTGTGGACACTATACCACAAAATGAAAGGATGAACCTTTTGTGTAAGTTGGCAGCCAGTTTAGCAGAGCTGGAGAGGACATTGATGCTGGAGTAAGCATTGTAAATATATAGGGTTTTTTAAATTAAAGCTTCCAGCCTTGTCCAACACTAAATGGGGTATAGTTTTCCTCTTTGTATGTATGATTTCAGCCAGATAAAAAAGTTAGCTCTCGACATTGTGACAGAACGTGTGCTACAGCAGAGTTAGCAGGACTGGGTGTTCTGGTGAACAAACTAATCTAACGACATATATTCCTGGAGAGGAGCTAAGAATAGCTAGGAACAGGATGTTGTATGAGAAAAACTATGCCTAACATCCATCCAGAAGACCAATACAATTAAAGAAAGTTTATTATGGGAGAAGTATAGTGGGTTCAAAGAAGTGTATGCAAGGTTCTGCTTTATCTTATGCATTACAGTTATATTATTAGGCTACACAAAATGCTTGGATTTTAAATGATCCTTTTCATAAAACTCTGAAAAACCTAGATGCTTTACATAAAATCTGTAACTTCTGTCAGTAGCCTAGCTCTTTGGATGATCATATTTGGTGATGCTGAATATTTTCTGAAAGTAATTTTAGAGGTATTTTTCATGACATACAGAAACAAAACAAAATCAATAGAAACAGCTTGAATTAAAATAACACTGTCTAGTATATATAATCTAAAGGTTATATTTCATTGCTTATGTGTGGCTTGGAACACACAAAAATAATTCTCAGACCACAGCTAATGTAAGCAAATGGAACAATCCTCACTGACTAGGAAAACCATCCTCACAGTTCTTTTCTTTTATATCAGTATTTATTATAACTCTACATTACCACTGTGTGAGTACAATAGCTCTATCTATAATAGCTATAACTACAAAGTCAGCAAAGACAATTCATTTTACTTGACAGATGATTTGTCAGTGGTGAACTGTACTTTGTGAACCCCATTGGCCTTTCTACAAGTTCGTGTTTCTGACTGTTGATGTATTATTTACCAGGAACAGCTTAGTCAAAGCATTCTACTTGATCATGAAACATATATTTATTACAGACACTTCAAAGTTAGGATATTTTTCATGGTCAGTTGATTGCTGTGGCAACTTTGATTGAGTCTCTTTCAGAACCCATCCTGTCCCCTGAATGAGGGCAGATATTACTGCAAAATTAAAACAACTGTTTTCCAGAGCACAGCCACTGGCCTAGGACTCAGGGAACCTTGTTCTATTCAAGATGCTCGTTATTATGGTGCTCAGCAGTATACAGATGGTATATGGTACCTTATATATCCATACAGTAAGATTGCTTGAGATATAGTTAGTCTTTCTAGATTCTGATTTTTTATTTTACTTGAATGAGTTTTTTGGGGAAATTTCTTTCTAAAGCCAACAGGGAAATAAAACGGTATTATAAAGCATTGTAATAGCCATGACTTCAGTCAGATTTATATCTTTGGGCTACAGAACAGAAAAACAAGATGCAACCAATTGAATTACAAGAATTAGTTAAGAACAGATGGACGCTTCACCATGAGACTACAGGAACAACTGCACTGGGTCATGCTACAGCTTCACCTAGCTCAGCCATCCACTGGGTTCATTCACAGTGGCTACTATTAGATGCCTACAGAAGAACATAAGAATAAGTTAGACATGGAATGATCCTTTCCTAGCCTTTTCCTGATTTCTAACGATTTACAGCTCAATGCCTTCATGAAAATGAAATAGTATAGTTAATAGTCCTTCATGAATTTTTCTGCTATAATTTAATCTAATCTTAGAGAAAAACTAGCTTGGTGGTTGATGAAATATGCTTGGCTAAAAAGGGTTACAGGGAGAGCTGGATTCATTTCACCCCTGTCCCTCTGTAACTGTTCCATGGACAATGGGGAAATAGAGTACCTTTTGGATGCCATCATGAGTCATAAATTCCTGTAACCTTGCATTGCACTTATGAAAGTTAGAGTGAAGATGAAATTAGAATTCAGCTGCCTTTTTTCCCCCTCTTCATGAGCATTGAAGGAGCCCCTATTGCTGGAGACAGTGGTGAGCAGGTTATATCAATCCAAATCTCAGTGAATCCCTACTATAATGTGGAATTATTATATCTAATAGGAGTTCCTTTGGTAGGACAAAGAGCTTTCAGTTGCCTGTCATTTTTCCAGGAATCATATTCATGTCCAAAGGGTAAATGTGCACATCCTTATTCTGGCTTCAATGAAAGTTACGAACACTTCTGAAAAAAGGCGTAATTTTTTAGAGCCATTTCTGTGCTTGCCTCAGGAACTTTTACAGGGTAATAGTAACACTACACTCACCATCTATGAGTAATCATTTTCACTTTTTTCATTTAACAAGAAAAAAAGAGCAACTTGAAAATTTACATGACACCATGACCAATCAAAATATTTTAGTTAATTCGGTAGACTTAAGACTATTCTTAAAATTAAGCTCATATATATATATATATATATATATATACACACACACACACAGACAAATGTATACAGAGTATACCACATACCCTTGCTAAGAATACAATGCAAACCCAACCCATTATGCTATAATTCCTGGCACCATAAACCCAAATTTATATAGTTTAAAATTTGAGAAGAACTTTGTGCAACTCTGCGACAAGCAACACTGGAGTAGGAAACAGGCAGAACTGGCTAACAGAGAAACAGCTGAAGAAACTGTTCTAAAAAGGTTTAACAGAACACTCACTGCAGAGAGAGGCAGCTCAAGAAGTTAAATACAGGCACTAAATAAATGGTAACTGCAATTTCGTAGATTGGGTAGCTGCTGCAAGGTCCTGTGTGGAGCTGTGGAAATGAGACAACTGTACTGACACTGGAGTAAACTGTCATATCTTTGGAATTATGAATCTTGAAAGTATACGTGATGGAAGGTTAAGGATTTCTCCTGAGATTTATATTCAACCTGAGACAGTGTGGCACTTTGTTTTCAGTTTACTTTTTCCTACTTGGGCTGCAAGACTCCCCTGGCCCTGATGCACTGGATTTTAGAGTGATCTCCTTTGAACAGCTGAACAGGTGAATTCCTTTCTCTCCTTAATGTTCTTTCTAGATTAATTTTATAATTCCTTTTCTACACACCTTATTTTCTCTTTTGTCCTCCTTCATCTGCAGCTACAACAATCTGCTGCATTGTTTCACATCTGCCTTTTTCCTTTTACTTAGTTTTATTACCACTTCCCCCTCAAGCCTTGTAAAAGAGGTAAAAATTGTTCATTAAAAAATTTAATTACTTATCTGAGATTAAATTAACCTGTGAGGTTTGTCTAAAGTTTAGACTAGGTTGGATTTAGGTATTTGAGGTGCTCCTAACTTAAGTTCAATGTTTATATAGATTAGATACAGGATAGTATCTGCTACATGCATTAGCTCTTCAACATTAACCAGCAGCTTATTGTGAAGATGATACAAAATCTGTACTCTGAGGGGACCAACAGACCTTGCTGTCCACACCCAGCATCTCCTCAGGCCTCCCCCACCGTGCTCATGGTCCAGAAACCCATTTCAGCTCAGCCTGGGGCCCTCAGTCCCTGCCCCTGGTCCTAACTAGGGGATGGAGACTGGATCTACCCTGCAGGTAATTCATGCCCTGGATGTTCTCCTCAGACACATACAGTGGCTTTTTTCCAGTCCTATCTTCAGCCATGCCTCACGCATAGACTAAGAACCCACATCACAGCCTTGTCTCCATTCCTATGCCTGGCCCAATCACCTTTTGTTCCTGGCTGGCCTCCTTCATTGGACCCTGCAACCAAATCATCTCTCAGGGTACTGTCTGGGGCGGTCAATGGAGCATCTTACTAGTATCTGTCTCCCTGCATCATGGATGAGGGCACAGCTCACTCCCATCAGGGAAGCACTGTCCCTCTCTGCTCCTTGACAAAAAGTCAGCATTCTCAATAGTAACTTGCTTCATTACATAAAAACTATATAACCTCCTTCTGTAATATTTATCCCCTGCTAACACAGACTCTGCAACACCAAAAGAAAACTGCGGCATCTTTCAATGAATAATAAAGATGTTACTTGAGTGGGTGGCATCCTGGCACAGCTCTGGCAATTCACTGGACTGTTTGCATATGGATGAGGTTATATAAACCCTGTTCATCCTGTCTGCAAGCTCTCTCATGCCTATTGCTCGACTCTCACTCTCCCACCTCTGGAGAAGAAACTCTGAACTGTCCTCCCCTACCCACAGAGGGAGCCTAGGATGCTGTTTCAGGAACATGTCTTGATGACTACAGACAGTGTAAACACATCGTGTGGCACTGTACTTAGTCCTGTGTGGTTTTTGATTTTAGAAATTAGTGTGATAGGAATGTATCTTTCCAGACAAGTTTGATAAACCATACTCCAGGCACCATTCCTTCCACTGTTCCTTTGTCAAGACTGATGGATCTCAGCAAGAGCTCCAGTGGTCCTACAGGTACAGGCTAGCTGAAAATGTACTCATAGACTAGTTTTCCTAATGTTTTGTAACATGTTAATAATTATTTCTTATACTACAAACAAGATTAAAACTAGAGCTGGTTTAATAAACGAAGCCAACATGAACAGTTATTCTCTTAAATTAAATGGTCCAGAGCTGTTTGGCTACGTTACTTGCTATTTACTCTTTGAAAACTTTTTGAACACGGATTTTTGTTTGCATAAACTTGAGAAGAATGGATGGTGTCTATATGAATGCCACATTGAAATGCAAATGGGGGATTTGTGTACCAACAAGATAATTTATTCTTTGGAATTATGCTCTATAAAACATTTAGCCTACCAGAAAACAGAAGTAGCACTAAGTAACTGAGATGGTCCATCACATCCCAATCATAGAAAAACAGTAAATTGCACAGTTCATAAAAAAATAACTCATGCACGAAGTGATGAATAATAAATATACTTTAGAAATAGACACCAGAACAATTCACAACTTAACACTAAATACTATTATTAGCATTTAATGTCAATTCATCTTAGCAATCAATAATTTTTACCTAACCCATCTCAGTTTTGTAATAATGCAGAGACCTAACATAAAAAGCCAAAGGCAGCAGTGGATGCAAGTAGAAAAACAGTTTAGGGAAAAGCCTGGTATCATGGGTTATGAAGTATGTGTGGTAATAAATAGCAATAATTTTAAAGTATTTGAAGGCATTAAAATACAATATTTTCCTGAATATAGGGCAATGAAACAAGAAAATACTGATTCTAATATTACAATCATGAACGCAGGTTAACCGTCTGGGTTAGAAAGTAAATGAATACACTTTAGTTAGTTCAATATTCTAAATTACTTCATTTTCTGTAGGTGGAACTAAAACTAGAAACAATTCTGTGTGCTGTAAATTCTATAATAAGCCAAAGATTTTTAACTAGCATGTGATGTTCTTGTGATTACTAGAAATGTGAACTTCCAAGGAGCTCACAAGCTTCATATCTATTTAAATCTAAAGACTACTAGATTAAGATGGAAACATGAGTGAATCAACTGAACTTTCAAGAAGTTGTTACTAACTCAGCCTTAGTAGATTTAAATCTCTATATAATTTATGAAAGATAAACTTAATCGTCTCGCTTGCCACATCTCTAACCAAAACATACTTGTAAGAGTAATATACATATCATCTCATACAAAAGACCACTGAAGATGCTGAACAAAGTTTTAGAGATTTGCCTTTAGTAATTCCTTTATGGTTTAATACAGTCCATTTTAGGAGTTAGGAATGTTCTGTTCTCTTTAAAGCATTTCCTGGCTGCAGGTTGTGAAAGCCTCATTTTTCATCAGATACTTTTAACTGCACAAAGGTGCTAATTCCTATTCTGCATACATTTTTAACCTGGTATTGAACTTGTTTCTGCTTTAAGGAATAAATACTGTTCAATGTAATGACATCAATTGAATTGAATATTAATATACATGGGTGTAAATGATCACATAGTTGCAAGGGTCAGATTAAACTACAAGGAAAAAGCTGCGCCTAAGCAAGTGAATTATAAAACTCTAAAGTATTCTGATCACTCTTTTTATGTCATTTATATCTCTTAACCTCTGGAATTACAGTAGGAAGATTATGAGAGCATTATCAAATGAGGGCACTGTTAGCTTTTAGGCATACCAACAAACACTCTGGCATTGACTTTGAGAAATACAGCTAAACTGTGCTTGTAGGGATGGCATTGATTATTAGTGCTCCCTCCGGACTGTTGGCATTCAGTGGAGAAACAGGCAAGACCTCAGGTGCTACAGGAAAAAGCTTTGAAAAATAGTTTAACCCATTTTTTCAAGTTCTGAAGTCTGCAATTTACTTTTTTTGATCCTTTTATCTCCTATCTAGATGGGTTCAGCTCAGCAATATTCAACCCCATGGTGCAAAAAGATATGGTACATACTCATCAGTGGCTGTAGGGAAAGGTCTGACAAGGAGAGAACTGACCAGGAAGAGTAGACTGCAACATTATCATCCTCAGAAATATTTTCCAACCCACTCAGGAGTTAGGACCCATTTATTACGAACAGAATCCAGGAGGTAAGTAATACTATTTCCAAGCAAATTTCACAACTAATTTATTTGAGTTACAAGTGGTCTTGTTTTTATCAGTGCAATTTTGTAAGCCTAGGCCAGAGGCAGGTATATCCAAACTATTAAAGTGAGAATAACTTTTATTCACTTATTTTCTGTACAGTAATACATAGTTTTTCTTAGCCTTGTTCCCAAACATACTTAAGCATCACACTACTTCACTCTCCATTTACTAATAATTGTCAGTATTTCTGAACTTCACACCCTTGGAAGTCAATGAAAATCTGATTTTCCTAGTTTTGCATTCTGTGTATTCATTCTGTGCTCTGTCTCAAACCAAGTATTACAGGTGTATAGCAATATGGTATAGCTCTACCTCATGCCATATGTACTTATTAACATGCACATCTTCTTTATAATTCAATATCTACCCTACCACTCCATCTAAAGGGAAACTATTTAATATGAGAATATTTTTAAAGTACTGAAACAAGGTTCTAAGAACAGTGTTAAGTACACTATTTGAATTTTCATAAATTTGAGTAGTATATTTAAACTGCATATAAATTGTTCATATCTGAGGTCATACAGATTTCTATTTTTACCACAATTAAAAGGATGAGATAGTAGGTTAATAACAAAATGAAGGAAGAGATGTTAGGGATTCTGTATACATCGCTCCTCTTTCTGAGACTGTCTTTCTACAAAATAAAAATAAACTATCTTTAGGTCTAAAAAACATTTTACTATGGGGCATCCAGTCAAGAATACATCATGTGTATTAAACCTGTTAGAAAAGAGGGGAAAAAAAAACCATGGTTACTCAGAAGTAACCATACCACTGACAAGACTGTCAAGGTTTAAACTTTTTCCAAAGGAGAAAGTATCAGCACTGAAATAGGGTCTGAATCTCCCATTGCTATTTCACTAAAATGTTACATCTGATGTGGGGAAATACCTCTGAAAAATCATAGGGGTTGGAAGGGACCTCGAGAGATCATTGGGTCCAACCCCCTGCCAAAGCAGCTCCCTACCTCATATTGCACAGATAGGCATCCAGACGAGTCTTGAATATCTCCAGAGAAGGAGACCCCACCACCTCCCTGGGCAGCCTGTCCCAGGGCTCTGTCACCCTCACTGTGTAGAAGTTCTTCTGCATGTTGGTGTGGAACTTCCTGTGCTCCAACTTGCAGCCATTGCCCCTTGTCCTGCCTCCACAGACCACTGAAAAGGGGCTGGCCAATTCCCCCTGCATCCCATACTTAAGATAATTATAAACATTAATAAGGTCCCCCCTTAGTCTTCTTCTGGTGGTCATAAGTAGACCGCAAACAAAACTGACGAGATCAAGGCAATACATTTACTCACTGATGAATATCAATATTTCTGATCTTACAGTTTCATTTTCTTAAGTTTCTCTATTTGCTGTCTATCTACTCTATTCCTTCTAGAAGACATATACCAGAAATAATTTATTAAAGTCTCTGAATGTAATTATTGAATTGCTTTGCAAACAGTTTTGGAAAAGGAAGCTTAACATTGAACATGAAAAAGTGCAGAGAGAGGTAAAAGATGTATGTTGATAGGCAGTTACAGAGAGAGTGGAAAAGTAAAAAGAAAATGTATCAGTGTTAGAGGCTACATGGGTAAATATGGTCTGATGACTTAAATTTTTACTGTATTTTCCGTTTAGCCTGTGCCTTCACTTGCATTAGGCTGTTTCAAAACCAGCTCTGATTAATTGGTGTATGAAAAGCATATAGCTGAATATTACATTTATGACACTACAGGGTAAAATTGCCAATATAATAGGAATACACAAATAACAGAAAATAAAATAAATTCATGCTGCTTTTTGCATCCAACTCCTATTGCGTTTATTCTAAAACATAGCTAAGAGCTCTACAATTATCCTGCTGTTTGCCCAGTCTTCTGTAAGGTTTGTTTGGGGATTCAATGGATCATTAAAACAGATGCATCTTTATCTCTTGTTTAGGCTTTTACAATGTAGAAGTCAACAAAACATTAATCCAATTACTTGTGGTTTTTTCTATAGAATTTATATGATCTTTGGGTTAGTTCAGTTGTGTGCAATGCATCATGACTATCATGTTCTCAGTAAATAAATGCCCCAAAGATTTCTTCTACATATTTTACAGTTATATGGCTTTTGTTCTCCACTATTTTATAATCTAGTTGATTACATATCCTTAAATTACTATTACAATAACTTGAAATGCGGAGATTTGCAAAAGAAATATGAAGACAAGTAGGTATAATGCATGAATAGAAATGCATGTGTGAAAGCACCAGAAGAAACTATATTGGAAAGGGTTAAAGGGATGGTCTGTACTGATAACCAAGGCCATAGCTGACAGTGGTGAAACACTAAGGAATGTGTTTCTGTCAAGAAAAGGAGGAATGTGCTTCGGAAAACAAGAACACTGGGAATTTATCAGCCTAAGATCCTATACTTCACTGGAGGAGAGCAACAACGTTACAGCACATTGCATATGACATTCAACTTCCTGTTATTCCAAAAGAAAGACAGGCTGTAGCCCTAAAATATACAAGATAAGGAAAACCAATGATCACCACTGAAGTAAACAAAACTTTGGATCAAAAGGACCATACCACAGCAACTGTTGACTCCTAAACATTCATCCAAAAGACAGTGTGTTATTATCAATCAAGAGGAACTCAAGAGGTGCCCTCCCCATCACCCACAAGTGACCATGGGCAGGCAACTTGGACACGCAGGCATGCACACCTTGATGCTTTTGGGTAGTGGAAAAGTGACTAAGTGCCAGTGACTGTAAACAGATGTGTCTGAAACAAGAATCACCTTCTCCTTCCATAATATTTCATGTATTCATGCAGACTTTAGCTGCATGACTTATCCCAGCAGTTCTGCTATCACAACTTAAAATTTCACACTCACTTTGCAGTTGTTAGTAAGATACAAGGAACTTCAGTATCAAACCAAAATGTGTTCCTTACAGTGCAGTCCTGTAATTGATGGTAAAGAGTACACAGACTTGCAGTTAAAAACTTCAAAACTGCATAAGCAGTTGCTATTGAGGAGGCATCAAACAGTGCTGGGAGCAGTGACCAGCTGCTGGAGCTGTCTCCTCTCATCGGGCCCTTCTTCTGTCATCTACAGTCAGGTTCCCTGTGCCTTTTCTTTTTTTCCTTTTTATGATGCTACAGATATTTCAGTCTTTGCACAGCATATCAGCTTCAACGGGTAGGTGGGAATTGGGAGGGAAGTGATGTTATTGTTATTTTACAGTCTGAATGTTGTGGTTGGCTATTGCAAAATTAGAGTTGTGGGGTCAACACTGTAAGCTGAAGAGGTCATCCACTTTGTGAGAAGGTGCATGGCTCATTTTATTAAAATCTGTGAATTAAATCCACATTATCAAAGTGCTTAGTTTAACCACACAGAAATTTTAAAAGGGGAAGCAACTGCTGCAAAACAGACACTAAATTATAATTAAAGCATATACTTTCAAGTGTATAACTTACCGCTGTGAAAACTGCCTTATGCCAACATGCCTACACATGTCTAATTAAAATTCTGCCTTAATTAAGTACATGTATTTTATGTTTTCTGCCCTTGGAGAAGGGAGGATATTAACAGCTTTGGAGGAAGACCACTTTGCCAAAACTGCAACCATATGGCAGCAAACAGAAAAGGGCCAGCCTGACAAGGCTTTGTTTGTTAAAAGAAAGTTTGACTTCTTCTGAGTGAAATTTTAGCTCCTATAGGCAGAACCATACTAGGGAAGATGAAGGCATCATGTCTGAGTAGTGGCAGCGAAGCAGATGGAAGAATGAGAGGAAACTGAGGACGTAGCTTCCGGCTGTCAAAGGTGTGCACAATTTCCATTACATGTTACAGCTGTCCAGAGTGCAACATGAACCCTTAGTCCTCTCATTCAGCTCTTCTGAATGAGTAACTGCTGTGGCTCCACATGATTCCATCTTTTCTTAGTCTGCTGATGTCATGCCTGCTTTACTTTCCCAACCTTTGTGCTAAAACTCGAGTCCCTCCCAAAAGTGAAGAGAGGAATTTCTAGCAATTTTCCCTACACTGGGAAGGAGTCATTGATAAAAGCAGTCTTGGCCATGTCAGTAGAGAAGTCAAAATAAACAAAGAGAACAACTTTTGTATGACTGCCTACAACTTCTATCACAATATGAAAGATCAGAGAAAGTACATTACAAGGTGTATTCTAATACAGTGCTCCATGACCTACTGTCAATCCTTTGCATTAAATATGCACGACATGATATAGAAGCATGTGTATGTAGTGGGCCCATCCTGAAGGATTAGTGCTTTGCTTGTGGAAAAAAAGAAATTGATGTAAACTGGGTTGACAGGTTTTATTCTGAATACAGCAAAACCCATTGCAGCTCTGCAAATTTCAAGCTAGGTATGGCTCATGTGGAGTCCATCCAGGCATAGCTGTCAGCATTTCAGAGTCCTTCTGGTTTCAAATTAGCTCTACAGGAGCCCACTCATGGGTCTCTCTGAAGTTGCAGACATCATAATACATCTGCTAAAGCAAACATTTCAGAAGAATTTCTAGTTCCTGTGAAAGTAATTATTTTTTTAATACTGCATAATCCTGTTGCATACACCTCTTCCAGTAACAAGCAGCATTAATCTTTGAAAGGCATTCACTCTGGTAGTCCCAGTGTGCGAAGTTGGGAGCCTTGATATTGATATTTAGACATAGATGCTGAGTGTGATACTAGGATTATCTCCAATCATAGGGAAAAGTACTGTTCTCACAGAAGAGCAATAAACAAACTTTGTAAAATCCAAACTTGCTAAATCAAATAAGAAATTTTCTTATTTCAGCTGTGTGAAAAAGGCTTGTTAGTATATTGTGTTTCAAACCAAATTTGTAGGTTATGAAACTGAAGGATAACTCAGGAAACTGTATTCCTCTAGGTAGAAAATTAGGGGATTCAAGGATAGGTATACACTCAGGTGACCAAAAACATGCTGGCTACAGTGCACTTGTATGCACACAGAAAATGGACAGTGCATTTATGGAGAACATTCAAAAAAGAACTGATGATTATCAAAATTATAAAATTGCAAATCACTCTCCATTTGCTAGAACACATTTGAAAGAAGTGGTTCTCTCAAAAGCCCAGCTTAGTCTTTAACTGATTTTAGATTATTTTGATATGGAATGACCTTCAACAGTTATTTTCCTTGTCATTGTTTTAATTGCTCTGACTTGAAATGATTTTTACTTCAATCATGATGCTGATATGATGCCCATTATCCATGTAAAAAAATAAATCTCTGAAGTAGATTATTTCTTCATTATTCTCTTTCAAATGTCTTGCAAATGTAAGTCAACTCTGAATCATATACACCTCTGAATAGTTACTGGGCTCCAACTAACACAGAAATACTGCTATGCATGCCTTGAAAGACTTTTTTTATTGTAGAAAAAATTGTTTATAATTAGGCAAAGAAAATATGAAATTGAAGTGTTTCTTCTTTTTTCAAGAGAGGTACAGATGGCTGATATTTAAACATATTATCTTTTCTAAATCCTTTGCGAAATGTATATTACTAATCAGTGTAAGTATCTACTATGCCAAAAAAAAGGACAGCTGCTCCATTTATTAAACTCTACCTTGTAGATAGGTTCCATCTAAATCACGTTATCACAGTAGACACAGATTCATTACAAAATAGACTCAAGGTGACTTAAAACAGTGGCCTAATCCACACAACTGAATCAAGTCAATGTCAGCAGTAACCAAACCATTATTTTTTTCAATATTTTGGCAAATATCCAGAAGTCTTTGAGATGATGCTGAATATCACAGAGGTTATAACCTCCCTAATAAGCTATTTTGATGCTTCACTATATTGCCTTTATAATTTTGTCCTGGGGAGTGAAAGGGGAGATTAAATTCAGCTAATTTTAGAATGCTACATCTGAGGAGGACCTCTAGCCCTTTCTAGAGCCATTTTCCATGCCTCAGACATTTAAACATGATGAATGATACCAAAGAAATGCCTACTCATCTAACTGAGCATTAGTGGCTCGGATGCACTACATGCAGTTTGCACTGCAGAAGTCTGAATTTAGACATTAAGAATAAAACTAATTTGTCTGACCTACCATTATTTGTATCAAGCCCATGTTTCCTCTATTTGTGTACCAGGAAAACAAATGAGACAATGTCAAAACCTTAGCAAATCCAGATATTTGGCATCTGGGCATCTACTGCTTTTTCCTTACCTACAAAAGCTGATTTTCACTCCTAGCTGAGAATTAGATTGCTTCAATAGGCTTGCTTTTGGAAAATCCATATTGTCTCTTTTTTGCTATTTTCTAGCTACTTTAAGTAGTTTATCTGTTCAGCAACTTTTCTACAATTCCACACATTCTCCCTCCTTTTCCCTTATAAACATAAGTTCTACATCATTCTGTTTTATTCTGTTGGTACCTCATCCATTTACCAAGAGTTCTCACAGAAACCCACTAACAGGTCTAAACTTTTCATACAGTTATGTAACAGAAAACGAAGTTAATTCAATCAGTTTCAAGATACAGAACCTATACAACCTCTTTTTTCCCTTATCTACAATTGAGGTTCTAGCCCTAGGATTAGCTCTGTGTGTCATATGCTCACTGAGGACCTTTTCAGTAAATGTGTGATTAAAAGTCATTGCACATTTTTTGCCATCTCTGCACCTACTATGAGAAGCTTTTGCTTTCCTGCACTATCACTCTTAGGTGCCAAAGATTTCTTTGTTGTTCTTCTCCCAATTAATGTACTAATATAATTAAGTTTTATTAAATCTTTGTTTCTCTTACTAGTTTCATCTCACTGTGTGCTTTAGCACTTCTGACTGGTTTCTACATGTGTATGTTATTCTACTGTGCTTAGTAAATATATCTCATTATATCTAAACTGAAAGAAAAGATAACAATTTAGCCAGTCTTTTACGCTTTCTTTTCTTAACATTGGTGAAGCTTTTACTATGGTCATTAGTAGAGTTCTGTTGAAGAAAATGTCTTTTTAACTTAGACACTAGAGATTTTTTTAAAATAAATTCTCTGACTTTATTGACATCTATGTTCTTGAGACTTTTTTTTTCTTCTGGGCAGTTTGTCAGTGCAATTTCTTTCCCAACAAGTGCTGTGGTAACTAAAGTCTGCCATTACTATCAAGCCCAAAATGTCCCACTACTATCAATTTTTCTTACTGAAGAAGTTATATCGTCTATATGGCCAGACTACTAGTGTAATAAATTCTCTACAATGCCAATTTTGTTGTAATCTTCAATTAATTCTTGTCTATTCCTCACTATTTCTTCTGTTAATTCTTCTCTATTCCTCTTTCTTCTACCAACAGTACACAAAAAGCTGAGATACCTCGCAAACTGACCCATGACTCCTTGTCTAGCCAATTTATTCCTGTTTAAAATAATCCTTTCTTTCTCAGGGGTTAGACGGATGTTCAATTTGCATTATTTAAGATGAAGATTTTTGTCCTTGCCCCAAGAGTTCTTCATTTAAAGTTCTCTACTCTCAGAAAGAAACCATCTAGTTATTTAGGGTGCGTCTGACTGATGCTTGAGTTGGACATGATAGGAGAGACAATAATATCTCTTGAATCTTCAATCTCTTTATCCACTACTTCAGAGCCTTATAAGCACTTTTGATTTGCTTAGGATCATTTTTGGCAGTATCATTAATATTCTTTATCACATGCTAGTGAGCAGTAGAATCCTTTGCAGCTTGGCAACACAGTAGTAGCTCGTGAAGAAACACACCAGCCATAATGTAAGTGCCAGATGGTGAAGACGACTCCACATCACCTTGAGTAGAAGGTCACTAGCCAGCACCATCTTTTATTTCCTCCTGGAGATAGAGGTTTTGTACTCCTTGGCGTAGCAGGGTCTTTTGCCACTGAAATTAGATTTGACTTGCTCCTTGGTTAGTACTCCTGCTTTTGGTGTCAGTGGTAAGCTATCCAGATATTGAAAGCTACATGCCCTCAGAGGACATCGGAAGCTATCTTCCTTGTAGCTTCCTTCAGTACCAAACTGAAAGCTCTGCTTTAATATTTTGGTTCCAAATGCATGCTGGGAACTTCATGGCATGAAGTCCCCAGCCAGATTTGATTCTCTCCTTTCACCGCTCCTCTAGTTTTTAAGAGATTGTTTTGCAGATGTAAAAGGAGTCTTGCCAGATATCAGCAGTGGGAAAATTTGGCCAAAGTTCCTTTAAATCCATTCAAGGATTCCATCACAAGATGTCATCATTGTCTAATTTTAAATATAGCTCTTGAATTACCAGCATATTACATATTTACTCTCAAATATTTTTCACTGAGACATATAAAAGGCTCTTCATGCCTTGTTTCTATTAAGAATTTTTTACTAACAATTCATAAATACACTGAAGTATAATATAAAGTATAAGACTAAGCAAATACTAAAATGAAGGATTCTGTATCAAACTACATTTGCTCTTCAGCATTATGAGAAATTTTATGGTTTGCTAAAATGTTATTAGACAAGAAGTTTCCTCAATATAGTGCTCAATAATCTAGATTCTTTCACAGATTTACAGAATTGTAGGGGTTGGAAGGGTCACAGAATCACTAGGCTGGAAAAGACCTTTAAGATCATTGAGTCCAACCATTCCTGCCCTATGTTAAACCATATCTCTAAGTACCTTATCTACCCTTTTTTCAAACACCTGAAGAGATCACTGAATCCAACCCCCAGTTCAACACTAAGAGAAATCTCTTTGACCTGCACACTCTGACCATTAAATACATCATTTTTAATCTTTACTGGCTAATCTTCTTTACATATATAGAATCACAGAATACTGTGGGTTGGAAAGGATTTTAAAGGTCTTCTAGTCCAACACCCTGCAGTAAGTATGGGCATCTTCAACTAGATCAGGTTGCTCAGAGCCTTTGAATGTTTCCAGGGACAGAGCACCTACCATCACTCTAGGGAACCTGTTTTACCACCCTCATTATGAAGAATTTCTTACTAATGTTTAATTTAAATCTACCCTCTTTTATCTCAAAGCCTCTGTCCTGTCACTCCATGCCATCATAAACAGTCCCTCTCCAGCTTTCTTGAAGGCCTCACTCAGCTACTGAAAAGTTGCAATAAGGTCTTCCCAGAGCCTTCTCTTCTCCAGGCTGAACAAGCCCGACTCTCTCAGCCTGTCTTCGTAGGAGAGGTGCTCCAGCCCTCCAATCATTATTGTGGCTCTGCTTGGGACTTGCTCCAGCAGGTCCATGTGTTTCCTCTGCTTTGGGCTCCAGAGCTGGACACAAATATAGTATTACCTGATACCACAGTACTTATTTTTTATTCATAACCATAGGCCAGATCTTTAAAATTGTCTGTATTATGCTTAAAACAAAGCCAGGAAGGAGAAAAGAGAAAGTGAATGAAATGGTCTGAGATAGAATTTAGGTCCTCGGTACTACAACACTTGGGCAGATAAAATCCCAAGTAAAACACATAGGGTGACAGACAATGACAGCATCTGTAATGATTGTATGAGGCACTTCTGATGAACAATAGGACACCTGAGACACTTCTTACCATTAAAATTTAGGAGCTTAAAGAGAAGCGTGTGCACACACACACACACACACACAAATCCTGATTTGTTGTAGAAAATTTGAAAGCAACTGAATCCAAAGACCTGTCAAAAAATCTCTTAGGTTGTATTACCAATAAAAAAACCCTGTGTGTTGCTTTGTGTTGGTTAGTAAGTCATAATTAACGCAAACTAAAATCTTAAGTAAAATCTGTTGTTGAATATATAAATATCACTGTAATAAGGCTCTACTTGGTTGGTTACTCCAATCTGCTAATGGTGAGAAATAAAAGCTCCTTATTTTCTACTAGATAATCCTTTTACTTTGTTAATAATAAAAAAAGTATGAATATAATTGAAGTCTATATAAATGCTTGATATAATACATTTAATGCATTTGATATTATGATAGTTCCCTTTGCTGCCTAAACTGCATTTGACTGAACCCGGAAAAGGCATAAAAGAATTAAGAGTGGAAAGCATACGTGAAGCTTCACATAGCCACCTCTATACTGTCTGTATTGCAGTCTGCATGTAAACCAAAACTAATTAAATTGAAAGAAAAGCAGTTGTAGTTTGATTAATAATATATACTGGATTTCTTCATTGAGAGAAAAATCAGATTATTGTTTGAAACTAGCTGAAGTCCATTAAGGAGTTGACAGAAAAGAAAATATGTTGGCTTGCAGGAAGCTGCACATTGAGCAGAAAGACGTTGGGACTCAAGAGTCCCCACAGGGAAGAAAAGAGGAGATCTGCCACCTGAAGGAGCTGAAGAACCAAATGCCATATTTGAATGCCAAGAAAAAAAATGCATGCAGGAGAAGCCACAAAATGGCTGATGATAGGAGCTGTGAGATATTTTCTGATCTTAAAGAAAAAAATCTAGAAAAAGGAAAGCAGTGGTCAGTCATAAGAAGGGACAGAGTAGTACTTACACATCACTAAGCTATGCATATTTCCATACGCATACTGTTGTTTTTGTTTCCCTTTCACAGACAGCGCACCTGACTGCATGTTTGTGTGCGTGTGTACTACCATGATAAAAAATGATAGGCAGAAAATCCTGAATTACTTACAATATCTTCAGAAATCATTAACTATCTCCTAACCTAGAATTTCTCTATGCATGTCTCTCTTCCAACACTGCAAGTTTCAGAAAGAAAAAATAGGCTGCAAGGCTGACATGTCCATCACTTTTCATGGTATTGCCCTTTACTGTTTCAGAAAAAAAATAATCTCAGTCTGCTTGTTTTATCTGCAAATATATTTGTGACCAAATCATTTAATATGTCCTTTTCATAGATTCTGTTTTCACTGTCCAGCTATTGCTATAATGCTGTGTCAACTCTATTTAATTGGTAAGCTTCATCCCTTACAGCTATGATGTTCCATTAAACAGACTGTTACTAAAATACTTTTTAATTTATTTTTTAATATTAAGTGACAAGATACATAGTCTCCTGCCCAATACATAAACTCAAGTAATTGCGTGCAACTGCTAGCAGGCAGGTACCAGGACAGGTGAATTAACACAGCTTTGCCTTAAGACCAAATTATTCAGACATACAAGTCAGTTTTCTTTCCATGAGTCAGGATGAAGATATAGTAAAATACTTTCAAAATTCTTATCAGCACAGTTGCATAGGTTTACACTGACACACCAACGAGCTAGTCATGACTTAAGAGTTCTTAGAATTCACTGTGGCATGGAAGGTTTGCAAATTTTCCCATCAGTGCTAACACCAGTCACTGGCTGTCAGCAACAGTGTCAGCCCTGTGCCAAATATTTGCTCGAAGCAGCATTAGATAACATAATACTTTAAAAAGTGCCAGCAGCTTATTGGATTATATATACTCGGGGTACTATCATTCCAAACAAAAACTC
Organism: Hypotaenidia okinawae; assembly: GCA_027925045.1. Classification (NCBI taxonomy): domain Eukaryota; kingdom Metazoa; phylum Chordata; class Aves; order Gruiformes; family Rallidae; genus Hypotaenidia; species Hypotaenidia okinawae. Next base: position 62,855,637 of record BSDF01000001.1, on the reverse strand, counting down.
ATCTGAAGATTGGAAAATATCCCCCTAGTAGAAAGAATTCAGTATGAAGGCATTAATGGAAATTCTTTTTTTCTGGTAAGATTTCAAAACAACATTAATGACTCCAATATGCTATTTAAAGTAACAGCTCCAGGACACTAGGCCTAATGCATGTCTAACAATAAACAACACTGATTCTGTTTATGGTTATTCAAATACCTACAAATGATTTAAACACAGCGGGCTACTTAGCAATATTTTATCCACAGTTTCCCTATAGACAGTTAAGTCAAAATTAAACAAGTTAGTTGTTTTTCCTTACTTGTAGTGTGATTGTTCATCTCTCCCAGTCCAGTATTAATTCCAGCATCTATTGAACTCATGATTTTATCAATCTACAAAAAAAAAGGAACAGTGAAAACAAATTATGGGAATCATCTTTGTTATTTCATTTTAGTTTTTCATGCATAAATTTATGGCATTATTGCTCTCATTAGGAAAACAACAATCAAGATTGCAAAATGCAAAAATCAAAGGTAGAAAGCTAGAGGGTACAAAACATAGCTGTGTCCCCGTATACCAGAGAACTGTATTTGTGAAACAGCACTACAATGATCCCCAAACTCATCTGCACATCTCTAAATTACATTGAACAAAGTCAAAACTATTATGCCTATTTTACTTTCTGTAAGAACAGGACGAAACAGAAAGATGAATCAAAAGGTTGGTATTGTCTAAAGGCAGCAGACACAAAGAACCAGGTTTTACTGAGCTTCATATTAGGACTATTAGGAAAACTGCCTCCTTTATAAAGCTATTTATTAGTCACTGCTGACAGGAGAATATGTGAGAATTATGTCAGAATCTGCAAATTTGCACTTAATATTAAAAAAATTTCTAACAGTGTATCCAAGTTGTTAAGATCAAAACCTGATCCTAAGTACCTTTCCAGCAAAGAAGTATCTTCTTTACAAAACAAATACCTTCAGATGCTCTGTCAAATCTGACATTTGGATGAACATTTTATAGAAAAATAACCAATTACACAAACAAGGCCCTGGTGATTTCTGAAATAAAATGGCAATCTGGAGATACAAAAATTTTCCATAATAGCCTTTTTTAAGATAAATGCTTGCTTCTCTGCAATAGCAGTAAAGATCTGAACATGTCCAATCCTTAATTTTCTTCCATAGGGTGGGAACTTTTGTGTCATTTACATTCTTGAAATTTAGCACAAGAGAAAAAAGAAAAAAACCCCAAACCCAAACCTATAAACAATGAAATTGTCTAAATATACTTTAAACCTAGTTCTAAAACTAAAATCAAGTCTCTTTTATGAGCAAGCATGTACACTATGGACTCAGTTTGGACATTTAATAGTCCCAAATTCATTGTAGCTATAAACATACCCTCACTTCGCACATGAGTTATGCATACGCTAAGCGTTCTGTACACAGGCTACATACCAGTTAAAGAATATGTTATACAGGAAGTGTTTGTAGAATGCATAATAAATCTAAAACTCTTGGACTCTCCATTCCTGACATTTTCTCATGTCACATGCTGGTGGTCACTGCCATGGTAGGAAATAATTAGAAAATATGTAAATAATGAGGCTAGCTACAAAGATTTTTACAAATTTTACTAGTGCCTGTGGTGAGGGCTTCAGTAGAAAAAATATTTTCAAGGTTACAACAAATTTTAGAATTACTTCTGGTTAACTTCATTCACTATGGAAACAAAAGTCTTCATTAAGCGTGCAGCATTTTGAGTAGCAATGCATTGCATTTTGTGCCAGCTGTCAAACTGCCATGCATTACACTTTGATATACTCTGTGAGAATTTGCAGTGTGGAAAATTAAATTTTTATTTAATCTTTGAAAGTTAAAACAATAAGAGCATTTTCACAATACCATCTTTTTTTTTTTTTGGCTTGTGCTTAAAAATGAACAAAACTTACTTCTTCCCATTCTGATGTGAAGGAGGGTGTCCTCTCTGAATTGCCTTTGGAGCACTGTTGGTTTGGTGTGGGTTCACTCCAGTTGCTTCTTGCTTTTTTGTCATTTGGTGGATGGGTGATAAGATTAGAATCCGATTTAGAAACATTTTTGCACAAATGCATTTCAAGTAAAGTCTTTGGCAAAGATCGTATTCTCCCAAGTGTGCATGCTCGCTCCACAAACCCCCCAGTAGTGATAACCCATTGTTCACTCAGCCTTGCTGACGTGCCAACCAAAGTATGATTTTCTACTGGTTTAGTTTTAGTGTGAAATATGGTTCTGTTTACAACTGGTGGCTTTTTTTTCTTAACAGGAGGGTCGGTGTTACTTTCTTTCCGTAGCTGCATCTGCTGCGCTGTGCTCTTGCTCAAAATGCTTTTCTCTAGTGGGCCACTGCACTGGTTTGCTTTGCTGTACAGCTGTAGTGGATTATCAGGCGGGTCACATGCAGGTGATGATCCGTGAAGTAAACCTGCAAATTGTTCAGCGGGGTTTCCTACGGGAAGCTCGCCTTCGGTGGATGTTTCTCCTTGGCAAAGGCGCTCTGAAATGAGAGAGTTACCTTGTAAAAAAAAAAAAACAAACCAAAACACCTCCAGGGTAATAAAATCATAGACTCAGAGAATGGTTAGGGCTGGAAAGGACCTTAAAGATCATCAAGTTCCATCCCCCTGCCATGGGCAGGGACACCTCTCACTTAGACCAGGCTGCTCAAGACCCCATCCAACCTGGCCTTGAACACTTCCAGGGAAGGGGCTTCCACCACCTCCCTGGGCAACCTGTTCTAGTGCCTCACCACCCTTGTACTGAAGAATTTCTTCCTAAAATTTAATCTAAATCTACCCCCTTCCAATTTAAAACTATTCCTATCACTACATGCCCTTCTAAAAAGTCCCTTCCCAGCTTCCCTGTAGGCTCCCTTCAGGTACTGGAAGGCCTCTATAAAGTCCCCCTGGAGCCTTCTCTTCTCCAGGCTGAATGAATAACCCTAGCTCTCTCAGCCCATCTTCATTGGAGAGGTGCTCCAGCCCTCTGATCATCTTCATGGGCCTCCTCTGGACCATAAATATTGCAAATGACAAAACTCTTACTCTCCACAATATGACATTTGTATGCTGCTTGATTCTCTCATGTACAGAAATAAAAGGTACTTATGCCATAAATTGATTTATTAACCTCTTAAAAACAAATAAACTCCTTAAAAATGCCTGTGCTATCTTGACTGATTGAAAATCAGCCAAAACCACCAAGTACTGCACAAAAAAAAACCCCAAAAAGGAAAAAACACAATTTATAAAATAGAACAGGTCATTGCTCTTCCACATTTTGATAGTTTGTCTTTTAATTTGTTATCAAGTTGAAATATGTACAAATTGCACATTTTAGTACAATGAATTAGCTAGTTACTTTTTAGGTAGTAAACTCCATGAAGAACCAGTATTGTCAGGAGTATTGTTAGCAATTTTTCTTTTTATAGTCATTATAATAATAGCAAATTTATACTGATTTTTTTTACTGATGGTCTCTAAAGAACCGATCTGAAAGTTGTTTTTATTTCTCAGAACTTCTGAGAATAGATTCAGGGTAATAGTAACCATTTGAAAAAAAAAAAAAGAATAGGAAATAAAGTCTTTTTGAAACAAGTTTTACATGCAATTTAGTAACACAAAAAACTTACTACAGAAAAAAAAAGCACTTTTTGGCACAGTTCAGAGCAGATTAGTTAAAATTCATAGGCTTTTTAATGCATGTTGCTCTAAGGACTCAGAGGCAAAAAGAGAGAGGCCTTTTCATAACTGTGCTGCCTCATTTAAAGTGCTGGTGTGGATAACATCGCTCTATCCACGTGGCATTAAGCTTGCATATTCTACTCAGAATAACTGTGTCCCCACTGAAAGTTGCATCCCTAACTACTTCATTAAAGATAAATACATTCATCTCACTCCTACTAGAAGTTGTAAGTTGCAGGACTGTTTGGAAAACCTTTACATTTGGAACTACAAATAAATTCAGTTCTGCCATAATATCAAAGCCACAGATACATATTGCTATTCTCACCAGTTTATATAGAAGCAGGCTGGCATTTAGGCAGCAGATTGCAATTCAATCAGCTATTTATTTACACACTGTTGCATCCCAGCACACTTGCTTGTTGTACATATATATAGAATTCTGTGGAGCACCATTTCTCACATTCAGTATTTGAGTTATAATTTACAGATGCTTCAAACTCACATATCTATTTTCTGAATCTGACTCCAAGACTACAGAGTATGTTAAGAAAACCAGGAGTATACTAAGTACTGTGAATTTTGCATTCATGTAAAGTTGGAACTCAGTTTATTCACATTTGTATCTCAATAGATTCCATGTTCAAAACTACGTTCAGAACAACAGTTGTTAATAATAGCAATGAAAAGAGCTGTAATAGATAAATTATAATGACAGTTACATCTTTAACAGGCAATGCTGTTTCCATGGCACAAGTTTCTAGTGCAAAATAAAAATCCACTAGAAATGTGTTACATAGCTATGGCAACAACTGTATTGTGACACCTGCACTATTAATCTATTCAAGATCTGTTTTCATTTGATCCAGAAGCTGTTTTTAGCAGCACACCCTGCACACATGCACTATCTGCCCAAAAATGTATTCTCAACTCCCTTTTCCACGCACTCAGTTGATTGATAAAACAGTCACAGCTGAGTAGTATTTGGAGACTACCTTCTCAGAGAAGGATGATAAGCAAAGAAGTCATCATATTTGCATGTCAAAGATTGCTTTGGACACACCAGAATAGCTTCATTAGCAATGGTACTGATTGTATTGCCAAAGTAATATCATAAAATGGGATGATCAGTGAGAAAAGGTGTAAGAGAAAATTTATAGTATTTAAAAACCAAAGTCGCAATATTCAGGAAGGCATTATTTCACACAGCATAAAAACATGGTGCTCTGACTGAGCTCCAGTTCTGTGATGACAGTATGTTGGCTACAGATATCTTCGATGAGGCAGTGCAATGTTTTCTCACTCTAGTAAATGTTATAGCAAGGTACCACGGACCTGTGTGGGAGATGTAACAACACAATTACTAAGCAACTAATGAAGAATGTGTGCTTCTACTGTCACCACCAACAACACAGAAAAGGAGCAACAGTGTCCAGCCAGATTGCTGTTTCTCCTTCTGCTTCCTCCTAAATGCAAAGAAACCACCAGAAGCTGGTTTGCAAGGTCGATGTCGGCGGTCTCCAGGCTCTGTGCCCAGCTTCTCAAAGCCATACAGTGCCTTAGAAATCACAGCAGAAGTCTATCTGTGGATTATGTGCTTGGTTTTACTAGCTTTATAACTGCCAATTCAGTCCCTTAACATTTGAGTCTGCACTTGACTGTGTGCTGAAGGATTTTATTGCTACCTTCTTGGTAGTTTCACTGTCCACATTTTACACATCAATTTTCACAATGACCCACTGCAAAAGATAAGAAAGGTTTCAGGAGAAAGACAGTTCTGTATGGTTTTCTGAGTATTGCTTGCCAGCCTCTAATGAAGAAAAAAAAGCTTCAGGAGAAGAAAGATTAGTTGGTAATTGCTGCTAATTCTAACCACATTATAATATCCAAATACAGTTCTTGCCCAAAATTTCACCAGTAGGAATGTAATCTGGTGCAAACAGAGTTAATTGGAACATGTATAGGGGTGCATTGACTCTCCTGTAAATTTTCAGAAATTCTTTCTGATACTCATATATTCTGTATTTGAGGGACACAGAAATGTAAATTTTTCAACAGATCACGCAAGGGGTTAATCTTTAACTGCAAAATTCAACCTAGACAAAAATACAGAGCTGCAGCTGCCACCTCCACAATGCCGTTTCCATGAGAATTTCTTTCTACGTGACTATATAAGGCATGGTTCCCAGACGTCTTAATGACAGACAGCCTCTCATGAACCATCACATTTTTACAGCACAAGAATCCACCTTATATCTGCTTATCAAAAGAAGAATCCTGCAGAAAACTAACATGTTAACATGCTTATAGACTACAAATTTCAGGCAGATCAACACCCCCAGGTGAAACACTGGACTAATTCAACACGTGTGTTCAAGCTAAAACTACTAGAATCTTTTAACTCTACCATGCAGCAAAAAGAAAAAAACCCACCCAGATTTCTTTGTACCACTCAAGTAATCTTTCATAAGAAATTCTGAGAAATGAATGGAAATTGAGGAGAAATGTAATTTTTCAGAAAGATCACATATACTTGCATTGAGAAATTCTCTGGTAATCTCTTCTTGCAGGAGAAAGCTAGCAGCTGAGTGGGCTGTGGCTGTGCTCAGAAAGTACATGCTAATTTCACAATGTAATACAGCAGGGAAGAGTAATAGAAGAGGACAATTTGGAGACACTTAATAACCAAAATCAGTGCAAAGCAATATGAATATGACAGATGAGCTCTTAAAACCATATCCTTTCATTGAAGACTCTAATGAAGCCTTGTTAATTGTTCCACTCCTGATATTTCACACATGAAACGCAAAGAAGGAATGACAAAGTCGTCCACCTACTGGGAATAAAAACTTACTAATTGTCAAGACAAGAGAGACTGGAAAAACAAGGGATGTTTTTTAGAATGCTGTTTCTAAAAGATGTTGATCATAAAATTTCAACACTCTTATTTGGAAGGAAGAATATGCCTAAGAAACAATTCGGTTTACCCGAGAATGAGACAAAACCAGAAAGAATACAAAATGTATGTTCTGTCATTTCTTCTTCTGTCTTTCCTAAGACTATATTTCTGATCTGAGAAGTATTTTTAAAATATTTAAGATGTGATACAGAGCAGTTGTTAGGTAGTCCAGTAGGGTATCTGGAGTGTTCTAATTGGTTAAGACATTTCTGTTTAGGTACTTGAATTGTTTCTTAGAGGTCACATGGTAGCTGACAGAGAGTACTGATGGTGATACTCATGCAGACAACACATCTCAAAGAATCCATTCCTGTAGAATAAGTAATTCTTTAAAGCAATTCTGTGCATATGCCCCACTTCAAATGACTCAAACACACTGCCCTTAGGAAGTGAAAACTTCTACCATCAAGTTAAGAAACCACATCACCAGAAAGGCATAGAGCACGAAAGGTTGCCTGACCCCAGATATCAGCTCAAGACTTTTTGGAAACATATGGTCATTTGGAACATAGAATTAATGAGCTATGAATTGACTATGACTATTAAGAGAATCAATGTGTATGCCTATTAAGCTACTAGGATGACGCTAGTTCTATTTCAGATTTAGTTACAGGAAAAACATGCATACTGTAGCCTGACTACAACAGTTCAGACATGGAAGAGAAATGAATGAACTTGAAAGACAAATATCAACTTTCAGGCTCCATCACAAATGACACTACTAAGCTCTCTTATTAACACAGAGTAAAAAGCACCTAAGGAGCTAAAAGGATCAGCTGACAAAATGGAAGTGAAGTTTTAACCTGCAGCTACCCGATGCAAAAGTTGCAAAACATCCTCTTTAAGGCTATTTGCAGGAGCCTCTTGAGTAAGTGGATTTTACCAAACCTTAAAGAAACTTTCTTTTCCTCTTAAAAGAGCAGTTATAAGTAAGAAAAGTTAATTTCAACACCTTTCTCTGACTGCTTTGTATACTTACATGAGTACAAATTCATGATTGCAAAAAACTGCATAAACCAGTAACTAGTTGCTCATCACAGGCTCCCACAGAGATATTTCCTTGGTCTTTCCAAATACAGGTCAGTTCTTTTGTTTAGAAACAGAGGGTTTGCCACCCACCTTTTCTGAACGACAGGGTTTCATAGAGAGGCACAGTTTAATCAAACTAAAACTCTACTTACATAGAAGTAGTGGAAAATTCACACAACAGAAGTGAAACACTTAGGAATTCTGAATGATTTATCTTCTGTTAGAATCATGTGAAATTAAGAAGAGAATTTCATTTAGTGACTAGCTGTGGCAACAGGAAAACATTACCACCCACCCTACTGCTCTTCATCCAGAAGATATCAGCCAACAGCTTCCCTGCCAGAGCTGTTTGTAAGAATGACCTCTGATCTGCTTAGAGCAAATCAGCTGTGGCCATTTGGGTAGAGCAGTTGAGTTCATCTGGCTTACTTTGCCTGAGATGGATTAGAAAGCACTCACAGTAACCGTTCAGCTGAAGCCAGATCTGGGGGTGGTCACCTGTGAAAGAAATATAATGACAAGGAGGTACTGGTAACATCTTCAGTCACTCCCACAGAATTCTGCCATTCACAAAACGATACTTCTCTGCACTGTAAGGATCATCTTTCCTCTCTGAAACACGTTGGGTGGATAACCCCCTACAGCACCAAATAGTTCTGCTTTGCAAACATTACATACAGTGAAAATACAATTTTCTTAGGTAGGTGGAATAATGGGCATGATGACAATAAATACTAGGATGGTCTAGTGAAGAGGACTAATTCACCAAGATAAAAGGATTTAAGACAGTACAGCTTTCACAGGCATCCTCCAGCCTGGTAGAAACACGTGAATAAAATAATTTCAGAGTCTAGGAGCTGTAAGCAAGGAAACAGAATGTGAGAATCTAAGTGATTGGGAACTACACTGGTATTGCTAGGAATTGTTCCATTATAAGCCCATAATCGATAGCCCACATTCTGCTCAGGTAATGGATTGATCAGAATAATGGATTATAGAAAACTCTTCTGCACCAGAGAGCTCCATCCAGTTGTTCTCACATCTTTAACAAGTACATGAAAATTCCTTACTGTGTAATTAGGTGCTTAGATTTAGAAAGCAAATTATTTTCCGAGATAACAAGTTCTTATCTACAGTGTCAGAGGAAATAAATAAATGCTTCAATATAGGTTATAACAAATTCATCAGGTCCTTAAACCAGAAATATATGAAGCAAGACAGGCCTATAACATTATTATTACTTCATTCTGTTCCAATTTATTTGTCTTTCACTCAGTATAAGGAAGACTGATGAACAGAAATCAGCCTGAGAAACAGATGAGAAGAGGTCACTGTGATCCTGTTTTGTAGATACTAAGATGGACAGAATCTGCATGAACAGGGATGTCTCATGCGAAGAACGGGTGAACTTATACATGAACATGTACCTTCTGGCAGAGATAGCTGTCTTGGTTTACCAGTCTCATAGCTAGGGATTCCCATTTTCAATTTGAAACATCAGATGAAGCTGAGGAAGATTTCACTTCTTGACATAACAGATTCTCAAAAGAACAAACTCTGACAAAGGGCAGGGAATTGCAACTAGGAAAGCTCAAAACATGCATGGGATATTCTATGAAGTGTAATATGCAACAGTTTAAAATTATAGCATTTTTAAAGGAGGACTGTATATCTGGGAGGGCAAGGATTGTAGAGAGGCAAAAAAGCAGCACAGATTTCCTAAAAGCTATGTACAGTCATGCCTGCTATTCAGACAAGCTACTGTGAAGTGGACACTTGTATGTATGCAGAGCAATAGTTAAGGGATTACCATCATCTGAATTTTTAATTGTTTTTAGAAGAGTCCCTTCAAAATCTTTGTAGTGTGATCCAAGAATTAGAAGACTTACATTTGAAACAATTTGGTTAGCTCACCTGCCTCCTTCAAAGATCAGGGGGACCGAGAATGGAAATGACAGAGATGGCAATTTTATTTCTTTTTCCCATTGGATAGGTCATAATCTATTAGATTTCCTTGGACTCATCATTTTATTCCTAATGCAGTGCATCATTAGGACCTTGCTCTAGGGGGTTGTCTATAGGAGATACCTGGACTTCCTTTGTACTGAAAACAACTGTGAAGTTCAGTTCTCAGAAATGTGTTTGTCTATTTGCCGCACCAAAGTTCTGTGCATGTCAAACACTGTCTATGAAAGTATCTGAGCCTCATTCCCTTTGAGGTACAACAGTCCCCTATTCTTCTAGTTCCAATCACTGTGGTCAGTCAGGAAGTAGGTACAAACACAGCAGGGAGAGCAGACCTACTGTTTTCTCACATGCAGTGCTCTGTAATTTGGGTGCTTAGTTGTCTCTTATTTCCATAGACTAACACATTACTCTGTATTTAAGCCTCCAACAAACCTTACTGCAGTGTATTTTGTAAATGTGTCCTCTACCTGCCCATCTAAAACTTGCTACCCAAAACATTGTCTTGTGTCTATTCAACTTCAAGCCCTCTGATCTTGACCCATGGAACAGCTCTTCTACAAATGTCACCTTCTTGGTGCGCTGAACTTGGTGCTTTGGTTCTCACTGATACTTTAAAGGCAAGTTGTGTCATATGAATTCCTTCATAATAAACCTCCAAATTCATCAAATAATTGATTCCTGTCCTTCATGTGCTGACAATGTCCTGTTATTAAGGTTTTGCTATTTCTACTTCTGCGGTGAAGGCACGTAGCAGAATTGAATTGTTCCCGTATTTCATGATTCAAAGGGATTGTAAAAAACCTGCATATTTTACAGAAATCAACACTTGTAGAAAAATTAACAATGGCATACATTATGTAGCTGTAAAAGTCAATTCCTTGCATTGCCTCAAGCCCACTGTTGGTGCTGTACAGATGTGAGGAGATTCAGGATCAACTTGATTTGCAATAATCAACTGATTCTTCCAGTGTTTTCTTTGATGAAGTTCTGCTCCGGCAAATTGTCTAATCTACCAAACACACTCAGGAGAACTGAATACGCAGAAGTAGTTCATTAAGTCAATCATAATTAACAAATAATTGCAGAAACAATATTACAATTGTTTTAATTAGCATATTCTTCATTTGGAATAAATTGGAAAGCAAATGATCAGAGTCTCCTGAGAAATTTACTCAAGTCACTTCTTCCTCTCTTTCAAAAAGCAAACAGGCATCACTAGCAGCTCTACATATCAGACAGCACCATAACATACCAGAAAAAGTTTGGCAGATGTTTTCTTTTTTTAGGTTTTTGTTTTTTTGTTTTGTTTTTAATTGTAAAAAGAACTTTTATTGCTAAAAAAATGAAAACATTTTAATTACTTTTCATATTAGAAGGGGGTAAACACCTTTTTGCTCTCCTTTTGTAATTAATGGGAAAGAAAAAAAGAGAACGAAAAAAAAGGGAGAGAGAAGGGAGTAAGAATAAGGGGAAAAGAAAGGACCCATCCTGAAGACCAAAGATTCTAAACCCAGAAATTTCTTGATGATCTTTTCAATTAGTCCTGAAGACAGAAAATAAAAATGACAAGAATCTAGCCAATGCTTGTATCTTGAAAGCATAATATTTTTAGGTAAGCATCTAAGGTAAAGAAGTGGAGTCAGAAAAAGTTGAGATCAGCACTCCTAGAATAGGTTACCTTGATTATTATAGTATTATTAGCGCTTCAGTTTATGTTATTAAATTATTCTGCCTGTCTACACCAACTTAAATGAAAGAAGGCTGATGAATGTAGTGGGAATAAGTGACATGCATTAAGTATTTCTGAGGAGAATGATAGGAGTTCCTAAATGAACAAGGGGTGAGCTACCAACCGGGCCATGTACACTGGCCTCTTTCTAGCCCAGTTAAGAGGTAATTGCATTTTCAAGTCTTTTGATGGAAAGCAAGGCATTAAGCTATTAAAATCTTCACTGCTCAGAGAATAAAGGGTGAGCCAGAATTTAAAGTAGTTGAAATAGCTATAGTAGTGGGAAACAAATAACGAGAGAAAAAAGGCATACTCATTTTTTTCCCCCTGAAAGCAGCTTTTTTTCTTCCAACCTTTTCTGGGGATATTTATTATAACTTGCATGAACTGTAAAAAACATAATTATCTACAAATATATGAGGAAATATGCTATGTGTTTCCAAACCAAAATAAACTTCACAGATATAAAATTCATCAGTGAAGTTTAGAAGTAGATTTTTTTAAAGTAAAATTGAAGTGACCCTTGATTTAAGTTCACCTAATCTTTCAGACTGTCAATATAAAGACTAAAAGTCTGTAATTTTAAGTGGCATCAAAATAAATCTGCTCAATCTGAACTTTGTTTTTATCTTTTCATAACAGCCCAAGATATGCAATAACCACAACAGAGAAGCACAGAACTCTGAATCAAAGTAACTGCCTGCTTCTTAAAATAGGCATCTTCTTTCTACTTCAGTGAAACCATACTTATACTAAAGTCAACACAGCAATCTTTTTATACATGAAAGACAAAGATTCAGTATAAATAGTAATTTTCAAGGTCTGACACTTTTTGGCAGATTTTTGAAGTCAACTCATTGATAAAAAGTCTACCAAAAAAGAGAGATCATCACACTTGTTACAGCTTTCACAATTCTCAGGTGAAGAGTTGAAGAGCATTACTAACCCTCCAAGAATTCCTGTTGCAGAGTAAGAACTCTAAGCCCTTCTGTGGTGAATTCTGCTTCATTTATCTTGACAGTTAGAATGAATGACTCAGGGCAAGAAAAAATATTTCATCTTCATTGTGGGTGAGAGATGTATTGTGGGTGAGTGATGTATGGTGATTTTGCCCCTCTACTCCACTTTGGTGAGAACCCACCTCGAATACACTGTCCAGCTCTGGAGTCAATACAGAAAAATCATGGACCTGCTGAAGTGGGTACAGAAGAGGGCCACAAAGGTCATCAGAGGGCTGGAGCACCTCTTCTATGAAGACAAGCTAAGAGTTGGGCTTGTTCAGCCTGGAGAAGAGAATGCTCCAGGGAGACCTTATTGCAGCCTTCCAGTACCTGAAGAGGGCCTACAGGAAAGATGGGGACAGACTTTTTCCCACCATCTGTTGCGATAGCACAATGAGCAATGGTTTTAAACTAAAAAAGGGTAGATTTAGACTAGATATAAGGAAGACATTTCTTAAAATGAGAATGATGCAACACTGGAACAGGTTGCCTAGGGAGTTGGTAGATGTTCTATCCCTGGAAACATCCCAGTCTGTATGGGGCTTTCTGAGCAACCTGATTGAGTTGAAGATGTTTTTGCCCACGGCAGGGGGTTGGCCTAGGGCCTTTAAAGGTTCCTTCCAACCCACGTTATTCTGTGATTCTATGAATTTTAAAGATTGGCATCAAAGGCTTTCAGCTGTTGAGGTGAACTAAAGTTCAAGGTAATGCTAGCCTATCTTTTCCTGAAGTGGGCATAAATGGTACAATGTTTTTTAAAAGAATATACACATAGCAATTGGAAACTTGAATTCATAAACTGAAGTTCAGAAAGTGCCACATATACCCATCCTGAATATAAGAGCACAGAATAAGGAGGTTCACCTCCCTGAACAATAGGCACTTCCAATAGCAGACTCAAAGGAGTTAAAAAAAGATGAACCTGGTTCGTAGGCCTTGTACAGATGAGGGAGTGACCCCACTCCAAGGATGCTAAATATGAAAAAAAAAAAAAATTAAAAAATTCAGTTTTAATCACAGGATTATTCATTCACAATTTTATGTTTTTGAAGTATTTGTAAAAGGCAAAGCCCCTATGATCTCAATTTATATTTCACGCTGCACTCTAAATGGAATATACTAAAAAGCTGCTTGAAGATTTATTTTGAGGGGAAAAAAAGGTGGTTTAAAGAAGAGCTAAAATGCCTGAAAAATAAAAAATATTCAAAAATAGTGTATTAGAAACGGAGAGTGGGAAAACACAGAAGTGGAAGGTAAGAGGAAATCTGAATTCTAATTCCAGGGAACTATGGTATGTTACAAGAACTGAACTGCTCGGCGAGTGTTTTTAGTCTTCTTTCTACATCTGTACCTCCCATCAGGAAGCTCATTTGATCAAGATATTGAAATTAAATGTGTCTGTCTTTCATTTCTTCCATGTTTCTCTCCCATATTATCACAGCTGCTGCAAATCTAAATTACTGTCCAGGTGCAAGCCAAGGTTTTCAAATACTTGTTAAGTGGACACTGCTTATTTTGCTGTCCCTATAGCTGAAAGGATTTGAAGGCAGCTATTAGTTTTACTGTGTGCCTTGCCTGAGATCGATCATGTTTAAATGCATCTTTTCTTACACAAATACCAATGAAATTATTTTTGGTAACACATTTGATTTGCTGCTTTAATTAGACCCATAGGTCTGTCATAGACAATTTCTGGAATAAGTTATAATATTGCTATCAGTATCACAATTATATCATGGAAAAGCTTACATAAAATCAGTGACAAGTTTAAAGCAGCTTTGAAAAACTATATATTGTCTCAAAATTAATAGAATAACCCCAAATACTTTTTAGTTGTTCTATGATAAGTAGTTTTTCTTTGTTATCATAATTACATGACTGATATTATTTGTATTAAATTTTCATCTTCCTCAGATGCTTAGCTTTGTCAACAGTGACTTTTCTTAACATTTTCCATATTCACTCGCCAATCCTTTCCGCTATGCCATGTGGGAAGCCCAGCCATACTGTTCTGAATTGTAAAACAGGTTGTAAAGACAACTGATCATTAATCCAAGATAATTTTCAGTCATAAAGCCAGATTTTTTCAATGTAATCAGACATCTTCTCAGTTCTTATATACTTACTCCTTTGCTGTGCAATCTTATGTATGGCCTATGCTTTGACTACTGAATAAATATTACTGTATTTGTAGGCCTCAGAAAAAAAACCTGTCCCAAGCACTTTCTTTACAGTGACTTTAGTCACTGTAAGCGTCCAGAACCATATGAAAACAAACAAGGAAACATCATCTCAAAACAAAGAAATAGTACAAAGCTCTGGTAATAAAAATCTGGAAGACAAGCTGGAAGCTGATACCAAGATCATAGCTGATTTCTGGACCATCAGTAAGAACAACACCAACAATAAGAAAAGTCACAACTTGGAGGTCTTGAAGAGAACTCTTCAAGAATTCCAGTAATATCTGAAAAATTGAGGACAAAGGAAGCAAACCTCAAAAAGAGTTTGAAAAGAAGCCAGAAGGGTCAAAGTAGTGGAATACCACCTATTTTTGACCTCTATTATGAACCCATGCCTTTCTTGTGAATTAGAAGATAATCGTGTACGCTTACAGAATCTACTTTTCCTTATAGTAACTTTACAGAGAGAACTTCAGCCTTCAAAGTTTCATCGTACATTCTCATGTGACTACAAAAACATTCACCACAGACAGGAGTGCAGTGGAAAGGGAAAAACAGTTTAGTCAAGTAAAGGACTCATTGTGTTGTACTACTCTAAAGAGTATTACAAAATCTAAGAATGAATCTTAGCTTCTTTGAAATGCCCTTCAGCCTTTAGAGGAAAAGTTCATTTGGTGAGCTACCAAGCTGCACGCACTATCTGCTGCATTCTTCAGAAAATGGAAACACTGACACTTATGCAAGTCCAATTTGTGACAGACCACAAGAAGGTGTTATGCCTGAGATTGTTATTGTTCTGCTTCCTCTACAACTTCAAAGTCTGTTAGTACAATTAGGCTCCCACATATTCTTAAAATAAACTTGTGAACTAGGCAGACTTCTTTCTTAATTTCTTGTATAAACACCATGATTTGATTTGAAAGCATCAGCCCTAGCGGAGTGCTAGATGTAGCCTTCCTACCTTGCACATCCTCTATATGACTACAGAATATTAACACAGGGATATTGCCTAGAGCCTTCATGGTAGCACTCACAACAGTACGAAAGCATTTTACTGACAGCTGGGATCTTAGAGACAACAACAATAATTTTTCAGAGGTAGTTCACTGTCCCTCATATCCCACTCCAGTGGCAAATCTGGCATAAAAGGCACCGCTCTCCAGAGTGGCTTCCATGTGGTTGTTTCTAATAATCTTTGCTCCAGCTTGACTATTTCTATCTTACAAAAAAATTATCTTCTCACAATTTCAGTGGGAACACTGCAAATCTGTCAGTAAGTACATTGTTAATGTTTCTATCATATATCTGTCTTCGTGTCACTATCCTATTTTGAGAGCGGTTTTCAAGGTAACAAGTGCTTTTGCTTGAGGATTTGGGAAAGCAAAGGCTCTTTCTTGGAAGATGTCTTTGCACATGTGACATGGACTGGCTAAATAAGAATACTTACTCAACTGCATTTACCAGTATGAAGCCATTTTATAATGGAATAAAAATGTAGTTAATTTGATTTTTTAACAGTAGAACATTCAAAACCTACCAAATCTACACCTAAATATTTAGAAAGAAACTTGATTTTTACATATTGCACTGTTTTCTTGAAAGAGAGCAATTATTTATTAGAATTTTATACATTGTCAAGAATTATGTAAATCAAGATATTAAGAAACAGGTCATTTAATTCTGAAGAAAACATTTTTTGAAGTATGGAGAAAAACTGAACAGAATTTATGCTTCTTGTCTTGGTATCAAACTAAGGCTGAGTCATAAAGTCACTTTGAAGACAGCTGTAACGATACAAAATGTAACTGTGTACCAGCTGTTCACTGAGAGCATTCGGTTAAGAGATTGCCCCCACTAAATATAAACTGTGGTATCCAGTGAAAAATCTGAACTACCTGAAGAGGTAATTTCCCTTCCACTAAGGGAAAATAAAGTTTTACAGCATAACTTCTAGGTACAAAAGAGGATACATAGACCATGTTTATGAAACGTAGCCAATGTTTTCATTACCTAGTTTAATGGCAAATTTGCTTCTTGTCTCAAAGACTCTACATGATGGAAAAAGAGATGAAAACTGAAATTAAGAGTATATATTAAATTCTGGAAAATATCCCTCTGCTCTAAGTACTAATACAAGTGTACAATAGAAATAAGTTCTGCAGGCATAAATGCTTCAAGACTGTCATGTTTAATGGCTGCAGAGCTGCACACCTACAGAAAATCCATGAAAATCAATTTATTGTTACTTAAAACAAATACCTTTATTTGCACCAACTTCTCACATTAGTAATTAACATTACAGCTGAATCACGATAAGAGGAGAAGAGGTGCAGGTGATCTGAAAGTTCAGCAGAAAGGAATAAAACCAAACCTACTTAAAGGGACTTGAGATGTGACCACACTGCATTCGAAACACCCACACTGCACTGTACAGACCAAGGTAGCTTTAAAAAAAAACCCTACATGGTGACAGAAAGCTTGCAATAACCTTGCAGTGGTAGGCTGTGAAACTTAATCGCAACCCACGATCAAATTAGCAAGTGCTATGAAGTAGTTTAATACCAGTTCTCAGGCTAGAGGCAGTTTAAAGATGGCACTACTGCCAGTTTTGTAAAAATGTTCTCTACAATTTAAGTAAAATATGAGGGCTTCCAAGGAAGACTAAGGGAGTTAGCTTTGCCTCAATTTGCCTATCTCACCCAGAAACCTTTTACAATACCACTATGTTGTTAAATTGAAAAATGCACAAGAACAATGTTACAAATTATTAAAAGCAACCTATTTCTCTTAATGGAAGGCTGTCTAACTAAAGCAGATCATAATGCAGAAGAGACAAATGTAGTCTGAAGTAAAAATTGCTGTATTTCTACTCAGGAGTTACTCTTAGTCTTTTCAGTAGTCTACCAGGTGACTTTGAAAATCAGTCCAGTATTAGTTTGCTTGAATTTCTGTGGCTACAACAGTACCTAACCTTCTAAAGGGCTTTAGAACCTGCTAATGAAAACAGCACTATAGGAGAGCTAAACATTATCAGCACCTTTTAAGACACTCATCAGATTCTACATAAATTCTGAATTTTTCAGAAGTTCTTTAAAATTTTTATACTGTGTTTTAATGCTTCTCTACTAATGTCTGTAGGAAACCTTTTAACATCAAAGGAACTGAATATACAAGAAAACAAATTTAACTATGGAGTACACAAAGTGTCATTATATAAATAGTAAATAGAAAAAATAGAGAATGTTTTATAAAGCCCTTTGGCTATAATAATGACGTGTGTCTTCTAGGCACACATACTTCAAAAGAAAATATGAAGTTTCATGATTATGATTTTAACTGTAACAGAATGGTTTAAAACTATTTAAATGATTAAATATTATTTCACAAGACATTACTTTCCACGCAGTATGAGACAATTAATTTAAATCAGAGGCAGATGGTACCTAGTAGTCTTACAACTGAGAAAACCGGTATGTCAGACAATCTACTGTTTTGCTCTGTTTAAGACAAACAGGCTCTCTAGGGTCCTTGAAAGCCACTTTTTACTGAAAGAGGAGCTAGAAATACAGGGTTCATTTTAAAGTGTATTTATTGTGCTTGTGGCAGCTGCACAGAACAAAGTATAGAGAAAAATTCTATCAGGAGCCTGCAATGTTGTCATGATTGCCAAGTTCAATTAAATACCTGACCTTTTTATGATCTCTTCCACAGCAACCCATTTAGCTCTTATGACTTCTATTCATCATCCAATTTTTGAAATAAAAACTGTATTTATCTTCTTTAATGCTGGCAACCAAATCTTCCCGAAAGTCCCCAAATTATCCCAGCAGATCTGACTTAATTTCAGAAGCTGTGGCCAGCTTGCTAATGAGCTATGACAAAGCTGACCACTGACAAGACAGCTTTCTACAAAACAAAGCAATATTTATTTAGAAAAGACATTTTGAAGAAACTATCTTATAATGTTATAAACCCCTTCTATACGTGTGTAGGTAACCAGGCAGTCATTGAGCTTATTGCCTAGAGCCATATATGATTTAAAGTCACCTGAGCAGCCTAGAGAGTTCAATTCCATATGAAAAGTCACATCACTTGAGATTTTATACCCACGTTGGTTGTGAGAGCTAACCTTAGAAAATACAAGAGTCAAGACACTATCAATGCATCTGTGAGATTTCCATCTAGACCACTGCTCTTAACCTTCCCACTGCACAGCTCCAGCTTTCCAAATCCCCTTGTGCTGTGCAGTCTTCCCTCATCGCTCCAAATTATGAACCCAATCCACACCATCTGCCTCCTCCCTTATCCTACACATCTAGACTCACCCAGAAAATGACTCAACCTCTATGCTTTCCAAGACTTCTTATCTGACATCACTACCAACGAAAGCACACCAAGCACCAAATGCTGCACAGCTGTGTGATGTGGTTTATCAAACTCTGAATGCAACTGTAATGTCATGCAATGTCATGCAAAAACAGCAGTGCAGGTCTGAGATGCAGCCTGTTCCAGCACCTCACCACTCTCTCTGTAAAAAACTTCCCCCTAATATCTAATCTAAACCTTCCCTCCTTTAGTTTCAATCCATTCCCCCTTGTCCTGCCATTGTCTACCCTTTTAAAAAGTTGATTCCCCTCCTGTTTGTATGCTCCCTTCAGGTACTGGACGGCTGCAATGAGGTCCCCCCACAGCCTTCTCTTCTCTAGGCTGAACAAGGCCAGAAATAATTACTAAATATACATGTTAAAGAACTAGATATTGTTATGCTACTACTACCACTAATGTTAAATATTAGAAACTGTTTCACAAGCCTTTCTTTACTGAGCACCTCCTGTTTGTCTTTGGGTCGAGGAATAAAGGACATTTATATTAATTCAGAGCAATTGCTTTTTATTTCCAGCTCCCTGTTTTTTAGGTTTCCTGCATTCATTTTTTCCTTATTCCAACAGTGGCTAAAACTTCATAAGGAAGATGCTTGTGCTGTACCAAAACATGTCATTCCATATTAACTAGCATCCATTAACTTCAGTTCCAAGTAGAAAATGTGACATTGATGCAGGAATACCATCATTAAAGGCTGCACAAAAGAACCCAGAACAGGGTCACGGCATCTAGTCCTTCATAAGAACAGGCACTGGTGCTGCAGAACATCAGTGCTGAAGAGTTCAAAGACCATCCACAGACATGCGTGAACTACAGGTCCCAAAGCAGATCCTCAAAATGATTTAAAACATACAGTACAAAACCCAAGAGCTTATGCTACAGTAAATTGGCAGGAGAGATCAGAGGAGGTTAGATGTCCTTGGCTCTTTCACCGTCACAGAATTCTTTGGGTGAAAATGTGCAGAGAATCCTCTGATACACCTAACATTCATGAAGCTGTTACAATAGCTCCTGACTAATCAATATGGAGTTAACATCTGCCACTTTTCAATGTAGTATTCGTTATTTCCAGAGTGTCACATTTCTCTCAGATAGCATGAATGACTACAAAATAATGATTTTGTGGTAATTCTGCTTCTGAGAAAACATAAAATGGTGATAAACTGCCATTAATTTTGACATGTGAAGCCTTGTGCAAAGCCTACTGAAGTCAAAATATATGATTCTACCTCAGAACAAATTTAAAGACAGTATTTCTTCATATGACCATTTTCTTCAATTTTTATGTTTTAGTGCTAATATTTTTTATTACAATTAAATTATTGTGGCTTTAATTAATAGGTAGTAAGTAAAATAGATTGTCAGAGTATTTTTAGAAGCAACTAATGTTTTCCTGGCAGTGCACAATTATAACTGCCAGAATTCTCTGGCATTTTTCAGCAACAGATATGTAGTAATTTAACACTTTATTTTGGAAGCCTAATATCATATTAAGCTACATTTTTCTATACTGTTCACATACTAATATGCAGATTGTTAAAAGGATGCAAGCCTTCTGTTTATTTATTACATTTACTTATGTCCCATTGTGGAGACACACAACCCCCTAAAAACCAAACCGTATAATGAAACATTTTGGAAGTAGAATGCATGCCTGTACATGGTTTAAATGCAGTCTAATAAGCTTTAAAATACTGAAAACTAAATAAAGCCATAAATCCAATTTTGTTTGGTATTTAGATTTTAACATAGATCTCTCTTTCAATGTGATCTGTAAGTGATTAGTCAGTGTTGTCCCCTGCAGTGAGTATATTAATATTTCTCATTAGCTATCAGAAGCATAAAACAGATTTGTTCAGGCTGTATGCAGAAGGGGCTAATAATATGATAAAAAAAATATAAAAGGAGCAATTTTGCTGTCAGTTCTATAACCTGGAAATTACCTCTTTCCATACTTTTCATATGTTAAGTAGTAATGTTTAAAAAAAATTAAAATGTGGAGAAACATCTTTTTGGGTTTTTTTTTCAAGAAAAAGCAATGTATTCTGACATTTTTTTTCCTGTAAGAAGACCAGGTTTATATATACCTATCTATATGGCTATCTTCACTTGATCTGATCGATTAATTTCACATTACACCTGTGTGAACAAAGCCACCTGTATATTGAAATGTTACATGGATTGCTAGCTCTCTAAAGACTGTCTTTAGCCACAGGTCTGGATTTAGCTTTAAGTGTTTTAGAAGACACATACCCTCACACCCAATAAAGAAATACAAGAAAAAGCAGAACCATTAGTTATTTTAGCAAAGAGCTGTTTTCAAATAATAAATTATCAACAATTTATTGTGTCAACACACGTTGACCAGAAGAATAGCTTTTTCAAAGTCCCACTTGACCCGGACATGTAAAAGAAAACCTTGGAGAGATCCTCCCCCATCACAGCATTTTAATGTCTTGGGGCCTGCAAAAGGTTTATTGTTATGCTGTGGACCATTGGGGTGACTAGACGGTGTGAGATGAGAAAAGGAAAAATGCAACCCTCAAACCCATCATCTCTCCCTCTGGGTACCAGAACTGTGCACTCAAACAAGTATGCTAAAAGCATCAGAGTTTCTTACCTGCATGTGCAGGAAAGTTACACTCTGTTAGTTTATGATAAATTCACATTGTATTTTCTTCACTGCTAAAAGAATAAAGGCAGGAATAAAAGTTTTCATTTTTTCCTTTCACTGTTTATAAGCATCTTCTTAAAACACCTTATGGCCTCAATTTTTACTGAAATTTAAGTAAATAAGATCTGTTATTTGTACCCTGTGGAAAATATTCATAAGCAAATATAAAAATAAAATCGCATGGCAAAAATTTCTTCAAAAATGAATGTGACATACCAAGTAATTATGTATCTTCTAATGTGAAGAGTACTTAATCTAATCTATTTAAAACCAAGTTAAGAATGTAACATGGTTATTGCTGATCTTCCACATATTTCAACATATTCTACCCATGACATTTTGACAGAGGTAGGAGATTTACTTCAAACGATTTCATATCTTCAATCTGTAGCAAAAAAGAGGTTAGACCAAAAATTTTGTTGAAGCATTTGACACTGTGACACAAAATATTGTTTCTAATTTGGAGGGACATGGATTTGATGGATGGACCACTTGGTGGATAAGGAACTAGCTGGACAGTCATGCTCAAAAGGTTGTCATCAACAGCACAGTGTCCAAATGGAGACCAGTGACAAGTGGCATTCCTCAGGGGAATTGGGACTGACACTGTTTAACACCTTTGAGACATGGACAGGGGGATTGAGCAAGTTTGCCAATGACACCAAGCTGTGTGGTACAGTCGACATCCTGGAGAAAAGGGATGCCATCCAGGGGGAGGTACCTAGACTGCTTTGAGAGGTGCATCTCTGTGAACTGCATGAAGTTCAACAAGACCAAGTGCAAAGTTATTCCTGGACATGGTTGGGGGCAATCCCAAACACAACTACATGCTTGTTGGGAAATGGATAGAGGGCATCCCAGAGGAGTACTTGCAAGTATTGATTGTTGTAAAGCTTAAGATGAGCCAGCAATGTGCACTTGAAGTCCATAAAGATAAACATATCATGGGCTGCATCAAAACCAGCTTGACCAGCAGGTCAAGGGAGGTGATTCTGTCCCTCTATTCCACTCATACAACATGCCACCTGAAGTACTGTGTCCAGCTCTGGGGCCCCATGAACAAGAAGGATGATTCGTTGAAGAGAGTCTTGAGAATGGTCACAGTAATGATCAGAGGGCTGGAGCACCTCTCCTATGAAGACTGCCTGAAAGACTTGCAGGCTTCTTCCAGTACCTGGCCTTCAAGAAAACTTCAGAGGGACTGTTTACAAGTGCATGGAGTGACAGGACAAAGGGTAATGGCTTTGAAATAAAAGAAAGTAAATTTAGATTAGATATTAGGAAGAAATTCTTTACTACCAGGATGCCTAGAGAAGCTGCCTCCTCCCTGGAAGTGTTCAAGGCCAGGTTGGATGGGGTTTTGGGCATCCTGTTCCAGTGGAGGGTGTTCCTCTTCTAGGTATAATCTTCAAGGTCCCTTCCAACCCAAACCATTCTGTGACTGTATGATTCTGTGATTGGGTTCACTGTTTGCTTTCTTTTTAATCTAAGAGGTGTTTCTGACCAGGAACATCAGTTCACAGAGATGCCATTTGGGCAAGACACAATTTGTATGCAGAGAAAGTTGAGCTATTATAAGAGTTTGTGATAGTCTGCACATGTCTACATTATGGATACTTGATGTGTGTCTCCCACCAAGTCAGACCACTTCTTCATCTTCCAGTTTTCTCACAGATAACTTCCTCTATGAGAACAGAGCTAATGAAGCTTCATGTCCTCAGATGTACACTCTTCATTCGCTGACCTCATCCAATGCAACAGTTCCAGCTCTGTATTTTCTAGGAGACCCCTCAACACAAAACAGCACAGTCTTTTTTCTACTCCAGGGGAGTTTATTCACTTTATGCTTTGTAAAGTGTGATGGGTAATTCTTTCCTTACATGGGCACTCGAGATTGGGAGCTCTGCAGAGCGTTGGCTGTGATTAGGCTAGGAGAGAGAGGAAGAAAGCAGCAGCCACATCCCAGTCCTGGTATTTTACTGGTTGCTTAGGCAACCCAGCTCCACCGCGATGAAACAAATCATGGGAAAAGTAATCTCACTGAATGGAAATCCACTTAATTCAGAATCAGTAACTGGTTTATGAAGTAATATGTTTTTACATAAGATCAGAAAAACTGTCTAGATTTTTATGCATATTTGGAAAAGACCAGATATAAACTTGTGTTATTTCAAACTGCATTGAATCATTAAGGAAGCTGAATTTGAAATTAACTGTTCAGACAAGCATACTTACTGATATTTTGCATCATCCTTATAAGCAGAGCATTAAAATATTTTTTATTAGTTTTGATGATAACTATGCAAGATTTATAGAAGCCATTATCTTAATTATTTCATAGTTTACATATTAGAAGATACAATGGATATTCTTGAGCTGCCCTGTTCAAGGAAGACAAAGAACTTCTGGATAGATTCCAGTGAAGGGCAACAAAGATGATAATGGGACTGGAGCATCTCTCATGAGGAAAGGCTGAGAGAGCTGGGCCTGTTTAGTCTGGAGAAGAGAAGACTGAGAGGAGATCTCATCAGTACTTACAAATATCTAAAGGGTGGATGTCAAGAGGATGGGGCCAGACTCTTTTCAGTGGTGCCCAGTGACAGGACAGGGGGCAACAAGCACAAACCGGGATACAGGAAGTTCCATTTCAATGTGAGGAAAAATGTCCTCACTCTGAGGGTTAAAAAGCACAGGAACAGGCTTCCCAGAGAGGTTTTGGAGTCTCCTTCTCTGAAGATATTCAAAACCCATCTGGCTGTGATCCTGTACAACCTGCTTTAGATGGTCCTGCTTTAGCAGGGGGTTGGAAAAGGTGATCTCCAGAGGTCCCTTCCAACCCCTACTGGTCTGTGAGTCTGTGACTCTGAGATAAGCTCTTACTGAGCTGAATTCCTCAACTGATGCCCTGAACAGCAAAGCATAGTCTGTGTAAAAGTCACTGCAATCTAAACACTGTAGGACTATTGTAGCAAATCAAGGTAGTCATAGCACAGCTCTGGTACCACCCTTCATTTTGCTGACGTCTCACAAAAAAATACCCAACAAAGCAAACAACAAAAACCCCCACTGATTTATACTTGCACTATTTAAATATGCATTAGCAATGCAATAAAGAAGTATATTAATTGTAGCATTAATATTACTTCCCCTATAGTGTTTTAAAAACAGTATTATAATAAATCTAGCTCTAATTTCAGCAATATTTTATAGCAGTATCTTAAATAGAATAGTCTTGAAATTCAGATACCCTGGATTTTGTTTGAACAAAATATAATTTGATACAGGAGGAAATGTAGTCAGGGTATGTTAGGCTAGAAAGACAATACAAGCAATTGAAGAGTCGACATGGGTTCACAGCCAAGAGCTCAGTATTTAGCATATTCAACTGAATTAGAAAAATAACAGATGCATTTTCACTCCTTATGTTTTAGAAATGGAGGGGGTCCATCTAAAGACCAGTGGATCAGTGATAAAGATGCTAGGAAAACAGTGATTAATTCCCAGCAACGATGTCTTAGAATAAGTAATTTTCAAAACATTAAACACAGAGGAGTGATCTGAAACATAGCAATGAGGGAACCGTTAAAGTAGATGCTGAAGCTGCTAACAGCTTTTCTTTACATACCTTAGTTTAAATGTGAAAATATAAGATTCAGCATTTAACCCAGTTTCTCAACTACATGGTAAAAATACATACTTGATTTTTAATGTATGATTTCCACTAATAAGAACTCTGACAATAAGTATGTCACCCACTATAGTGGCTGCATTTGATATTTCATGCTTAACGGCTCTTAAGTTAAAACAATTATTAGCTTACGGGTGTGTTACAGGTTAGTTTACAGTCAGGGGTAGTCCTCTACTGCTGGATATATGCCTTTCTCACTCTCTTTTTTTGATATACATGCTCAAGAAATCAGGATCCATATTTGAGTTTTTACAAAAAATAGAAATTAATACTTCTCTTGTTTTTTTTTTTTAATATTTTAAAATATGGTTGCTATGAGAACCTAATCTTTGGCTGCTTTATAAAATGAATTGGATTAATCTCTTGATTTTTCAGGATTTCCTCTAGTATTTTACGGTCAGCTTTAAAAAAAAAAAACAAAAGCAGAACAATCTTCTTCCATAGCAAGCACCTTCATTTCTCAATGCCACAAACTGAAAGGCTTCTATTGCTTGCTTTCACAATTCTGTACTATCTGTACACAGAAATGTGTGCAGCAACTCTCCTTGCAAAATGAACAGAAATACATAGATTATTTTAGAAGCGTGGTCTTTCATACAGCTGCTTTGATGCAAATATCATGAAACCCACTTTAGCTGCCACTGCCAGGCAGCTACCTCTGAAGAACACAATGGAAACTATTCAGCAGACTATGTGCAGCATCACATATTTTTCTGCCATAGGAATTAAACAATATACTTCTCTTCCTTAGCATTTTAGATAGAGAAACTACTGTGACCTATATGGGTGAAACTGTGATCAGCTTCTGAATGATGCATGAGCAAGGAGAGAATTAGGATCAGTCACAGCTAAAGTCCTTTTGCTCTGGTTTGTTTTTCATGAAACATTGAAGTTCTGTGTTGGAAATCCTGGGGAAATAGGGCATGTCTATGCAGGAGCATGTACAAGTACTTGCTTAACTTAGAAAAATCTTCCTCTGCATTTAGTTTAAGGATATTTTAATTATGGAGGTACTTAATTATTTTATTTTCAATCTAAGTCACATTTGACAAAGAATGTGCAATTTATTATAGGAATTAGTTCTGATTATAATGCTGATGATACCAAATTAAATCTGTATGTTTCTGTTCTTTAATCAAGTGAGCATTACTTGCATTGACTCAGTCTGCATAAAGCACATGTCAAATGTTAGATAACAAAATGCTATGCAAAATTTGGGAAAAAAATCCAGGATTAATCCTCAATTGAGTACTTTAGACAGCAAACCAATTTAAACCAGTAAGACTATTGCAATGTTAGAGAATTTGAAGAAAGGTTTATATAAAATTGTCATCCTAAACTATCTTGACTATTTCAAACACAATAATGAATTCTTTGATTAAAAATATTTTTTAGAAACTAATACTTACATCAAAAACTTATAAGCAATCTTGCTTGCATGAAGGAAATGTCTCTGTATCTAAATTAGTACTGACAGTTGTTTCATAAGGGCATGATGGTTTACTGATATTTCCCCGAAGAAGGCTCAATTTCATGATAATATAGGAAAAAAAGAGGTCAAAACTTTAGAGAGGAGAATATTGCAGTGCAAGTTTTTAGTGCAGGGAGAGATCAAATTTCCACCTGCAATGTCTGTATTCATTTAACCTTCCCTGTAATAAATTACAGTAAAATAAGCAGGATTAGAGTGCACTGCAATTTTCTTTTTAAAGATGCAAAAGGAGCTTCATGAACACAGCAACATTTTGAGTATCAATTTAAATTCCTTGGAGTGAATTTTTACCATCTGGGAAATGCTTCACACTTAACTTATTTTCAGTAACTCTTTGCAAAATATCAGGGCAGCACAGTTTTCACCAAATCTTTCTTTATCACAATTCTATAATTCCAATATGCTATCTAATTATAAAAAAAAATATGCAGAATCACACTTGAACCATAATTGGGACAACTTTTGTGTCTGTTTTGCTTATTCAGGATTTGCTCTTCAAACAGCTTTAGTAAATACCTCATTGGAAAGGTACATTGCTATTGCTAAACACACTTTTCAAAAGACCCTTCACATTTACTCTGCGCTTCTGGATTCAGACAGATGTCCAAAGTCACTAAAAGATAGTCCCATAGGAGAATGCTCTGTATGCCTTCAGTTCCCAGACATTATGCCACATGCCATTAAACAATGCAAACACCTTTCAAATTTTGGGTAAGCACCTTCTATCTTGTTACAGTTCCTCACACATTGTATTCTAAAGCATGTAGCAGTACATCCAGTTTACTCATTCCAGAAATTTGAACACTCATAAAATGATGTCAGATTGATTTCCATATTTAATATATTTATTCTCAACTGTACTTTAGATATTATATCATCAACCAAATTCACTGCTGGTTTATGCAGACAAAAGCTCTGATGTTGGGTCATTAAAAGAAAGTGTCTTTCCAACCTCAAGCCAGGAAGGTATTGTAGGGTTTGCAGTAAATCTGGGGTGATTGTCATCAGAAGGGTGGCAAAATTAATAGCTTCAAAGATCCACTCTAGCCCCTGATGAAACCCTTTTGATATCCTGGACAAGTCTATCGCCATCATGATTCACAGGTCCTATCTTTAAGTGATATGCCTCACCTTAAACTATAGATGAAATGTCCTTATAATCTGTACCAACATAGAAAACTAATTGAATGCCTCAGCAACAGAGATGATGTAACACTTAGTTGGAATGATCTCATACTATTTCAGAACTCAGAGTTATGCAGAAAACTGGTAAAAAATGTTCTGAAAACCAGATCATGGTGATCTGACTATAGCTGTGATGGTCTGAACTAGATGTCTCTTTCAAATACAACATAATTCCACATTCTCTATTTATAAACCGCTCTGAACCTACACAGGGCCAGACTGTGTACTGCTCCTGATCTTCTGTGTATGTGTGAAAGCCTGCCATAAGGCCTTACACCAGCTAGCAAGACAGCTGTTCAAGAACAGCAGACAGCAACTCTCCCTAAACTCTTTTCATGCTAGGGACTGAAGGGAGAAACCGATCCTCTTCTTTTGGCACGTTATGCATTACATATCTGAGAATACCAGGCAAGGATGTAACAGGCTCAAATTATTTTGCATGAACTTGCAGTCTTAAGAAAGAGTCAAAAATACTGGAAATGGAACAAATTTTTATAACTCCCACACACTTTCCTAATAACCACCTGTCCAGCAGGATTCAAACAATCTTCTTCATCGGCATTAGATAGAATGGGCAACAGACCCTCCTCTTTCTCTTATTTCCTAGAGCAGATACACCTCTGTCAGAAGAGCTTGTGAATATGTGCCATAATTTAGCCCATAATGTTTTCTGAATGATAAGTGCTAAACTTGAAATTAGATGTTACATATTATTCTATTTTTAAAATGGCATTTTTCTTGAGCAGAGATTGACTCCATATCTGAGGAAGCCACAGAGAATGAGTTATTTCATCTATGGCAGAAATAATTCTGCTTCTGGCATATACTTCAAAGCAATTTTTAGAATCTGAAACAGAAATAAGTGATGTACAGTACGAAAATGCCCCAAATTGATCTCTAGCCTTAGAAAAACAGGAAGCATGCAGATTTAAATGCTTTTTAGAGCACAGAATAATCCCAAGTCTTGTCAGTTAAGTGTGCCAGTCCAATTCAAATCTGCTTTAAATCACTGTTCAGACCTATCATGCACATGTTCTACTTTAGAATTATAGACTTAGTTCAGAATGATATCCCACTGGTTTTGAACTAATGTAATTGCCTCCAGTGTTTTTAGAAATAAAAGCTCTTCCACACTAGTAATTTTTAATGTGTAGGAGTCTGATTCTATCTGAAATCTGCTAAACTCAGTATGAATATTTCCACTAATACCAATAAGCTTTGGGTGAGGCCCCTAGAGAATTTTAACTGGTAATCAGCATTTTAAACACATTTTCTTACTGAATTGCATATATCGTCATTATCAAATATTCTATGACATCTTCTGAAGAGAGTTATAGTCATAGATATCTTACCAAATATTTTATTTTTCAAAATATATTTGCACATTTTGGTCTATACAGCAACTTCAAAGAATAATATAGAATATATAACTAGAGCATGTAATTAATATTCTTTTATAAAATGTCTGATTTGTTTTTCAGGTTATGAATGAATGAGTGGTACCATGCAGAACCATTTATATATCCATTAAAGAAGAGCAGCAATTTATTTTACCTATCTTGTAAGATAATGTGACTGCATTTATTTGATTTTACAGAAAGGGATAATTTAGGTCTTTTCCACGTACTTTTTCTTTTTCCTCTTTTTGGTGGAAAATGTTAATTCACCTAATAAAAGATTCATGAGATGTAGTTGTTGAGTTCCATGATGATTTCCTGGCAAAATGGCATAATGCATTTCTGGCTCCAGAAAGAATATATGGATGAAACTAGAGAACAAACGAACCTACAGGACCAGGACTTTAAGGTAGTCATTGGTGATGTGGAAAACAGAGGTTTAAATCCCTGCTAGCCCGGGTTCTTGAAAGAAGGATTTTATAGCATAGGTAAGTATCCTAACTGTCAAGGTTTTGACTACTTTCTTTCTCCTCATCTTCCCTCTCCTGTTTTTCACCTTTCTCATTTTTCTTGTTCTCTTTCTCACACAGTTTTGATGGGTGACAGGATTCCTGAGTCAGAATTCTAATACTATTAAATTTTGGATGAGATTTAGTATAATCATATCATTGACATTTACTTAAAAGAACTACTGGACCTACTGCCATATCTTTATTTTATACCAAGCTTAGCTCTAAAGTTTCCAGGTAATAAAGGAGGGGTACAATACATGCTAAGAAATGATATTTTACTAGATGAGAAATTATTTGTTCAGGAAATTTTTTTCCCTGTATCATCTGTGTTGTTATCCTTGGGTTATCAGATTTAGCACTAAAATGACTAATAGGTGTGAAATACCATTAATTTCCTTTTTAGTATTATGTGTATTTTTTCCCTAATGCTACTATAATGATAGCATTTAGCAATCAATTCTTTAAGATTAATTTGCTTACAGGTAGGATACTAATTATACCAGATTTGTTGTCTGTGGTGTTGAGGCAGAACTTATAGACAAAACAGGTTTTCTTTAGTTGAAATTATTGTAGCCTGGTATTAGCATATGAATTCTAGTAGCCTGAGTGGTCTTATTGGTTGTGACACAAAAGAACAGAACAGAATGAAAGCGCATATCCAATACCCAAGAATATAACAGAATAGTGTATATATCTCCCATAAAAAGAAATCAAGCTCTCATAAAGAAAACACAGTATCTACTTCTAACAAGAGGTTAAAAGTTTATTCAAGACCTAATAATCACTGATTATTTTAATCACAAAAGCTGAAGAGAACAAACAGCTGTATGATACTTTCTCAAGTAATTGTGCTATTTATTTATGTAGCTGATAGAAGTACATAATGCAACCTAGTGTCAACCATGGAGTAGTAAGAGGTACAGTAGTCTAGACCAAAAATTATGAAACTCAAAGAGTGTCTTTCAAAAATGCAAAACTAAAATATGAATTAAGAGCGCATACTTCATCAGGGTTCCAGGTAAGCACCATCATGAGATATTCTTGCTTCGATATTATTGTGGGTACTATGTATTGTGATAGTGGTTTGCTTTCCCTGCTAGAGAAAAAATATTTCCCCATGGCTACTGTTGCTATAGGTGATGTTTCAATTGCTGCTATATTGTGGAAGAATGTTCTTGAAAGAATATATCAGTTCAGAATTTTCTGAAATAATCATGTCTAATTATTTCCCAAAGCAACCATAAGTCTGATTTTGACACTTGATTTGAACTTGTAAAAGGTCTGTTCCAAATTTTTCCTTAAGAATTGAGCAAGGCTCTTAGTATTTTGGTGCTGCTTACCTTAACTTTAATTGAGATTAGCGATATTTCCATTCCCCAACCCTTTTTCAAAGCACAGCCACATGATAAGGGGCGACACATCACTTGAGCATCAATGTTCTTGTAACAGGCCATGAGTATACTCTTAGCACCCCTACATGGATAGTAAGGAAGAGTACTCCAGCTCTACTTCACTGTGAGACAGATTAATTCAAAATTTGCTGTAGAGTAAAAGCACGAAGATAAAGCAGGCGAGGTGAGGACCAGATACTTGTTAAAGCACCAAAATGTAGCCGCCTGCTTAAATTCTATAAGTACTTCTGAGTAAGTGATATACTGTCCCAGGCAAGCTTCCCTTGACAACACGCAGACACACCATGTAGGCAGATACGGGCTGTCAGTTCCACTGACTTGGAGTTACATCATCTGGGGAAGGGTTGTAGTAAGCTGTGAAGCAGAGTACATCGCTCAGGGAAAGAAAAGATGGACAGACCATACATCATTTTACAATAGGAAAAAAAAAAAGTTATGAACATATATTATTCTGTGTTCATGATACAAAACTACCTGCTACATTACAAAAAAGCTTGTCGTAGTATACTCCATGCAGTCTATGTTGCTCAAAAGAAATAAGGTATGTTTCTACCTTTGTGAAAAGTGTCTGGTAAGACAGGGGAAAACAGTGTTCCCTGATCCCTGAATCTATATTTTTTAGTAGCATTATCTTTCAGTTCTGTCTTTCTCTTCCCTGTGAAGATGGCATAGGATACCTGCTACAAGAGGAGGGAGAAGAGGGCAATTATGAGTACCAACTCACTTTTCCAGAGGGATGTAAGCAAGCTAAAAAGCAAGTAGTGTCATTCTAATTGCTTGAGTAAAGAGCAATTGAAATAGTTCAATATTTACTGTTTTCCTGGAATTTATCTCAGAAAAGTAAAGCAAAAAAATGTTGGGTTTTGGATAACATAGTCAGGCTTTCTGCTATTCAACATGGTAAGAGAGACACTTAGAACTTTTTCTATAGCTGAAATATTCAGAACCTCTACTTTCTCATTGTTTTCATTTTTCTGATTCTTTCATGGTTAATGGAAGCTGATTTCTACTGAAGGCTTACAGGTGCATCTACATTAATGTTTTAGTTTGGTTGGGGAATCTCCTGACAGTTCCCATTTATTGTGTGTTGGTTCACATCCCGGAGCAATCTCAGAGTGCATGAACTGTATTCCTTCTGGCTGAAAATAAATGTGAAGATGGGTTTCAACGTCAGCACTATGTACCTTGGTGAACTTTTGGTTTTTTGAGAAAATACATGATTTGTTCTCCCACCATTTTTAAGGTGCTACTAAACATTCTAAGAAAATATTTTAAGATACAGCAAATAATTTATATACAGGATTAATCTAAATGATACCTGGCTTTTACTTTTGCCTTAGTAATAACAATACTAAACTGCCTGTTGGTGTTCTGTTGCATAGGTAAGTGTAAATTCATTATATAAACCCATTTATCAGAAATAAAAATCCCCAACAACCACCTCACTAATCTGATATGAGAAACATCAGAACTAGTAACCAAAAAGTAAATTAACTTTTAATCCTTTGTGGTTGAATTATTTTCACAGAAATACAGAATTATTACTGAAATAAAGTATTGTTTTATAGTATTCTATGGAATCCAGTGAACATGAAAACTGAATAAACCTAGAGCTATCTTTCTCCTGATTATAGCTCATGTAAGCTAAGTATAACAAGTAATAAAACAGCTCCAAGCATATATATAAAAGATACCTTTATAGCTTGATAAAGAGAAGCTGCTAGGGAAGCATTATATTTGAAGAAAAACTTAAATTGAAAAAAGCAAGCATATTGTATGTCAGAGAATTCTACTACGTTGAATTTAAACTAGATTAGGTTTAAGTAAAGTAGTACTAAAAACACTACAGTGGAATTATTTTTTATATATGTTTGGGTTTTCACATACAGATTGAGGTTTGGCATGGAGATTTTTCTTTCTCCATAAGTAAGCATCTTGCAAACAATTGTACAAGAACGAACTTCTCTAGAGCCACTTAAAGCCTGACTGATATCAGAGGAACAGGCCTTATACTCAAAGCTACAAGCTACCTGATACAATAATTTGTAATGCTATCTGCATTCAGAAATGTGACACAAATTCCTTGGTAGGACTATGTAGAAGTCTATGTTTGATTTTTTTTTTCTGATAACACTGGATGTGTGCTGCCTCTACTACTGCCAATATGGAACCTGGGGCAGAAGGACTATAGAGAATCCTTACATCCTTATATGTCTAGGAACAGCAATTCTTAAATATTTTCTTTAAAAAAATAATCTTTAGTAGATGAGTACTATTATTCCTTGTGAGCTATACAAGATCCACTCAGAGTTCTTCTTAACAGGGTACTTCAGCATGACTTTAATATTAAGAAATAATATCGAATCATAGAATGTGGAAGGTTGGAAGGGATCTTTAGAGGTCATCTAGTCCAACCCCCCTGCAGTAAACAGGGACATCTTTACTAGATCAGGCTGCTGAAAGTCTCATCAAGCCTGACCTTGAATGTCTCCAGGGATGGGGCCTCCACTATGTCTCTGGGCAACTTGTTCCAGTGATCCATCATCCCCATACTGAAGAACTTTTTCTTAATATCCAACCTTTACATGCCCTTGTGAACAATTCTTCCCCAGCTTTCTTATAGGCAACTTTCAGGTATTGGAAGGCCACTATAAGGTCTCCTCAGAGCCTTCTTTTCTTTAAGCTGAACAAGCCTGACTTTCTCAGCCTATCTTCATAGGAGAGGTACTCCAGCCCTTTGATCAATTTTTAATAATAAACATTAATTTATGATGATAAATAATAACAAAATAATTAAATTATTAATTAAAAGCACATAAATAATCCTGCTTCAGAGTAAGTCTTCAATACTTCCATTTCTGTAAATGTGCAAACAGTAAATAGCCACTAATGAGCACTTCAAAACATCAATGAAAGTAGGAATTAGACTTTTCTTTCAAATGACTTAATAAAGAGCTTCTCTTCACATAAGAAAAATATCCCTAACTAGAAAAAAAAAAAAAAGCATGACAAACAAACCAAAAATTATTCTAGGTTTCAGGTGTTAAGAATCTTAGGTATTATCTCAGGTATAGAGGATCTTAATTCTATGAAAAGTACTACTGAAATGCAAAAAACAGGCATCAGATGGGGTCACATCTATGCTAGGTGCAAATCACAGAAATGAAAGCTCTAGAACATAAACACTAAGACCACTTTTCAGGCTTCTGGATTTTTAAATGAAGGGAAAGAAGAAGTGCAACCCCCTCTTGGGGATCAGCTAGTTAAGTGTGGAACTCTGTGCACTGATATCTTGTGGGTACAGAATTATACATGGGTTCAGAAGAGAATGGATAAACCCACAGAACATAAACTCACTAAAGTTACATAATACATTGGAAAAATCCAGGAGGACGTTGGGCTGCAAATAGTTGAAGGTTGTAACAACATTCTGAAGTGGTGTCACTATGTATTTTTTTTTTGCAATTACACATTTCCCAAAGCTTTCATATTTAGTTATTGTCAAATATGGTACAGGGTAGGTAAAACTTTTGCTCAGGACAACCTTTCTAATGCTTGTGATCTTAAGTCCTAGTGTTCTTGTTAAACTTAAGAGAATTTATTCCTTTGGATCTCTGACAGTTTTGATGTACTTTCAGAGTACAGCTTTGTATCTTCCCCAGACATGGCCATCTACCCCTATCTTCATCTGAGTAATACAAACTCTCAGTGAGTCCTCTGCATAACTCTTAAGAAGATAATGAGTCTCACTATTTAAAAACTACAAAAGGAAAAAAAAATCCTTTCAATTTTTACAACTTCACATTTAGAGCTGCATTACAACTGGAAATGCAAAATGAACACTCATTTATAGAACTTGTATGACCAAGTTCTATAGGAACTTGGGTTTTCCAAAATTAGGTGTAATATATAGTGTTCCTTTAAATTTTCAAAGAAACTTCTTGACAGTTTCAATTTATATTACTTGTTATGTCTTGAATTTGTGAAATTCTTTCAATCTACTGGAGTGTTGAAATGTTCTTAAAAGCAAGGAATATTTTTATTGTTTTTCAGATTTCCTAGTATCTTTTTGAATTCTTATCTAATTGTAAACTATTGAATTAGCTACTGTATAGAAGTTATTCAGTAACATTCTGAACTGTAAGATAGAACATTCTGAACTGTAAGATAGAACAGTCTCAGTAACATTACAATCAGCTTAAATGTATTCACAGAGTGAAAGAAAACTGTACTACAAACAATAATGTGAGAAACTGAAGACTGGAATAACCTAGTGGTCATTTCTCATAGACCTCACTTTGCAATGGCAATTCCTCTGACTGATGAAGTCTTTATAAGCATCCCTTCAGAGCTTGCCCAATCTTATTTACAAAATATCCAAAGGAAAGATAAGGGAACAATACAAGGCACAGTGACAGCCTAAAGACTAAAACGATCTGTCTCTGCAAATGGTCCCACTACAAGTTAAGGAGTTATTTTGCTTCTGGCTTAGTAAAAAACAAAAACAGCAAAGAAAAAGTTGACTAAGATGACAATTAGATAAATATGAGCATTGCCTATAGTTACTGTGCTTCTAGAAATGGCTCAGAATTGTAAATGAAACATAACATAAAACATTTTTTCTTCTGACCTTACATGTCAGGATAATTATTATAACTGGAAAAATGCACATCACATATATATAATTAAAATGTAAATTATATTGCTTTTAACAATTGAATTTATAACCTGTTCTTCCAAAGAAGCTCTTTAAAAATTCTTTATAGGATTACAGTTGTAATATCTGATGTTCCTTCAGGAAAATATTTTATGATTTGATGAACTGCTTTCACATGTCTGTTCTCTTATCTCACAAAGAAGAGGAGGTGTGCAACATAATGAAGTATAATAGATTTTAACAGCACAAATACACAAGTACAAACACTCATATATAACTTTATGTTTTCTTTAGGGACAAAAAAAAAAGTTCTAATATATAGCTAATACCTTCAGCTGACTGTAGTGTAATGTGCAGTGTTCCTAAGGATCCTGAAAGAAATATTCCCCAATTTTAGGATAGGCTCTAAGAAATTTTAATCTCCAGCATCATCACAGCATTGATCCATTTCCTACCTTCCTTCTTGCCAGATTGAGGCCTGAGAATTTAGGCTTTCATAATTAATAAATGTATTTTACACATTACATGGGAATTTTTTCTCCCATTATGGTCAACATTCGCTTATTGGTTTTATTCATAGTAAGCAAATAATGTGGGGAAAACCAGCAAATCCTCTGAAGAATAGCCATTGGAATAAAAGATAGGCATGCACATTTCTCAACACATGCCTGTCCACATGTGGTCAGACAGTTCAGAATTCAATTTGAAAAGAGATTAGCTGTTCATGTCATTTCTTCTTTTATTAACATATCCAATGCTACATCTGACAACAAAGCTTAGAGACCCATCTGCAGTTTTATTCCTTCAATATGCCTGCTTCAGATTGATTTATTTTCAGATTAGTTTACTATTGACTTAACCATCAGAATGTCCACATAAGTGTGTTTGGAGAGCATGTTCATGCTTAGAGCTAAGTCGGTTTAGCTTAGGTAATTCATTTAAGCCTAAGAAAAGACTGAAAGATAACACTGTATCGACATTACTGAAGAGCTAGGTAACACTGCCATGAAGTTTAAGCTAGAAAAATATAATTATCTCCAACAAGATTATTTTTTTAGTTCAGTTGGCGTGAGATTTAGGGGCTTATTGTATCTAACATTTCAGTAGATCAGTTTCTTGAAAGAAAAGAGATGTCATTTTTGAACTGAATGACAGGAGTCAGTTTCATCTAAAGCTTTCCAGGCATCACCTCACTTTATCTTTCTGCTATTAGATTTCTGGGCTTTATAAACTGCAAGTTGACTTCTTTTTAACAGTGAGTTATGATTACAATGAGTTTCATGAAGCATGTTGTTTTGAAACTGGAAGGTGTAAGGACAATAACAGTTAACAAATAGAAGTTTATAATGTTAAGTAACCCTACACTTCCCTATTCCAGCAGGACAGACTGTATCTTTGCCTTGGATAACTGTGCAAAGCATGGAATCAGAAGCAGCAAACAGCAGGGCAACATAAGGAGACCTTAACATGCTACATCTGCTGGACAACCTAATTAGAACAAAAAAGAAATTGTTTGAGACAGTACAGAGTATGATCCCCAGTAGCAGTTCCCAGAATAGTTCTACTACGTCTTGCTAATTGCACTCAGTTGAACTTGGCTATAAATTGAAGGGAAAAAACAGATAATCTTCAAAGATGAAAAGGCTCAAATTAACCTGTTTTGAAGTATGCCTTGGTAGATTTTGTTGTATTGTAATCAAGAAGACGATGAAGAATGTTAAAGAGCAGAGAGAAGAGGTCTTGAAATTGACCTTCTCAATCATTTAATCTGCAAAAGAGTTCTCCATAGGTTGGTACAGGCTCATAATAGCAGCTTTTTTCAGATGTTCCCTCACTGGAGGTGCAGGTGTCCATATGCTAGAAACTAGAATGCTTTATTTACCAGTATTTGTTGATTATGCTTATTTCATTATATGCCAATATTTTCCCTTTTCTGACAGTGACAAATCACGTCTTCTTTTGATACTTAGTAAGGTATTGTTAATAGACAGTGTACCATGAACTTGCATATAGTACACCTAAAAATACCCTCTAGCAATAAAAAGTTTTTTGGTTGTTTCTTGTTTGTTAGGTTTGAGGGTTTTTTTTTGCATTCCTTTAATTTTGTATTTAACCTCTAGTAATTCCAAAGTCTTTATAATTGAAGAAACAAGGCTTGAAAAGTCTACATAGACAACACAGTTTGATCTTTTCATATCAAATCTTAATAAATGAGATACTTGAGTAAGAAAGTAATGTTGACAAATATGTGACCTACTTCAAATAGCAGCTTTGCTAATGTCACATACAGAAACATTCCTGCAGTGGAATAAATTTTGACTGTGTCTGGGAATGTACCATTACCAGGTACTTTAGACCAGACCTCTAACCAAGTTTCTAATACTTCCTAACATCCACACTCTGAATGTCTTTATTGTCACAAAACAGAAATACATAAGTGCCATCTTATCTTTAGCTGTAGGGGTGTTTTTGCTTCAGGAACACGGGGCTTACGAGACAGAAGAATTTGATCAGATATTTATGTTACGCTTCTTGAAGAAACCTAGGGCATGACTCAAATACTACTTTTTCACTATAGAAGAGAAAAAAACCCCTACAGTCCACATAGTTAAAGATTGAATTCTTGAATGAAGCCTTCTTAGATGAATGAAACATTACTCTAAGTCAGAAAAGAAGACACATAAAAAGAGTAAGAGTTACATTAATGTCCTACAGTGGAGATGGACTTGGTAACTAAGAGATAAAGTCAGTAAATACCTTTAGGCAAGATGCAGGAAAAACTGTATGTTCCTTTACAGTGAATGGTATATGGAATTTGAAGAATTTAATGGACTGAAAGTGTAGATTGCATTGAAATTAACTACAGACAACCGTTGACATTTTTGCTGCATACATACATCAGCATACAGATCTATTTTCTGATCTGAAACAGAAGAAGAATATCTGCAGAACTGTCTTTTAATTTCACAGCCCAATTATACTCAGTACAAGATGACATAATGAAGTTAATATGGGTTAGAGAAAGATCCATCATTCTGACTGATCAAGCAGAAATGAAAAATAAAATAATCCAGAGTGACATTTGCAGCTGCAAGTATTGATTGTGTCAAGCTGATGTTACAAAGATGGCCACGATTTTTCCACCTTCAATCTTTAAGATTTACAGTTTCAAAAGAACATCATGGATGTATAGAACAAGCATAGAGCTACAATATTAGTCATCTCCCTGAAAGCCCAGACTGCCCTCTTCTGGAGTGAATGATCTGGCAGATCTAGTGGTCTGCTCACAGTCAAAGTTATATGAGGAACACCTCATGAGCTAAACCATCACCTTATTATCAGATAATTTTTCATTTGTGTTATCATACAAAGCACCTACAAAACACATATTCAGGTGATCAGCAAAATGACTATCATCTTGCCATGACAGAGTTCCAGACAGTAATTTTTTCCTCATGCAATGCAGGCACTAGGAATACATCTAGTATAGAAAGTTTACTGGAAGTAGCTGACATACTGTGGATTTGCTGACCTTCACCTTGAGGTGAAACACAATGCTATAAAAGCATGATCATTCACTCTCAATTCAAGAACACTTCTATGAAGTCAATGTTCTTGCTGCAAATAAAACTCTGAAAATAGGCCCCATCAACATTCACAGACTGGCCTACGTATACAGGAGTGAAAGCAGAGTTGCCATCAACTTGTTGCAGGTTCTTCTATCAGTTAAAGTTCAAAACAAATAACAGAATCTTTATCCTTAAGTTATAGTTTCAGGTAACCTGATATTAAAGTATCTTCTGCCACCTGATATTAAGGTATCTTCTGCCACCCATGCAGGCAACATACCATGCATGGTTCTATTTACACTACAAGGCCATCTGATCCCAATGCTGAAGCACATACTTACCATTGTATGTGGACTGTTCTCCAGCTAATTAATCAGAAAATGTTGCCATATGGTGTCAGTCAGATAATATAGTGCTGTGGTAGAGTTCAGTGGTTTTCTACTTGATAGAAATACACTTCTTGAAAATCAAGATCCCTGTTTCAAATCAGGGGATGTAGGGAATCAGCAAACACCAAAACTAAAATTTGTGATCCCCAAATATTAAAAGGAATTTTATCTAATCCACCAAAAATTACAGTAGATTATCTTCTGGTAGCAGACTATTGAGGTAGAGGTAAAATGATAAAGAATTTAGAATTCATTTTTTTTTATTCATCTCCCACTCTCATCTGGATGACAACAAATCACTGCAAGTTTCTTGAAGAAAGCAAAAAGGCACTGAAATAGAGTAGGGAAATACTAATGCCTTATTTAGATGGCAGCTCCTGATTTAGAAATACTGTAAAAGGCATTCTGATTGTTTTAAAGAAAGTCCACAGAAAACTACTAGCTGCAGTTACTATGAAAATGGGTTTTGTCTGTATATTGTTTCTTTCTGGTAATCTAGAAGACCCTTGACATAAATAAATGTGATAAAGTAATCCCTCCCTTTTGCTGATGATGCTCTTTTAGAAACAAGAAACCACCACATACCACAAAGAAACCAGACATAGATGCCCAAGAATTGAAGGAAACATTCAAATGCACACAAATCTTCAATTACTTTTGAACTAAATATTCTTTTAAAATGCAGATCTTCCATGAATTTTCAGAAAAAGTTGGCAATTCAGAAGATTATAATAAAGACATATGATGTATTGTAATTGTTGTCACTGTAGATCTGGAAAAGGAACAAGGAAGCTTTCAGTGAAATGACAGCTAGCTAAAGCGTATAAGAAGCTGGAGCAGAATACTCCTGCTTTTCCTTGCTGACCATTATTATTCAAGGTTAAAATTTTAACTATCTAGGTAAGAAATAGGCCTCAGAAACATTTTAAAGAGAGAGAAGTTTGATCTGTTCTTTCTGGGTTTTGTAATTCTCTTTACACATTAGTACTCCTTGTCTCCTGATGAATTCCAGTGCATTATCTGTCATTGGGCGTTGAAAGGAACTTAATGAGCAAAATAAAATGTTGCATTTTTTCATTCAAACTAAAATCGTGCCTAATCTACGATCCTTTATATTACTTATATAATTCTAGGATAGAAAGCATCTGAGAAGAGGGGGTGGGGAAATGCACTTTCGCTGTAATTGTTTGATTTCCTGACAGAAAATTAATGATTTACTTATGGTAAACTGTACTCTTGAAATACTTGTAGAAGCAGCATAGAACTTCAGAAACAGTCATTTTGCCTTTGCTATTTTGTTCTCAACTTTTAGGCAGAGACAAGAGGAAATTTAGCTTCCACTCAATCCATAAATCAAATCATCCACAAATTAGAAATGTACAGTTTTAATAAGCATGAGATTATAGTTCCAATTTCAGACCAAAGGAAATGCAGTGATTAAAAGTTACTGAGTGCAGTCTATTGTAAATTCAACCAAAGAAGATAAAACTGAAGCAAATCCAGATAGTAAAAGGAACTAAACCAGAACTGTACAACAGCAGAAATCTGGAGAAGTTCATTATCTAACTCCAATGAGTGTTCTGTTTTCTCACTTTCTGCTTTTAAAAATTGAGACGTATTTCGTATCATTTACTATCACCCCAGAATAAGATTATGATCACTAAAGAGAATTTACAGTAGAAAAAAGTAATAACAATAAAAAACCACACAAAAACCTAATAAATCAAATGACCCCAGACCTACGAATAGAAGATACCATTCAAATTAATTATTTCCAGTTAGGCTTGAATAGATTTGCTATATCCATGAATATAAGCACATTCTTTCAGTTTCAAAGATAATTACACAGCCAGTCCAAGAAAAACAATATGAACAATTTCTGATAATTTTAACTCTTTCTCCATCATAAGAGATTTCTCACTCTTAACTTACTTCACTTAGTTCTTAAACAATATACATTGGCTTTGATCTAACTATGAATTTATTTTTGTTTATCATTTAAAAGCAATAGTTTTCAAACCCTACCAACCAGAAATATAGAGGATTCATCTCATTTGAAGACCAATGCTACAGAAGCCAAATGGTAATTCTAAATTTCAATATTTGTATTATTTTTCATTTTATAGCAATTTACTTCTATTTATATCTTAAATAAAGTATCCCTTTAAACTAGCTATCAAAGACATTTGTTTCAATGCATCAGCCTTCCCAAACACTATGCTCTTCTGCTGTAAGCTTAGCCTAAATAAAGCAGCTCGCATACAAAATCTGTAGGGACACAAGTAGTTAAATGCATGGTTTACTGACAATTTGTTGCTCTTGAAGTTTTGATGTGTGAAGAAGAAAGCATTTCAATCTTTTAAAAGTATTTTCATTACATAAACCTCTATATACAAATAAAACCTTCACAGTCACAATGGCACTATTGCTCTATTCAGTTCTTATCATCAGAGTAAATATATTGAAGTTTTTATCTAATGGATCCCATTACTCCTGCAGAAACAATGTCAGGATACTTAGAAATCTTCCCTTCCTCATTTTGACTGATGGTTACCTATTGATTTCTAATTACATTTTTCCAACTTAAAAATTCATATTAGAAGTTTATATGGTGTCCATACAATGAAGAAAGTACATGTGTACCTGAATCATCATAATGTCATAAACCTCAGTACCTAAATTCTAGGATTTTCTGTCAAACAGTTTGGTTTATTCAAAATACAACATTCAGGAAAACATACATTTCAATAATATTCATCATGAAAAGTAAGAACCTTTTGTTGAGCAGCAGGAAAAAAAATCCACAACAGGAAAAATTCCGTGTATTTACGATAAATGAATTTCACTACCAAAGACAATGGCAATTCCAGCTTAAACCCACAGACCTATAGTTTTATTCAGCTTTTTTGAAAGGCAAAGTAAGGGGTTTTTTCTATACCTGGAAGTTCTCTCTCTTCAACACTGTATTCCAGAGATCCAAAGGAATGATTAGCTGGACTGATTGCAGGAGTAGAAATAAAACTTGTGCAGCCAATGGATGACTTGATTTCAAAATAATTGTGGCTGTGATTCATTCGGTGAAATTCCAGAGAAGATACTAATGATGTGCGCTGCTTGGGCTACAAGAAAAATAGAAGTTTGGCGTGAAAAAACAGAATTATTGTAGTTTTCATTACTTGACATTTAACAAATTTACCTAGGGTTTCTCTCTTTTTACTGTTTTTCTTTGACTCAAATGTCATACTGGCAAACATAATTTATTATGACAAGCTGTGGTGTGTGGAGATAATTTCCTTCCAAAATTTGGATTAATTTTTATTTGGAAAAAAATGCGTGTCTTCATACTAATCAATTTAATTCAAAATAAAATAGGTTTTTACAGCCTTGCATATAATAATTGCAATCATCTTTTGATAAGAAAGGGAGCTCTTCACCAGCTGCATTGCTGGGTACATCTTGCAAAACAATTAGACCGCTGATGCCTGTATAATGAAATTTACAAAATAATGCCAAGCACTTGCCACTCAAAAGCAGCCCTCTGCTCTTTATTCAATTTATGAAGGGCTGCCTTAAATATTCAAGGACTGGAATGTCTAAAAGCTTAGGGGGAAAAGTGTCAGCTTAAAAAATGTACACAAGCATCAAACTTTCTTCATGAGTTTTCATGAAATAATGAAAAATTTGATACTAGTTGTATCAAGCTAGATTTGAAGTGGACATCTTCATTGACCCAACTTCACGGCTGTGCTTTGGATTGCATAGCAGCTTCAGAGCATGAGAAACTCATTCCTTTTGGGTGGATTTCCCCAACAAGGTACGTTACAGGATTTTACACGATGTGGTCTGACTCCTTATAACCTTTTGACCATATGACAACACTTCACTGAGCCCAAATTAAAACCAGTGAAATCTACATATTATGATCATGAAGTCAGCAACAACGTTGTCATCACACAAATCTGTTCCCACTGCATTGCACTATTTATTAATATAGACGTAACCTTAGCGCTTGATGTCATGGACTATAAACAACAGACCGCTGAGGGTTTGCAATGTCCTGTTAAAGATTCTGTTGCAGCACTCGTCTGGCTCCATACTCAAACCCTCCTAAGCACCACGATGTTCCTTGCTGCTCCCAGACCAATGGCCTGAAACATTAAATGTCTCCTCCAAAACAGAGGAGGTCATGCATCCAGGTGTATATCCACCTGTATATTTATTTCACAACAGTGAAAAACATCTCAGGGACCATGCCTTATATAATTAAAGATGGGAAAATTAAAAAGAGATTAAAGGGTGCTTTAATTATTCTTGTTTTAACATGTCAGGCTTAGCAGGTCAGGATATTTATAAAGTTGAAGAATTTGATACTTATTATTGTCAAGACCAAACTATTACCCTGGGAGCAGTCTTCCTTGGGCCATGAAGCTATTCACCATCCCTTACTTAGAACAACCTGTTAAAATCCCAGCTATCCCAGCAGACTAATTTTCAATTTTGGTTTTGGTCTATTTAATTTTTAGGTTATGAGCCCTGCAATGTTTGTGTTACAAATAGAGAATTAGGCTGTTTTCACTAAAAATCCATTCTTTCTGTCAGAATTTCAGACAAAACCTTAAGTAGACTGAGTTTTGCATAATACTGATGGTTTGTTAAAGTTGTCTTGGGCACCATGTGAATTAACTGTGTCCTCTTAAAACCGAGAAAAATTGCAAAGGGTAAATTTGGGCATTCATCTGGAACCTGACTACAGTCTATACAGGAGATTTACTTTCTTAAATAATTAAAACCAGCTTCTGCTT
Source organism: Hypotaenidia okinawae (assembly GCA_027925045.1). Taxonomy (NCBI): domain Eukaryota; kingdom Metazoa; phylum Chordata; class Aves; order Gruiformes; family Rallidae; genus Hypotaenidia; species Hypotaenidia okinawae. The sequence goes on along the minus strand of BSDF01000001.1, from coordinate 62,810,902 downwards.
TGAAAAGCTGACTCCTAGGGCTAGTAATTTCATGGGAGAGTTCAATGAATAGGGACAGACTCCAACATCAAACAATCTGGTTAAAAGTCATTGTTTGGGACCTGAGCCAAAATAACACTCTGATCAGACCAAAAATATTCATGTGTACTAATTAAACATAAACTGCACACTTTTGCTAGACAACAAATTCATCAAAGACCTAATTATTTCTAAAACTGAAAAAGATCTCCGGTCATTTAGAAACATATTCCTGGCCCTTTCCCAAGCAATGCTGTCTTTGAGGTTTTCAGGGTATTCAGCTTCTGAGTTGAAAAGGTGACATATCAAGAATTTCTGTTTACCCCAAAACTGAGATAGGTCCTACCTAAACAGGCAGCTGGTATGGTCCAGCTCAGTCTTCCTAAGCAGCTTCACTGCTCTGGCCTTTGTCCAGGCAGGTCTCCAGCCACATTTTTAACTGTGTGTCCCTTTCTTGGAGTTACAATAGCAATATCTGAAGCATCATACAGCCTTTTACTAATTTATGTATGATCAACTGTTGCACTACACCTTCCTGTATTATTAGAAGCTACTGTAACATCTTTAAAAAGTTTCAACTTACCCCTGCAAGTTCTGTAGGTTGGAGAGATGGGGGGGGGGACACCAAAAAAAACCCCTCCAAACTGTTCTGAAGAATTTTTAAAGAGCAGTCTAGCTTGCAAATACTCACAGATTCTGAAAATGTGACCATCAATAAATATCTGCGATTAGCTCTGGAGACATGGGTTAACGCTGTAAAATAAGTCTAGAGTGATTTCAAAGATGATTATGGAAACTAGAAACATATTTTCTGTTTGTTCATGCTAACACACAACCATCTGTTGACCTGCGTGATACAAAATACTGTGTATATTATTTTGGGCTTTGGCATTATTCTTAATTCAGAAAACATGTCTCAGTTTAGCATCTCTTTCCAATCTAAGGATTCTGTACAGAAATTCATGCAGCCTCTAGTGCTCTACAGCATAACACTTGTGCTGTATTGTTCGGAGGTAACAAGGTCCATCTGTTAACATGTGCCAATAATTTTTCTACATAATTACACAGGAATCTAGCATCTAAGCTGTTGTACCTAACCAGAGAATCCTTTTGCATCTTTTTGGGTCCTGTTAAATGTTATGTTGTTAAAGTATGCTAATTGTTCATTAATATACGCTGAGAGATGCAGTAAAACAGTCTGTATTTACTGCATCCCTCTGTCTGTGTCTCTCTAAAGTACAGTTTGCACAAAAAGCGTAGAAAAAATTGTTCCCTTCTACAGTTAGGATTAAACTCATTTCCAGACTTAGATAACTAAATTTGATAGCAGAGCTATTTACATCTACACTAGGTATTTAAGCTGCCATTACAGTCAATTGAGATCTGGTCAATACAATCAATAACATCCAGAGAACAATTCATCTCACCCAGTCACCTGGGGTCACTTGCTTTAACACAGGTATCCACCTGCACTAGAGATTCCCTGGCCTCCTTAGCATTCTGCCTGGTCTCCAGCTGCCATCCAGGTCTCACCTATACCCAACTGTGGCATAGTTACAGCTTTCCCCCAGTATGTATGCTACATAAACACATACAGATTTGTCCTTAAGTATATTTTCTTTAACCATTCCATTCATGTATTTAATTTACTTGTTATGTGTAAATCTCTTTAATGACTGATTTTGTTTACTTTAAAATATTTCTTCACAGCTATTATTTCAGGTTTCATAATACTGCCCTAGAAGTCTGTAGGCTAACCTAAAGCAGCATGCCAAATCAGAATAATGAATAAACCTTCTCATCAGTGAAAAAGCAAAAATCTTTAAAGATATTGCAGTAACAAGATTTAAATAACTTTCAAATCAGAATACGAAAATACTCTTTTTAGACAACGCAGTGGTGAAGATGTATCAGTGAAGGAGACAACTTTGAACACTGCAGAACAGGAAAGGCATTAAAATTACACATTCTGAATTGACTTCCTATTAGAAAGAAAAGGACTTAATGCTCCCGTGAATGGAAGTTACACCCAAATCCTGTAATGCTACCACAACTCACATGTAACACTATGAGCACGCATGGGATCATTCGAATATTTCTTGCACCATTTAGCGGAGGGAGTAGGGAAAAATTCCTTTCTCCATTTAACATCAGAATATTTCTCCAGCCTTGAAACACTCTGGAATACAAGCTTTTTACTCCACCTTCTATCTTTGGGATTTGTGTACATAGCACCATCACAGTCTTTAAAGAATTAATTCTCACAACACTCCTGCACTATGGCAGAGCTATTAGCCCCATTTTTTTAATGCTGAACTAGAGGATAGTGCTCTCCCAAGGGACAGATATGTGGCTGATTAAATCACTGAGAACCAGTGAGTGAGGAAATTCTGCATTTGGCAAATCCTGCCAAATTCCAGCTGCCCTGTGTAACATTAAAGATGTTTCCTGTTGTGTTATGCCATGCAGAAAAATGTATCACAGAGTAGAAAACCAAACACGCATTCTCAAATTCTAGCTAGACATAAAATGCAAACTTATCAAAGGAAGTAAGAGGCTGCAGCACCTTCCCTATCTCACACACATAACAGGATAAGAGTGTAGCCACGTGTCTGCATAAATCCCTCATTTTTGTACCCAGATGATTACATTCTTCTCATTCCCTGATCAACTCACTCCTACTTTAGAAATTTTCATTTATCCAGCTTCCTTTTTAGTTCTACCTGGTCTTCCAAAATTTGCTTTTCTGTTTTGTCTGTGGTTTTGTCATCAAAGTCTCACAAAGGAACTCCATAACACTTCTACCTCCCACTGACTTTATCTGCCACTACATCCCTCTCTTTATCTTTCAATGCATCCAGTTTCAACCTCTGTCCTCCCTTTCAAACACAACTTTCACAGTTTCTTAGTCTCTGTCCTCTGTCTCAAGACCCCATCTCTGTTTCTATCTGTGTCTTTTTTGCTCGTGTACACCTAGATAAAATCCCTTAACTTATATAATTTTATTGGTAAAACAGCCTGCAAGACGACACGATTCTTCACTTGCTCCTATTGACAGTATCTGTTTTGATTTGCAGAAGTCAGAAAGCCTGATACGTCATAAGTCAGTCCTGCTGGCAAGAGTGATTTGACTTACAGGATCTAAATTAGGATGATCAAGTAGCCTTGAAATTCTGAAACCTGGAGTTTACAACAGATCTGGTTTTTTTTTTTTTCTTCTGTGACACCTAGAAGTGAAAGACTGCACTGAACTATTACCAGACTCCAGAATCAATTATTCTGTCAAGCCTCAAAATACCATGTTAAACAAGCTGAAGACTTTATACTTTAATAAGGTAATCCAATTTTCTCTTTTTTCTTCCCAGAGAACCTTATCTTAAATTATGACTACAATTAAAAATAAATAAATAATGACTACAATTAAAAATAAAATAAAGGCAGTTTCAGAGCCCATCTCAACATCCTTGTTTTTGATCCTCAACATCTTCATTTAGTTTAAGAGCAGAAGGCAGAAATTATGCAGTAGCTAGCAACAAGGACATCCTAAGCCACCACAACAGGGAGCTTACAAGATCATGGGAATTAAAAAAAAAAACCCACCATGTTTTTTCAGTGGTTTTTAACTGTAGAATATTTTCATAACTAAAAGCATAATGCATTTTAAAACTAAATTAATTTTTAATGGCATTATAGTGCCAAAGTACTAGAAATTTCTGACTGACTGATTTTTAATTTAGAGAAAGACACGTCCTGCATCCTGTATGAGCAGCAAGTGCATACTACTTTACAGTAATCTCATGGCCACCCAGCATACACCAGTCACTTCATTGCTAGTGACACACTCAAGGATAGCACAGACACACAGCTCTTTCCTGTAGCCTGCAGCTAGGAAGTCATGCTATGTGATGCCAGCTCCTCCTAAAGGACTCCTCCACTGGACTATGACTTGTATCAAAAACAGTGTGGCCAGTAGGTCTAGGGAGATGATTGTGCCCCTGTACTCGGCACTGGTGAGGCTGCACCTCGAATGCTGGGTCCAGTTCTGGGCTCCTCACCATAAGAAGGACATTGAGGTTCTCAAGTGAGTCCAGAGAAGGGCAACCAAGCTGGTGAAGGGGCTGGAGGGCAAAACATATGAGGAGTGGCTGAGGGAGCTGGGGATGTTTAGCCTGGAGAAGAGGAGGCTGAGGGGAGACCTTATTACTGCCTACAACTACCTGACAGGAGGGTGTAGAGAGGTGGGCGATGGTCTCTTCAGCCAGGTGACAGGAGATAGGACAAGGGAAATGGCACTAAGCTGTGCCAGGGCAGGGTCAGATTAGATGTTAGGAGAAAATTTTTCACTGAAAGAGTTGTCAGGGCCTGGAACAGGCTGCCCAGGGAGGGGCTTGAGTCACCTTCCCTGGATGTGTTTAAAAAAGGGTAGATGAGGTACTTAGGGATATGGTTTAGCTTAGGATGGGAATGGTTGGACTTGATGATCTTAAAGGTCTTTTCCAACCTTGTGATTCTGTGAACTAAAGGTGAGGGCATTGCTTCCCCCTTTCATCTTCCACCTCTGGTCTTGTATCAGATGACAAATCCTACTGGGAATCAATAAGGGAAATAATGGATCTTCTTCAGTTTCCATTTTCTTTGGCTTCTATTTTCATTTTATTTGCAACCATATTGCAGCCATGGATGCGAGGTATGGCAGTCCTGAACACTAAGAAAAATGTAACACCTCTGTCATGGTTTCCTTCTTTGACAGATGTGACGAGAGTTTGAAGACACACCATTATTCCTATCCTGGGAAAACAATGCTTGAAATGAGATTCAAATTGCAAGAGATAAATTTGATGAATAACAGGAAGTCTTATTCCTCATCTATAAAAGGCTTCTAACTTTCAAAGATTAAAAAGTAGTGTTATTTTCACTGAAATAGTTGGAAAATAAATGTAAGGCCATTTTCTTCAAAAAAAAAGCTCAGATTCCAGCTGTTAGAATCATCCCATTTTGACCTACAGATTATGAATATTGCTTATACCATTGCATTTGTGTATTAGGAGTTTTGGAGGGTCAAGGTAATGGTTGTTCATTAGGTTGTGTGCTATGGATGGAATGCATGTTTGAAAACATGGTGCATTTTTGGATGATGGTAAAGGACTAATCAATAACTAAGGTGATCAAACCCACTCAGTACTATACAGAACGAAAGGAAAATACTGTGAATCTGGTAAGATACCCACCAAAGCACAACAGGTAAGGCTTTAATCTTCTGGATTCTGAGAGTGTTACTGTTTCCAAGCAATATATGTACTCTTAGGGCAGGACAATTGGCATGGACTGGTTCACACCCCTACTATTAACACTTCAGTAATCTTCAGAAAAGGGTCTTCAAAACAGAATTACCTATCAGGAATGGTCCTTGGCACATTCAAATTACAAATCATGCCTGACAGTGGATACTCTTAGAGAGAGAGAATTGCACAGGACCAAAACTATACCCAAGACAGTGTTAATAATTCATTAGTATGGGTGACAACCTTCCACAGCTCAGAAGCTTATCTTACTATTATAGAAGTACATACATACCTTTCAGTATATGAACCATCTTTATGCTCAGTATTTTTCCAATTTTGTGCAGTTATAAATCATACCGAAGAACTGAACATTTTTCATATCTAAAAAAATAATATGAAAAATGTTCAATTTTCCTGTATGATTTATGTTTGTATTGAATTGGAAAACACAAACCAGCAAATCTCTCCAGGTAAGTGACCAACTTCAACCACAAAAATATATGCATTAGAAGTGATAGTCTAAAAACATAACAGTCCTGACAATAAAGAGTGTTCTTGTGCTTTAGTTTCATGATGAACTGCAATTAAATGCACTCACACATACCGTTTGCTATTTTCATTAGTACTGCATATTGGGTAGATGTGTTTATGTTTTCATGTTCTCTCAGCTCTAATTAAAATAATCTAAATAGAATTATGTTTTATAGTTACTTGTCAAAGGAGATCTTTTACAATGCATCTCTTTAATAATATTTTGGTTCATGTTGTTATTAAGTAGTACCAGGGTATTCATTAGGCTCTAAGGAACCTTTTAAAAAATATCCTCCTCTGAGGCCGTTACATCTTCTACCCATCAATTCTACAGTAATACAGGGGGTGCAGATAATGGTGGGGGAAATCAGTCCTGCAAGAAAAATCCAATAACAACTTTTTTTGTAACTGGTACTCAGCATTTTAGAGTAACAGAATTTCAAAGTGTCTGTCCTATTTTCCCTCACACACAGATGAACTGCTAACCACACCTTAGCAGCATTAACAGTACATCTTTCACTTCCTTGTTTTCCTGGTTTTAAGGGCCATTTAGTTTAGTTTGTTTCTTTGTTTATTTATTCCAACATCCATAAGATATCAAACTGTGTGCAGTAGATTTGCATAGATACTTTAAAAGTTTACAAACAAATTATATAGAGAGAGCAAATTTTCTGAAATGCATTTCCTTATCTAGAAGGTCACTGACTGCTGTCAGCTACTTTAAAATGCTCGCAGCCCTAATGGATATATGCCACCTTAGAAACACTACATAACAGGAGAAATCTCCAGACCAGGGCTAAGTCCACCAATCTGTGGACTGCAGAATACATCTTTATTTTCGTGGAGGTTGGGATCCCTCAGCACCTTTCAAATCTTCCTAAAAACATCTATGCTAGGCTAGCTTTTATCTAGGAGATAATAGGTTTGACCCCCTCAATATCATAACTCTCAGTAAGATCTTGTCACAGTTGTGCATAGTTGTGTGCTGAGAGAGGGCCAGGGGCTGCAGAAAATGGCTGCTAGAATCTTCTGCCAGCCTGCTTATAGCACCTCTGAGAATCACATATAGGAGAAAAATACTCCACCAGAACATGGAGTGCCAGGAAGACAGCAATTTTGGCCCGTTAAGGGCACTGGGATGTATATTTGCATATAAATGTAAGCAGTTGACGGACACAAAAGGCCGGGAAGGCTGGGGGAGGAGGCGCCTCAGGTGCCGGAGGGAGAGAGATGCCCCCTGCAGCCCGAGCAGAAGCACGTGGAGTAGCCGGAGGAAAGGACCCATGGAGGAAGCAGAGACCCGACCTGCCCGGTGGATGGAGCTGGGGGAGACATAGAGAAGATGCCGTGACTTACTTTGGGATGAGCCCCTGCCAGCACAAGCGACCTACAGAGATGAGCCAAACAGGTTTGCTGGAGGAGGCCTATAGCCCCGTGGAGGACTGGGACTGAGAGACACTGTGATCTATTGCTGCCTGCCATAGCAGAGATGAAGCCCGGCGGGAAGAGATTTGCCTTAGAAAAAGTTCGTGGAGGACTGGCTCTTATGGGTGAGATCCTACGGTGCAGCAAGGGGAGGCTGTGTGGAATGGATGCCCCCATCCCGGCCGAGAAGGAAACCATCTTGCAAGGGGCTGACTAAAGCCCCCATCTCCTAGTCCCTGCCCCCCTGTCCTGTGCTGTGAGCAGGAGAGGGGAAGAAGGGAGCAAAATCATGGCTGAAAGGGAAGTCTGCTTTAGAATGGAGGGGTGGGGGGAAGGTGTTACTGAGATCCCCATTTTCCCCAGTCCCTGCTCCTCCTGGGCTGCGACCGGGAGGGAAGAAGGGCGCAAACTTCTAACTAAAGCCTACTAAGGAGGGAGTGGTGGGGGAAAAGTGTTTGCCTGGTTGCATTTGTTTTAAGATTGTTGGTTGCTCTCTTGACTCTGGTTCTTTTTTCACTGTTTTCTCTTTAGCATAGTGTAATAAATTAGCTAGCTTTCTCTTCTTCACTCTGTGTTGAGTCTGTTTTGCCTGGGTCATTAACGAGCTTGACTCTTGAGCCGCCCAATTATATTTTTCTCCCCTGTCCAACTAAGAAGGGGAGGAATAGACTGATTTTGGTGGGCATCTGGCCTTTAGCCAAGCCTCAACCACCACAGATCTTTTTACATCTTATTTGCTTCTTGTGCTAAGCACAGGCACTGCACATGGTTGCACAAAGTTCAGCACTAAAACATACCAGGAAAGAAAGCGTGCATCCCAACAGGAAGCACAGTGTGCCTCCATGGTATTTATCTGCAGTGATTTTCTTGGTTATTCCCTGCCTGGCTGAGCATGTTGTCACTTGGGCTGAGCACAGACAGCAGCTCACAGGAGAAAGAGGTGTCTTAGACCCCAGATGTCCTGTGATCTCATTCAGAAAGTGAGTGTTGAGAGCTTTATTGCGTAACTGTGTTCTCCAAACCTCTTTTTTATGATAAAATGTAACAAAGCAGATTTGTGTGTGTGTGGCAAAACAAGTTCAACAGATGCATCACAGATTTGTTATGCATTTGTACACTGGTACAACAGTCTGAAGTGGGCTTTTCACTGGTGTTCCTGAAACTTGCAGAGACAGGCACGTGCCAACGCAAAACTAAGGGTGACAAGGGATGCATTTTATTTGGGAAGAGCTAAGGGTACACTGAGGGTGTTGGCATAGGGAAGAAACCAGGATTATTTCACCATTGGGAAATAGTGACACTAATCCATTTGAAAACCTTGTTTACAGAAGAATTAGTTCCAAAAAACTTCTTCCCTGGAACTATGATTTCCAAAACTGCCTTTAAGATTACTTTTTGTCTGTTAGGCTTTGTTTGAAGCAATTCCCACACCTAACTGCAAAAAGGATGAAATGTAATTTCCTTGAATGAAAATTACTCTCACTTTTTAGGTCAAACAGAGGGGCTTTGGAGCACCTACCTCCTATGGTTGGTCTGCCTTTTCATGTCTGGGCTGCTGTAGGAGGTAGAATATCATGGTGCCTGTCCTTCCCTATGCGTAGATGAACCTTGTCTACATAAGTATGCCAGGCTCACTGTGCAAGCACAAAATCCTTGTGCATTAAGGCAAGGTGCACCACAAACAAGTGGGATGGGTCTGTTGGAGGCGACAGTTGTCCTTCAAGATTCTATTACTGCTTGAAGGAAAACGAGACAATTTCTTCTCTTCGCTAACATTTAAACTATTTTCTTCTATTATATTGCTAGATGTCTTACCCAGAGGAATGATGAACCACAGATGGAGTTGTAACTTTGTTTAAAAAGATTAAGAAAAGATAAATAGGAAAAAAAAAAGAGAAGATGACTTATGTAAATGCAGCACATCCAAACCTACAAGGAAAAAAAAAACCAACAAGCCACCATATTATAATGAATAGATTATTGCAGATCTTAGTAATAAAACCATCAAGAAAAAGATTATGAAATTTCATTATGTCAGAAATACTTAAATTCTCTGTTCCTTTGTCTTTTTACTAGAAGCCCTCTTTATATCACTAAAATGAGTCTTACGGAGTTGACTTATTCACAGAAAATCTATGTTAGATAAAATCTAAGTCACTTAAATAATCCACATTTAGACATGAAAAGATGTATCTACAGTTAGCCATCTGAAACATGTTAGAAAGACAAGAAGAAAATATGCAAAGACTGGATTACATTTAATAAAGAACCTAAGATGGGAAGTCAGAATCCCATTTTATAAGTATTAGGCAATGACCCACAAGTGAATAGCACTGACAAAAGGCACTGTCTCTTAGGGGAAAAAAAAGTGCTCTTTCTCTCTCTTATGTGTATGTATTTTATTTGTTCAAATGGAGCCAAACAAATAACTATGTTAAAGCAAGGGTAGTCTTATTAAACTGAGTGGCTAATATCAAATATAAAGGGTTGGCAGATGCAGCCCAATTTTGTTCAGGCTTCATTCAGACCAAGAGCTATACAAATTGGTGTAGAACAAGCTCCATTTCTCTATCACTTTCTAAAATTCCAGTTCTGATAAGGTAAGTTATATTTTACTTTATGTACTAACATAACTAAGTTAAAATTTGGAAGAGAGCCTAACATTTCAGAGGGCTTTAACCTCCTTAGTCTTCTACCACATCTCATTTTTTTCTCCCACATGCTGTCAGTATATTCCACAGAGGTATAAGCCTTTAACCTGAAACTGTATCATCTCCTCTAAGTCCTGGTTAACTAGCAATACATGAGTTAAAAACTTACTAATATTTGTCTGGAAAATTTGGGGAAAAATGATCATGTGATTTGAACTCTGAACTAAATTCTGTGTATTCTTTATCTGTTTCTTTCCAACAAATCCTCTTTTTCAGAGACTGGTGCTGCAAAAAACTGAGAACAAGACAAGTTTTGCAAAATTCTAGATCATAGGTACAGTGCACAGGTAAGGTGCACAGCTAACTAACTCAGAGGTCTGTGTGCCATGTTAAGTGAACTAACTTCAGGTCTGGAAGCAGTAGAGGTGGGTAGCACTGTGGCACTGAACTGTATACTGCTTCTGAGCTCTGAGTTAGCATCTGGAGTGCTGCACTGTGCCAGGGAGATACTCCACTCTGGCTAAAACCAGCTTCAGCTTTAACAACAATACACTGAAATTACTAGGTGAGGCATATCCAAAGAGAGTATTTAGGTTTGAGCAATGGGATCTCACAAGGGATGAGTGAAAAAGTCACAAGGAACTGCAGATTTCTCACCTCAAAATTCATCATAGTTAATTGAAGATAAATTTGAGAAGTATGAGTGAAAGGTGGGAAGAAAAGAGAAATTCCCAGCCAGGTTTTGTGAGGACATGTCCTTAATATAAGAAGGGAAGAATTAGGGCTAGGTGAAGAGACGAGTAAAAGGAAAAGGACAAATTTTGAGAGCACTCTGAGGAATCCCTTAACTGATCATGACCCAGAGCTCTCAGTTTTCACACTGTGTGTATGAGATTGCTCCTTTCTCACACTTCCCAGCTGTGGAACTCTGATTCCATGGGCTGGCAATGCAGCATCACAGCCTCCTCCCTCTTTAGGGACCCCACACAGCAGGTGTAGCTGACATTAGGTCACCACACTGGGTTTCCTACGTGAGCATCTGGAACAGGGGAGAGGCCACTGTGCTGTGCTAAACCTCATATTTATACAGAAATCTTCAGAATCTGTCATGAGTTGAAACGTGTATGTACTGCCATCCCATGAGCTGGAACAGAGTCTTAGGTACCTGGCCAAAGAAAAGAGGAGGCAGAACGGTCTCCATCTCTGTCTCCAAACCCAGTTCACCAGGTTTCTCTTTTTACACTCTCTACCACTGCCTGCCCTCTCCAGATTGGTGAGAGGAAGGAATCTCTGGTTCCCTTGGCTTCTGCTTACACAGATCACAGGGTCACTAACACAGAGTTTCCCCTCACTGCAAGTAAACTTGTAGATGTACAACCCTCCAGGAAAGATAAACCAGGCTATAAATGAAAATAACATTCTGAGTTGAAAGGCTAGACTTCTCTCAGTTTCATCCAATATACCAATTCCTGTCTTGTGCAAAATTAGCTGCTGAAGAGTTTCTCATTCTGCCTTTCACTGGCACCTTCAGTGCTGGATGCACAAGCTGTATGAAATCTGTTTGGAAATCTGAATGATCCCTGGTTTAAATCTGCTTAAAATATGTTTATTTTGCTAGAAAAGTGCAAAGACATCCTAGCAAATAACAGAAAATTAATTATTTTGCATGCATTATGTAACACTATTCGTTAGTTTTACATGAGTGGTGAGAGGTCAGTCAAGAGTAGAATCCCATTGGGTTAACCTTCGGAGTTTGGCATGTAATTGAATGCAGCAGGCATGGAATAAAGGAATTAAATATGCAGGCAGAACTAACATTAATGGTTTGCAAACATCTACAACTTCTTTGTCTAAATTCTTAGGTTCAGATCTTGAGGGGAGGTGATTAGGTAACCAACAAAAAGAAAAGGAAGAATACTGAAGAAATGTGCATAAAACACATGGAGAAAGGAGAGGCATAATGGGATCTGAAAGCTATAGTGCATCCAGCTTCTCATGTACTAGTGCACAGATTTACGATCTACATTAAGCACTACCCTACATGTGACTTTCTGCAGTTGTTTTCTGCACAGGAATTATGCCACATGTAGGGCCACAGGAGAGACATTTTAGCAAATGTGGTAAAGTTCTGATCATATATATTGCACAGCTAGCTTTCATTCTGCAGAATGATGACAATATTGGGAGTTGGTAAATGGTATGATTTAAATTTAAAAATAGCTCCCCAGAATCTGCTGAATCCATTCAGAGTTAACTAGCAGGAGAACATCACCATTCAGTGTCCTGGGTCCATCTGTTGGCAATATCATGATTGAAACAGCTTTTTAAATGCTATTTTCAATAAGCTATCACACAACAGCTTGTTCCAACAATATTCCAATACCTTTCTGTTTGCTTGCCGCCTACTATAAAAAACAGCTTAGAGGGAATGAGGCATTTCAGTACTACACTGATGTAGGGTGGGAGGGACAGGGAGACTACAGGAACAAGCAAAATGAGAAATAACTATAAAAAGAGAAAAGGGGAAGAAGCTGTTATTTTAGACCCCCTGCAATCTAGATTTAAATTAGGATATGGATCCAAACTACTGTAGCGTCACAGAGGGATGGGCTGCAGCAGCCAGCTGTTAGGAACATTGTGCATTGACAGTGTCAGCCATAGGAAACCAGTGGTCCTAGACAGAAATGGCAGGTGCACCTAGTAATCACCTTCAGTTGTAAAAGACTTTCTGAACTGTGTGCTTCACTGAGTATTGAAAGAAAGATCCACCTCCATCACTGTAACACACTCACCTATGTGGCAGCAAAACAATGTGTCCTATATATAATTCTCCCCAAAATACCACGTATCCATCAGCTTACTTCTCAAGTAACACTAACGCCAGCAGCTGATGATACAAAGCCTGCATCCACTAGCACCAAAGTGGCTCTCAGCAATGAAGAACAGATGGCTGCATCTGAACTCAGTAATCAGAACATAAGTTCTTTTGGTTCACACCAAAAAAAGTTTCACAAGAAGTCAATTCAGTGTGTATTTGTCCAAGCCAGCTTTGACACACCTAATGTCATGCCAGTTTGTCAGGGAACTAGATAATCCCCTGAGGTTTCTTCCAATCTGTGTTTTCCTATGATCCTGTGATTCTAAAATAAATTCCTCTATGCTAGTGACCTCTATACCACTACATCAAGTTCTAAGATTAATTTATTTTTAAAAATTTATTTTAAAAGGCTGCACTATTAAAGGAATTACAAGGCACATTCAAACCTTCCACACATTAAGCATCTGCTTTACCAAACACTATTAGAGATACATGGAGTTAGGAAGGATGAAACTGGAGAAGCAAGACTATAAAAGAAGGTAAACTAAAGAAGGTATGAAACATTATGAGACCTTGTAAATGGACATAGAGGAGGAGAAAAGAAAACCTGAAAAATAACAGGGAATTAATACTGATAAAAAACAGAACATAAACTTCATAGAAAACTAACAGTACTTAAACCCAGAAAATATTAAATAAAGACTTCGTTCATCATCAATGCTATAAGGAAAATGTACTAACATCTTTCTGTACATTACTGGGCTCATTCACAAAATATTCTATCTTCTCCCACTATGAGGATTGCCCTAAACACCAAAAACTAATTTGTGTTCTGTTTATCCATCATTGACCTATGGATTTGTGTATGGTGATAATATTCTCTTAAAATAAATGAATCATAGCCTGCTTTTAAAATGATAATAAGAGGACGCTTATGGTGATCACCTTACCTGAGGACGTATAACTTTCACTATGTTTTTAAGTGCAGTGTCTGGTGATGGAGGAGAGCAGTCAGGTGTTGGGCCTGTAGAGCTGTTTCTATGGTTACCAGATCCTGGTGCGGTAATTGCTACCTGAGGTGCATTATCTGTGAATAAAAATAGCATTTATGTGAACTTACAAATACTTCATGCATTTTAAAATTAAAAAAACCCTATTTTCAAAAAACTAAATGCTACTCAGAATACTTTTTCAACTTACAAAACCTATTATAATTTAAATGCAGTTGGTAAAGAACACATTGCATTATCTGCACCTACTTTATCAGCTCATACATTCATTCTGTGTTAAGGCAAGATATAGCACTCTCCTAATACTTAAATAAAATAAGGCACTAAACAAACACAAATATTTTACTTTTGTTACCCTGAATTATCAATTGTGAATCCAAGCACTATCACTGTAAGAGTGGTGACTTAAAAAGGGAGCTTTCTAAGGCAACTTATATCTCATCCTGGAAAATCCTAACACATAGAACCCAGTTCAACAAGCTATATAAACACATACTCAACTCAGTGCATGCTAATAGCCACTAGCAACAACTTCCCCCAGCACTGTAGCAACATAATGGACCAGCTGATGAATGTCCATCCTCTACAGAGCTGTGCACTAGCTGCCTTTTTAGCAGCATCTCAGCTAGATAAGCTACAGCTGGCTTAAAAACATCTACGTGTCTGCAGGTACATGCGAAACTGCTGTTCAGACACACTTTGTGATGCTGTTACCATTTTATGGCCCTGTGAAGGACCATTAAAGAGACTAAAAGTATCATTCTTACCTTCTCAAAACGTTCTTAATGGTGTTTGAAGAATGTAAAGTAAAGTTAGTGAAAATCAGGTCAGAGGATAGAGAGCACTATGAACTAAGGCATAGCTGCCCAACTGTGATGGTAACCAAGCACCAGAATGACTTTGCAGGAGGCCAAAAGCTCCATGTTACTTCAAGCCTTTTGAGAACTGTATTATTAAAGAAATGCTTTAGTTTAGACTCTGGGGGAAATGCCATTGCCTGTGCATGGTCACAGTGGTCTTTACAGTGCCTGTGAATTTAGAGAGCACCTTTCACTGTAGGTCACAAAGACATGGGCTCCATGTTCCCCAAATGTGCTACAACACCTGCTGCTCCACAAACAGATGATTACATTCAAATCTAATGTCTGAGGGCCTCAGCTGACAGCCTGTAGAGTTCACAGAAGAAAGACTATTTGCTTGTAATTGAGGTGAATCTCCAATATGTACTTTCACTCTGTGGGCAAATCTGCTCCAAAAGTATCCCCCAATAAAACCAAAGCAGTTTCAATGCTGTGAGCTAGGGGAATTTTGCCTAACCACCTTTTGCAGGGACAGATGTAATCTTCTCCATCTGCACAAGTCACAGATGCCTTCAGGAAAGCAATGCAGAAGCTTCTCAGTCTAAGTCCTACTGACCTGAAATAATTCCTGGAAGTGTAACAGGGATTTCAAAGGGAAGGAAATACTCAGTGACATTAACATAGCTAACAAGGGATAATGAACAGTTGTAAAAATGTAAACTTTATGGCCTCTCCAACTTGTCGATACTTTCATAGCATGCATGACTCTTAAGAAATACTCCCACAAAAACTACATATCTTAATGAGGTCTTAGATTCTGGTCAAGAACAGAGGGACAAACTGTTCTTCTAAAGGAAATACCAGTCTGGAATGTTTCAGTGATACTGTTACACTTAATAAAAGTGTAAATGAAAGTTCAGGTGGCAGTCTGGCAGATATCCAAAATGGACAGATCTTGTATATAACCTCAGGCATAACCTGATGTCTGACAGAGTGAACCCTCCACCACAGACACAGACAATTCCAACTTTGTCGAAAAGCATCTGCATCAAAACTGCTGGTCCTTCAGGTATGCTGTCTTAAAGCATAGAACGGTTCTTCCTGAATCACTGAAAGTGTCCAAAGAAATCTTGCATCTGCATTAATTTAATTCAGAAATTCAGTGTTTAAGGCCAGGTTGTATAAGGCTTTGGACAACCCGGTCTAGTGAAGGGTCCCCCTGCCCATTGCAGGGGGCTTGGAACTAGCTGATCTTTGAGATCCTTTCCAACCCAAAGCATTCTATGATTCTATAAGAAAGTAATACATACGTGTTAATATGATGAATCAAACACAGTTTTATACAGCCTTAGAAAGAAACTTAAGCTGAATGAATCCTCATAGTAAAATCCCTAACAGGGAAGAACTTGGATGGCCTTCCAGAAAGACTTAAGTTCCTCTCATGCTTTCTTGTCCGACCTGGCATGTAACTGGAAACTGTTTACATGCAGAATGTGAATGAGTATCCTATGATCTGAAAACCTAGCTCATTAAAGGACGGACAGGGATTTGAGAAGAAGACACGCCACCAAGGCCTTGCCATAGTGTTTGGAAATCTCATAGTGAGGATGAATACTAAATATCAATGTTAGGAGCATCTTAACTGAGCTGAAAGTCTTATCCTTTTTTGCTTCAGAATGTGAAATATCATCTTTCAGTCTGCAGACAGATTCATAAACAGTTAATTAGCAATGAACCTCCCTGACTGAGGAATCAGGGACTTGCTTTCAGAGACCTGCACTGTGTATGGAGATACCAAACAAGGGACGATACTGCTGCCAAGGCACATGGCAATACAGGAACCATCTGAAAAGCTAAGAAATGACTTCTAGAGTGAGAAATGATCCACACAAATCTAGCTAAGAATATTTAGTGCACTTATTTACTTATTTGTGTGAGAAACAAACAGAAGGATTATCTCGGACAAACAGCTAAACCTACAGAGAACACAAACTCCCTGATACTTCATCAGTCCCTGAGTTTCTGACACTGCTCTTTCTCTGTGTAGCCTGGGTCTCTGTGCTTAAGCACAGGAAAGCCTTGCAAGTGACATCAGGAAATCTTACACATGCAGAAGTATCTCATAGATGCATCATTCAAAGGACAGATAGGTAGAAATACAGATTGGCACTCATGGAAGTGAACAGTTTTCTGCCCAATATTTCATTCTATTTGAAGCCCCTGGTGATAGTCACCTCAGCTTAGTTTGCTCACACTTTGAATATTCAGTAGAAGTTTATAGAAGGGTCAAGTTGCATGAGGAAGATTTTGATCTTTCCACAGGAAAGACAACAGCTTATAGTTGACCCTGTACGATGACAGGTCACTGAAGACTAGGTTTTGTCCCCGTGATACAGTCCCACCTGAGAAGCATTGAACTGACTAGAAGTGAAATTCTTGGAATGAAAATTTGTTGGAAAATATTCATTAGATGATGCAGGGCTGTTATACACCCCATTAAATAGAGGCTTTAAAAAAAGCATTTCAAATATCCGTAAAAAACCCTTCTCCAGCTACGGCGTCTACATACAGCTATCACAAATTCAACATAATATGCAGCAATGTTAACAAAGAGTAGTTATAGCCTTTCCTTCCAAGCAAGCTAAAACAGTACTAAAATAAAAGGATCATGTTATTAGAACCTAAAAATAAGGCTTTGCAAAAAAATATTCAGATATTTTTCTTTGAAATAAACATTCCAGAAAACATCCAACTGCTCAGTATTTCATGCCTGCATTTCTTTCTCAAGGGAATGAAGTGTCTGACATGTAATGGTTTCTTGTAAACAATTTCTTTATTGTGGACAGCTGTTTATTTTCACAGTAGGGTCTTCCCATTAGGCAACAAATAATGATTTACTACCTGGGTCTGCTCCGCCAGAGGGAGAATATCACTATCCAATTAGTTCCTGCAACCAATTTGGGCAACTTCTCTAACAGTACTCATAGTTTCATTAGGAATAGATTTGAATACATTTTCTTTTATAATTAAATGATATTTTGATTTTTCTTCCCCTTTGTCTGGTAACAAATCTAAAGCCAGCATCTTTTTCTTTTTTTTTTTTTTTTTAGCCTTTAGGTAACCATAATGGTAAAACTGACAGTTTCAGTAGGACATTTAATGGCAAAAAGAAATTGGAAACTTCCAAATTTACCTATGAAAGATAATCTCCCATGCTGAGTTTCTTATAGGTGCTATAGATGTGGCCAACAGGGAAGTATTTATGGCTGTCATTCTCTTCTAGTTCTTGGCTCAAGTTGCAAGAAGCTGAGAGACGTTTCTGTACAAGTCAGATAACATCAGGGGATCATCTGGCAGCTAAACATTGCTGAAGTGCAGCATGCTCTAACAGTATTCCTTCCTGCTTCCATCATACATGAAAAACTGTCACAATGATTATGTAACTGGAGCTTATTTTGATTTTTAAAAATCATTAGTGAGAACATTCCATCCTCCATTTCCTTTGTTTCAGTGCAAAGGAAATAGAATAGGGTAAAGAAAATATATTATGGTATGTTTTCCAGGGCTAGAACAATCAAACTGTTTTTGAAAGGTTAGATAAAACAGGTTTTGGATTAACTGGATTCATCTAACGTGGACTATAAAAATAGTTATACTGATTTACATCCTGGCAAATCTTATCACTTGACTTGGTTGGTTGGCTGATTGATTGGCTCAGCATTTAAGGTTTTAAAGAACAGAAAGTGTTGGAACACCATCATGATCACTTTACCACTAACCATCTTGTGGGCATATGAAAAAAGATGGTAATTCTTAAAACCCTCACAGGTATCCACATCTTAATCTTAATTTCCAAATCTTAATACCTCTTAAAATTCACTTTGCTACTTTCCCCAATTTTTGAAGTATTTGCAATAGAAGCAGACCTGGTATTTACAACAAAGGTCACACTAGGGCTTCATACAACCTGCCTGTGCATTTTAATCTTTTCTTTATGCATCAAAAGACTGCAATTACAAATGATTTCACTGCTTCAAAGATGGAAGGTCAGGTTGTTTCTACCGCCATTTAAAAAATCTTTTTATATTCAAGCCGCACTAGCTTTATTTAAATTAGGGCTACAGCATTTGATTAGAGATAGGTGGCTTCATTTCAGTTACACCAAAACCTATTAGTATTGAATGAATTCCACCAAATCCAGAAATATTTATTAGCTTTTTACTGGCCATTCCAGTTATTACATATTTCATCAGCAGTTATTTGATATATTCTTACAGAAAATGAAAAAAAAAATAATTGCATTGAATGAGAACTAATTCACATTTTCTTAAATTTATGAATGTAAGAGGTTTAAAGTCATTTCTGATGCAAACTGTTTGGTTTTTTACAGCACCTTTTCATGAGAACATAAATGGAGAAAGAAAGCAGCAAGACAAACACCTCCTAAAATCTTACTTTCACCATGCTGTCATATATAATGTGATTAGAAAAAAAGAGAAGCTTCTTGTGTATAGTGTTGTTTTATATATTACTCAGTTCCATGTTATTGAAGCCTAATTAATATCAGCATTTCGTTCATAAAAATGTTTACCTATGAATGTGCAGCACTAACCTCATGTCAAACACAAAAGATATTATATAAGATCTTAACTCATCCTTTTGTAGGAAGAAAAGTTGATCTACTATCACTGACATTATTCAGGGATTCATTTGCAATGCAGTCTTCCAGTACAAAAAGAGCTTCTGAAAATGACATTATATAATGTGTTTTATATGTCTATCTAATAAGACTGGGTTTTGAAACCAAAATTCAGGGCCTAAATTTAAACTTTTGTACTCACATGCCAGGATCTGAATTGCTTTCCAAAGAAATGGCATTAATTTGTTCTCAAAGTCTTGAGCAATTCAGAAACTGATGTTCAGACATGTGAGGTGGGATTTCTTTAAGTCTAGCTACATTTCAGTAAGCATGCTAAACTCCTCTTTCAGTCAATGGAAACTTGTTAAAATAGTGTTAACTAAAATTTATTCTATATTTAGATATATTATAATGAAAAAATATTACATCAGAGGAACAAGTCCTAAACATCATCGATTATACTAAGATACGTTAGCTTTAAACAAAGTCTAGATATCGAGCTCAGGCACTTCTACTGTAGACAATTAGGACAAGATTCAACTGCCAAAACACAGATAACTAAGGCCATCTCAGTGGTGCAAAGAGTAAGCTTTCTTCTGAAGTTTACAGGATAGCAGAAGGTCAACAAAAGAGGGTAGTGCAAGCACCTCCTAATCATGGATACAATGGCTGCTTTAGGTTTTTAGGGGTCATTCAGATTTGAGTCTGGCGAGAGCAAATGAAAGTGAACATGGTTTTCTTTTAGCATATTGTAAGAGCAAACTATCTTTTACTGCTGTCATCTACTAAGATGCCAGGGAATAAAGGATAAAAATGTTGATTCTTTAACTGAGATTATTAAAAAAAATAATAATCATGCACTAGGAACTTTGCCTTTTGCTGTGTGACAGTGGATGTTTGTCTTCCTTCACATGGTATGCTGCATAGACAAAAATGCCCTTATGGACAGTAAAAAACAGACCATGTCACCACGGTTCTGCAACTGTTTCATCAAATTTTTCTTCCCACTATCGACGTAGTGTGAGGATAAACTGCTCACTGGAACTTTTCCGATAGGTAATTTTTCTTATAAGGTACTCAAAGAAAACACACTATATGTATGTAATGCCACAATATTAACTATCGGGCAGATACCAAGTATACCAAGCAGAACACTTCCTACCACATCTCAGCAAGTGAAATATCAAAAGCCAAAAGTCAGCCCATATTCCAGAAATATTGTTATAATTAGATTTCACCTCAGAAGTATATCTTCGTAATGGAACATGCAGTCAATCTGTAGTTTTCTATTTTCATTACAGAAACATGTTAGTGTCCTTTTCAAAATCTGGTTATGTCTATATTAGCTATTACATCAATTATTTCTACAATTTAATGTAACAGCAATGGATCAGCAGATAAAAGCAGTCGATACTCATACTCAATTTAGGGTACATGCGGGTTTGAATTTTTAGGACTATGTACTATTTTACGTATTCTACCATACACCACATCATACATGTACCTCACATCTTCCAGAAGGACCCCGTACTTTTGGTGCCCACCTGAAATGGAGCTTTAGATCAAAAAGGAATCTGGTTTATGTGCTCCAAAATTGGCTTGTGACTGAAGTCACTGGGAACTACTATTTGTTTCAAATTCACATCCAGTGCTCTGAACCAAAATGCAAATGTATATTCAGCCTATTTTATTTCCACATTCCAATTATTTGTGGAGTCACTGAAATACTATATGCTCAGATTTACAATTTGGTATGAGAACAGAAGAAATACACATTTAACTTTAGAGGTGTAGACCCGTAATGATCTAGAACTAGATTATATGCTGCACTTCTAATACTGTGTGTATATATATACACAATAAATTCTAAAAGCTCTGAAAATGTAATACTAGACATGAACAAAATGCTTAAAGCACAAAACTATTACTAGTAAATAACTCAAACCCCAGGCTCTGCTCAGTATGGAAGATTTCATGCAATGTTTCACACTACTTTTGGCTATGCCAGCACCAGGATAAGGCAAAAATGTGAATAAAGCTCTGGATGGCTTGGTGTTGTCTGGAATAAAAATACTTTTTAGTGTGGTATCAAGACAGACATAAGCTTAATCAGTTATAGCAGACCCAGTTTGCTAGACTCTTAGAAAACTACTACAGAAACATCCAGTTTGACAATTTCTATGGGTTTGGATCTGTCTTTAGAAAAATATAGTCGAATGCCTTTTTTCTGTACATGTCCTCTTAACGTCAAATGTGTTATATGGAGGCACAAAGCTCTGAAAAGAACATGGTAATGCTAATTAATTAATGGAAAGAAATAAATCATAACCACAATAAAAATCTTAGAGGAGTACAAAAGGAGATAATATGGAAACAGTACTATTTCTAGAGGATCAACCACCAGTGACTAAACTTACACTCTTCTCCTTGCAGAAGTCATGGCCACCAGTAGGGCTAGTTTAATTGAGTGGCTGAAAACCAAACAGGTTAATTTAAGTCCCATCATGGATGGTACCATAAGAACTAGATTTTATTCCTCTTCAATAATGGAATGATCACTTAGTCCTTTAGAAAACTTCATAACTGAAATGAGAGACATGCACTTATAACCACACTGCAGTGATAGATAAACCAGCATTTTTTGATTCCAGGGATAATCAAAGATATGGAAGTTTTACCAGGGATGTGCTGACATAATCATGCTGAGAAGAAGACCACAAAACATGCCCAGATTATGCCTCAGGGAATCTTTCCTACCATTGCTGAGCTTTATCTAAAGAGTCCAGGCCCACATGAAGAATCACCTGAATCCTATTCCTTATGGTAAAGAGAATTTGGGTACAGTGACCATCCTGAAGTTTACAGAGAGCTCATTAAAACACAATTAACCCTTTCCAAGGCAGAGCAAGTATAACATGCCACCACATCACACTGAAAAATACCCATAGAAAGATTTCAGTGCACGTCTGAATATTTTCTGTGGATACAGCACATCTCAGGATCCATTCATTCATCATGGGTCAATCTGTTGGACTGACCACCAGCAGTGTTGGATTCCACCAGCAGTAAATTTGCAAGGCAGGAGCCCAAGCCAATAATTAGGAAGAAACTAACAGAGACCCAAAGCTGAGTAGAAGAGGTAAAAAAATAGTAAGAATTGCCCTGATTCTGATTCTTATGCTGCCACACATAAGATTTCTTGGACACCATGTGTGATAAAACCTTGATGTCTCCTGAAATGGTGGACCCATTGCAAAGATTGACAACAATTAAGGCAGGCTGTAGTTCATACAGAAATCCAAGGAAAAAATTTAGAAATTCTCCTAAATGTTCATGTTATATAGCAGCCCAAATTGAGGGACTAGACAACTTTCCATAGTATCGGAGTCATTTTTAGAATTGTTTTAACTTGACTAAATCCCCAAAGCAAATCTTCTCTCCTACATGACTATTCAACATGGCATAAATCTAGGAACTACAGATAAGGACTGTCGTGTATTTCAGGATTTCAAGGAACAAACATTACATTTCAAAAGAGCAGATGGAATACTGACTAATAATCAGTAGGTAGCTACGCTGGATGCATAGAGAGAGCGGCTGCACTCAACTGTTTGAATTTGCTCTTTTGAATTTGCTTTGTTTCCCACACACTTAAACCTGAATAACCATTGTTCTGAGTAGGATTGTAAATATGTATCTGCAACTGTCTCACTGAAAGCACTTGAAGCTATAACTGGCCCAGTCTTGGATGTGGCAGCTATTTCAGGATTGTGTTTGGAATTAATTACCAGTGAAGTGCATTCCAGTGGCAGCAGGGGGTTTGCTTAGTTGTTGCTGCATCTTCCAAGAGAGTTGGGCATGACTATTATCAACTTTTTATTTCCTCTAATCACCCACCTGCACAAATAGACTTTGGAACTGCTTCAAGCTTGCATAACCCTTGTAATACCAGGCAACTGTCTGGAAAAAACATCTCTCATTAAGTACTAATGAGAGATGATGGGTGATTTCCACCATTTCCTGAGTAACCTTTTGAGACTGTCTCTGCAAGCTGTTGATGTCTAATTGAGCATTCAAAAACAATGCTACAACAGTTGCCATATACTTATTTTTTGTGTGTGTGATGTTTAGTTCTGGCTTTTCCATGTTGAAAAGGTTTGTAGCGAAATGACTGCACTTGTCTATGACAGATATTTCATAGATTTTAACATTTGCCTTGTTTCAGCACGTAGGCATCATCAACTTTTCTGGAAGCTCAATGAAAAACACAGGGTGTAGTTACAATTGCTAAAATATTTTTGTTTATTTCAATCATTCACTAAAAACTGGAATGCCGAATAGTCTAGGGGGAAAAAAAGTCTTCCAAAAAAGAATTTTACATATTGGAGGTGTCTATTTTTACATTTAACTTGAGAGAGAGAGGCCACTGAAGTTTGTCACATGCATGCCTTAGTATTTCACAAGGCTTCCCCTATAATCATAAGAGAATAGCCAAACTTTGCTGCACAGAGAACGTATTCTACTATTGCCAGGTGATTAATGAATTAGGTTACATTTTCAAATTATCTCAGAATATAAATTGCAAAAGTTGATGAGAGTACGTGCTGCCAAATCATTGAAATAATACTGATAACAGCCATACTCCCCAGGGATCAAGCTCAGTTAATAAATAATTTAAGCAGTCTTGAACATAAACTTTCCAATATGCCTCTACCTTTAATTACAGTGAAATGCAGTTCATGCACAAACCTATATTTTCATAAGCCTAAGTTCTTCTGAAGTATCAATTAGTTAATAATCCTCTTTATCAGAACACTGAAGTCAAAGAGCCAACAAAAATCAAGTTGGAGACCTAAAAATTATGTTTTAAAATGTTTCAGTATCCAGTTAAAGTATCTGTATTTTTATATGATTTCAGTGAGCTCAGCTCTCAATCTAAAAACTTACATGTTCGTAGTAAGTATATATTTATGTGGAAAAAGTATTTTGTTCCAAACTCAAAATCTATATTGTATCAGTGTAACAGTGTACTCATGACACATAAAGGATTTGTCCAGCTGCTACTCCTACTACATTGTCAGGATTCAAACTCTTAAAAGTCTTTGGTGTTCATTTTGAAAGCAATATGGAAGCATCTCTAACCAGATTGGACCAACTACTTAGTCCAATATGTTGCCCTGATAATGACCAAATTATTTGAGAAAGATAAAGGAAATACTGTGGATAATTTTGGAATAACACAGTCCAGTTTCCAAACATTAACAGTGCAATTTTGGCACTACAGCATTATAGCTTTTAGCAACTAAAAAAACCCCAAACACTTGATTGCATTTTTGAATTTCCAAATAATCTCTTTTATAATTAACATGCAGAAACAATTTTGCCATGTACTACTTTTACATATTTTTATTTATAATTAGCATCTTCTTCTGAAATATGCTTAAATTCTACCCTTTTTACTAATATTCCTGCCTCAATTTATTTTCTATCTGCTGCTAAAATTCAGACCAAATTATAAGTTATAACAGAATGACCCATTTATGCATTATTAAGCTTACCTTCTGACTGACAAAGCAGGTTTTACCTAACTTCTGCTCTGAGTGCTTACAATCTTCTATATACTTCAGCATATTTAATTTAATTAGTGTCGCAGTGTGCAGTTTGCCTCAGTGGTTTTCTCTTGTTTAGGCTTTAGGTTCTCTAAGATCCACAAGCTAAAGCTGCAGATTTCTTAAAATTCCTCCTATAAAGTGTTGCCTCTAATGTGACCTACGACTTTTCTCATACAGACCACAGAGACAGAGTTTGGTGAGATCTTTGGAAATTTTGAGAGCTGCAGTCAACTATGTAAAGGAATGATAAAGATACCACAAAACTTATGTTGAAAACATATATCAAAGAGCTACAGTATTTGTATTGTGATAGCAAAAGAATAAATCACAATTCCTAGACCATGCAGCTTTGGCCCATCTGTTTGACATAGAGCTAAATCAGTATATTCAGACAAGAAGGAATATTCCAACCCAATGGGTCAGAAATGACATAGCTGATCCCATCCAAATACTAATACCAAAAGAGGGATCATAATCAAGTGAAAGTATACTGTTCTTTTTTCTTTTTTTTCCCAAGTTTTATGGAGAAAAAATATGGCTTGCAAATTTTCAACATTCTTAACCTACACCAAAGAACTACAATTGAATTACACCAGATTACAGGTTAGTATTTGCCAAAGCAAAAGGAAAGATTTACAGAATTCCTGTTACTGCCAGAATTCCAACAACTTTCTACAGCGAATATCCTTATTCTATTAGGAGTCACAAATTAATTCCATATTGTGCTTATCAGGCTGATATCTAGGAACTGGACAAGCAATTTGTAAAATGTATTGTTTGCACTAGCTTCACAAGGCATCTAACACATCTGTTAAATCTATCAGTGGCAATCTTTGTTCAAGTTTTTACAGGTTAGATGAGAAAACCTCAGAACAACAACCTACATAATTGATAGAAACAAAGTATTACGAATTTTACTTACACAATATTAACAGAAAATTTGGTTATTTCTTCATTATAATGTAGGACAGACATTGGTGTCAAAATAAGGGAAATGCTCTCAGAGAAAAAATTCATTTTGAACCCAGCTCCACTGGCACGAAACTAGTTTTAATTTTACTATATTATTTAAGTACATTCCATAGGGAGGGAATGATAGATGGAAGAAAAGGGACAGAGTGAACAGCTGGAGCTAGAATAAAAGGAATATTTTTGACAAACAGCTGTTTCAATATCCTCAGCCGGAACAGATACTACTGCATAAAACTATACATTGTATTACAGAAAGAATAATACACCCTGCCTTGGAGCAAAAAATATGCAATGGTCCTTCTGAAGACTTTTCCTGCTTTCTCAAAAAAATGAAGCAATTGAGTGTGAAGACATGCTTTCATATGGGTTCTTGCAAATTTCTGATGCCATTTTTGATGTCATATCAGAAAAAAAGGAAAAGACTGGTTTGATATCTTTGATAGTATCATCCCTTATTATTTTATATCCTATTATATCATTAGCTACTAGTAAAGATATGCTACAACTGTACAGTTATGGAGTGGCAATACAAACCCATTCTCATCCTATCTTGATATACAGCAAAATCCTACATCACTTGCACACTCCACATTTGCTTTTGAGGTGGTACAAAAATGAAAATGGCATGAAAAGAATGAAAATGAAATATCTGTAAAGGCACAGAAGGAAACTTTTTGGCAGCAAGCTACATACTGCCATCAGGACTAGCAGATGCAGAAAGGGAGACAGAAGCAAATTGAAGTAAATGAGTATTTTTTATTTAACTTGAAATAGAACAGGAGGGAAAATCTTTTTTTTTTTTTTTTTTACTAAATAAGCAACACTGATTACCTTCACTAGGAATCAATGTTTTTCTATTTTTTAATCGTCTCTGACACTGAATAAAACAAATAAATCTGTTCATTATGTACAAAAATGGTTTATTTTAGTAATTGCTTAATATTTTCACAAATATTTTGATTTTAGCAAAATTTAGCAAGCTATGCCAAGATTTTTGCTTTCCAAATGTACTAAAGGTAGTAGAAAAGTTTATTAAAAAAAAAACCCCTCATAAATCACAATATTCTCTTGAAAAAATGAGTTCCCAGTTGAACGTAATAAAGGTACTGAAATGCTTAATACAGTAACTGAAATTATTCACAGAATTGTTACTTACTGGAAAAGTAATTGGGTGTGTATATATATATATATTTATCCTACAAGATAGTATTTCAGATCTGATACAGGTCAGTGCTAAAATGAAATTATTAGTATGCATATTCAGTTGATTGTATGAGATAAGTTAAAAAAAGCCTTTCCAGTTAGGCAGTGGGTAGAGGGAAGCAATACTGCTATGCTGGGTCTACTAGAACTGCAGAGAAGAGAGCAGGGTTACTAATTGCATTCGTATCAAAGCCAGTGATTCTTCATTACAACAGTTGAAAAAGCACAGTAACTAGGTGGCAGTAGATGATCCCTACAGAGAAGAAATGGCAGAAAACAGGGAAAGGGTGAGCAGACAGAGCTATGATCCAGAGACCTTGGTATCCCTCTATCAGCAGTCACCAAACTGACTTATTGATGCAGTGCATAGCTGGCTGTGAATCTTTTGACAAATTATTTTCACCACATCAAACCTCAGTAATCCAAACTGATC
The DNA here is from genome assembly GCA_027925045.1 of Hypotaenidia okinawae. Classification (NCBI taxonomy): domain Eukaryota; kingdom Metazoa; phylum Chordata; class Aves; order Gruiformes; family Rallidae; genus Hypotaenidia; species Hypotaenidia okinawae. The sequence goes on along the minus strand of BSDF01000001.1, from coordinate 62,783,508 downwards.
TTTTCAGGGAAATTTATAATTTTAAGGATACTTTAATCAGAAATTAATGAGAAAAAAAAAAGACAAAGATCTCAGGGTAGGCATCACATGAACCTGGTCTTTTGATCATTTTGTTCACGGGTCCTCCTGGAGATCAACCCTATTCTGACAGAAGGGGGCAAGGGGATCAAGTTCATCTGTCTTGGTCTGACATGGAGTTGGGATACAGGTAAGATGTGAAGCATGGGCACAGCACTGAACAGCATTCTCACATCCTGTGATACAGACTGGGTCACTCATATTATGCTCTAGAACTTTAGGTTCTCAGTTTGATCCCCCACATCCCAAATAAGTACCCTGATATGGGACACACAAACAGAAGGGATTGCCCAAGCCATCAGATCTAAGACCTAAATTGAAGGCAATCACATAATAATAACAAATGTGCTACACAAAGCACCTGCAAACTAGACATCTATTCATCCATATCACAAGACACTTCCCAGTAAACTGAATTAACCTTGCAACCTTTAATACAAAATATCAAAAAAGCCTGAAAAACTGCACAAGCAGGTGAGTCTGGAGCACTGTTAACATCATAAATTTCTGCAGTAGCTGACAATGGCTAGGTGATCCTAAGATATGTATATTGCAATTAATCATTCAGTGTTGAGCAGCTTTATCATCTGAAATTGAGAGACTAACCAGTGAAGAAATTATTCTTCAAAAAAGGACAGCTGATTTCTTAGTGTGATTTGAGACACATCTGTATTGCATTTCCTGTTACATCTACAATGTTTTTGAAAACAAGTCTAGCTTCTTCTATAGAATTTTAACTTTATTCCATCAGAGAGATATGTCAAATGAAACATTAACTCTTGAGTACTGGTTCTCTGACATTTTAGGACCCACTTTCATCTTAACATAAGACAGGACAACATGCAAAGTCTTGTATATAACAGAACGAAAAGTATGAAGTCAAGATGCTCCTCCCAAGTTCTAATATGACATAAAACTCAACCTGAAAATCTTTGCAGAAAATTCAATTTAAGGTTTGTAGAAAATCCACAGGTGCACCAGGAGACATATAATGTTAGCTAACTGCCTACTGAAGATATCCATGCGGTGCCATAGCCATTACACATGGGTGTAATGCATTAGAATATAGCAGATGCATTTAAAATGGAAAGAAATTAATAGCAAGATGAAGTTTTACTATTAGTGCTAATATTAGCAACATGGTGGGTTTTATAGCAATACTATTCCTCACATATCTATTACATTATTGCCACTTATAAAAGGTATCATCATTTACATCTGCTCAATTATAAAACAATCTCAGGAGCATTCTGAAGCGTAGGATTACTTAATGGATTACACACTACAACATGGAGTATGTTGTATATCATCTATGCATATTTCATCCCTGAATCAAAAGTACTTGCAAAAGATGCAGCAACTAATAGTCATTTTACAAAGAAAAACCTCATATCTTGCTAAATAATATTTGCATATCGGCTTTAAAATGCAAAATACCTCAAAATAATTATGCTCTTTTGAATTGTCTTGATTTGAAAAAGGGGTTTTGTCTGACAGCATGCAATCAAGTGTATAATGAGATCATTCTAGATGGTAATCACACCAGGATGGATGTAACTGAGTGTTGGTCAGAATGTGTGCACTTTGATGAGCTCTCATTTGCAAAAATTGCCCAAAACTCCCATGAAAGCTAATTTTTTTTCAACTTTACTTTAATGAAAAAGTAATGAATAACTGAAAAAAAATTAATATCTCTCCATTTACAGAGAAAATGTGTTAAGTTACTCCTTTGGAAAGTGGAATTGCTTTAAAAACATAAACAAGTTTACTGGAACATACTGGTTGGGTGGAGACCCGTGTGAATTTTGATAATAAACTGGTCATGGGGTATCAGACATTCCCATGTGCTTTTACTTCAGAAATGGCAGTATTTTTAAGAATACCATTTCATTGTTAAGGATGTTATCAGAGATGTTATCCAGAGGAGCATATGATGGGAAGCAATTATCTTAATTATATACTAAAAACCTCTTAGAGGGATGATAAGGTTGTAAAGGAAAGTACATTAGAGCTGCAATATATAAGAATTGATGTGGCTTGTGGAACCTCAATTCAGCCTTCTCTGCATACGCATTCTGAAGAAGTCTTTAATGATGATTATAATGCTGTTTCTCCACGAGCCCTCTGCTGCATCAAGGACATAAAGGAGTGGGAGAAAAGGACAATGGAATAAATTGAATTATGACACATTACTCTCAAATGTGGTAGGAGAAATGATACCATAAAACAATAGCAATGTGAAATATTTTACCCTAATTATCAAACAGAAACTCAGATGAAAATATGCTCCTATGAAAATATCCAAAGGGAATGTTAAATAAGAGTTACTACGGCTAGAAATTTTTAATCAACCGATCTACCTAATTTGTATCCATGAGATTAAAAACATCTGGCAAGAAGTTATCCCAACAAATGATGATATTTCTTAATAGCACTTGGATATTGATAAGATTTGAGAAGACTAAAAGGAAGCTAATGGAGTAACCTTAGCAGTTACAGGATTTCAGCCTGACGTCAGGAATAATGGAATAGCTGATATGTATCACCATTAATAATAAATGAAAGGGGCATAGGCCGTGCAAATGTGCGTTGCTTCAGAGAAAACGGATCTTATTAGTTAACATCGTTTCTAAATGAAATAAGAAGTTAGTTTAAAAATGTAAATAGAGTTAATTTGCCATTCACATCTGTAGTACATTTGGGTTAATATTACATTTGGGTTATTGCAATTTATTAAAGTGGTTTATGCTTGCAACCGGGGAAATTTTAAAAAGTTAATAATGAATGGTTCCTGATCTGCGTGCATAAGAAGTATCCACTATGCATATATATCACTCACTTGATCTTTTCAGACTCTTCAAATGGAAAAAAAGGCAACAGTTTCACCCATCTTTACCTACAAATACCACTGGTGGTAGGAAGATGGTCAAAAATATAAATCTGTATAAACCTAATTTCTCTTAATGGTCTTCACTAGGATTCTGAAAACTGTCAGGTAAATAGGCAAGAATCTGTAAAGAAAGTATGAAACAAGAAACAGTAATCAGTGAACATTTCCACTGCCTGCTTCTCAGATTGTGATACAGAAGTTAGAATTTTGCTTTGCTGGATAAATTCTGCTTTTGTCAAAAGGCAAGAAGTGAAATGAAACAAAAAAAAAAAAGCAGGTCTTCTTTTATTCCCAAAAGAACAAAGAATCAATTTTAACATTGTGCTTTGTAGTTAGACAGTGTAACTCAGTGATGGAAAAATTGGACCATTCTAATTAATTCCCTAGTTATTGTTTAATATGAGAATTTGATAACAGAAGTTTGTCCAAATACAAAATTGCTCTGTTTAAAATATAGAATAACTAAGAGAACAGTCTGCGTTAAGGGAACCTATGGCTTTATCTCAATGCTGCCCAGGACTGCTTAGAGTGGAAGCAGAGAGTAGATGAACTGTTACTGAAACCTTTTACCATTCATCTCTCATTTATTTTTTTTTTTTTATAGAATCACAGAATCACAAATTGGTTTGGGATGGAAGATATCTCAGAGATTGTCTAATTTCAACCCCCAGCCATGGGCAGACACACCCTCTACTAGACCAGTTGTTCTGTTAATACATCTGTATTTTGAGGCACACCTTAACGAAAATGGCGCTTCCTTTGCACCACAGGAGTTAAATCTTATTTTAATCTCCCTTTCTAACTTCTGTCAAGAAAGCTGATTCATAAGAAACTGAAACAATAAGGACTGCATGTTTCCTTCTTTAAACATTAGATAAGGTGTGTATGCACTGTTGATATATACATACTGAGACCAAGCTACTGCCGTACCTAGAAAGAATATGGAACAAGACCTGTATACATAAAGCATACATGGGTCACCTGTATCTACTAGGTGGTATCAGAAACTCAGCTTACCTGAACTACCTAGGAACAACCTTCACTGTAGAAAGAATTTTCAGGCTGTCTCACCCACCTCCTGAAACTTACCCAAAGATAAGTAAAATGGGTCACAGCTTTCACATGCTGTCAAAATGTGATTTTAGGGAGGCAGATAACTGGGCAGAAAACAGATACACTGCACTGATCCACCTACAGCCACTTCCAACTACAGCAGCATTATAATACCTTAAGAGGTATCCTCTCCTGATTTCAGACAAAATCTGAAGAAAAGGGAAACATTCTCACAGACAGTATCTCATTTTTCATTTTCTGCTACAAGAGAAACATTTTTCCTGATGCCATATCAATACTTAGGTGGAGGTTTGATGATGGCTGGAGGCCAGACGCCCACCAAAGTCACTCTATCACTCCCCTCTTCAGCTGGACATGGGAGAAAATATATATTGAGAGGCTTAAGAGTCAAGATAAGGACAGGGAGAGATCAGTCAGCAATTAGAGTCACAGGCAAAACAGACTCAGCACAGAATAAAGGAAAGAAAACTGATTTATTACACTACACTACACACCCAGTGACACCAGAGTTGGATAATGAGAAGTGCGACCAGATCTTAAAGCACCTCCCCCTACCCCTCCCTTCTTAGCAGACTTCTCTTTAGTCATGATTTTGCTCCCTTCTCCTCCCCCTCCCCCCATTGTGGAATAGGAAAGGCAGGGAATGGGAGAATGGGGGTTTCGGTCAGTTCCTCACGAGTTGTTTTCCTTCTTAGCTGGGGTGTCATTCCTCGCACTCTTACCCTACATGGGATCCCACCCACGGGAGACAGTCCTCCACAAACTTCTCCAATGTGAGTCCCTTCCCACGGGGCTTCAGCTCTTCACCAGCTGCCCCAGTGTGGGCCACTGCTATGGGGCGCAGTCATAAATCATAGAATGTCTCTCAGGCCCAGATTGCTCCAGCCCGGTGCTCCACAGTGTCACAATACTCGCCTCCCCCCAGTAAACCTGCTCCAGCACAGATCTCTCTCTCTTCCTCACTCCTCTCCATGTCTGTATCTCTCTCCACAGGCTGCAAAGGCTGTCAGGGGCTTGCTCCAATGTGGGTCACAGCATCTCCTGTATGTCTCCACCTGCTCCATCCAGCGTGGGGCCTCTCCACAGGCTACAGGGTGAGTCTTGGCCTTTTCCATGGACTACAGGGGGACACCTGCTCCACCATGGGCTTCTCCTCCACCTGCTGCAGGGGTATCTTTCTCTCCAGCACCTGGGGTGCCTCCTCTCCCCTTCTACATTGACCTTGGTGTCTGCAGTTTCTTACATCTTCTCACTTCCTTCTCTGGTGGCAAAAAGCTGCTGCTAGCATTGCTTTTTTTCTCAAATGTGATTCACAGAGGTGCTGTGACCATTGCTGATGGGCTTGGCCTTGGTCAACAATGACTTGAGTTGGCTGGTGTTTACTCTGTCGGGCCTGCAGAGAGCTTCTAGCAGCTTCTTGCAGAAGCCACCCCTACAGCCCCCTCTTCCACGAGAACCCAGCCTATAGCAATTTAAATGACCAATTCCTAATTTTAATAAAGACCCTTCCTTGGGAAGAAGATATATACCGTGAAAATCTAACCCAACTGGAATCAGCAGTAAAACATGCTCTAACATCAATGAGGTTAGGAATATATGCCAGCCTCTAAGACTCAGATCACTTAAAGACCTACTGGTCAAAATCAGTAGGTTAACAACACCTGTCAACAAAATAGTAATCAACATAGGACCAGAAACATGGGTGATCTGTGATCGTCTAGGAGATACAGTACTGAAGAAGCTTATATAAAGTATCCTAACTGTACTCCAAGAACTATGACCATCACATCAGAAATACAGAAAATGGGCATGAAAATGTCATTATGATAAAACAGAACACCCAAATTGCCCTTATTCTGGTGATTTGTACTTACAGGAAATAAAAATAACTATAAAATGACAGAAAATACTTAAACATAGAAAATAAATTGTAAATTTATAATTTATATTATAGGAACAACTCATATCAGCGAACACTCTCCTGGCATAAGCATCTTTCAGAAAATTAAAGCAAGTACTAGCTGTACTGAAGAAAAAACAACAAAATGCATGATAGAAGAGCTAGGATATATTTTATTCCTCCATCAGCGCTCTCTTAACCTTTATTAAAATGCCATGTGAAATTAAAAAGAATCCTAACTGCAAACATATGCTAGTACATTAGACAAAATTGCTTCTGTAAGAAGTATGCACTCTATACCATAGCTGTAGGAATAACAAACACAAAATATGTCATCACTGAAACTCAGTCAGGAGAATTTTAGTTTGTTTTCCACTACACTGTGATCTGGCAAAGGTTTGTATTTTGAAGCTCTGAATGTGACCCTTACATCTTTATATATTAACCTGTTATAATAAGTACATTCAGAAATTCTGTACCATAGGCAAATTCTCTCCATGTGGCTGAGACACAGGTTAAAGAAGACAAAGAAGAGCAGAGAAAAAGTACGTTTAGGTCTTATAACTCAGACTGGACATTAGGTTTCACTATGAATAAGCTATTGACTGAAAAATACAGCTGAAAATTGTTTGATAATTTTCACTTTAAAATAAATTTCACTAAAAAGCAGGTAAATAAAATGGCAAAGCCAAAGTAATATTTTCAGCTGGACTAAATATAATATTTAATTGAGAAAAAATTATCTGGTTTTCAGGTCCTTTTATAACACTTCTAACTTCACTCTCCTTAGACAGAAAAAGGGAATGATATTAGGGCACAGTATGTAAATAATATCACCCAGGTTTCTTAATGTAAATGGATGTATATGTCCAGAAATAAGACAAAATAACTTGAACATACTGTGATACAGAGTACACACATCCAGGAAATTTCTATGCAAGACTTTACCAGCCTTTAGAGTCATCTGGCCACCAGAACCAGGCAGTACATATAGCCATGAATATGGGCAATAACAACATTGTTAATAAATAAGAGATTTTCAGACTCTGTCAGAAGTTGTCCAGAATTGCTTCCTGAAAGTTGCTGAAGCACTCCAACTTAGCCAAAGGCAGTATGTTAGGGTTCCTCTGTCTTGACTTCAGTTGGCCATGAATAAACTAAGGTTTAAAATGAGAAACTGCTTAATCACTGAAAAATACAGCTGAAAATTGTTTGATAATTTTCACTTTAAAATAAATTTCACTAAAAAGCAGGTAAATAAAATGGCAAAGCCAAAGTAATATTTTCAGCTGGACTAAATATAATATTTAATTGAGAAAAAATTATCTGGTTTTCAGGTCCTTTTATAACACTTCTAACTTCACTCTCCTTAGACAGAAAAAGGGAATGATATTAGGGCACAGTATGTAAATAATATCACCCAGGTTTCTTAATGTAAATGGATGTATATGTCCAGAAATAAGACAAAATAACTTGAACATATTGAAACCTAATGTCCAGTCTCAGTTATAAGACCTAAACGTACTTTTTCTCTGCTCTTCTTTGTCTTCTTTAACCTGTGTCTCAGCCACATGGAGAGAATTTGCCTATGGTACAGAATTTCTGAATGTACTTATTATAACAGGTTAATATATAAAGATGTAAGGGTCACATTCAGAGCTTCAAAATACAAACCTTTGCCAGATCACAGTGTAGTGGAAAACAAACTAAAATTCTCCTGACTGAGTTTCAGTGATGACATATTTTGTGTTTGTTATTCCTACAGCTATGGTATAGAGTGCACAGAAATTTGTGGTTCTGAAACAGACTTCTATTCAAAGTAACAGGTACAAAACCTCAGCTCATTTAAAGATGTATCTTTAGAGGTTTATAAAGGAACTACACAAAGGCTGGAACCTAAGTTTTTTCCCTTTAAGGGGAGTGTCCTCGTTGTGTCAGGGCACTGGAGACTCTTTCGCTCATTCTTCTCATAGCCTACAGACCTTTTTCTGTGCTAAATGTAAAGGGGGATTTGACTGTATAAAATACCCTAAGAACTTGGAAACTTTACTTAATAATGGGAGCATTTCTCTAAGGCAAAAAATCACTTAAAAGAGAAACCACTTGCTGCCTAAGAAAGACTTCAGCTATTAGGTTGTTATGGAAACACAAGCTTCTTTTGTCAGTCATCTACTCCACCAAACCGATGCACGGCTCACGTTACAGTACACACCTCTGCTTTGTGTTCCTTATTGACAAGCTCTGAGTGGCTCTTCATATCTCACTCAAGACACAGATGAATTATGCTCTTTGGAGATACCATCTCGTTGAGTGATAGATGGGCAAATAAGGGACATAATCATTCATACATCATGTTAAGCCCTGAGGCACTAATAAGCTCTAATGGCCCTGACCAGCCTTCTGAGGTTCCCCATTTGCATCCCCCTTCATGGAGACACCATTTCAGCTCAGCCCGGGGCCTTTACTTCCTGCAGGAACTATGCTGTCTTGTGTTTATGCCTGTGCCCTATGCATACAGACCCTAACTCATGGCCAGCCTTCCAAACTTGACCTTGGACCTGGTTTTGTCATGGTGAATCTTCCTGGCCATCACCAGACCTTATCTTGACCTGTATATTGACCTTCTTGCTTGAGTTTATTTCTGCCACATTAGCACAAACTTGCTTCATGATCTGGGGTCCTGGCTTCACCTGGCCATGATCTCTATGTCTGCCCTGCTCACAAGAGGTGAGATATGGCCTGAAATAGCGAGGCCCCTGTCATGTCAGCCATGATAGACCTCTTTGCTCCTGTCTCCCCATCCCTGAAGGAGGAGCTGGCCCTTGCTGCTGTCTGACGCATCAGGCCTGAGACTTTGTACTTAGGAAATTTAGCACTCACAGCAGCTACATAGTAATGATTTTGAATAGGCACCACAATGCCAAAAAGCTTTCATGGACAATCAGCTGCTTCAGAAACACTGGTGTCAAATTAGGCTAAATTTCGTAGACTCTAGCTATGTTCAGATGGTTCCAGACCAACAGTTATATGTTGCAGTCACTCTCCTTGATGAGTAACTCTTCTATTATGTTCTCTCTGCACAGCTAAGGGGATCTTTCTTGATTGCTGAAAGTCTTTTATTATAAGGAGTTAGACTGTAGGTCGTGTGTATAAGTGCACTGCATCCTGCTATCTCCGGTTTAAAGAGTGTGCTTAAATGAAATACAGGTCTACTAGCAGTCCTTTCATTTGAAGCAGTTTATGTGAGTGAATTTCAGAAAGGTTAGTGCATGATCCTTCAGATCAGTTACGGTTTTGGAGTGATGAAGCATGGATGACTAAAGCTAGCCTCCTGAATTTCCATTCATACAGGCAATTTTGTATATCTGGCAGTGTGATGGTTCCTTCTTGTGGCCACTTTGCACTGGTTTGCTAATAGCTAGCAAATAACAGCATGAAAGCGAAGGTATAACTTCATTAAATGAGAAAAGATGCATTTGCTTAGTCTGAATCTGGAGAACTGAAGCACCCAAATATTCAGGATAGGTGCTGTGAAGATTCTTTTACTGTAATCAGTCAGAAACTCATGACCTGGCAAACAACTCTTCATTTACCAAGCAAAGTATTTTGATTTTAGAAACTAAGTAGCAGATTCTTATTTTAATTTTGATAAAAATGTTATCACAGCTAGGCTGTTTTTCAATTCAGCTTTCTAAGACACTGTCTCCTAGGTATCTGTATGAGACTGCTGACACAGTGTTATACAGTGGACACAAGAATGCAAGCAGAGGTGAGCTGACACTGTGACTACAAATTTTCAGGTTCATTTTCTCTGTAATGACAGGACAGGGAAGCCAGGCTGAGAAAGCAAAAAAACCCCAATTTGCAGTAGACAGGCCAGTCTGGGGACAGTTTGATATTTTGTAATAATTCAGAGACAAGCATTTTTAGTTAGTTTCCCTGCTGATCAGGAAGCTGCTAGAAAGAAGAAAGAGGTATCATTAATTACAGTTTTATTATCTTGCATGGTCCTCCTTCCAAGGGACTGGCATTTAGTGCAAATTAGGTAATTTTTCTAAATAACAAAAACATCATGACTGACAACAGTAAGATTTCTCTCAAGCTGGGTAGATGACCAGAATAGCTGCTAAAATATCACTTCCTTTACGTATCAACTCCTTGCCTTCTGTTTGCCTGCTACAGGCTAGTGGTGACACATTGCATATCTAAGGACATTTTTATCCCCTTGACAGAAGCCATATCTTACGTATAACTGGGCAGAGTAGTTGTACCAGAGCTATCTTTAAAACTGCTGACTTGGGAATTGCTGACTGTGCAGTGGTTGAGAGCTTGGTGTAAGTGAAGCCCCTAAGTATTTTACCTTATTTCTCAGATGGATTTTTCAGCCCACACCGCATTCTGCATTGCTGCAGCTGAGCTGTTTCCAGAGTTGAAGATGGCTCACCAAGGTCTCCTTGACCTGCAGCCACAGTAAAGTAACAGAACTGGAAAAAAATGGGTCCTCGAAATAGAAGTCCCTTATCCAAGGATGATTTTCATGCAATTTATGGACAAGAATGTATCTTCCTGGTATTGAGATCCTATATTAAAACCTTTATTAATCTGTGTGGACAGTTCAACTTTCCCAAAGGAGGATTTTTATTTTTTTCCCCACCAAATCTTTCACAAAAAATATTTTGAAAAGTCCTCTCTAATTCCTAATGATACTCTATGAGACTTAAAAATATTTTAAGTAGTACTGGCCATCATCCACTGTTATTAAAAATGTATCATGTAGAGTGCTACCTGGCCTCACTTCTGGGGAGTCTCTGCAGTAGAAACTACAGAGGCAGACTGAAAAATACAATCTCTCTGTTGGGTACGGATACACAATTAACTCCAACAGAAAAAATGTATTTATTAACATTTCTTCGGTCATGTAGCTCAGCTTTCATCCAGTATTTCTGAAATGAATAAAGTATATGACATTATGAGCTGCAAAAATGGATTATGGTACAAACCATCCAAGTTGTTTTCAACAGCACAAGCCCAAATGCGTCACAGAGTTGCACCTGAACTTCTGCTATCAGTATGCGGGACACTAGGTATCAGGAACTTCATGAAGATACTTGACAATGTCTAATTTAGCATTAGAATTATCCAGTGCCTTGAACTTCAGCCATTAATTAAAATTTTACACATTTTATAATGTGATTTGTTGCCATAGTTGACAAAATATAATTACATTCCTAAGATCCAAAGGGCAATACTGGTGAGTGCCTTATGAACTAACAAAATTTTGAGGTTATTTTTCAAGAGTAAACTTGTAATGTGATTTTTTTTTTTTAAATTAAAATAACTCATGACTAGTTTAAGGAATGAGGATATTGTTCTGGAATAGCCCAACAGAAAAATTAGTAAAATTGATTCATTTATCAGTTCATTTATGAAATTAATTTTGAGAGATTGATTTCTGAATTTTTAAATACAAATTTATATATTTCTTGGCAGAAAAAATTGTGTCAAATAGTGTATTATTTCAGAGTATTCCTATCAAGTTTTAACTGTGAGCTTAAAAGCAGAGATACTAAGACAGAGATTCCAAACTTGTCCAATCAATCTACTGCTCAAACAAAGAGCTTAACTTGAATTCACACACACGTTACTCTGAGATCAGTCCTAATTAAAAGCAATTGGTTTAACTACCAGCAGAAACCAATAATGTAACTGTTTTTCTTCCTCTCAAATTCACACAACATAGGATTTCAGAAGTAGAAGTAACAAACTTGAATTTCTTTGTCTTTTTGGTTCAGTTTTTCTCCCTTCTATCTAACAGTCTTTTACTGTTTGGTGCATGGAGTTGTCATCCTCTACTATTTCTTACCAGATCAAGAACAAGGTTCAGGAAATTGAAAATAATATGGAGAACTACAGAGCAATCACGTTTTTTCCTCAGTAGATCAGAGAATGATGACTGGCAAGGTGACTATTCCCAACCTGTTAGAAGTTTACTGGCAGGGCAGATAATAGTTGCAACATGCAGCTCTCCAGCTTGAAAGACCAGCCTGAATGACCTTTCCTCTCAATATAGGAAAGGAGAATTTTCAATCACTGAGGGCAGCCAGTCTCACTTCTACTGCCAAGAGGTAGTAATGACCCAGATAGTGGGGAGAGTTGATCAGACTGTCCTACCACCTAGGGAAAGGAGACTGACAGATGCAATTTTATGTTCAAAGTGCAGCTTCATGGTCTGAAATGAACGCTACACATGATGTAGTGCAGCAATTTGAAACAGTATTCCCACAGTCAGCATGTCTCAGTGATACAAACCCAGGGAAATTCAGAAAAGAAAAAAAGGCATGCAAATTAGGTATTTGTTATAAATGAATGATCTCTGTAATCATACATAACTTATTCGAGCAATAAATCTGTATGAACTGAAGTGGCAGGCTGACATTCACATACAATTATGCATAGTGTTAAGTACCTTATAACTGTGAGTGACATGGTTGATTTCATTAAGGCCATTTGTAGTAGAACAGCCAGCATGGCTTACAAGATGGGCCAGTTAGGATTATATTTATAGCTTTAAATAAAATCACAGTTTGGAATCTGCTTATCTATACAGCCAAATGTTCTTCCCAGTAAAATGCCAAGGAAAAGATCATGATGGTATATGGGAAACTAAGACAGAAGGAATTACAGTACATTTGTATTTTCAACTCATCGACCTTCTTAGATCTTATAAAGATGATGTGTGCCCTCATGAATGTCCTACAACTTCCTTGGTTACTCTCTGTGCTTCTGATACATACCATATGTAATCATACTCAAAACATATTTCAAGATTAAGAACTAAAAATGTCCCTTTTAGGATCTGTTTTTCATGCTGATCTTAATGGACTTACTACGCCTACAAAAATTACCTATGTTCAGCAGACAGCACACTTTCAAAGCCTGGTATTTTAACTAGCAAAAGTCTACCTTTTCTAATACTAATTACAATGGAAAGCTTTGTAGTTAGGTCCTATTATTGTGGAGGCAGATAATGAACTCCTTTGGTCAATTTACAGAGTATAAAAAAGGCAGTCTTCCCATCGTGATAAGTACGTTTATGGTGATAAATCAAGTAGAAGCCTGAAAAACAAGGATAATTTGGCATTTTCTTCCTTTGTTTTACACCAACCCATAGTATTGTCCTCAAGCAGTCATGCTGAGGTTTGAGTCAGTCTGGTCCACTCTGTGGAACTATGCTATAAAGATGCTAACCTCTTTTGTGCCACCTCTTAAGATTACTGTTCATAATACAGGTTCCTTCAAGTCTTCTTTAGCCTGAATTTTGTGGAGAGGTGAGAATTATGATCCACTCCACCTCACCATGTAGACTCCAAAGCACGGTAACTATCTGTCACTTACATACTATGCCTGATACACCTCTGGCACTCTTCCAGTAATAGTTCAGCTGTGAAATCGAGGTGTTTCCCCTTACATAGACTTGATAGGTAACATGGTAGTCAGCGATCACCTGTCATTCTTGTGTATTTCCCAAATTATGATTCATAATCAAGACTGCATAGGTCAAAAAGTCAATTGCCCGTTTCAAATAGATCTGTGCTGCTGAGAACTGTCATTTGTCAAAGCAGACTCCCAGTCCTATTGCTTACAGTAAAATCATATTCTGAAATTCCTGTACCAGGTGGTGACTAATGAAGAGTTCAAACAAGGGTAATGGAAGAGAGTATATAATTTTGGAGAACATAAACAGAGTCCTTACAGATAATATCATTCATCTGAATCAGCACTGTTCTATTGTTTCTTTTAACTATTGTAATTCATTCCTGTTCAAACCTGTATAATATAAACAGTGGTCTGCCAAACTGCCATTTAATATTTCTATCAGTTCTCCTTCACTGTTTCATATTCAAATACAGAGCAGATCTTCCTTTATGTAAAGGAAATATAGAGTACTTTAAATTTTAAATTAGTTGTATAATGTTGTTGCTAAGCTCTTAATTAAAAAAAAGAAACAGGTTGGTAAATAGATGACTGCAAAAGGCTGGGCTGGGCTTAAAGAAATTAGATTTTTAATTTGGCTTTTTGCAATCTTCATATATTTATGTAGGAAATTATTTAAACCTCTGCTTTGTTTTTCCCTTCTAGAACATTTTGGTATTAATCTTTATTCTGTTAGCTAGCAGAAGGCTGTAATTGTCTTCTGATACCTAAAGAGAGTTTTGTACTCTTGAAAATATAAACCTATACCTTCTATATATAATTCCATACCTTCTATAACTTTACACTTACCCTAAAGACTATGTAAAGCATTATCTTGTGACTTACCTGGTCTCGAGGAAGGAACTCTTGCTATCTCTAGGGAACAAGGTTTTTTGGTCACTGCTATGTCTATTGAATCACAAAGACCGCTGTCATTTTCTGAAGGAACTGCATCCAGAGGTACAGAGGGTATTGCTTCCAATGCATAACCTCTCTTCTTTGAATAAGACTCCTGAAATGCAAAAATTGAGATATTATTCAGATGACACAGGAAAAAAACAAAGTTCAGTAATCATAGAATTGTAGGGGTTGGAAGGGACCTCGAGAGATCATCGGGTCCAACCCCAAATGCTGGCTTGCAGGGTTTAAAATTCAGCAAATTAAAAACCACCTGCTGCTGAAATCCAAATTAGAACAGACTGGAAGAATTACTTGCATTTCTTGTTTCTTTAAATTTTTTGTGTAATATTTATCTTGTTTAGTTACAGAAATTTCTTTGTTAATCAAACTTTTTATTCAGCAAAAGCTCCAATGTAACTGGTCTTGCCATGCCTGCTTTGCTAGGTTCTAATATGAGGGATGTCTCTTATTAAATTTTTTAAATTTTGTCTCATGACTGTGACAATTACATTAACCACTGGAATTACTTTCTCTTTGGGAATGCTTTTGCAATATGATTGTAATCCATAGAACAAAGCTAAAGATATGCCACCTACATTTTGATGGTAGGATCCCAGGTTGTGAGTAAAGATGAGTTACTACTCTATATTTGAGTGAACAGCAGTAATGGTGCAAGGTCCCTCATCAGTGATACGTAAAATAAATTGCAGAATCACAGAATCACTAGGTTGGAAAAGACCTTTAAGATTATCAAGTCCAACCATTCCTGTCCTATGCTAAACCATATCTCTAAGTACCTCATCTACCCTTTTTTTAACACATCTGGGGATGGTGACCCAATCCCCTCCCTGGACAGCCTGTTCCAGGCCCTGACAACTCTTTCCCACTATTATCAAATGTTGAGGGGGAAAAAGGAGTAAGACAAAAGTTTTGCTGGTATGCTAAACTGTCCAATCAAACAAACTCTCTCTGCTTTAGAACATGAATGGGAAGATACCATACAGTTTCACCAGAGCTTCTTGATTTGTGATTTGTTAATTTTTTTAATTTTTTTTTTAAATCCTGGCAGAAAGCAATTCCATGGGGAAAGACATATTTCCACATCTTTCTTAAACTAGGCATTTAGATGCTCAGGAAAGTCAAGCACTGCACATAAATCAAATATGGTATAATAAAATGCAAAGGGTCAGAAAGCACCCTGGCAGTCACATGCTATCATAGTTCTACTCAGAAAATGATTGAAAAATGTCATGACCAGAACAGGTTGCGGAATAAGAATTCCTTAACAAGAAGAACTCATATTGCCTAAAGGTAAACTATGGCTGTAGATAAGGCTGTACCTTTTTTAGGTACATGACTTACACTTTTAGTGGATCATTACACTACCAAACTTTTTGCAGTCGTTCCTGCTCAATGTGTTGTGACCTCATTTTTACAAGAGTTCATAATCCAGTAATAATTCAGGGCCACTCAAAGGATAGGGTTGAGATAGCAGTAACAGGAGTTCCCCTTCTAAATTCTACTTGATGACTTTAATAGAACTCAATTTTAAATCCTATACTAAACCACCACTGACTAAAGAACCTGGAAATGAATACTAGAAAGAGTTAGGAGCAAAAAAAACCAAACCAAAAACCCAAACCCCAAATAAATTAAACCCTCCGAGAATACTAAGAAGCATTTGTAATAAAAATTTGCATGCTCTAATGAACCCCACAGATTAGGGGTCAGTGTTCAAAAAAGAGGAATGCACTCATGTCTCCATCTCTTTAACCCTTTCCTGTTCGCGTCTAGTCAGAGTATGAGCTCTGTATTCACAATGTTACAGACATATACTAATAGAAACTAGTTTCAGCTGGCAGACTCTAAAGGCATGACAAGGAATTCAAAAGGTTTGCAAGTAGGCATAATGCAGCTCCAAATACAAATTTTTTCAACTTAAACTATTTCATTTCTTAAATGAAGGAATTCTGCAAACAACACTTGCATAAAATAAGCCATGGATATTAGGAGGAGAACAACGGAAACCATGATGTTTACAAATACACATTTTTATTACTGGAATAAATGTGTACAGGTTGGAACCTTAGGTTTAAATTAGAGAAGACTTTGAAATCTTGAAAATTATATATAATAGCATGGTTAACTCTTTTTCTTGCAATAAATATAGAAAATATTTCTCTGCATTGTGTAATGTCAAGGCATCAAAGAGGCTGAAGTACAACTGCAGGAGGAGTATTCCTTCCTACCTTGAAAAAAAAAAAAAGGAATTTCTACCTACGCCTGCTGTTAAGAAAGACAAAAACTTATTTACCAAAGGAATGACTAAAGCAGACTTTAATCCTTGTACGTGCAAGTAACAGCCTCAAAAAAAACCCCTCCACATAAAAAATTTACATCCAAAATATAACAATAGATATTTGTGGTGGTTGAGCCCTGGCTAAATGCCAGACGCCCACCAAAATCAGTCTATTACTCCCCTTAGTTGTCAGGGAAGAAAAATATATTAGGCGGCTCAAGAGTCAAACTTGTTAATGACGCAGGCAAAACAGACTCAACACAGAGTGCTGAAGAGAAAGTTATCTAATTTATTACACTACACTAAAGAGAAAACAGTGAGAAAACCAGAGTCAGGAGTGCAACCAACAATCTTAAAACAAATGCAAACCAGGCAAACACTTTCCCCCCACTCCCTCCTTAGCAGGCTTTAGTTAGAAGTTTGCTCCCTTCTTCCCTCCCGGTCGCAGCCCAGGAGGGGCAGAGACTGGGGAAAATGGGAGTCTCGGTAACACCTTCCCCCACCCCTCCATTCTAAAGCAGACTTCCCTTTCAGCCATGATGTTGCTCCCTTCTTCCCCTTTCACCTCCCTGCTCGCAGCACAGGATAGGGGGGCAGGGACTAGGAGATGGGGGCTTCGGTCAGTCCCTTGCAAGTTGGTTTCCTTCTCGGCCGGGATGGGGGCATCCATTCCACACCCCCTCCCCCTGCTGCACCGTAGGATCTCACCCATAAGAGCCAGTCCTCCACGAACTTTTTCTAAGGCAAATCTCTTCCGGCCGGGCTTCATCTCTGCTCTGGTAGGCAGCAACAAATCACAGTGTCTCTCAGTCTCAGTCCTCCACGGGGCTATAGACCTCCCCCAGCAAACCTGTTTCGCTCATCTCTGTGGGTCGCTTGTGCTGGCAGGGGCTTATCCCAACATAAGTCATGACATCTTCTTTATGTCTCCCCTGGCTCCATCCAGCATGGAGCCTCTCCACCGGGCAGGTCAGGTCTCTGCCTCCTCCATGGGTCCTCTCCACCAGCTACTCCACGGGCTGCAGGGGCATCTCTCTCTCAGGCACCTGGGCGCCTCCTCCCCCAGCCTTCCCAGCCTTTTGTGTCTGTCAGCTGCTTACATTTATTATGCAAATATATCACAATGCCCTTAATGGGCCAACATTGCGTCTGGTCGGTACTCCGTTCTCTGCTGGAAAAATGCAGCTACTTCTGAGTCTTTGTCTCGTATATGTGATTCTCAGAGGCACTATCAGCAGGCTGGCAGAAGATTCCAGCAACCATTTTCTGCAGCCCCTGGTCCTCTCTCTCTCAGCACCCAACTATGCACAACTGAGACAATACTGGATCATATTCTGTCTACAAAGCAGCAACAATGCTGGCCCGGAGAAAAGTGAGACCAACACAGGCCCAGGACAAGCACTTAGTAGTACTTCTCCCTCCCTACAACCTTTTGAGTTTCTGACTTTGTTTTCCACATCCATGAGTTAAACTTTCTAAAATTACCTTCTCAAGCTGCCTTCAGAGCACGTTACCTTCTATAGTTTGCATGCACCCCATTTTGTTTTATCTTTCTTACCTAATTTCTCATCCCTTATTCTTGTACTTCAGAAGGTAACAAATGGTTGGTATTTACTTATCCTCTCCTTGTGATTTCACAGACCTGTATCACACTTCCCTTGTCCTCTCTTTTAGGGAATAGGAAATTCTAATCTACACACTCAGCTCTTCCAGGCTTTTGATTATCCCTCACATTCTCTAGTCTTGAGTGATGTGACAGAGATCAGATTTTCACATGGCATTCAAGATGAGGGCTCACCAAGTATTCATATTGATATAATGCTCCCTCTTTTGTACTCTACTCCTTCCCTAATTGCTCTTAACATTCAATTTGATTTTCTGAATGTTATTCAACATTCTGTAATTAACATTGCAAGAATATAAATGTCAGAGAAGAATAAATAAAAATGATGGGGTTACTGAGAAAATGGTTGGAATGTAAATTACTGACAAGTAAATTCTTCCTAAATCTCTCGCTAATAAAGCAAATGTGATAATAGAATGCCACGCAGAACTTAAATAATTTAGAGTCAAAAAAGAATTGTTAATACTTGAAAAAGGTCTGCAATCAATTGACTAAGCAAAGATGATAAGCCTTAACTTAAAAGTGCACATTTAGCAAAAAAAAAAAAAAAAAAAAGACCAAGTTCTCATTACAAGAGAAAGAAAAAATACTCTTCTGGTTGCTGCAATGTTTCCTCCATTTTGCAGGTACAGAGTGTATTCTAGAATATTTTCTAAATATTTTCTAGAATATTAGTTCTAAACTAATTCAAGTTAAATGTTAGGAAATGACATAAAATCGTCTTCAAGTTATCAGGCATCAAGCAGTGTGAGTCTGGTGGTTTTGGGGTTTTTTTCAGAATAAAAGCTCTTCACCATTCTTCTGAACAGTATTAGTTCTGTTGTCTCACCTCACACACTGCATTAAGCAGTAATTTTATAGATTCTAAACATTTTCATCTGTATCATAAAACCTTCTAAGGAAATAGTCTTCCATTACAGTTGAATAATATTTAGTCCAGAAATCAAAATAATCTTATTTTTTGTTGTTTTATTGTTGTTATTGTTTTTTAAATTAGAGACTATTCCAAAAAGTTAAAGATGAGACATGTAACTGATCATCACTATCAAGTCAGAATTAGTTCTTATTTGAAGTTACAACTTCATAAAAGTCATGTGCTGGGCTTCCAGAGTATTAAAAAAAGTATTTTTGCGGAAAGGATAAAAATACTTACACAATAGAATTGAGAGAAAAATAGAAGAGTGAGAGTGGGTGACTCACTGTGAAAGCATTAGACCAGTTTCCCATACTGATAAAATACAAATCAGATTTTTGCCTTGCCTAAAGAAACAGCAATGTGAGACCGAAGCTGCAAAGCACATTCCAGTGACCTTTCCCAGAGACCTCCAGCCAGTTGGGTCTCTTCTGAGCCCAAGCTCGATCATGCAAAAGCTATCATATATAGTCTGAAACCTAGGCAGTCTATAAAATTGAAAGCAGGGAGCAGGGGAAGAATGCGATTGTTTATCAGTGGGAATAAACTTGCCTCTAAAAAATCTATATGGCAATTGCAAATGGTTATATAGAAGCATGAAACAAGATTCTGTAACATGAGTAAACCTTCAAAAGCCATGTAATGTTGAGTTAGGCCTTTTTTCCATGTTTCTGCCAAGCTTCTGGCTACTCTTCCTTACCAGGATCAATCTGAATGATGTATGCTCAAGGACTGAGACATAAGCAGTACACACAAATAAATAATAAAATGATAGAGGCTTAGTAGGCACCTAATCTGAACTGTTCTTCTGACAAGAAGATAGAATTTGTGTTTAACTGCAAATTTTTCATACCATCCATCTCCTGTCCTATAAAAATCAGGTCAGTTGAAGTTTTATTGCTTCCCTGGAACATGGGACGACGTATTAAGAGTCAGACATGACTACAAGATAAGGAACAGCAGAAAATTTGTTCTTTAAAGATGTAACATTACATCTCATTCGTCACATTCATCACAGAGATAATTCACATAGGTATGTTGTATCTCACCAAGCAATTATTCAATTATTTATAACTTATAAATTCTGGATTTATGAACAGTTGTCTTGACCTCCTGGAGTCTAGGCGATTCATGGTTGAAGGCCACACTGTATTCTGTTATTTGAAAACTTAGTAGATCTGAATTTGCTCTAAGTGTCTCTTTTGATATACAGTTTCCTTGTTGTTAAACACTAACTGTTCTCACAATTTATCTAAGACACCTATTAAGAATTATAAAAGTTTGAATGGCTATTTTAGCCTTAGGCACTTTTTAGAAAGTGTGGGGAGCAAGAATGCCCCTATGGATATTTATATATGAAAATATAAGTCAAGGACACTGGTTTAGAAAGAGAATAATTAGGGCCTCGATGGCCTCAAATTAAATTTTCAGATAATTCAGAACTTTAAGGAAATTTTTGTGGCTTTAATTATTGATTATCTGCAAACACATTGAGAATAAGAAATGCAAGATACCCAAGTTTCTTTTCTTCAGAATAATAAACCTGAAAGCAGAAATATTCTCATAAATGTAGGCAGGAAGGATGCAATGTACTTTCAATACATTTCATTTATACAGATAATGAAGAACAGCTATTAAATTCTACCCCTTGAGATCCACCAGTGTTTTATAATTTCTGCCCAGGTTGCAGCATGCCAGAGGGCCAACGGGGAATTGAAGTGGCTCTTCTTCCATCACAGTGGGATAAATTCTGCCTAGTTGTTCTTTAGGAGAGTACTATGATACTTCTATTAATAAAATTTTAGAGAGTTATTAATCCCAAAAGCAAAGTTGATGAGAAATTGCTATTGCATTTATCCTGTTTATGCCAGAATCATAGAATTATAGAATATTTTGGGTTGGAAGGGACCTTTTATGTCATCTAGTCCAATCCCCCATGCAATAAGCAGGGACACCTTCAACTAGATCAGGTTGCTCAGAGCCCTGTTCAACCTGACCTTGAAATGTTTGCAGAGATGGGGCATCTACCACCTCTCTGGACAACCTGTTCCAGTGTTTTTCCACCTTCATAATAAAAAAATTTCTTCCTTATATGTAGTCTGAATGTGTTTACTTCAAACATACTTCTTGATGTTTGTAAACAGGTTGATGCTTAACGTTGTTGTAATGGGACACTTCACACTGAAATATTCGTAAGTAATGAAAAACTGCTAAGAAGAATCAAGTATTCAAGTAAGAAAAAATCCCTGACCAGTGACTGAAGATTAGGATAATTAGCTAATTAGGATAGCTCTTTGACATGCAGCAAGGTGCTGAGGAGAGTCCTCAAACCTGATGGGTGTTGTGTGAGTTACTCACAATAAAGTACTGAGCAAAAACAACTGAAAGTATTTCCTATGTCATCATAACCCAAAACCACAATTAGATGGTGAAATACTTATTTTGACAGACTCTCCATTGAAAGAAATCAGGAATATTACTATAATTTTATGGCTAGTAAAAACAGTTATCTATTACTAATAATTTAACCAAAGTAATTTTTATAGTATCATGTAATTAGAATCATTTTTCATGAGTCAAACTATGATAAATGTTCATTGTTATGACAGCTAGAAACACTTGAATATGTAATTTGTCATAGAACAGATAATAAGGTTCACTTCATGATATATTACAGAATCTGGAAAATCCCCAATAATCTCATTTAAGGGTAATGACACTGGAGGATCTACTCTGGTCTACACAAAGTCTTTATAATATAGATCTTTAAAAGGGTTTTCTCTTTTATATTCTCACCAAGTATCTGGAGCAGTGAGTTTGCTGTTGTAGGAATACTGCATGTACAAAATTATCCAAAATAATACTTTCCCTCCAGCACCTGAAACAGCCCTTAAGAAGTTTCAGTAAGCCTTCCAAAAGGCTGAGAAAAATTTTCATTAAAAAAAAAAAAGCTAGATTTGTTGTCATGTATATTTATATTGTTAGAAATGTAAAGATGGTGTATAATTTTTCAGAAACCAGTCAAAAAAGTTAAATCTGCTTTTTAAAAATTTGTTTTTGAAGAAAAATTAGCATTATCTACATAGCACCCTAAATATAGGCTTATCCCCACCTTTTCAAACACATATTTTCACATAAGTTATACAGAATATAAAATTTCATATATAAAGTGTACAGATGTCAATCCCTTAAAGCCAAAGGTTCCTGCAAATCTTTACAATACAAAACTTGCTGATGTAGCTTAAATTGTAAATGTCTGAAAATATGGGTAAAATGCAAGCATAATGAATGCAGCGTTAACCTCAGCAGCAGAAAAATACTGCTGTATTTTATGCACTTTTCATAATTCTATCTGGCAGTTATTCAGAATTTCAAATGAAGTTAGATTGTTTTAGTCATGTTACATGCTTTCCCATGCATACGACATTCAAGCCATGAAAAAGAGCAGATGCTTCCTCTAATAAATAACTCACTGTGACAAAGAATATACACAAGTCTACATAATCTGGTTTATGCAAATGCTAATGGTTGTGTGTGGAAATGCAGCATAATACAATAACTGGTTTAATAAATGATTCTGAACAAAATGCAATTACAAACTAGAAAGTAATTTCCAGGTTAAATATCTTCCTATTTTTTCCACTGTTTTCATGAACAACGTTAAATAAAAAAACATGTCTTGTTTGAATACCAAGCTACAGGAAAATGCCTGTTTAAAATAAAGGCTATTATATTAAAAAGATAAAATGAGCTGAAACCATAGCACCATGGAAACAATACTTCTCTGGAAGTTGCTTATGCTCTAACACCTAGGTTTTAAACACACAGTCACGCGAAAATGCAGTTAGCTCAATACATGAGACAAATATTGGTAAATTAAAAATTTTGGGATGAAAGAATTAAGAATAGGATATTACACACTACTAAATATGATAATAAACCAGTAATTAATCTTTGCCAAAGTATTCAGGTAACATTTCATACCCAGAGCTTCATCTATGAAGAGGGCCAATATAAACATTAGTTTTCATACAACACTTTATCTAGTAAGAGATAAAATAACTCAGCAGAAAGGGAGAAGTTTGGGCCAAAAGATCTCTCAGAAGGCAAATGAAGAGGTTCAGAAGAGTGTCACAGTTTCAAGGTGTCAACTTCAAAGTTCAAAACACACAGGACAACAAGAGGTTGGCACCTACTGCAGTCAGAAGAAAGAAACTGCTTTCTGCTTTCCCTGAGACTGATAAATACACATGTTCTTTGTCAGGCTCTGGACTTCACGTGGTCACAGCATGAAGATTTGAAGGTGGTTACGAAGGGACATTTTACACAGTATCAGTTTGTTCCATAATCAGACCTCTTCAAAAAAAACTCAAAAAGTGCTTTCTTATTTTCTTATTGGTAAAAAAAGGATCACAACAGTTTTACAGATAGAGTGATAGATTCCTGACTTACAGAGATCCCAATAGTATGTGACTAACTACTGACATTCATTTTGAGCATCACTAAAACTTTTTTGAAGTCACCATTAAACCACTTTGGCCTAAGCCAATAAAAGAAATATTTTTCACTTTTGGTTAAGTTTTTGAATTGTGCCAGAGAGAAGTTGTGAAATACAGACAGACTGAATGAGACTTTATAGTTCTGCTGATGGACCAGAAAGCATGCTACTTCTCCCCTACTTGAAGGACCCATTGGTGTGGTCCAGCTCTTAACTTCTGTCTCCTACTCTACTAAAATTTCCCAACCTTAGGCTTCCAGTAGAAGCAGCAAACATGAAGGAAAAATAATCCCTCATATTACAAGGGTCAAAATCACAGAAAATGTTAGATATTTAGAAACCCTGAAAAGGTTCTGCAAATGCAGAAAAAAACAAACACACCACTCTCAGTTAAGCAGACAGGCTGAAATTTTCTCACAGTATATAGCTTCATTCCTATGAATTACTGTGCCAGTAAATGAAAAATATATGGGTTGCTATGGAGGGAAGAGAGGATTTGAGTACACCTGAGTAGATCTGGAAGAAAAAAACCACGTCATCTGTGTGAATGGTAATTTTCACTATTAACATAAAGCAGAAAAGAACCCTAGAACTGCAAAATTACTTGACTGGAGGACATTATATAATTATATAATCTTCTATAATGAGACATTATAGAATAAAATTTGTTTGAAAATAAAATTTTACCACCGAAGTGTGTTATTCCATTATCTGTTGTAAATAATCTGTATTTTTTTTTAAAAAAAGTCTGTATCTGCCCATGCATCTGGTTCTGATGTCACATAAATACTCACAAACTTACACAATAGAAACCAATCACTTGGTGCTATACACAAAGAGTTTAACAGAAGCTACAAAAACCTCATTTGCTATTTCAGGAAAGGGAATCTCCCAGGTTTAAAAGTTTTCCAGTTCGATACTGAAGAAATAAAAATTTAATTATATTTTTTATAAAAATGGTTATTGCAACAGTGTGAGCCAAGACTCTCTTAAAGGAAAACCCTCCTACACACACTCCTACAGTAAAACAGGAAAAACAAGAAAATGTTTTTCCAAATGTTAAAGTTGAAAATCATATTGTCGAAAATTAACAACTTCATGGTAAATTCTATCTTTATCTGGTATACAACTGAAGAGAAAGTGAGATACAAAATCAATGGGAAAAAAAAATAATTATTCTTTAAAGGTTCCAGGATGCGTGCAAAGTTTGTAAACATTAGTTCTTTCTAAATAAATAGGAGCAAATAACCTTTGTCTACAGTAAGGATGGTATTTCAGCAGTGTGAAAACTGAACCTAACGGTGAGAGACAGGAGAGAAATTAAATTCATACCGTAAGCTAGAATAAGTATTTAAAAACTTTAAAATATATATTTCATTACAGCACAAGAAATATGTACAGTAGTAGTAGACAAATGTTAATAGAATGTTCCCCATATCTCCTACATTCTTAAAGAGCCCAGAAATTTCCTATTTCGAGTAATACTTCTGAATGGGACCCTATGAACTGCTGCTTCCGGGCCAAAAACATGCCAAAAAATCACTAGCATTCACAACATGGATATTTAGCTTTATGGATACAAAAAGTTCCATCACCCAGTGATATCTTATTATACTTTGGCAGTTTTGTAAGGACTGACTTGGCCACGTTGAACTCAAGTTAGCTGAGAGTGAAACATAAGGACAATACATCAGTTTAGTTACCCCATTCACCACTCATCACTGAAGAAGAAACATTCAGCTAATGAACACGCCACTTCCTTACAACTCTTTAAATAAGGAATCCTACTGTTTTATGCCAAAGCTCTACTGCTTTAAGTGCTACTATAATGATTTTTATGATATGATAATCTACTTATTTATTGCAAATACTCAGCCTTAGTTATTGCATAATGGAAACTGAGAATGTGGGGATTATATAAAATGAAGTGAATAAGGATTACAAGGGAAGCAATGTCACATTTTCAATGAAATTTGAACTTAGAGAACTTTAATAGGTTCACTGAAAGATTCCGGTTTCAGAACAGCTACCACAGAAACATATATCAGGTCGTGATCAGTGGAGCAGAATCTGACTGGAGGCCTGTGACTAGCGGTGTTCCCCAGGGCTCGGTGTTGGGTCCAGCCCTGTTTAACATCTTCATTGACGACCTTGATGAGGGAATAGCATCCACCCTCAGCCAGTACCTGATGATACAAAGCTGGGAGGAGTGGCTGACACGCAGGAACACTGCGCTGCCATCCAGAGAGACCTGGACAGGCTGGAGAGCTGGGCAGGGAGGAACCTAATGCAGTTCAACAAAAGCAAGTGTAAAGTCTTGCACCTGGGAAGGAACAACCGTTTGTATCAGTACAGGCTGGGGGATGACCTGCTGGAGAGAAGCTCTGTGGAGAAGGACTTGGGGATCCTGGTGGATGACAGGTTGGCCATGAGCCAGCAGTGTGCCTCGGTGGCTAAGAGAGCCAATGGGATCCTGGGGTGCATCAGGAGGAGTGTGGCCAGCAGGTAAAAGGAGGTGATCCTCCCGCTCTACTCTGCCCTGGTCAGGCCCCACCTGGAGTATTGTGTCCAGTTCTGGGCTCCCTGGTATAAAAAGGACAGGGATCTCCTGGAAAGAGTCCAAAGAAGGGCTACAAAGATGATTAAGGGCCTGGAACATCTCCCCTATGAGGAAAGGCTGAGTGAGCTGGGGCTGTTCAGTCTTGAGAAAAGAAGACTAAGGGGGGACCTAATTAATGTTTATAAATATCTTAAGTATGGGATGCAGGGGGAATTAGCCAGCCCCTTTTCAGTGTCTGTGGAGACAGGACAAGGGGCAATGGCTGCAAGTTGGAGCACAGGAAGTTCTGCACCAACATGCGGAAGAACTTTTTCACAGTGAGGGTGACAGAGCCCTGGGACAGGCTGCCCAGGGAGGTGGTGGGGTCTCCTCTGGAGATATTCAAGACCTGTCTGGATGCCTCCCTGTGCAATATGAGCTAGGGAGCCTGCTTTGGCAGGGGGGTGGACCTGATGATCTGTCAAGGTCCCTTCCAACCCCTACAATTCTATGATTCTATGATATCTATTGAGCCAGAATTCAGGAATTGTGCCCCAGATCTGCAGTCACACTAGCTGTATGTAATACTTTCACTACAAGTATTCTAACTGCTGTGAGACCTTCCTTCACATGCAAACAGACTTCCATGTCAATGCTTCCAAAAAACAAAGTGGTAAAAAGTACACAAACTGCTTTGCCAGGTGATTCTATTGCTGTAGGTTTTGAACCAACTGATTTATTATATTTCTAAAAATTTGTATCTCCACTAGAAAATAGCAATTTAAATGCTTAAAGTTTACATACACTCAAGAATCACAGACTGGCTTGGGTTGGAAGGAACCTCAAAATTCATCTAGTTCCAACCTGCTGGTATGGGCAGGGCCACCTTCACTAGGCCAGGCTGCCCAAAGCCCCATCCAACCTGGCATTAAACACTTCCAGGGAGGGGGCAGCCACAGCTTCTCTGGGCAACCTGTACCAGGGCCTCACCACCCTCACAGTAAAGAATTTCTTCCTAATATCTAATCTAAACCTACCCTCTTTCAGCTTTAAGTCATTGCCCCTTGTCCTCTCACTACACTCCCTGGTGAACAGTCCTTCTCCCACTTTCCTCTAGGACCCCTTTAAGTATTGGTAGGCTGTAATTACATCTCCCCAGAGCCTTCTCTTCTCCAGGCTGAACAAGCCCAACTCTCCCAGCCTGTCTTCATAGGAGAGGTGCTCAAGGCCCCGGGTCATCTTCATGGCCCTCCTCTGGACTTGTTCCAACAGCTCTATGTCTTTCCTGTACTGGGGACCCCAGAGCTGGATGCAAAAATCCCATATTTCATGTGGAACTGCCTGGAGCCAGACAACAGGAAATACTTAGCAGTGAAACTTTCTGGGTCGAAAATGAGGTTCTAGCCACTTAACAATCCAAACTGTGGAGTTTCTTCTTTGTTCTTCTTTGGACATACAGTCCTGATGAGAAATAATTGTCCTTAGAAGAAAGATGTTAAGATAGCTATCCTTAAGGGGCAGCTGAAAAATTGTTCATACACTTTTACAATAGAACATTATTACATTCAAAAGAAACAAAAAAGCTACACCTAATCCATCCACTTTAGAACTGGGCAGAAAGGAGTGACAAAAGGCCCTCTGCTTTATCAGCTCTTTACCCTCTGTAAGTGCCCTGGTGTTTAATTTGCATATAGATTTAGCACAAATCTAGGCATGCAGTCAACCATATCCCTCCATCTCTCATGCTGGCTGGCTTCCAGTGGCTTCCTGTTTAACATAAAAGAGCAATCAATTAAACACCTTCAGAGGTGTCCACACTTTCTCATTGATACAGGGAGCACAAGTAGCCAGATGAGTTTCTCAATGAACTTTCTGCTGTTAGTATTTATTCATCACAACACAAAAACAATGACTATAAAACCAGTCTGTATAAGGCAGACATCAGGCACCTGTCCACATACAAATGGATTACAACAGTCTACTGAAAAAGCTTTATGTCTATATAGAACTTAAGCATCTGCTAAAGATAAAGGCTGATTAGGGACAAAACTAGTCGGTTGTAAGTCCTTGGACAATTAGACTAAAAAGCTGGGTGAGAGTTACAGACTTAATTTCACTAAATTCAACATTAGGTAGAATTAAATGGGACTTTGCATTGCCTAAAGAGTTAAGTTTCCTCTTTTTTTTTTCTTCCACCCCCCCCCCCCACGTTATAAAATGTTGTGAATCAAAAATTAGGATGCTATAAAATTATAGCACCTCCAGTATAGTATAGTTAAATTGATATTGTCAAGTTATTAATTTACTTCAATTCCTTCACACTTACATCCCTTCTGTTAAAAAACTGCAAAATGTCTGATGGACTATTCTGGTTATACAGAGAGGCATTTATAATGTGGCTTTAAATAAGCTATGACCCTCTTTTTGTAAAGTAACACAACTATTCCCTATATTATTAGTAACATTACTGTTACTTCTATTTGTTGTAGTGATATTTTATGGATCAGGACTGCTTACTGGTTCTGGAAAGTGAATGGAGCATTTGTGCTCTAATGCAATACAAGCAATTAACACCATTTGAGGTAGAAAAAACACAAACCTCATTTCCTAGCAATTGTTTTTCTGAGAGGCCTTAAAGTGAAAAGATGTATTGACTGGAACTGGCAGATCACATCTGCTATCCATAAACAAACCCCAATTACTTTATCATGAAAACATGCAACAATGTAGTTTTACCTATTTCTATTTCGTATCTCCACTATGGATTCTCCCTAGCCTTAGTTTAACTTTATTTGACTTCCAATTCATGACCTCAACCTAATTCTGAATTATTAACAGTGGAAAAATCATAACTATCAGTTTCAGATCTTAGGAATCACAGCCTTATACTGGGTTTGGATTTTTTGTGAACATATAAGTGTCCCATGATAAAGTACTGTATACATGGAAGCCTCAATGGGATTAAGCACATTAATGCTTATGCTTAAGTAGGCTTAAGTAATTTGTTGGATCAGGATTTATCTCATTTTCAGACTCAGTATAATGGGTAATGGAAGTTTTGGGTGAAATAGAACAGCCATGACATTAAACCCAAGGCACACAATTTCTTTTGTACAGCGAGAGAGGATTCACAGTTACAGACTACAAAGTTGTTCTTTTTAAATGCTCAGTTGTCAGTCAGGTCTTTTCTTCAGATAGAAATCAGATTCTATTAATTTTACAGACTTCTCCAGAGACTTACTCTATGAAGCCATGAATTTCACAAGTTTTGAAAAAAAACCCAAAACCCTCTCTGTTTCCAGTATTAGCTTGTCAGTAGTTCTCAAATATATTTGTACCTCCACCCAAAAAATCCAAACCTAAAACCCCCCAAAAAGTTGCTGGGCTCAGAAAAAGTCCCAAAATGTCAAGTGCCTTTAAATAGCCCTTCACAGGACTGCAACCTTACCACAGCACGGCTTAAAGGCTAATCTGTGTAGTAAATCCATGTACTAATCACAGTGCCCAGGTATCAGCACCCAACTGATCTCTTAACTCCAGATATCTCAAATACCAGCCTTTTTTTTTTAACCTATAAGATTTTCTTTCTGTTACTATCACAGAAATATCAAATACGAAGCATTTATGATGGCTTTTTTCCCCAGAAAATTTAATACTGAACACTAAACCCAATCTAGTCAGAGTAACTAGATACTTCTACATGAGTTTTCAAGCATACTGCTTTTAATATTTCGATTATGAAGCAGCTGAAGTTTAATCATTAAATTTTTACCACAAAGTTAAACTTTCTTCATGTACAAAACTATTTGCTATGCATTACTGCTCTCCATTTGCTGTGCAATTCAAATGGATTATCTTTTTCAAGCACTTGGTTAGGCAGTACTGAAAGCAAAAACATTCCCTGAAAGCATGTCTTCTTGTTACCACTAAATTGCAAATCGCAAAATAACAAAACACAACATTTTAATACTATTTAAGATCTTCCCAGTGGAACATTGTGCCATATTTCAGTTGGGAATGTGAGTGTTCAACATTAATTTCTACGTTGAGTATCTTTAATAGCAATTAAAGTTCATCTTGTAAACCAGTATGGTCATCAATAGTTAGATGATTTCTGACATATATCAAAAATTCCAATGTTATTTGACACCTCTCTTCTTTCTCTATCTCATCCCATTTAATTTTGCTATTTCATGACCACACCAAGAGACAACAGAGACCAGCAGTGCCCTGATTTATACAGTGCTGGACAGGGACAGTCAGACTTTCCCAAACAGTAATTTAGAAACAGAAAAGAGTGGAGTTCAGTCCTAGTATTTTTAAGAAATTAGCTCAGCTGAGGTTATATGTCTAGAATTTTACAGAGATTTATAGAATGTTGCTGTTTATAAGCATACAAGAGAAATCTCTGGAAGTCATGTTGTTCAAACTTTCAGTCAAAGCAGAGCTATCTTAACCCTTATGTTGCTCTGGGTCTTGTCCAGTCAATTCTGAAAATACTCAAAGATAAATAGATTTCATCATCTCTGGCTACATTACATATCCATGTAGAGGTGTCTAGATGATACAACCAGCACAGTAAAAATGTATTTGCCACAAGACATCTGAAGTCATGGGCAACTGGAAATGAAGAAGCTACATGCTGTATGCAAGAACAAAATGCTTAGCCTCACTCCTTAAAACACAATCAGTAAATGTAGCATAGCACTAAAATAGGCCACAATTTTTTTCAATATATTTCCCATCACTGTGCAGCAGGGTATAATCATCACCTGCTGATTCTTTCTAGGCAGAATACATATTGCACTTTTCAGTAGCTGCTTCAGTGTGTGGGTGGCATGTTCCTGAAATTACCAATAAAACTTCAGCTTACTGCAGAAGAGACAACACTGCAAATCAAGGGTTTCACAGAAATTTTTTTTTTACAGGTAACATAGTTGTCCATGTCAACCCCATTTAAGTGAACTCAATTTAATCTACTAAGTTAAGTATAAAATAATAATATCTTTCACTGAGGGATAGAAATTATAGGAAAATATTATGGCTAAGATTAAAATCTCACTTTGGCTATTCATGTTTTGCCAAACTTTTCCTGGCTAACAATGGTCATCCCTGGAAAAGGATTCTCCCTCTACCACGTCTATATCATCACCTATCAAATTACTACATCACCAAAGAAGGTAACAGGTTTCCTTCCCTGTAACAAATACATCAGATACTACCACAAGACCTTCTATTTCTAATTTTGGTAAAGTTTAACGGTAAGTAATATTAACCAAATTTGTTTCTGTACCAGTCTAACTTGAAATGTTCTTTCACTGAATGCACTGAGGGGTAAAGTTGTTTGTGAAGGGTGACACCATTTCTTGGGTCCATGATGTTAAAATACTTTAGCCAATAGCATTTAGTTCAAAATAGACTCTTTAGGTTTTGTTGGGTATTTTTTATTATTAAAGAGCAGAAAAAGAAATAATCCTTCTTTTATACTCCTTCTTCTGCACCTCGGACATTGGAAAACTTACTGTAACAGTCGCATTGAGCTTAAAATGTAGGAAAATTTTTATATGCAACTGAAAACAGCAGTCATAACTGAAAGAATACATTAAAATGAAAATAAATAATGACCAATAGTTTTCCCAATATTAAAATTCTCCAGACGGAGACTACATAGAGTCATGCTGTCTCTCTCCAGAAAATATAAGTACAGATATTTTTCTAGGAATAGACTTGGTCTTTATGTGCAAACTGAGTTAGCTCCTTATTTAATTTCCTAGTTCATATCTCATGTGTCCAGAACTGTCTTTGCAATTGTAAACATAAATGCAACATAGTAATTTTCAATGTCCTGGTTTTTATAGAATAACCTTAACCCACTTCTACAATGCAAACACAATACAAAATTCCTTCCCATTAAAAAATATTTTTAAAAATTATATAAAAAGAAATACAGACATCATCATTATCTGAGAGTCAGACATGAAGCACATAACTCTATTAACTAATGCATCAAACTGCAAACATCTCTGTCATAGCCTATACTGATAAAGAAACAGTATTATATGCAGTTTAACTCCTAAACATACAGTCACAAGTCCACAGTTTCTAGAGTTCCTACCACTAGAAATCCTGGAGTTGCATAAGCAGAATACAGATCAGTCTTAAGTAAATGTGAAGGTCTCCCAAATGTTCACTGCTTTGGAAAAGATGAAAATTTGTCATTAAACTAGAAATGCACAGCTTCTTTAAACTTTAAGGTCTTTTTTAAAGTTGAGGTAAAAATCCCATATCTGTCTATGTTTTAGTAAACAGACGTGCTTCTTGGCAACTGGCAACATGAAGACCTAAAGTTTTCAAACAGAAGTTCAGTTTTTCCCTAGCAGCTGTGCTGTTCTCTTTACAGATACTTTCAGTTTGTAATAGTTAGACATATGATCTTCCCGGATGGCCATCACACCCAACACAGGGAATAACTGTCAGGATTTTTAAGTAAACCATACAACAATTCAAGAGACAGTGCAGTCAAGCTGATCCAGCAACTTCCTGAATGGGACACATTTAAACCTACTTTATCTCACAATTACTTTAAATCACCATTAGGAAAATATGCTGGCATGGTTGTCAAGATTAAGGTGTGAAGACGGCTTGCTTTAAACTGATGACTATGATCACACAGGCCTCCGCACCATCCATCTCTCTGACACTGAAGATGGCCCTGTATTTATCTCTATACATCAGGCCTTGTTTGCTCCTTTAGCTGAGAAACATTTAAAGGACACTATCCATCAAAAAAAAAAAAAAAAAAAAGAATGAAAACTAGAATGTTTCACACATTTGGACTATACTGCTTTATTCCAAAGAAAATGTGAGCATGTATGTGTGTGGGTACTGATAAACTTTGTAAAATAAATACATTAGGAGCTGAACAGTAAATTAACCTACCCTGCTGAATAGATTATTAAGACCAAGAAACAGTTCTATTACTGTCACACAAGAGTGCTCGACGCTTACTTATTATATTCCTTACCTCTTTCTTACCTTGGGGCCCTTAACCAATCGATAAAGCAAACAAATGTCCTCAAACTGGTCTTTGTTCATTGCTTCCTAGTAATTTTCCAAGACCTATGTTTGGACAAACTAGAAGAGAGGAGCTACCCTTATCCAATCTTCTAAGTTTTTGCCATAAGGAGACTTCATTGGGGAAATTGCCAAAGTATTCCAGTAACTTCACCTCCAGACCTGAACTGCTTAATGCCTATTTCACATTTAAATATAACAAGACTGTGGAAGTTAAGGTGCTGTCTTGTCCATGAGAGCCAGGAGTAAGACTAACAAACAGGCACAGCACTCTACAGAGCCTGGGCCCTACTGTTACTCGTGTTGTCCCTGTACTTCATAGGTTTTTACAAGTCCTTGCTGCTTTTACAGCATGCAGCATTGGGAATCTTCAGGATATGGTGGAATACTCTGTCTATATAAATGCCAGGTACAACATGCAGCTATAAAAACAGGTGAAGTATGTTCACACACATATATGAATAACCTGTATATAAAGCGCATCCAAAGCAATCTAGTACATCAGTTCCTTCTTGGTCTTATTCTTCTTTTCTGCAATACTAGGTCAAATAACCATGACATTTCAATTCAGCTTCCATTTAACAGTTTTATTAGTATCTGTCGCAGTTCTGAGTGCAGCAATAGGTCTTACTGTCCTTGAACAGCCTCACCTAGCTCCCATGCCCATGGACACAGGAGCCGCATTTCAGCTCAGGCCTGTGCCCTCAATTCCTGCCTGACAATGCTGTATCTCTAACTGCCACATCTGTGCCCATCAGCACATTTGGGCCAACAACCCCAATGATCTGGACCCTGACTTGCAGACCACATTCCCAGCTTCACTTCAGGCCTTCTTCATCACCATAGTAATTCTGTTGATCAGCTCTGATTAACCTTACCAGGCCTAATTCCAAAACCAACATGTGGACTGATTTTCTGTCTTGGCATTGGACATGCCTCAAGATCATGAACTCTCCTTATATACTGTGATCAGGGCTGCCCCCAAACACCATCCCCCAAGCTTGTCCTGATCAAGCCCCAGCTGGGTAAGGACCTGCCCTGCCACTCCAGGCAGCCTCTGTTGCTCCTGACGTACTCGCCCCAGGGAGTAAAACTCACCAGTTGTCAGTGCACAATGACAATATCCACATACAAAAATTTTTCCTTTGAATAAAGCCAAAAAACACGAAGCTCTAGTTTTCATTACATTTTCTCTTTTGACTAGTGTCAAGAACTGAATGTTCTTCCATCAAGGAACAGAACATGGTGTAGCTCATCTATATACATGTACAAGAAAATACAGGCTTTGCTTGTGCTAGGGCTTAGTTTGGGACCAGGTTTTTAAACTCACCATGTCCCAAAGTTCTCTTTATGACTTTGTCTCAATGTTAATTTGCATTAGAACAAAATGTCCTTGAACATCTGTGACCTATCCAGATAGGAATACACTATCTATATAGAAACACACTGCCTTCCTGTGGTGGTTGAGCCCTGGCTAGAGGCCAGACGCCCACCAAAATCAGTCTATTGCTCCCCTTCTTCCCTCTCGTTCGCAGCACAAGAGGGGCAGGGACTGGGGAAAAGGGGGTCTCGGTAACACCTTCCCCCCACCCCTCCATTCTAAAGCAGACTTCCCGTTCAGCCATGATTTTGCTCCCTTCTTCCCCTCTCCTGCTCACAGCACAGGACAGGGGGGCAGGGACTAGGAGATGGGGGCTTTAGTCAGCCCCTTGCAAGATGGTTTCCTTCTCGGCCGGGATGGGGGCATCCATTCCACACATCCTCCCCCTGCTGCACCGTAGGATCTCACCCACAAGAGACAGTCCTCCACAGCAAATCTCTTCCCAACGGGCTTCATCTCTGCTATGGCAGGCAGCAATAGATCACAGTGTCTCTCAGTCCCAGTACTCCACGGGGCTATAAGGCCTCCTCCAGCAAACCTGTTTTGCTCATCTCTGTAGGTCGCTTGTGCTGGCAGGGGCTCATCCCAACATAAGTCACGGCATCTTCTCTATGTCTCCCCCAGCTCCATCCACCGGGCAGGTCGGGTCTCTGCTTCCTCCATGGGTCCTTTCCTCCGGCTACTCCATGTGCTTCTGCTCGGGCTGCAGGGGCATCTCTCTCCCTCCGGCACCCGAGGCGATTTCCCCCTCAGCCTTCCTGGCCTTTTGTGTCTGTCAGCTGCTTACATTTATATGCAAATATGTATCACAATGCCCTTAACGGGCCAAAATTGCGGTGGGTGTTCTTCGCACTCCATGTTCTGGTGGAGTCTTTGTCTCCTATATGTGATTCTCAGAGGCGCTATAAGCAGGCTGGCAGAAGATTCTAGCAGCCATTTTCTGTAGCCCCTGGCCCTCTCTCTCTCTCAGTAGCCAACTATGCAAAACTGCGACACTTCCCTGGGAATTTGTGATCTTGTCTTTAGAAAATGCATCATGCCCTTACTGGTTATGAAGCTTCATCTAGAACACAGAGGAAAAAGCAGCTATATTTTGGAAGGGTTTTTTTTTGTTTCTATTTTTAATCTATGCTGGTAGGAGCACCTGTCTTGCACAAAACAATACAAAAAATAGAGTAATCACAGGAAATAAGAGTTTCAGCTTTTTTTTCTTTTAGAGATCCACATCCATAGCCTCTATCTATTAATAGATTATAGGCTTTGCTGATATGGGGGTACTTTCAAATTTTTTATATTTGAAGAGAATTTTGATTGAGGTTGAAATTTGACCAGTTGAAAAAGCATTCAAAAATTACCATAACTCTGTAGTATGCAGGTTATGACATTCCACATAAACTGTCATAAACATGTACAAGCATAAGGCATGGACCAGAATTTAAGCTCCTTTAAGATATAAAAGATGAAAAAGCTTGTTGAAACTCAGATTGGGAAGAAACAGTCAGCTGCAGATTGGATTGCAGAGGCATCAGTCTCACACTACAACTGCAGGAGTGATACAGGTTGACATTTAGGACCTCTGGCATGTACACTCAGTAACCAAAGGTCTGACAACTAGCCAGGCTGTAGCTGTGTATCTAGAGCTCTATTGCAGCTATTGCTACAATTTACAGACTGCAGGCAATGTGGTAGTAGTACAGTCTTACAATCTGACTCTGTGGCTAGCAGTCAGCAGGTTTGTGGTCAAGGTCAGTCACTGTGCTGAAGCCTGTGTTGCTACATCTGCAGTGCTATCGCTGTCTCTGCTGTGACTGCTTCAAGAAGAGCGTAAACAAAGCTGTAGTGTCAACCCAATTAACTGCAGAACTCAAATGTAGCTGATTACGCTATTTCTACCTCTAAATCTTCCCATTCTACACCGAACTCAATTATCAGCCTCTCTCATACTAATTCCTCATGTAAGATGGTCAATAATAATGACACTACAATGCTTGAGCTCTTTTTTATCACTAGCAGGCATTGCTCAAAAATATTTTTTAAGGATCGTATCTCAGTTTTCTTTCAAGTACTTTACCCAAAGCACAGCAAGATGTCTCCAGCTAAATGTCATACTTTGTCACATAATTCCTATTTCTGTGGCTATTCTGAGATAAAACTATATTCTTTCACCCCACGTCTTGGACAAGAAGAATGTTGTAATTTTATGATGTCCAGAACCACAACCATTAAAAGCATTAAAAATCTCGCTGGTTACTGTAGGAAGATTTTACAGGAACTGGAGATCCATGCAAGAGGACCTATCATTCCATTTCTAAAAGCTTTGTCTAGGTTTAATTGCCGTGTCATTGCAGAGTAAACTGTTTCCAATCAAGCCTCCAATGCAAAAATTTGAGACTGCTGTAGAACCACTTTTGGGGTTTATATCTTTAAAAGTTTTCAAAACTGTGCTGATACTTAAGATTATTAGCAATTCTGGAACCCGTAGAAGATATTCAGTTACACAGGTGGAAAAAAGGCTTTTCTTTTGTACGTACTGAAAGACAGAAAATACAGAAACTGAAATTTCCTAAGAAAGGTTTTTTCAGCTATAAAATACTCCTTGGTAGAAGTAAACATTTCTCATAAAAATTTGCCTCAGTTTTACCAAGGATGGAATTTTTGCCCAAAAAGAAGGATTAGTTTCAGGAAAAAAGCAATAGCCTCACATTAACCTTAAATCATAGCCTACAAATGGAATTCACTCTCTGCTAAAATAAGAAAAGGTGTTTTAACTTTCAAGCTGTCAAAATCCAGCTGGGTACCCTTGCTCTCTAGCTTTGTTTTTCATTTTCAGGGTGGATGAAGCTGCTTGTTAGCTTCTGTCTGCTGTAGAATTAGGCTCTTTCTAAAGCCCTGGAATTTTTACAAGACATATATTTACATCAATCTCTTCCAGGACTTCTCTAATTGCGAGACAGTTGCTTATTCTGAGAATAACTTTATTACTGTTATCTTACATTTTAAATGATATCTGCAGAACAATTTACAGAGAACTTTCTACAATAGCCCTTTTGAAAATGACACTTCCCAGCACAGTATAGACAGAAATGACATAGTGCATGTCAGAAGTATCTGCAGCCAAGTTTTTTTTTCCATAAAGGCAATAAAGAAATCAAGTTTGTCAAAGACAGAACTACTCTTTACTTTGGTATATTGAAAACAGCCCATCAAGTCACAGACAGACACTGCCATAATCTCTCCTAAAATTCACTGACTTTACTCTTGTGCCTCTGTGTATATAAACCAAGAATCAATCTTAATGTTTGTTCTCCTTTGATGTGTGAACACAGTATATTCATGTAATTATAAAATCTATATCTAACTAGAACTGGAAAAAATAACTTCTTGTTTGTTTTCAAGAGTAATCGATAGATTCTCTTCTCTATTTTTGGATCACTAGTAGAACATGGATTTTACAACATGACAAGTATCCTTATCTCATTGTTTCTTTATGATAAAGTCTGCATTTTCTCATATGTTAGTGGACTGACAGGAGTATCAGGATCAAATTTTTGTACTTCTACCAAAAATATGCAGTTGAACATTATACCTATTGTAATTTGTTGGCCCAATTAAAGATATTGGTCTTAATCTAAAACCAGAAATAATTAATTTGTGTTCTCAATCCCTTAGAACAAGATGTTCTCTGCTGCATTCTGAAGTACTGTGAAAGATCCGACAGATTAGCTAGCAGCTTGAAAGACTGGATGCAGTGATGGCAACACTTTATGAACTGAATTCACCGGTTTATAATTCGGAGATTTTTCACTGCTTTCTTTTCTTCCATTAAAGAAAAACCCCAATAAAGACACAAAACTATCACTATCTTCAATTTTTATGGAGAGAAACAATCTAGAAAGGTGATTTGTTGTTTCATAAATGAACATATATGTGTTATACCCCTTTTTGTACCCAGAATTAAAAATCTTATTAGCTCTCAGAGCAAGAAAAATGACATATTGTAAAGTTGAGTATAAAATTTAAGTACAATGAATAAAACTAATTCCGGAGTAACAATCTTAAAACTTACTTTGTTCTTGAATGACTATCTCTTCATAAAACAGATATATCAAAAACCAAAGCTAAATTTATTCTATTTTAAGTGCATTCTTTGTTTTTATAACATACTTTACATATACCTTACACCAAAAAGAAACAAGGAAAACAAAACTGGTTTTTAAAATTGCAAAATCACTCCAAAAATAGCATATATGTTCATCGTAGGAAACATGACAATAATCAAACCATTCGCAATGCATATTTAAATAAGAAAAGTTCCATTTAAGAAATATTTTTTGAAACAAATTCTTAAAAATGAGGAACTAGTAACTATGGCCCTTCTATTGTAAATCAGGATAGTTCCGACAGCTCTGCACCTTGCCAAATGTCTGAAATGATAGATAGTATGAACAGCTACTGAGAGGGGAAAGGAATATAAAAGCTCCTTATAAAAAGACAGGGCAGTGCTCATTGTTATTCAAGCACATTAGTTGCTGTATCCTGTTTCCATTGACTGCAGTGGAAGCTTTAGCATTGACTTCAAACAGGTGCAAGTCCCATGAGACTAAAGGGAATAAAACGTACAGTCATGGCATGAAAGCAACAGTGTATAAAGTGTGGTGAGACAGGATATGTAACTCCAATCTGGTACACAAGAATCTGACAAAGCTATTTAAATGCAGTGCCAAGTAAGGATGCAACTGAAAAACCAGACATTTCTAAACAGAAATTTGGCAGGTCTCCACTCAATGCTACAAGAAAAGAGCAGGAAAAATGTTACAGAAATGGGAGTGCTAAACTACACTGGGGAGGGGGAGAGAACAAGGAAGACCCAGAAGCAGCAATAAGTATCATCCTGTTCTGCAGCAATACAATATCACTTGTTCAGGACAGAACTGTTGGCATGTCTTGGTGGATACTGCAGGCTGGTCTGTTCTGAGAATTGTTGGGACCTAGGCCAGAGTATATTACCCATTTATATTTATTCTCCTCTACATCACCATGAGCATTTGAAAATGTTTGGGGACATTTTTGGAACTTACATAATCTTCAAAGAGAAATCTTAGGCTATATTCTTACATCGGTTGAGTTATGCATGATGTCCTCAATTAATTCTATAAAGAAAGTTGCTGAGATGTCATTATATTAATTAGAAGCTGGTCAAAAATAGACTACTTCTCCCAAAGGAAACTCTGTGTCTTCAAATTTTATTTCCAGACTGAATCAGAAGATAAAGCTATGCAACATAAAATCTGCCTAAATGCAGGTAATAAATATCAAACCATCTCAATATTGAAGTCACCTGATCATCTGTTAGAGGAGGATGACCAAACCTTGATGTGAAGACTGAAGGTAACAATTATGAAGGGAATAAGGCAAGACTAGAAATTACTGTAAAAGGTAAAACACGGAAGAGCTAGAGCAGCTCTTCTACAGTCAATATTTTATGATGAAAAGGTAAACATATACCTGTGCAAGCATGGGAAATCCGAGGTTCCTGCATCCATTACAAGGCGTCAATGCCTCCCATAAACCTGAAGGACCACAAGTATTTTCACCTACATCATCTTCTTCTTCCTCTCTTGTTGATAAACACGTTGAAGAAGGTCTCTGTGCATAAAGAAGGAGTATTTTCAAATTCAACACAGTGATATATTGTAAAGAAATATTTTACTTAACAAAAAGAATTCCCATTTGTAAATTCCAAAAGATAAACTGCTATATTAATACAAAATGACTACTCAACTGTCAATCTGCTGTACACACTAAGTTCCATATTGACCTACATACAATTATACAACAAATATGTGTGAACATAATATCATACATTTAAAATATGTATTTATTTTCTTTATTATAAAGCAATAAGCAATTTCTACTTCAGTGTACTTTGAAATTTGCTTTAACATCATTAAATTTAGGATATACCACAGAGGAAAAAGTAACATATATTAAAAAAAATACTATCCTCAAGAAGATAATAATATAAACTAAGGGGATCTTACTTCAGTAGTCATCTCTTGTGTTCAGAAAAGTACAGCTGTACTACATTTGCCTGGATCAGTGCAAGGTTTTGGCAGAAAGAAGATAAATTCCATCAAAAAATGAGGTTTCAATTTTTATTTTATATGTCCCAATAGTAAACATGTTAGCTTATTTTATAGGGGGAAGTATTTAAA
Source organism: Hypotaenidia okinawae (assembly GCA_027925045.1). Lineage (NCBI taxonomy): Eukaryota > Metazoa > Chordata > Aves > Gruiformes > Rallidae > Hypotaenidia > Hypotaenidia okinawae. Next base: position 62,742,650 of record BSDF01000001.1, on the reverse strand, counting down.
AATGACCCATATTATTTATTTTCATCAGCTAAAAGGGATGAAAGGTACGGGGAAAAAGTCATTCAGCTGTGACCATTAAGGCTTCCACATTGGTCTCAGTGATAAGGGAATAATGCTGAGTTTTGCTCAAACCAGTATCCTATTATATTTTTTTTTGACAGCCAGAAATAGGAAGAGTGGACAGTTCCCATTTATTTATGTTATTTAGCTACCCAGAACAGTCCACCCCAACTGAATGAATTGCAGAGGCAACTTTTATTGATTTCAGGAGAAGGAGGAGGAAAGTTAACCCAGTAGTGAATGACTTTTAAAATACCATGTTCAAAAAAATTACAAGAAAAAAAATGTAAATTTTATTCACAACTTGTTTGTCCATATGTAAATTGGAATATATAATAGCTACTCTAGCCTGTTTCACATTTGTCTGTGCAGCCTCCCTGATACTCAGATACTAATGCTTGTTTATCTTAATCTTTCAGAAGTGACTGGATTTTTGCCTGACCAAGATAATGCTGTTTGAGAGAGTGGCTGACCACATCTATTAATCTGGTGGTAACATTAGCTCTAAAGCACTGCTGTGAGGGCCAAGTAAAAAAAATTAAAAGACCCCACACCTAAACTGAAGATTATTTTAGCCAAAAGAATAAAGAAATATGTGGAATGTGCTGCAAGAAAGGGAATGCAGAGGGAAAAATAAAAAAGCAGGGGGAAAGAAGTTGAGAAAAAGCAGCAGTTCTGAAGATGAACACAAGCTGATGGAAACTGTAAGGGAAGCAATGGCACTGCACAAACAGGTACAAACTCAAATTGTGTAACATCCGAGAATCATTTAACCTTGGACTCTTGTGATAATTTCTTAGACACAGATGCCACTGGTGTACCATTTATTTAAGCAGAAAAACATATTTCTAGATTCTATTTCAGCTCACTCACCAAAGCTGAGAAACATATATCCATCACTACTAGTCTGATACCCCTCAGTGAGAAAATGGTTGTTCCCTTGCTGCAGATTTCATGAATCCAGCCATATCTTCTAAAGTTAGGTGGATTATTTCCTTTTTATCTTCAAAGTCAATTTCTAAAACATTCTTAGCATGATATTTCATGAGGTTATTTTGACAGTCAAGTGGTACCACAGAATGTGTTGCCATAGCAACCAATATTCTTACACAGATTATTAACAGGGTTGGGTTAACTCTGCAGTGTGGGTCGTGGAGGACTATTATCGCTATGTATTTGCATAGACAAAGGAAGCAGACTACAGGTCTTTCCCTTCTATTTATGACGCCATCGTCCATGGTGGTTGCCCTAACTTTATGTTTTACATCTGAGAATTGTTGTACCAGAGAATAAAGTGCTTCTTGCCCCCTGGAGTAAGAAGCAAAGAACTGCAGCAGTGCTAGGCACAGGAAAGCATGTAACACAATAGCTGTCACTTTACAAGCCAATGTAAGTGAATTAAGACAAAAGTCACCCAAAAAAGTATAGTCAGTACACCTTCTAAAGGTAGAAAATACACACACACGAGAGAATTTTTTAACACAAATAAAGGAAGACAAATAATGACATTCAATGCATCTGAATCATTCAAGGGAGAGAACATGACAGAAACAGAGTAGAAAAAAAATTGTAGCAAAAATATTACTGAACAATACACAAACAGAATGAGAGAGACTTCTGTTATTTCCATTTGATTTATTTTATATAAATAGCCTAGGAAAGAGTGGGGAATCACACAAATTTAAATTAATGTTGTCGATATGAATGAGAAGAAGTGGGGAATATTATATAGGCAGATCTCCTGATCATTCAGAAGGCAGACCACTTGATGTCAGGTTCATTAGACACACTATTGGAACAAATTGACTACTACTGTTCTGCAACTAGATAACCCAAGTGTGAATTACATGAGACAGGCTAATTTACAGACTACCACAGAGTAGGGTTGGCTTTTTCTGTCCTCAGTGACTGTTTTCTGCCTTCCTGCCTCACTTTCTGTTACTGAGAAAGCCATAAAAAGGAAGCATTAAGGGAAACATATGTGAAGGGGCAAGAAACAGTTATCGCTATCACCTTTCTCACCTATCCCTGCTGCCAGAAGCCCAGTCCTTCCCATACAACAGGTGCAAAGGGATATGGGGGAGCTGCTGCTGGGAGCATTGGCAAAGAGGAATGAAGGAGTTAATAGTTGCATGGGAGAAAGGGGAGGGAGATGTCCACCAGATGAGGTAGAATAGGTTTGCATGTCCTGGTTAGAAGGACGCACCTGGAGGAGACAGGTAATGATACAGAAAGATCTACAGTCCATCCACAGACCTCAGACTGTCACAGAAGCCCATAAAACTCACAATCCAGACCACCCAGTTTCCTGCTATTCTCTCCCAGGCTTCATTCCTTACCCTGAACTCCCTCATTTTTCTGTGCTGTTGTGTAATTTAATTTCACCTCCTCAGAGACCCTTTGGGCATGAAAATCTAATTCTGTGTGTGCTGCTGGGAAGCCTTGAAGTAGCCCTGTGGGGAGAGTTCTAGTGGAACCAAAGTTATTTATGCCTACTTCTCAGAAAAAGAGGAATAAAGAAGAGATATCTGTCACCTAAAGAAAAATAAATACAATTCAGAACATTTTATTTGTGCTTGTTTTGACTCAAAATACCCAAACAAATGTAGGTAGAAAATGCCACCTAGATCATAGTTGCTCAATTAATTGAATTAGACATTATGAAATGGTTAAGTCAACATAAACTCTAATATTAAGTTTTGAAAAGGCCAATTCTGCCTGAGAAGAGACATAAGAATCACAGATCTTCAAAACACAAGACTGAAAATAATAAATTATGTTGGATATAATACATAAAAATGGAAAATTGGTAGGGAAGTCACATTGATAGAATAAAAGAATTAATAATTTTTTGTTTTAATGGAACACTGAATGAAGTATTAAAAATTGCTTACAGTAGTAAAAGAGTAACAATATAATTTCTGTACACACAGAAAAGAGAGAATAATAATATAGCAGCAAGCAAGTGGTAAGGTCTAGCATAAGGACATCGGATCATTGCAATTGGTGGCAAGTTTTCCTCAGATTCTACTGAGCCTGCCACATCACCTCTGATTTTCATATCTGATGAGATACGGTAATGCCTTTGAAAATACAGATATGGAAGTCGTCTTCTTCATTTCTCCATCTACACAAAAGGCAAAATTTCTTCAGTAGGACATGTTAGACCAAAGGATACCCAATTCTGTAAACAGCCTGTTTGTTCTAGTCTGTGTACATCAGATTGGCTATCACAATAACTTGACATCTCTCTCCTCATCTAAAAGAACAAGCCAATATTTAGCAACAGACAGAATGAAGACTACAAACAAAAAAAAGCAGAGAAAATCTGTTCTGCTCTTAAAAGGCAACAGGAAGAGAAAAAGAGAGCACCTTTAATCTTAACTATTAAAGTCACCAAGTTTGCAGCTCAAGAAGCTTTATGCCATGTATAAAACACACTTAAAGTTATGGCTCACTTTACAGATATCAGTGATGTCCTGACTACCATATAACCTCATTATCTAGACAAGTTTTCTCTATGAATACAACAAGTCATACAAAACCTCTGATTTCCTTTTATTCCCTCTTTTTCTCAGTTTTTAATGAAAATTAGTTTGCTTTCTGCCTTGACTTTTATAAATAACATTAGTAGGAAAAAGGTGATTTCATTCCCTCACTTCAGGATACAGAGGAGACTTTCCTGTAGCAGTCCAATGAAATCTAAAACCAACCAAAAATCTTTCTTTACTTTTTGTATCTCTATTTTTGCATAATTTTCATCTGTTTGCAGAAGCTTTGCAAATACCCTTTCAGACAGCATCCACTAGAGAAAGATAGTACCAACAAAACTGTAAAATATATAAAATAACAGGAACTTGACTGTTTCCTGTTGCATCACAGTTCTAGACACTAATGCTAACTACCTATTTATCTTTGAGTATATCACATATTAAGAAAATAAGCCAAGGTGAAATCCAGAAGGCAATCTCCTCCTACTTACAGAAGGTAGAAAGCAACCAGATGTTTGATAAACTAAATGTTACCACTCAGTCTGGAACAGTTAGACCAGAAGGAGGTTTCTTCTGAAGAAATATTTGGGCAGGCACAGGACCATGCAAGTATTTCATATCACTCTAACTGCTGGATTACAGAGGCATGCCTCTTACCTCTCCTTTGCCTGACTCGAAGGATATGCAGTTATGCTGTGAAATACAAGTTAAAAAAAACCCAAACAAACCCAAACAGTTCTACAGTCTAATACTCTAATTTTACACTATACTAAAAACTAATTAAGAGGGAAAGTGTTCCTGAACATCCTCTATAAATTAGGGTAAGCAAGTTGTTCGCTGACGCTGCTGTTCCCTGGCAGCCAAGGCAGGGACAGCCGAGCCAGGATAGTGTTCCTGTGCTCTCAGTGCTCCCTCTGCTGCTGCCCAGGCTGCTCCCAGGGGGAAATACCTGATGGATGCAAAGAGAAAGAAAGGCAGTACTTGAACATAAATTGTACCACCACCCATTACTCTTTTTCCACAGCAGAATCTCTATATTACTCACCATGTCCTTCTGGGACTCATCATATCCTTCTGGGACTCAGTAAAGGGTCCTGACAAGGAGTACATCATTTACAAGATTCATGCTATTTCTTACAGACAAACGAACGTGAACTGTTTTGGTGGCCTGAGCACACTTTTCCCACATTCCCCAAGGCGGCCTTCTCCCTGCTTGGTGTTTTTACATTTTCCATCCTTATTATCTTGCCCTCCACCTTACACCACACATCTGCAGACATTCTTTCACAAAGATGCTCCTAGTTTAAACTTCTTCCATCGTTTAATTCACTATGAGTCTGGTTAGAGTGACTGCACAACCTGCATTCAGCAAGGGAATACCAAGAGAACAAAGATGGTTTGTGTCTGAAGTAGCGGAATGTTAGAGAAGTGTACTGTCTACCTGCCTCTGCCATAATCCTTGTGGGATGCTGAACATGTCATTTAAATTTCTCCAGAATGGTTGTTAGGTTTATGTTGCTTCTTTCCTGGCTGTATTGAAATGATGAAAACAAGATTGCAGAAGCAGCAGGTTACATCAGGAACCAGCATGAGATGTTGTGATCATTTTCAGTGGTGTGTGAGACTAAGTGCTCTGAAAATCCAAGCTTTACAAGCTCCAGACAGGGAAAATCTTGAACTCTACCCCACTGCACATGAGCCAAGCGGCACACAATAGTATTTTCTGACTGGGGCTCCATTAAAACAAAACACACTTTTGTCTGAAGCAGTCAAACACTTTGAACTCAAGCACAGTAATGTCTGAACTGCAGAAGAAAATACTGTTAAGACACCAGAAGGTCAGCTGAGTCATGGTAATTGACTATGTTACAACAGTAAAATGTATTAGCTTTAGGTAAACATGATTAATTCACATATGTGATGAAAAATACATGAATGTGTAGTTACTGCCCCTCAGTGGGCAAGTGGTATTGACACCTATCTTGATGAGCGCCCCAGAAATTAATTATTCTGTCTTTGGAGCAGGATTTGGCAGTATGCAGTAAATATACCCTGGAACTAGATGGCAAGTACAATGTATGCTGAATAATGCCAGAATTATAAAGATGAGATTAGAAAACAAATGAGTACATTTGAATTTCTATTCAATGCAGGGCCTCACATTTCCTTTTTTTTCTTTTAATTCATCCTTACATTTAACATCAATAATGACAATTCTGAATCACTGCACTGCTCATAAAAGGATACGTGCATGCATACATACATATGACATGACAAAATTTTAGGATTAAAAGAAAACCCTGAGATATTAACTAAACATGAAACATCGATCATAAACTAAAACCAGATACCAACCAGGTACCTTTTCTTTCATGGATGAAGGAATTGGCATTTTTCATGACTTAAGATAGCTTTTCACTTGCTAAAAAATAACCATAAAAGAAAAAGCAGACAATCATCAATGTCATGCATTAATAAAAAGCTTTACCTTTGCTGATTTATTTTTCATTAAAGAAAAAAGTTTTTGGACTAAGTGTAGTAAACCGCATAGTGAAGAGTATTTAATCTCTATATAAAAGCCACGGCTAAGATGCTCATATTAAGTGATCTGATATATCTTCAGTGCAAAGCAAAAGACGCTTCAATGTATTTCAGTAAGAATCTTCACTCTTTTTTAACTCCTGCTTAATTTGGCCATGTAGGTGAAGTTTTTCAAATAACAGAAAATTCAATAATTCAATACAGCAAAAAAATTGCAGAGTGGAACACTAAGTGCTTTCAGTAATTATAATTTAACAGTAATAAGAAAGTATTTGTAAAGAATGATGTTGTAGATGGAGTCTGTAGAATTTTCATTTTTAAGTATCTTGGGAAGTATATTCTGCATTTGTTTTTCAGTGTGAAATTAATGGGATGAAGTAGTAGCTACTTGAAGCTGCCGAATGCCCTGCCCAGATTCGAAAAGCACTTAGAACATCACTCTTTTGAACTAGTACAAACTCTATGAAAGCTAAACATTTAATCTGAGCTATCTGTGTAATCTATGGATTAAACTAGTTTTCTTTAATGCAGGGAAATATAGGCACTTCCATAATTTACCTACTTCATCTTAATATCTGCATTTGAGATAGGACTGAATTACCTTCCAAATTAATTTCTCCCTCTGAACATCAGGTAAAATAAAGCGAACCCTTCTTTTAAGCACCTGTCTACCTTTTAGCACGGATCTAATACTCATAATTCAGACTATCTTCACTCTAAGTATCAATCTCAAATACCTAACATCAAAGCACTTCAAGTACTTGATTAACCCAGAAGAAAGAACGTGGCACATTGAAGGATGAAGCCCCAAGACAGGATTCAACCCAGCATGTCGAATAGACTGTGAGGACACCCTATGCTACAGAAATGTATTTCTAGAAATGTCTTTCCATCCCACAGGCATTGCATATATGACCTAAGCTGGCATGTAGGAAGAGTATACACAAATGTAAACTGTGCAAAAAATACAGGAATTTGATAACTTTTTTTTTGGTTGGTTTGGCGATTTGTTGTTTGTTTTGGGTTGTTTTTTTCTTTTGAGTCTTGAAGTTTAAGCACATGAATAGTTCCAATTAAGTTAATGGGATTTCTCATGTTAATGGCAGGCTTATGTGTCTCCCCGAATCAATATGCACATGACTCATTCTGAAATGTGACTCACTGTACCAGTTGAAAAAGAAGAGACTGATAATGAAGGGTATAGGAGCCTGGAGAAAAGAAAAATCAAGTGCTAACATTTTTAGAAATGTTAAATAGAATTAAAAGCTTAAGAATATTTACCTTTATAAAGGAAATATATATATATATATATATATATATATATATATATATATATAAAATTCAAAGTGAAGACCAGTACTTTGGGCTTTAAATGTCACAGAAGGAAAACACTGCTTGGAGAATAGCTACAGAGGCATCTCCATATTTAACATCCCTGTACTATCTGAATGTTATCATGTAACATTTGAAAATCACAGTGCAATGTAATTGCAAAGCAAATCAGCTGTAAAACATGTATTTTTCTTTTTTTAAAGTTGTGAAAGAGAGGGTGGGTAAGTGGGTGGCAAATGATGAAACTTATAGAAAATACATTATTTGTCATGAAATAGAGCGAGCAGAAGGAACAGAAATTAAAGTCAGGGAAAAATCAGGTGGTGAGAGAGTAGGCAGAAGTCATTGCTTTATTACTCCTCCAGTGCACAGTTTTTTATTTAGCATACATATTCCCAGCAAAAGCGTGTTACTGAAAATGTGGTTATTATTCCATTAGCTTGCTTTTGGCTTAATGAAGGACGTAAGAGAAAAATCATACCTGAATAGACAAAGCCAATCAAAGAGGAACTATATACAGCACTGAGTTAGTCATCTGAAGATGAATGCCGGTTAAGAGTGGATAATCAAAAAAGCCTTGAAGAATGTTTGTACTAGATTATCTCCAGATCCACCACTAGTAGCTTTACATAGTGTCACCTACGTACTAAATAGTATATAACAACAACGCAGGAGAACATCTGACAATCAGTTTAAACATCTTGACAGGCAAGTCAGTGTGTTATAGAAGTTGAAGGCCTAACTGGAAAAGATCAGTCAAATAGTAATCTACCTTTTGATCTCAGTAAAACATGTAAGACTGTTCTAGAGGTGCTAGGAAAAAAGATCACAAAATATGCAGAGTACTATCAACTGGGCAACAGCTCTCAACACAGCCTGATTTACACAACAGGTGGAAGTAGGACTCAAAATCTTCACTAGGAAGGCAAAGGTTTTGCTATGACTGGTAGGAGAACCTGCTAGTGTGAAGCTCACATACTGCAAGCTGCTGCTTTTTCCTGTCTTACATAATTAAAACAGTGATTTCACTGCAGTCATCTCAATAACCAGCACTACCAGAAGATGTAGGACACTGGATGTGCTGGCTCATCTGTATTGTTTATATATTTCTGTGGTAGATTCAATATAGTATGTATAGATCTACCACAGTACCAGCACACCTTTAGGTTGTTTTCCAGATATACTCCTAGATAGCTGAAGAGCTAATGCTTAAATTCTTTCTTCAGCCAGTCATCAGATAGTGTCTTAAAGGTCCTGTAAAATACAGATAAACAAGTCAGTCAGTAACACACCCTTATTTAAAACTTCTGCATTTCTTATGAAGTATCTATGGCTATAGAAGTGACCTGTGTGGCTGACACGCAGGAACACTGCGCTGCCATCCAGCGAGACCTGGACAGGCTGGAGAGCTGGGCAGGGAGAAACCAGATGAGGTTCTACAAAAGCAAGTGTAAAGTCTTGCACCTGGGAAGGAACAACCCTTTCTATCAGTACAGGCTGGGGGATGACCTGCTGGAGAAGAGCTCAGTGGAGAAGGACCTGGGGGTCCTGGTGGATGACAGGTTGGCCATGAGCCAGCAGTGTGCCTTGGTGGCTAAGAGAGCCAATGGGATCCTGGGGTGCATCAGGAGGAGTGTGGCCAGCAGGTCAAGGGAGGTGATCCTCCCCCTCTACTCTACCCTGGTCAGGCCCCACCTGGAGTATTGTGTCCAGTTCTGGGCTCCCTGGTATAAAAAGGACAGGGATCTCCTGGAGAGAGTCCAAAGAAGGGCTACAAAGATGATAAAGGGCCTGGAGCATCTCCCCTATGAGGAAAGGCTGAGAAAATTGGGACTGTTCAGCCTGGAGAAGAGAAGACTAAGGGGAGACCTAATTAATGTTTACAATTATCTTAAGCAGGGGATGCAGGGGGAATCAGCCAGCCCCTTTTCAGTGGTCTGTGGAGACAGGACAAGGGGCAATGGCTGCAAGTTGGAGCACAGGAAGTTCCGCACCAACATGCGGAGAAACTTTTTCACAGTGAGGGTGACAGAGCCCTGGGACAGGCTCCCCAGGGAGGTGGTGGAGTCTCCTTCTCTGGAGATATTCAAGACCCGTCTGGATGCCTATCTCAGTGAAATGTCCTAGGGAGCCTGCTTTGGCAGGGGGTTGGACCTGATGATCTGCAGAGGTCCCTTCCAACCCCTACAATTCTATGATTCTATGATTCTTGAGATTCCTTAAACAAAACACCATTTTGGATAGAGACAAGGGCAAGGTATTAAATACATCAATACCCATAAGGAATCAACTATTAATAATAGAAAGAAAGACTACCATAGGAATAAAATATATTTAAAATTTAATATTATTTTTGTCTAAGATTGACTGGCAGTGCTGAGGCTGCTTCTTTGCAGGCTGGGAAGAGTTCATATTCCAGAAATATTGGGCAAAGCACCAATATAAACAGAAATAATAGCAGTATTATTAATAGAAACTGCTCAACTTCAAATAAGTACTGAAGCAAATAAATTGAAGAGCCTCTTCTGAGATTTTCCCTCATAGCCTTAAACTGAAACTTATTATAAATTTAGGAAGGACAGATGCCAAGAGAAAAGAAAATAGATGATCAAAAGTGGTGTAAATCACCCAATGCTTACATCCCTCTGGAAAAGTAAAGAAACAGGTGTCAAAACAGATGCATGCATGGTCAAATAACCCTGATTTCTGCTTCTAATCTCAATTTAAAACTAATACCACTGAACTCAGCCAAGGGTTTCAGTACATAGTGAAGAAAAACTAAGAAAAACTAAGGGGTTCATTTATAGCACACTGTTGATGTGTATTGATTCCATGGAAAAACATTTGTAATGCATAGTAAATATTAGGTAGTTGCCCTTTGACTCTGAATTACTCCTGATCTTACATTTTATAGAGGCATAAGAATCTGGTCCAATCTATTTTCCTGCTATTCATTTTCTTGTTGCTGAGCTTGTTCACAGGGACCGAACAAAACTGCTGACATAATGCAATGAAACTATGTCATGAGTGGTCAGCTCCTTCAAGCCTTAAGGGCAAAAATACTTAATCTTTTTTACATGTCCATTATAAAATAAATAATCTTGTTGCCTTTAGGATAGAAGAAAAATGAAATTGAGCAAGTAGTCCAAAAATGTTGCTTGTTAATTTCAGCTATTAAAAATGTTTTTTAAAAAAGCATTCTGTTGTATTAGCTTATCCTGGGTGGTCATTTTGCCCTGTGAAATATGGCAGAATATTTACCATTAGCCTTACTTGTATGCCTCTTACTAAGAAGCAGTGAAGAAGGTACAGTAGGATTGCTGCTGCTAAGACAGTACAGTACATGTTGATTCGTCTTCAAAAGAATCATAGGACATGACACAGAGAAATCATACATTTCCACTTATCCACAACCTTTAAATGGATTCTATAGGGCTTCATATCATTCTGATGGATTAGTAAGCTACATCTTCTGTTTACACCACAGGGATAAAACTATGTTGTTCTTCTCACTACAGAAAACAACTGAGACACATACCCATATGGTTCCCACTCTTCTCACGCATTTCCTATCAGATGGTGATCATCAGGCTTTCCTGTCACTTCCAAGCTTAATGACTTTATTCTTACACTAATAGACATAAAACGAGTGTTGACTTTAGGCATATACAAAAGATATTTAAGGTGGTTTCTTTTTTTCCTCTCTACTATTTATATCCTGTTGTCTATGTATAATGCTCATCTATTCTAAGGTCACTATGTATTAAAAACCACAATCAAACCTGCATTGCTACCTGCTCACAATATGAGTTTGAGAAATATTAGAGGAACATCTACCTCCATAACATGCAGAAACATCAGAAACTAAACAAGGAATATAACTAGAACTCTGTAAGATTGAAGGATAGAAAGATGTACTTTGTAAAGTATTCTTTCTCCTTCTTTCCTTATTAACTGAGTTATCTTTCCCCTAGGGTAAATATCTACACGACTCCCACATACTCAGGTTCAGGCTCTTTACAAACTATCAAAACAAATTTTTCAAGAGAACAGAAATGTTTTCAGATATTAAAATCTAATCATACTTTACTGTTAAATAAGTCCTCCATATTCCTTACAGAACTTGTACATTGCTCAAACATGATAAACCAAATAGATTATTAATGTTTCACAAGTATTTCTCAATCCCTAACGTTAACTCTGCTGACCTACTTACTGAAGGGACATTTGGATCTTAAGTTGCCTCTACACGGAGGTCTTTTGCCTACCCTCTTAACTGCTACTCCAGAACACTATGGCTTTCCAAGTCCCTTGCCACATCTGCCAGCCCCACATAGATGTGTCAGCTGCTGACACAAACAGCTCTACATGCCTATGACTATATGACTGACCTGAGGGTCTTACAGTGGGATTCAGCTGTCAAGTACAGGATTTCAGCATCCTTTTAGATACTGCAAGGTAGCTGCTGACCCTTAGTCATTGCTCCTGAAGGCACAACTGAGCCCATGTTAGCTCCATACAAAAGGCACCTTGGGCATTCAGTGACATGAGACACTTAACGATTAGGTAGCTGGAACCCACCTGTGGAATTGCAGCATCCCTATTGGTGATACTTTGATCAAATAGGGAGACAATTCATTTTAAGAGAACCAAGAAAGATCATCTCTACAAAGAACAAAAAGTACTTTTCAAGAAGTTGAAAACCTGATTCTGGCTGGAACACTAGTGGAAAACCTTAGGAGAGGAGAAACCTAAGGCAAACACAGGGCAGGAGACACGACAGATTTTTGGCAGACTTCGAGGGAAGGTCAGAGCTTGAGATAAACACCTCTGGTGACTTATATCCTAGTAACAGCAAAAGTCATCAGTCTTCCTGACAATTTGATTTTGTAATAATATGCCAAAGGCAGTTGTGGTTAATATTGCAAAATCACCTGTCTGGGTGGAAATCTCATGGCATTATCTTTTTCCATTCTTCAGCAGAGACTGAAATTCTCTCAGAAGATGCCAAATGAAGTTGGAGACTGTAGCTTAAAAATGGACATCATGTCATACACTACTGCATACTAACAGGATGACAGAGAACAAGGGTATGGAAGAAATGGAAGACAAGTGTTCTGCTATGCAAGCTTGGGAACAGTGTCTACAACAGCACAAGCAGCTCAAGGATGTTAAAAAAAAAGGCACAAATAGGGGTGAAAAAGAAGATTCTCTAAAGCATTGATCAATAGACACAAAAAGATATTTAATTAAAGCAAATATACTTCATATTGGGAAGATGATCTCAAGATCAGTTCTCATAGAGTCCTCAGATCCTGGCTAATCTTGTTGAGATTAGTAGATTTCTTTGGTATTCATCTAAGTATAATGAAACAGAGGTTAGTCTTCAAATTACATATGAGCTCAGTATTACAACATATGACAGTCTCTGAACTAAAATGATCCTTGCCAAAAAAAAAGAAAACAAAAGTCTGCTGTGGCTAATTTAATAAAACATAGCTGTCCAATAGGATTCTTGAGTAGATAGACTATTAGTAATAATTTCCAGAGCACCCTGAGTCTACATACAGTTCTGTAGCCATAAAGACAAACAAGCTCTTTGATCCAAAGAGCTTATATTATAATTACTTTATATGGAAAAAATGCTACATCCATATCTGAGATCCTTATGTAAAAGAGATTTAGCTAAGATGAAAGACTCCACAGCAGGGCAAGCGAAGGGGTTGGTAGCATGGTAAGATTTACATACAAAATAAACTTGAAAATGTTAGGATTACTTAGTAAGGAAAAAGAAAGCCTTAAGAAAGAACAAATCAAAAGTACTGCAAGTTATGGAGGGTATGCACTAACTATTTGTTCTTTTCTACACTGTCAGATATTACTATATGAGAATAAATGGAAGCATATGCTCAGCAAATAAAACGCCTGTACATACAGCACGTCCTGCAAAACAGCAATACAGGGTCATTGTGGTAAATGATGCCATAGATTGGCGCAAAAGGATTAGGTACATTTAGGATTCACCAGTGCAAGCTAAACACATAGCAGCATTCAGGGATATTTATTTGTCTGTAAGCTATTTTCCTGCAAGTATCTGATAGTCAAGGAATTTGCCACACACATGCATAATTGGACAGACTGGTTAAGTATTCCAAAAAAGCATTCTAGCAGAAAAGGAGTCGGCACTTTTTAATGCAGATTAGATGAACTGGTGGCTTGGCCAGCACCCTCCCAGGGTTATACTTTACTCCACACAGCTTATACCATACTAAGTGTTGTCATGTTTTGGAATTTCATATTCTTAACTAAGTGCTGACTACCTCACAGGGTATGTCTCTGCAGCACGCTGAAGGATTGTCTAGCAGCAGGGAGCTGCAGGCTAATTTAGTTGGCTGTGAAGCATGCCACCGGGCAAATTATTCTGTGTAGAGTTCCACACAGCTGCTGTTAGAATCCCTCTAACACAGAAATCTTTACAGCATCGTACTGAAGCATAACATAACCTATAAAAAACCCACCTTAATTTAATAACTAGAGAACACAGGTTAGGACAGGTTACACAAAAAGTGTCAGGACTTTCCCTGGCTAGGGAAACTACCCAACAGAAGGGAAAACTTGTATTAAGTCAGTACATTTCACTCTGCTTCTTTGTAGTTTAGTGAGAATTTAGAACTTATTTTGTGAAGTAGCTGATAGAAAATATAACATTCTATATTGACTGAGTAGATGGTTGGTACTGGATGGCACATTATAAATCAAAGAAATAACAGCAACAACAGTTCTCAGTGGGAAATACCACCGTGTGCATTAGAAACTGGGACTAACAGATGGGTTTTAGTTGGGTGGTAGCTTTTAAAAAACAATTTTTAAAGTTATATAATCCTATCTTCAGAGAGTGGGTAGAACTTCACAACAAGGGAATCTTTAAAAGTAAGGTTTATGTTTCCTGGGAAGGACAGCCTTCATATTTTTATTTCCCACAGAAATACAGAGTATATGCTTATAAAGTGAGGTAACTGGACTAGGCTAAAGAGCAACTCTACACAAATTTCTTGCAGTGTCAAAATCTGTCAATACATAAGTTATCACTATTATAAAAGGGGAATGAGGTAAATCAAAAATACTCCAAACACTGATCGTCAGTGCAATTATGTTTTTAAGTCATAAATACCTGGAAAATACAATGAAACTGTGTTATCAAACTCAATATATATTATATGAAATAATTTTAAATGTATCTGCTTCTCTCCATGGAGTCCCAAATAATCAGGTCTGGTTGTCATACAATTCCCTAATAAGTAAGTAACTAAGATTGGTCTTAAATGTGTTTTTAACATATCCTCATTAGTCAACCATTGCATATACTTGTGGCTTGCTCAACATTGTCATATGAAATTCCTCTTCACTCTCTCAGTAGTGCCTACGTGCAAGCGTCTGATATTGTTGAAGGCTACTACTGATCCAAGACAGCAATCATTTTACTCCAGCGTAATTGGTCACTCCTAGCCATTATAGCATTTCAACCAAGCCATTAGTTATCAAAATGTTAACAACAATAAAATCAGTATTACTGAATAATGTTACTAAATGGTTTACCTCAATGTTCAACAAATTCTACTGATTACTTCACAAAATAATCTGTATGCTTTTTACAAAAAAAGATTGGTTTTGCCTTAGAAATTAATAACTGATTCCTTCAAGACTGTTCATAAACTTTCATCACTTCCAATATAGTAATTCTTATCCACCTTCTTTCAAAGACACAGAATTCTATCCTTTCAGATCTCCCCTTAGATATAAAGCAAACATGATCACACTATTATTGCCTTTGTATACCCTCTCCTTGATTTTCTGACATAAGAGAATAAAAAGCGAATCTTCTCTTTAAATATGTACCATCACTGTTTTCATCAAGGTTAACATGAGATGGTTTTAAGTATTTTTTTTTCTTCCCTGTACATAAGTAACAGCTTTCCTTTCTGGATGACAGAAGTAAGCAGAAATTGACATTTATATGCCTGTGATGAAATCCAAATCTTTCTTCCTGAGACTACAGAGAACAT
Organism: Hypotaenidia okinawae; assembly: GCA_027925045.1. Classification (NCBI taxonomy): domain Eukaryota; kingdom Metazoa; phylum Chordata; class Aves; order Gruiformes; family Rallidae; genus Hypotaenidia; species Hypotaenidia okinawae. The sequence goes on along the minus strand of BSDF01000001.1, from coordinate 62,727,163 downwards.
TTCTTCATACTTAAATTATAGTTGCCAGCCTTTATTATCTATTCTATAACCACATTCAATTTAATCAGATATACTGCTGCCACTTCTGTGAAATCCCTCTGTAGTGCAGTCACTATATAACCCACATGCTTTCAGTATCTTCAATTCTATTCTGCAAACAAAAAACCAAATAGGGGCACCTTATAACTTCAGTTTTATTCCAGGTAATTAAGTAAAATTCTTTACCATATACTCTGTTAAAAGCACAAAAGCACTTTCTGGAACTGTGTCTTCTTTAATCTTAACTCATGTCACATATGCAATGACAGTAAGATACCTGCATTTGCAAATCGATAGTGGAGTTTACATTATGCTCCTGAACACAATAGCATAAATGTAACACCAAACATTGCAAGCAAACCCTCACCACACAAGATTAAAAGGGCTGATCTGAAGAAAACACTTCAATTCGGATCTTCAGTATCAAAAAGTTTTTATGGCAAATTTGTATTATTGTAAAATTAGTTTTGGCTCATGAGATTTTACTTTTGAACTAAAAAATATGCAGAGTTGGTAATTTTTCTAAGCGAAAAAAAAATTTCATTTTTTAAGTAAGGACTAGAAATATATTAAAAACTTTTGAATGCAGAAAAAGTTGAACCTCTTTATTTTTCTTTAGAAATTATTCTTTAAAATATCAAATTTATGAAAGGAAAAGATTGAGATTTATTTTAGCCAATATTTACATCCTGCAAACATATGTATATATATTCGTACACAACATATGGTAGTGTGTGGAAGTTCTTAATTCCCCTGTTTTGTTTTGTGATCACAGGCTGTCTATAGAAAATAAAAAGTAACATTTCATTTCCTGTAACCCACAGGAATTTTTTTCATGCATGGACATAAAGCCTATACTTCTCTTTTCTGATTTTTTTAAGCTAAGAAACACCATGAGTATATACATTGCAATATATACAGCATAATTCTGGCTTTATTATTACATTTAGGGTCATTTGTTCTCACATGAATGCATACATAGGAACCTCAAACCTGACAAGAAATCAGTAGTGATGCTAGTTAGCACTCTAAGGAGAGAGGAATCTAAATTAGAGCAATTTACTTGCAGGTGCTCAGGAAGAAGCCTCACAATATATACTTTGACATTCTTCTGTTTGTTTTCCTGAAAAACTTAATTTTCCTGGTTCCCTTCTCTGCAATTTATGCCTATTTACATTTTTCTTACTTGCTCTTTGAATTCACACAGGTTGTTTGAATACACACTTAATGCATAAATCTCTGAGTTGTTATATAGCTCTAAATTTAGCCTCAATGTTTTTGTCATTTCAATGTACACCATGATGTACAGTATTTTTTCCTCTTATAAGAATTACAGGTGTTTTTTTAAGCAGTTTATACTATCAAATCAAAGATGCAAAATTTTAACCTAGCAATAAAAAAAATCTTGGAAAGCCCTTATATAAGATGGCTGCTTTTGTTCTTGAAATTACTGAGCCAGACTGCCATCTATTGGAAAATAAATATTTTTTTGAATTATACTTTTTAAAAAAAACTGAAGCAAGTAAAAGTTATTGTCAAAAGCTGATTTTGCTGGCAGTCATGCTTAAGAGAGATTAATTGTTTAAAAGGAAGCATATAAGTTAAGTAAACTGTGATATAATCAAGGATTTTCCTATATCTTTTTCCACCTCTTGTTTTCTGGAGCGTATCTTGAAGCACAGTTCCTTTTCTGAATTGCTAAACAATCAAATCCTAGTTATCTGGAGAGAGAATTTTGTATTTAGCAAACCTAGAAAAACTGTAATACATCAGCACTGAACAATACACAAATATAAAGCTTTCCCTGCTCAGCTGTACAGCAGCTATGAGGGTTTTCCATGTCTTTGCATTCACAGGGGAACAAGAGAATGTATTCAAGTCACAATGAGCAGAACAGAGGAAAAATGGCAGAAAAAAACTGGGAGTAAAAAAAAATAAAAATCTATGAATCCACAATCAAACCCAGAGAGTGTACAAGCTTTTGAGAAAAATGGGTAATTCCAGATGAAGTGATGCCTAGATGTGTAAATGCCTTTTAGGAGTGGTCTCTGAAGTAGCATAACCACGTACATTTCCAGCTGCCAAATTATGTTCAATCTAGCCTTTAATTTTGTGGAGATAATGAACAGAATGTTGTGGTCTGATCTCTTATAAGGTAGATGTTTCAATGACTGGTGAAGATATACTGAGAAACATGGAATTAATATTTTATGTGACAGCACGTCACAAGTACGTTGAAACATAGTCAGAGTTGAGAAATCAAGAACTGAAATTATAAAGTTGCCAGTGTAGCTTTAACTTTAGTTTCTTCCTTGTAAACCAAAGATTATGTTCACTTACTCTCATGTGACTTTGTGCTGTTCAGCAAACAAGCATTCATAGTTTTCATACTCTTCGTTAATTGCTCACCTCATTCAGGAAGCTAACACAGTCTGCTTTTCCAGAACCCCAAAGTTTTACCTATTTCCCTTTGAGCTTTTGGAAAAGAAGTGCCCTGGGAAGACATTTTTACTCATCTCCACATCTGTTCTTATTCACATTTACACTGTGATGTCTGTTCTTATTCCACTTACTTTTACTTACTACTCCACTGTACCCTTCCCCTCCCAAAGGTTCCCGCCTTCCAGCCCTCAAGATCCCACCTTCAACTTTTCTATTCAGTTCTTCCATGCCCTGAGGAAACTCAAGAGTCGATACATAGCTGACTGGTAACTTGGAATTAAGGAAAGAAAACCCAAAATTTTCATCCAGAATCCTTTTTCAGTTTCACCTTAACTCAGAGTTGTGCAAATACTAAAAGCACACAAACCTCAGCTTTGTTAATGCCTTACCTTACACACCTGGTCAACAGAAACAGACAAAGGAATAAAACATGTAGCGTTTTCAATGCAATATTTGACAAAAACAAGGATTCCCATTAGTCCAAACACACCAGAACAACCTGCTATGTGGTCAGATGACCAAGTGCCCAATAATTCAGCAAATGAAAGAATGGATTAAGTTTTGTCCTTGGCCTAAGACAGTTCCAACCCACAACTTCTTCAAAAGAAACTGTCATAATCTATAGGTGCTGTATCACTGAGCAACAAACATTGCAAGACATCTGAGGCCAGAAAAGGAACAGAAACTGCTAGTGAATAGGTAGTCCTAAATCCTGCTTTCACGTTTGCACTGGTATGTTTCCAGTGGTTGTAAAACCCAGAAAGAATACTGAGGGGATCAACAGTCCTTTTATTTGGGAGACTATAAATGTGATATTGAAACCCACCCTTATGCCACAGAGAGAACTGAACTCCAATCTCCACTTTCCAGATGAAACCTTTTAGTGCTACATTACTGTACTAAAACACAGGCATGGCCACTACCCTTACACTTATTTTCAAATAAAAGAGGTTGGGACTTCGATTCAGGAGAGATTTCCAGGCTATGGCTCCTAGACAGTCAGGCATTCCTTTCTGCAGCCCTGAATCAATATAAACCTTATTTAGCCAGAGCACTGCCACAGGCAACTTAGCCCTTTCCAAAAGTAGCTGTTAAAAAAACCCAAAAAAAACCCCAAACCACTCTGAAACACTCTCCTTCCTGATGCTTTCTCTTACACATGCCCATGCTAGCCTCAGGAGGTGTCTCCTGATGCTCCTTGCTCCAAGTTTTTACTGTTTTAACTCACAAGCTACTATTCTGAACAGAAATTCCCCAGTTTTGGTCTCACACTTCTCTGAACAATAAGATGACACAAAAAAATGCAAGTGTCTCCTAGCAGCTAGCTTCTTGCAGAATCTTCCCAAAGGTCACAAAGTGTCATGACTTGGGTTGTGGAATCTGTTCAGATCACCAGAGTATAGAAGTTGAAAAGCCTGCAGCAGCCACCATCTTTGAAAACAATTTTGGTTGAGGAAATGGCATCATCTGACATATTAGCAGGGACCTAACACTTCTACACCTCTTCAGAGCTAATACTGGTACAGACATAATGAATAAAAGAAAGGACCCCACTTATTCTACTGAGGTTTTTTTACAGAAGTTTCCCAAGGAGGGGAAAACTAAAGTCAGAAAAAGCTGTAATAATTTTTCCCTTCTTCGATACATATCCAAGGAATCTATTTCTAACTCTCCATATCTATATATGTCTCCACTTTTCTTTTCTCTGTATCTCCACATTCATATACATAAACATTCATTTAAGTTTTTTTCAGTCATCACCCTACTGTCACACTTGTTCCACCACCATGCTGTTGGTCTTGCCTCCAGAGTAGTTTGGCAGCATTCACCCTTGCACCAATTTTCAGAGCTAAGCATCTCTCGTCACTTTAGTGCTTCTTCCTGATTACCCTTTGATGTCTCCTTACAGTGTGTGGGGCGTTTTCATAGCAACTACACACTGTACAGGAAACCTACACACCAAGGGAAGGCAGCACATCCCCAAAACTAAAAAGACAGCATGTCAAACCTTGGAGCAACTTCCTACTTTTTTGATGCAGGGTAGACAGGTAGTGACTGAACAGACTGAGAGACCTTATAATAGTTTAAAAGTGAAATGGATGTTTTAAATCAATCAGAAAAATCCTAGATCACAACCAAGTCTTCTCCATATAGGCCTGAACAGTTGTGCTTAGTGGAAAACATGCTCTGCCCTGCATCTGATTTTGTGTTGAGAGTGAGTACCTATTATCTGGATCCTAGTTTTCTTTGAATTAAAAGCTGGATGCACTTGTAGAAGAGAGTAGGGTTGCTTTAAACAGTCCTCATTTTTTTGAGATTTGTTTTCACATGTAGTTCAATATACAAATAGATGCAGTCTCAGAAAAGGTATTGCCTAATTTACCTTTGTATTTGCTTGCTGAGCATAAATTACAGATCTAGTGTCTGAATACTTCCTAGTCACACCATATTTCATTTAGGCCTGTAAGATTTTCCAGTCTGAGTAGACAGAATGATATGGATTACATTTTCTGCAAAACAGCAGTTGAGCAGATTTAAATAGCAGTTAGCACCTACATACAGGGACGCACTGAAAAGACAGATAAGATTTTCAAATGGGATCAGTACCTTGTTCAGGCTGGCTTCAATATGGGTTAGGTATCTAAACATTCAAACATCTAGAAGGGCTTTACAAAAGTACCCACTGCATTTCAAGGCAGCTAGTCACCTTTGTAAATCTCATGTATTGTAAGAAATATGTCGTTTTCTCCACATACAATAGCATTATTTTTCTTAACCTATGAACAACATTAATTGAAATTTAGTGCTTAGCATTTCCCCTCTGTTCTGTGCTTTATTCCCTGGGCAGTCCCATTTACTTAGTAATTAAGGAAGACAACTCAATTTAGGAGAGAAAGAAGGGACAAAAAGGGTGCCTTGTTACACTGTAAAGAAAATAAAAATGCATCCTGGAGCACTTTATTCACAGAATTAGTAGTAATGAAGTCATATTTTCAACTGTAGTTGGAAATCACTGAAGTATCAAAACCACAACAGTTTTCAGTATTAGAGAGTCAGTCTTCAACACCATTAAGCCACTGGGAAAGCTCTACAATAATAAAACATATAAGAATCACAGAAGATGCTTATCTTCTTTTGGGGGGGGCACTTCTGATCAGATCCTGCAAGCATTTAGTCTTCAGGATAGTAATGACCATCCTGATTTCAGTTGATTTCTCAGAAAAGCCTTCCTTGCACTTCCCACACTCAGAAGAATAACTAACCTAAAATTTTTGGTCATATTAGTGGTGCCATAAAAAGCCATTCTGAAGTGTGGTAAGTGATCTTTGTAAAACAGGGAGAACATTAAATTCTAAACCTGTAAGGAGCACATGTTATACAATTTTTTCTTCTATTATAAAGTTAAACTATTCTCACTCTTGTACTATTTCTTTCTTGAATGTGCCATAAATAAAGCAGATATAACTGAATATATTGTCTTTGTATCCCATCTTACTTACTACATTAAGCTTGGTTTGGCTTCCACTGGTCATAAGTTCTTCCTCTGATACTTTACTAAAATTGTCCAGATAATGGTCTGATATTGTATGAGACAGATCTTCAAAAGAGTATTCCTTTTCTTGACACAATTTGATTTCATCTAAGAGCTTTGATAATTCTCCAGTCACAGCTTCACCTTTAAAAACAGACACACCAATAGTCAATAATTAGAATACCAGGGGTAATTTATGCCTAAAAAAGAAATGTATATTCTTTAAGTTTTATTGAGTATCTGTTATATTCCATGCCTTATCATCTAAACAGTGATCTTCATGCACATTCCCCCCTCAAAAATAATGCCATCTTATTCCAGAATGGGAATCACTTCAGGTAGTCTACATACATCTGCATTCCCCTATACATTGCATTTAATTAGGATTAATCACAATATATACTTACCCTTTCTCTGTTTTCTAATCCTGAAAATTTGCTAGAAATAGCAACTATCCAAGAATGTAAAAATCAATCCAGGAAATTAAAGTTTCCACAAACATACAAAAAAATCAGTGTCCCATACTCTGCATCGGGTTCACATTTGCCACTGTGATCTATTAATACACTACAGAGGTTCCATAAACTACAAGTAGGTTGGAACCAAGTGTCTGAGAATGTGAATCTGTCCCATCAAAGTTTTACAGATAATTCTTGCTCACTTTCCCAGGATTAAAAGAAAAGGTGGAAGGATATACCAGGCAAAACCCCAGAGTTTAAAACATGCCTCCCTACAGCAGACTAATAGAAACCCATATTTAGTGCATTCTGCATTGTGATTCACCTTTTCTCCTTAATTTTAAGATATTTCCAGCTAAGAAATATAGGAAAAGAACAAAACAATGAGGTTTATATGTCTATGCTGAGGACCGCTATTAGAAATATTAGTAGTATTAGAATCACATTGACTACTAACTTCTCCACAAATAGCACACTAAGCAGCAGCAAGTCTTCCACAGAGCAAAAAGCTACTTGTTATGAACAACTCTATTAGGCTCTGATAATATATTGTGTATGTGTTACAGGACTACCTTCAGTCATAGCAATGAAAAATGTGAGTAAAAGCCATGCTTATCCAGGGGAAAATAAGAAATTTCTTCTCTTGAAAACGTTTACATGAGTCACGTTGTCAGAAACTACAGTCCTTAGACTTGAAAAAATACAGAGATAATTCCATTTTACTCCATCTGTGGGAATAAAATGCTGAAAATAAAAAACAGAGTGAGCATATTAAGCTCAGCATAGATGCAACACACGTGTACATTCACTTAAGTAAAGAAGCCCCAAATAAGATAATATCTGCTTGGTCTAAAGTTTTTTTCATGTAATTTTTCTTCATAGTCAGTGTTTGTTATGCTAGGTTAAAAAAAAAGTGTAGAAAATTTATGTTAAGTTACAGCTAAGGCCAGTTATAATTGACATCTTCAGAGCCAAGAACAGTTGTTGTCAACTAAACGTATCTAATTTCCTTGTAATATTTAAGTAACAGAAATTTTACATTCAAACCTCGTCCCTCTTAGTCAATGTAACATTGTTTAATTTACAAGTTTTGTGCAAAGGTGTCATCAGGTTTATTTATATTTTGCTTTTTAATTAGAAAATTGAAAGTATTCCAGATTAATATTATAATAAATGACAATTGGAAGTACGTAAATATTAAGAACCGTTCTAAAACCAAGATGCAGTGCCCCAAGAACTAAACAGGACTACCATTTCCTCCAGAATTATGTTCACATCTGCAATTCCATGTTCTCCCACATAGAGCCCATGATTTTTTTTACTGAGCAAGGACAAAATTGGAACTTCAAGTATGCTGACCAACCTGCAAGCAAGTGTATGTTGTCTGACTGATGGCTGCCACAACAAATACATAAAAGATGAATTATGCCTATTTCTTTCTGTGCAGGTACTAATTAAGATCTCTTCAATCTAGCTACCTATTTTCATGAAAGATGCAGAAAGGTAATTGATACTGCTATCCCTCTTCCAAATTTGGTTTAAATTAATTGAAATTAGATTGTCAGAGAATGTCAGACAGATGTATGTGAAACACAATCAAATACAATTTCTTTCCCTTAGAAGCAGATTAAAAAATAGACAAAAGCATTCCAGCATGTTTTAAAGTATTTATACTTGGAAAGTGGAAAAAAGGAATCAAGACCTTAGCATTAAGGAATAAAGCATTTTAAAAATATTTAATAGTTAATTTCCAGTCTGATATTTCTATTGAATAAGGTAGTTGACTTCATGATTCTACTGACCTCAAAGGAACTATCTGTCTTCATACAACACGTTAAGTACCCTAGTAGGAAAAAATAAGAACTAGAGCATCCATTTACTATCACCATGAAGATCATAATCTGGCTTGCATCAGCAAGTTTAGTTTTCTCATGAATGAAAACTCTCCCTGTAAAAGGTTTTTTTTTAAAAAAAAAACAGCATAAAACCCCTCACCAAAACCCATACATACATACAAGAAAAACAAAAAAGAAATGCTTAGATGTTTGCCAGAAGTCAATTACATTAACTTTGGATAATTAAAGAAAGGCAGAAGTCAGGTTTGGTTCTACATGATAATGATTTTCATGGACAACACCACACTCAGGAAACACCCTGTTTAAGTGGCTGTGGCACATAAAGGGTGAATTGGAACATAAGATGGATGCATCTGCACATGACAGTGGTAGTCTCAGTATATGAGAGGTATGTTAAAAAATGAATGGAAGAGCAGTACACACACGATCTTTGAAAGAGGTATCCAAATGTAACACAACTGGAAGAGGTACTCACTGGGAAAGATAAATTAAATTCAAACTTTAACTTGAATGTGAACAGTGCCTGCAAAATAGTTCAACGTATCTAGTATCCTTCTGTTTTACTTGATTATGAAATTTGTCAGTTCAGATAAATTAACGAGATTTAAGCTCAAATAATGTAATACATCAGTGACTTGCTCCTTCTGAGAATACAGATCTTTCCTTTCCTCTGTGACATGGATTGAAGTGTACATAGTCAAGCTAGGTAATTCACAGTGGAATAAAGTCTTCTCAATACCAATAACCTTAATCTTGCTATTTTCATTTGGTATGTTTGTGTGGATGTGTTAATAATATAATTTTAATATTAAAGAGAACTTCAGCACAGCTTCTGTATTCATAGAGTACGTGTATTTACTTTTAGCCTTTGGAGACGGAGGAACTTCTGGGGACAAAACACATGACTGATGTTCTGCGCATTCCAGTGGGCGTTCCTCTGAAATACTTGCATTTCCTGTTTCCATATATTCTGCAATTTAAAGACACACATACACTTAAACTCCTGAATTAAGGGGGCTTATACCAATTAAATGTATATTTGCTACTTTATTTTTCGCTAAGATCTTTCTGATTTATCATATTGCAACCTTGTAATTATTCACAAACACCGCTGCAAGGCAATCATTCATTAAAAGTATTATAAAACACTATAATGGCCAGCACTTTAATCTGCTGAAAGTATTACAGAAAACTCACTGTATGAATAATGAGTTGCAAGTACCCCCTGTGTTTTTCCCAGCTCCTTGAAACATTGATGCAACTGTTCCATAATATTATTGCCATTGGAAAAAGTCTTCTTTTGTTCTAAATTGGTTCAGATTTTTTTAGTCAAAATATTCAGGATGTTAACAGTAAGTAGATACATCAATACTGTTAAGAAAACCAAATATTCTGCTTGCAGTGCTGAGACAGTATGTGAGAAAAAAAAAAAAGCAATATCAAAAATTTAGTTTAGCAGAGTGAATAGCAGTGTTCAAAGACTTTGTGCGTTTCCTCCTTGAAACTCCTTTTGTCCCAACTTCATGAAAATGTTATAAAACCAGAAAAATTTGGAAAGATGAAAACACTAAACTTCAATCTCATTACTATTACTTTCATGTAAACATATACTTTATTTTCATGTGCTTTTGCTTACAGGATAGATCAACAGAACATCAAAACTTCAAGGAATGTTACTGTACAACAAATATTAAGAGATTTAGAAATTAATTTATGCAATAGTGGCACTTATTTTTTTCTTCCCCAGCAGAGTGACTGGTTTTCAGTTCAGGCAGCTATTCTGCATCTGCATTTTTTTGATTTTCTGAAGCTGCTTAAACAAGTTCTTTCTGATACCAGATATTAACCACAACAGTACATGTCACAAAACACACACAAACTACAGTAACTGCTTTTGTCAATATCATGCTGAAGAACTAAAGAGTTTCTGGGAAGTGAAATGTCCCTGATTTAATTTCTAGTCTACAACGCACTTGTTTAGCTTGCTGTTACTCCTGATTAAATAACAAATCCCAAAACCCAAATACAATCTGTGATAAAATAGACATCTGAGGAAAGAGAAATTGGAAATGGCAGAGAACAGCATGCAGTTTCAGAAAGCTTTGCAGGTTGTTGTTTTCTTTAAGAAGAATATGATTTGTAAATGTCATATATTAAGTTTGATAGCTGGCAATGGTCCCCTGGATAATCTATCATACATTTCTTCATGTGAAAATGGGCACTACTATATTTTTTCCTGTAGTGCTGAAAGCAAAGAGGCAAAGATGAGCTATAAGAGACCATGAGAGAACCAGAAGCATGACAAAATGCTCTGGAATATTTTCCAGCTCTGCCAGCTGTATTATTTGTCAAGTTAATGTGCAACATGGAGGAGAAATAAAAAGGAAGCTAGACTCAAAGAACAGTGAAATTAAAAGAGGAATTTATGCCTGAAAATACTTGCTTGATAATTGTGCAACTGTCTAAATGCAAACCTAAAAACCAAATTCTATCAAGTGGGAATGTTAAAATTATTTGATCAGTAGAGATATTATTAATAAAGGAAATGCAGGGAAGATTGTGGAGGACTTTAACCTTGCTATCCAGTATTCATATAAGACTCTGGGTTTAAAATAATGGCCTATTTTTATTCTTTGCCACACACTACTTTCTGACCAGTGCAGTTACTTGCTGAAGGCTAGTACTGAGGATGAAATAGTTCGAGGTAAGTCTCAAAGTATTACTTAAAAAACTGCAGAGTTCCTTCCAAAAAACCTCTATTAGAAAACCCCCACAAACCTCTATAAACCTCACAAGGTATGCTTGCAGAGGTTTAAAACAGGCCAGAAGCATGCCATCTTTGTGAGAGTGCAAACCTTAAAAACTTTGGACCTCTATAGGACTTCAACTGCTAACTTGTTTTTACACTATTTTAAATTCTACTGGATATGCACAATACAAATTAAGACACGGACTCAGTTGTGAGAGGCTTATAGTCTAAGTAAATGTATACTTACCCTTAGCATCATCAAAGGAACAGACACAAAAAAAAGGCCATCTATGTCAAGAGGCAAACACAAAGTACACACAAGCAGTGGATGCTTTCACCAGCAACTGAATTGTGCTCACCCACAGCTGGCTAGAAATTCACCTTCAAAGCTTGCCTAAGCTTACTGAAAAAAAATGGTGCTGTTCCCATCATCTGCTCTGACTTACTTGTTTTTAGAGACTGCTCTGGATCCTATCACTTTTCTCAAAAAAGGCAGAAAGATAATTCAGAACAAAGCCAGGCTTAGTCAATCATACCACTTAATGACTGGAACAGTTTCCCCAGCTACAGTCTCGCAGAATTTAGAGAAAAACCTGTCATTGTTATATTAGGTGAGAGTATAGGGGGAGTAAAGGCTGTTTGGGAAATGACCTGAAAGATTCCTAACACTTCTTCACCAGCTTACTGTCATCCTGTTCCATATTTTAATGGCAGCTAGCATTACTAGCATGTAGGGGGGAAGGAAGCATATATCAATAACACACTTAGATGCTTCCTCACCAGGCTGCTTTGGGAACAATGGAATATTTTACTTCTGTTGACTCAAAGAGCAGATTACAGTTACTAAGAATCTCAAAAACTTTGCCTGCTTAATAGCATTCTTTGCTACAGTTACCCAATTTTAACACAGCCCTAAATGGGGACATGCACACAAAACATAAAGTATAAAAATGGTCGCACAGCAGTGGAAAGGCAGTGGTGAAATATGAACCCAAATAGATAACCAGCACTTGAGAGTTCAAGCTGCTGAAACTCCAGCTTTCAGTGTTTCAGTGACACCGGTAACACCCTTCAGCCAAGCAGAAGGGAAAGTGTTAACATGTAAGTAGGGAAACACAGCTGCCTCTCTGCAGAGCCAGGAAGGTCAGCCATGAAGAGAGCTAGAGTTGCTTCTGAGCTTCCAAGGGCTGTAAAAGACCAGGCCCTTGAGCGCAGCTCACTTTAACTTCAGGTCCTAATTCCTCAGTCAGGCAAGAGGGTCAAGATTTTGCTTTATTTATAAACCTTGACTTTCAGAGTAATGGCTACATTAGCCTCAAAGAACTTTTCACTTTTCCTTTTAATGGAAAAAAAAAAACAAGCCAAAAAACAACCTACTTTTTTTTTAATGAAACATGAACTCCCTTTTTGTTTTGAAAGCCTACTTCAGCCATGCCATGGTGTATTCACATAGAGCTCCTCCCTAGAGTGACTTCCCCTACAGAGACCAGAAGGCTTCTTAAACTAAAAAATCTAAATTTTATTAGAATAAATATGTGAACACTCACCTTTTTAAACAGAAGACTCTCCAAATAACTAGATCAGAAGAATCAAACTCTTCCCCCCACCCCAGCCCAGCCCTGTTTACTCCTCCTTCTCTCATGGCTTTCCAAAGGGCAGCCATCTTGAGCATACCCGCTGCCCTCTCCAAAGCTCTCCCCACATCTAGCCAAGGATCCTGCAAGCTCCATTGAGTCCTACCCCAGCCCACGAGCTCTCTAAAAGCCCTTCCCAAAACAGCTCACCTACTTCCCTGAAAATAACCCTTTCTAAAGCATAGTGACCCAATTCCTCTTCAAAGCAGCAAGAGCTGCAGGTAACTGACTAGTGCTAACTTCAGGTGTGCTAAGGGGACAGATAAGCTGATACGGAGGCTGGGCTGACTGCAGGCTTCTAAATTTCAGAGGATAATTCTGAATGACTCAAGTATGACTTAATCCCAGAGAAACCTGAAAAAAGCAGATGTTTAAGTTGTAGGCACTTAAGAAGACTTTTGGCCACATGTTCAGGAAAGATAAACAGAAACAAACATGCAAGTTATGATCCTGAGATAGGTCGTAGCTAAAAACGTAGCTAAACTTTCAGCCAACAAAATAATAGCAGTTGAATTAATCTATAAACATAGTTAATTTTCTACATCTTTTGCACAGTTGCCTGTAAAAGGAGCTGAGAGGTCTCCAGTGGGGAGGAATTGAGATCCCAACATTTTTCATTCTGCACAGCTGTAATTAAATCCTTGACTGGAAACTCACTCCATCCTTCCAGTGAGGCTGGCCTTATGCACTCAAGGGAAGGGAATATCTATGTGCCCACAGAAAGAGAGGGAGAGAAAAAGAGAGCGAGAATACACAAAAAAAAGCCTGGGATAATGATACCAAAGCTATTTAAGCTGAGGGGGAAAGAAATGAGTCCTGTTTCTGCAGCTGCTTATGCATTTTCCATTTATGAATAATTTGGTAACATGTACAGTGTCAGGCTCTTAAGCAGCTTCAGCAGCAGAGAGAGGAAACAGCTTTCCATTACATCTCACTCCATACTGTCTGTGCAGCAGAGCTTATTGTGCCTTTCCAGGGCTCATGTAATTTTTCATCTGTTTATCTACTATTTCCTTTTTTTTTATTGTTTCTTTCCATACTAACAAGAATTCTGCTTCCAGAAATAGTAAAAGAGCAAGATTCTAATAGAAAGCATAGTGGGCTGTGGAGGAAGAGTTGCAAGATGGTATAGCACGCACCTGCGTCACGTTCACATGTGCTAAAACTAAAACACAGCTGGTCGGTTTAATTTTAGGCCTACTAGCCTTGGCAACATCCCTTTTATCTTCAGTGCCTAATTATAAAGCTCGAAGTGCCAATATCGTTAACTGCTTCAGCTCTGAACACTGTTGTTTCACTCCATACATGAAATGCATCCCGTAGACTGGCCTTACTTGGCATAGTATTCTAATTCTCAGCTCTTTGAGTACATAATGCCTAAACCAGCCGTTTCTTCATTGCCACATAAAGAATCTCAACTGTAACAAGTACTTGTAATTTAATTCAGTCAGATTCAGACAGAGAAAAATATGGGATGTATATGAAAGATAAAGAACTAAAACTTAAACTGTCATTTCTAATAATTCCATCTTTTATTAACAAGCAGTTAAAAAAAGCCCTACATTCGGGTGCTGTATAGCTTAGTCAGGCTTTTTTACGCTGCTTTTAAAAGTGAGTTTGCTATTTATTTTCCTTGTATGAGGTAATTACCAAAATCTCCAAAAAGCTGGCAGACTTTGCAAACACACACTTTTTCTTTTTTTTTTTTATTCCCAGAATTACTGTTTTCTCAGGATAGTGAGAAAAGATGTAATGTAAAGCTCACAAAAACACTAGAATCATTTCTAAAACCTCACTGTCAAAAGGTTTCATTTCTTTTCAACCTATAATGTGCAAAAACTAGGCTTGTAAATATTCTTTAAAAACGGGGAACACCAATAGAAATGTCTATCCCCAAGACTTAAGTTCTGGCGGCCTCACTCACAGGATTCCTGTAGTATCAGCCGAACGAATTTAGTATTACCAACTCCATGAAGTGCTTCTAAAGACATAAATTACTTTCTTCTTCAAAGAAGTGTCTGATAAATATCCTTGAAACCAACTCATTTTCTTTCAAAATTTTGGCTTTCAACTCTTACCTCTCTACATATAGGACAGAACACAACATATCAAGCCACCTGTAGTACCAGTCTCATTATTTCCTTATCCATTTCTGCCACTCTGTTTATATGCATCCTTATTTTGAAAGCTAATATCTTGTGGCAGGGTAAAATATTATGCTATGTTAATGCTATAAACCTTGCAGTAATATTCATAACAATCCAAAAATGAGAATGCTGGGTGATAAAATCTTTCTCTGTCCTAGCAACAAGGTGAATCAATTCAATGTCATCGTGTCTGCATAAAGAAAAATATTAGGAAGAAACTTACAAAACCTGGCCAGTAATTTCCATTAATTTAATTTCTTTTTGCCATAAGTCTACATGAAGGAGACATGTGAGCTTCTCTAGGCAATCATCTGAAGAATGGAATTTTAGCAGGAATGTATTTGAAAGCCACTCTCTCTCAGCAATTGCCCTTTCTTTGCATAGAATTCATTATCCACTGAAGTTGAACTCAATTAGAGTACATTCAGGTTTCCCAAAATCCCAGTGCTTCAGTGATTTTTCAGCTACAACAGGATAAATGCCCACACTTCAGTGAAGAGTATACTATACATGCTTTTTAGATGTAGGTAGATCTACCATATTATAAGCAGTACCAGTACTGAATCCTGCCACTTCTGATTTTGTTTTTCAACTCCAGCTCACAGTTCAAACTTTATCATCGATGATTAAAGTTTCAGTGAACGCTTTGGTGATGAAAAAGAATATCAGTGGGTTTCACAAGGGACTTCCTAGGGGGCTTCTCAGGTTTTAAGAAGACTCAGAATGACATCTTTGTAAACATTTTTCATCCTTGAGCACCACTTCTGACTATAAGGCAGAGAGAGCAAAAATAAACACATGTTCTTTACAAGGACAGTTCTGTCATGAGAATATGAGCTGAAAGTACTAAGCAATCTTCATTATATTTCGAAGGCACATGTGAAAACAATTGTATGTCAAAGCACCAAAAAGCATTAAAAAAGATGTATTACTATTTTTGTAGTTAAAACTAAGGGCAGATACTGATCCAGCAAAATGACAAACCCTTGAGAGGTTTGAGTGCTCTGTTTTTCATAAGCAAGGGTACTTGGAAGAAACTTTGTTCATCAGTGAGGTTGAGACTGCTAGGTTACCATACTAAGGAGAAAATGGAACAATGCAGAGGTACTAAAATGAGAATTAGTTTAGGTGGTGATGGGATATTATAATGAACCGTAGGTTAATATCTGAAGGATGATTGATTTGGATTTCTAGGAAAGTGAAAGAACTGATGGGCCCTTTTCTTGCCATTGAAGAAATTTCATTAAGATATTAACCCTCTTTTCCTCCACATAGTGGTAGCTCAGTGAGGACACAAATGCTGAACTTTCACCATACTGTCTCAGTCAAATTAGGAACTCACTGATGAACATTTCTGCCAGTTACCTGGAACAGAGCTAACTCTGGCACCTGAATCACATAGGAGACAACTTCAATAAAACAAATGTACATTTGTATAATTATAATATTAATTCTTATTATCATTACATTCTATTAAATATAGGTAATATAATAAATTATGTATTTTCTATATTACTGGTTCATGACCCGAATCCGATCACTTTGCAATCTCCTGTAAACTGGGAATATGGAGGGGAGCTATGTAGCAGGAAGTAAGGGAGGAGGAAAGCAGGGAATGGGGGAAAGAAGAAAAGAAAATAGGAAGGAGTGGGACAGGGAGACCTCAAGGCAAGCTGTTAATTCAGTTCACCTATAACATGAATCTGCTTCTTCTTAAGAGAATACTTCTCCTACAGCCTGCAAATTCTCCTTTAGATTTCTTTGTGTCGTAGGTCCATCATCTCACTCGAAAACTTTACTGAAGTTGACTGACAAGTCTGGAAGTTATTCAGAAAAGAAAACCTGAAGGACACAGTGGGGCCACATGATCTCATTTCCTCTAGGAAAAGTTCCTATGAAATACAGTTATGTTGGAGACTGAAGCATGAGCTAGTTTGTATGTAGAGCAAACAATGTACTGACTGAAATGGCTTAAAGATGGGAATAACCAATACTGATGGAGATGAAGCAATGATATCTACAGGGAACTACTTTGTCAAACAGTTAATGAAAGACTAATCTGTAAAAAAATTGAAAAAAAATTTAAACCTGGAACAAGTTTCATGGAGGAGAAGGAAAGATGTTTAACACTGAGTTATATACTAACTCATGTTTCATCACTTTACGGCCATTTTCTAGAGTAAAAATTGAAGTAAACAATGGAGTTCCATCAGATTTACACCATGAAAGATGAGGGATGAGAATAAATGGATGTACAACAACATTATATTATGTCTACTATAGTGAGAGTTACTGTCTATTTTGGGGTTGGGTGTTTTTTTCAAATTAAAGGAAATTGAGAACAACATAATAAAATCTTCCAGTCATAGTTGTTATTTAGGAACAAATCAAGCAGTTCAGTTGTAATTTACCATCACAAGATAGTGGAACTGCAGTGAAAAATTACAATATGTTATTTTGTAATGAAGCATGTACAAAGAGTAACTATGTAACACACAACACTAATGTTGATTGTCAGAAAAAAAAGGGGGGTTAAGCTGAAATTCAGACTTTCAACCACTTCCTTTTGTGTATCTAGGAAAAAATAATTTTGTCTTCTTAATTCAGACTTCTCTCTTGTATAATGAAATATTTAATGAGTTGAAATTACTATGTATCTTAATATTCCTTCATGCTATTCTATTTGTCTCTAACAACCAAATATGACTTACCTTGAAGCAGAGCTGCAATTTGGAGGGACTGCTGAGATGGATGTTCTTTAAGAATATCTAAAACCGTTCTACCCAAACTGTCCTTTATGTTGGTATCAATTCCTGAAAAAGAAAATGATCTGTGGTGGAATTTTTAACCCCAAGTACTTCTGATAATAGATGTGGTGTATCAGACTCAGATATCTGGTAAATTGAATGCAAGCAGTTTTACAACCATGGCAGATTAACAGCTGTGTTATAGTTGAAGTACAGCATACATTTCTGCTTAAAGTTGGAGGAGCCTAAAATTCACATACTGACACGAATTGTTTTCATGTTTCTGTAACTCACAGGGATATAAAGTAAGCTTCTTAAGCCAAACTTGGGATGGATTATTTTAACAGACTGTTCCTAAGAAACAACCATCCTGAAGATACTATTTTATAAAATCAAATACTCCTATGAATGTTTTGGGTTGGTTTTTTTTTAAATTCCTGGATTCTAATTCTCCCCTAACTGCTCTGATTCATTGAGGATTTTCTTGTCCTTAGTTCCATTGTGTGTTTTGGGAGCAATACTGAAAAAATTATTAATCTTGAAAGTTTGGTACTTCATGGTGACATTTTGTGAATTCATGCTCTAAGTAGACTGAAATACCCATATGTAGTGTAAGGGCTGTGTGAATAGCCAGCACATTTCCTCACAGACTGTTCTGACTGCAGATAAATGAATTGTTTGGCTCAAACTGTGAACATAACCATAAATAAGTTTGAGGCTTATCCTGGGTAGATTGCAGAGGAGCTGGTGTATGTGATACTGCACGACTCTCCACCTTTGTCTTGCAGGGGCTATTTTGGAAATGTTTGCCTTATGGTAGAAAACTGAACTTATTGGGTTTTTTTTAGTTTAGATATACTTTCACAAAAATTAAAGGCATGAAAGGTCTTAACAACAGAATGAGACTCTTCTCAGGACACTGAATAGAGGAAATGAGAAGAAGCAGGATGTATAAGGACATTCTAGAAGAATGGAAGGATTTCTCTGCTCACCAGAAATGGCTGAAGTTCTTGTCATTTCCTAACCTGATGGAGAGTTTACTAATTTGTTTTGTGAGAAAGGGATTTTTTTTTCTCACTGAAAATAAAGCCAAAATATTGCTGCCATTAGCAGTGGCAGCTCTGATTCTCAGAGGCCAGAGACACCAACTCACACCCTCCTTTGCAGTAGCTACTTATACCATCTTTGGAGTATTTTTTTGAAGCAGAACTAGAGAAAAAAAGTATTGTTAAATTTAAAAAAAGGGAGTGTTGCAAATGTGCAGAGCATTTGGGGTTGAAGGAGTTCACAGTGAAGGTTCTACTCTATTGTCTTGTACAACCGTAGTCTAGCAGGGACTATAACGTGTACTGATCTGTAGGACGTATCCTTTCTCTGTAGCCTGAGGGCTTCCCAGGTTTATGTGACGTTCTCCAGTCCTTGCTCTTATAGGTAAATTAATATCAAAAGGCTCTGCCATTTCTGTGGCAGGTGAAGATCCCTTTCTGCCTCCTTCTTATTCATCCAAACAGGAAAGCATCTCTGAAAACAGATCTCAGATCAGGTATGCGCTAGCTGAGATTCACATATGGAGCTGTGAATGGGACATACCTTCTTTTGTAATATATAAACCCTCAAGCACTGATAATAAAGATCAATGAGATCCCTCTAGTGTAATGGAAGTTCACATCTTCCAGGCAAGTAATTTCTAGATATTGCCATTTTCACTGGTCTTCTCGTTTATTCGAGATGAGTTCTTGTTTAAATGAGTCATTTACCTGCAACAATCCTGAAAGTCTTATTATGTAGTAGATAGGTTTGTTGGAACTCTATATCCCTGTTTTCCTGTCCTTTCAGGACAAACACAATTCTGAGATACGGTGCCCTCCTCTTTCTTCACAGGCACTCAAAGTTTACCCAGGAAATGAAGAAGCAAGCAGGGTGATGCATTTGTTAGGAATATTTAAGTGAAGGAAATAAATGTGAGCATGAGTCTTCTGGCCTCTAGATCAAAGAATATTCTTGGCTGTCTTTCAGAATGAATAACAAATTTTTATGTAGCCATTTTGTTCTCAGAATACATTTATTCTCAGAGCACAGTGGCATACACTGAGTCATATATGGAATTTCTGAGTCTTAGTGAAAACATTCCTTTTGTTCTCAGTGTATAGTAATTTCTTATTCTAAAAGAACACTGTTTTAAGGAGAGGTACCTGTGATTAGATTTGCAAAGGCTGTGAGAGAGAACAGTAATTTGTATAACCAGAATTTGAGGAGGCATACACCAGATTAGGAATATTAAGGATATTTGTTCAGTGTCTCCTATAAATTAGATTTACCTGTTTCAAGCAAAATGCGTACTACCTCCACCTTTCCAAATAGGGCTGCTTCATGCAATGCGCTCCCTTTTTCTGTCTAGAAAAAACAAATATTGTGACATTTAAAATGCAAATTAAAAACCCAACAAATCCTTTTGAAAAGAATACATTTAGAAAAAAAGTATTTTTACCCCTCTATTTTATCTACACATGAAAAGCATCAAATGGCAAGAACAAATACTACCCTCATGTTTTTATTATTATTTAAGATACCAACATAAATGCAGTCAGTTCTCCTATAGAAATTAATAGCTACATAAAAAATATAGTAGGGATGTAATAAAAATCCCAATTAGCAAGCCTGCATTTGTTTAAAATTTCTAAATTCCTATTATAAGAAGTGAAAATCTTGTCAATTCCATCAGTGGAACATAACTGTTCAGCAAAATCAACCAATTTACATGTGGAAATCTACACTTAGGTGTTGTAATCTGAACCTGGATCACATCCTAGAAGGTAAATTCAGTTGCACAGGGAAAGATGCCCTGGAATATCCCACTGGGCCTCCAGATGATGTTCCAGTTGATGCTTACATTTGATCTGCGTCATATCTTCCCCATACAGATGTCTTGAATACCTAAAGGCACCTCTAACAGCATTAGACATATAGGTTTAGATCATTTAAATTCTACCTCAGGTGTCTGTGAACCTGTTTTTGCATATTTCTGTGACAAAAAAAAAATCTCTGTAAATAGACTTTTGCTCAAACAAAATGTACAGTACTGAAAAACAAACCACCTCTCTTAACAAGCCACTTAGTATTTTATTCTGCTGACTCTGGCTGAACAGTGTGCCTTTCCATACAATCGCATTAGCTCAGGCCAAAGCACTACCAGATCTCACTGAATCTCATCTGCTGTTTTTTTCATAGTAAATTAAATTCACTACAGTTGAACATATTCTGTGATATTTGAACATGTGCCAGCAACGTGTTCTTGCAGCAAAAAGGCTAACGGTATCCTGGGCTCTACTAGGAGGAGTGCTACCAGCAGGTTGAGGGAGATGGCCTTCCCTTCTATTTACCACTGGCGAGACCACACCCGCAATACTCTGTCCAGTTCTGGGATCCCTTGTACAAGATAGATACAGAGCTGCTGGAGAGAGTCCCCAAGATGATTAAGAGACAGGAGGCATCTCTTCTATTAGAAAAAGCCTGAAAGAGCTGGGACTATTTAGCTTAGACAAGAGAAGGTTCACAGGGGATCTCATCAATGTGAACAAATAATTGAAGGGAGGGTGTAAAGAAGAAGTCAGGCTAAGTGGTGTCCAGTGACAGAAGAGGTAAAACCTGAAACACAGGGTGTTCTGATTAAACATAAGGAAACACTTTTTCTTCTCCAGGTGACAGCCCTGATACAAGTTACTGAGGAAGGTTGAAGAGTCTCAATCTTTGGAGGTATTCAAAAGCAACCTGGACACAGTCACAAGCAACCAGTTCTAGGTGACTCTGTTTGAACAGTGGGATTGGACCAGATGACTTTCAATGTTCCTTTCCAACCTCAATCATTCTGTGATTCTGCCAGGGGTACTAATTAGTGATATATACACCAACAATGTAATCCACAGAGTTTCGAATGTTATAAGAGGCTTAACACTAAATTTTAGTTCTACTGAGTATGAACTACAGAGATGGGAAACAGCTGCACCTCGATTAAAATTGTAGAGAACATTCTGTATAAATATTAATAAGGAACCTTTTTTAATGGAAAAATGGACATACTTTAGTGACAACAGCTATTTAGAGTCCATTGCTGTGATGTGATCTGACACTGAGAAAGATTACTATTCCATCATGCTGAATCAACAGCTTTGAAGACAAGGAAGAGGACCTATCCTGAGACTCCTCAGTTAAAGGGTGGAAAAGATCCTAATATGATGTCACAGCTGGCAGCAGTACTTTCTATTAATCAAAATTCCTCACTGGAGGAAAGGCAAGAAATATTTTTGCTGATGAAAGCTTACATCCCATAAATATGGAATGAAAACTAACATGAAAAGAGGAAATTTGCTGTAGATGTCTCAGGCAAACAAACCTATCTGGGGGCAATTTGGGAGCCAGAAGTCAGTTCTGAACAATGAACCAAGACTCTACTACACACAGAGGGAGTAGAGAATCTTAAGCAATGTACATACATAATTTATAGTGTTGGGGGGGGAATCCAAAGCAAATGCCAGGGTTTTTTTCATTTTGTATTTCCTCGCTTCTTGGTCTATTCTACCGTGATATTCCCTGTCATATCTGAACATGATCCTGAAATGCTTTACAGGCATTCTGCACTGCCCTGAATTCTGGGGCAGACTTTGCTTTACAACTCCAAGCTAGCAGACAATGCTAATAAATGTCATGTCCCAGAAATGATGTATATATTACAAATAGTCTGTTTGAAAGAGGAATTTGAAAGGCACACCATAAAAAGAGTGGACTGATCTGTCCTCTATGTAGGTGATTTTCTAAGGAAGAGGGGAAACATAACCATGAAACTGAAAGAAAATCAGTCTGAGAATATGAAGATTGAAAGCACATTTGCAAGATGCAGATGTGTAATCCTGCATGAGATGTCACGAAGATGAATGCTGACGTAAATCTTAAAAGCCCTAGGCAGGATTTCATGGTAATAGTGAATAACTAACAAGTGAATCAGATTCCCTCAACCCAAAAACTGTCCAGAAGGCAGAAATGTCCTTGTTACCAGAGAGCTCAGCTACCAAACTCCATTTTAACATAGGGAAAATGCTGAGCCTAAGGATGAACAGGGCCAAGAGAACCTTGGAGGACTGGCTGAGAAGATATATATCTCTTTGTAAATGTGCATATGGAGTACTACCTGAAGATAGAAATAATGTTGGGGTTTTCTCCCTGGTGCAATAGACCATGCTATACAAGCTGGAAGGATTAAAACATGTAGTTGCAAATATTTTCTATATATTATTTAAGATATGCTGTAGTTTTTAGGTAGATTTTTTTTCACTTATAATAGTGTATCTGTGTGCTAACATGCTCTTGCTGTCTATACTATGGCAAACAAACTGAAATTATAGACAATATCACTTTACTTTCTGAAGCTTTCATTGCCTTGGATTGTATTTTCCTGGCAAAGTGAACACTACCATTCTATTTGGAAATTCTTTCACAGTGATATTTAATGCAAAAAATGCTGGTATTTTTTCATAAACATGGTGAGCTAAAGTCTGCTCAAGTTTGCAGCGATGGATTGTTTATTGATTTCCTGGCATAAGTGTTCTGTATATCAAACCTAGAGAACTGTAGCACAAATTGTGCCAAGCACATGAGAAAACAGATGCTGCCCCAAGTAGTTTACAGCAAAATGCAGGTAATGTCACAGCTGGGAACACACACAGCAAGCAAGGATAGAAGGATGTCAACAGTACACCATGGTACACAAATCAACTAGGTATATAATTTGCCCGCTAACATAAAAGCATCAAGGGTTTAATTAATTAGAGGAAAATTTTGACCATGTAAGTATGCAAGAGCTTGTAATTAGGTCACTTGTCTAGTCACTCCTAGGACTGTTCTGGATGTCAGACATAATCTGAAGGACGGAATGGTAGCTTTGCAAATAGAGGATATGTATATCCTCTAGACATAGTGACGGCAAAAGGAAGGGGCATAGCTCTTTGCAATGATAAGCAATACAAATGATATGCAACTACAATGATAAGCAATAGAAACTGCCATCATAACTGAAAGAAGTAGGGAAAGCAAGCAGGGACAGATGAAAGTTGGATCAAGAAGGGGATAAGTTTTTAAGGCACTTACAATTATAAAATTACCACATACATGACAACACACTGCGCTGTGCAGTACCTTATGTTACTGAGGGCCCAAAAACCTATCACTCACACAAAACCTGTGTACTTTTCACATGTTTCAATTGAAATGAAAACTTCAAAGCATAAAGAGATGAGGCAGTTTTCTGTTGCCCACTTCCAAATAATTTCAAATTGAAGGGTATTGGATACATCTGGGAAGTGAATAAAATGTGTCATTAATTCAATCAAAAATTAAATGTTGTCTAGTATTAGTCCAAATATTTGCTATGATTAAAGGTGCTCAGGGAGTACAGGAAAGACAGATAACATGTCTTAAGTAAACTTCCCATTTAAACAAATAAGTATTTACAAAGTGGCAGCAGATTGGCTATTTCTATAATGGTCTCTTGGCATTTTAACAGTTCCTTACTGCTGATAAGCTGAAATTATTTAACATGCATGAATGTGTACAATTTTATTTACCTCATGGGATTATACTTCATATATTGTTCTTCCCCAATCAGTGATTCAGAGCAATTTAATCAATATTAAAATAACTGAGTTCAGTTTTAAGTAACAGGCTGGTATTGTATGCTCTGTTCAGTTTAATAAGCTGCCAGTAATCATCAACAAAGAATTTTTCAGGGGTTTTAGAAGTAATAACTGAACAATATGTACAGAGTCAACTTGCCAATATTCTAAGATGCTGAATGAGAAAGAACATATTGATGGAGAATATGTATACCGGTGAGGAAATAAACAAATTACATTTCCTTATGGCAAGTAGGACAAACACAGAGGAAACAGCATTACCCAGTACAAAAAATCAACACAAAAAAAAAAAAAAAGAAAAAAAATAACACCCCCTGGCTAAGGTTAACTTAAAAAATGAATAAAATATAATATAAGTTGCTTTAAGCAAATTAGAATTTAAGAAAAGGAAAAATCCTAAACTTTTAGTGTAGGTGGCAAGCAGATCACCATTACTAAAAGAGTCTCTCATTTCAAAAATTGTACAAAATTTGCAGCCACTCTATTTTTTAAAGACTGGCAAAAAAGTTTTGGTATAACTTTAGATAGAAATGGCTTAGGAGAATTCACAGTAATGCTAAAATTATCTAGATTACATAAGACAAAGAACACAGTTCAGAAAAGCATTGTGTAATATTCAACCCTCATGTAACCATCAGTTTATAAGTTGCCGTGACAGAGACTATTTTTCTTCAATTATTCTATTTCTTAAGCATCAATTCAGGCATCAGTTTCTTTCTGACTTTTTCCTCATTCATTTTCTAGAGATAGAAGTTAACACTCAGAAACATGTATTTGAGAATTTCACTATATGTTGCTATAGCATTAAACTTGTCTAAATTACTGAAGATGTAGTAGTAGTAAAGGACAGCCAAAACAAAAGAGCTGCTTGTATTAACCTTTGCTAATGTATCTCTTCCTAGTCAAGAAAATCAAAAGCAAATTCAGTGGTAAATACACAAATAAGCAAACTGCAGGGGAAGTGTTTCAGTTTGAAATAGTTTGAAGCAAGTAACAACACTAACTCAAAAGATACTAGAGCTAAAAAAAGTAGCAGAACAATTTTACCACATTTTCATTTTGAAGGCATTTGAGAATAAGCCTTTTTAATCTTGAAATATGTTACTATTTTCTGGTTTGCTTTGTTGCTGGTTTATTTTTTAATCTATCTCTTCTTTCCCGTTTCACATTCTTTTCATCAAAAGTTGAAAAACATGTCCTTGATGGAAGAATCCACAAATAATAAAAGTGCATGGAATCCAGGTGCAGTCTTTCTATATAAAAGAGAATTATGTGTGCAAAGTTGTTTGATTAAATATAACTAAAGCTTAAAATGGTTATAAAACTCAGTCAAAGTTTATGGCAAAGTTCACAAGTTTTCTTAAATCACCTATTGGTAAAGAATGTCTAGATGTGACTCTAAAAAGATGCAGTTATGTTTGTTTGATTTATCTGAAAATAGATATAAAGGTGCTGTTACCTTAATTCTAAGCTTATTATTTATACTCAGCAAGAATGCTACTTTAAATCTGAAGATAAAATACACATTAAACTCAAATCAGTGCTGTTAGTCAAATCAAGACAAATCATAAGACTGAGGCAAGACTTCATTCAATAACGGAATTAGGTTCTCTGTAGTTAAAAGGCTTGGACACTGTCCACTAAAAAGAAGTAGACATACAATTTACTGCTGCTGTACCTTGTATACGTTCCCTTCTATGTGTCTTATTTAAAGTTACCCTTTTTCCATCATTATAATTTAGTGTGTTGGACTCTGCAGCTGCAAGAGTATATTGCTGTGGAATTTTCTTTTAGATTTATACAGCAAACATTTACAAAAGCAAAACTATTATTATTACTTAGTAACTTTGGGTTTAGAATAGGATGACCCTGGCAAAATGAGTTCTCAGTCAAATATTGTTTCAGATTACTATGGTCATTAAGGGCTGTAGCTTTAGGAGATCATTTAGTATCATTAAAGCCAAAGTAATATATATATATATACGTCAACCTACATGAACGATTGATCTGATTTGTGTATCTACCTGTCTCAAGACAACATTAAAACATACATTCATCTTTGAAAACACATGCTTTTTGAGTTATCCCTCTGAACACATCATTTGGATTGTAAAAAATAAATCTGCATTACATGTCACCTTGCAGCCTTCCTAACAAAGTAAATGCAAGTGT
The DNA here is from genome assembly GCA_027925045.1 of Hypotaenidia okinawae. NCBI lineage: Eukaryota > Metazoa > Chordata > Aves > Gruiformes > Rallidae > Hypotaenidia > Hypotaenidia okinawae. The sequence goes on along the minus strand of BSDF01000001.1, from coordinate 62,700,704 downwards.
ATGTTAAAAGAAAAAATGTAAAAACTTATTTAATTTTAATTATATTCTAATGATAACGTAAGAAAAGAAAAGGAGAAAAGGAAGAAGGGAAGAAAGAAATTACACACTAACTTGGCAGCTGACATCCATTCCAGCCTCCAGAAGCACCTGTACAACAGCTTTGTGCCCATTTCGCGCAGCAAGATGCAGAGGGGTGTGTTTTCTCGTATTGCAGTTCATCAGGTTTGGATACGCTTTGATGATCATTTTTACAACCCGCAGACGTCCATAGAGTGCTGCCAGATCCAGAGGTGTTTCTAGTTTGTTGTTCCTTATTGTAGGGTCTGTCAGCTCTTCTAACAGAACAGCAACTACTTCTGAATGACCGTATTGCGCTGCGCAGTGCAGTGCTGTTTCATTTTCATTGTTCTGTTAAAACAAAACAAAAGCTTCAGACATTCATGTTTAATCACATGATAGAACTGCTCAGCTTCTATAAATGGCCTCCATGAGATGACCACACGGGCAGGGTTTGCAACACAATGCGTGGTAATCCATGTTAAATGCTTCAGAATGACTGCCCTAAAACTTTGCTAATAATACATTAATACTTCAGCTTTGTGGCACTCAAGCTAATCAGGTCCTGATGTGTCCACATGTTGTTGTCAATCCATTTTTAATAACATAAAGAGGCATTCTGGAATATGTAACCAAAATATGTAATCCTTTTTGATTCAACTGCTCCTGCAAACCATACTTCCTGAAATCATATCTGAGCCCTTCTCTTGCAAATAGTCCGAAAGTTGTCTCTCTTCTCAGAGTAACTGATTTTAAATCACAGCAGTTTGTTATTAGAATAGTGAAATTACAGAGAAAAACTGTCATGAAAATGTATCAGGCACAAGGATAGTTTCATGTATCACTATAAAAGTCACTATCAAGAAAAGTTACTATCAAGACAACAATTAAAGCTTAGAAGACAATAAAATCACAACTGTAGATTTTAGAAAGACTTAGCATATCCTGTAAGGAGCTACTCTTCTCAAGGATGCAGGGAGACGTATGTGTGCAGTTTGAGGCATATGAGTATTTGTATTCTGTGGATTGAATAAGTTTTTGCTTTATAAAGAAATGACCCTCACGTTTTTCCCTGAATACTATTTAATAATCTTAATAATAAATGCATATTGAGAACAAGAAGTATCTTCTTTAATTGTTTTCTTCTAGTTCTACCTGTATACTTGCAATCCCAAACAGAGAAATAACTTCAGGCAGGGAGGAAGGAAATAATTTATTGAGCTCTCTGAATTCTATATGCCGTCGATCATGTAGTCTCTATGAAGCCCTAAAATAGCAGAGACATTGACTTTTAAAAGTACGGACATTGAATACTTCTTCTCATATATGATTTTTAAAGTTTTGTGACAGTTTTGAAAGTGCTGTAAAATTAAAATGTCAATAAGGTATTGTGTCGCATATGGAAATAAAAAATTGTAAATTCAGAAAATATATTAGAAAAAGGTAGAAATACAGTTTTAGAGAAAGGATAAGAGATAAGTCTGAATAAGGCTGTATTTCTCAAGGAAAGAACTGAAGAAAGTTCTGGGGACAGAGAACTGAAAAGAGAAAAAAATATTTGTCTTTTGAAATGCAGAAATGGTGAGAGGATCAGAGAAATGAGGCCTTGACATCTTACTCAAAAGCTAGCTAGAATAAGAAAATCCATGTTGCACAGTAATATCTACAAAGGTAGTAACAGTGTTTCTAATTCTACGATCAAGAACTTAAACTTTGGGTTTGTGGTTTTACCAGCACTGCTGTCATTTTCATCTTACTGTGTAATTCAAAACAACTTGGATAAACCTGGGAGACAAAACAGACCAATCAATACATTCAGAGAAGTTAATGTGGAAGATCAGCTCTTCAGGCAACACCACACAAGATCTGAAAGACTGGAATGTGTTTCCTGTTAAACTGCCAGACAGAAGCTGGAGAGTAGGAAGAGCCAGGTGGAAAGTTAGAAGCTTCCACTGGCAGATGTGTTTTGATGATTAATAAGTGTTTGAACCATTACTGTGCATTATTCAGACCACCACGTGGTCTTTCTCTATTACACAGACCACAAATTCAGGTTAAAATATGTACTGCCACAACACTACATGGCTGCAGTGATCTGTCAAATACCTGTAATAGGCTTTCTGTGCAGTAGTGAGTTCCAGCGTATCCTTTATACAGGACTGGGGAAAGCAATATTTCAATAGACAGTGGCATACCCACCAACCACAAGCACAGTTTATTAGAATTTATTTTTAGATTTTCAGTATTTCATGGACAGAACTGCATAGATGAGCAGGCAATTGCAGTCTAATTTTGTGTACAATTACCACAATTAAGTATGAAAATCAGATAATTGCACATAAAATGGCCAATTATGGTAATTTGTGCCTACAGTTACTGTAGGCACATATCCAATCAAAATACTTACACAAAGGAATTAGATATATAACTGTATCCACATTCTATGAGGTAAATAGCAAAATACAGGTCTACTATGCAATTATGAAACAGTTACATCTACCTATCCAATATCCAATATTGAATTTTTTGCAAGCATTTCTGGGTAAGACATGAAGTGTCTGGGATCTTGTGCCAATAGTCTAATGTTGTAGTTTAAAAGTATTCCGATTAAAATTTTCAGAGAGACATCAAAATTAAATTGGCTATGGTCTTTTTTTCCTAAAATGTGGTGATTGGCCAAAAATTCAGGCACAGATATAGACACAGAGGCCAACCAGTCCAAATCACTGTTGCTGCGCGGCAAACTGAAATTTGCTCACTCTAAACAAAGAATATCCAGCTGAATTTTTATGCAAGGGCATATTTGCAGAAAGGTATATTTTATAACAGCATGGTGCATAAAGGCATCTGTAAATCTGAACAAAATGCTATTATTTTCAAATGAACATCATTGAACAATTTTGCATGGTTTCTTTGCATTTGCCAAATTAAAGCTACATTTCATTTAATGACAAATCAAAGTGATTCAAAATGAGAAATGACTATGTAAATCTGAAATAAAGTAGAAGAGTCCAACCTCGAAAAACATGACAATTAAATTACCTCAACATATGCACACAGAACAGGCATTGCATATGTTGTGTTATCAGAGCTGAGAGGTACTACCTAATTAAAGCTTAATAATACAACATCCTTCCCCCTTTAAAATGTAAATTTATCAACTCAATTCAGACATAAAAGATAGAATGATTTCTAATTTTTAAAGAGAGAATTACAACTTGTTTAACTGCCCTCTAAATTTATCCTCTTTCACAGTTTAGTACCACATACATAAAGTAAATCACCTTGGAAGAACGAGATTCTGCTGAGGAGAGAGTTTTTAAGTAGGTTTTGACAGAGTCTGCCACCTTTAAATTTAGGAAAGGGGGAATGCCTACCAGAAGGACACAGTTGATTGAGCATTCACAGAGAAACTAAGATGGAGAGAGCTCTAACAGTGGATTTCTTGGACGAGAAGAAACATTAACTTCCTACCCCTCATGGAGAGATGGACAAGAATGTCTCATTTGCTATAAAGAGCTTCCTCTTTAAGGCATTTGTTTCTAGAAGACATAAGGTAAGTATTAAAAAAAACCCAACAAACAACATAAAATGACATTTTAAGAGTTGATGTTATGTGATTTCCTTGGTCCCAAAAATGCTGTTACTCCTGACCCTTCATGCACAAAGATAATCCAGGAGTAACTCCATTGTTTTTAAGGTCATGTTTGTCCTTGTATCTCTAAAATAGCTAGTTACTTAAAAAAAGAATTGAAAGACATGAAAAATTATTCTTTCATAAATTAATAATCATTTTTTATTATTGCCTACATTGTAAACAGTTGTTTCTGGAGTACAGAAAGTTTCTGAGCTAACACTCATTGCCACAAGCAGCAACGAGCTGTTATGAACATACAAACGTCTGCATGCAAGTTAACACTGAGTCATTAGATCTCCAAATCTGATACCCAAGGGCTAAATAATCCATCTAGTGCTGAAGAAACCGACTAGAATGCTTTTTGAAATTTCAGATGCTTCATTACATGTTAGAAACTACAAGACAGGTCCTAAGACTGGATCTAAGAGAAGGAAAGATCTAGAAGTCAGAACTAAGACAGACATACAAAATGTAAGAAAAAAAGATAAAATTAGGCCAATATTATGCAAAAATACTGCAAACCAGAAGTCACTAAGAGTCATAATCAATAATATTTTGTAGTTATTCAGATGTAGTTATTCAACTAGACCTCTTTCAGAAATGAGGAAGGCATCTTATGATTTGGCTTTTAACCTTTTGTAATTTTTTTCTTCATTATTTGTTACATTGCTCTCTTCATGGGCATGATCCTGACATTTTCTAGCCTTGCTCTGGCTCTGTTCTCTTCCATGTATAGCTAGAAGTCAGACTTCTGTTGCTGCAAACTGAATTGTGCCTTCAGAGCATTGCATCTGGTCAATACTACAGGGTGTACTACAACATTTAGCTACTGAGAGTGCATGCCACTGCAAAACCTTGATCATCTCTTAAGGTCTATTCATTAGCAGACAGATTAGAAAACATGTTATAGACACAGTCATTGCAGTTTGGCAGTCTGATACTGAGGAAGTACGGGAAACATCAAGAAAATAAATGGCTCTCATAAATATTATATAGGTCCTTAAAGCCACTATTAAACAGTGGGTATATTTAGGACACGTACTAAGTAGTTGTGTAGTTTGAAGCTCCTAAAGTCCATGCAAGTACTGTACAAGCAATAATGACTATCAAGTAGTGATTTTACAGATCTTTCCAAAGAATGCTCAACTCTATTGTCTAAGTATTTTTATGATGAACGTGAAATGGGAGACTTCCTAAATCATTAAGCCATTTCTTTATCACATAATCCCAATGTCATAGAATTATAGAATCATTTAGATTGGAAAAGACCCTTAAGATCAACAAGTTCAGCTTTTAGCATTGCACTACCAAGTCTAACCATTAAGCCATATCTATAAGTGCCACATCTTCTAAATACTTCCGTGCAATCACTTTCGCTGGGCAGCTTGTTCCAGTGCAAGTCAACCCTTTCTGTGAAGTGATTTTTCACTTCCCCTGGCATGACTTGAGGCCATTTCCTCTTGTCCTATTCCTTGTTACTTGGGAGGAGAGACCAACACCCATCTTGCTAAAACTTCCTTTCACAAGTGTCCTGGTTTCAGTCAGGATAGAGTTAACTTCATTTGTAGCAGCTGATGGAATGCTGTGTTTGGGAGTTAAAATGAAAGCAGTGCTGATAACACCCTGATGTTCTTAGTTGCAGTCAGACAGTCAAGGACTTTCTCAGCTTCTTCGTATTTCTCTATTCATGAGAAAGGAGGGGCGAAGCCAGGACAGGTGACCCAGATGGGCCAAAGAGAGTATTCCATGCCAATTACGTCCTGCCCAGGAGAACGGGGGGCTGATGGGAGGAAGAAGAGGGGTGGTGGCGGGACGCGTGCTTCTTGGGGGGACGGTCGGGTTCCGGGACAGCTCTGGGTGGTACGGCCTGAGCTGTGTGGTTCAGGGAGAAACTGCATTGTGTATCAATAGTTTCATATTCTTTTGCTCTAAAGTCCTGTTAGCATTGTTATATTTTATCTTTCTGTTATCTTAGTAAACTATCCTTATCCCAACCCACGGGCCTCTTAGTTTCTTGGTTTTGGAGTTATTTTCCCCTTCCTTTTCCCTTCCCTTGTTTCCCCCCCCTTTTCCCTTTTCCCCTGCTCTTTTACTTTAAGAAGCAGGCAGCTGCGTGGATCTCAGCCCACAGCCGGGGTGAAACCACGACAACAAGGTCTCCCCTCTGCCTCCCTGTCTCCAGGTTAATCAAACCTAGTTCTCTTAATCTGCTCTGTATAAGACTTGTACTCTAGACCTTTCACCAGCTTCACTGCTCTTCTCTAGACATACTCCAGCACTTCCACATCTGTCTTGTAGTCAGTGGCCCAAAACTGAACATAATACTTGAGGTGCAGCCTCACCAGTGCTGAGTTCAGGGACCAATCACTTCCCTAGTCCTGCTCGCCACACTTTTTCTGATATAAGCCAGGATGCTGTTGGCCTTCTTGGCCATCTGGGAATACTGCCAGTAACACTCAGCTGCCTGTCCATCAATATAACCCAGTCCGTTTCCTCCAGGCAGCTTTCCAGCCACTCTTCCTCTTCCCCAAGTCTGTATCACTGCATAAGGTGGTTGTGACCCAAGTGTAGGACCAAGCACTCAGCCCTGTTGAACTTCATACAGTTGGCCTCTGCCCATCAGTACAGCCTGTCCCTATCCCTTCTTTCCCTCAAGCACATTAACACTCCCACCCAAATCTGGTGTCATCTGTAAACATACTGAGGGTGCACTCAATCCCCTCATCCAGATCACTGATAAAGATGTTGAAGAGAACTGTCCCCAGCACCAAACCCTGGAGAACACCATTTGTGATCATCCTCCAACTGGATTTAACTCCATTGACCACAACTCTTAGGACCAGCATTCCAGGAAGTTTTTCACCCAGCAGAGTCCACTCCATGAGCCCACGGTTTCTCCATGAGGAAGCTGTGGGAAATGGTGTCAAAGGCTTTATTAAAGTCCAGGTAAACGACAATCACAGCCTTTCCCTCATTCACTAAGTGGGTCACCCTGTCATAGATTGAGATCAGGTTAGTCAAGCTTTCATGAACCCATGCTGACTGGGCCTGATCACCTGGTTGTCCTGTACTTGTCAAGTAATAGCAGTCAAGTTGATTTGCTGAGTAATGTTCGCCAGTACTGCAGTCAGACCGACAGGTCTGTAGTTCCGGCACATCTTGTGGATATTTGTATTTACAGAAATATCTTCTATTGTCTGTCATGGCAGTAACCAGATTGAGATATACCTGAGCTTTGACCCTTCTAATTTTATTCCTGCATAACCTCACACCATTTTTGTAGTCCCCCTGAATTGCTTGCCCATTTATCCAAAGGCCATAAACTTCTTTTTCACCTGAGTTCCAACCAAACTCTCTGTTCAACCAGGCTGGTATAACCTCTTCCCCACTAGCTCATCTTTTGGCTCATGGGGACACCCTGCTCCTGCACCTTTAAAATTTCCTTCTTAAGAATGTCCAGCCTTCCTGGACCCTTTTGACCTTCAGAACTGCCTCCCAAGGGACTCTGTCAACCAGGCTCCTAAACAGACCAAAGTGTACCCTCCAGAAATCCCAGGTAGCAGTTCCACTGAACCCCCTCCTTACTTCCTCAAGAATCAAAACCTCTGTCATTTTGTGATAGCTGTGCCCAAGATGACCTCCAACCTTCATATCACCCACAAGTCCTTCTATGTTCCCAAACAACAGACCCAATGGGATGCCTTTCCTTGTTGGCTCACTCACCGTGTCAGGAAATTGTCCACACACTCCAGGAACCTCCTGGACTGTTTCCTCTCTGCTGTAATGCATTTCCAGCAGATGTCTGGTGAGTTGAAGTCCCAGTGAGAACAAGAGCTAGCAATTATGAGACTTCTCCCAGCTGCTTACAGCACTTACAAGTCAATCCCAGCACTTAGAATGACTGTGTTTAATTTCAATGGGAATTAAAGTGCTTTCCTGGATCTCTAGGACAAAGGCTGAACAATGTTACAACAGGAACTCTAAACACAGTCAAGAATGAGAGGAGCTCTTAAGAGCAACACTGTGACTTTATTGCCCATTCTCTTTGAGGAAGGTGCACAGTGTTTACTTGGTGCACAGTTTTTTACATTTTATATGGAAAAATATCTAATGACATCCTTCTTATCACACATTATCAATTACCCTGTATAATTTGAAAGTCATGAAAAGAATATAAATATCCATGACTACATTATAAAGTACTCTTAAACACAAAACCAAGCATTAGAATTTAGGTATCCCTAACATTTCCAGACATAGTTTCAAAACTGAAATAAAATCAAACCATTTAGATAAAACAATGTGGTCTTACGCTTTCTGCTATCACTGTAATTATAAACAGACAAAAACTTACTCACAACTTTGTTTCCATTCAGAAATTTGGAAGTCTGAGAGTTGATACCTATTACACACTTAAAAGAAGCTGTATATTGTATCACTGGATATGTTTTTCTAACTATATTCAGGCCAACACTATTTCATATATTCACCAATGATACTGATAGTGGGATTGAGTACACCCTCTGCAAGTATATGGATGACACCAGCTTAGTGGTTCATCTGATTCACTAGAGGGAAGGGATGCCATCCAGAGGTACTTTGACAGGCTTGAGAAGCAGGCCCATGTGAACTTCATGCAGTTCACAAGGCCAAGTGCAAAATCCTATACCTGGGTCAAGGCAATCCCCACTATCAGGACAGAGTTAGTAATGAAATGATTTGGAGCAGCCCTGCAGAGAAGGACTTGGGGATACTCGCTGATGAAAAGTTGGATACAAGCTGGCAATATGTGTTTGCAGCCCAGAAAATCAGCCCAATCCTGGGTTGCACCAAAAGAGGCATGACCAGCAGGGTGAGGAAGGTGATTCTGCCCCTCTACTTTGCTCTGGTGAGACCCCACCTGGACCTGACTTCCCACCCAGCTCTGAGGTCCCCAGTACAAGAAAGACATGGAGATGTTAGGGTGGGTCCAGAGAAGGTCCAAGAAAATGATGAGGGAGAGGCTTGTACACCTTTCCTGTGAAGAATGAGAAAAATTGAAGGTCCCTTCTGACAAAAACCATTCTATGAACATGTTCTAATGAATATCTTTACCATATAAGAACAATATAATTACAAATAAATATGTTGTTGTCCCATTACATAGTGAATATTTCAATTTAGATAGTAGAGATAATCTGAATCAAAGAGATGGTTGAGCTTGGTGATCTTAGAGGTCTTTTCCAACCTTAAATATTCTATGATTCTGTGATTTGTATAGAAATTATTGGGAAAAATCCTGCTGCAAATTACGCAGTGTGAATCAAAATCAAACCTACTAAATTCCCATCAAACTTCACCTTTACTTATGTGGAAACGAAAAAAAAAGGTAATTCTGTAATCTGGTTCACTACTTTGAATGAATGATTTCTTCAAATTTATTTCTGCAATTGGCTCAAATAAAAAAGATTGTCTCTGCACAATTTTTTTTCCTTAAAAGTGTATAGTAAGAATCCCAGGAGAAATTCATAAATTCATCCATATTCTCTAATTTAAGAGGAGGGGGTGAACATCAAAACATGAAAATGATTGTTTTTGCAGGCTACTTTGGTAATGAATTGTAACTATGGAAGTCCCTGAGGTGTCACTGAGAGCAGAATATAATGTCTGTGCTTCATTTTGATAATTTAGGGAAGACAGTAAATATCTTAGATGCCAGGTATTTAAATATTATGAACACATCCTGAACTTTTTTCCTTCGTATTTCAGAAGAAGTGTAAAACAGCACTAAGAATATGTGAGTGCTTTTAATGACAGTTAGGATTTGATGTAAATTAAATGCGTAAATGTAAGAAAAAATATGTGCTATGTGCATAAAAAACAGGTCAAACAACAAGACAGAGAAAAACATCACTGAGAAAGTTCACGTGTTCATATTTTTTCCAGTAAAAGCTTTAGTATTCACATTTTGTCAATATGTATTAAAAATATATTTTAAACTTGATATTTAATCCTGATGTCCTTCACCTTTTTGCATATGATTTCCTACACTAAAACCAAACAGTCCTTATTAACCTATATGTGGCTGTTACTTATTAACAATTTTTTTCATAGATTAGGATTTCTTACCAATTATGTAACTAATAAGTCCTGATCTCACACTACCTTCGTCCAATTTATAATTTACAAGTCTTCATCAACAAAATTTAAATACTTCAATGTTTTGTAATTTCACCAGATTTTGTAATTTAAAACATACACCATTCAAGTCAAATAAGACACCTGTCAAAGAGTGACAGAATTATTCTTTCTTAATTGTTATGCTGTAACCATTTTTGGTGTGTAGAATTGCCAGTCTACATTCCACCACCCACATAAAATAATTGTCATTTAACTGTTCACCTCTTCACTGGTTTTTTTTTAAATTTTATGTAATAGGAACAGTAGGGGGCATTCAGAGCTTTAGATGCTGTATATGGCTGGATATGATCCTATGATGCTAGTTAACTGCATTTTAAATGTGTGGAATGCAATTGAATCAATTTACAGTGTACCATATTAAATCCATTAATTTGTGTAATACCCTTTCATGCATCATGAGATTCTCATTTCATTCTTTGTTCTGCTATTCATTACTTTCACTGAAATTTTTGGAAGCATTTCTTTCACATAGAATTTTAATAAAATAGATGAAAAGCAAAGATCTATTAGAAAATATATATACATATATAAATTTAATAATGGACAAAAGCATTTTCTTAAAGTGAAAGAATTTACATCTTAATGTGATCAGGAAAAAAGTCTGGCGAGTATATTATTTGCTGTGGTCAAAAAGTGTCAGGAAAAATGTCTGTCCTCCCCAACACTAAGAAGGTAAAAGAAGGAAGAAAAATATCCCAGGATTTCTTAGAGATTATAGCTTCAGTCCCACAGATCCAAGAGAAACTATGAGAAGCTACCTGTCTTATACAGCCTATCAGCAAATAAGCAAAAGCCTCAGAAACCTACAGACTCGAAAGACTGTGCAATAGTTATTAGAGTGAGGAATGCCACTTGGCTTTGTATCAGCATAGCATTTCCCTCATTCCCTGATATATATATTATTCTCCTGTGTAGAGTTCTAATTAGAACAGGGAAGTCGGTGCCAGAAAAATGGTCCACCTATTAAAGTTGGCTACTGTCTAGAGTGTCCAACATTTCTTGTGAGGATTGCTCACTGTTTTCCATTCCTGGTTTGGAGTAAAATGCATAAACACCAGGACATCTAATGACAAGTTGTTTTTTGAGTCAGTGGGTTATAGAATTAGATGCATCCCTGCTTATTTCCTTCAGTGATCAAACCAGCGAGACTGGACAGCAGATCTAATCAAGCTCAAGAATATTCTAGAAGTTTAGATGTATATGTAGGATTGGAAAGAAGCAAGTTTGAATTACATGTCTTTTTCTGGTCCTTCTGAAATTCTCTCTTTCACTATCCCTCCCTTTGAAGTTCCTGCATAGCTTCCAGTTTTCTGCTATTACAGTACAACGAATTTCTTCAAGTAAATTGATACCATGCAATCAGAAAGCTGCTTTTCATTTTGCTGCAGAAATAAAACAAAACAAAAAACCAAAACACTTCTCCTTCACAAAAGGTAATCCTACAATTCAACTGGTTTCATTGTACATACAACAGATGCAAAAGAATGAGAATCTTGGAGAAACTCCTAATCTGCAACTTGAAGCACAGAAGAATAACTCCTTTTTTTTGTATTTTTTCTTGGATGAGCCAAGGTATTATAGGATTTCCCATAAGACTGTCACATAAGCATATTTTATTACTTTATTTTCCAGTATTTCCTGCACTAATACCTGATATTCATATAATAGTTATTGTATGGATTCCAATGGCTAAGTATATAACCTCAAATATCATATAGATTATTTAAAGAATGCATTATCACTCTGGTTAAGTATTTGCAGTTTATATCTAACATTTCTTATTTTCTCAGAGTTTGCCTTCCAGCCACACTAATGCAGACGCTGAGAGTGCAACTACTTTGTGAGACTGTAGTCTGTTAAATTTGTACATATGAGGTGCTGTAGTATACCCTACCTGGAGGCCATCAGCTGCTCCACAAGGACATGGAAATTCTGAGCACCCTCTGTAATACCCACAGGCCCAGGCAGATGTCTCAGTTACTGTGGGGCCTTTGAAGGTACTGAATTTCTGTTTGGGCAAACAAATCCTGCCTTACTTTTGCTCAGCTGAATAACCCTGTTGGTTCCTGTGATTACACAGATTAGACCTCTGTGGAATGAAATGGTGTGTCTATAGGCAATGTAGACAATGCAGACCCTACAACTCAAGTCCCACCTTTACATCCTTACTTATCACCCTGCCAAATTCAATAGCTTGTGGTTACTACTCATATTTCACAGCCAACTTCCAGGCCTCAAACAGTTCATCTGACTATAGATGTGTCGGATTTTAATCACCTTCTGTCTGTTTCTGATTACTAACCTTACAAATGGACCATATAAGAATATACAGAATGAAAACAGAAGGTGTGCCATATGTTTGACAACAGAATGCAACATATTTATCCTGCCCTTACCCACTGTAATACTCTCATTGTTTTTTCCTAGTATTCATGTGTCCTTTCTGCTGCACATGCATACGTGCAGTCCATCTGGTTTGTCATTTATCTCCGCATATCAGTTCATTTACAGTATTCTCAAGATGTACAGAGAATGTTAATTTTATCTCAAAGGTTGTCAAAAATGTAATATATAATAAAGTTTGAAAGACACAGGGTTGATTTTACATCAATATATATGATGCACAAAGTATGTCTTATGATTTTTCAGAAACAAACAGAAGGTTTTCTTCACACTGTTTAAATCTAATATCCTTTAGGTCAGTGTCCATCCAGAAGGAAGACATCTGGTATGAGTTTATTGGAATATTTTATCAGTCTTGGAAAAAAAATTACTGAAAAAATGGAAAATAGATATTTTTTTAAATTTTAATTTGGCTGTAATTTGCCAGACTTAAAGAATATTTGCTGATATTTTCTGATGATGTACAGAAATATCTTTTGTCACTTCACCTGTTCATTCACTCTGGAGTGTGATGGCCCATGATGGATGAGTATCTTCACAATGTCTACATCTCCTCTCCAAGCAGCCAAGTGAATAGGAAAATAGCCTTTATTGTCTGCCACATTAGTTGATGCTTCATACTGAAGTAATTTGAGAACTATATCTCTGAAAAAAAGAGAAAAGGAAGAAAATCTAAAAATTGGCAGGAAGCTTATTTCATTGTTTTTACATGAACATAGATAGAACCAAAATTTTTACCCTAAACAGAAAAAAAAACCCCTACATTTCAAGTGAAGATACTACAAAGATGAAGCCAATCATTTCTATGAATGAAATATTAAAACATAGCCAAAATGTTACCCATGGTAATGGGTAATTGAAAGTTACTTCTTCTGAATACCCATCAACAATTTTATCATCAGTTCTCTGAATCTGTTTCTTTCAAAAGGATCACCTGGACATAGAGTAATTTTTAGAATTTGCCAGTCAAGGCCACGTGCATGCTCCCCAAAACAAACCTTCCAGACAGTAAAGGCAGAGAAATACTCCTATCCCCATCATTCCTGAGTTCTGGAGGCAGAAAGTAGCTTTACGAATACGGTTCTTGCATTAAGGCTAAAAAAATACAGGTAGGTTTTCTTCTTCTTTAGGGCGTCATCTTGGAGAGTTCTTTGGAAGGAAACAATTTAATGATGATCTACTTAGATATATACTATTTTCTATAGAATAACCGCTTCTATTTTCATCTTCCACACACAGTTTCCCCAGAGCAGTGAAGAAAAAATAATTTTTTGTTATTTGAATTCTTATTATATTCCTTTCAGTATTTTCAGTGTGGCTTATCATACATTAAATGAAAGATTAGTATAAGCTGGTATATTGCATCCCTGATTTTTAAGCAGTCTCCTGTACTTAACTTCAAAGGTTAAGCTTAAAAATCAACTGTGTGGTGTGATCGTTGGTTATCAAGTATGTCATACAGTAAATCAATTCTGTCTTATCTCTCCATTTGTCTTCCCTTTGTTTGACACAGTAGGCCTTATCAGTTATTAAATTAATTGCATCTATGATCCAGTGTAGGCAGTTTTATGCACAGTTTTGCCGAATATGAAAGCACTGTTTCTTACAAATTTTGCTCAAAAAATCAGAGGTGGGGAAGGAATTTGATGCAGCCTGTTATGACTATAATTTAAGACCTTGACTATAAATTAAGACAGAAGGTAAATCCCGAGGCAACTGTTCTCCCAACCTTGACGGAACCTTATTTAATTGCCTACTGAGAAAAAAATGTGGCAAGTAAGAGTGAATTTATCCAGGTCAAAAGAAACTCCCTATTGCCACCAAAAGTAAGCATAGAAGTATTGGATTCATCACATCTAAGCTTTGAGGGAGACTGTAAGCTGGATTTTGCTTACTCCTGACAAGGTCAAATCACATGAAAACCACCAAGAAAGAGCAGATCTACTACAGAATGCTTTTTGCTACACCAAGAGCTCCACAAAAGTGACTCCAGAAATTTTTTAGTACAAACAAATTTTGAGACACTTCTCATGGCATAATAATTGTTCTTGCAGTATAGTCTAATAAAGGCTAGAGATACAGAGTAGTTTGAGAAGGATACAAATCAAAGGAAACATGAAATGAGAAATGTGGGGGAAAACCAGAAAAAACCCCACAACAATAATGATATACAGCAACTGTTGGGAAGAGTCTGTTGCAAGATTCAAACTATGAAATAAAACCTAGATCTCCTTCATCATTCAAGAACGCCCTGACCCATCACACTTTTCTAGGCTGAGATTTTTTTAGTGCTCTGTCAGAACTTTTTCATTTTGTAGAAACAAATTTCAGAGAAGTCCTTAGCCCAGTAAGATTATTGGGCTAAGTAAAATTACTTAGGGAGACTGAGATTCAAGTCCCTGCCCCAGATATAATTTAATTACTTATATAATGCAGAATTTTTTTTCCAAAGGAAGGAGAACTATCCCAGAATAACCAAGGACGAGGGAATTCATCACATACAATGATCAAGCAGGGACTTTCTAAAATTGGTGTCCATCAAGTGTCCCAGGCACAAATTATTAGTTGGGTCATAAAGACTTATGTTCTTACTCTTCCTGAAGTCTCTCAAGTTCATCTTAGTGTAATGTGGGAAAAATTAATACCCCCAATGTTTTCAAAGGACAAGAACTTCTGCTAAGTGAGAAGGCTCTCATGGCAGCAAACTATACCAAATATTGATTTTGAATATCAAGTTTCATGTCTGAAAACTGGAGTGGGAAAACGGGAAATGGGAACGGAAAAAATAGCATGAGTGTAAAGCTATTTATTCAACATAAATAGCTTGAGTGTAAAGCTATTTATTTGTTATTTGTGGTGACTAACAAAATTACAGCCAGCAGGTGTCTGTTCAATTCTCTTGCTGACAGTGCAACCATTGTCTCCGGATCAGTATGATGGCTTGGATAGCAGGTTCCAAACCATCATGATTTATTGCAAAATACTTCATGATGTATTTCAGTTTACTATAACAAGCAATAAATACGATGTCAGTAACTGCTACTTACCCTGCTGTGAGGGTAAGGGGTCATAGCAGCCAGAGGCAATTACGACCTTTTCAAAAGCTGCAGTTACAACAACTGCTGTACATAAGTCCACAGTTTGAAGTTCTCTCTGACTTCTGCAGAAGTTTGGCCAAAACTGTGTTTGAGAATGCTATTTGGCTTTTGTGTGCTTGGGGATTTTACAGTTTATATTGCTAGGATTTACCTGAAGTCTCAGTGTTTATACAGCAATATTTTTACTTTGCTGGGTAACTATTGGTTTATAGTCAGTATTAAACACACTAAAACCAGTTTTCATCTATTTTAAACCAGGAATCTTTGCAAGCTAAGGCTTGAGCTTCTGATAGTCAAAAATGTGCAGTGGCACAAGAAACAATCCATAAACTATAAACAAGAGAAATGCGATTTTCTCCCTTTTTAAAAAAGGCTGAGTTTAATGGACTATATTAAGGACTTAGACCTTATTCCATGGAGGTAAAATATATTAAAGGGTTATTCTGAACCTGGCTACAGAACTGAAATCTTGGAAAATGCATAATATCTAGTTTAACAGTATTTTAATTTCATTTATTTATTCAGCAACAGAATATCCTATGTTCACCAAAAGATTCATCTGGTCTAAAGGAAATACGCAGGTTTCTAGAATAAAATTAAAGACATGTCCTAAAGTTTTTTATTTTCCAAGGAAGAATGCTAAAATTGCAAAATGAGTAAATTAAACATATAATTATTATGAATTCATATTTTATATTAAGGACAGTCCAAAATTGCATTAAAGTTAGTGTAAATCACTCTCAGTTTCAGTTTGGTTTTGATTAGTTCCTTACCTCCCACAGAGGAATAATCCAAATCCTTAAGTAGAAATCTTCCCTAGTCAAAACCCAGACAGTGTTAACAGGGTCAGTTTACAAACCAGATAGCTGTACTGCATCAAGAGGGGCAGCTCTTACCTTGGTTACAGTGGGGTCCATCCCACTAGAACTTCATAGACCTCATTAAAAGTTGGCAGCTGTACAATGGAGGTAATCATGTAGCAAGGGGCAACATATAACAACAGAGGTAAAGCAGAACAAACTGCAAGGTGTAATAGTGAGTTCCCAGTTTTTCACTGACTGGACATTGCCTTGAAGAGTTCACCTCCACTGGTGTGGCTGTGCAATACCCCTCACTGGGAGTTTTCCAGGCTTTCCCCAAACTTGTTGAGACATGCATGAGGTAATTTCAATGCACAGCAGAGAAGGAAAAAACATTTTTCTGCTTTCAGATGTATAAATACTAAATATTCTTATCATGTTACTTTTACTTTGATAATCATTAATCTATACTGTTCTTTTGTTCCAGAGTATTTTTTCCTTAAAGTTTCAGCACAGTATTTTTTGTGATTATTTCCCACCAGCTGAAAAGCACCGGAGTCATCACTAGCAAAACCAATAATAAATTTATTCAAAATCAATTATTATTATTCAATAATAAATTTATTTAAAATAAATAATAAGTTTACTCAAAATCAAGCTAGACTTTGGAAGGACTGGCACAGAATTAACAACTTCTAAATGAACAGTCCCCATTTTTACATGCTGATATCAACGACAGTGTCAAAAGTTCTCATATTAATATATCCTCTGGGAAATAAGATATTTTTTTTTTTAGTAAAACAGGTCCTGTCAACTTTCTGTGAAAATGTCAGTGCCTTGTTAGGTATTTTTGAGTTACATAGTTAAATACCCAGCTACATAAAAGCGAAACATGAGGCACTTACTTGTGTCCGTTTAAAGCCGCGTGGTGTAAAGCAGTATAACCTGAACTGTCTGTGCAGTTTATATTTGGTCCTCGCCAGATGCTGCAAATAAAGCACAATCATAAAGTTAGGGTTTGTGGGTTTTTTGGCTTGGCAAGAACAGAAATGCCAGAAATTTGATGTATAAATAATCTAAAGATCACTGCAGCTAGTGAGATTAAACTTTAAGAGACAAATCATCTTGAAAAGAACTTAAAGTGTCACGTTGGTATCAATATAATTTATAAAAATAATTTTACACATCCATCTTTATGGCAGTCATGAACCTTATGTAGGGCAGTATCAAAGACTAATAACCGTTCTGTCATTTCAATTAGATCTGTTCTCCCAGTACTACTGTGGTAATTACACTGAGTTTATAATCTGATTTTGTACTACTTTTTTCACAAGTATATACAATGACTTAAGTCAGGTAGTTGAGATTCATACAAATGTGAGATTAGTGAGATCCAATTCATGTCCTTTAAAGAGACAGCAAACTTAGTCTTTTAACTTGGCCTGATATTTTAGCTACTATTTTAATTAATTATATATTTAAATAAAGAACATGTTTAAGTCACTTTTTAAGAAAAAAATATGGGGTCTTGGTGGTTTTTGTTATGTTTCTGTATTTTACAGCACTTTTTTCACAGTCAGCTTCATTATATGTCCCAAGTATCAAGTTTCATGGTGTATTATGGACTGTTCACGAAGCAGTAAAGGAGATTTCTTTGTTTCAAAGTAGAAAAATGTGACTGATGATCTACCAAAAAACCCCAAAACACCAAAGCCTGTAAATTGGATACCAGAGGCATACTGAGTACCTGCAGGTTTTTTGTTAACTGGATACATTTGAAGCTGACTGTATCCTTTGTGAATGCATTTTCTACCAATTTCTTTTTATTATTATTATTATTATTTAACACAGCTTTCAATCATTAGTATTCCAGATTCTGGGACACAAGATCCTGAGTCCTGAATTACAGTCTGTTTTCTTCAGGTTCCAATACAGCATTGAACAGTTATTGGCAAGCAATATTTTCCCTTCACTTCCTACCTTAGAATCAAGTGCTGCAATTTATAGAAAATAATTGGAAGCTAATAGGTAAAAAGAGTTTTTCATGCTGACATTTTTTATGATCTACATTAATAAAATGACATGTTATGCTTAACATACACTTTTAAAAATTCTTTACTACTGAATCTGTATTTTATTACCAATGTAATATTGCTGTTGCAGACTGGGCTCTTTTTCATTGTGTGTTTGAATGATTAATTAGCTCATAAATATAAACAGTTGTTTTCCCTTAAGTGATACTGCATGCATACAGAATTATTTGTGTAACACATTGTTTTCTGCAATAAACATAATTCTACATAGAGCTGTGTGCCTCACCTCTACCTGCAACTTAATTTCTTGGAAGAACAGGACTGAAATATTTTCTTGGGTTCAAAGAAGCAAAAAAAATGAAATAATATTTTTTTAATCTGCTCAAAAGCCTACAGATATTCTTTTCTACAGAAGGTGACTGCCAGTTGTGAAAGTCACCATAATCTTTCCAATTAAAAGAAATTATTTTAACTTCATGAACAGTAGCTCTTCCATAACAGAGCTATAAGGCAAAGACAGATGATCCTTATCAAATCGAAGAAAAGAAGTCCTTATCTATCAATATCTATATCCTCTTTTATACTTCTGCATGCTTTATTAGTTATTTTCTTATTTATTGGATTCTACCTTCATCCTTTGATTTGTACCAGCTTATAGGAGAAAGAAGCAGAAAATTTAAAATGGTATAAACAGTAATATTTCAAATTTTAAAATAAATACATAAAACACCAGAACATTAATTTACTTTTTTTTGCTTGCTTGCTTGCCTTGGTTTACAACTGTTAGAATCTGCCTGTTGGTTGATTTTTCAAACTGCAAGGGATCCATGAGTTCATAAATTATTCATGGTGCATTAGGCTTTTAAAAAATAGTTTTTAAAAAAATAACACAACAACAAAAAACCCAAACCAAAACCTAGTTCTTGTTTACCCTGATTTCCTCCATTGATGTACACACTATTTAATGTACTGGTTTACTACCAGACTCTGGTCTTAGGAAATATTTTTCAACTGAAACTATACTTTTTAATTTATTTTTTTTTCAAATGGAAACTTTACTAATTAGTATCCAAATGCACCTATAGGAAGCTTCTTAGGACACTTGGGTTGGAAGACAAAGGACAAAAGGATGGAATAATCACTGTCAGCTCCCCAACAGTACAGCAAGACATGCTCCAAATCAGAGCCTGGTTATCAATCTAAATAACACAGGAGATATGAGCAGGACTCGGCTGCCGGCATTTCTTTTCCCTTGGGCCAGTGTCAAATTCCCCTCCTAGGAGGACTTGCATTGTTATAGAATTGCAACGTGTTTTCCTACAAACTGAATACAAGTTCAGTAGATACACTGGATACTTATGCTTTAATAGCTGACAATCAAATTCAAAGTGGGACAGTCTGCAAATAGATATTCTTACACCCTAAAACTCCCAGCTGTGGTGAACAGCTCTTCTCTTGTAAGCAGAATATAGCAAGGCAAAGGCAGAGTGCTGTATTAGGTCCATAAGAAACCATCTGATTTCACAGAGAAGTGGGGTGGAGAAAAGAGAAAAGCCTAGAGAACCCTTCCTTGGCACCATAAACACAAATTCTATTTGAGCAATTATCAAACATATTGATTTATCTCTATTAAAGCACTGCACTAAGGAGAACTTGGAACTCAACAACCTCCTTATTATGGTTTGCTCTCATTGTGGACAAAGAATATTGACCTTTGAAATCATGTCAAATATTAATTGGAAATATTCCACTTGGAAAGAAAATTAACATTTTTTTCTTTTTTATGAGCTGCAGATAATTGCATACAAGGAGTAGCATTTCAAAAGTCATATGAAAATGACAGATTAAAGAAAAAGATGGTTAGTTGATTGATTTGTTATTTTGCTATGCCTTTTTCGTATATGCAAAATAAATTAATTGTGAAGTGACTGTTGTTACACACATATGAACACAAAAACAAGGAAATCAGACATTAATTCAGCTAATCTTCACCGCACAGGCACAATCCCTATCAACAGTACAAGAACCGTGTATATATGCACAGGATGTCCATTGTAACTTTCAATCTGTTTCCACCATATTTCCCCTCTGGACATATATTTAATTATATTATTTCTTCATTGTTATTATTATAGTAATTAATTATTATTTGATTAATCATACAATAATACTTATGGTCCTTATATTGTTGTTTTGCCAAGGTGAAAAGAAAATATTTTGGTAAAACGAGTCTTTATAAGCTTTAGAAAGCTACACAATGACATTAGTGTCTATCTGCCCATTGGTTTTCTCTTAGACCTGAACTGACAAGCAACTAATAACTCTCTTTCAAGTTTATTTCTTCTTTGAAATGAAGTGTCAGGGAAGATGATGATACTGGATAGAATCAGTTTGGCCAGCAGAGATTGACAGAGCATGAATATGCCTAGTGCTCATGCCTTCCACTCCTCTTCCCACCTTCCTTCCCAGGTCTTCAATATGGAAGCTCTTCCTAGAGACCCCCTGGCTCTTCAGTATTATAGAAGTAGTAAATCTCATCTTGCCAGCTGATTTATAATAGTGGGAAATTCTAAGCATCATCCTGTTGCCATTGATGTCAGTGGCAAACACGAAGCAGCCCAGATAAATCTAGTTTCCTTATTGTTCCTGTGTTCCGTAGAATAAAAACATATTACAGAAATTCATGTTGTTCTGAGCCAAAATCTTTCAAAATTTCCATGTTTATTGTTGTTAATCTGACAAGAACACATTGCCTGAAGTCATTAGAGCTGATAGCCAGACTCCTGTATTCATTGGTGTTCTGTCTATATTCACACGCATTTTCAGCCATGCCAACTGAGCTTATACAAAATATATACACAATTTTACAGAGCATTTTTGAAAATGAAAACTTTTACACAGTAATATATATTACCAGTTATTCATACACAAAATATAAAGTTCCTTATTGTGAACAGCTGCAAAATATCTCCCATTCTCTATTTTGTTCAGAAATACACCAAATTGACAACCATGTTGCTGTAACCTGTATAGAAACACAGAATTGTAGGGGTTGGAAGGGACCTCGAGAGATCATCGGGTCCAACCCCCAATATAGTATAAATTAATAACATTACTGATCAAATATAGAAATGTTTCATTTTTGCAAATGTGGTATTTTTTTCTTCCTACATATTCCTCTTGGATGGAATCCAGAGTTATAAAAAAATAGATTATCCTGTAAAAAGAATGCATGTCTTTTTTATGTATGGTTTTTCCCTATTAGTTACACTACTTTGCTGAATTTGAGATACATTTTCAAATTACTTCATGTGAAGGAAATGTAAATATTTGTCTTTAGTGATAGTAGGAAAAAACCTTTTTTAGAAAGTCACATTTCAAAATACACATTCTGGGATTCTTTTTGAGCAAGTCTAGATATAGATCTTAAATTGACAAAAGTAGATGACATCTTGAGCAAGACTATCTTAGAACTTTTCATTATTAAAAACAGGTGTTGAATTTAGCAAAGAAATTAAAATTCAAAATGAAATTATTTTATCTTAATTTAAAGAGAAGGGCAGAGGTATTACCATTCAATTAACATTAACTATATTTTTAATGCTTATTTTATATATACTTCCAATTGTTTGTTTAAGTGCTTTTGCTTTGACAGTGGGAAATATGACTGAAAAAATTTGAATTTTTGAATGTTTGGAATAAAGTTATGTTCTTTTGAGTCCTGACGTTTATTTGTCTCAGTATAAATAATAAAACAAAATTTGTGGTCCACAAATTAATGTGGTTAAGTATTTTATTCAAGTGCAGGCTTTGAAGCAGCTTATTCTGCTTGTTTTCTTTAACCTTGATTTGTTTACAATTGTGGCCATAAATAGAATAAATATGGAAAACTGGGGAACTTCATTAAATTGTGATTTTATTTTGATACTAATTCTGATCAATTTAAAAGTGATTTCTACTTAACATGGAATACTGAGTACAGTAAACATTATGAGGTTTTTTTTATATTGTTACTTATTGTTATACTTAGAGTGGAGACCTATACAAGCAGTCTCACACAGTGGTGACCTATACCAAATAGTCTCTACACAGTGGTCTGATAATGAGGTAGAGTTATGTTCAAAAAGCTACTTCAAAATTATATTTTGAAGGCTAGATTGAAGTCTCCTAATAGAGCTGGATATCATAAATTAATTCCATTGAAGGTGTGCGCTGCCTGTGATCAAAACAGAGATGACAACCAAAGGTTGTATGATCAAGTTAATCCAGCAAATCTCATTTCAGCAAAATGCAAGGGTTTTACAAGACAGCTACATGTACTAGATTTACAGGTTTGGTCTGTATTCCATAAATTTAAGATTTATTAGTGTAACATTAAAATAATATTAGAACAGAGTGCAGACAATAATTAAAGGTAAATCCAGCTTCCACCTTTTCCGGCAGTGAAGTTTTCCTCAGATAAAGAAAATTCCCTTGTGGAGAATATGTGCCAGATACAAAGATTCTGCTCAGATATCTCCATTCCTTTCCTATCAAGGAATTATGTACTTCAGCTTGGAAACTTGAAGAACAAGTTGGGATAAGATAAGAAAGGAGAATATAGAGAACTATTTGATTCCTCATAAGGGAGATAAATAGACATTCACAAAAAAAACACTACTGGGATGCTTACAGGGTGCCTATCTGTGATTCTATGTCTCTCTGAAAGGCAGTGAAGAGTTCCTTCCTTCCAGCTGCTGTTGAAGCCTCCAGTATACATGCAACCCCTTTTGAATGCTAACTGGGAACAGAAATTTGAAGACAAATTACCAAGAGTCATTCACTCTCATCTAACCTATCTCAGGTATGAGCATCAATAGCTACCTAATAATGCTCAACTTCACAGAGTATCCCTGCTGTATCTCTTGTCATTGAATTCAGAATTTGGTTTTGGTTGTGAAAACCTGTTTAAGGAATGATATGTACAGCAATAGTAATATCCATAAAAATGGACATCAAACAGTACAAAAAAAAAAAAAGTCACAACAGTATGAATTTAGCACTACTATTATGCCTTTTTTTATGGATTATACTTCTTCCCTCCATGAAAAGCTACAAAAACTGGTTAGAAACAGGGTTTTTTTCCAAATATACAAACAGTGGGTTTGATGCTTAAATTGATAACATAAGCATGGAGGTAAAAAGGGTAATTTAAAGAAAAAGCATGTAGAACAAAGGCATCATGTTCATCAATGTAAAAACAGTATCTTATCTGTAATTACTGTTTTTCAAATTTTGTGAAATATCACTGCTAAATGAACACTGACACATTTAACAGAGTACATCTGCCCAGACTAAAATTTGCAGTAGTGTGGCAGCATTTAAAAGTAAACAACCAACCTCAGTGCCAAATAGATAACCTATATAGATACTTGCCCATAACTGTTCTTGCTGTTACTAACTATATTTCCGATTGGAGAAGCACTAGGCTAGTATAGTCATTATTCCAATCTGCCTCCACACTTTCTCCAGTGGAAAGAACTAAGAGAAAACTGATGATAGATGACAGAAGTTCAGTGGTGGCTGAGGAGAGGCAGAATCCCAGACATAGAGAAAGACACACAAGTCTTGGATATCCAGAATAGAATCATAGAATCATAGAATTGTAGGGGTTGGAAGGGACTTCAAGAGATCATTGGGTCCAACCCCCTGCCAAAGCAGGCTCCCTAGCCATGATGATGTCAATGTGAACTTTGTCTCTCAATGTGGCCTCTCACAATGTCAATGTGGCCTTATCCTTTCAATAACCTTTGGACAACTGAAGAACTGCAGTTGAAGGAAATAGAAAGGGTCTTTATAAAAGCATATTTTGATAGATTAGGACTTAAAAAGCAACCCTAAAGAAACTTCTCAGGCAAGAAATTACAGAACCTGTATATGAGGACATTGTGATTGTAAAGTACCTAAAGAACAGTCTAGAACAGTACTGAGATAGAAAGCATACAAAATTTCATACACAGGTGTTAGGTTATATGGTAAACATATCCTGTGTACATCCACAAATGAGCGCAAAGATACAACAGCAGGTTGGAGAATCAAGTAATACCCTGGCCCAGCTACTCTCAACCTCATCACAGAATAACCATCAGTGCATTGAAGGTCCATCTCTACAAGTCCAGCAGAGCACAGCAGCACAACCACTAATTCGTTAGGCAATAAAATCATGCTTTATTAAAAGAATCTGTTTTATATATATATATATATATATATAAGTATATATATATATATATACTGGGTCACTGGATTTGACCTTTATCTAACTAGCTTGGCTTCACTGTTCTTTACTGACTCCTCATCTGGAAGTACACTGGGTGTACTGCATAATACTGTGGCATATTCAGAAAGCAATATGTTCCTGACTAATACTGGTTAGGTTTGCCTTATCCTTACAGTCAAGATCAATTTGCCTTGAGTGGCTAAAAGAGAGAGAGCTTTCATCAGCTATGACAGCAGGGTTCCTCTGTATTCCAGTTGTCTATAGGGATGAACTGGGGTTTTGCTTCATTCATCAGGAACCTTAGTAACTCCAGCTTGTCAATGATGAGTCAGACAGATCCTTGGATCCACTCCAGAATTCTGTCCTTGACAATTCAGTCCTTCTTTTACAAAAAATGTTAACTCTCATTTGGCACTGTGAGAACAGCTACTAACTAAATTATGAAAACACTCAGTCCAA
Organism: Hypotaenidia okinawae; assembly: GCA_027925045.1. Taxonomy (NCBI): domain Eukaryota; kingdom Metazoa; phylum Chordata; class Aves; order Gruiformes; family Rallidae; genus Hypotaenidia; species Hypotaenidia okinawae. The sequence continues at coordinate 62,675,781 of BSDF01000001.1, read as the reverse complement.
ATGAGAGATACTTAGTAAGTAATATAATTAATTTTTTTAAAATGTGAACCATGTTTTAAAATTGTTGTAAACTATATCTCCAGGTATGATCTTACATTATCTGAGCAATCCGAAGGGATGCCAAATGGCTAATGCTGAAGATCAGTGCATCAGATTAACTGTCCCTATGAAGACCAACTCCATACCCTATCTCTCATGAGTTTGGGCTCCCTCTATATATGAGGTAGATCAGTTCAACACATTTGTTATGAATCATGTGTAAAGGCTTTGTAAAAAATGTATAGACTGATCAAAATCGACCAGGAACATGAGTCCACTGCATTAGGCAATATTAAGCCATACAACAGACAAAACCAATCAGACATACTTGACTATAACTTTTCTCAGTATATATGTAATACGTATATACATGTGTATATACATATATTGAAATCCCCTTATAAATAAATGCCACTTTTTTCAAGTCTTCCCAGACAACTGCTACATAGTGAAATTATATGAACAGTAATTATTTTTTTCTGTAAGCACAGCAACGGAAGTGGATTATCTGAAGGTTTTTGAAAGTCCTTGTATATCTCATGATTGTAAGATACATTTACATGAATATACCTATGAACACTGAACCAAAGTATATTTCATCAGTATTTTCTTCAGAAGAACAGAACACATCCTCAGATAGACTACTCTGACTTCTCCTTTTATAAAAATTAGACTACACACACACACACAAAGCACTCTAATATTTCTCAGATCAGAAATAAACAGAAGCAAAGTCTCATTTCTCTTTCTCTCAAAAATACACATGATGACATGTTTGTTTAGGTCAAACATTCTTTTAGTCATTCTTTTTTGTAATTCCACTGACCCTGAATCTTTAGTAAAAAAGGTTACAGAGAGTTTTTCCAGAATATATTTTTGGAAGTCCAACATAGCATTCCTATCCATCATAAATTCAAGGTGTATGCAATTTTTAAAACAGACAAATGAAGTCAATATTTATTACAAAAGAAGACTTTAAAACCTCTAAATTATTTATGGAACACTTACTGACACTTGTTTAAGTTGAATAAAAATTCCTAAAGCTCTGGCACTGGCAGCAGCACTAGGAAGAATAACAATATCTTTCAAAAAATTTAAAAATATGGATGCTGTTAGAACTATGACCTTATTCCATAATTAAAGACTGCTCATCCTAGAAGCTAACCTGTGATGAGATTCTTTGTTATATCTCTAGGACACAGAAAACAAAACTTGCTATCTATAGAGTCTGAAATTTATCTGGTGTTAATACCTTGTCCTTCCTAATCTGAGTTTCTGCAAAGAAAGTGTATTTCTATCAGAATAGACAAATTCTGTCAAAAATGAAACCAGAAAAAGTACATGATTCCATTTCTTCTTGATTCTTGAAGGCCATCCCACACCTCTCTTTAGTTTATGTTGAGCTGTGCAAAGGAGATTCAGAAATCAACCTCTAGTAGAGTCAAAATCCCTGCATTAATGAAATCAATCACTTGGTAGAGACATGAGTCTCATCCACATGGTATTGCATCAACTATCCACATGACTTTTCATATTCTCACACCAAAGTTTCCATATGTTTATGTCATAACAGCAGCAACAATGTCCAACCCTTTTGGACAACCTACCATAAACAACCTAAAGTCATAGCATTGAAAGAGAGCAGCTTCAGCAACTAACGTCCAAAACACGAATCATGAGCACTATCGATGACGTATAACATACATACAAAATATAGACTACATTTGTGCTTTCTGACAGAAAGGCACATTATGCATTAAGCAGACAATGTGCAAGTTGGAGAACATCAGAAGCCTGCAGCAGTACATTTTTGCAAGGTACCAGGTAATTGAAAGGAACCTTGATCAAAAGTAACCCAAAACAATACTAAACACCCTCCTTATCCATAATATAAAATATTAAATAATTTGAGCCTGTTCTCTGGAGTAACAGTTTCAAAGCAAAGGTTCACTTGTCTTTGTTAGGATACTAGCATAGACTATCTGCATGTTACCTGGAAGCACTGAAGTGCTAACACTCATTCTTTCCATCAGCACTATATTAACAAGAGCACAACCCATGAAAGATATTTTCAAGATAAAGATAGATATGACTAATATATGATAGAAATAATAGTTACTGCACATAAAAAAACCGTAGCACCTGTTGAGATTGCATCATATTTCTTTACTTCTTTTAAAGGGATTAACACTTTAAATAAGAAAGTTGCATAAATACAACTAAGCAAAACCAATCACATTTTCTCAGAGGATTAAATATTGTATTACAGAATGGTGGCTATATCAGACATAGTGCATAACCTAAAATTTAATCTTTGCAACATCCGATTTTTAACACATCAAGCTATTATAATATGTCATGTTTAAATTTTGTTGGCATAATATAGAAAATCTACATAAAACAGACACTGGATGATAGCGTGTTCTCTAACATCAGGAAATGTTATTAACTAGGGACAGTTTGAGCATAAATCCACTATCATTTTCATTCAAGCTAATCAGAAAGGTAGGACAAAAAAAGCTTTTAAAAAAATAGAATTATGCCTAGTTTTCTCCTCTCAGCAACATGTCACGTCTTAAATAAATAGTTTCAAAACAGAACTGTCTGACTACTGTGGAATAATTACTGGAGGTGACTTAAAAATTAAAACTTTAGTTCACACTTTAAGAAAAGGTTCAGCATTCAAGAAACTTCCAGGGTGAAGAGCAGCTGATATGCCAAAACTCTTTTACATAGTTAAGTTCCCTTGGCAGTCTTGGAAGTTGACAACATCAGAGGTTCTTGATGTGCTAACACTGAGAGAGCAGTACCCAGAGGGTAGAGTGGAGTGGAGATGCCTAGTGTACTGTGGTACTGAGATGCTGCATTGTTTCTGCGCTGAGTATGAACTGAACCAGAACTGAGCTAGGGATTAATCGTTTCCCTGACAAAACCTTGTTCTTCAGGTAAACTTTTGCTCATTAAAATATTATTATAAACACACCTCCATCCCAAAAGCTACCCCTCTCCAACGTGTGACCACCCCTTACTAAGCATGCGCTCTGAATTTCTGTTAACCTATACCTTTAAACATGAAGCAAGGAAAATTTACACCAATCACAACAAAGATATGCATGACTAGAGTCACTCAAGCTCCACCTGATAGGGACCATTGCTGACTTCTGGGACCAGTTGATGGACTGAGCATCTCTTCCCCTCGGCCAGGGATACCTTGAGTGAGATTTGAAGATTTAGCTATCCTAGGAAACTTAGAAATCTCTATAGAAAATTATTTGTGTTGTTACATTGCGCAAAGAATTTTATGTTGCTTAATGTGTAACTTTATGTTGTCTTATGTTGTTGTATTATTTGCACTTGCTTCTGTATACAGTGGATCATCACCAGCAATCTAAAGAGTCTGCAGCCTGTAACCCCAATAAACTGCACCATTCACTAATCTAACCATCCTAGTTCCTAATTTAAGGCGACGAAACCACATGAGTCTGGCTGTGATAGTTCCTTGAATGTAACTAGACTGAATGGTGTTCCACACTATTTGTGAATCCGTAGTCATGGTAGTTCAGTATACTGAACTCAACTGGACTTAGAGTGCTGAATTGGCCCCAAATAACCAGCACCATTCACTAATCTAGTCACAATAAATTCCTGGTTGAACATGCCCAAACCACCCAAGCCTGGCCATGCTAGTCCATCAAAGCAGCTAGACTGAACAGTGTTAGCAGTATTTGAGAGTCCGCAATTGTGGCAGTTCAGTACTGCACGCAACAGGACTTACAGTGCAGAATTGTCACTCACTCAGACTCCCAGCTGCTCCCAGCCCCTCTGATATCAGAGGACAAGCTGGAATGCAAGGAGGTTTATTTTCTGCCAAATTCCTTTACCTGTTTAGCATGACAGCTACTGAGCATGCATTTCAATTACTGTGCTTTTCCAACAGAGGTCAGAATTATCTCAGGAGCATCCAAAGCATTGTTACGATCATGATTGTAATTACTTTATCAGCACAAAATTACTTTTACAAATAACATACTTTAGCTAAAGAGGGCAAAGCTTCAAACTTTACATATTATAAAAGTCTTCCAAAGTTTTTGGGTATGTAACAAGAATATCACCACTTAAAATTTCATGAGCACCATTACTGTATTCATATCCATCACATCATATCCATCACATCATCAACAAAATATTTGGTAAGATCTACTAGTAATCACTTGAATCAGTCAGAAAAAATAATTTCATCCAACATGATGCCTTTAATTGAACAAAATAATTTCTGACATATAGTTTAGAAGACAAAATGTAATTACAGTAAAATTATTCACTAAATCTGCAGTCTATTTATGTTAGAATTCCCTATTCAATTCCATTAGGAGTTATTGTTTCTATTCTATTTAAAAGCCTTATCAAATGTAGAAATGAAATCCAAGATTAAGAGGTTTAAATGACACAGAAGATTCTACTATAAAGGAAGATCTGGCTGATGCAGAGCTTCAAACAGCTTGAAAAGAACAAAAAACCCACTTATTACTAGATATATCTAAAGTGAACAGTATGTTTCTTAATTCTACAAAATATGTTAAATACTACCAAAGAACCTAAATATTTTTTGTACCTCACATAGTTCTACTGGGGCGTCTTTTCTAGAAAATGAGCAAGTGCTCTGTTAAATTTCTGACCCATGGATCTTGAACTTTTTAGAAATCTTAAAATAAAAGTGCTAAATTTAAGGGGAAATATTTCAATAATGTTAAGTGAATGATCTTGTAATCTTTCTGCTCCTTAAAATGGAACTGATATGATATGCCACAAAATCAGTTTTGGCAGATACCTTTATGTAAAATGTAAGACTCAGTCATTACAGAAATAAATTTCTTTCTAAACTGCCTTCTTAGTAAGAGATAACTAGAGAACCCAAATTTGGGTGGAAATATTCCTCCCAATACTTAGATTTTGAGATATATTAGAGGAGAGATGTTTTACATTAAAGGTCCTTAAACTTAGATTATTTTCAGAGAGGAAGTTATCCTTGGTTGGGAAATTTCTAGAAAGTAAATTTTTAAAGAATGGTGATGGAAGGCCTGTGACATATATTTGAGCTAGGTTCTCTGAAAACTACTTAATCATAATTGTAAAAAGAATCTAGACAGAAAAAAAAATGGAAATTTAAAAAAATATTTACTATCTTTGATCTTGGAAAGAGAGATCTTTATACAGTTCTTTTTTGAGGGCATTTTCAACAAGTAGATTGGATTGTTAGTTCCATCTTGACACCATAATTATTTTGTTAAGTGAAGAAACACTTATTTCACCAGAGGGTGCACAATCTGATTTGAGTAACAAGAGGGTTGTTTTCCTCCAAGTGCTGGAGCCTGACCAAAGAAATACTTGTAATTACAGAATCACAGACTCACTGAACTGTAGGGGTTAGAAGGAACCTCTGGAGAACATCTAGTCCAACCCCCCTGCTGCACAGGATCACATCCAGGTGGGTTTTGAATATCTTCAGAGAAGGAGACTCCACAACCTCCCTGGGCAGTCTGTTCCAGTGCTCTGCCACCCTCACAGTAAAGAAGTTTTTCCTCATGTTGAGATGGAACTTCCTGTGTTCTAGTTTGTGTCCATTGCCCCTTTTCCTGTCATTGGGCACCACTGAGAAAAGTCTGGCCCCATCCTCTTGACATCCATCCTCTAGATGTTTACGATATGTAAGTACTTTGAATCATATCAGGGAAAAAACCGAAATAAAATTTATATATATATATATATAAAAAAATATATATATATATATATATATATATAAAATGTAATTCCACATATATATATATATATGTTCTTCTAGTGGAATTACATTTTTAAGGCTTTATCCAGGAAATTACTAAATTGAACGAAGATTTTCTTTAGCCCAGCTTTCCTGAGTAGCTGATACTGGGCACCCAGCAAGAACTATAGAAAAAGAGATTCGTTCCTTAAATTGTCCTGCTCATGTAAGGCCTGACTTGTTACTGGTTCATGGCTTGTCTTACCTTGGTCCCACTATCCAGGCAAAGAATCTCATATTATCTTGTCTGACATAGCTGACATTAATGCAATTCCAGCAACGTTTCTTCCACAATAGGTGAGAGCAGTTTGTAGCAAAAGGTAAATATTTTAAAACTACCTAGTGTCTAGAATATCCATCTCTTCTGGATTTTCAAGAAGACAAGTGGAAAGAGTGCAAAATGATCTGAAGGAATTTGGCATCTTATAAGGGATGATAGCTCAAATTTATATGAAATATCTGCATTGGTAATGCACTTATGATTCAGAAACAGACTGTACCACAGCAGTACTCCTTTAATATTAGCTGACATGCTGAATTAATTTGGGGTACATTACTAGCATAAAGAATTGCCAGCCATGATCTAAATAATTCCATACAGACTTTGATCTTGCCAGTTCGGAGTAGTCGGAATGCACAGACAACCTGGGGAAAATTTTAATAAAATAGTAATCGAACAAAACTGAAATGTTAATTTCTCCTTGGGTACAGAAACACAACACCAGGATGCAGTTTATGGTTCTGGAAACTTAAACTATACCAAATTTACACCAAACAAAAACGGAAATGAAACTTCTGACTTTTTTGTAAAACAGAAAGTTTTAGCAGTTCAATAGCCAATGAAGGAATAGATCCTCAATACAATGAAATACAAGTTTTAACCTAGTGGATCAGATAGTGCTGCCACATAGGAGACAAAAACTTAGTAACAAATCCAGGACATTAAATTAATTTAGAATGGCTTTTTTTAAATGGCAATATGGATTTTCAACTCCAGTTTTGTAGCCAGCATGTTACAAAAATATTCACTTTAAGGTAAACTGAGTGGATTGTCTCTTTCAGTCTACAAACAGACACAGTTTTTTTTCTGATAGGATTACATATAGCTCCCAGTCACTCTGAACAGTCTAAAATCCATAACAAGTTTTCTAGACAATCTTGTTTAGCTAGTGAAGTTTTAGATACTTGTCTTCCATGTAACAGAGGTACAATAGCTTTCATCCTCATTGTGCACTTTGACTTACAAAATGGCAGTGGGCAATCTGGGATCTAGAATCTTTATATACTGTTGAGACTGAAGAACAATCTGGATTATTAAAGCTACCTGGCTCTACTTTGCTCCCAGAAGCTGTCTCATGGGTTGTATGCAGGTTAGAACTCTCCATTCTGCTAGACTCTAATTGACATGTCGGTTCCTTTGTCCCTTCCAGTCTGAACCATCTAGGAGCTGGGATTGCATCAGCAATAGTAATTTAAACATATTTGGAACTATTTTCTGGCACCGAACTCATACTGGCATAGAATGCTCCACACCTACACTACTCAAATCTTCCAAACAGGATAGCTGCATCCAGACTGTCTATCAGTCCCTAGGCCCATACTAATTCTTCAGCTGTGCCTGGTGGCTCATTCCTTGGGAGAATGCCACATGGCACATTCCAGTGCCCAGAAATGTTCCCTAGCAAGTTAAAGTTAGATGTAGCCTCACATTCCTGTCACAGGTTTGACAGATGCCTGTCTCGCAACAACAGCATTTCTCAGCTTAGAGGAAACAAGAACATTGTCTGAATTTGGATCCAGATGGATATTTTCTTTTTGGTCCAAATAGATCCATATAGGGCTTTTTCAGCCCTTTGGCTGACTCTAGGATAGAGGGGAAAGGGAAGGAAAGTTTTATATGTCAATGATAGAGTGTTGCTGGAAATTTGAATTCTTCTTTCCTCCTTCTTTACATGCATACTGATATTGACGGAAGTTCCCAGCAGTGCATCCATAATTTCACAGCTTACCTGCAAGGTAGTCTTAAGTTTCATTCTGGTATCAAGCTAAGAAATGGATCTGCAATGGAATCAAGTGACTTTATTCCAGGAAAAGATTGTTTATGGCTACAGCAGCATGAACTTCTTCAATGTCTTAGCAGAAAGAATGCGTACAAAGAAATTCAGAAAACGGTTCAGGAAAGAGAAGGTAGGCACAGAACTGATAAATTCTCACATGAAAAGTAAGCAAATTTTGCTTCTATAGAGGAACAGGAGCTCTTGGAAAAACCTCCCAAATTGTATTGGAGGAATACTGGAGAAGTAACTGGGTGAGAGAAAAGATTTCTCCTACCAATGGGAAACAAGTTGTAATTGAGGACAGAAAAAGCCTTTACTAAATGGACAGATTTCTCACTTCTAATTTCCAAGTCAACACAAATCAAGGAGAACAAAGCCTTCTCAGATGAGAGGGACCCAATGAAAGTTTGGCCTACTTATCAGAGATAGTATTTTCTGTAATTAATTAGATGGTCTCTCCAGAAGGAAGAACAAGTCAGTGTCTTGTGAGAACAGGTCAAGGATGAAAGTGAGAGTTGGATATCCACACCCATGATGAAGGATGTCCTGGTCACTTCCATAGTGCCAGCCTGTCATACTGTCTCTGAGAATCCCTGGAAGAAATGAAAATGAAAGGAAAGTATACATCAGGGAATATAATCAGAGAAGGAATCAATAACAGAGATTCCAATGCCTGACTACAGTTGGAACATGGCAGGGGACACTCTCTATTGATCTCTGAGACAAAAAGATCAGCTTCTGAAAGACTCAGGTCTTAAGAATAAATTTTAGAAGGCTGTCCTAGATCACCTACAGTTCACAAACCTAAAATAGGTCAAATTGTCTGACTGCATACTCAGAGCTCCTAGGAATTCATAAGGCAAACCTTACCCTGGATGCACTGACCTGAAATATTAACCAGCTCCCAATACAGAAGAAAGAATTTCATATCTCCTTGTTTATGTATCACATTATGGCAGTGCCATGTACAAGCTCCTGCAAAGCTTAGTGGTATCTCAAGGGAAAGAAAGAGACCTGGAAAGTAGTTTGGGATAAAACAGTATCCTTTTAGAAACACTGAACAGGACATGCCACCTATGGAAAATTTAAATCTTACAGGCAAAATTATGACCTAAATAGTTTTAAAGCACTCTTGAGTGCCACAATCAATCACAAATCACATTTATAATATCTGTGGATTCTGACAGGAATGTTCATTAAATGACACCAGGTAGTCCATCACAACCTGTGGAAATTTGAAGAGCTGTTGGAAGCTTCCTCATTTTTAGAAATTATGAGGAGTGTAATTTGCAGGAACTCCTACAAGATTTCTGCATAGCAACTCTACTCAATAGAGTAGAGGAGATGCAAATGAAAACTTAATCACCGCTCAAGACAACTACCTTTCCATACCTAATCATAGTGAAGATAAAAAGTCCACCTGAGAATGGGAAACCATCACTGAGAACATCTGGAGATACGAAAAGACCAAACTGCAGAATTCTGTAGTGGAATTGGTCATAACCAATCCTAAGTAAAAAATATTTCCCACAGATAAATCACACTATGGAAAAAAGGATCTTACAAACCAAAAGATACAAACCACTTCTGATTATATAGCATTGCATTGTGTCATTTGAATCTTAAGTGCAAGGTACATCCTGGTTTGAAAGTAGCTGGTTTACTATTGGTTTCCTATGCAAGAAAATCTAACCAATTTCTTAGCCGCTTTCACCCAAAGCTGAAAGAAAATGGGAATGGTTCTGTACAATAATTGGACACAGAGGAGACACACAAAGATGTTTTAAACAATTCCAGTGATGTCCAGTAAGAAAATATGTAACAAAGTACAGTCCCCCTGTTCTAAACATAATTTTGATGAATTCAAAGTGAATAATTATTATATTGGTGTAATATTATTATTATTGTTGTTGTTGTTACTGTTATTATTTCTCCCTTTTTCTGGAGGAAAAAGAAGTTATGACAGTCTCTTAGCATATTAGACATATAACAGTGTTTTATGCTTCAAACATTGGCAGCTTGGCTATACACAGAATCACTAGGGAATCTTCCTCTGCAGTGTGCTTCCTCACGTCGCCAAACTGCCAGCAAAGTTTGTAGCACAGAACAGTATTATCCTGGAAAGGTGAGGCAGAACCCTGACCCTATGCACTAAAGAGCAACACTACAGAAGTACAAGCTCTTCTTGATAGGGCATTTTCCTTCTGCTGAAAATCTTTAGATTATGAGCTTTGTGATTAATGAGAGAAGTTATCATTCATATAACCTAAGGGATCATCCATTTAATATTAAAATTCCTTGAAAAGCTCTGATGTTAACATTTCTGGCATCAATAACTAGAAACTGGAAGTACTCATACCTTTTTTTGGACACAGATAACTACTGTGACACCACCATCAGCCTTGGCATTAGGAATGATTACAGTAAGTCCAAAATTCTTACTGCTTTTCTCCAGTATCCTCTACATGCTGCTACAACTCAGACTATCTGAGAATATGAGATCATTGTCCTGACCACTACACACATTGGAAATGTGTTCCAAAAGACTCTTCTTCTTCCCAGGGCCTGAAGAGTTCAGAAAAGTGGTGTCACTACTTGGTACCAATAAAAGGGATCTAGCAGAGAGAAAGGGTTGAAGCTTTTCCAGTTCTCCTTCAATTTCTGATGACTTAAGCCCTAATAAGTACATAACAGTATAAACTAAAACATCTATAAAAATCTAAAAGCAATTAATGCTGTGTATTGGAAATAAAATAAATACAACACAAGAAAAAGGAAGAAAGAAATCAGAAATTCAGATTATCTGAACTGAGCTCCTACTAGTTCAACCTTATAATTACAAGCATTAAAAGAACATGAAGTCTTGTTAGCTGGCTCTACCGCCTTCTTTACACTTGTATGTGATAGCTGTAATGAATTACAGAACTGCTTGTCACAGAGTTCTGATTTCAGCTGTATGGTCTTATGTGTGCAGAAGTCAAGCATCAAGCAAAATTTAGGAATAATAAAATTTTCAAGTGCTTAAGGGATGAGACAGTGGAATAGAAGCCAAACACTTATGGATGGGATTGAGTCCTGTCTGTGTAAGGAGAAAACAGAAAGAAAAAGAATGCTTATAAGAGAAGAATAATGATACAAAAGAAGGTAAGGGAAAGAAGAGAAAAAGTCACACTGGTCCTACTCAGTTATACAGAGTACTGGTCAACCACAAGATTACAAATAATAACTGAAGTTAGTTACAGTATAAAAGTCATATTCTTTTTTGCTCTTTGTTTACACTCTCTAGTGATGTGGTTCACTGTATATAGTTCTAAACTTACACTCCAACCCATGGATTTCAAATGAAATATAAAAAAGGACAATAATGCATATACATACAATCCATAGAAACTACATCTCTCCTGGCACATGGTATAATGTAACCTCATTTTAAATCAAAAGCATTTTAAATATAGTCATTGCTATAAGCAAAACCAGACTTCTTCAAACACGGGATAAAATAATCTTCTAAATGCTTACATACTGTGGAGAGGTCTGTAAGTAAGAAGTATATGCATATAGTATGATTATTCATTTCTTCCCAAGGCCATTTCCCTTCTTTGTATTTCATTTCCATATTTAGCCATTGAGCTACATCAAGCAGAGCTTGTGTTTGTACATATATGAGGAAAAATTTCATATTCTCCAAAAGAGAGTATGTGCATTTTATCCTTATAGAGGTGCCATTTCAAGTCTTACTATAATAAACTCAGTCTGAGCTTTGAATGAATAAAATATACAGAAGTCAACATAGTTATTATACAAATCAACATCAATATTTCATTGTAAAGACAGCAATATAAAATTATGTTTTACTACAACATTTAGTACTATCCTATTGAACATAAATTATGAATAAAATATTTTGAAGTTGAATGAGTGAAGTTGCTCTGTCAATAATTCAGGCCATACAAGAACAGTAATTCCCTATGTATCAGTGCTTCCAACAGCATCTGGTTCTATTTTTACTGGCTCTATTTTTATTTCTTTTTTCCTGTAGTTAAAATGAAAACATAAAATGAGGGCAAGTTATGGTTGTGTAATACGTAAATCAAATGGTTGGGTTTATTCCTGATCATTCTTTTTATGTGAAAGTATAAAATTTCCTTAAAGACATCTTTTCAGGACAAAAGAAATTAAAATTAAAATATTTTACAAATTTAAGTCCAAACCATCTCCAGGCCATATTTTTGGCCTGGAGAGTAAGCCAATTTGAACAATTTCACCTTCTCTGAGTGTCTTTTACAATGTAGGTAATGAGATGAATGGGAGAACATAAGTTCAGCCCTACTACACGACAACTCTCTAATTTTCAGAGGCTGAAGGAACTTTTAGATGCTAGAACTGCTCCACTGTGAAATTATTTGTGAACAATGCCACCTTTAATAATGACAGATTTTGCAGAAGAAAACAAAGGAAACAGGCAATCATCTCTATCAACTCTTAATGAAGAAAATAACAGATGAAGAAAGTTCCTAAATTAAAGCACCTTAAATTAATGGATGGGAAAAAAAGACTATCAAAAAGATAGTTAAGGAGAATAGCTCTCTTGTTCAAGAGTCTCACCACTTAAGAAGCTGAGTAACAATAGCTAGTGGACATAATTGATCACAATCAATCCTATGCCCAAATATGGAGCACCAAAACAACTTGGCAGCTGTAGATATCATTGCTAGAAAAAAAAGAATGGTCATGGTCAGAGAGCACGTTTTAGAAATAACATGCAAAGAATGTAACTGTGAAGACTCAGAGAATCTATTAAATGGGCCTTTGAAATCATCTGATTCAAACAGTTTCTCTGAGATGTGAAAATTTCAAAGTTGGAGCTAATTTTGAGGTTAGATCAGTTTGCTCAGGAAACTGCGCAGTCAACTTCTGAATATCTTCAGTAATGGAGATTTCACCGCCTCTCTTGCCAATCTTTTCCAGTGCTTGATTACCCTCACTGTGATTTTTATCTCTAATGTCTAATCATAATTTTCCTTCTTTCCTTGTTACAGTTTATATCTGTCCCACTCTTCCCTTTTTTCTGCACACCTAAGAAGACCCTGGCTTTTCTCAGCACTAAATGAAGTGGTTGAGAACACCTTAATGAGATTCTGAGAAACCTTAATGAGACCCTGAGTTTTCTTCAGTCAGAACAATCAGTTCTTTCAACTTCTTGTATGTCAGCGCTCCAGCCTCCTAATGATCTTGGTGTCTCCCTCTGCTGAATTTGCCCCAGTTTCCCCATATCTTCTATTGTAAAGTCCAAAACTTTTCACCTTTCTGAATAGAGGTGAATACATGCTTCCCTCAGCTTGCTGGCCATGTACACTGTTGGCCTTCTCTGTTGTGAGAGCACACTGCTGACTCATGTTCTCATCACAGATGGCAGTCAGGTTAGCCAAGTACAATTTAGTTTTGGTAAATCCATGCTGATTCCTTCATTCACCCTCTTGTCCTTCGTGTACTTGGACATGGCCTCCTGAAGAAAACACAGATACTGGGAACAATGTGGCTGAAGATATTAAAAAAATACTGAAGATGATTCAAGAAAGGAATAGTCATTTTACATTCTCTATTCTATATGTGGTTCAATAGAAGTCCATAACAATTTGTTTTCAGATCTTGACCTTATGTGCTTATTGATAGACTGAAGCCTTGATACCGTCCTTCAATTCACAACTGCAAAGCCCTTTTATTTTCCCAGAGTTCTTCTAAAAAGAAGGGCACAGCAAATTGCAAGCAAATATTTTCTGGCTAAGCTGAAAGGCTTTTATGTTCTGTGGTTTGTATTCAGGTTCCCATGACCTGAAATTCTTTTTAATTCACGTTAAAGTGCAATTTTGCTATTTCCTAAGGCCTAGAATTATAAAAAGGACAGGACATATGAGATATGTTCTGGATAACACATAGGTTTTAGACATCTGTCTCCCCAGGATGAACCCTGAGTTAAATACTGATGTTACCCACACATACATCACATTGCCAAATTTGTGGCACCTCAGCAAAGAATGATCTAATACTCAATATGCAGTTCATTAAATACAGTTAACAAGAAACACTGAAGACGTATGTTTCTGAAAACCCCTCCAGTTTCAAGGGTGAGGCACATCAAGACTAAAGAAAAATTTCTTCCATTCAAGACCCATAGTTCAAAGGGCTTTTCGTGAACACAAGCAGCCATCTCCTCTTCCCAAGATACTGAGAAAAGCTACCTTCTTTCTCTTCAAGTTTCTTGGTGATGGTTGCAAATCCCTAAAAAGGGAGATTTTCATTCATTCACCTGGGGAAAAAAAAAGTATGCTAGCCTCTGCTCCTTTAATTAGTGACTATGTCTTTACAGAATCACAGAATTTCCTGAGTTGGAAGAGACCCATAAGGATCATCAAGTCCAATTCCTGGCTCCACACAGGGCCAGCCAAGTCAGAGCATGGGACTGAGTGCATCGTCCAGACGCCTCTCAAACTCAGCTGAGCTCAGTGCTGTGACCACTTCCCTGGGCAGCCTGTTCCAGTGCCCGACCACCCTCTCAGTACAGAACCTCTTCCTAATATCCAACCTAAACCTCCCCAGTCGCAGCTTCATGCCATTCCCTCAGGTTCTATCCCTGGTCCCCAAAGAGAAATCTGTGCCTGACCCCTCGCTCCCCCTCATCAGGAAGCCACAGACTGCAATGAGGTCTCCCCTCCGCCTCCTCTTCTCCAGGCTGAACAAACCAAACGAGTCTCTAGTGGCGATTTTAAGTAAGGGTGGTATTTTGTCTTTGGGTAATTCTAAGTAAAATACAGAAACAATCACAAGAATAATATAGCAGTTAGCACTGACTTTGCAACAGAACTTTTCAAGCATATAGAAAAGCAAGGATTTTCTCTCAGTTACTATGTCTAGTCCCTACGAGAAAGCCTACATGGAGTCTCTGAATGTAGGCTAATATATCGCAGAAGATGCTGCAAATTACTTATGTTTCTAGCAACAGGTAGTTTAATTAAAATCAATCGAACAAAAATAACAAATACATAGGGCTTTTTGTAAGACATCTATTTTAAAAAAAAAGTTATCTATGGCTAACACCAAAGGAACATTAGAATATTGCATGCAGTAGCTGCTGGAAGTTATTCCTGAAATGTACCATACTTTCACGATTGATTTTTTTCTTTAAGACTGATAGATTACTACATATCAGAAAGAGTACAATCTGAAATCCTTCCAGACCCAAATAAAAATTCCAGGTTCTACTCCTGCTGGCCCATCTTGTAGGAAGCAGAAAAGGATGCACTTCTCTCAGAGCCAGCTCAGAAGGGAAGAGAGGAGAACAAAGGAATACTTCAGCATGAGGGTGCCTGCCTAACAAGAGTAGAAAAAGTGAATGAAGGTGAACTTCATTTAGCTGTGTAGATTTTATCTGGGAAAAGAGCAGTAGGCATCTCAAAAAAGGAAGTAGGATTAAGAGAACAGTATGATTGTGCTGTGAAAGCAGAAAGAGAGAAAAGGTACATGAGCTGTATTAACTTAGAATTGTAAGGACTGAGACACTTGTTTGATGGGATTAAAGGGTTAAAACAACAGATATTCTCACTGCTGCCAGCCTGGTCTGTGATAGTTCAAATTTACCAATTATCCTGAAGCCAGCTGTTCCCACTATTCCGTTCTAAATTTAATAGTCTTGGGAAAATGTTATCTTTCTAAATTAAAATGATTTGCAAAAGATGGAGTCAACCACTGCCAAATAAGATACCCACTCAGCCACAGAGATGCACACTTTAAGTCTCACTCAACACACCCTCCCTGATTTTACTATCTCACACTGTACACTTGCTCCTGAAGATCTCTACAGCTGTAAGGACCTTTCAGTACTTTTATCCTGTCGACCTTTACTCCCTTCCTCCAACTTTATTTCTCCTCATGATAAATCAATTTTAATGGAAGCTTCCATTTTCCAGAGGCTTAGTTCTATGACTTTGGGTGCCTAGAGAATTTTTTTTTTAATTAAATTATTGCTTTCCTAATATTATTAATATTAATAATGTAAACTATCAATAATTATTATTCTAATTGGAAGTAATCAAATCTTACAAAGATGTATTTCTGAAAAAAATACTCAAATAGGTGACTGGTTTATAAATAAGAAAGTATAATTCCAAACTCTCTTTTGAATTTTGTTCAATTTCAAGCCTATTAGAGAATGAAAGCTTTGTTTTACTTTGACCACAACTGCCCCAAAATCACTTTAGAAGGCAAAACATACACATGAAAGATTTTTGGGGGGATGAGTCATATAGATCTGTTTAAATTAAGACTTAACATGTTTGATTAATCTGGTATCAGTCAACTGTATGATGTTTCACTGGTATTACTCCTTGTCTTTTTTAATTCACTATTACACTTCCCATGAATTTTCAATCATGCACTTCACCAAACATATTCATAAACACCTGAATAGGAAATAATCTAATACACCTGAAATGGAATAATGTGATACAGAACTAATGCATGATGCACCCATTCCAACTGTTTAAATACCATACTCGTCTGAGAACATCAGTGCAATACTCTGAAGATGGGCTTAAGATTCTGTTGGCTTCAATAGCCTGGGAAATGTACTGAAAGTGAAACCTGGGTCTCTTGAGGCTCATAGAAGCATTTCAGTTCTCAGATGCAGCCTCAAACACTACTAGCTGAAGGTGGTTTTGTAACCTCATTGCAAATTGCATCTTCAGTGTGGAAGGACAGGGCAGACAGTTGTCACAGATCCAATATAAAACATAGGGATGTATTTCAAAAACATACGCACCTGAGTATCAAGTGTAAGCTATAAATAAACATTGTAGGTGCTGTCTATAGTCCCTAACTTTCACTATGGTGAAGGTCAGATAATCATAAGGTTTGATACAGCTTCTGAAAACAAAATGGCAAACCTTTAGATGTAGGGCATGATTTTAATGAGTGAAAGTAGCACAGATTGGATCAGCAGTCATGAGAACATTTTCACACAACCCGAGGATCTGCTTTAACTTAAAATTATTTAAGAAATAATTGAAAAGATGTCACAATTTATTGCTAGTGATAATATGGTGGTATTAATACCACATTTAAGACAGAAATGTTCATTATTTGAGATGTCAAGAATAGAGACTGCCATATTGTGCTAGGTCAGTTACAGGGCTAAATAACAGCTCCTGCCCCGACCAGCTGCAAGAACTGCCAGATATTAATTCCTCAAGGTGTTTCAACACAAAATGAACTTGGCACCAGAATGTCTCCCAGGCACCAACTGTATAAGTGACACCATATTTATTACAGACATCAAAGGAGACGAAAAGAAATACCAAGATGCAACAACTCCTGTGGGGGAGTTGGGGAGAAAAGCAAAGACGACTGAAAGGAGACAAACTAAATTTGAAAGGAACTGAGTCCCAAAATGCAGACATCAGAGAAAATCAAGACGGACTTTAAAAAGACAAGAACCAGTTGTTGTGGTGGGCTGACCCCAGCTGGACTCCAGGTGCCCACAAAAGCTGCTCTATTTCTCCCCTTCTCAGCTGGACAGGGGAGAGAAAATATAATAAAAGGCTCATGGGTCAAGGAAAGGATGGCAAGAGATCATTCAGAAGCATCATGGTCAGAACACTCAACTCAGGAAAATTAATTTATTAAAAATCAAATTGGATTTGAGTAATAAGAAACAAAACCAAATCTGAAGCACCTTCTCTCACCTTCCTGGGCACAACTTCACTCCCAATATCTCTACTTCCTCCCCACCAGTGGCAGAAGGGGACAGGGAATGGGTGTTGTGGTCAGTTCATCACAAATTGTCTCTGCTGCTCCTTCCTCCTCAGGAGGACTCTTCATGTTCTTCCCTTGCTCCACAGGAGACAGTCCTCCATGAACTTCTCCAGTACGAGTCCTTCCCATGGGCTGCAGTTCTTCACCAATTGCCCCAGGCTGGGTCTCTTCCACGGGCTGCAGACCTTCAGAATCAGGCTGCTTCAGCGTGGTCCCTCCATGAGGCCCAAAGTTCTGCCAGCAAGTCTGCTCTGGCGTGGGCACCTTTCTCCAAGGGCTGCAGGTCCTGACAGGAGCTTGCTCCAGCGTGGGCTTCCCATGTGATAACAGCCTCCTTTGGGCATCCACCTGTTCCTGCATGGTGTCCTTCATGGGATGTAGGTAGATATCTACTCCACTGCTAACATCCATGGGCTGCAGGGGAACAGCCTACCTCTCCGTGGTCTTCTCCAGAGGCTGCAGGGGAATCTTCTCCAGTGCCTGGAACACCCCTTCCCCCTCCTTTACTGACCCTGGAGTCTGCAGAGTTGTTTCTCTCACACATTCTCAATCCTCAACTTTGGATTTTGCTCTGCAGCAGGTTTTTCTTTTTACCTTTTTAACTCTGTTATCCCAGAGGCACTACCACTGCTAATGATGGGCTCAGCCTTGGCTAGTGACAGATCCATCTTGGAGCTGGATGGCATTGGCTCTGTCAGACACAGGGGAAGCTTCTAGCAGCTTCTTGCAGAAGCCAACTCTGTAGTCCCTCACTGCTATCAAGAAATATTCTTAGGATATGTTGCTAGTGAATTTAGGTACCCTGAACTTTCTTGAGATCTCTCAATTCTTTTCATACTATAAACAGAGGTATCTGTATAGAGTGGTTATCTAAAGTATCTGATATCAATTTCTGCATACTCAGTATTCTTTATATAAACTGTCTTTATACTTTTATTTGTATTTTTATAAATATTCTTTGATTATCAAACTGTTCTATCGAGCTCAAACCATTCCTGCAGATTGTCAAGGTTCTACTACAGTTTAATCCTGTCCTATAAATTATTTTGTAATTGTTTCCAGTTTTTCAGCATCTGTCAATTTGACTAATGTAATTTCGTCTTCTTCCTCAAAAATTAAAATATTCAGCAGAATCAAACTTTGGCATGTCCCCAAGTGGCTGTGAACAAAGGAAACAAACCGGTTGAAGGAACATAACAGCTTTCATAGCTGACATTCTTGAGATTAGCTTGGGAGTCAGCCACCCTTAAATGCATTTTTCCTCTTTGTTTTACTGTTAGAGTAAACCTTTAGTTACTAACCTGAAAATTTGGTAGAATAAGCTGTCATTTAAAGGCTCTATTTTTATAGTTTCTTCTCTAGTAAAACTTCAATCTACTACATCATTCATATTCAAGCAAATGCAATGTGCCCTTTTTTTCATACTAAGGTTTAAGAATCAGGTATCATTTGGTTTACTTAAGTCCAATTATATATTTAAAATTTAAATGGTGCATATTCTGTATTCCTTTAATTATCTAATTTTATAGTTCTATTTTAAAATGGAACCAAGTTTTTCATAAATTATAATTCATGATTCATTAACACTTTCTGTCCTGGTTCTAGATAACTATTTTTTTCTTCATATTCAAAGTAAAATGGTAGTAAAATATTATATTAGATTTATGGAAAGCAATATTTATTCTTTTTTTTTCCTTTTTTAAAGTTACAAACATTTCAGTTTTTCATCATTTTCTTTAAAAAACATGTCCAAGCTAATATCCTTACTAAAATTATGCATCCAACCTATATAACAAAAAAAGTACTTAGAATATCATGTATCCTGAAATGTGCGTATTTTGGGGAAGGAATTTTATACAGTCTTCTCCCATTACTGATCAGTCAAATACTTTTGAGAATATATCTTGCATACTCAAGACTGATTTGCAAAGGTGTTCAATGCAGTTGCATTCTGAAGCTACTTCTCCACTTGGAGCATGCTACAAGTATAGAGGTACTAATTTAGTATAAAGTACTTATAGCTTGCATACATGCTGGATGTGAGAAAAATAGTGCTTGTACTGGCACAAAGGACTTCTCCCATTCACTTTCCAGAGTAACTAGTTAAACCAATGAAATTAATTTACTGACAGATTTATTTTTTCTTTTATATACATAATAAATATATTAATTTAAGGTTTCTCAAACTGTTTCTGTACCACTTGATTAGAGTACTTTGACCAGAGAGGCTGTGGCTGCTCCTTCCCTGGCAGTGTTCAAGGCCAGGTTGGATGGGGCTTTGGGGAACCTGGTCTAGTGGAGTGTGTCCCTGCCCATGGCAGGAGAGGTGGAACTAGATGACCTTTGAGGTCCCTTCCAATCCAAACCATCCTTTGATTTTATGATTATAGTAATCTCTTCATTCTACTAGTTCCTTGAGTGTACTATTCACACAATAATGCATTCCACAAATCTGTTCATCCTACTACACAAAATTGAATAAATTATGGTCTCCTGTACAAACCATGCTAAAAAGTTACTGCACATCAGTAAAAAAACAAACCAGGGATGTTCTTTTTCTAGCTAACTTGTCTTTATGGGTGGTAAATTTAGAAAGTGCCCTAGTAACGCTGCCTATTCTTAAGTATTAACTCCACTCCCCAGTGTAAAATCATATTTTACTTTGCTTATGACTATAATTGCCTTATTTGAGTTGGAGTTTCATATGTCAGACATCTACCTCAGACTAAATAATTCTAAGAAGGGAGATCTAGAGTCATAGGAGAAAATATGGGATTTATGAGGGCAGGAGATGTGAATGAGCAGATGAAGAGAAATCCACAGGATATTAAAATAAAATTAAATTATAAGACAGAACAGAGGACCAAACCAGCACAGGCATGACCAGAATTTTGGAGAGGGGGCGTTGAAACACTGAAAATAGCTGAGTAAAAATACTGGAAGCATCAGCCTCCAGGATAAGACTAAGAGCTGTGAAAGGACACAAAGATACAAAAGATATTTGGAGAAAAGGCTAAAGCTAAGAACACAGACAGATTAGAAGAGTTGAATTTCCATTGAGTGAGCAGCATTTGTTAGATGGTCCGCTAGGACACATTTTCCTAAACTAAATCTCATAATAACTGAGCAAATGTCAGCAACAGTTTTGGCAAAATAGTAATGTACATGACCACTGGTTACTCAGCCCAAGAAATCCACTGAAGTACCTGGAGTTCTGTGTAGCACATCTTGAAGTGCCATTCTCTGTTGAACTTCATCAGGTTCTAGCTAGTGGCCTGCAAGCTTGATCCGACCTTAAAGATTACTTCTTTGGCCATGAATATTCAGGTTCTTAGCTCCATGAGCTGTCACCATGCATGTGGTCAGCTTTGATTCAAAGATTGCACAACTTTAATATATATGAGCGTATACCACAAACATAATGAAATTTCTGATGTATCAGTTTTTAAAAACAAAACAAACCTAAACAAAAGAAATACATACATACAATTAAAATTATATCAAAATATTATGTCACACTGAAAAAAAACAAAGAAATATCACAATTAAGTCAAATTATTGCTTATTTATGCATAATCTTGGAGTCCATCATCTATTAATTGCATGCATCTTTATTCCTCAGTAAATATGCCTCAGCCTGTGTAACCTACTCAAATGATAGGTTAGGTTATAATTCTGTAGCAACAGAACCTGTTGAATGTAAAGTTAAACAGAAAGAAAAATATATTCTGAATGAACTACAGGACTGCAAGGGGAAAAGAAAAAATCTGTATGCAGAGTAAGACAGTATTGCCCTAAAGGTATAGAGTTTTTCTACCACAGAAGTTTTTTTGACAGTAGGAAAGACTCTTAAATCCCAGTTTTGTATTATGTATGTAACTTAGCAAATTTGGTGGTGTGGCCGAAACACCAGAAGGCTGCATTGCCATTAAGCAAGACCGTGACAGGCTGGAGAGCTGGACAGAGAGAAACCTAATGAAATTCAACAAGGACAAGTTTAGCATCCTGCCCCTAGGGAGGAATAACCCCAAGAATCAGTATAGGTTAGAGGTCAGCACTGGGAAGCAATGCTGAGGACCTGGGAGTTGTTGTGGACAGCAAGCTCTCCATGAGCCAGCATTGTGCCTTCATGGCCAAGAAAGACAGTGTTGTCCTGGGGTCCATTAAGAAAAGCGTGGTCAGCAGGTCAAAGGAGGTTTTCCTCCCCCTCTACTCTGCCGTGGGGAGGCCACATCTGGAGTGCTGTGTCCAGTTCTGGGCTCCCAGTTCAAGAAAAACAGGAAACTACTGGAGAGAGTCCATGGGAGGGCTAGAAAAATTATTAGGGAACTGGAGCACCGCTTTATGATGAAGGACTGAGTGAGCTGGGTCTGTTTAGCCTGGAGAAGACTGAGAGAGGGTCTCATCAACACTTAAAATATCCCAAGGGCAGGTGACAAGAGGATGGAGCCAGACTCTTTTCAATGGTGTACAGTGACAGGACAAGGGGAAATGGGCACAAACTGGAACATGGGAAGTTCCATTTCAACATGAAGAAAAACTTCTTTACTGTGAGGGTGACAGAGCACAGGAACAGGCTGCCCAGAGAGGCTGTGAAGTCTCCTTCTCTGAAGATATTCAAAACCCACCTGGACAAGACCCTGTGAAACCTGCTCTAGGTGATCCTGCTTTAGCAGGGGGAGTTAGACTAGATGATGTCCAGAGGTCCCTTCCATCTCCTACTAAACTTCATATCCTGACTTTTGACTGTAAAAACATTATTTGTAGTTGCCCTGGTAGTCACAGAAAATTGTGCTTTGCACTTCTAAATGGTATGTGATGACAAACACTCTGCAAAATCAGAAATTAGGTTTTAGATGTTTTGAACTAGGTATCTAAAATTACCTAATAATGTTGACCTTAATATCACAGATCCATTTGTAAAATAGAGTGATAATACCCTGTCATCAAACAAGGTTGCTTGGAAAATAAATGCATTATGTTTGCAAAACTCTACTGAGAAGCATGTGAGGGAAATCATTCTCTTTATAGAAACAATTGCATAATGTGCTGTAAAGGCAAAAGGCCACAGTAATGAAGAGGAAGTGAAATACTAAATAGCAACTAAGGGAGCATCATCCATGTTGTATAATGAAAGGGGAGTGAATTTTACCTGAAGAATACCATATGATAAGGTACAACGCTGTGGTACATACAACATGCCATCAACATGCAGTCCACATAACAGAGTTCATGGGTAGACTATCTGCAGACAGACTTGTGTACAGAGACTTAAGAACTGTCTGCATAGAGCCAGTTTGGATCTAATAGTTTAGCTGACCACATGCAGTTACAATGTTTCCAAAGCTAGCAAAGATCTAGAAGAATGGTAGTCATGTTTAAATGCCACTGAATCTGAGCTAACTCCTGCAAGACTCAAGCTTGCTCTGTGTAGATTTCAGCCGGGTAAGTTTTACTTCACTGTGCTTCCCAGTATTTCTGGGTCCTCTCCACTTCATGGCTCTGTGCCTAGCCTTCAGATTTTTCAGGAGAGAGGCTAAGGAAGTGAAGTGCAGAAGTACCAGACTTCAGTCTTTGCAAGACAGGTTTTTTTACCAGTTACACAAACTACCTCTTTCTCAAGACAATTGCAAACTGACTGTAAAGATGTTCCCTTAAGCATCTTTTCTTTGTATCTCTTCTAAATAGAACATCCTAATCCATACTTACGTTTTAAGTAACAAAGTAATCCACTCAGGTTTGTTACAGACCACTAAATAAGTGCTCACTGGGCATTACACGCTCTTTTTGCTTTTCTATACAAATCACTACTTTAATTATCTTATTCTTCATGCATATGCCAAAGGAGCTCCATTGTAAATCTGAAGGACTTGACTGTTAAATTTTTGTGTTTACAGCACATTAAAATGAAAGACATTTCTGAACATGTGATATCCATCCAACACAATCTAGTAATATCACCAATTCTTAAATGTCTGAAGTATCTCATGTTCCTAGCAGATATTTCTCCACAGGTTTTTATTCATTCATGAACTTAAGTATGATCAGTTCAACTCTCCAGGATACTTTAGGATATTTGCTTCCTTTATTATGGTAAGTCTCAGTTCATGGGAAAGAGTATACAACCCACTCAGGTTTCCCTATTATAGGTAAAACTTGCCTTCGCCTGTATTTCACTCTTTTCCTTTTTAACATTGGATGTTATTGCAAGTGACTTGTACTGTTTTAGTCTAATCATATTTGTCATTGGCTCATCCTCAGGGAGGAAAACCATTTTTTGCTAAACAAAGACATTGGCTTCTCTCTTTTCAGGCTATTTTTTGACACTAAACCTTTCCATGTATTTCCAATAGAAGTCTTCCTATTTTATGTTCTTGTATTATTTTGTTTCAGGTTATACTCTTTATGATTAAAAAAGGTAGAGAGAGAAAAAGAGGAAGGAGACTTGGATGGAGAAAAGAGAGAAAGAGATGAGGGGGAGAAGTGGAGGGGGTGGAGAGGATGGAAAGATGGATTAATGGAGAGAGAGAGAGAGGAATAGGGAGAGAGAAGCAGAGAGAAGGCAGGGAAGGAGAAGAGGGAGGGGAGAGAGGTGGACAAGAAGCAAAGAGAAGAAATGGGGAAGGGAGAGAAAGAAATTGAGATATTTAAGAGAGACCTCTGTGCTCTAAATTGGCATGTTACAGTAATGTAAGTTTTTAATGAACATAGTGTTCCCCAAAACTTCAGCTAAAAGTCACATATGAAGAGGAATTACTTCAGCAGATGACAATTATTGTACAAATATAAAACTTCACCATGGACAAGAATGGACTGATGATACCTATCTGAAAAGGGAACAATTTTAAAACTCGTTCAGTACCTAAACAAATCAAATCTACCACTGACACACAAATAATTGTGTAAGTCCTGCTAAGTCTATAAAAATCATATTTTCAGAAGTTCAGAGTTTTGTAAAGTCCATGCCACAGAGAAAAGAAAACTGCAAGTCCACTTCAAAGAGTACTAACATTTGTGAAGCTACCATCAAAGATCTAACATCTTTCTTACTCATTCAAAAAAGTCATCACACAAAAATAATGGAGTTGAGAAGTGTAATTTAGAAAGGACTTGCTATAGAACAAACAGAACACTCGCTTACTTTGCAACATAATGCCTTTACAATCCAGTAAAGTGTTCAACTTCCACTTTTTGATTTTTTTATAATTCCACTTTTCTATGTGAAACAAGCTAAGATTTATTCTGAAGCAGGGTTGTGGAGTTATTTTTGGTTCTTTTCTGAAAAATGAAAGAACAGAATGTGAAATTCAAGACCACTGTATTATGATGTGTAGATTAAAGTCCCCCTTAACCATTGTTCCATTTTCCAAGCAAGCATTCGGACCACTAATACATGTAAGTTTTGGCTTTAAGTCTTTTTGACACTGTTTCAATATGTTTATGTTGACCAGGAAAAAAGTGTCTGTCGGGCAAACCAGTGGTGAGAGAGCTCTCTTGGGATGATGACAAACCAGAGACATGAACCTGAGTTGTCTCATCAGCATTGAGTGATAAGGTTACCAACCTAACTACTGATTTGGATTACTTTACACTTTATGTCATTTCTATGCTGATAAATTTACATCACTACAAGTATCATAAAAACTAGTGTAATTCAAAGGAAAAGCTGGTATTTCTTCATTAAACCTGGCTTTAGAAGAAAAATAAATCTTTATCCACTTCAATTTTAATATCTGTTTCAGTAGGACTAATTGTCCTTCATGGCTATGTTACACATTCATGCACACCTACAGACATACAGACACTTGAAAAAAGATGGGGTGAAGGGAGAAGAACTTGTACCTTCAATGGCATTGTATCCTTTGAGGAATGCATACCTCTAGGGAAAGGAACCTGCTCTTTTCAGTGAAGCACAGACCTACAAAATGGAAACCGAGCTACCTAACTTGTGACTCTGCTTATTCACAGATTTTTCAGGGTTTCCTCTGTAGGCAAGACACCACTCAAATTTATCTGCAAAATTTCCTCAGTATGTTTTCTCCTACTTAAATTATTTTCTGGAGGATGGTGATACCAAGCCTTGTCTCATTAGTATTTAAGTAACATCCTTAAACAGAAAAAGGTGTGAAGATAAAATGAACAATTATTTACATTTAAGTTTTTAAACTGTAGAGGAAAATACTGACCTACTGAGAAAATGATAGGCTAGATCACTATTGATTAACAGTGAAAGACATAAACACAACTTGATAGTGTTTCGATTGGAAAAGGGAATCTAATGATCAAAGCACAGACACTGAGTTGTCTAGTATTTAGCATAAATGGGAGCAGTAACACCCAGTAACACAGTATCAGTAATATGTTCAGTGTCCAGTTAGAGAATATCTTGGTATTAGCCAAAATACATTTTCTTCACTTGGAATGTGAATTAATGTTTAGGTGTGCCAGTCTTCAGTTGTTATGCTAAAGATAAATGATTACAGCTTAAGCCTGTAATTTTAAGGGATGCATGGCAAACTTCTCTTTGGGTACAGTAATTGCTACTCAGATCATATGCTCACTGACCAAAAATCTGTTCAAAAATCAAACAGTCATTTCAATATGATAGAATAAAATCAGATACTACATTACTTATGGCCAACTTCAGCATAGCGACACAATACAAAATTAAGAGGCAGATTACATTTCAAATGAGAAACTAAAAGTCAGGTCATTATTTTCATATAATTTTTAAGGTGGGTCACAGATCACTAATCTTAGTCCATTGTGCGTGCTTACAGGTTTTTCAACATTTTCAAATCTAGCTAAATGTCTGCATAAACTTTTGGAAAGAAAAGAATTCTCCATTAATTGGTTTAAATACCAATTAATACCAACTTTAAATTAACCCCAAATATTTTAATTATTTAATTATTCATATTATTGTCAAGTTCTGTGTGCTTAGATGTACAGCTCTAATACAGTTGCAAAAGGAATGAGGTTTGTAAGCAAAACCATAGTGCATCTGCCTGTGATGATCTGAGTGCTGACTAAAGTTGCCTATGATTAGAAGAATGCACTGAACAGTGCCAGCACAGACAGGACAGCCCCCTTTGCTGCTCTGATAAATCTGCACTCATTTAAATAGTTCCTGACAACTCCCTGTGTGTCAATCCAACTGCTTTGAAAGCATCTGCTTTCTAGTTACAGTGAAAATAAAACAATCCTTTCTAGAGTTTCATATGCTTCGTAGGAGGCTCATCTGATGCCCAGTAAGTGTGGTAGTGCAATAGTCTGAAATGAATCTGGTATATAGATTACTTTCTACAGTGCTGAGAAAGGAAATCCCCAAAGACCCCAAAATAACTGAAGGCACTTTTCAGTAATATAATGAACTATCAGTTCAACCAAAAGGTTCATTCCTCTCGGGAAGATCTCAGCGGTATTCTAGACTTTTCCAACAATCTGAGAAGACTGTAAACTGGTTGCTGACACTACTGACAGTGTCATAGCCCCTCACAAGTGAAGAGAAACTTGGAGAGATGTGTGTACTATGAGATGACATTCTAGAATAATTGTTCCTAATTCCTCTTTAGAGTTTATTTGGAATTTAGCCAGAAATGGTGACATCTTGTGTCATTTAAGAAATTCGTATTTTCAAAGGAGATTTGAGTAATGAGTTCTTATGAATTGAAGATTAGCCGAGTAGTATACTTCCTTCCAGTGAGGTCTAGACATTCTGGCTCCATCCTTTAAAGAGTAATCCTGAGGGCTGCTGTCTCATTCTCTATTGAGTTTTCTTTTTTATCCAAGAACACATTTAAACAGAAATACCACAGCTCCTTCCTTCTGCCTTTTTTCAGAGATGGTGGTTTTGGTTTTGGCATTTTCCCAAGGAGCTAGACAGATTCATTCACATATGCTACAGGTCTGTTGGGCAAAGACCAGACAATGTCCAACCACTCATGTATTTTCTTGTAAATCTCTAAATTTACTTGCCACTTCTTAGTTTTCATCAGTCTTTGAGGAATGTCCTGAAAGTGGACCTCTTCCTTTCTCTCCAGGAAGCTATCATGCCCTACATCCCAAATCAATCTTGCATTCCTGATCTTACCACTTTTTCCCAACACCATGTCTGTACTTTCAAGCTTCCAAATTCATTTTGCCCTGATTAGGTTCTACCTTTCCACACCGCTGTCAAATCCAGCACCGTTAGTATTCTCCAAAATCCTTAACTTAGATCTTCAATTTTTTCATACAGGCCTTTGAGTATCTGCAACCAAGTCCTCTTTCTCAAGGTTGGTATATGGAACTTCAGGATTCTTCACATCCTAAATTTTTCCCACCCTTTCAAGCTTGGTGTCACATTGGGAAATGGGAAAAAAAAAGGAGCAATGAGGAGGAGAAAAAAAATTGCATAAAACCTATCTTTACTCAGGGGAGAGAAAGAAAGCTCTGTTTGTCTCTTATAACTATGATAATTAGCTGATTTATTCCCTGAAGGCTGTCTGTTGAAGTAGGCCACCTAACAGGGAGGATGCTCCCTGGGTTGTTTAAAAAGCAGATTTGTCTTAGCAACCTTACTTGCTTTTCTCAAAGCTTATTTCCTGAGTCTGTGCCCTGTTATAACCAGGTGAGCTTTAAAGCAAGAGGAGAAGCAGCAAAAGTTATGACAGTTTGGTAGCAAAAACTACTTATGCATTGGAAGCATACCATGAGACTTCTGTTGCTGTTACTCCTGACATTTAGACCTGCATAACTCTTACATAATTTTGGAGTACTTAAGTGATTCCTGTGGCAAGGATACCTTTTCATAACTGCTGCTAAGGTCTGAGTCTTGGAGTTCTTGTATACCCTCAAGTTTGATTAAAAGAGTGGAGAGACCATATGACTATGGCCAACTCCAAGTATATTTTGAAAACTGACAACAAAAAGCATATATTCCATTATACAATCCTCCCCAACAGAAAAATTGATAGAGTATTTATCATGTTAAAACAATCACATCACAAACTGGCTCAATTTTGTTTAACTCATTTTGTTTAGCCTAGTATTTTGTGAGAAAAAGTATTAAAAAAATTCAGTCAAATAAAACTTATTCCTAAACACTAGCTGAAGAAGTCATCCATCTAGTTTGAGTCAGCAAGCAATACAAGGCAAATATTATTCTTCTGATTGTATGAGACACAACAAGGTGAAAATTGGTGGGACGGCTCCTATGACAGTAGTGCTGGAATGGAAGGATACTGGCTCTTAAAGGACTGGGAGGGGAGAGGAGGGAGAGCCTATCTTTGTCAATGACCAGCTGAAGTGCATGGAGCTCCAGCTGGGGATAGATAAGGAGTTGACTAAGAGCTCATTGGTCAGGACTAAAGGGAGGGTAGTGACAGGAAACAGGAGTGGGGATTTGCTACAGGTCACCTGAACAGGAAGAGAGTGGATGATGCCCTGTATAGACAGATAGGGGCAGCCTCACATTCATAAGCCATGGTCCTCACAGGAGACTTCAACCACCTCAGTATCTGTTGGAGGGACAACACAGCAGGGCTTAAGCAATGTAGGAGGTTCCTGGAACACATTGATGATAACTTCCTTCCTCAAGTGATAGAGGAGTCAATTGATGATAATTTCCTTCTCCAAATGATAGAGGAGTCAACAAAGGAGAGGTGCCATTCTGGACCTTGTTCTCACCAACAAAGAGAAGCTGGTGGGGAATGTAAAGCTCAAGGTCAGCCTTTGCTAGCATGGCCATGAAATGGTGGGGTTCAAGATCCTCGGGACAGCAAGGAGGGTGCACAGCAAACTCACTACCTTGGACTTCAGGAGAGCAGACTTTGGCTTCTTCAGGGACCCGCTTGGTAAAGACCATTGGAAAAAGCCCTGGGGGGAAGAGGGGCCCAGGAAAGCTGGTTAGTATTCAAGGATCACCTCCTCCAAGCTCAGGAGTGATGCATCCCAACAAAGAGGAAGTCAGGCAAAAATGCCAGGAGGCCCACATGGATGAACTCATGGATAAACTCAAACACTAAAAGGAAGCTTACAGAGGGTGGAAGTAAAGGCAGCCCAGAAAGCCAACTTCAACTCCTGGGCTGCATCAAAAGAAGCACGACCAGGATGGTGAGGGAGGTGATTCTGCCCTTCTACTCTGCTCTCATGAAGAGCCCATCTGGATTACTGCATCCAGCTCTGGTGTCTAGAATACAGGAAAGACATGGAGCTGTTTGAGCGAGTCCAGAGTAGGACCATGAAAATGATCAGAGGGCTGAAGTACCTCTCCTATAAAGACAGGCTGAGAGAGTTGGGCTTGTTCAGCCTGGGGAAGAAAAGGCTCCAGGGAGACCTTATAGCAGCCTTCCAGTACCTGAAGGGGTGTTACAAGAAAGATGGAGACAAACCTTTTGGCAGGATCTGTTATAGGACAAGGAGTGATATTTTTCGACTATAAGAGGGAAAGTTTTGACTAGATATAAGGAAGAAATATTTTATAATGAGGGCTGTGAAACACTGAACAGGTTGCCCTGAGAAGTTGTAGATGCTCCATCACTAGTAACATTCAAGGTCAGATTGGATGGGACTCTGAGCAGTCACCCCTAGCTGAAGATGTCCCTGATGATTGCAGGGCAGTTGGACTAGATGGTTTTTAAAGGTCCCTTCCAACCCAAACTGTTGTCTGATTCTATGATTATGTCAAAATTCTTGCAAAGGTATAATGAACATTTCGTTTTATTTTTCTTTCATTTATTCTTGCCTGAACGACAAATATATGGAGAGTGAATGCCGAAGTTTCTCTCTTTTTTGGTTAAGTATTAGAAACATGAAAGTACCAGTGACCAGGACTGACCTTTTCTGCTCTTAAACTTACTCATGAAGTAATTAATGAACTGATTCACCAGTTTAAATGAGGAAATTGTATATATCCCATTTATGCCTCAAACTATCTTTCTAGAGGATGGCATAAGAGGAAACATTTCATCACTGGGAGGTGACCTTGTTCTTTCCTCAATAACTGTTTTCCACAAAACAAAAGAGGAAAGTAACATCCTTCTCCTACAAGAAGCTGTTTCATTTCCATTTTCACAAATTACTTTCAACAACTAAAGTTCTATTTCCCTTGCCTCCCCTTTGGTGTTACAGGCAATATAATGGGAATTTTGTTCAAATGCATACCTTTACTTGCCAAAAATAAAAAAAGAAGAAAAAATATCCCTCAACACCTCTAATCCCACATGATTTTTATAAGGATATAGGACACAACAGCTGGAGTCGTATTTTTTGTGAATTATGAGAGACATTCAGTCGGTTCTGCTCACCAACACACAGATAGTCTATATAGAATCATAGAATCTACTGAGTTGGAAGGGACCTATAAGGGTCATTGAGTCCAACTACATTTACATTCTCAAAATAAATATATTTTATGTATAGAAATACATAAGAAAAAAGTACATTAAAGAATTAAAGAAATTACTGAGGTTGTAAAGGCAAGGATTAAAGTGCTGGTGCTAAGACAATGTGCTTACACATATGTGGTTGCCTTCATAATTACATGATTTCAAATTATTTTTCCTCTTGAACTGAATGTTGATCTTGTCACAGCTGAAGGCCCATCCCCTATGAAGGGGATGACTGAATGAGCACTTTTTTTTTTATTTAAAAAAAAGTATTAAAATGTGCATTGATATTTATTAAATCAAGTATTTACTAAAACAAGTTAAGAGCAGGAACAGTGGCTTCATGCTTTACCCCAGAATTGTATTCTATCCATGTCTGTACTCCAGAAACAAACCTCTAAACATCTGAACAGATCTTTATACATTTGAACATATAAAATGCTACTTAATTTATAGAGAATGTTTTTCACATAATACTTCATTAAGATGTGAAACCCTTGCTGTGAGATGCTATGAATGCTAAAAATTTGCATTGCTTCAAAGACTAATGAAAAAATGCATGGAAGAAAAATCCACTGGAGCTATTAAATACAAAGACAATACATCTGTCTCAGAAAGCTGCTGTAAATTGTTGGAAGCTGTGAGAGAGCACACTGGAGGAAATACTACATATTATATGCTTGCTTTGCTGTTACACTCATCTAAAACCAGCCTCTTAAGCCCTAGTCACTACTGGAGAAAAGCACTTGGCTAGATGGACTTTCATTGTGAGCAAGAGGAGTCGTTCCTAAGTTTTTACACTAACTATATTAATATTGTGAAAAATGAGCTCCTTGTAATCACCAGATAGGAACACCAAGTCAGTGGATACTTAACATAATCTGTGCTTCAGTTAACATTTGTGAACTGCAGATATTAACACCCTTACTCAGCCACAGAAATACTGTGACAAGTAAACTCATTAATATTGTGAAGCAGTCAGATACTATAGTAACAAACACCACCAAAAAGTCCACTAGAGAAATTAATCATTTTTTTCTCCAGAGAAGAGTATGATTTATATGCAGTATATAAGACTCAGGGCTCAAAATTGAGTAGTAAGGATAAGAAAACTGAATAACTACTTATTCGATTAGTATTGTCTATCCTGGGCCACTACTGAGGTAAGAACCTTGTGAACAAAAAGACTACAGGATTGCATCACTGAATAAAAAACCAAACATACGTTCAGGAAGGTAAATAAAAATTGCCCTGGCAACCTTATTTTTACCATTAATTGAAAAAAGAACAAATTAAAACTCATTAAATTTACCACCAAACTAACAATTTCATGCCATCTTGGCAAAACTTTATCAGATGATTTAGGATCCCTATATCCATCACAATCTCTTCCACTTAAATTAATGTGATGACTGATGGCACTTTATTAACCTCTGTCTATTTTAGCACTAAAAGAAAATGAGAGAGTTTGCAAATGCATTTCACAAATATTTGTGAAGTGAGGAAATATGCAAAGGTCAGGTTTTGAATTAAAAGTGTAGTTTAATGGACATACATTCTCTCTTTGTTCTGCTGAATGTAATTCCTTTTCCCTGTTCCTTGTATCTTTTCTCCTAAACTTGCCTCTTCTGCTCTTCACCAGTGCTAACCACCACGATCAACCTATTTCCTTTACCAACCATTTCTAGCAATCCAGCCTTTTCAGGTTTTTATATACAGCCTACCTACCAAAACATTCCAAACACCTCTACTCCAGTCTCTCTCTCTGCCTCTCTTCTAGCCACGCGTTCACATCCAAAACACATACCAATTCCACTCTTATAGAGGCTTCATTTTCTGCTTAGGTCATGACTTGTCCTGAAATCAAGACCGACACAGTCTACATGAAAGTAAAAATAGAGGAGATAGATTGATTTAACTGTTGTGACAGGAAAACAACAGATTTTTAACATATACATATACTATATGCCATATGCTACATTTCCACATTTAGTATATTCGGTTCTCTGAAATGTTTCTTGTGCACAGTATATAAAAGAACCCTGGCAGATCATTAGACCACTTGGTTATGCAAGATACTGCTCTGCAATAAATGTGCACAGAACAGGAAGCAAAGTGATTGCAAATTACTTATGAGCATAATCTGACAAATTAGCTATACAGATGACAAGGAGGATATGGAAGTGGATAAATAATTACTCAAGAAAATTGTTAACTAAAAATAAGTGAAAATTACGTTTAGGAAACCTTACCAATGACTTAATTGATATTCTGGGGTCAAACAGGTAATATTAATGTGTTGGGGGGGTTAATATGCAAAAATCACCTAGAGACACAGATTCGTTACTCATATGTAGTGGCATTTAAAAATAGAAAACAACAACGCTGGCAAGTCAGCAAGTAAACATGGAAGACATTCAATTTACAGCTACCTCTCAGAACTGCCAGTAATAAACACACTAGAAAGTTACATCACAAAGTTTTGAAATTCAGGCAATGTGCAGATGGAATATACCTATTACAGAAGATAATCCCAAATATAATTTCTAAAACCTTTTTTTAACCTTCTCTAAAAAGCATCTATTTCCTGAATGCTTCTTATTCTGTGACAATATGAACACAAAATAATGTAACCTTTTTCAGCTATTGTCTGGGTTACGAAAAAAATCTGCACTCCAATCACACAATGCTTACAGAAGAAAAAAGTTACTAATATGCAAATTCAAAGACCAAATGTGATATCTATGTTTTTTAATGACTAATATGACAGAAAAAGAAGGAAAACCAGAAAAAAAATTATGCAGCATAAGAGCATGTAGTGCTGCACGAGGTTATTAACTCTCAGCTGCAGGACCTGACAACAGCTTTGGCTGAATTCCATGAGGCTCAAATCAGCCCAATTTCTCCAGCCTGTCCAGGGCCCTCCTAACAGCAATTCTTCTTATGAATTGCTTCTCCCCAATTTGGTAATATCTACAAACCTGCTATAGTTGATACATTGCAATCAATATTGGTCCTTGAATCCTGAGGAAACGCCCTAAAAGACACCAAAGGTTGGATTTTGTACTGTTGATCACAACCCTCACACCCATACACTCCAGACAAGTTTCCACACATCTCACCAACCTATTCAGTCCACAGCTCACTATTTTGACTGAAAGAGACTGCTCTAAAGTTAAACATCATTCACAGTCCTCCCCTTGTCCGCAGAGACAGTTATCTCATTGTAGGAAACAATTATGGTTGGTCAGGCATGATTTGAGCTTGGTAAATCCATGTTCACTGTCCTCAATCACATTCTTGTCCTTCATGTACCTGGAATGAGGATATGCTCTGTTAACTTTCCACTGGACCTAGATTAGGCTGATGAGTCTGATAACCCCAGAACCTTCCTCTTGCCCTTTCTGAAGATATGTTTGGCATTTTCCTTTCCATCATCAGAAACCTCCCATGCTTGACATGACCTTCCAAAGACAACAGTGGCCTTGCAGTAACATTGCTCCTTTGAATTTAAGTGTTCCCCTGATCTTCATTCACCATAATGGTGGAGTAATGTTTCATTGCACACAAATTTTGCTAGTAGGCTCAAGAATCTGTGAAGTCAAACTTTACCACCAAAAAAAACCAAGGCAGAAGAGGCAACGAGTGCCTCGTCTTTCCCATGTGCTTTGTCACGATGTCTCCCGCCTCACTGAGCAGTGTGTCCTCATTTTCTTCTGCTGTCAACATATTTACTTTTTCCCTCCCATCCCTCACTAGTTTCAACTCCAGCTAAGGTTCTTCTAATTCAATTCTTTCACACTTGGCACATTTGTAACAAACCCCATAGGATTCAACTTCATGTGTTTTAAGTGTTTTTCATGCATGTCTAACTTTAACCATCCAGCACTTGATTCTGCCTCCTGACCAGATAATCATTAGGTCAGTATTAGTTCTGAATACATCCAAATTACCTACAAAAAAAAACAGGAGGAGGAAATTTCTACCCAAAATTTTGGTTTATACTAGCTATTTAAGCGTCATTTATATGTATATTCTACATATACACCTTCAATTAGAATTGTTCTTTTCCTGTTCATCACTGAAATATTTTTACATACAAAAATATTAAAGGTAGCAATGTGGTTCAGTTTAAGTAAGATCATTCAATATCTGCTTTGGGGTGAGCTGAATCACTCTGTATGCTCCCTAAATGTATTGATTAGATTTCCATTGGCTGTAATGGGAACTTAGACACCTAACACACACACCAAGACCTATAGAAATATAACTACCAATGGGTGTTTTAAATTGGAACCATGTTGCACTCCAGATGTCATTTTTAGCACTTCTTTCTTTAGAAAATGTATGTGGAATAAATGGGAAACAGTGTAAAATTATTCCACTAAAAGCACAACCTCACGGAATTAAATCTCAGAGAACCTTTCTTATATTAGATACATGTACATTATTAGAAATTCATAGATGTTAAATTAGGTACAGAAGAGTTGTGATATCACTTCTTAAATTCAAAATTAACATACTGAAAATACTGTCATCAGGAAAAAGTAATTAAAAAGTAATAAAAGTCTTCCCATAAAAGCTATAAAGTTCAAGCAAAATGTACTCCCTCCTTCCCAAAAGGATCCATGTACAGGAAAATGTCATATCAGTAGGCAGGAATTAACACTGCTTGCTATGCCTTACACATTCAACATTAAAGGCTGTCAAAATATTTTACCTTGAAGTAATAAAAAGGATTAGAATGTGTACCCTGATTGGAAGTGGCCAGCAGAAAAATCCCATGGCAGAAAGGAATTCCAGGTGTGGAACTCTTGTATATGTCACCTCCCCAGGTGAGCAGGCTGAGTTGCCAAAGGGAGTGTAACTGCACTCTGCACTGTACTGTCCCTTAGGCATTACATACCTGTAGCATAAGTTAAAGCAGTTTATAGAACGCTTCAACTAGAGCCTATGTCAGGGCAATAAAAATGGCCTAGAGCAGTTCCTTAATAGCTCATCTATGAATGCCTATACAAACTGAAACACATGAAATTTGAGGCAAACAACAGAATCTACCTGTAGATTTTTAGAAGCATGGTTATGTTCTTCTTAATCACTAATGCAGTGATTGTGAAAATGCTTGTCTTAAAAGCCTCTGTATTTGCTCATCATAACATTTCCAACCTTGACAAGTCAGAAGGTAGCAGATCATTAAGATTAGATAATTTTTCATTTTTTCATTTATTTTCCCTCTTAGTTCTGCTACAACACTACCACTTCAATGCAGCAATGTCATATATCAATTTTTAAAATGTACAATTCTATTGCATTACCAGGACCAAGTCTATTGAATTACCAAACTACTAAAATCACCAATGTCAGACAAGAGAGAAACAAGATGATAATCAAAATGCATTTATACAGTCCTCTGCAGAGATAGACACTAGCCATCTAGTGACTAAGAATTCTATAAGAATTCTAAAAGAATTATTTTAAAGTTACAGACATTTCACTTTTGGGTTTTTTTTCATTAGTTTCTCCTTAACATGTTTGTAAAATTTCACTTATTAGTCTTTCTGACTCCATCATAAATTCCATCAGACCTCCCAGAACTGCTACATCCCATATCTCAATCCTAGGTATGGGCAAATAATACGACCTTGGTAGATTTTACACTAGGTCTACAGTTTCTTGCTGGTAAATTTTTACATTTGGTCTAATATTTTAGAAAATTAGTAGAACACAAAACTCATAAAACAAGTTCTGGAGCAAGGAGAAAAAAGTAGTTTTATCCACAAAGATTAAATATAGAGCTGTGAATCCAAGATCACACCAAGCTCCTAGGGAAGATATATTACACAAACTTTGTGAATTACCTTGCCCTTAACAATGAGATTTCTACCAGATGTCCTGATTACTGTCCATATTGCTGCCTTTGTATACTGTAAATGTTTCAAACTTGCAAACAAATCTAAGAAATTCCAAGTTTGTCTAAGTTGATTGAAAACATTTAGCAGAAACAAGTCTAAGAACAACAGAAAATAAAAAAAGGAAGGTTATGTTTTAAGTGAGGCTCATATATTTTAAAGGACAAGCATGAAAAATCAAGGCAGCAATCAACTATCACTACTACCAAACAGCACAAACTAAGCATTGTAGTCATCATTAATTTGCATTTCACACTTAAAGACTAAAGGAAGAAAAATTAAGTATGTTCCCAAAAGACTTAAGTTTCTTACTCTAACAGGATAAAGACAGCAACTGGAGAATCTGGGAATGCTGGTCTCTGCTTGGGACATCAGGACAAAAGCCTCCATGTATTCATTAAAAGTAGTGTAACTAAAATTTATTATAAGCAGAAACTAACTGGATGCCCCATTGATCTACATGTAGTAACTACTTGCCATATCTGCACAGGTTGTCTCAAACAAATACCTTCTAACTTAGAAACTAGTTACCTCAGAAGTATCTGAGGACTTTGTTACTGCAAGCCCCATACAACTCTTTATAAAACCAACCTAAGAAAGTTACTTTCAGCAACACTATTTCTAACAAAAAACAGCATTGTGACTTTAATGTTGTTGATAAGGCAATCAATGTTATTTAAATTATAATGTGAAAACAACTTTGTTAAAATTTTGACTAAAGCTTCATAAAGTATTTCAATATTTTAACCACTTTCTGCCCTACAAGCCATATCTAAGTGTGATCTGATCTTGCACAGGAAGCTGAATGAATCACAGGGCTCTGCACAAGGATAGAAGTAGATTTGTGTGGCTCTCAGCATGCACTGAGGCCATCAGGCTAAACTGTGGCTTTGCTGCGAGCAAGACAGTGCTCTACGAAACAGATGAGGAAACAGATTGCAACTCGCAGACTGACAATCTGCTCGCTGGGTTTCTCTATACTTTAGAGGAGAAATATCTTGAGCCAGGCCTATAACATGGTGTAGCTGCACTAAGGAAGGATAAGCAAGGAATGGAGCCATTCCCTGCCACAGTCTGCCAAGCATACAAGGAGAAAAAACCAGCTCCGTGCAGGCTGCTCCGCCCTCCCATGCTGTGTAATAGCAGTAGCCAACAACAAAGAGCAAGAAGGGGCCAACTCACCCTTCCCTACTCCTCTCTGCCAGTTCACATTAATTCATATTCTATCCCACAGTCCTGTTACAAGTCCAATGCTCTTTCAACATGTAATGTTTAAAAAGACTAAAAATCAGCATTTAACCAAGAACTGTCCATTTTTCTTTAGTTTGTAACATATTAGTAGGGCCAACAGGCATATACATGACTGCACGTGGCAAAATCACACGGTGCCTCTGATATACAGTAAGACCTTCAAAGGTATTTTTTCCTAAAACACTCTGAAATAAAAAAAGCCTGTCTCTACCTAATAATGAAAAACTGGTTGGTCAGTAAAAACATGTTCTGTATATGCACATACTCAGATTAAGCAAATTAAACATACCAGTTTTGTTAGAAACACTTTGCTCTTTTTATGTGCTAAGCCATTGAATGTATATTTAAGGGTTTAGGATACGAGAATTGAATTGTACATTCTTGTGGAGGGACTGTGGGAATTCACTCTCAAGTTTTCATGTTTATACTCGAATAATATAAAAGCCAGTGAAATCATTTAAAAATATGAAAATTCCGTTTGCAATCTATTACACACCTAAAAACCTTTTTTGTTGTTTTGGGGTTTTTTTTAATATGAAACACGGTTAATATACTAAAGTATGACAATCCCAGGAAGTGGATGAAACAGAGAAAAGTAACTCCCCTAACAGTTTGGTCTTCTGAATTATAAATGTTTTCTGAAGTATCTCAAAATCTCCTCATTTCATATACGAACATGTTCATATAAGAACAAATCCCAGCCCTGCTCTACTGTTTCGGCTTGGAGACTGTAGCATACACACTTGTGTAACACAACTTTAGATGTCCTGATGCAATCCACATGGAATTCAGCTCTATCTCCACATGGCACAGCTCTTTGTTAAAGGCCAATAGCCCACACAGATGCCTCAGGAACTCATAAGAACCTAAAATGCCCTGTAAATATCCAAGTTTGAGCAACTAAATTACTCTGGGCCAGGTGTTTACTGAGGATTATCCTTGCTCTAGCAAGTCACAATGCCTGATGCTAACTTCTTCAACTGAGGAATTCAGTCTCAGTATATTCACCCACAATCTTTACACTGGCAGGGAAAAGCATGGAGGTTGAGGTAGGGGGCTAGAAACTGACCCAGAGCCTTTCAATGCTTCTCTTGAAGTGAACCAAGTTATACAGCCCACGCAGTCAAACATCACTGATTTGTTATTGTTGCTTTTGATAAATAAATTTGAGTATGAGGTCTTAACTTAGTATCTATTACAGATATCTAGATGCATAAGACCTCTTAATTAAGCATATATCATTTTTAAGCACTTTGCACATACTCTGCTTTGAGCATGTGTTTAAATCCTCACAGGAATTCATTCATCTATTTATATGTGTGCTTAAATAGCCTTCCGGAACAGTGTTGTTTTCCTAAACTGTTGTCATAATTTAATATAATGACTTACAAGTTAGAAGTCATCCCTTTAAAGATTAGATAATTAACTCTGCAATTAACATCAATGAATAGGTTCACCTATAAAACAATCATACAAAAGCTTGCCCTGTTTTTCCCCCAAGAACCATAAAATACACTGAATCAGAAAAAAAAACAACCAGTAAAAAGGAGCTCCGAGTTCAGATAGTTTGTTCCTTGGTTCAGATAACAATCAATGCATATTTGTCAATTCATGAATATAAACTTTAATTCACATGGTACATCATTAACACAAAGCAAATTACCAAAAAAAAAAGGTATCAAGCCAGGCAGGGAGAGTTCAGCCACATAAACTGAGCACTTAGAAGAAATCCAAAGGGAAAGTGTACTTCTACTTAGACCAATGTATCAGGCACAGTATTAGTCCATTTCTATGCTGAAAGACTTGGCCTTTCCCAGACAAACGCTAGGAACAACATTGTCAAAAGGAGCAAGAAAAAGGAACCCGAGTTGCTTTCTCAACACAATGGGACAGGTCCAGTTCTGAGGCACCAGTTTAGGAACTGAACAATAATTATGATCAGTGAAACACCAAGAGTTCCTGTCAAACACAATGTCTCATAAAGATTCTATAAAATGAAGAAAAATATGTCCCTATACTTTTTCATTGCTTTCTCTTTATTCTAACTTCCAGAAGTACTTTTTGTCTAATAAACTGTACGCTACTTCAATTGATTTTCTATTTAAAAAATCTTCAGATCCCCCCAAACTCAAATTCAAACTTTCATACTGTACAATTATGGCTCTCCTACAACTTTACTATTTTCAGTAAGCGTTGGTTTCCTAAACAGGATCAAGATGCTTATGAGTCCCTTTCAGTACCTCCTTTTGTTTCCATGTGTCCTGTACCAAGACAAATCCAACCTTAATCTTGCATGTCACTCTGGTCTTAATCCATAATTACTGGCATAAGTGAGATCATGCAACATACTAAAAAAAGGTAGGTTAAAATACCTAGCCCATATAATTCTTTCTTGAAAACACTTTCTATAATGCATAGTAGCTTCTACTTTGAGCATTCCTGGTGAAGTCGATGTAATTGTTAAGATTCTCTCTAAAAAGCATTACATTCAATAGTGTATTAGCTTGTGAATGCTTATGCATCCATCCATTACTGACTTCTTTTGAAATGTATTCAAATAACTTCTTTCTTTAAAATTAGAAATATTTTGGGAGCTGTATATTTTTGTCTTTAATTTTTGAAGTTACAAGTATCACAGACATTCTTTATAACATGAGTGAGAAATATCATAAATAAACTAGTACATTTTACTTTGCTTTACTTCACTTTAAGCTAAGTGAACTTCCAGGAAAAGGAAAACAAACAAACAAACAAACAAAAAACCACAACCCAAACCAAACCCAAAAACCTAGTTAAGTTTACAACCGAAAATACTTAAATTCTGAGTAACAATGACTGTCATGACCCATCTGCATATACAAAACACATGGTTAATATGTTCCCTACTCAAAAAGTAAAATATCGCTGTTTAATTAAACAGAAAAACACAAGCAAATACACTCTCTCTGGATATATAGAACTTAATGATACACAACATGAAAGTAGCAGTGCAAGAATGTAGCACAGGCATTAGCCCTGAAAAAAGTGACTACACAAATCATGCAGAAGAACTGGATTATAAATGGCTAGTCATTGCACTGAAGTGAACTTTCTTCTGTACTTACAAAACATGGGTCTCGCCTTTTAAGACTCATACTTTTAATTCCACCTGGCATACTCCTGCCTAAGCAGCCTATTCAAGTATGGTACAAAAATGCAATCCGGTGGTGTGTTTTGATTTTGGTCAATGGGCTACTGATTAAACAATGGTGCAATAACTAATTGAACTGGGGCACTACAGAACTTTGGCAAACTATGAATATCTGAACTGTTGTTGTTTACAGCACTAAAGCCTGCTTTAAAGCAGAAAGAGTTTTTAATAGAGATTAAACAGGTATAATTTGGACAGTTTCACTAAACTTCCTGATAATGATAAAACTATATTGACAAGGATATACTGGCAATAGAATCACAAATACAGTTTCATTTAAACAATTTCCATTTCTCTGAGCCTTTCTTTCTTTAAAACAAAACAAAGAAAAAAAAAAACCCAACCCAAAGAAACCAGCCCAACCCAATATGCAAGTTCTAGGTCAACAGTGTTTCAGTTCATTCTGTCTTCTTTTGCTATGCCTAGTGTAGTATTGAGCACTGGCACTGGACTGTGCTCTGCAGTCCTCTTGTTTGAGTAGTCAAATGTCATAAATGCTTTTGATAATACTCTTACTTAAAAGCATGATGAAATTTAACATCAAATCCATGCTGTAGATTGCCTGAGATATGACTTAAGACTACAGTTAAGTCCTTTCACCCAACACAGCCAGTAACCCAGCTGGACTCCACTATATCCAGGTAGCTTGAAAGTCATGCTGCTCGCTCTTTACCTGCTCCATAAGTTTTACACCTCCTCTGCCTCCATGATCTCTCATAAAAACGATTCTCTTTCTTTGTTTTGTAGGCTCATTACTACAGCATGCCTAATTTCTTCTGCAAGTGAGGGTAATAACTATGGGTAAGGGTCTATGGCTTTTTACACAAAATCTACAATGCAGTGCCTTGTCTGTGATTAATGCTTCCATCAGTGATTAAAAGTAGCAATTTGAAGATGAAATATCAAAGGAATGGTAATTATGATGTTGTGCATATTAGCCCAGCAATAAAAATAGAAGTTGTGCACCACAGCTAGTAGCAGAATGAACAAGTACCTTGCAGATGCATTGAAGGCAAGAATTTCAGTATCACTATATTAATAAAATGACTGCCTGTGACTTTAAACACAGGCACACTTGTACTTGGCTACAGAGTGAACGATTTATTGTTACTATGAAGGATGCAGGACTGGAAATGAAGATGAGAGGGGCGATGATGATGATAGTGAAGAAGAGGTTAATATCCCCAGCATCTGATGGGGAACGATGTCCCTACCTCAGTAAGCTGGATAAGGGAATAGCTCCAGATCCACTGCCCAGGATCCCTCCTTTCCTCCCAGAGAGGAGTTTCTCCACCAGAGCCACATTCCCAGTGCGAGCAGCTTCCAGCAGTTCCTGGTCCTTCCCCATGGTCAGGAACCGAGCAGCCCCCACGCACCCCGCAGCGCACTAGGAGAGCTACACACCCCGGCCCACAGCGGCCCCCTCTCGCCACAGAACGCTCTCCCCTCCCCAGACCCTGCCTCAGAGCACAGCAGAGCAGAGCAGAGATTCCTGCAGTCCCTTCCAGACCAGCAGGAGCAGCAGCAGGAGGGAGGAGGAGAATCACCTCCTCCTAGTTTCACTGGATCATTTCTGGGTGGAGTGTGGAAGAGAAGGGGGAGGGGGGGAGGACGAGGCCAATAAAGAACCTCCCCCCCACACACACTCCCATGTACACAACCCGGTCCCTGGCCTGGAGAACGGGGTGAGGGCAGCCTCAGCCTCCGTGCCCGTGGCCGGGCGCGCTGTACGGGGATAACGACCCTCACGGACGGTCGGAAGAAGGGAGGGGCGGAGGGCGGAGGCGCAGCCCTGACTTGCCAGGCCCGTTGCTGGGGAGACGCGGCTGCCGCGCTCTCAGTGGCTGCCCGGGCTGGGTGCACCCTCCGCCCGCCCCAGCCCTTCTCCGTCTTCGCCGCTGCCGCCGCCGCGGAGAGCCCCGTGCCTCCGCCCTCCCAGTCCGCCCGGCCCCGCCCCGCCTCGCCCGCCCCTCGCTAACGGCAGCGCCTCGCGCTCTACTGCGGTGCCGCGCGCCGGCCGCTGCTGCGGACTAGGGCCGCGAGCGCGCGCGGGGAGCGGCGCCCGCCCCTCCAGGAGCATCGCCCTCGCCCCCGGCGGCGCGAGCGCCCTGAAGGGCCGGTCGTGCCCGCGGGACAAGGCCGCCGCAGGTGCTCCGGGGCAGCCCCGGGGAGGTGGCGCCTCCTTGCGCTGCGGATGGAGAAGGGAGGGACCCGGGTACCGGGGAGACGGCGGCGGAGGGCGAGGAGGGTGGTCGCAGCTCCTGCCGCCGCTGAGCAGGCCGCGCGCGCCCTTGGGTGCGGCAGGGGGCGAGGTTCTGCTGCCCCGCGGAGGGAGCGGAAGGGAGCCCCGGCAGTGGGGGGCGGATTCCTGTGGGGCGCGGGGAGGTCCGGGGCGGGTGCCGCGGCCCTGAGGCGAATTAGCGGCGGGTACGGTTGGGTGGGGTTGAGGGGACCGCGGCGGTGTGTGGGGGTGAGGAAACCCCCCGGAGAAGGATTCAACCCCGTCCGGGCACGCGGCAGGACGCTCCCGCAAGATACGAGCCCGTTTCCTTGAACGAACCCGTGTGGGCAACACGGCAAATCCGGGCCCCGCTGAGGGCAGCAGCAAAACTGAGTTGCTGGCTCGGCGAATCTAGCAGATGGGACTGCTCGCACCCATCACACGCCAGGATCGTGGCTTTTTAATGTTCCAAAGGAGGAGAGGTATAGCTGAATGTATTCGGTGTCAGATCCAGTCATCCCTTGTTCTGGTGCTCTTGTTTCTGTTACCGGTTTCAAACGTGTAACCTTTTGAATTGTATGACTTTTACGGGCACCGAAATTAACCATTCTTTATGGCTTATATGGCTCTTAGAAGCTATGCTGAAAATAATCAGTGCTGGCCGACCCATAGGCACATCCCTGTTTAGTGCACCGTTTGATACTGTGCTTCTGTGTAAAGCCAAATTACAGCCCCACGCTCCTGTTCTAGTTTAGTGATTTGTGTAGGTAGAACCGTAGGTACAACAGACAAGCCAGTTAAGACCCCTTACCGTTTCCCTAGTCAGATCCCAGTGGCATTCTCCCATGAACTGTGCTTACAAGATGTAAAGCGCAGCAATGGCAAAATAGTGTGGTGCTAGGTAGGATTTTAATGTTGAACGTTTTCAGAATGTTAATTATATGCCAGACCTATGGTACATTCAATGGAAAGGCATTTTGATTTCACAAATGACTGGGCTTAGTCCCTGTCAGTAACAGCTTTACAGGTGTTTTCATGGCTTTGTTAGCTAGTTAAATTATTTCAATATCTTCAAACTCAATAGAAATTTCTTTTTTGAGTCATATTTTCTGTTACAAAGCAAAAAAAAAAACCAAAAGAGAGATCTATTGTTCCACTACAGTTGTATGCA
The DNA here is from genome assembly GCA_027925045.1 of Hypotaenidia okinawae. NCBI lineage: Eukaryota > Metazoa > Chordata > Aves > Gruiformes > Rallidae > Hypotaenidia > Hypotaenidia okinawae. The sequence continues at coordinate 62,630,948 of BSDF01000001.1, read as the reverse complement.
GCAACAAAACTGTATCTATTTCTTAGCTAGAAAATGTAATTTACCTGGTTTGGCTTTTTTTGGATGTTAAATGTCTTCTCCAATGTTATCATCAGGACACGGATTGAGCACTGGTATAAAATTATTAGGTGGAGAGCTCTATAACTACAGCCTTTCTGAGTGAAGGAGTCTGATATAAATAGCAATTTTAAGGTCCGTTTCTGTGATCACAAGTGTTTCATTATAGTTTAAATAAATAAATGTATAATCACATGAATTAGGATTTGCTGTTTAAGTCCTTAGTCACACCAGAATCACAGCGGAAAACAGTAATTTAAAGCTGGAGTAAAAACTTAATGCATCTCGTTATCAGCCACTCGAGCATTAACTAGTTCCAAAGAAGTTGGCTTCAAACTTAGAATACCTGTGCGTTCTGAAGCTTCTTGATGTCCTCTGTTAAGGTAGCCATGGTTTCCCTTTATTTCCGCCATGCATCTGATTTTGTATGATATCACACGTGTTGCCTGATAAATGCCTTCTCACATGTACCCCGTGCATGCTTTGCATGAATAGATTTCCTCACGTTTGCCAAGAGCTTCTGAAGAGGCAGCAGTATTCTCTGAAGGGCTAATCATAAGGGCTATGTGTGTAAACCTGCGTGTTTGTGGAGAAACCAGATTAGAAGCAGATACTAAGGAAAACTTGGGGTTTTTTTTTAAAGTTGGATTGTTTATGTAGTTGGATCAGCAGATGGCAAATATGACTCAGTATAAATTGTTACATAATTCTTCTTGGGAAAATAAAATTCTCAAGACCGTGCTCTAATTGAAAAGATTATCCAGAAAGCTGTTGAAGAACAATACGGAGGATTGGGAGAGAAATATCAATGGAGCAGATGCATGCAGGAGCCAGCAAATTCAAGAAGATTTTTTATGAATGTAGCGAGGCTCATAACGTACCCCAGTAAACCCATCAGCCTAGAGCCCAATAAAATCATGAAGGCCAAGCAGAGGATTTAGTTTCATAGCAGAAATAGAGCAGAAAATGGTTATTCTGTTATTTTTAAAAGTAATAAAAAAATTGAAGCAGCACTATTGAATGACAGTGTTAAACATGGATAAATTCTAAGGGCTACTACAGTGAAGAATTGAGAACATGGGCTGGTCTGTTTCCAGAGATAAGATCAGTAGTGGACTGTAGTAAGGAAAAAACGTGCTGAGACTGAGTTGAATGTAAATGGTCAAACCTATTAAATCATGTGGACTCCTTTGTGGTTTTAAATTCCTTGCATTCTTTGTTCCTGGTAATCTTAGGACAACACTGTGGAGTGTTAAAAATTATATGTATGTTAAATATGTTAACTGGACATAGAAAGTGGAAACATAGCCTTGTAATATACGGCAGCTACAGATGAGAAAAATAATTTGTTTAACAGCCAAGAGATCTTTCAAAACATTGCTTTTTGAGCAGTGATGTTCCATACCACAACAGAATTTTGATTTTATGCTTTTTGTGTTTGTGAAGACATTTTAAGTTATGACCACTGCAGCTGTCAGTGTCTAAGTGGCATCACACCTTCAGTCTCAAAATTTCTCTTAACACAACATATGCCTTACCTTCTGTTTTCTTCCATTTTCTAAAATACCAGAGAAAGCAGTTAGCCTACCTAGAATTTTTTTAACTAGTTTGTCATTTGGAAGGACCGGGACTGACTGTAATAAGCAAGGGCTTTCCTTAATGTTTTTACAATGCAACTATGAGCTTTGTTCTCATTTCAGGGTGACAGTTTCTTGATGTCCTCCTCCTGCAGCCTGCAAATTAGCTAAATGCAAATTAAACGAGTGCTTTCTAACATTCCGTGACTTTCCCCTCTCTGTTTTCAAGGAGGAGCATGGAAGGGGTATGAAAAAGTGAGTTGAAAGTATCAAGAAACCAAATCTGAATTAGTAAAAATAGTTGTGTAGAATAGCAAACATATTTGTGTAAAGACAGAAGGAAGGTCTAAGATCCCTATTACAAATTCTAATGTATAGTTTGAAAGAGAGCTCAAAATGCTGCAATAAACTGCCAGATCAGTTTGGCAGTACAAATAAATTAGAGTTAAATAGGCCTCATTATTATTCTTGGTTTTCTATATGGATAAGTCAGGGACAAAGGTTGCAAAGTGCCCAAGAGGAGGTGCTATTTCTTATGCATCTAGGTGGCAAGAGTTTTTCAGGCTGGATATGGTCTTTTGCTCTTCTCAGTACATATATAGTTTACAAAACATACAGCGATCTTCAGACAATCTTCATGACTGGTTTTGTGTGTGCACTGCTCATCTAGGAGATACCTAGACGTCAGGCTCAGAGGTGAAGTACAAAGTAAAGGCCCCAAGTGCACATCTGAGCTATTGAGGCCAGGCACAACTGTCCTTCATGTCCTGGTTACCCCCCGGTGAAATCAAGCTGCCCATCAGCTTTTCTCTGAAGGCCTTCTCTAGTTCGTAGGCTCACAACGCAGATGGACACAGTGGACAGTTTAGCTAACTGGGACACACCACAATACTGAGATGCTGCTTAATTTAGCTTTCACCCCTGGAATATTCAAAAGGGCTTACATACTCCCCTGCTGTAAAAGAAAATGATAGAAACTGAAGGCACTTAACCTAACTCGTGAATACAGAAACACCAGGAGTGCTGTGGCTTCAAAGGAGCGCATGAACACTTGGACTCACCAGAGTAAGTAGAAGGAAGAAGCCATTTTTGATGACTTACCCAAAGCACTCCTCTCTCTGACGATACAATTCTGACTAGATCGTGCTTCCTGCAAATGCTTGCCTCCAGGCCTGTGGTCGTAGTGTCAGTTTGTAATGGAAGAGGACACACACGGACACGGTCCCTCGGCGATGTTGCACAGTGGCGAGATGCTGTCTCAGCATTTGCACTGGCTGACCCCACCACATCATGCACACGGAGCTCCAGACACACTGAAGAAAAAGAAATTACTATTCTGTCACCCCGACACTGGCCTAGAGAGTCATCCAAACATACCATGGGGAGCACGTCGTGCTCCTCGGAGGGCTGCGCTGTCCCCCTGCTCGGAAGTCACAAGTGCATTTAGGCTGCAGGTTGTGTCTGTGCTGGAGAGCTGATCCTCCAGAAAACAGTGATGGGATAGTACTGACAGTAAGTCAAATCTGTCTGCTGTGCCGTTTCCAGTGCAATTGCAATTTTGATCTGATGGCAGATGCTAAGATTAACTGGTATATCTATACATTTCTTTACATCTATTTCTTCCATGACAGCAGGTGGGATTAGCAGTATAGTTATTCATCCAGCCCTTCTGCTCTGTCGCAGGTTTACATCAGTTTGCTATCAAAATATGCCTAAGAGTATTTTTCATGCATTAGAGAGAAATGCAGAATGAAATGTGAATACAAGTAGGTAAGAGCAGCATGCTAATTAGATGCCCTGATCCAGTGTGTGGTGACAGATACAGTATTAAAGCTCTGCCTCTACTGCTCAGTGCACAGCTTGTTGCAATAAAAATAGCTTGTTTCTACCTTTGATACATTGCAACCTCTTTGGGACTTTACACTAGTCCCCCCTTGTCATCCCTTTAAGGTATGTTCAACGTAGCCTACACATCAGAACTGCCAGAAAGAAGGGTCATGGATAAATCTCAGCTGAAACATGCCTGTGATGAGGGACCATGACTGGAAGTACAGCTGTTAAAATTGTGCACAAATGTTATCCTTGGCATTTCAGCAGTAGTGTACAGGAATGCCTCCACAGGGGAACTGGTGCACTCTAAGGGAATAGCATAGCTAGAGGAATTCTGCCAGTGGTTTCCCTTTATTTGTCTACTAATAGCAGCTATTATATAGTAATATATAGTGGTAAATCACTCCTCAGGATTAATAGAAATGGCTGAGCAGATGCTTGTGCAGCATACATACCTTCAGGTATGCTTATGGATACACACTATGATGACGACAAAGGCAGAATGTATTTGAAATTCTATCTGCTGCTCTGTCACACTTAGCTCCAAACCTCATTGGGTCCAAAGGAGAGCAGCTACTGGAAATGAATCTCACGTACAGAAGAAAATAGAAGGTATTTAGGTAATGATCTGGGAAGGCTCAGAACTCTCTATATGTATTTAAAAGAAATAAATCTCAGAGTAAGAGCTGGGCTGTGAGAGGTTTATACAACTAGGGATAATAGGAAAATATTTGAAAGGAAAAATACATGACAAAGAGAAATTTGTGATGAATTAACATGGAACCAAATGGACACAGCATTGGTGTGGATTTTTTCCCCAAAATTAAGTGGATATAGTGCTGTCAAACATACAGGGAAGAACAATCTTACTAGCTGTAATTTACCAAGCTTTGCAATTTCTAATTTGATAGTTATTCTTAGTGCTAATGATTCTGTGAAATGATACAGCTTGCTAACTTTACACTGAATTCTTGGGTCTGGCCAGTGCTTTTTGAGTGAACATAACTATTTGTTGTGAAAAAGTGGTTGCCATTTCTACTACCAGGGCCTTTCTTTACAGGTCAGGTCCAAAGGGTTACTCCAGTTGCAGCCCCCATAAGAAAAGGTTTTATTTTTTTAAACAATAAATGAAAACAACTTGCCTGGACCAGATCAAATTCCCCAAAGAGACTGAAGCAACCTTAAATCAAACACTCATGAAATTAAAATGGCGAGGTGCAAGCCTCTGTTTCAGTTTGCCTTGGTATTAGATGAGTGGAAGGTAGGAAATGTGATGCTAACAACTTTTAAGGGGCTTGAAGAGGCATTGGGAGAAGTCCTGAGTCTGATGGCAAACTGGTAGATGTGTGGCTACATACAGTAGTGAAAATTCAGTACAGCCTTTGGAAAAGCAAGCCATGTCTCATAGATCTATTAGAGTTCTTTGAAGGAGTCAAAGAGCATATGGAAAATAGAAATTCATTCAATAGATCATATTTAGCTTTCCAAGGCCCTCACTGAATATTTTTAAAGAAACTGATCTGTTATTGAGTAAGAGGGACAATTCTCTTGTGACAAATGGTTAAGGGAGGGAATGTAAAATGAAAGAGTGGCCAGTTTCCACAGTGGTGAGAGGTTGCTAGGACAGCTGTGTAAAGGTCTCTCCTAGGACCTGCACTCTCCAGCAAGCACATGAAAAGTCTCTTAAGAGGATATGAAGTAACAAAATTTGCTGATGAAATGAATAGCTTGAACTAAAACTACTGTCTAGGAGATAGTAAAACAGGAGATGGAATTCAACAATAACAAAAGAACACGATTTCTCTGTTGCAACATAGTTGGGAAGATTCCGAATTCCCCTGGTATGCTTCTAAACCTGCCATTCCTAAACAAAACTGGTGAAAAACAATGAAATTGTTAGGGGGCAGACTTAAACCACCTTATTATATTTTTTCATTCAAACATTTTATTTTGTAATGGGCTTGGCCTTGCTTTGCATTGTGCTTGGTTGTGTGTGCTCTTAATCTGGTAAATCGCCTTTTTAGCATGGAGACTGGTGCCTGTGCGTGCACAGGGATAGCAGCACAGCACAACCAGTAGGTATGTGAGCTTTGCTTATCTTGCTAATCTGTCTTGATTTGGGATACTGCTTTGTGTAAGAGTGTACTTTAATGTAGTGTTCATATGTAAATGTAAATACATGGAATATTGCTTACTATGTTTTTTGTACAGTACGTGTAAGATGACACAGTGATGCTGATGTTAAGGGTACTCTTGCTATCTGCCAAGAGGGACAATTAATACCAAATTTGTCAGAGAGCACGATTTTGTGAAGCCAATGCTTTGCTCCCAGCACAAGATTAGGGCCCCTTACATATTTTATTCAGTTAGCCCAACAGTAAAAAGATTCTTCGTTCTTAATTACTTCTCAAAGCCCCACAAAACAGCATTCTGGAGTGTTTATTAAAATTTGAAAGCAAGTCCTGTACTGCCTAGGGAAGAAAATTATTGCTTTTTGCATGAGAGGACGTGGTTATGCAGTGAATTTCTAAATCTCATTTATCTCTTGCGTAAGTGGATTACAGAGGAAAATATTAGCATGAATAATTTGTTTGCTAATGTGACAACTCTCTCATTTTCAGCCTTCAGACAACGCAATAAATTTTGGTCAAAACCAATAATCGGTAAAGTCTATGGCTAAACCAGCCAATTAATTTGATTTACACTCATTATACATCTGAGCTGAAGGTGACTATCGACCCCAGGCAAAAAGCCCTACTAATTTTAATTCAGTAGCTAAGTTAAAGCTAAGAGCTCAGAGGCAGAAACAGACACAACAAATACTAAATGCAAGATAAATGTTTCAAGAGCACAACAGCGCATTGACCTACACCAGAGCATCGGCAGCAAAGGTAGCAGAGAGGATTACAGGAGTATCTGTGACGCTCTTCTAACGGGAGCTGATTCAGCAAAAACACATTTAGGAATTATCCTTTGGATTCTTTTCCACAGGAAGAAAATTGGTACAGCTATTTGTGATAAATGTTCTATTTCCATATTCTATTGAGGGGATAGAGTGCAGAGGCATACTCTGCTACAGATATGCAAATAGGCTGGCATCATCCTAGAAAAATATGCAGTAATTAATGCAGAGTAATCTTTAATCAAATAATTAAGCATACCATAAATTTGAGCTAAAAGATCCCCCTCCAATAAAGAAATGCAGTGTAAGAAGAGTGTATGAGACTGTATTAAAGTGGGGTGAATAACTAAAGGAGGATGAATAATTTAAGCAGGAAAATTCTTGTCACATAAACCTGATAACCGCTGTGATGAATTTTTTTCCTTACATTTCTTTCTTCTTTCACACCTCTGAACCTGCCAAGCACTGTAGTTTCTTGAAAATAGGTTTTGTAACAACAAGTTAGTGAGCTTCTGTGACACTACTATTTTATCACATCATTCCTTTTTAGGGTGATATCCCATAGAACCTTTTTAAAATTGAAACAACAGAATACGGAACTACTTGGTTTTATTTTGATGTTAGTCTTTCATCAAACTCCCGCTTCTCTGAGCAGTATCTCAGTGAAGACACTACCCTGCCTTACCCTAAGGCCTTTTTAAGGTCTGTTTTGTTTCAACACCACTGCCATGATGACAATGAAACAACAATTCAGGTTTGCTCAAGCAGCCAAGTAAATCTCTTTTGTTTCAGGTAGGATTGTTTTTACATCAAATCATCATCTCTTGATAAGATACCCAATCTAATGTCCATTGTGTATACATGTCTTCATCTAAGCACTCATACCACCTGATTTAGTATGCAGCATGTCATTTATCACACATTTCTCTTGCCACAATTTTTAATTACTTTCATTTAAAAAATCTCTTCATCTTTCTTTTCTACTTGCTTCTCCTCTTTACTGTCAGTCCATATTTCTCACTGGGAAGACTACCCTGTTAGGAGGGCTTTAGCAAAACCATGTATCACATTCAGGATGTTTGATTTACAGCCCTGCCGCATCCTTTTCTGAGGACATGCACCTTCAGTTAAGTTCTGCCAGTAACTTCAGCTCCAGTGCTTCAGTCTCAGACTCTTCTGGCAGGCCACTTCTGATGGATCTCAGGAACGCTACGGTGTGAGTGAAATCTCACAACACCTGATCTAGCACAATCTCTTGTTATTTATGTCAGTTCTCCTGATAGGCATAAGAAGTTTCCAAGAGTCCTTAAAGTGAAGGGATATCATCAAAGTGGGACATCATGGCAGTGACACTCTTAACGGCAGCGTTTGTCAGTGAGTAGCCAGCTGGCACATACAGTACAGTGTTCCTTCATGTACGTGTTTCTATCACCAGATGGGGAAAGGGGAAAAAATGTTACTGCCTATAAATTGCTAATTCCTGCTACTTTTGACCACTAACACCTGTGGATTTAAGGGCAGCCACAATGACAAGAAGGATGACAGGTATTCAGCCAGATAGGACCAAGTTTTCATGAACGCAGTACCCAGAATTTGGTCTGGTGTCTTGTTTTCCCTATGCTTATTCCAAATACTTTCCCTTTTTCCTCTTTCCTGAGAGCAGTGACTCGCAGCAGCTAAATACAGGACATGTTTTGCATAATGGAAAGGCAAGAGATTAACTCTACATTGCCTTTGCCTGTTGAAATATTTTGTCAAGTCCCATTTCAAGGAGTCTTTTTAAATCTTCTTAAGGTTCTGACTTTGAAGGAATACTTTCCTGTTGCATAAGCTGAAAATGCTTCTGATGATTGCAAAGGAAGGTTTAAGAACCTCACCATTCAGGTCATGACCATGCTCAGATACATTATCAGATGAATACAAGATGGAAACTTAACCTGCAGTTTTCCACAAGAGTTACATGCTGCCAGCTGTTAGTGGCCTGGAAGGATTTATAATCCAGTTAAAGCAAATAGCTTTGATGCAGCTTTGAAGAATTTCTCAATGAGTGTTTGCAACTTAACGTATTTCTTACATAACTCCTGGGTAGGAAATCAAATGCTGGAGATGATACAGTTTATTAATAATTTTCAAGAAGGCTGTTGTATAAATGTTTTCCAGTACTTAAGAAGTCTTTAAATAGAATTTTTTTGGGAGTGAATATTGCAGAAGTATTGAATCTTGTGTTTCAGATGGAAATGATTTTTTCAGAACTCTTCCTGCTAAGTTTGATCAGAGAAACCTGATTTCTACACCAAATTCAGTTCAGGTACGTGGCTGTGATTGCATTGGTGTTCAGTATATTGTCAAATTCTGCAACATGTTCCAGTTTGTGCACTGCAAGATGACATCTTAAAAAAGACCAAAACCACCCTCTCCACAGCATCTATCCCAAGTTGCAGTCTCTTATTAGAAATAAATTTTTTAAACTTTGGTGGAAGGAACAAGCCACATTAAGATTTCAGAGGAATGAAAAGGCATCTGCTTTCTATGCTATTTTCTTCAACTATTTGACAAAAATAAAGCGACCCGATTCCTAGGGTAAATTTTATGTAGATTGCTTTTCCCTCTTAGTCATTCTGCTCCTAAGTTTTTGACTAAGGAAACAAGATATTAAAAGAAATGACTCAAGATGCCTTACCACACACTAGTGTTAATATAACGTATTTCATTAGATTGCTGCACACTGGAGGTGGGTAAGGTAAGCATTTGTATAGGATTACATTTGGTTATTCCCAAGGAAGCACAGGAAACCTCCATGTATGCTCCTTTAATTAAAAATGAGTGGAATAAAGTCAGAGGGGGTTTTTTTTCTGGCTAGCAAGGAAATGAAATGAATTGATCACATCAAGGTGGAGTTGTTCATTTATGCAATCATAGGAATATCAGAAGTATTTCCCAAACTTTTTTAACAGATAATGAAGAAGCAAAACAAATATGATAAACATTTTACTATAAAAGGGGAAATATGTACAAAAGTATGTTTGGGGAATTTCTTTAAACCTAAAAGGAGGAAGAAGGCCTTTCTTATAATAACGTTCAGGCAGTTCATATGATTTTTATGAGTTTTTAGAGGAAAAAATTAAGATGCCATAAAAAAGGCTGTAGAAACAGAGATAAGCTATCTAAATTAAAGGTGAAAAATGCCTAATATAAAATCATCTTACAAAATTAGTCATCAAAAGTTTATAAAAACTCCAAATTGTATCCTGACATTTTCTAGTTTAATGAGATGCTTCATGAGCAAAGGAAAGAGACATAGGGGAGGAGAGGAAGCCACAAGTGACTTGCTGGCATGCCATCTAGCGGTGCCTACGTCAGGAGAGTCCCAGTCACCCTCCTTCATTCGGGGTTGAAAGGAGAACTACGGAAGCACTCCTTTCCAATTTGTGAAGCACTAACAGCCAGAGAATTCAACGCGACGATTCTGTAATAAGTAAATTCATAAGAATTTGTTCTCAAACCGGCAGTTTAACTCCTTGTGCCTTTGTTTCTCTAAATAAAATGCCTGCAAAGGGTTAAAGGGCGCTTGCTAACAGAAACATGGAAAGGGGGGGGCTTACTAACAGGATGGTTTGAAGTGCCATAGTGGTTATGTCAGAAGATGACCTATCATAAATCTGTCTCACTCGAACAACTCCTAGTTAGTTTTGAGTGATTAATGTATTTGGGCCAATTTAGAGCGGACCTGTGATAGATAAGAAATAAGCCACCTGGAACAATCACAACTATGCATGTGCCAGGGGAAGGAGGTGAGAAGTTCAACCTGAGGAAGACTTCAAGCCTTCATCATTAGGACCCCCGAAGACCACCACCATGAGACAGTGCGCAAGTGCTAAGGACTGATAAGCTAATTAGCATGAGAAGCGGGAACAGGCGGGTTCAGGTAATAAATATGTATAGGTGCTAATCGAATATTCATTGTTCTATTGTATAAGTATGTAAACTTTCGGCTGCATTGGTGCGCGCCGTTGGTGGAGCAGGAGTCTCCCCGCCGCCCAGCGCTGTTTTGCCTGCTTAACTGCTTGCTGGAATAAATTCTATTTGGAAACTCTAACATTTGTCACCGCCGTTTACAGCAATTCCAAAACCTCAGCAATTACTAGAGCAGTGCTGGAAGCAGCGATGGCAGCTGCACCTTCCGTGGTAAAGGAGCAGAGGTTTGCAGGCAAAGCGAAGACATCCAGACCTGTCCCACAGACACATCGTTCAGGGGCTGCTTCTTTATTCAGCACTTCCCAGCTCAGGCTAGCGCTTCTGAAGTGCTCCTTTGTCCATGTCTCTCTCAAATGTTTAAAATATTTACCAATTAAATGAAATCATGGTGGTTTCAGACATGCTCTGACCTAGACCAACTGCATTAACCAGTTCATGCATTAGGCTCCATGCGCTACCAGCTTACTCTCAGAGAAGGCACGGCATTAGTCCTTATTACCTCATACACCTTTACAAAGCAATCAGCATCTTCAGTGGTTCCTCATCTAGTTGTGAGGTGTCATGCTTCTACTTCCAAATTGATACCCCCAGAAATTCCCAGGAAATGTGAGACTTAAGACTGAGATTACATGGAGAAAGCTTTAGGAAATACATATACTTCACTTCTGCTTGTATTAAAATGAGTGATGGCAATGAAAAGAAAGTCAGGAGACAACAAAGAAATAAGATACAGATACTTCAGTGCAATTGGATATTATAGCTTGGGCAGTGACAGACAAACCTAAAGTTTTATAAAGGCAATGTTTACCCATTTAAGCAGCATACAAGAGATTCACCTCTCTGGGATGCAAAAATTTCCCCTAATTTTGGGCCAGAACACAGGCTACCAAGAGCTTAGTTGACTTTGGAGGATTCACTTCCTGCAGCTCATTCAACCTAGCAAGTAGCATGACACACACTTGCAGGATCTTCTGTAGTATTTGAGAAGCTGGAAGCTGCAAATTATTTTTTTTTAAATTAATTTTGAAGTGTTCCCAAAATACCTCTCAATTAAAATTGTTCTAATTTTTAGTATACAAAATACATAATAGGCAAACTAAGCAGATTTTAATTAGTAACCAGACAATTCTACAATGCAACATCTAATCCTTGCTTGCACTCACAAAGCAGATTGCGCTGCTTGAAACTTGCTACAGCAGGCTTGGCTCTCTACATGCAATGAGGAGAGCATCAAGTTTAAATAACTGACTAAAATTTCAGAGAAAATAATTTTTAGAAATGTGAGGTTTTAAAATTTTTATATAAGAACTGCTAAAAAATACTTAGAAGTGTGTACAGTGTGTGTTTACTACTAATCGTTAAGATGTGTGCTTTTCCTTAATTTGATTGAGAAACACAGCGTTGTTCCTCCAGCACAGGACTATTCCTATAGCCTTACTGTACCTTTCTTGCATCCCTTGTTAGTGATTAACACAATCTTTGTGCTGCTCATGCTTTCAGATTCCCTGAAGTGAGTTAAGTAGCACAAGATGAGGAGGTTCTAAGCAGAGCACAGCTTCCTGCAGATCACCCACACCATTCGAAGCCCAGCGTTTGCCTCAGTGCATTAGAGACGTGCTTCAGCGCTACGCAGCCTGCTGCTAGGCTCACAGTGACAGGTATCTTCACTCAAGCAGAGGAAATGGAGCTGCTATCCAAAAGAGAGTCAGGAAACATGGACTGGCACGAGTTTGAAGGGAAAAAGAAATAAAATAAAAAGATAAGGTTGTGTGGTGGAGCTGTCAAAAAACCCATTACCCTACTGAGAGGGATGAATTAGTGGATTTCACAGCAGGCACCCACAACTTCATTGCTACTTAACGTATTAGCAAGGTCATTTTCTGTTCCTACGTTAGATAAAGAGACATGGATTTATACCAACAGCTGAACCTGAAGTACTCTCTAATGTTTGCAGATAGCAACAGAGAGCTGAAAATATAGTTCAAGCATTTTGTGATAAGCATTTTAAGAACTAGACTGTTTTTACATAGAAAATATTTCCTCCATTGTTACTTACCTGAAATCTGGTCACTGCAAGGGGTTTGCCTCTGCAGTACATTTGCACATCTGGTAATCTTGGAATGGCAGCTGCTTGATAAAGTCTTTGCCTTTATTATCACATACCCTTTACCTTGATCATGAATAAAGGTAACCATTATCAGCTCAGCCTTAGGAAATGCTCTGTTTTATTCTTCGAAGATCAATTATGATCCCAGTTTAAGATTCCAAGTCAGTTCCTAAGGGAGACACTGTTCAGGCAGACGTGGCTAGTGGCACCAGGAAATCACGGACTTTGGTAGGAAAAAAGGAAAATGCAGTTCCCTCCCATCCAGTAGCAAGAGTGCCTGTGCCTACAGCCCCAGTGGGTTTGATCCAGGGACTGGAATAGTCACTGTCATGAAGCTGGAGCAGGCAATGCAGAGAACAGGGGTGATCTCTGAAGCTGCTTCTTCGACAAGCCTCTTACAAGTACTTCTGCGCGGCCTCAGAATTTTGGTTTAAAATCAGTACTTAGCAACAACATCTGTTTGAGGCACTGTGAGAATTGGCACAGTGCATGCCAGAACAATTTGATGACAGAATCATTCCCCTGCCCCGGGAAAGGGCGCTGCCTCTTCAAGGTGAGCTGGCTTGAAAGCTTTATTAGGCATTAAAACAGTATTTCCCACAAGCTGAACGAGTGTGAAACCAATCTGTAGACCAGTTTAAGTTTCCATGGAAAATGTAAAATAAAACTGGGTAACAGTTTGCCGGAGTCAGTTTGCTGCATACATTGGATTCTCCCAACTCTGTTCCACTTAGCTCTTTGCAGAATAAAACCAGCGATTCATTCGGGAAGCTCTACTGATGGTGCACCTTTCATATCTAGGATTTAAAGTGGTTATGAACACAAGCAGAGCTCTGAGAATAAATTAAGACTTTTTATTTAACCCGTGGTCTTTAATTGCTATTTTTAGTATAACCTATTAACGCTTCATTTAACTTTGTCCCTTCACATGTTGATAAACGAACTCTCCCTCTGAGTCTTTTCAATAGCAAAGCTCATTTCAAAGTGACACAGTACTACCATCGCTCTGCTGAATGTCAGGTTCCCATCCAAGCACACCCGTCTCTTCCAACTGTCCACTGACGATGCTCATCACTGTAGAACTGCCGTGAACTAGAAACCTGTTCGGTTATGATGAAGTGCAAGCAATCCATACCCTGAATCCCAGCACCTGTACTGAGAAGAGCTGGTCTGGGTTATTGTTTTGGGTTGGTTTGGTGCTTTTTCAGTCAAAAGCAGCACATACTAGCTTGTGCAGTAATAAGGACAGGCATTTGATATTGCTGTTTTATTTCTTTTTAAAAATGAGACAATTCTCAATGTATTACTCCAGCAACATGCTACTAAGCACTCTATACATTCCTCTCTTCAGAATAATTCTAACTAGATCTTGGCAAGGACAAACCCCGGAAGGATTACTGACTTTAACAGTACCAATCAGAATCAAACCATTAGAGAACTCCTCCCCTGAATCTGACATGAATCTGACTACTTGTATTTAATACTGTGCTGGCTAAAACACCTTTTGAAATATAAATATTTAGTTTCTCTATTAGAAACAGCTGTGTGTGTATTGTTTCATCTTATTTAGAATAATAAGATAAAAATTTCCATGGGCATTAGAGTGAGTTTCAACTAGGGTTTTGTAAGGCAGGCTTTAAAATAGTGCCTGAACCAGTTCTCCCACAAAGTTCTTGATTAAAAACTACATTCTTTCATTAACTATTTTCAGCAGTGCAAATCCTGTGTCATCCAAAAAGTTTTAATGAAAACCTTTTTAATTAAAACGAGTTTGACAGCCTGAATATGCAAAGTGGAACCACAGGATACTAAACACTCTGAGATGTATCCGCATCTCTACAAACAAAACTTCTCTCAAATGTGCCATGGAGCAGAAACAATTGTGGTAGCAATTAAAAGATTTTCAGTTGTCAGATTCAAGGTCACTAGTTAAATTATTCAGTAATTTTCACTTTAGCAAAAACAATCTCTTACAGGCATGTGTGTTTTTTTATGTTGTTTCCTAAGTTGTTTAGAAGCACACTCATATTCTCTATTTTACAGTGTTGTGCTTTTTTAATTTATTCATCTGTACCAGGTTTCAGCTGAAAATTATTCTTCAATTTGTACAAATCACCCATGATTTAAACTGTATAACTACATTTCATGTAATCTCACAATTTCACCGGGTAATTATATTATTCTCTACAGCTTTTTTATCAAAAAAAAAGCAATATACAATTAATGAATCCCTGTAGGATTCTCTCCCCAGCCCCCCCGCCCCACCCTAAGCATTGACATTACATATTTAAATACATTGGAGCAAATCCTTGAGCATGTCAGACAAGTTGTGCAGAAGTCAGACACGCAGGCAACACGGCTCGAAGCTCACCTTCTTGCAAAGGGCTGCACCCTGTTGCAAGGCTATTTCCTCCTCAAAGAGAGAGGAAACAAGCAAAACCAAAAAAAAAAAAAGGGTGAATGTCTAAATGACATCAGCTGTACAGGTAACAGCCACCCTTCGCACAGAAGGAGAGTCCAGTAGTATGCCCTATTACTGAAGTTCTCCAGCATTTACTGTGGTATTTTAGGAGTGTGTGTGGAAAGGGTACATGGAACTCCATAGCACCAGAGGATTACTCTTAAAATCCTCTCTGGGCAATTTACACTGAATTTAGGACCAGTTTAGGGACTGTAATTGTCAGCAGCTATACTATTCTAGAGGATCTAGCCCATATCATCATAGTGCAAATGTAGCCTCTTCTTTGTAACAGTAAAACGACACCATCCTTACTGACAGAGGTACCAGTTTGTTAATGAGGTGTGGTACATTTTACTCCCTTACACACCCAGGCACCTTCTTTCACTGCTGAGCCATCCGCTTTTCAGAAAACATTTTAAAAGTAACATCTCCTTTGATAATATAAAAAGTAGGTGATATGTTGTTTTTTTCTTCAGTAAATTAATAAAGTACAGTAAAAACTGATTTTTCCAAAGTCATTTCAGTTTAAAATGGGCTGAAAAAAGTTACAACGTTTAATGACAATTTTGGAATGGTAATCGGTTCACAAACATTTTGTTTGTAGTGAGAAAACTGTCTGTGACAAAAAAAACCCCAAAGCCCACACATGTCCTCCAGCAAATGACAAAGGGTATTAGATGCCACCGTCACCTTCTGAAGTTCCGCTGACGATGCCTCACCCCGACAGAACACCGTCCTACTGATGCTCAACATTCATCTTCTTTATACGATGGAGCAGGGCATCTTTTTCCATCTGGGCCTCAGCAAGAGCCATTTTGGCTTTGGCTAGCTCCTGTTTGAGACATTCGTTTTCTTCAATGAGCTGAAACGATGGGGTTGGAAGACAGCAGCATTAGTGTTCCTGCACACCCACAACTTCTTTCCATTACAGCAACTTCTAGAATGCTGGATGTTTGGGCTGAGCCAGTTGTGACCCGATTCCCAGCCAGTGAAAGGAGAACACAGAGAATGTCAGTGCAGTGTGCTCCAAGGCAAGTAACCAGAGGCCTCAGCTACGCCATTTCCATTCCGGAGCAGAAGGGAAATGACATCGGGTTCCAAGCTCTCAGAAGGGATTCTTACCCACTAGGAAAGGACTCAGTCAAACTGATGCGTGGCTTATGTAGTCATCAACTAAAAATTCAGGTGTGATTGACAGAATAATAAGGGCCTGCCTTAACAATCTAGTCCTTTGTCTTTGGCAGTTGCGTTGCACAGGGATGAGGGAGATGGGGAAAAGAAGGGACATGCTCCCTCATAAAACTCCCAGAGGAGGGGAATTAGTCTGCAATGTATTATTACCCTATGTAGAAAGTAGCATTAAATTTAGTTTGCGTGCCTAAGTAGTGACCCATAGGATAATAGCCTTAATTTGTACTTCCCATCTCAAATTGCTAATACCCCTGAGTAACCCCTGAGCCCACCCCCAGATAACGGAACAATTATGACTGATGATTGGAACCTAACTGGGGGGAGGGAAAGGAGGAGTCAAAAGGAATTCTTAATACCTCATTTTTAAGGAAGTCAGCTGAATCCCTGCCTGACTTGGAAGGTGGTCTGGGTATCTCCGAAGTTGTCTGCGTGGCTTGATCCTGCGTTTTCTGTCCAACAGGTCCAGACGTTTGCTGCAAGGCACCACCGGCATGCCTCGTCTTTGACACATCATTTACTCTCTGACTGTCTGTATCACAGGAAGATACTTATGAGCAGTGCTTAGGGGGCTTTTGTCTTTTTTTTTTTTTTTAAAGTTTGATTCTCATCAGCACAAAATTAAAACCACCTAAACAAATATATTAGTAATATTAAGTACATTTATATTTACTTCCCAAAAATCAAATTTAATTAAAAGTCATATACCTTTTGGAGAAAGAGAGAAAGGAAAGGAAGCATGAGAGGAAGCAATTTTTTCCAGCTTGAAAAAAATTATTCACATTTTTACACTGACCAGCATTATCACCACAGAACATGCATTCTGGACAATTAGAAGTTTGCAAACTATTATTGTGGCTGTTAATACGCTGTCACCAGATCCAAATCAGCTCTGAAAACTGCCTGTACATTTGAAGACACAGAGAAATAAACCTGCAGGATCAAGTTTTTAAATTATAAAATATAGTGATTTGGCATTAAGGAGACTTTCCAGCATTTATAACTGAAGTGCACTGTAATATCTATTAAAATATACTGCTCTACCCTGTTGGAAGAAATGAGGGTTCTTAAAATTCTTCTTAAAATATTCTGGGTTGTAGTTTGATTTTTTGGGGTTTTTTAACCTTTTCTTCTAAACCAGAGTTTTCTGTTCACTACCCCTCCCTTCACCACACACAGATGACGACTCAAAAACGTGGCACTGTGGGTATGTAGTGCTGTGCAGATAGCATTTGACCTGTGCCTTTGAAGTTGCTGTACCTGAGTGATCCACGGCAAGAACAGGGATCAAAGCACTTCAGCAAAAAGGGGAAAAAACATGAGCCAAAAGAAACTACTATTTCTGCTGATGTGTAGTATAAAAAGATGACTAAAAGGCACTGAACTTCTTTAAACACCCCAACCACGTATCAGATAATGTAGAGAAATTAAAATACAAGCAAATCATGCCACTGTGTACCACAGAGAAGCGTAGGCTATCTTTGCTATATGTGCCCGTTAGGTTGGCAAATGGGAGACTAAGATCACCCTGCAGCCTCCTCTTCCTCAAGTCACACAACACATTGCTGGAATAATGGATTTGGGATCTGAGTGAAAGGGTGTTTGATGAGCGAGGGGCAAGGCTGCTCAGAGGAACCTGGGCAGGCTGAGAAACAGGCTGACTGGAGCCACTTGACATTCAGCTGAAGCTGGTGTCAAGTCCTGCAGCTGGTAGCAAATAACCTCTGGCTCCACCACAGGCTGGGGGCAGACACACAGAAAGCAGTGCTGCAGGAAGTGACCTATGCACTTTAGTCAACGAGATGACTTATTGGCAATCAGCAGTGAGCTCTGACAGCAAAGACCAGACACGTGCAGGCTGGTACTAGCAAGGGCATAGCTAGCAAGGTGAGGGCAGGTTATTATTCCCCTATACTCAGCACCAGTGAGGCCATGTCAGGAATACTGGATCCAATTTTGGATTCCCTGGTGTGAGAAAGACACCAGCAGCAGAGAACCACCAAGATAACTGTAGCCAGTAGCACATGATGTACAAACGAAGGGCTCAGGGAGACTCAGACTGTCAAATGTACAGATGAGAAGGGTGATTTTAATGCCACCTTTGCCAACAGAGTGTAAGGTTATAGAGAAGATAAACCAGGCTTCCTTGAGGTGCTTGCTCAAGCACCTCTGTCTTGAGGTGGCAGGACAGGAGGCAATAGACACAAGCTGCAACAAAGCATATTCCAATTAGACATCACCAAAAAAAAATTAACCACAAAGGTCATCAAATACTGGGACAGATTATTTAGGGCAGGTTGTGGTATCACCTTTTGGTGCTCAGAACTTGACTGGGCAGGGCATTGAGCAACTTGATCTAATAGCTAGAAGCTCTCTGTAGACCCCAGAGAGCAAAGGACAGAGTCATTGCTGACCCAGGCTGAGCCCATCAGCAATGGTCACAGCACCTCTGTGAATCACATACAGGAGAAAAAGAACCCAGCAGGCAGACGCATTTTGCCACTGGAGAAGGGAGTGAGAAGATGTAACAAGCTGTGCAGACTCCAAGGAGGGGATGGAGGAGGCGCCCCAGGCACAGGAGAGAATGATGCCCCTGCAGCCTGTGGAGCAACCCATGGTGGAGTGTGTGTCCCCCTGCAGCCCATGGAAAATGACGAGACCCCACCTGCAGCCCGTGGAGAGGCCCATGGTGGAGCAGGTGGAGACATGCAGGAGATGCTGTGACCCGTGTTGGAGCAAGCCCCTGCCAGCACTTGCAGGGAGAGAGACAGAGACAGAGATGAGAGAGAGAGAGAGATCCACACTGGAGCAGGTTTGCTGGGGGGAACTTGTTACTCTGTGGGGGGACCAGGCTGGAGCAGTCTGGGCCTGAGAGACATTCTATGATTTATGACTGATCTCTCCCTGTCCTTATCTCAACTCCTGAGCCTCTCAATATTTATTTTCTCCCCTGTACAGCTGGAAAGGGGACTGATAGAGTGGCTTTGGTGGGCATCTGGCCTCCAGACAGGGCTAAACCACCACACATGATGAAGTGATGTGCACTGATGAAGCCTAACCTGATAAAGTTCTATGCATATTTTTATTTCTCTCCTATCGATGCAGCTCTGGGTGATCATCACAGCCAATACACTATTCAAAAAGATAATTCTGAATTGTAGCATGACTACACTTAGAATTAAGGTACATGGCAACACAA
This sequence comes from Hypotaenidia okinawae, assembly GCA_027925045.1. Classification (NCBI taxonomy): domain Eukaryota; kingdom Metazoa; phylum Chordata; class Aves; order Gruiformes; family Rallidae; genus Hypotaenidia; species Hypotaenidia okinawae. The sequence continues at coordinate 62,611,652 of BSDF01000001.1, read as the reverse complement.
CTTAAATTATCATCAGTTTTCTTTTCATTATTAGCCACATGTCTGCCCAAAGGAAAAAACCCAGTGTTAATAATGATAATCAAATTATATTGAGATGTCAAGGTGCAGGAACACACAAACCTCTAATAAGAAAAGAGCCATCATCATTTCTTTCTATCCAGAGGATGTCAATATGTAGTTTTATGGGTACCAGCTCAGATGCCTTGAGATTTTCACGTGGACTGTCATCCTAAAAATACAAATATTCAAAAATGAGTTTACCAGCGAATAAAAATAGTTAAAATGTTCACTTAAATATAAGTGGATTTTATGAAACTTGAAAGGAAATATTTCAGAGTAGCATTTTCCAATGGGTTCTCCATTAAACTTTTGCTCCAATTTTTTTTTTTCCCAGGGATCATATTAAAGGACCAGATTTATCTTTGGAGTAAGTCTGCTGAACTCAATATATGCAGTCTGACTAAAATACTTCAAAGTCTTTTTACAGACATCTCAATAAGATTATATCCCAACTCAAGATGTTCTTTAGCTCAGGAGCTCTCAAGAGTCAGAGATAAAAAGCCTGCACTATATAGTATCTGATTTTCCCTTGAACTATTTAAAGACTGAAGGGGTACAGCTACCGCTCCTGAGCGGATTTTGTTTTTCTAGAATTTAGTGTGGGATTACACCAGCTGCAGTTCAGTTATATTACTGTATAGAAGAGAAACTTAACAAATTACTTTTTTGGGGTCTCCCCAGGAAGTCTTTATAGTTCATTATCCCTGTCAAGCAGACTAACAGAGTCAGTGTAATCAGAAACTATACATATCAACATTAAGCACATAGCAAGAGAGCTGTTGAAATATAACTGCCAAAGTTTCTCGAAACAGCGCTGAGATTGCAGTAGAAAAAATAAAATGCCCTTTTTGTTAAATTCTTCCCCCCACCATGTTTCTTCCCTTGCAAAAGTAACAGAAGAAAACACTGCCTTGAATAGGCAGCACAGTATAAATTTGAACCATGTCATCTGCTCTTATCACCCAAGAACTCCACAGAAATGAACCATCCCTATGTCAGCTTTGCAGTTTGTCCATCAGCAGGAGTAACTTCCCTGTGACTCATGTTCATTGCTGAGTGAACATTTCTGTGCCTTTGCTGCCAAGCAGACTCTTACTGATGGCTCCTCACTGTGTATTCCCCACCTCAAACAGCAGCTTTCTCAAGGGCACTTTGCTGAAGTCTGCCTTCTTGCCAATAAACCGGCACAATTTTGGGTTTAAAACTACACGGCCATACGTGAAGGCTTTCTGTTTCACATGTGGGCATTTGCATTCGTGATACACTGAAGTGTGAGGAACAGATCCACAGCTCCTACAGAAGTGCTTGTGCTACTCCTGTAGCAGAAACGGCCCTAAAGGATCCTCAGGGGATGGGAAAGCTGTGTCACAGAGGGAGGCAATACTGACGCGCTTTGAGTAGGACACCATAGCGTTAACAGCTGCCCTTCCGGACAAGAATGATCTTCTTCAGCTCCAGGTGCAGAACTGGAGCTGCTCTTCCAGTCTTCACCTTTGTTCAAAGTTGATATGGGTGACCATTAACTTTCAAAGCAATGTTAAGATTATGTTTATTTTTCCTATTGTTCCCCCTCCCCCAAAAAGTGTCCTTATCTTTATATTCAATGATTGCAGAGCACAGAACTCACCGTCTCCTTTAAATGGCTCAAAGAAAATCCCCTAGGAGACCTGAGCAAAGGATTGTCTTCTTAATGTCATAATTTAAGTTTTGGTGATGAGAAAAACTTGTCTCATTTAGAATCTGGGTTTGGAACATGAAATCTGCATTCCCAGAAACAGTATTCAAATGATTTGAGCTGGAATTCCCATAATTGTTTCCTTCTTTTCTGTTGAACTTTCATCTCAACAACCATCCTCTAAGTAGGAGAGAGAATTCACCTCTAAAAGCTGTAGTTTCTAACTAGAAAACCACTGTTATGCTAAACAAAAAAAGCCCAGCCAGAAAAACCAACATTGTGCCTCTAGAATCTTGGTATAGCTTACCTATAAACTCCCTGACGCTGTCAGGCTACAAAAGACACTGGGAGAGGAGGCAAAAAAGTATGAAATATTAACCTATATAAATAGCTTGGTCACACAGAGAATTCCTCTGTAGGCATACCACAGAGCTAACCAAATCTAAGGATTTTTAAATTGTTTTAGTGTTATCTAATGACCTTCCAGAGTAGGATAGCAGTTTCTTTGAAGTGAACTGCATCTAGATTAGCAGTTTATCATCAAAGAAAGGAGAATACAATTCCTTTAGAGCAGCCAAATAGCTCATTGTTAACATACTTTTAAATTAATCCTTGCATTAGAAACTTTTATCTTCATGGGCATCACTTCTGCAACAGTTTCATCTTCTAGAAAGTGCTGAATGTTTGTGAGGGAAGATGTTAGAAACTCAGCGCTGAAGTTCTCGACGTGACACTGAAGAAAACCGTTTTTTACAGCCAGCAGAGAATGGATGACAGCACTTGGCCCGCTTTCCCACCTCAAACTAATCTCAGGTGATGAATTAACTGGTCCAGCCACAGATTTACAGTCAGATCCTGTTGCAAAAGGAAAAAAAATTTGCATGAAAAGTTTGCAGTGTACAAAAAACCCCAGTTATGATGCAATTATGTCTACCTCTGTCGTCCAACTGATTTTCCAAAAGTACTTTAGAAGTATTAATGAATTACAGCATTGCAAATACAGAACTTCAGAGCAAATTCCTAAGCACATCCCTTCAAAGTCCTAAAGAGAAATAAAGAGTACATACAAGGACTGGTACCTCACTGTGACAACTGCACACCAAAAAAAATTCTGTTTCCTCAATGCCTTGATGATGCACAGCTCTTGTGCATACTTCTCCACTAACCCCTTCAATTTTATTTCAGAAAAAAAACCATTTAAGTCAGTTCACTCTCTCAGGAGAGCAGGTATCCTCTTGGAAAGGCAGATTTAACTTGCTAACACTCAGGAACATAAGCAGCAATGCAGTAAGAGAACATGACCACATGGTGCTTCCATTATGTGGGTGGCAGTAGATTTGAACTTGGAAAAAAAACCTCTAGCAGTTTCTTTTTATTTTCAGTATCTTTCACAAGGACAATAGCAACATTCAACTTAACAGTTCTAAAAATAACTAAAGGAAAATATTTAAGGTAATCAGATATTTTTTGGGGGGAGGGGGTGTGTGATGGTGGGAAGGTAGGCAGGTACTGGGCAGCATCCATTTGTTGTACAAAAAAGAGGGTTCACCACCAGAAATAATTCTCAAGGCATTTGGTCACTGACTTACAGGAATTATCTGTATGACAAAAAGCATATTTACAGTACTTCCCAGTAATTAGCTTAAGAAGCAAACGCTGACACTTGGAAGATAGCTGAAATCAAAGTCACTCAAGTAAAATCAACTTAATTACATCAAATTTATATTAGTAGAGCATCTAACTGTTAAACAAATTTGAGAGAAATAAACCAAAACAAAACTTCATGGCTCCCTCAGGAAAGTCCAACTTCCAAACTGGAAAAAAGAAGTGGATAAAGTTCTATTTAAAGAGGAAGTAAGACATCCCTTTTCTAATTTTGTTTCTTCAGTACTATTCTTGACACAATATTACTGGCATACAGTTCATTGTAATCTCCCCTTCTGGGTTTCTGCATGTCCAGACCTGTGCAGTTACCAGAAGACAGCAGAGAAGGTGTGCAGGAAATCTACTCTCTGCCTTCTGATAGCTACAAGGAGGTTGTAAAGACAGAGCAGGGCTTTTTGGTGGTGCTCATAAGAAGGTTGAGAGACAGAAGCTTAAATTGCAACAAGAGAGGTTCAAACTGAACATAAGAAATTAAGCAGTGGTGCAAGCTTCCTATAGAGGTTGGGCAGTCCCTGCCCTTGGAGGTCCTTTCCAAGACCCAATGGAATAAAGCCCTGAGCAACCCATCCTGATTTCAGAGCTGATCCTGCTTTGAGAACAAGATTTGATTTGAGATGTCTTGGCATTGGCTCCACTCCTCTACCCTCAATTACCCTGTGACCACATGGAGTACAGGTTCCCTCTGTGGTGGCTTCTTCGCCGTGTATGTAGCATTAAGCAGTACCCCATGCTGGAACAGATGCAGCATACCTTACCTCTCAAGTTCAGAGACCTGCTCTGAATAACCTGACAGGTACTGCAGAAGGAAAACAGGCAGCTGGTGGGCTGTGAGCCACATTGCTTCTCTTCAGTAAAACCTCCACTGGGTGCCTTCACATAAAGGAAGGGCATACTTCAGAGTTAGTGCTTCTTCCGAAATTAAAGCATCTGCTTTACAGGGCACTTGGGCTTGGTTAGAAGTCCAGGGTGTCCCTGCTGATCACATCTCTCTCTGTCTCTCCCTTTTGCATTCTCCCTGACTCTTGTCCCCAAGATCAGTATCTCCAGATCCTCAAAGCCTGATATGGTGCCTAGAAAAAGTTAAACACCTACTACATTCCTGGACAATGCGCTTTCTCTGAGAGAGAATCAAACTAAGGGAACCAGATGTAATGCTCATGGATATCAACTACAATTAAACATGCCAGCTCTAGGAAAGCAGCTCCAGAACAGTACTGGAAAGAAAGTTTTGAGCAATCAGGAGGAACTGTATCAGTGTCTGTTTTGTGTATCTCTATTTTAAAAAGAAAAAAACCAAGTGGGGTAAGAGGAGGGGTGAGAAGGAAAATTAACTGTCTATATTCATCCCAGAGAACGTTCAGGCTAGTAAACTCTTTTAGACTAAGTGCAGTCAGACAGGCGTACAGCATAAATTCATTCAAGCAATACTGCCCCAGTCTGAACATAGCACAGGTCTGAAAGCTGTAATTCCAAGTTTCAGTACACCATGCAACAGACATTGCCTGGAGCTATAGCAGCCTGGCATAGTAATTAGTTTGCTTTCCTATCTGCAGATTAATTGGGTTCCTCTTTCTGTACAGTGCCCAGATCTCATGGATGACCTGGCGCAGCAGTAGAGTCAAGACATATGCACATAACTATTGGCAGTAGAGTCAGGGTAGATGAATGTATCATCAATCTGCGTTGACAGAGACCATTGGGAAGAGCTGTAAGTGAACATGAGAATCTTCAGCCTTGCTATCTCTGTGAACAGAGGTTTCTACAACACTAACAGTCATGACCCCATCCTTGAATCCTTCCAATGTTTAAGAAATGCAAGATCTCACATTTCCCCCACTAAAAAAAAATACAAACCCAAAACCTAAAAACCCCAAACCCAACAAAAAAAGAGCACAAAAGCACACTGCAAATACCTTTTGTGGCTCTAGTCCAGACAAAAAAGAATTAGCTATTGACAGTTCTTGAGAGGAAGGGCAACTCTCCAGATAGGAGAGCAATAGCCACGCTGTCCGATGAGTCTCTACAACTGGTTTGGGAAACTGTTTCCCTCAAGGATATATATTCTGACCACAGAGAATGCAATAAGCAGTGTGTGCTCTAAGTATTTCTGGACCAGGAAACAGTCTTATTGCTGGAAGAATCCAGTAAAATGTAGAAAACGAGCAGAAGACCACACATTGTGTCTCAGTCATGAAGTTGACTGTGGTTATCTTGCGGATACCTGGAAGGGGCACGGTCAAGAGCGGATGGAGTAGAAAATGCATTAAACCATTTTGGAAACTGCTATGAACTGCCATTCCTTTCTTCTCCAAGCATGACAGTCTCAGTAAAAGCACTGTCCTTCCCAGAGTACCGCTGCCATGCTCCAGCCCCCCTTCTGTTATTATTGCCAGACAAGATCTGATACAGGCAATGTCCTGCAGCCAGCCACGCAAGGAAATGCACAGCAGCCACATCGATCTCAAACTTGTTCCAGCTACTAGGCACAATCTTCTCTTTCTACACCTACTGCATTAAGAGTATTGTAGGTTTTAAATGGTTATTTTTATCCAGAACACCTTTTAAGACTGTAATGCCGACTTGATTATTCACTGTTTTGCATAGCTCCTCAGGTTCCTGGCTACAACTTAATTCAGCACTTGAGTACGTTTTATTGAAGGTCTTGGGGAGGTGTATTTTAATTGGGATATTTTCTTACGCTTGTGCCCACTGGTTCTTTTAGTTGTATTTTATTACTGTTAGCTCATCTAAATTGCTTCTTTTGATCTAATTCTCAAGCTTCTTCCCAACCTTGATCCTCTGGATGTTATTTTTATTTTTAATCTGTTTTCTCCCTTGGTTCTTCTATTGGAATAACTGTAGGAGATGGGGAGCATCGGTGGCTGCAGAAGATTCCTGATGCAGTACAGAAAGCACAGCCCTACAGTGGAGAGAAGAAAAGATGTACATCACAGGATGGGAGGGACCAAACCTGTTGCTGGCCCGCCCACCCGCCAGGAGGAGAACTGAAGAGATAGGAAGTGGAAGTATTTGGAGATTCCAATCACATTATAACCTTTTCTCCATAAAATAATCAGCCAGTGCACAAGCCTCTCAATCAGCTGAAACAGAGGATGCAGGTTCTAATTTTAGATCCACGTGAGAGCAGGAAGGGGGCATGTTTTGACTATTTACTCCCTCTTGCTTTTACAGAGGATATGACAGATTACCAGAATTCAGTTTGCCTGCTGTAACTGAAGGTGAGCTGTGAGCCTTCCCTGATGGACTTCCCTTGTGCCTTCAGATGCCTGAATGCAACTGCAACATCGTGCAACAGCTGCTCAGGCAGCAGCTGCTGGCAACTGCTCAGCTTACCAGTAAATGTGTTCCTCATCTAGGGCATGAGAGGCTGTACCACCAAGCACGACCTCCTGAAGAAAATCCATGCTGCTAGAAGGCTGGAAATAAATGGCAACCAACAGCTGCTATAGCTGTTTCCTGGGAAAGGAGACGAACCAGAAGAAAGAAGCAGGTGTGTCAGGGGTCTGCCCCAAAAAACCCTACAGCATCCAGCAATCTGTGTGGAAGGCTGGCAGAGGGGAGCAAAGCAGACTGTGACATGAAGTGGCACACCAATACATTACGCCAAGAAAAGAAAACCTCTCAGCATGTGAACTAGGTTTCCTGGCAGAGACTGTACGTGTACTCATGCCCAAGAACAGCTCCAACAATGCCCTGGTTGATGTAGTTGTGCAACTATCTGGCATGAAACAAACTACACCCTGCGTTCTTATCAAGCTTTTTTTTTTTTTTTAAAAGGGTGACAGAGTTTTTTTACTGACACTGAGTCAATTTTTAACTTTCCTTAAGCCAAAGAGATTATAAATCTGCTTAAACTGTGGGTGTTGATTTAATCTAGAGAAATAGATCTTGAAGAAAAGAAACAGCCCTTCAAACCAAGGTATGTTTAAGCAAAGTATCATTACAGCAGCGAGAGAGTTCCATCTTCACAAAACACAATGGAATTACATAACATAATGCAACTTATTTGATTTTTAAAAAGCAAAGTAATGACCAGAATTCAATGCAATGCATTTTTTTACCCAGGCTACCAAAAATGGTTCCATTTTTAATTCCTTCCTTTCAATATATGGCAACTGGGAAAGGAATCAGAGCAGATATTCTAAACCAGCACAAAAGGGGTGCCACTGTGCTAACATTAAAACTGTTTTTGTGATTTAAGGATAATAATGGTGCATTTATTTACTTAGAACAAATGTTTCCAACTCTGATTTCACAACACTGGGATATCATTGTTAGTTCTTACCAACAGTTCTGTTACAAAGATAGTGTCGAACACTGATGTTTCCCAATTGGTTTGGTATCACTTGGTTGACCTGTAGGCATATTTCTGTGTCTTCACCTCTGATGTCAATTTCACCATTTACACCAAATATTTGGAAAACCACAACAGACATCTGCCAACAAAAGACAAAACAATGAGTTTATGAATTGAATTTACCATGGTCACTGTTATTTAAGTTCTGTCTAAACCTTTTCCTCCACAAAATGAAAATAATCTTTGTATCCATAATCCTTGCTCACAGCAAAGCAGTTTTTCTTTTTTCTTCTTCTTTTCAACAACGGTTTACTCGATGGTCTGTCCAAAGACAGACTATTCTATTTATAACCCACTAAAACTAACTCAGAATTGGCCAGAGAAGTCATGAAAATAAGACTTTTCCTGCTCTGACAAAGCGGCATATGACCTAAGTGACACCTGAAATTTTCCATGTCTGCATTCAACTTCATGCTGATCATCAGCACAGCCAAGCATTTGCCGTGCTGAATCAGAGCAGATTAAAGAACGAGGACAGAGTACTAAACTTTGGTTATCTGCACTGTACTCAGCATTTTTTTCTCTATTTATCAGATTGCAGCATCTGTCCAAAAAAAATTAAATAAATAAATAAAAAGGAGCAGCCAGTTTCAAATGACAGCTTTGGTATCACAAGATATACACCCACCATCATTGCTATTATTTGGGGCTCATTTTTCTAATGACTTTTTAGTAATATTCTACAAGTAGAAAAATATATGCCAATATACACCTGCATAATAAGCTCAATGAATTCTTTCTTTTCCATATTGCCTAGGTGTGCAGGTGATTGAAAATTTATTGAAGAAGGAACCAATCATTTAAGTGAGCTGCTTTTTTTACGTTGTTTTGGTTTTAAATAAAATGACGGTGATCCACAAATATTTCAAAACAAAGGTAAGTGTACAGGACTAACATCACAATAAAGCAAAATATGTGAGCAAGGACACTACAGATTTCACTAAATTCACTGCCTTTCTCTGGGCCCATATACTCTTAGATGTCTGGTTCATGACCTTAAATGATAAAAAAAAATGTAATTTAAGAAGCATTGATTAGAGCAAAGATCAGCACAGATCAAGTAGGTAGGCAGATGGAGAGAGTCAGACCCTGCGTGGTGTCTCTGGGAGGGAACCTCTCTCTATATGCATTATTACAACCTTCTCTAAATACAAGACATTGTCGTGACACAGTGCTGGACAAGGGGCATCTCTGATCTAACCCAGGAGAGCAGCTGTTCTGCTCCTATTTGCAAATACGACAGAAAGCTACCAGTGCTCAGGAAACATCTCCACGTGAGAGGGGTCAGAGTAACAGTGCTTTCTTTTCTCTCTATTTGTTAAAAAGCTCATTCTAAACACCATATTCAACAGAGTTTTGCTTTGTACTAAAGCAAAAATGTCAAAAAATATTTCTAAGTGGCTACTGTCATTTATCAACAGCGGCTACAGAGGAGATAACAAGGACAGAGAACGCTCGGTGTAACTTGGATTACGCATTTGTTTGTACTTAACACAAGTGCACTAGATCTACAGGCTTCCGTAAGGCACTAACAAAAGCTCCCCAAACTACTTGAAAAATCATCTCTAAATGCATTAATTTTAGCTCTATTTTAAGGATTAATTTACTGAAGCATGTATTCTAATGGAATGCAGTAATATTACCATTTCTTCACTAGTCTCATGGGCATTCTCCGAAGTAGCGCTCATGGCATCTGGAGATGACCCATCACAATTTTCAATCACTGTGCCTCCTTCACGGGCATTTTCTGATGGGCTTTGATAGTTTGTGGCTGTAATACCTTCCGTATATACATCAGAAAAAAATGCAAAGTTAGCAGAGCATGACCTGGATCACTCCTGCATTTAGAATAAAGTCAGTGTCTGTTACTGTATGCACATATTAACTCATTTTTAAAAGGAGTTGAACAGCTTATTAAACAGATATTTACGACTGAACTGCCAAATCCATTCCTCCTACAGAGAGTTCAACGTTCTAGATGCCATGCAGGTAAGGCAGGATGTAGTGACAAAAGGGAACTGGCACTCTACATGCACAGTTTGAAAAACAGTGCAGGGCCTTTTTCAGTCTGATCCAGGAGGAAAAAAAACTGATCCAGGAGGAAAAGAAGGTTAGAGATTCCATGACATTTATCAAGAACACTGCACACTGCTGTTAGAGCAAACGTTGGTTCATGTTTAGAGAAATTATATATATATATATTTTCATTAGAGTGATCACAGCAGTGTTTCCTCGACTACTAGAAAGCCAGCAGACTTAACCTGCAGTTAAATATTGTTTAGCAAGCTAAAAAGACATGTAAAGGCTATTTAAAATGGAAAGTGTATTTTACGGCATACTCCCACTTAAGCCCATGCAGGAACACTCCTGCAATCCAAAAATGTAACAGGTTTACAAGTGAAGTACTCTTCTCATTATTGCTCTAGACTGAAAAGGAATCCTACAGAAAGAAACTGTCATTCTTTATTCAAAGTAGAATTTATCAGAGAAGAAATCCCAATAAAGTCTCCTTATTTTATTTCCTGATGCTCGAAAATTCTTTTATTAGTTTTGCCAGAAAGCTACTAGATCATGACAGTTACAGAAGTCCTACAGATATAATTGCCATTTGCCTCAGTTCCTCCCTCAGATCAGAAGCAAACACACCTGCACAGATGAGAAAAAACTGGACCAATACCTGCTGTTAGAGAGCCAATAGCTAGGAACTGCTCTGTAAGGAACAAGCTGCAAGAAGACTACCAAATCTACCTGCATGGTGACCAGCATGGTGAGTATTAGTGCAAATACATTTCTTTTTCATCTCCTTTAAAATCAAAGCTTCTTTACTACTTCAAGCATAATACCGACTCAGGGTACAAACCTGTCAAGACTTACAACCAAAGCAACAGCATAGCAGGGAACAGTGCTGCTTAATTCAGGCTTGCAACATACCACTGTGATGGCTTTACTCTCCTCAAGAGAGGAAAATTAAGTAGTGTTTAATTAAGTAGCACTATTTAAGTAGCACACCTTACTGCGTTCCCTTAAATGATCTGCTGTGAATACATTTGGTATCACTGACTGGAGAAGCTAACAGAAACAGTAACGGAAATTATCCAGGATTTGCTGCAACTACAATCCTTTTGAGTATTATTTTCGTAACAATCAGCATTTTCCTGTATTCCTTACAAGTATTTTAAGCCTGCTTACCCTTCTCCAGAAAGCTTTGGCTGTCACTTCCATCACTCTCTATCAAATGATCCTCTAGCATCATACTATCAATAGAGATGGTATCCAGAGAGACCTGCGAAGGACTTCTCTTCATGTTCTTGTAAGAAACAGAGAATGCAGGGAGGTTGGACGGGCAGCGTTCCTTAGGCTTTGCACTTTTTAAATATAAAGACATTAGGAAATCATTATTTCAAATTAAAAGTAATTACATAGAAGTTACTTGAACAAACGCCCATAAATGAGGCAAGATATAGCAGAATTTTAAAAATCTGATTATTCAGTAATCCTTTGGCAAGAAAAAAATAAGGATAGAAGATGCATATTTTTTCTCAATACATATTTCCTAACATTTAAAGTAAATCTCTTCATTAACTAGCAACACATTTTAGATGTCATTGAATTTTGGATAGTGTATATCTGGTATCTTTATATACTTGCAAAATTTTCACCTACTACATGCTCACTTGTGTTGACCATTATTAAAAGGATGTGGCCAACAAGACTGATAAATAACTTCAAATAGTAGGAGAATTGATTTAGTATTAAATCTTCTATACCTTGATGATGACTGAGATGCAAACATTCTAAGTGAGGTCACTTTCTCTTTGTTGATTTCAAGCTCTTCGGATTCTAAGGCCGCTTCTGTTTCCAAGTCAGTCACTTGGTTAGGACAGCTTTCAGTCGTACCTTCCTGTTCATTTAACTTATTTGAGAGTATGTTTTTGTCATCCTCTTTATCAGTGAAAAAATCAGTAGAATCTTCTCTTTTATTTGAAATGGGCGCTGAATCCTTGGGATGCAAGCTACTTTTCTCACTTAGAGGCCCACAGACCTCCTCGGAGTCACTTCTACTAAAAAGCCCACTGCTTCCTCCTTCACTCATATCTCCCAAACCTTTATCCGATGCATCATCGGAGAACGATGTTCCTTTCTGAAAATCTGTATTACTCTCCGATTTAAACAAAAGAGGATCTATTAAAATGCCTTTATTCCCTTCAGCATTCACAGGTTTGCAGTCATTTACATAATCAAAATTACTAATACCAGCCTGCACTATCTTATTGCCACCTGATTTACTCTCTGGATTAAGAGCTTCTCCATTTCCCAGAGGGGAGAGCTCTGATGCCACAGGACTTTCTTCTTCCACACCTGGAGACTTACAAGGGTTTCCCTGAGACACTGGATGGAGTAGTAAGGCTAATTCAGCACTTTTCAGCAGGATCCCAATGCAGACATCCGTTTGCTTTGCAGGTTTTCCTGTCACTGCTTCTACATCATTCCTTAAGTTTTCCAGGAGCGATACAAGGGAGTCATGAAGAAAAAGCAAGAAGAGATACTGGTAATGATTGATCTGCATGCTGACGTGTTTTTGAACGTGGACCAGAACGTGTACATCTGCATCAGAGGAAGAGCTTTCTGAAGGCACTCCGAAAGCATCTGGCATCTGAATACCATTGGCCAAGGGCTCTGTCTCACTGCTGTAATATTCCTTTAGGAGCTTTTTACGTTGCAGTCTATTAGCAAGATCACTAGATTCACTTTTTGGAATGTTCAGATCTGTCTGATTATGTGATAAAATCTCTTTTTGTGACTTAGCAAATCTTACTGGCTGGCAGATCCAAAGTGAAAGTGGAAATGAATCCACAAAGCTTATTGGTCGGCCCTTCCCGCTTTTTGTTCCTTCATAATCTATCCAAAACTGGGAAAAATGCAAGGCCCAAACATCAGTAGCTGCAGACATCTTTAATGCATATTTATTCAATTTGGGGACTATATAACCTTTATACACGTCGTGCATTTTGGTATCTTGTTCATGGGCATGCCTCTGGAAGATTGGATGCAAAAGATTAAAATTCTTCCGGGACTTTGGAAAACTGGTAAAAGTTCTACTGAAAAATTCACAGTCTTTGAAGTTCTGAAACAAAGCTTCCAGGTCAGAGTGTCTGCAGTTTGGTGAGCACCTTGTATTCGTAGCAATCATCTCTGAACTTTGAATGGAAAGTGCACGAGGTTGATCTTTATGAATTTCAGGTTTGTTTTCAAATGGGATGATGAACTGCAAAAGAGAAACGTATTTCATCTGGTTATAAAGACGTAGGAGAAGGAGGTATAGACAATTAAAGAAACAAAAAGAATAGCCATGACACCTACAAAAAAGGGAAGTAATGGTAATTTTATCAGAACTACTAAAACAGAACAGGGATAGGTCAGGCTCACAGATTATTAGTTGTGTTTCCTTTTATTATTAAGGAGGTGTCTGTGGCATCTAAAATTCCAAGTTTGTCCAGAAAACATAAGGAGCCTCAAAAATGACAGGCTCAGGCTTTTCTTATCTGAAGGATTTAGATTTAGGTCAGCTATATTAAGGCTCAAGAGCCTCATTACTTCAACTCAGGAACAGAGTGGCTGAAAGTTTCAAGTGTTCCAAGTACTTACAACTTTGAACTCCAAATTACTATTCTCTGGTTTTCAACCCGATTTGTCAAATGGCTTTTTCACTACAGTGAGTACTACAGTATTTTATCACTCTGGTAAGATAAAAGGAAACAGTTAAATGTGATAACACAGGGAATATTCTTACCATTGCAGAATACAGATAAGGTATTTTGGAATGATTATCTGATATGCATAGTTTTTTTGATCATAAACTCCTAAAAAACCCAACAAAAAAGCTGAGTATACTGGATTTAATTCAATTTGTATATCTTTAGTGCAAGTTCTCAAGGAAATACATTTTTTATGCTACACTAACATGGACCTTGCCCACACTAGCTTTGCTGATATCAGTGATACTACCTTCTGTCACAACATTCCCATGCTGAATCTAGAAAGATCAGAGTTAAGTCATTCCAAAGACACTTAATAGGTGGGAGCAATGAAACTTCTTCATGTAAATAAAAGTATTCAGAACAAAATAATCAAATATATAACTACATCATAATTAACTATATGACACATAAAGATCTATTATAAAAGATTCTCAGTTTGCAGCAATAAAAACAATGCAATTAAGACAGAGATGAAGTAATATGAATCAAGGTTTGAGGGATTTAAGGACACTTTTGTCTTCTCTTAATTTAGTGGGCTACGCACATACAGTAATTTGTTATTAGATCAGCCTGTATTGTGCCTGGCAATTAGTGACCTGTAGGTGCCTGGCAATTCCCTCTCAGAAATTCTTTTCCTTCAGCACAGACCACTGCCTTTTAAAGTTCCATTCACTCCACACCAAGAGCCTGAGAAAGATAACCCATCTCTCCACACCCTGACGTTTTAGAACCTTTGAAAGGTTCTTGGGAACATCAAACAAAAAGACTCATTGTTTTGTTCACCTCTGAATCCTGGAAATCTATGCCCAGTGCACATCAGGAGGAAAGTGTATCTGCTCAATAATCCTTCTCGATTAAGATGACAGTGGAAGCAAAAAATTGATGTTCAGCTGCATTGACAAGCACCACTTCTCTGGAATCAACATACAGAGAACTTGTGTACTTGAACTACAGCCAGGGGCCAGTGCAAAACAGAAAATGCAAATGGGTTTTGAAGGAAATAAGCCTTCAGATGAACTACTACCTTTACTCCAGGCATTCACTAACAAGATGAAATAGTTTTGATATACTACAACCACAGGAACAAGAGAGGGCCCTTACATAAATACCAAATGCAAATAGAATTTTATTGCTATATATTTTTACTTCAGTGCTCAATTATTTTTTTCTTCTGCTATATCAACTTGATTGAACACAGTTGAATTGTTAATACTCCCGTTCAGGTCTTCAGTACAAATGCAAAATACCTAGAACACAGATGAAGCATGGAAGACAGATGTCTGTCTTCAAACCATCATGTTCCGCACAGTCATCCAGAGCAGCGTTGCTTACTGCATGGGTTATTTGTTTGCTTATTTATTGATTCCCTAAGCTGCTTGGCTAGCAGCTTTTCAGAATAAGAGAAAAAGTATTTTCTTCCAAAGAACAACAAAACAACTCCTCAACAACAGCATACCTTTAACATAAGTCCATCGACTCTAACGTCAACATGTTCATCTGATTTTGAATTGTCATTTAACTTGTACATAGCCATGAACTGAATAAGACTCTGTTTCAAATCCAACACGAACTGATTCAGCCAGAGAATGCTTCTCTCATCCAGGGTGAACTGTAAAGCATTCAGCTGGCCATATAAATTTGGACATGGAACTAGAAGAGAAAACAAAACAAAATCATGAGAGCAAGTAAAATGTTTAGAGGTTATTTTTTGTTTGGTTTTGAAAGAAGTGTAGACTTACATTTCATCATTACATCAGAGAAACAATGAAACCCGCTCCTTTGGTCCCAGGAAAGAACAATTAATTAAGAGATACTTAAAGGAATGCTTCTTTCTCTCAGTACAAGCAACTGACTTTTTGAATGTAAACAGCTAATATTAGAATAGAAGGAAGTCTGAATAGGCAGGGAGAATGTCCTCATTACAGAGGAAGGGCAGGACCAATGAGATTTGCTGTCCTCAAGTCCCACCCCAAGAAATCCACTGACATTTCTGTATATGAGACCAGGCCAGCCCCGTAACACATTAATAAAAATAACTCCTGCAGATGGTAATTCCATCTTAGATACTACTGTAATAATTTAAGTTGTTTTATGTAGAGATAATGCAACTGCAGAAATAAGACACTTATGTTGGAGAACGAAGAATTTATGTCTCTGAAAACACTCACAGCATTTTTACTAAGTTAAAAACCATGCATAGAAAAACCCCAAGTATTTATCAGAGTATGTCAGGAGTGAGCACTGTGGAAATGGAGCAGTGTTGTGTTCTTTCCACTTTAGAAAGCTGTTACTTATTTCCAATTTCAACCTGGAATCAGTATTAAGCTTCATGAAGGTGAAAGGTAACACACAAAATTGATGGTTCACTAAAAAAAAACAAACCAACCCAGTCTTACTAGGAAAGTCTTTTCCATCTGGGTAGTAGTATTCAGTGAATTCAATATGAATAGCTGGCATTTCTGGTGGAAGATAAAGTGACTTTTTATTGCAAGAGATCAAAGCTTTAGGGGAAGAACGGCACTGGTCTGCTGTTGAAACCTACAAAAGATAAAAGATTAACTTCATTAATACATTATGGGGTTTATGAATCATTAAGCACTTGTATTTGCAAGACACTGCCCCTAACATGGTAACGTTACACTGCTCTTAGATGTAGATCCCCAACTACACAAAGTGCAGACATCAAGAAACACCCAGTTGCCTCATAGCAGCAGCAATCTCAATAGCACGGTTTCACTAGAAGCTATGTAGTACTAATGGTACCAGATCCCCTTCCTTCATGTGAGGCGGGAGGTCACTTTCAAAAGCATTTAGTAGAAGCCTAGAAGGATCTGATACCTTTGCTGCAAACGCTACAGCTCCTGTATAAGCAATTACACTAGGACGGGGTATACTGACATACCATCTGTCCAGAAGGAACCCGTATCTCAACAAGGCACAGATAAGCTAGGCAAGTTTATTACACAAGCGTCAGGAAGTCCTTGTGCTGTCATAAGGACAGATGCCAGTACGTGGGCCAACTCCCAACTCTGTACCCCTAAGCAAGGTGTTCAGCATGCACCTGGCAGAGATGCGTATACCTGGCTATGCCCGAAGCACTAGTTCACAGGAGAATCAAGACACTAATACTCCCTTTCTGTTGCCTTCCAATGTAAATTACGATACAAGAGATCGCCCTTTGATATGTGTTTGACCTTAAGTTTCTTGGAACATACCCTAGTTTTAAAAGTATGTTGTCAAAACAAAGCTCTTTCATCCAGCACTTAGTAGGTCAGACTGCTAGTCTGGAATTAGAACTCAATACTAATATATGATGATGTCTAATGAATGTATAACCTTTATAAGCCTGCTTCACTCTGTGTTGCTGTTTCCAAGCTGCAAACACCTCTGTATCAACATGCTGAAAAATTCAAGCAATAGCCTTTTGTAGACTGTACAGATATAATGGCAATTTAAAAATCTGATTTTTTTTTTGTGGAGGGAGAAGGAGACAAGCATCTGAAGAGTAGAAGGCAAACAAAAACACAGGCAGTAGAAAATGCTATCATAAAACCACTCCAAATCCAGATGAAGGCTCCTGGCAGCAAGCTGCAGCCTCCCACTCCACCAGAAGCAGTATGACAAAAAAAGCATTGAAAACTGGAACAAGAGCAAGTAGAAGTGACAATGCCCGAGGGCACAGGTTCAGCATTTTTGTTAGGACCTGAGATTTAGCATAGGATTCTCCCATATCACTACCATTCTGCCTTAGAGATGTAACTCCTCTATTTCAGTTGCCTCCTATCTGCAACAAAGAGTAAATCTGGACCCCAGCCAACAACTAAAACCACTCACTGAAAAAAAACTGGGGAGGGGGAGAAGGAAAAAAAAAAAAGAATGGTTAAAGTGCCTACTCAAAATTTCACTGAGGGGAGGGAGTGGATGGAGAAAACTTAAAACCATTACTCCATTAATTTAATATTTTCTTAAAAATCCATGTACTTAGAAAAAGATGCCAATAAGAAAAGCATGAAATACAAAACCCACATATTAAAATACTGGGTACCTAGCACAGTAAAATGACAAGATAAAATTCCGATTGTCAGGATTTAGTGAGATCCAAAACATAATTTTGATAAAGTATCATTTAATATAAAGTTGGTAAGAAAATATTCACTGATTCTAACAGAGCAGAAGCAGGCTCATAAAGGTCTAACTCAATAATGAACAGAAAGACTTCTGTTAATTTCAATGGGCTTCAGAACTGTCCCTTAGAAATCATGGTTGCATAACAGTCAAGGGCGAAGTAGCCCCAGTTTTACTAACTTGAAGAAATGTACCTGATATATATTGAAATCTGCAAGTCTAACCACAATAGGACTAGACATCAGTTTGCCCTTTGGTTGTTGGGAAGATACAGAGGAAGCCCTAGATGTTCCTTTCGGTATCTGTTCCTTGCCTGTAGGAAAGAAGCGATGGAATCGTTGAAAAGAACAATCTCTTTTAGAATAGTTTTAACATTTCATGGAATAAAAGCATTAGTGATGCAAAGTACCTGTTTGTAGGCTTTGAGGGGATACAGCAGGTGGGGATTTGGGAGGAGAATCTATGACCTGATCTTTCACAGCCTGCTTAAGCAATTCAACATTGCCTTTGAATTCATTTAATAACTCTTTGGCCCATCCACTTCTGGCTTTAGTGGCATCACTATAATGCATCCAGTGATCACAGCTGTCTCCTGCAAAGCAAGAGGAATGGAGGAAAAATGTGGACTCATTTGAAAGTTCTGAGTGGATAACAAATTTCCACAAGTTCACAATTCTTCTTCAAAAACATAATCGCATGCTGTAATTACAGAACAACAGAAGTTATACCAGACGTTAAGACAGAAGTTATATATTACATAAAAACAAGTCTCACTGCTTCACAAATTCATCAGAAAACAACATAATATTGCCACCTGCCTTTTAACACCACTAACTAATGCTCAAAACATCATTGGATATTTCCAGTTCAGAGAAATCTGATGACACATTAATTTCATATGTGAGAACATGCAAAAAAATGTTTCACTTAAAAAAGAAAATGTGAGAGCAAGTAACAGAACAATGTTCTCATGCTCACTTTTTCCAAACTTATCTTTCCTGCCAGAACTGTGTCCTAAGAAGTTCCTGGTCCCTTTTCAGAAATGTATTCTTTTTGTCTTGGCTCTCTAGCACCTTTATGGCACACAAACAAAAAGGTAAATTCAATCAGTGCTGCAGCACAGAGCCTTAAAAATCCAGCCCAGTAGAAATTCTTTTATTTCTAACACGTTTCTGTTGGTCAAGCATTTAAAGATCTTGACCAAGATCTCTTCAAGCAGCACCTGTAAAGACAGTTTAACCTGTTCAATACTAAGGATGCTAAACAAGTAACTCTTTTAAATACTCTTGAAAGCACATGAAAGTTTACTTCATTTTGGACTTAATGAGGTTTCAGATATTTACACTAGGGATGGGAAGATATGGTTGATATTAAATTAAGAAAATGCTTTAGGAAAAAAAATGTGATTTCAAGTCTAAATGCAAAGAAATGGAAGAAACTTCAAGGGTGGGCCCTATGACAAGAGATGACATTTTTCCCCACCCTCTTGCTTCTTAATGGTTACTCAAATCTTTCTAGCAAAGGAATAAGAGAAAGGAACAGGGAAGAAAGAGAAGAATGATACATTAAACTCCAGTCCCTGAAGCTGGGATTCTCCAAAACAAGGCTGAAGTGAGGCCACCCATATACATGCAAACTCTCAAGTGCATACAGGGCAGCAGCATTATAGAGAATCTCTCATACGCCTTCTGGGAAGTCAGTATGACCTCAGTGGGATCACACAGACATGGCAAGATGGCGCACACAACTGAAACGCTGCAAAGGACAGGCACAGGCTCCCTGCGAAGTAGGGAGGAAGGCATGGAAGGTGAATTGATCCTGCAGTGAGAGCAGTGGAAACACATGGGTCTCTGCCTTGGCATGGGCGATAACCAGCTGAGTGTTTACGGGTTGGGATTAGAGGACAGACCAAGACAGGTGAGGCTGCGGTGGATGTGTGCTGCAGACCATAGGATCAGGAAGACCTCTGCAGGCAACTGGTCCTCTGCAGGCAACTGGAAGAAGCATCACGTTCTCAGCCCCTGGTCCTCATCAGGAACTTTAACCAATCCTCATCTAGTGGAGGGACAACATAGCACGAGACAAGCAATCCATGTGTGTGTTCTGAAAGTGCATTGATGACCACCTAACACAGGTAATCAAGAAGCCAAAGAGAGTTAGTTCTTACAAAAAAGAACTAACTGGTCAGGGATGTGAGGGTCAGGAGCAGCCTTGACTGCAGTGATCATGACATGGAGGAGTTAAGGATTCTGAGGTTAAAGGACAGGGCAAAAAGCTAAATGACAATGTTTCAGGAGAGCAGACTTTGGTTGCTTTGCTTTAAAGAACCTTGTGGCTCAGAGTGCTGAAGGCCTGGAGAAGACTTATAAATACTTATAAAGATTTACAATGCTTATAAATATTTAAAGGAAGTTTTCAAAAGGAGGGAGAGAGACTCTTTTCAGTGGTGCCCAGTGACAGTACAAGGGGCAACAAGCACAAACTAGAACAAGGGAAGTTCCAATTAAAAATGAGAAAAAGTGTCTTTGCTGTGAGGGTGACAGAGCACTGGAACAGGGTAACCAGAGAGGCTGTGGGGTCTCCTTCTCTGGAGATATTCAAAACCTGCCAGCTGCAATCCTGTGCAATCTACTCTAGGTGATTCTGCTTTAGGAGGGGGTTGAACTAGATGATCTCCAGAGGTCCCTTTTAATCCCTACTGGTCTCTGATTCTGTGGCTTTAGAAAAGCTTTCAACATTGTTTGTAACATGCTTAGTGACAAAATGATGAACCACTGACTAGGTAAGTACACAGTGAGGTAAACTGAAAATTGGCTAAACTGCTGGTCTTCAAAATGTTTGCATCAGCAGCATGAAGTCCAGCTGGAGGAAAGTATCTGCTGTGTATCCACAGGTCAATACTGGGGCCAACTGATCTTTGCTAATAACCTGGATGATGGGACAGAGTGAATCCTCAACAGCTTTTCTGATAGTGTAAAACTAGGAGGAATGTTTGATACACCAGGAGGTTGTGCTGCCATTCAGAGGGATCTTCAAAAGGCTAGAAGAACAACCCACCAGTAATCTCATGAACTTCAAAGGGAAACCCAAGTACAGGCTAGACACATGGGAAAGAGCTCTGCAGAAAGAACAGCAACAACAACAAAAAAACAGCCCAAGAAAAACAAAACAAAACAAAACAAAGCCAAACCCCTTCAAACAAACCCACAAGCAAAAAAGAACAACCCCCGAGACAAGCTGAACATGACCCAGCTATGTGTCCGTGATGCAAAGAGAGCCAACAGCATGTTGGGCTGCTCAGGAAAGCACAGTCTGTAGGTTGAGGGCAGTCATCCATGGGCTTTTGTTCAACCCTAATGAGACTACACCTGGACTGCTGGGGTCCAGTTCTGAGCTCCCCAGTACAGGAAGGCCACAGACTTAGTGAAGGAAGTCCAGCAGCATCACAAAGTTACTTAAGGACTGGACCATGTGGTGTTAAAGAAAAGGCTGAGATAGCTGGGATCATTTAGCCTGGAGAAGTCTCAGAGCAACCTTTATCATGAAGTATAAATGCCTAATAGGGAAAGTAATAATGATGAAGCCAAACCCTTCTCAGTGGTGCCCTGTGACAGGACAAGAAACAATAAGCACAAACCAAAATACAAGAAATTCCACTTAAACATTTAAAAAAAAAAAAAAAAAGCAGCTTTTTCTATTGTGAAGGTGACTAAACACTGGCCTAGGTTGCCCCGGGGTGCTGTATTGTTTCCGCCCTTGGAGCTATTCCAAACCTAACTGGACACAATCCTGGGAAGCTTTTACAATCTCCAGAAGTGCCTTCCATTCTCAGCTATTCCACAGCTCTAGCCATGGAGATGTCATCGCCACATTTATCTGTGCAAAGCGAGGAGACAGGCCAGATTGTAACAAGAAAACAGAATTTCAGTGGAGCTGGCACCAATGTTGCTACCATCTGAATTTATTGTTGGTTGCCCAAGAAGAAAATGCTTTCAAATTTCTCATATTGTCACGATATATCTGTTCAATCAAGAATTTCCTGTGCTGCAAAATATCCTGTGACACAGAAAAGCAGCAGCTTCCTCTGATCATCATCCAGCAGCACAACAGCTGCACAGGTAACAGGTCTGGATAAAAACTTCTGTGAGAGCAGGTCTGGGAGGACTAGTAAAGTAATGCAGAGAGGTTTACAACATCCAGTAACAGTCTGGCTTATGTTAGTGTTATCATAGTGAACTGACATACAACCTGCTTCATTTTCTTAAGTACTATGGCAGGCTGCTGTTGGCAGGCTTGATGTTCAATGGGCTATAAATTTACTCTACAGCAATTATGCCTCAGATCCCCAGTTAGCCTCTTTCTGGGTAGGATCCGTTACAAAAACAAATTTAAAAAAAACCCAAACAAAAACAAAAACCCCAAACACAACAACACAATCCCCAAAGATAATTATTGAGGACTTTTTCCAAAAAGACTATACCAAAAGAGTTATTTCTCAATGTTCCTTGGGCCAGAGAGTTATAAAAATCAGAAAACAGTCTGGTAATAGTCACAGAAGTACACAGCTGTTCCCTTCATGCCCAGTGTTACAGAGCATTAATAAGGTGGTGCTGTCCTTAATAGTGCGATAGTCCTGCAATCGCGCAGAGCCTCGATTTTGGGGCAGGAATATTCTGTGTGCCAGGTGACAGCCTGATACTGCAGCATATAGTGGCACGATACCTATGCAGCCAGAGGACTCCCTTTGAACTCTCAAGATTAACAGATGCTCGTTTTACTTTGAGTAAAGGGGCTCTCCCCTTTGATGAGAGTCTGCCCACAAAATCGCCACACACTTCTAAATCTGGATAAGAGTCCTTCCAAAAGAAAGAACCTATTTCTCTGGTTCTCTGCATTTTCTCTGATGAGAGCTCACAGAAATCCCAGATAGCTCAGACCCTCACTTAGACATAGTAAGAATCAGAAGTGGCCGTGAATGAAAGACATCGGTGTGTCACAACACAGGCACGTGTTGAACCTCTGTCACTTCAGGTCCTGCTTTTACAGGAAAGGAAACCAGCATGACAAGTTTCCAACCATACCAGGCCAACCTATATCAAAGAAAGAATCACTTATTCCTCAGCATAGTCTGTGCTGTGGCTCTGTATATTTATTTGACCTAGGCTAAATTATAATTTTAAGGTGCAAAAACTATACGTGCTACTTATGCATGAAATCACTTGACACTACAGGATTCCAATCACAACTGTGAGTGACAAGGAGAATGTGAGGTATGTTACCACTAATTCTGCGTGTAATGCAGGTGGATAATCACTCCAAAATGGCTGTTTGGTGCTAGCAAAACACAAAACAAAGCACAATCAACCCCCTCCACCAACGAAAAGCCTCTCCACTGTACTGGACTGCCATCGATCCCAAATTCAATAGCCAGCTTACATTGTCTGTTCTAAATTGTTTAGATTGCTGAAAAACATAATTACTAGGAATGATTTGTAAGAAATGCTTCTTCGGAAATTGCTAACATCTGTTTAATAACAATTCCCTACAAGTAACAAAAGGCAACACAATTGAACCTCTGCACACCAGGATGCTGGCTTAATGAAACAAAGTAAAAACAAAGCATTGCTTGGAAGTGGCCACAAAATGACAGACTTCCTATACCGAAAAAAGTCTGCTGGCATAGAAGACTGCATCTGACTCTTGCAGATACCCAGTCCCTGAATTCTCAATCTGCTGTACTGCCTTCCCCTGTCAACACACAATTCTTTTCATGTCAGAAACGTGTAAACACCATTTCCTTGAAGAAACAAAACAGTGAAAAGGAAAAATGTCTGACCTAAAATAGCTCATTCACAGAAATCAAATTGGTTTCCAGGTTGTTGGTTTTGTTGTGTTTGCATATAAAAGGAAGATTAAAAGGTGCGTATCTCAAATGCTTACAACATTATTATCCAAGCCCTATACATATACACACATAAACAAAGTGTTTTGTATTTAAACGAGATAGTTACATTCACTGTCAAGTCACAAGAAGCTCACTTTCCTACCTGCTTTGTGAAACGGGTAATAGTCCACTGTTAAATAGCTGAAGGAAAGCTGCATGGCCCCTCCTGTGACACGCCTGTTTGAGTCTGTAAAATAAAACAATGCTCAGCTCTGCAGACATTGTGTTTCTCATGCCAGTTCTCTCAAGCTGTCGCGTTCCTTTAAACACCTAGCAGCTACTTCCTTCTCTTTACTGGCTCTCCTTGCAACCTCACTGCCTTCCCTCAAAATTTTCACTCAGGTGGTCTTCCCTGGTTCCTAAAGATCAGCTTGTAGAACTCAGTACTCACTCACTGCTCTGTGCCTGGTCACTACTAATAAACTGCACGTTCTTTAAAGTGCTGTTAAAAGGCAAAGACAACTCCTTGTACTCATCATACTGCTGTTTTTCTGAAGCACAACTTTTCATACTCAGTATATGATTATATATGTTTATGATCAGTCATTCAAAGTCAATGTTGATTTTCAACAATATTGTAAATGCAATGGTTTTTTTTCTAATTTTAATGACAAGTATTATTGCAGTAAGGTCTTCTGAGAGCTCTATGTTCCGATTTCTCTACTGCTGAATTCAAGCTTCAGGGCTAAAAAATAAAGGACCAATGAAGAGATCTCACTAAGAATTACAAATCAAACTGCAGTAGATATACTGCCCACACAGAAATAAGTCTCTAGCCAGTCAGCCTTCTGCTCTGCTGCTAACCAAGTATCTTCCCCTAATCAGGGAAATACATTCATTGAAACCTAAGCTCTTTTACTGTTTTCTTCAGCAGAACTTGTATGTGTCTCTGAATTTTTCATTGACTAGCCAGCTCCCTGTATATACACCAACATGTCATTCTCTCCTAATTATTTTTTTTAAAAAGTATAAAAGTAGCATAATTTTCCTTTTTTCTGATAATAAATATGGCATACTGCAATTGCCTTTTATTAAAAAAATACAGATATTACAGACAAAATTGTAAGACCTCAGAAAGCTTGTTTAATTCTTTCAATTTGCTGCAGAGCATATCAAATTCTCTAAATTAGCAACACAAAGAGGGCTGCTCCTTTATTGGTCTGTATTTTATGAGGAGTACTACAGAAGCAGATAGCGCAGTGACCCTTTCAAGCCAGAGTAATGCTGTCACTGCATTCTTGATAACACAGTTAACAGTTTAAAGGGAAAAAATAATCATTTACAATCAGACTGGACAGAATCAATTCCTAGAAGACAGAAAAAACATTAAAGCTACATGAGTTATTAGCAGTTTCTATTACATTTATTCTAAAATAATTACACTTAATAATGAAATATTGTCTTGATAAAGAGATCATCTAGTTTTAAGTATGTCTACAGACACTGGAGGACAATTCTGAATATTCCTCTAAAATAAAGAAAGGCTCTTTGGTTAACATGACTGTATTCCTCAGAACATCTTTTAAAGATGATTATGGTTCATAGGCATGCGACTTTTTGTAAAAAAAACCCACAACTTACCTTTTTCTTTAGAATGGATATCATCACATATATGAAGGTCCAAATGGGAAATTACTAAGTGATGAGAAGTTTCCTTAACATCATAATCATTGAACAGTTTCACTATGGCATCATTTTGATCAGGTGCTGCTGTTGTCTGGTGTGTTTTCACCTGCTGGGAGCTGGGGGCAGGGGCAGAGCTCTGAAAAAATGTTAAGTTATATCACTTTTTACAAAGTGTATCCTTCCTTTCAGGCATCAATATCCTTTCACTCACTCAAAACAGACTTTTCAAATAAGGAAAAACCGGCAGCACACATCTGCACCTTGGATTGCTACTGAAATTTAAGCGTGCTGGTTTAGAATCAAGCTAAGTTAATGGCTAGAGGCCACAAAGAGGTGATACCAGTCAACCCCCACCACGCTCCCCTTCACCACACTTTCATACACCCCTGTCACTTGGCAGCCCTGGTATCTTTCCAGCTTTGGTCACGAGCTGTTCAGGGAACTAAACCAGCAGAAAAAAAAAAATCCATTTTTTTGTTAGGCTCATTTCTGCTAGTTTAGTTCCCCAAAGGGCTTCACAATAGGGTCAACATGGGTGAATGCCAGTATTGGGGAATTAATGAGATGCAAGGAATACCATGCATAGGAAATAAAAAGACCAGGACCTCCCTTGCTCAGTAAGAGCAAACCTTTAGATTACTGTACCTAAGCCATCAAAAACATCATATATTATCAGGAGCACTGCAGAAACTGAACTCTCCATTACAGTACTCTAGGGATTTTATACAAGTGACTTTCACCAGTCTTATGGTGAAATTATGTTTAATTTCTCTAGGAATATCTTTTATCAGTATGTTTGTGCTGCTTCTTCACAGACAAGAAAAGGTCCCTCCCCCCAACACTCAACGCCCAGTTGGTCTAGTCTGCTGTATGTGCTGAAAGGCCAAGATTTACATGACACCATCTTACATGTAGCATCAGCATCACATCTGTGCCAGCAAAAATAGGTTAAAAGTAGAATTCTTTTCCATTATATATTCCAACAGGAGAGCTGCATGAAGGAAAGTTCTTACTAAAGCTAATTTTCCAGTACCACAAAAACAAACTGGATAAGCACTTTAAATCATTATACTAAGCATATTTATCCAGAGCAAGGCTACCTTAGTGTGTCTTAAGTATTTTTAATTTTTTTTTTCATAAAACAGAAAACATTTGGATTTGGAGAGCAAATTTACTATATAGTTAATCAACCATTAAGTAAACACAGAAATCTAAGTACTCTGTACATAAAGAAATAAAACCTTTTTTTTCTTTCCAGCAATAAATACCAATACACAAAATCTTGTACAGCAGTCTATTTTATACTACCATGACTCACTCTCAATGTAGTTTAAGATAATACAGATGAATGAAAATGAGTAACTAAACACTCTCTAAAATAAATTAACACAACTAACCACACTGTGCTGTACTTTAGAACACCAGATAACGATATAGTGGGACAATCAACTATCATACCTGTGCTGTTTCAGAAGCCAAGCTTTTCCTCTGCTCTGTTGATTTCTCTATGGCTTCACTAAGAGATTTGGCATACTGCACCATGGCTTTCAACTGGGAATCGGTCAAAACCCATAGCAAATCATCCAGAATCAGAACCAGTTTTGATGCCACTACATTACAGTCTTTTAGCTGTAGTATAAAAATTTAAACAAGTCAGATAGGCCTACCAAATACTTACATTTCTTATATCAAAAATGAGAGAAAAAAAAAGTTGAATGCAAAAAACACACTTTCCAAAAAGCTAATTTCTCCCATATAAATAAGAAATATATTTTTTATTTTCAATTATATTGATGTCATTAACTAAAGCACATCTAAAATATAGTACATTTATGCCTCATTTATTTGTTTGGCATGCACTGGATATTAAACTGATGCCTTTCTCTAAATGTAAGCAATGTAAACATTCCCTGAATCTAGACAGGTATGATAACACGCATCATCAAAGCTCTGCAGATCAAATGGTTTCATTAGTAGGACCTCTGCAAGGTCTTCATCTTCAAATTCTGCCTGCAATACTTCTTGCAAACTCTGCAGTCTAAGCAATTAGAGGTTATTAAAAATTTAGTTCATGAAATCCCACATTCTCTATGGTCTAAATCTAAAACCTTTACTATGGGCATGTATGCATTAAGAGCATGAGTTACAAATGAATTCATGGAATAACACATAATTCCAAACATTTCAAGTTTACCCTTCTTTTAAGCGTAACCCTAATTTTTGATTGGTTGGTAATCAGTCGAACTGGAGCACTCATGATTTCATGCTTAGAACTCTGGATTGCATCTGCTTCTATTCTGATCATCTGCCAGTTGATTTCTTTAAAAGTCAGAACCTTTAAAGAGAGAAAAAGAGAAACAGGTCTACCTTCAGGCACTAGGACAGTTCACTTGTGCCTAGGCACGTGCATCTGTACACAAACATACTCACACAGATCCTCCACACAGAGCTGTACCAACAGAACACACACAAGTCACTTGTTACTCCACTAACAGGTGCCAGGAAGAAAAGCCCTGATCCTTCTCTCTACCTCCACAATGTCACAGAAATGCTAAACAGGCAGAAATAACAAGCAGCATTTAAAATATTCAGAAGAAAATGAAGGTCACAATTACTGTGTACTAGCTTGGTTTTGGCAGAGGGGAAAACCAGACTCTAAGTTCAGTTTCAAAATACTAAATCCCAGAATATAGGAAAAGAGCCAGGGTGGGAGCAATGCTACAGGATGAGATTTTTGGAATGTTCTGTTTACATTCAAAGGGAAGGTTAAACATTGAGTAAATTGTATGCCGTAGGGACCCCACAGACTTTGAACCCATGACATGGATTTCTAGAAGACACAGGAAGCAAATGTTAGAATAAAGACAGAAGAGTGTCAAGTACAGCTGGATAACAGAAATCAAATATAGGAAAAGGAGGGATTATCCACCAGATAACCCATCACAGTATCACAGACTGGTTTGGGTTGGAAGAGACTTCAAAGATCATCTAGTTCCAGTCCCCTGCCATGGGCAGGGATACCCTCACTAGACCAGGCTGCTCAAAGCCCTATCTAGGCCTGGCCTTCGACACTGCCAGGGAGCAGACAGCCACAGCTTCTCTGGGCAGACTGTGCCAGTGCCTCATCAACCTCATAGTAAAGCATTTCTTCATAATATCTGATTTAAATCTATCCCCCTTCAGCTTAAAGCCATTACCCCTTATGTTACCACTCCATACCCTTGTATAAAGGTTGTCGCCAGCTTTCACCTTTAGGTAGGAAGGTTCTAGTAAGGTCTCCCCAAAACCTTCTCTTCTTCAGGCTGTCGAACCTCAACTCTCTCAACCTGTCTTCATAGGAGAGGTGCTCCAGACCATCTTTATGGCCCTCCTCTGCACCCACTCCACAGACCTGTATCTTTCCTCTACTGACCCCAGAGCTGGATGCACAATTCCAGGTTGGGTCTTATGAGAGCAGAGTACAGGGGAGAATCACCTCACCTGACCTGCTAGTCACAGTTCTTTTGATGCCCAGGTATGGTTGGAGAACATCAAATGAGCATGTTATCACAAGGAAAACACATAAATTCTAGTTTCCCTAAATCTTGCATTACTATCTGAAGAAAAAGATATCAGCCGCAAATAAAGTGGAAGAGGCAAGAGTTTGTTTGGTATGTGTCTTATTTTTTAGCTGTCATTTTCTTCTTATTAAAACTACGCCCTATGCCCTGTGAATATAAGCACAGACTTAGTAAAACATACCTGAAGCATCTGGGAAGGAGTCACACACAATGAAGTAAGCAAGATGGAAAGACACAGTGCAAAGCAGCCTGAAAAAGACTGTCTTTAGAAAAGCAGAGAACCTACCCTCCTCATCCAGGAGATGTGGAGTGAATGGAAGCTTCTAAATAAATTCTAAGGAGATTCCTTATTACATTAAGAGTACAGCTACAGGTCGAGGCTAGAAGCTTACTCCTTTAAAGATAACATGCTAAGCTATGTTTTAAAGTACAGTGTCAGGTTTGGGTTTTTTCTCCTTTCCATGCAATTTACAGCTAACAAACCATCCACTACAGTTTCTAGAAATCTTTGGTTCCAGAATTCATTGCACCAAAAGGAGCACTCCCCAAGGAAAGCTCTGCTGTGTACGGAGCGAGTATTTGGAATCAAATTCTTTCTAAAAAGTACAAAGTAAAAAATATGGCATCACAAAATTCCACTTAGTCAAAGTTTAACTCTTCTTCTTCAGAATTCATTAGAGTCTGAATATTAGCATAGAAGTAAGGTGCAGAAACAACTGTCAGAAAAATAGTTTTCAACTTACTGTTTTTGTGGTGTTTTAAACTAAGTTTCTCTTGGGGGTTCTTTCCCTACATAAAAAGCAACTACCAGACTCCTTAAGTCTGAGTAAGCGGCTTGTTCCAAAATTTGGAACCTCTACTTATCCAAGGCCAGATGCATGCTAAAGTCTCTCTCAATACAACATACAATATTCAGAACCACCCTTGCACTCACTATACATTTTACTTGGATTATATGGGAAAAAGCAAGAGAATTGTGTACACCAGTCTAGAACTACCATGTTAAGTTCTCTTCCAACAGTGGGAAAGTATGCACTTTGCTCCTGTTACTTTTTTGTATACAAATGATTTAGGTATTCCAAGGAAAGCATTTCTTACACAGGAACTTTAACAGTTTTAACTGAATTTTAATAAAAGAAAAAATGCACTTATTAGACAAACTCTCACAGGCAAATAAATAACCAGTTAACGTTTCAAAAACTAAAACAACCCAAACAGCACTGCACCTTATCCTTTCCCATTTAACACAGCATTCTTTTTTCTTTCACTATTCTTCAAGGCTGGTCTAGTCTGCATTTTAAAATGGTCACAAGCTTGTAAAATGCAAGAGAGGAACTGTACATATGCTTTCCCTAGTGCCTGTTTGTCTCTGCACATCCACTTTGGGCACTGCTGGAGACATGACATTTAATCTGACTCACATCCACCACTTTTACACCCCTATGTTCCTAGAGGACAGCTGACATTACAGAACATCTCCGTTCCTGGTAACGGCATGTTACTGTCTAAGGTTGTAATTCTACTTCCTCTTCCTTTACCACAAAAACGAGGGAAAAAAGAAGCAGCAGAAGTCAGTATTTACCTCTCCACGTTGAGCTTCTTGTATTCTGGTAAATCTGAGGTCAGCATGTTCCCAGTTTGCATTGACACTATATATTCTCAGCTGGGAAAGTTCAAACGAAGCATTAAAGGCTTTTGCGCCAATCCTTATTATAATGGAGTTCACAGAAACCGAAATGCCTTCTACCACCTTCTCAGCAAAGCCATATTCACTACAAAGAGAAATGCCAACATGTTAAATACACACCTAATAAAAGGGCACAAAATTAAGATTAGTAAACCGCTGAAATACAGCATGAAGCAAGCCATAAAATAAGTTCCTAAAATACTCTCCAGCTATGAATTTTTGGTTCAATATACCTGATCTCGTTTACAGTAATTTCCACCCAATGATCCCACTCTCAAAATGGTCACTAAAGAACATATTTTGGACCAAGATCAATCCCCATAGTTTATAACAATTTATGCATTTTTCCATTATAAATATTTTATACACATATATAAATGTATAAAAAATAAATACATATTATACATACACAAGAAAACCAGTTGCATCATTAGATAAAAACATCTTACTCTATGTATACATAAGGAATAATTCACGACAAATGAATTGACAATTCCAAACTGGTTAGTGTATCTCTCTAAGCTAAATTATCTATATATATTTATATCTAAAACACGTGTGTGTGTGTGTATATATATATACACACATATCTTTCACATATGCAAAATAGCGTCAAGTATTTCCTTTGCTCCATTCTATAAAACAAAGGCATCCTAAATGGTGAATACCTTTCTACACCAAATCAACATGCACTTCAGTATTAAAAAAGATAAAACAATTGCAATTAATTTTTAAGAAAAAAAGCCTTATGCATTCTGAATGTTTTAGAGTAGCAAACAGAAAATCGTATTTCAAGTAGTCTTTTAATCTCTACATTTTTTTGCATTTTTTCTCCTGATTGTTTTAAAAGTACAGTTTATGTGGCTTGCAATTCCTCTTCCTTTTTATAACTTTCATCCTACACAGAATCTCTATGGCAATGATGTGCAAGCTGTACCCTAGGAGATGTAGAAGGACTACTTCTATACACGATGCAGAACTTAAAATAAGAAAAGTAATTTTCTCATCAAATTCATTTCTCTATATATGGGTCCCTATGCCCACTGAAAAATACTGTGGGTCCATAAAAAGGAAATGATTGATAGGGTGGAGGGTGTGGAAATGACTGATGCAATGCTATGTTGTCCCACAAAATTACTTGCCTATTGGCTATACAGTGTGCATGAAATCTTTGAGCAAGATTGGCTGATACAATAAAGGAAACTTTCACACACCGCTCTAACAAACAGTCCTCAACTGTTGGTTTTTTTAGCACCCTTCCCCCCCCCCAAAAAAAAAACTCACCCCAATATTATATACATTTTCCAAATAGACTGAAGGCAAGGTATTTTTAGTGTTCAAAAAAATGCATATCAATTAAGCTTCTTGATTTACTGATGCAGTAGCTGCACCCATATGAAACATGTTTAGGAAGCTCCGTACATCTTCAGACACTCTTTCCAGGCGTCGGTCTGATAGTTCCATAACACTGCACACATGTAACTTCACCAACACGTGATAAAATAACATTCTTTGAGAGATGGAAGCAGCAAGCTGCAACCCTGTATACTTCTGCACATTTTCAGGGGATCTAATTGTCTTGTAAGAATGCAACTTAAACAGCTTAAACTTTTTGGATCAATTACACTGAAGTATCCCCACTGACCTCTGTCCGGATGCAGTTGCTATAGGAGAGGGTCCATTAGGGGCACGTGGCTCTTCACATGTGCTCATTTCCATTACAACTTTATCCAAGGACTTGAAAAACGAAAGAAAACAATAAATTTGAGACCTAAGAGGTAAATAACTAAATAGATTACATGAAAAAAAAAACAAAACAAACCCACACCAAACCCAAAAATAACAACTTGAGAACTACTTCTGAAATACACACGTAACATTTCTCACCACGCCAATTTTGCCATTAACATTTGTCATGTACAAGAATATTTTTAAGGTCATGAGGAGTAGTCAGCATGGATTCACCAAGGGGAAATCGTGCTCGACCAATCTCATAGCCTTCTACGATCTCATCACCGGCTGGGTAGATGGAGGGAGAGCAGTAGATGTCATCTACCTTGACTTCAGCAAGGCTTTTGATACTGTCTCCCATGACATCCTGATAGCAAAGCTGAGAAAGCATGGGATTGATGAGTGGACAGTGAGGTGGGTTGAGAATTGGCTGTCGGACCGAGCCCAGCGGGTCGTGATTCGTGGAGTGGAATCTGACTGGAGGCCTGTGACTAGCGGTGTTCCCCAGGGCTCGGTGTTGGGTCCAGTCCTGTTTAACATCTTCATTGACGACCTTGATGAGGGAATAGCATCGACCCTCAGCAAGTACGCCGATGACACAAAGCTGGGAGGAGTGGCTGACACGCAGGAACACTGCGCTGCCATCCAGCGAGACCTGGACAGGCTGGAGAGCTGGGCAGGGAGAAACCAGATGAGGTTCAACAAAAGCAAGTGTAAAGTCTTGCACCTGGGAAGGAACAACCGTTTCTATCAGTACAGGCTGGGGGATGACCTGCTGGAGAAGAGCTCAGTGGAGAAGGACCTGGGGGTCCTGGTGGATGACAGGTTGGCCATGAGCCAGCAGTGTGCCTCGGTGGCTAAGAGAGCCAATGGGATCCTGGGGTGCATCCGGAGGAGTGTAGCCAGCAGGTCAAGGGAGGTGATCCTCCCCCTCTACTCTGCCCTGGTCAGGCCCCACCTGGAGTATTGTGTCCAGTTCTGGGCTCCCTGGTATAAAAAGGACAGGGATCTCCTGGAGAGAGTCCAGAGAAGGGCTACGAAGATGATAAAGGGCCTGGAGCATCTCCCCTATGAGGAAAGGCTGAGAAGATTGGGACTGTTCAGTCTTGAGAAAAGAAGTCTAAGGGGGGACCTAATTAATGTTTACAATTATCTTAAGCAAGGGATGCAGGGGGAATCAGCCAGCCCCTTTTCAGTGGTCTGTGGAGACAGGACAAGGGGCAATGGCTGCAAGTTGGAGCATAGGAAGTTCCGCACCAACATGCGGAGAAACTTTTTCACAGTGAGGGTGACAGAGCCCTGGGACAGGCTGCCCAGGGAGGTGGTGGGGTCTCCTTCTCTGGAGATATTCAAGACCCGTCTGGATGCCTATCTCAGTGAAATGTCCTAGGGAGCTGCTTCGGCAGGGGGTTGGACCCGATGATCTCTCGAGGTCCCTTCCAACCCCTACAATTCTATGATTCTATGATTCTATTTTTTTAATTAGTTCATAAAATTTTTAAGATTTTTCTGAATTCTAAAAGGCCTTCCCAGTCAACTACTGAATTACAGAACTCTTGATCCCTGACTATTATTTAACCATCACACACACTGTCAAAACCTGCATTTTGAAAACATGCTTTTTTTAATGCACACTCATCCAGGTTCTCTTCCTATATGGTTCTTCTCCCAGTGAAATACTTAATACCTCCTGAGTTTTCAAAATGGCTCAATAAATTCAGAAAATTTTAATGGAAAATATTTGTAACTAGTCCATTAAAATTTGTCACAGCCAATGAAGTTTTGTGCTGCATCTTCGAAAAAAAAATCTGAATATATATATAATAAATTCACAATTCTGTATACATTGTGTGTGCCTGTATATGAATCTTCAGTAGATTTAGTAAAGCAAGTAATTTCTAAACACACATACTCTAGTATAATTTCCAACACATATTACAGTAAAATTGTATGCCATTATTGTATTTTTTGTCCTTGAGGCTGGACCCTTACAAAAAAAAAAAAAAAAGGGAATTAAGGGAATGAGTTCACTAAATCCCATTTTAGCCCAAGGCTTTATTTAAATAGCAGAGCTATAACTATGCAAACCAACAGAGCAGAAGTAAACAGAATGGAAACAAACCAAATGCACAACCTTATTCTCAGCAACACAGTAAATCCAATAACCTCCTAACTTACATTACAGTGCTTGAGACCTATAGTTATCATACAACCTGGGAAGGTTCTTAATGTAAGGCTTATAGTTCTGAAATCTTGTCCCATTTCAAGCTCAGTCAAAATATAACCACTACTATTACTGCTCTGTTTAGTTCTGACTTTATACCCCACTTTCTGAATTCCTCCATTTATCCTTTCTTAGGTCAGACAAGTCACACTGAAAAGCTTTGTTCTCAGTTTTAAATTTTTTCATGCTTCAAGCTGCCCTAGCTACTCGACTTTATTATCATATTGTGTTAATTGTGCCTGTCATTATAATGAACTTACTCCACAAACATTTTTCTGTGTTACTCTTACCCATGAAATGCTTTGACTACTATGTAGAAATTCATAAACTCTGGGTTTATTTGCTCCTCTACATTTTGATGCTTAAAGGTAAGCCTTAATAAATTTTGACATTTTAAAATTATTTTCTCAGCCACCTCAATGAATCACTTGCTTTGCAAAACAGCACAGGAAAAAAACAAGAAAAATAAAACCCCACAATCCCTTAGGTTTGAGGATGGTGAGAAGCAGAGGGAAGCCAAGATTTCACCTGGTTATCCTAACATTTTTGGATTTTGACCACTCTTCTAAGGATTCTTAATTTAAGACCTTTGGAACAATTTCCTTTCCTACATCATCAGTGCAAACAACAGTAGGACAGTGATTTAAGGAGTGTGCGTATCATAAACCATAAAAAGGGAGTTAACAAAGAACACCTTGAGGTAGAGTATCTGTCTCCTCTTCTCTCAGTACTGTACTTCGATAGAGGAAAAACTGCTGCACGGCACACCTTGGTCCCCAAAAGCACTCTCAAAATGATATTGTTTATTATATAGAAACAGAAATTTTTTATTATTGATTATAAGCAAAAGATAACTTAGTATATGCTACATTAACAGAGAGATTTTCACAAAGTGCGACTCAGATCAAGGACAATACCTTTGGCTAGACAAGCGGGTTCTAGTTACCGTCTAAATTATGAAGACACTGTTCCAACTTAATCAAACTCTCAGTAGCAAAAAATAGTCCCACCAAAACAGTGGAAGTTCAGTGACTTAATAAAGGGCTGAAGTTGGACATATAGGCCACTGAATTCACCTTCCTTTAGAAGCCAAAAGTCTGCTGTACAGCCTGCCATTGAAGACTGAACTTTTGTAACGAATTTCTATTTAATACACTAGTTCAAGGAAAGCTTTATGCAAAAAAAGTGACCTTGACAGTTATCTTGGGCTCAAAGACTGCTAAGGCAAGTTCAATAGGAGCAAAGCAAACAATCAGGCCTTGATACTGTGGTCCAAGTATGTAACCTTTAAGAATAGCACAGCTTAACTGATTTCCTAGTTTGGTAGCTACATCTTACAGCCAAGAGGTTGGCTTGTCCCACATGAGCATTACCATGCTTTTAAGCTCTGTGTGTCAGAAGAAGCAGTACAAACAGTAGGATGTTATAACTGGGTCACTAGAAACGTGTCAAGTATTTAAAACAACATGTCTTTTCCAAGTCTGATTCAGAGCTAAGGAATGACAGAGTCAGGAATTCAGCTGCAAAACTGGGAAGACAGTTAAAGGAACATTAAGAAACATTCTGTGATCAGCCATTATCAAACAAATTACTTCTGGTGCTACCACATGCCCTAGTACACTTAAAAATACAGAACGAAATTAAACAAATAGAAGCAATACAAATTCTTGCAATTGTTGTTGAGTCCTCTTTACAAGTTGTGCATCTTATTTATATCTAGGCTAAATGCTAGGCTATTACAGAAACCCTGTAAATGTTTTAAATATCAGGCCTGCAATAACTGAGATCATCGCATAGAGTACGGATGTAGAACAGACAAGTCTTCAGTAAAGATGTCTCCAAAAGACAGACAGGAACTTGTAAAACAGCTGGACATACAAATACTCTCCAGGTAAACCCAAATTAAAATGCACAATGACTGAACAACTTGACAGAAATTAGCTAACAGACAAATACAAAAGTGATGACACCCAAAGCCACCGATTAAAAAGACACACCTACCAACAAAAACATTAAGGCAATTTGTCTTGATCTTCCACTACCCAGAGGACACTTAGTAAAGGCGTTTCAGTTATTCATTCAGTTTTTTCAGTTACTTCTGGGGTCAAGTCACGAGAACGATATAAATATTAGAGATTAATTCTGCTACAGGGAGTATATTTAGAAGTGGATCTCAGAACTCACCAAAGAGATGGGATGTGTTTTCAATTTTGTCCATGGTATCTGCAACAGAAAACATTATTCAAAAGCAAAGTAAATACTAAAAATACAGAAAAACAAAGTATTTGTTTAGAATGGGGTTTATGGATATAGATCGTATTTGTAACTCCTGAACTCAGAATAATATTACTTTCAAAAATCAAGTTTACCTCAAAATAATGTGTAACAAATTCATGGACATACATGTTTTTTATTTTAGGTGTTAAATCACTGAACTTTAAAATCTACTTATCACTGAGCAGAAAACAGAGACAAAAAAAAGAATCTGTCTCTTTAATTCTGACATTATCAAGCATCAGAAAAAGCAACACTGGCTTCCACATTCTTTCCTTTAAAAGGAAAGAAAAACCACATTGGCTCTGTTGGCCTACAAGTAATTGGATGCCTGCAACAAAGCATCAAGTTCACTACATTCAGAAAAATCAGGACAATCTCCCATTAGGAAAAAAAGGAAAGGGGGGAAAAAAAAAGAAAAAAAAAAGAAAAAAAATTTACTGAAGAGCTGACAAATTTGACCAGATCATAACTTCTGTTAAAAAGAAGCCATAGCTTCATTTCTTACTCTTATACTAGTATAATCCATGAGACATGACATACACAGCTTTAATTCACAAGGACAAAAAAGCAACTTCTTCCAGATACACATTTCCCACGGAGACCAGAGTCCCTTGGAAAGATGTTTTTGGAAACAGGAGAGGAACAAGAGGAAAAGGAATAGAAGTAATATCTCTTTTCTTATAGAGAATAATAAATAATTACAGTAGACTAATTACCATGAGCAAATACAAGCTTCTATCTCTACCCCTATTTCAGAATGTACAGGAATAAATTCTACTCAGAAATTAAAAGAAAAAAATATAAAAATCACTTCTTATTTTCACCACTTCCCTACGTGTTTCATAACATCACACAAGTTATTATTGCTGGTAGCATCATTTTCTCTAAAATCTTATCAGGCATTCATCATAATTTTCTATTACTAAGAAGCTGATCAAAAGTTTATGGAGACAGAACAGGAAAAAAAAAAAAAAAAAAAAAGAGGCTAATTACCATTCCAGCACAATAAAATACTGACCCTAATGGATGCTTTATTGCAGAAGACCTTGTTTATAGCAAGCCATGTCGGAAGATCCAGCATGTTCTGAAGCACCTCTTGATCCAGTTCTAAGTTGGTCAGCTGACCTTCTCCCTTTAACGTGCTCAGGTTGATCTTGTCAGGTGACAGATTTTTGGTGAACCTAAAACAAACATGCACTTTAAGTAAATGTATATAAAGCCACCAGAGCTGTCCCATATAAAGCTGACAATTCCCTTAAAGCAATGGGCTGTGGGGCTGGGGTGAGGAAATAATCTTACGTTCTTAGATACAGTTTCAGCTTGGAAAGAGAGAGTTATGTGGCATTCCACTGTCTCTTTAAATTTCTGCATCTCAATCAACTGCATTTACAAGTACATAAATGGAATTAAATATATTATAAGGTATCTTCTAATTTTTGTATCACCAAGAATAACAAATGCTTGATTCAAAGTATTTCATTATTTATTTCAAACTATATGAGGTAGAAATGAATCCGCTTCACTTCTTAGGTTTCCAAAAGGAGAAAAAGAAATATATCCCTAACCTCTAAAACATACACTGTCTGTCTCACAGCAAGCAAGTGTGCCTTAGATTCAGTCTGGAGGGGTAACAAAAATAATTCCTTTTAAATAGTACCTTGCTATATATAGTTACTGTTAAAATCTTGAGAAGTTTTATTTAAAATATTCACTAGGTTTAATCACAGATTTTAACAACGTAAATTAGAAATATACTACAGCACCACGTTACACATAATATATTGGATGAAGACTTGAAAGGTTAATCTGATATGCAAAAAAATACAGCTATTTAACCATTACATTTCAAAGGCACTATGATATAATAGAGCACTCTATGTGTCTCTGTTCACATTCTTGTAAGATAACTTGACATAAATCACGGGTACTTAACCCTCAAATCAACGGCTGCACCGTCATGTATACCACAGCTGAAGCATGAAACTTTTTCACAGTGAGGGTGACAAAGCCCTGGGACAGGCTGCCCAGGGAGGTGGTGGGGTCTCCTTCTCTGGAGATATTCAAGACCCATCTGGACGCCTATCTGAGTGATCTGTCCTAGGGAGCTGCTTTGGCAGGGGAGTTGGACCGATGATCTCTCGAGGTCCCTTCCAACCCCTACAATTCTGTGATTCTATGATTCTATTCCATGAGCTGTAACTCGCATTGTGCCATGGAAATTTGTTTCTCCTCACATTTCAGGTCTACTTTTACCAGATTAGGTAATAGAAAATACTACTACTGTTTGCACTACACTTTGGGACTTCTCTCACTGCAATCAGTGGGAAGAGAGCAAAGGGGTTTGTTTGTCTGTCCACAATGACTGAACATCGGCTAGAAGCAACACCCCAGGAGCTGCAGCTCAGACATTTCCTTCCCAGTCAAGAGACCCATTTCTGCCTGAACTACAAGGTCCTTATCAGGTCAGATACCATGGGGTGATAACGGAAGAAGGTGAAGAAGGTTGGCAAGCTTTCCCTCCTAACAGCCTCCAAGTGTGGCTTAAACCATGGCAGGTCTTTTCTCAGTCCCACTGTTCTGTTGTGCTCTTGTGATGGCAAGCTCTGGAAACGTGCTTACCTAGCCTGACAACACCCAAACGCCTTTTCTGCCAGACTTATGACACATTCAGCCAGACATCATAGGGAGTTTCATCACCTGACAATTTAATCATAAACACAAGCTCTCAAAGACCAAGACATCTGGGGGTGGCCAAGATGGACAGTGGAATAAGCTTGTTCAAAACTGAAAGTTAACACTTATTTTATTCTTTATTTTT
The DNA here is from genome assembly GCA_027925045.1 of Hypotaenidia okinawae. Taxonomy (NCBI): domain Eukaryota; kingdom Metazoa; phylum Chordata; class Aves; order Gruiformes; family Rallidae; genus Hypotaenidia; species Hypotaenidia okinawae. The sequence continues at coordinate 62,572,123 of BSDF01000001.1, read as the reverse complement.
TTACTACTCCAAGTCTGAAATTATTTGTGTAGTATTTGAAAACAGTGATAAACACATTGTTTATGACAAGCGTTGCTGTTGCTTCCATATTATTTCCATTATGCTTGAAAAGCAAAAGTTATCCAGAAGGAACGAGCTTTCATTTGTGAATAATATATTTTAATAATTCCAGTATTACAAGTCTTTTAAGATAATGCTATTGAAAAATATTTTCCCTTGACATCTAATGTACTTCTAAATGTTCCGTTTCAAAACATTATGAAGGGAATAAAGGACATCAGACTATTTAATTTTCTAGTTACCCTTCTTTGTTCCTTTTAACATGAAAGAACCATGAAAAGTGCTGAATAACCTGCAGTAAGTGCAAAATACAAACCTCATTATCTCAGAAATCATTCACAAATCTCATGCGACCTGGCTAATTCAATCGTATAGAAGAAAAAAACAGCTACCAAATGCTTTCAGTCCCAAAGTATCTCTCATGATCTCAACTTCTGAGATGAGGGTGAAGTTAAGAATCACAAATTACTGCTGTTTTAAAGCCACAGCAGATGCCAATATATTCTGCCATTACACAGAGCCTCCCAAGACTCATGCTCTGTGGGAGAAGCTCCCTCAGGGTTCCCTGTCACTATGTAACACAAGAAACATCACATACAACTTGGAGGCAGATCTAACCATCATCTTGGTCTCAACTGCAGGCACATGACAGTGGGACCCAGAAGATCTACATAAAGGGGTTTCCAAATTTCAGAGAGAAAGAGAACAAACCATCATTGAGGAGGAAAATGGGAACAGCAAAGGCAATCTTCAGTTACTTCTGACATCCTCCAAAGAGGCAAAACAGGAGCCAGTCCCTCACAACAAGCAACAGAAGGACAGGGAAAGCAGTCTTAACCCACCCATTGCTAGGTTTTGTGTTTTCTGGGTGGTGGTTGTTTTTTTTTTTCTTCTGAGACTGTTGCTTTGAATTTGTTACCTGTCCTGCACTCAGTGAAAGGAAAAATGCTCAGCACAGGCCTATATAAGAGGACCTCCACTAATAAGTCCACACTCTTAGTATCACGAGTCACAGAAAGAAACTTAACAGGTGAGTTTTGAGAAGATATTTCAGGTGTAGGCACCTCTAGCAGCAGATCTCTTCATTCCACTTCCATGCTTGGAATATAACTGCTGAGTGGATGCTGAAGAAACAGTGATGTTTCCCAAAAACCCGTAGTAACCTCATAATATGCAACCACCACATCTGCTTTGTCCAGAGCCAATTTTCCACTGAGGATGTCAACACTTCAGGTTTCTGCGCCAGTTCCCTCCTCCTTCTGAACTAAATTGTTCCATAGACTGAAGTTTTGTTGGTCTGTTTGACACCATTTTCAGCACTTTAGAACCATTTCATACTACCTGCTATAATAGGAAAAATTTTTAGTTTTATACAGCACCCAGCAGCCTCTAACTTAAAATATAAAAAAATCGATTGGCCTATTTGGGCAGCTAGCCCTGCAAAACACAATGTGATCATATCCATTAGTTCAGCTTTACAAGTACTCTGATCTTCATGCAGAAAATTAAAAGAAGAGCCAAACAACAATATTACTTTTAATTAAAAGTTAAAAATTTTTAAAAAGAACAAAAGAAAGCACCCTAGGGCAAAACAACTCTCCAAATGTTATTGTTCTAGGATCCTATGGTACATCAAACCGGGACATGCCCCAATGAGCCACAGTGCTTTGACTTTTCTTTCTGGTGTGCTTTGTATTCAGTCAAGGGAGACTTTGTGAGAAGATGTACCACAGACATACTGATGTGTGCCTAGTGCAAGTTCTAGTGAACTTGGTATAACCCTCATGACAAAGTCGGTACCCAGGCAGAACATGTGATTTAGTATTTTAACACTATTACCTTTTAATTTTATTATTAAATTGAATTCTAATATTATTCTAAATATTCTAGTGTTGGAAATGTTTTATTGATAGGCAAAATCAAAGAAGGCGGCAGCACGACTTTGGAGGATGACAAGTTATCTATCTAAAGAACTACTGCGTGTGTCTCAGGCAGTACCATAACCTGAATGCTTAATTAATAGCCTGGTGAGGTCTCTGAGTTCAAGCAGGTTTGTGATATGATTTTTTTTTTATGTAAAACAGACAGGAACTTTCCACAAAGTGAGCGTAGAATCGTGTAATTTTTAACACAGAGTAATTAGAAATCTTTTGATCACATCATGATGATTCACGATCTTTGATCTCGGAAAAACATTTGAAAATTCTCTATAAGCTTTTCATATAACTACTCAGAACTAACAAGGCCGCCAACTTCATGATACACATACATTCTTCCCCCTGACTTGGCACAAGCAAACAGTTCTCCCTTCCCAATTTACCACTTGGTTGTCACCCTGGTGATCATTCCTTTGAATGAGTTAATCACTCCTTGAAAACTGGGTCAAACTGGGATCAGAGGCACCCACAACAGGGCCATTTCCCTGCAAAACATCCCATGAACTCCTGACTGATGTTCCCTTTCTAGGGAAGGGCAAGAGGAGCAGAAATAAACAAGATGCTTAAGTTCACCAAAGCTTTCTGGTACACTGTTTTGCTGTGGCAGTAAGACATTACTGTTATTGAGGCAATACATACTTGGTTTGCTGATACCATAAGATAGTCTTAGCAAAACTGTTTTCATGGGTTTAGTTTCAATTTCATGAACTACCTTTTCTAAAAGCATACAATTTGAGGTGTGGCTTACTGTATTTCATAGCTTGAATTCCAATTTCATTTTAATGTTCAACTCTGAAATGTAGATTAACGCTATAAAATCTTTTACAGTGCAAGAATCCAGAAATATGAAAACACAAGACTATTATTAACTGCATATTACTATGCAGTTAGATAGATGGTTCAACTGTAACTTACAGAGTTAACTTCCAGCCTAAGAATTTAGTGAAAAGCCAAAAAGACTGCACGGTTAACAGCCCAGTAAGCGAGAATCACATGGAGAATACTAACTTACAACCACTGTATTTTGTCAGGACAACAGTTGTTCTCTCTCTAAAATAACTAAAACTCTACACAGAAGATGCATTTTTCCCCCCTTGCCCCAAATATTTATTTTCTGAAGTTTTGTTTGTGACATCTCAGGCTTGGAGTTCTAAATGGAGCACTCCACCGTGCTTGCAGAGAAGAGGACCAAGAAGTGAAACTAGGAACAAAAAACAACAAAAAAACCTCAGTAGGCCAGACAAGGGAAAACAGTTCTCTGAAAGCATAAGCTTGTGGTTTGTGTAATGAAAGCCACTGACCACATAAAGATTAGAGCAGGGTTCCACAAAGATTTGGCCAGAATACCAAGTTCATCAACAAAAACTCCAACCACTAGATTTAATAGAGAAATCACTAAGGGAAGTCTGGATTGCATTTGGACCTGGGATCCTCAGCTGTTCTGCACATCTACTGAATATACGATCTCTTCCACCTGGCTCTCCTGCTTCTTAAATAGAATTCCTTCAGCAATTTGACCCTACATGTATGCTCTACTCATGACTGACAGTTAAATCATAACATGGGCCGCATGATTTGCACATCATCTTGTTACGAACTAGAACTCCTTAAAAAGGCCTTTGGTTAAAAACAACAGACTCTGAAAAAGGGAAGCATGGCCTAACAGAGGCTGGTAATTTTATCAATAATAAAGCAGCAGAAATGGAACAGAAAGATGACTGGTTTTTTCCAGTTTCACCTGGCTGAACTACATTATTAGATGACTAAAGAACTCGATACAACTTCTGAAACAAGAAAAAGTCTTTTTTCAATTGTGCTTCTGAGGAAGATACTGGCTTCCCATGAGTCTAGTAACAGGGAGAAAGAGATCTATTATCATTCTGCTCACTCAGATGTTACAACTCCATGGTTAAATAGAAGAGGAACAGGACTAACTTTGCTAAACCTGCCATAGGAAAAAAAAAGCACTGAGATCACCAGTGTTTACTGTAACAAGCAAGTTCCTCTCATCCAGTGGAACACCACAAATCAAAACTGTTTTTCAGTAACTGGTTGGATCTGAAAAAAAAAAAAACCAAATCCAAAACCAAAATCTAAATCCCTCCCACTATTAAATAAGGAAAAAAAAAAAGTCACAGCAAATAGCATGCTGAAAGCAACAGCACAATTTCCCCTCTCATATTTTCTTTCCTGAAACCAGAGGAAGTATCAGTGTCTTAGGAACAAAACATCACCTGCAAATACTGAGTCCAGGAGCACTGCTATACTTTTCCCTGTGGCAGCACATCATCAGTTAAGCACCAAGAGGCTTAGACCTACTCAGACAGCAGCCAAGTCCTAGATGAGGAAAAACAGACTCCCTAGATCAAAACACAACACTACATACCAGTAAAATTAAGCACAGTAACATTCAGAAGAGTTCTCTGCATGTAGCATTCCCTTCTTGATCCCAGTATGAGAGGAAAAGAAAAGGTGAGACAGACACACAGTCATATAGGATTAAAGATTTAGCTGCTGTCATGTAAATGGCAGGCAGACTAAAGACAGGCTTTTGGCCTGCAACAAGTGATTGACCTGTATTGAAATAGTAAGGCACAAATGAAAATTTTGCATGGATATGATAGGTCAGCAGGAAAAAGGCATACACACAAAATAAACTTCCACAAAATATACTCATTTTAACCCTTCACACCTATGAACCAGACCAGAATCAAGCAACTGATACCTTCTCTTGGTACTTAAAAAAAACTTCAACCAAAAAGCACCACAAAAGCCACTACAAAGATTAAATACACAGCAAAGGCTTCAGGTTAGTAGAAATTGGTCAGGAGACTGCAGGAGCAGTGATATCTAATATGTCCAAAGGATATATAGGAATCCAGAATTTAATAATGCCCTAGAAAAAGTTGGTGAACTGTGAAGCAGCAGAAACCTTTGAGTGAATCTTGGCTGTTATAGGGATGTTCTAATTTTAATGTAGTCTAATAAGTAGTACTTCACTCAGCAAGAAAGCAGTAACTATGGTTTATGTAAGATTTGAAGTCAATTACTTTTAATTCCACAGGCTGAGTTAAAAAATGTTCTAATGTTGACAGGTAACACTGAAGTCATGTTATTAAGTCCCCTGAAAACTGACCTTCTGAGGAACCCAACACATCAGCAAATGGCTTTGCAACAACAGCTGAGTCATTGATGATGCAAGCTACTGGACATATGAAGATATAATTCATGGAAATGGCTGGGTTCTAAGTGAAAGATACTTTTCTAGAAAATAAAGCTGGAAGATAGGAGACCATTGATAAAAAACTGTCTGGGATACAAGAAGATTAAAGTAAAGATGTATAAAGAATGAATGGTAAGTAGTACTAAGTATCATCACAAAATAGTATGGCATGCCCTCTGCTTGGACTCTATACCCACTTCTGAAAATACTACAGTTAGGTTAGAAAGAGAGAAGACAAAAATATACATTAACACCAAAATACTGAGCACTGTGCAAAAAATTTAATTGGATGCTCATTTATCTTAATGTAAGAACAAAAACACACACAAATCTAAAAAAGAACACATTTAAAGTCAGTAAAAGGAAACACTCATTACAGAACCTTTTAATACCTGTGAAAACACCAGAATATAATACAATATCAAAATCCAAAGCTTGAAAGAAAAATATATTAAGGCACTTGTGGTAGGGTTTATAGGTAGAGGTAATACCTTTTATGCATAGGACTTAGTAGGATTAACCTGACACAGTCTGACACAAAGACTTAGGTTCTTTACTTAAGACTACTAGCAGTATATTAGGTTAAAAATACACACTTGTGAGAATAAATTTTAGTATTTCTGGGGGAAAAAAAGTTCACACAAAGAACAACATTCTCACAGTCTCCACTAGGAAGAAAGCATTGCTATAGCACTGTACAATCTCACCAGCACTGTTAGCAGCCACTGGGTAACCAGTAGGCAACTCTACAGCAGACTGTTTTGGTGGTCTGAGAGGCCGTCTTCCAGCTTTTACCTAGAAGTCATCAGTATCAGCAACATTGTATCCTGTGTGGGTTCCCAAATGCTCTGCAGTTTCCTCTCAAGAAGCCCCCATCAGCACATGAACTGCGAGGGCTATCATTCCTTCATTCTGTAAGTTATATGGAATCACAGGGGACTCCTCAGTAGTATCAGCAACTGCAGCAGCCACACATGCCACCAGAGTGTTCAAGCAAACCCCTCTCTACCTACAATACCTGACTGGCACCTTCTTATACCCTCCAACATCAATTTGTACAGGAGAAGGGTATCACCCATTTATTCATGGGCAATGTGGCCACCCCCATGAACACTTGCATGTTTTACTTAATCAGGCCTTGAACTTCTGTAGAATTGTCAGGGGGGTGTGTGGTGGCTGAAGGCAAGATGGAGAAGCCTGCACAGCCTATTGGATGTCCTGCATGGAGAGGATTTGCCTGATCTGCACAAGATGCTGTGCAGAAGGTGCTCACATGCTAACCCTCTGGAGCAGGACAGGGCATTCCCATTTGCACACCCAGCCTGAACCTGCTGCTCTCAGCTGGTCACAAGTTATAGCTCACTAGACAAGTCCAAACCCCTACCTACACCCCTACAGCCTCAGGTGGGACTTTTCAGGCTTCTGTCAGACCTGAACTACTGAACATCTGCCAGGCCTTCTGACTTACCACAGCCCAAAGACAGATCCCTCCTTTCCAGCCACATCATTAATTAGTACCCTGAACCAACAAGAAGTCCATACTTGTACAACACATCTGGTATGGTGTCACACCATCCCCTTTATCTCTCCCATCCTAGGAGGTAGGGTGCTGAGCAGTACATCTGTTTTGCTGATGCCTTCCAAATAACTGCTCCCATCTCATCACTAAGCAGAAGGGCTTCTGCATGGGCTCCAACTTCCGTTGGCTTCCTAAAGGCAGCTTGACACACTCATCCATTCGCTCTAAAACCCAGGCCCCACTTTCTCAAATACTGACATTCCTACCAACTGCCTTACTGGGGGAAGCTTTATATACTGTTGAGGTTATTTCTCTAAAAATACATACAGGAAATTATCTTCTTTCTATTTGGAAAACCTGTACTGGTTGCTCTTCAGGTACAGACAGAGCTGAAACAGCTGCTGTCATCAATGGCTATTACCTAATTATGTGTCACGCAGCAGATCCGTTCAGATATAACCAAGCACTGTGCATAAACAAGGAGCTTACACTGCAGAAGTGATGATCATCTTGCAAGAAAAACACTGCTCAAGTAATTCCTGTCTCAGACCTCACACAGACCAGCATTAGCTTTTCTATTCCATGAGCTTTTCCATGTATCATTTACGTGAGCCCACAGGAATGGTCAGCACCACCAACCTGTGTTCCAAACACGACAGTCCTGCACGCGACGGACCACTGAGCACAACATAAAATCCTTAACACACTAAAACGTATGTGGTAAGGTAGATGCCACCTCCATGTCGCAGGCAGCAAAAACAATACATCACACATTCTCAGAACTTGGTAACTGTTACATTCCAGAGAAAATACAGCTCTCAGGAACTAATGCAAAGAAAAGCCACTTGATGAAAAATAATTCTATACATTTTAAAGCAAGAAATAAGTGCAGTGTAAAAGCATTACAACATTAGCCTCTTTGGACAGTGCACTGTTTATTTACAGATATCTTTTTAAAGCTATCTGATCAGATCTCATAATAATATATTTTTAATAACATATTAAGGACTCAACAAACAAGTATTCCTTTACATAAGCTACATAAAAAGCTGCCTGATCCTTCAAATATCTATCAATACAGAGGTAATATACATCAAGTTATACAAAAGAATTAAGAAAGTGAAAACTATAAAGCAGCAAGTGTCAAATAGTCTAAAGGTGTTGGGAAACACCTGGAAAATTGCATTTAGAAGTTACACATAAAGGTTGGTTTGTTATGGGATTGCTGGTTTACTTCACAAACCAGTTTTGCAAATTTAGTTTAAGACTTAAAAAAACCATACACATTTTTTTTTCAGAATTACTAAGTTACAAAAACAAGCAGAAGAGAGAGAAAACCCAATTAACATTTTATAGAGCTCATTTCACTCCCAAACATGTATAAAAGCATACCACCTCTTACATTCACTCTAGAAAGGTGGGAGAGGGGAAGTTACCTGAGGACAAGGTATTCAGACAAAAGGCCCCTATTCCTGGTGAAAGCAAGTGGTCAGTTGCCACGGCTTCTGAGAAGCTTCTGGTACCCATTTTGGTAGTAAGGATATTCACAGCAAACCAATCTCCACCAGAGCCAGCTGGGATCGCTGCAGGGAACGGGACACAGGGGACACACAAGGGATCAAGTTCAAAGGGAAAAAGGAGTGATACAATAATGTAAGAGAGTTTTAGCTGAAGATAACTGCAGTTACAACAGTTTGTTACACATCATGACATTCTAGAATGAAAAAGGAAACAGAGCTGTGTAAAATGCTAGGTTCCCGTGAGAATATCCCTAGCAGTCTGATAATACAATACTGCAGCCGTGTTTAAGAGAACAGCTTACAGAGACAATTCTAATTGTGCAGAAAAGGTCCATATAATACAGCCAAGTCGCTTCAGAGATACTCAGAGAGTACATTTGGAATGTGAGAAGGAAGATTACCCAGAGATACAGAGTAAGAGGTTTTTATTTTGTATTGAAATGGGAGCCAACTTTCCAGGTCTGTTCTGCCTAGCCTGAGATTTCTCAGCCCACGTTATTTGTTCCTATTCACAGTATGTCGACTTCACCTATTTAAAATTCACAGTCAAGAAACAGATCTAAGAGACCAGGACTTTTTGGATTTGTCTCTGGGGCAGTGCAAGAGTCCTTTATGTATTTGACATTCTGATTTTGCAGACTATAAGGTTTTAGTATACTAAAAATTTGGGGGTGGGGGTGGTGTTTGGGGCTTTTTGGGGGGATGGTTGTTGTTGTTAATGGTCTTCACTCTGAAAAGCTGCCTCAACCTAAACACAGTTTATTCCTATACTTTTACTCTTCTGGGTACCATAAAATCCAAGCATTTGGATAGTGCCCTTGATAGGCAGTTCATTGGGATACTTGAACAATGTTAAAGAGATTGATCACTAAAGTGAATTACAGATACCTAGTTATAAATTGTTCATTTTTTTTCCCTCAGGTTTACCTCTGCAATGGGAGCAACTACAACAGGATAACTGCTCCAGAAGTAACCATGTATCTTCCAGTCTCGGGGCGGGGGGTGGGGGGGCAGCTGCATCCCAAGGTTGCCTCCTTGGGAATCAGATATAGGGGCAGCCAACTTTTGAGAAATTAAAAGCAGTGATATTCTCAAGCTGTATGGCAAACTGCACAGCAGAACTTCACAAAATCAGTGCTGAGGGCGTTCTTCACACCGCAAGGCTCCTACATCCATGCAGGGGAGCCTGGAACTACTAAAAGCCAAGGCTTGATTTGGAGTTCTGTTCTTACTTTCCTCTCCTGTTTCTTCTCATGAGAAGACAAAAGAAGAGAAGAGAATTATGAGATGTGAACCCTGGTCAGCACCAGCTCCACAAAGGTGTACAGAAGAATTCTCGTGGGAGGTCCCAGATTGAGAAACCTGGGTTCCCTGACAAACAGCCAAAAACTAGGTATGTTGTGTAACTATTTGTCAGCAATTATTCTCATGATTTGAAAAAAATAATAATCTATGAAACAAACCATTTTGTGTAAGCCTTTATAATTCCATTAATGTTTTATCAGAAGTTATCTGATCTCCTTTGCCCAATCTGCTTGTTAAGAAAGTAGAACACAAAACAAAATACACTTTAGCAAGCACTTCTGAATCTGGAAGTTACTTAGCACATATTTTTATACCCCTTTAGTATTAAAATCAAACAAAAACCCACATCAAGGCTTTAGCAGAAGAAATATCAATGAAAAAAACCCCAAAACCCAAAACATAACTTTGGGCTTTGTTTTGATTCTTACATACTCCATAATCATTTAACATTAGACACAATTTTATTCCTCACAGGCTTTATATAAATACCATTTTTCCTGAGAATGCTTCACACTAACCTATCAGCTACTTGAACACAAAGTAATCTTCAACATCACACTCATTCTGAAAATTATTGCCCAGCAAAACTATTTGAGAATCACCTAAAGAAAACAGTAACACACTATACTAGTAAAACGCTGCTAATTCCTGTTGACTCTACAAACACATTAATTTTTATTGTGTCTGACCTCAACTAAGAAAGCTCCAGCAGAACTTCAACTGTACAAATAAAACGTCTGCAGAATCAGCACAGAATGCATTGGGTTGGAAGGGACCTTTAAAGGACATCTAGTCCACCCCAATGCAGTGAGCAGGGGCACCTTTAACTAGATCAGGTCCCCCAGAGCCCCATCAAGCCTGGCCTTGAATAGGCCCCAGTGATGAGGCCTCCACCGCCTCTCTGGGCAACCTGCTCCAGTGTCTCACCACCCATATGGAGTGAAAATCTTCTTCCTAATGTCCAATCTAAACTTATCCTGCTCTAGTTTAAAACCCTTGCCTCTCATCCTATCACTGCATACCCTTGCAATCCCGATTTATAACACATTTTCAAAAGTAACGTAAACTAAACTGAAAACTGGAAGTCCAATTGTGAATTGATTTTATTAATCCAAATGCTACTGAAAGAGCCTTAAGTGGTCTTTCTGAGATGTAACACGGGGTTTAATATTAAATCTTAATAAATGTAACATTTAAGAATTCTACCAGCAAATACATTATCCCTGGTTTATCTCCAAAATACTATCAGAATTTCATAAAGCTTTGCACCAATTCCATTTTGGCCTTTTGGAAGATGTTCCATTACAGCAGCTTAAAATGCATGAAGCTATTAAAATAATAGAAGAAAGTGAAAAGGGTCTTTATTTTATTTTTCTTGGGAAAAAAAATATTGATTCCTTTATGCTCATCAGAATACTACCAACAATCACACAGACAAAACTGTTGGCATGAAGTTTCCACTTAAACACAAAAAGCACTGAATTTCAAACATAAGGGAGTTTAAGAAATACGGGTTTATAGTGAAATTTTGAACTGCTCTTTCTCCTTGTTATCTTAGAATCATAGAATGGTCTGGGTTGGAAAGGACCCCAAGGATCATAGAGCTCCAACTCCCCTGCCACAGGCAGGGACACCAACCTCAGGCCTGGATCTACACAAGGTTGCCCAGGGCCCCATCCAAACTGGCCTTGAACACCTCCAGGGACGGGGCATCTACCATCTCTCTGGGCAGCCTGTTCCAGCACCTCACCACTCTCTGTGTAAAAAACTTCCCCCTAATATCTAATCTAAACCTTCCTTCCTGCCATCTCAAGAAGTTCTGCTTTACTACTGTCCTTTTCCAGACTCATTTTTTTCACTAGCTGCAGGCCTTTGTTTCAGACAGACAATACTCTAACAAAGTGTTCAGATTAAACACAGGTTCATTCAGAACAATGTAGATTGTTGCATCTACACTGTATTTTGCTGTCTTCCTCACATAATACACACGCCAATAGAGTCACAGAGAAGCACTCCATCAAATCTTCAGTACAAGCAAAGAGAGAAGGTGTTTTATGCTTATTCTAGGAAGAGTTCACGCTGTGTTCTTTAGCTGGCTAAAAGAATTGCGTAACTTTCACAAAACTAAAGTGACACAGAAGAGAAACAAACAAAACTGAAAATAAAAATTCTACCTTTATTTCCCCCAGGAGTTTCAAAATTCAACAAAACAATTTGGGTCATTTCATTACAGGAAGGAAGAGCCCATTCTGGCCAAAGGTGTTTCATTAGTAAATCCTAAAAGGTGTCATCTCACATCTTTTGAAATGGGAATATCCCTCACTGAATAGGCTCTTCTTACTGGTAAAAAAGCAGGGTGATACGTACATCAAGTATTTTGGTAGGACATGTATCAGTGAAGTCGTATCAGATGATGTAGGGTATGAGTGTTTGCAGCAGGATCAGTCTGTCCTGATACCTATACACTTAGTATTTTGCTATTCTTTGTGAAACCAATCTTCATACGCCTTTGAAAATTATCTCCCAACGAGGAGGTGATTTTAAAAAGTCACAAAATTTACTGCAAGTTTCTTCTATTGAAATCTTAATATTTTCATATCTTTTGCTTCAGGTGAGCAAGGAAGCAAAGAAGGTCTAAGGTCATGCAGAATATTAACTAATGACACCAACCGAAAACAATCTGGGTTTCGGCCACACCGAACACTTCTAAACCTCTTACTGTTTTCTTGTTGAAAATAACAAATAAAGTTCAAACAAAGAATGGAATTTTTTTTTTAAGTTGAAATGTGTAATCATCGGTAAACACTAGAGTTAATATCTACTTGAAATGAAGAATGTCATATTCAGTAGGGCTACTTAATGTAAAGATTGTAAGCTTTTCTTCATGCTTTTTAGACTTACTTTGATAAAGAAAATTGTTTCACAGAAAGGCAGGAATATCGCATATATTTACACAGAAGACTTAGACCACTGAAAGGGTCAACTAGATTCCCAACTAGAAAGGAAATACCAGTCCAAGATACCAAAAGCCAAAACCAAAAAACACCTGGAAAAAAGAACAAAAAAAATAGTCTTTTATAAGTCTGTGTCAGTTAATACCCAATGTCTGCCAGTATCTTGGATCCAAACAACTCAAGATTCAAAGCCCTGTGGTGGAAATGATACCCTTGTAACCACAGACTGTAGACGATCACTATTCTGAAGTGCATAGTGCAATCTAGATCCCTACTGGAAACCTTTAACACCACTGTCTTACACACTTGGCTACAGTCTGAGGAGAAAGAAGAAACGCTGACGGGTATCTGCTACTATCTGAGCAGAGCACAGAAAACCTTGCAATAAAACGTGCTGTTCAACAAGAAATCTCTCCCCCATAACAACATGTAACAGCACATATGAAGATTCAACACAGGTTTCAGTTCAAGGGGAAGACCTTGACAGTAAGAGTAAGCGAGCCCAGCACTACACAGAAGACTGCTAGGCACAATTTTTCATTCCTACCTCTGTAAAGGACAGTGCCAGTGTCCAGATACTTCTTTCTTTTTAGGGCATGTACGTTATGAAATAAAGACACTCCACCATCCACATTCACAACACCCGGACCTAAATCAACATGGAGCTGACAAAAATTCAAGCCTCCAAATGAAAAATTCATCTCTTCAGCTTAGCAGACAGCATTGAGTTTCATATCTTATGTCAAGCACCAAATTATCTGAAAAGCCCTCCTCATTGTCTTCTACAGCCCTGGGGGAGAGCAGCATACATTGAAGACAAAGAACATAGCTTATATTTTTAAAGTCTTTAAAAGACTCTGAGAAAGCAGAAAACTCATCACCAGATCCTGGCATAAGACACTGATTTGTTACAAGCTGAGTAAGTTCTACCACCTTCACTGTTCTTAAGCTATAAAATATCAGCAAAAAACCCACACTTTTATAAAGGTACAAAGTCATTGATACCAAAACTGTTCCAAAATGCAGTTTGGGTCTTCCTCTTCTTCTGATGCCTTAAAGATTCTTACCTATGTAAAAATTTTCCCTAGCTAACAAATGTAGAACAATAAGGCTCCTTCACAACACCCATGTCCACATCACTTCCTCAAAAAGCACTGTAAACTGCTAGAGGTAAACTACCCTGCTGAATGACACAGTGCTCTTAAATGTGCATATAACCATGACAAGTATCTAGATAGAAAGCTGAAAATTACTAACACATGAGTAAGAGACATTGCAGCAATCTTCATGACAATTATGGCTAAATCAGTGATGATTTGGAGGAGCTGGACAAAGCAACCTCGAGAGATCCCTTCCAGCCTCAACCATTCTGAGATGCCATGATTTGTGGCAAACAAGAAAGTACTTCTGTGTAACTGAAGGTACAATTTCATATCTTCTATTTGTTCCTTGAAGTACGTATTAGATTTGGCTTTGTTCAAACATAAAGAGAAATAGAAATCATCAAAAATCAAAGTAAATCAAGATAATAGGATAATTCTTTCCCCTCTTCCTTTACGTATATATAGACTTCTTCCAATACACTTTAATCCTGCCACTAACACCCACTGATGCCAAACAGGCATCAGTTTTGAGGAACTATGAAAACTGCAGAACAGGAACCAATATTGTAATAGAGTGTAAAGTAAAAGTGTTCTTTGGCACCCAGAGTATTACAGGAAATTCCTTATGTATTTGGCTCCACAGTGAAATAAAAGAGTGTGAGAAGCCTACCTTAATCATGTTCTTATAGGACATAATAAAGGATATCCTGAAATAAACAATGATGTTATCATTTTTGTTAAAAACTCAAGTGCCTGAAATTTAAAAAGCCACCAGATTTACAGGTGCTTGTGTCACCTGAATTCTGTTTTCTTGTGCAACCAACTTCTGCAAGCGCTGAAACATCAGTTCTGCAGGGAGAAAAGATACTATCTGGTCGTGTGAATAAGACCACCAATAATAAGGGGCTTAACAATAATACTGTTTATATTTTAGGTAGCAAAACTTACTCTTTTAATGTCAACATAGTGTGGATTGTGAGAGTCAACTTGCAAACCTCAGATTGTTAGATATATCCCGTAAGCTTTTCTAAAATTATGAAACTTGTCACAATCATAATGTAGTCTTGTTGAAAAAGCATCATCACACCACACAAGAAAGCAAACACAACATTATCAACATTAAAGAGTACTTCATACTAAGCTAGTCAGCAGTTTATTTGATAAACTAGACCATAAGCAGCTCATGTTATTCATGCCCAGTTCCCAGGCACATTTTAGACTTTAACCTGTAGCACAGCAACTACACCTCACTCCTTCCACGCAGCTTGCTAAAGAGCACTGTAGGAAGTGAGCTGTATCAGTCAATTAAGTCCTGTGATTACATACACATTTCTGATTAGAATACTGACTCAAGGCTGATGACATCTTCGTCTTCCATTTGCATTGGCACAGTGATCAGTTATTTTCATGTGCTGACAAAATTTCTGTACCAGCATTTACAGCTACGAAACTCATGAGTGGGGTAAAGGAGAAAAATTATTCTACTATGGCTTCATACATCATCTTTAGCGATCACGTATCAAAAGATTTGGAATGAGAATTGTGTTTTCCCTGCGCATTGTCAGATGACAACTCATCATTTATTTTTGTTTGACTTTTCTCTATTTATTAGCACTGATGAAAATAAACACCTTTCAGAAATACCATACAAAAACAGAACAAAAACATTTTGAAAAAAATAAGCAAATAAGGGACCAATACTTCAGGTTATATTTTTTAATTTATAAAATTAAGCTCTGAGGTGTAACGATGCTGTGGTACCATGACAGACCAAGTACCTATTAGGTTTTTCTCTCTTTAGAAAATGGGAGATTTAATGTAATGTGGCTTTTTAAAATTGTCTCAATCTGACCGTGTGCTTTCTGCAGGGCTTTTCCATCTTTCAAGCACACGGTACTGACAGCTACACAATTTTGCAGTAGGGCTTTTTTTGCTTTACCCCACGAGGCACATTACAACTCATTTCATCCCTTTGCGTGCACCGGAACGCATCTCTTTTGTTACCCGGTCTCACCTGCGTTTGCAAGAGCTCAAGTATCTCGACCAGACCTGCCAGGCCACACGCCCCACTCCCACACCCCAGCCAGGGAGCGACCGGGGTCCGCTCGTGTAAATACACACGCACCCGCCTTTGAATTGCGACGAGGTTTGGGGGTTCCCGTCTCTTCCACTCTCCCCCTCACCCCCGTACGCGGGCTGCCCTGGGGAGCGCCCCACTTGCCCCGACAGCGCTTCCCGCCGAGGGGCTGGGCCGTCGCTTCTCGGTGGCCGCGTGCCCGCGGCCACAGCAGACCCGGCTCGGCGTCGTGCTGCGGGGGTGGGCACCGTCTGCCCGGCGGGGAGGCGACCGGAGCCCAGCGGTGACTCACTCGGTGACTCCTTTCTGCGCCAGGCAGACCGAACCCCCTCCTCGACTCGGGCGGGCGCCTGCACGCCCCCCGCGACGGCTGGCACCGAGCAGGGGGCGAGGGGCCGTTTAAACAGCTGTCACGGCGGGACAGACCTTCGCAAGACCCTCACAAGGCCGCCCCCAAGTCACCCCGAGGAGGCGACTCCAGAATGAAGCCTCGTTCCTCCGCCCGGCGCCAGGCCCTGGGGACTGCTATTCGCCCGGGGCGCGGGGCCGGGAGCTGCCGCCTCCACCCGCACACTCCTCAGCCTTCCCGGGGCACAGCGTCCCACTGACCTGGAGAGATGCTTCAGGATCTGTTTCTTGATAATCCCCGCCATGGTGTCTGCTGGCCCGCGCCCCTCACGACGACCGGCCGGGACTGAGGACGCGCCTCATCCCTCCGCCTCCCCCTGCCCGAGACGGGGGGACTGCTGGAAGCGGCACCCCTGCCTCTGCTCACCCTTACTCGACGCTCGCCGCCATCTTGGCTGCAGCATCACCTAGTGACAGGGGGCGGGGGCGGCAACGAGGCGGGGAGACCAGAGCCGGAGCCACCGCCCCGCGCGGGGAGCGACAGCCCCGGGCAGTCAGAGGCGTGGAAGGGACGCCTCCTCCCCTCAGATTGCAGGGCAGCTGCAGGGGTCCGCCTTGACTGGCGCCGCAGACCCCCCTCAGTGCCCACAGCCCCTGCCCGCCCCAGTCTGCGCCGACCGCCTTTTCTCCGCTTTCTGTGCCAGCCGCTGCTTTCCTCCCTCTTCGGTCTTCCAGTCTCCAAAACTCTGACATCATCTGTCCCCTCCTGTGGAGTATATCCCCTGTGGGCCCGGCCTCTCACCGCCCCAATTTTATTGAGAATCTGTAATAAATTGCCGCTAAGAGGTGTTGTGTGTAACAAAGACAACAACAAAAATGGACTTAGTAGGTAGCATGAATTCCTATTGATAAAATGTGTATTATCTACCTGCATTAGCACTTGGTGTTAATACTTGCACTTCATGCTCTTCCCCAGTGTCAGAGCTGCAAGCAACTGGCAGAGCTTGTTCACAAAAGCAACACTAAGTTACTTTAAGTCTTTCAGATAAACTCCATTGTTCTAGCTCCATTCTAATACATTCACCTTGATTAAACAGTTATCAGATAAATTGAGGCAGTTATCCTTTTAATACTACTTCTATATAGGCAAATTTCATTTCCAGCTACAAAAAGCATTCCTATAATTTTTCCCATTTGTGATACTGAAAATCATTCCAAAGTCATGCACCAAGCAAGCCAACAACCCCAGATGCACCAAATTCAACCCTGCCAGCTGTCCCTCCAGAGGAAGGTAGAAGAGCAGCTCAGGCAACCAGCCCAGCCCAAAGAGCCACACACCTTCCCCTGGGCCTGAGCCAGGATGGCTACTGCTCCTATACCATCGCACAGAACAAACAAGGCCAGATAAAAAGCAGAAAAGCTTGCTGACAGAAACATAAGAACATGTGAGTAGACTGATATGTATATGGACTTTGATTTCTCAGCAATTATTCAAATTCCCAGACTCATGTAATCAGGTTGTTCTCCAGGTGCTCACATTTCACTGGGTATGTGTGCTAACTATAAGGCCTAGTGATTATTTTAATTTGGAGAGAACAGCCACTCATGTTATAGCAACATTTCCCAGTCAATCAAAAATAAATGCCTTGTAATAGTTTTGTTCCTCCAGTAAGCCTCTTCTCTGAGCGTCTTTTCATTCAGAAAAGGTATTTTTAACTATTTAGGTGGTAGGTAACCAAATATCCTAAAGAGCAGTATTAACTGAAAACATTAAAAAACAATGGTAAAACTAACAAGATTTTCAGATACCATCTCTCTATGAAGTGTGACTTGCTGGCTCTAGAAGATTGTCTGGAGCTGCTGAGGAAAGACTTTTCAGAGCATTATCTTTTCAGGTACTGTTTTCTTTGCTTCTCATATGTGTAACAGGTTAATAATTTATGTGCAGTGAACCAAAACCCCAAGGACTTTTAGTCAGATCTATGAAACTGTAACAGATGAAAAAATAGGTCAGGAGATGAACATTTTCAATTGATTTTTCCAGGCATTTAGAAATCAGTCAGTTGTGTAATACTGACCTCATTATATTCTTCAGAGAGATTTATAAAGTGGGAATGAGCTGTGTATGAAGCTAACACTTTTATTCCTGTTTTAAGATCAATTGTCTCAACTAGAAAAAAAATTCTACCAGTATCTTGGAGAAATAATGATGGATCAGTCCCTCACCAAGAAAGAAAATACAAGGGGCAAGGCAAGCAGGATCCCTGCTGTGTGTTCCCTTTCATGTGTCCCACAAGTGTAGCTCTGGCAGAAAAGAGAAAGTCCAGAGTCTCTTCACTGGTGTCACAACTGGAAACCAGAAACATTCCTGTCTGGCAGGGTTGATCAGAATCATGACCTCATCTCGGTCATCTCAGATGAAGGGAGGAAAGTGCACAGATTAACACCCCACCCCAAGGAGTTAGAAGGACATACAGTAAGGAGCTCAGCTTATCCCTTGGTTCATGCTGAGTATCTGACATTTCTTTTCGGAGTCCGACACAAATTAATATCAGGATGTACCCAGACTATATTTATTCAGAC
The DNA here is from genome assembly GCA_027925045.1 of Hypotaenidia okinawae. Lineage (NCBI taxonomy): Eukaryota > Metazoa > Chordata > Aves > Gruiformes > Rallidae > Hypotaenidia > Hypotaenidia okinawae. The sequence continues at coordinate 62,553,494 of BSDF01000001.1, read as the reverse complement.
TTCAGACTGATTCTCCAAATCACAGCCCCATGTTAGCAGGCAGATTAATTTCTACTAGCATGTTCATGCTAATTAGAGGGCTGCTGTGTGAAAATAGGACTTCATATGAAGTCCCAAAGACCGACTCCTGATCTGAACAGAAGAAGGGAACCATTTACGAAGAAAATTGTGAGAATGTCATCAGCTGTCACCTCTGATATGGTAACTGCGAAGAAGAAATAATGGCTTAGCGTTCCTGACTACTTTGCACTTAGAAACATGGCTATGTAGGATTTCTTCATCTAGCAACTAAGACTCTGTGCTCTTGGTTTACCAAAATGACTCCCCACTCAGTAAGGAAAAACTGTGTCACAGCATAAGAAAAGAATGGGTGGCTATAGTGGCTGACCATATGTGGTGGTTTAGGTCTGGCTGCAGGCCAGATGCCTATCGAAGTCGGCCTATCACTCCCCTTTTTAGTTGGACAGGGGAGAAAATATATATTGCGAGGCTCAGGAGTCAAGGACAGGGAGAGATCATTCCGTAATCAATGGCATGGGCAAAACAGACTCAACACAGAGTGAAGGAAAGAAAACTCCCTAATTTATTACACTACACTACACACATAGTGACACCAGAGTCGGATAATGAGAAGCATGACCTTAAAGCACCTTCCCTCCCACCCCTCGCTTCTTAGCAGACTTCACTCTAGTCATGATTTCGCTCCCTTCTTCCCCTGCATAGTGGCACAGGGAGAGAGAGGCAGGGACTGGGGAAATGGGGGCTTCGGTCAGTTCCTTGCAAGTTGGTTTCCTTCTTGGCCAGGGGGGCATTCATTCCACACACCCTTCCCCTGATGCACTGTGGGGTCCCACCCATGGGAGACAGTCCTTCACAAACTTCTCCAACCTGAGTCCTTTCCCACAGGGCTTCAGCTCTTCATCAGCTGCCCCAGCATGGGTCACTGCTATGGCAGGCAGTAATAAATCACAATGTCTCTCAGTCCCAGTCCTCCACTGGGTCACCAGCAAACCTGCTCTGGCACAAATCTCTCCCTTGCTCATCTCTGTGGCTCTGTCTCTCTCCATGGGCTGCAAGTGCTGGCAGCGCCTTGCTCCAACACGGGTCACAGCATCTCCTGTATGTCTCCACCTGCTCCACCCAGCGCAGGCCTCTCCACGGGCTGCAGGTGGGGTCTTGGCCTTTTCCGTGGGCTATGGGGGGGACACCCACTACACCATGGGTTTCTCCACAGGCTGCTGGGGCATCTTTCTCTCCGGCACCTCCTCCATCCTCTCCCTGGCCTTGGTGTCTGCTCAGCTCATTACATCTTCTCACTCCCTTCTCCAGTGGCAAAATGCAGCTGCTTGCAGGTTTTTTTCTCCTGTATGTGATTCACAGAGGTGCTGTGACCATTGGCTCAGCCCTGGTCAGCAGCAACTCTGGCCTTGAATCAGCCGATGTTTACTCTCTGGGGCCTGCAGAGAGCTTCTAGCTGCTTCTTACAGCAGCCATTTCTGCAGCTCCCTATTATCTACCAGTACCCAGCTACACAAAACTGCGACATCATCCCATTTATTGCCATGGGTCCCATTAATCTGGGTCCTGCTGATCTGGAGCCTCACCCACCAACTTTCTATCTTGACTTTAGACCTGCCCAGTCACCATAGACCTGCCTGGTGATCCCTGGGCTATGTCTGGCCCTGGTTCACACCACCAGGACAAGATCCCAACCTTGAGTTGAGGATTGACTTCTGTGTTTGACCTTGGACCTGCTTCATCATCATACACTGCGCAAGGATCGGAGCTCTAGGTTGCTGTGTCCCTGGCTGCCTGCCCAGCTCTCTAGCTTGGGGTGGTGAGACAGGCCCTCGCTGGCAAGATCCCGCCCTCCTGACCACAGTATATGCCCCAGCTCCTCGCTTCTCTCCATTACGGAGCAGCTGGCATTCACCTCACTAACAAGGAATCCCGCTTGTGAGCATATCCGGGATACTGAAATTATCTCAAAGAAGAATTTTGGCTTTTATTTACCACAGGTAATTTCTAAGGCCTATTTGCAAAGCATTTCAATTCAATACAAGACCCAAGAACCCAAGCGTGCACAGTTTCCCATCAGGCACTCATTTCATCCACCAGTCTGCCCTTCACCATCATCCAGATAAAGAAAGGTACCTAGATAAAGGTGCGTGGGGTTCAGTTTATGGATGCTAACAGCAGGATAATGCCCGTGCCAGGGTCAAAGAATGGCATAACTTCTTTCTCAAAGATAACTTTCTTTGGATACTCTAAACCAGCTTCAAATAAAGTAGTTGGCACAGTTCAATCATTTTGTGGCTGCACCTCCCCGCAGAGCAGAGAAAATAAGCAGCAGGGAGTGCAGATTGAGTTTGACTTTTCATGTGGTCATGCAGATTCCTGAACTGTAAAAACTGGAATGGAGTTGAGAGAAAAAAACCGTAACTATAGCCCAAGTGACTTCAGAAACACAAACCTCACAGAATTAACAAAAAAAATGTCATTTTTCTGCCTGTAATGGTCTGTCTTCAAACACAGACACAGGAGGCTTAAGCAGTCTGGCAGACCATTACACAAAGGTCAACAGTATCACAAAGTATCAATTCTAAGCTATTGCAGGGGGTGGATGTATGAGGTTTGCTGCCATGTGGAGATTTTAAAGTCAGATTTATGTGTCCTTGGTATGTTTCTGACTTTGTTAGGTTCGCTACCGAAACCAACAAGAAGTATTATCAGAAGTCTCATTGCAATATATGGGTGAATATGTAAAGAAACTCAGTATTTACAAGTTGCCTTCAGTCAGCAATGACAGTAAATATACTAACTTTAGCTCCCAGAGATTTTAAACATTTATGTATATCAACCACTACACACTAATCTAACTGAACTGTTAAGAGCCTGGCAATTGTCCTGAAGGTACTAAAAAAAAACCCCAACGAACCTCTAAATTCTATATACAAGGCATTAAAGTCATTAAATGATAACTGATGAAATCTCATAGAGCTGAAAATGGTATCTAGAAGAAAAAAAAATCAACTTCTGGCTTTTGTCTTTGGAATTGAATAAAATGAAAGTTAGCAGTTGCTATAATGACTTCTTTTGTGTCTAAATTGTTCTAAGACCTTTATAATATTAAAAAATGGACAAAGCAACAATTATGTGATCTTAAAGACTGTATTGTGTGTTTCACTGTAGTACCCTAAATAACTAAAGCGTTTATCAAAATTGTCTGGTTTGGGTTTGGGGTTTTCATTATAAAACCAAAATTTACTATTGCTATACCTGTTGGTGAGCAAACAACCAACACTTGAAGGTGTTCTTTAAAAGAAACAGAAGCTCCTGAACTGCAAAAACCCCCACGCTTTTGATATTCCTGTGACCTGTCCTCAGGAACCAAAGAATGTATCTGCTAGAGCAGGGATTAAGGATGCTGTTCTTAAGATAGTGACAGCAGATAAAGAGGATTGGTCTAAAATCAGATTGCTGTGTATTCTGTTGAATATCCTGGCTCATGGAAAGATATTTGGTATTTGTTAGGGTAAAGAGTCATCACAGAGAGCAGCAGTTACTAAGTTCTGATATTTCCAGGGAAGCCAATTACATATGGATACAAAATTGTAATGCACTTTCTATTTTCTTGGGTAACAACAAAAATACTAGTTATGGTAAGTAAAACATATAAATAAATCAAAGTTCACCTTAAAGACAAGTGCAACATCCTGCACCTGAGAGGACATACCCTAGGAGCCCAGGTAGGGCAGGCTGGGATCTGTGTGGCGGGGAAGCAGCCTTGCTGAAGGGGACCTAGGGGTCCTGGTTGACAGCAAGCCGAACATGAGTCAGCAGTGTACTGCTGCAGCAAGGAGCGCAAATTGGATCCTGGGCTGCATCCACAGAGGCATTACTGGCAGAGACAAAGGTGTGATCATCCCAGTCAGCTCAGCGCTTGTCAGGCCACACCTATGTCCGGTTCTGGTCTCCATATTCACTGAAGCTGTGGATAGCCTGCACAGGGTTCAAATGCAGGCCATGCAGTTGGTCAGAGGGCTGGAGAACCTACCCTGTGAGGAAAGACTGAAGGAGTCTTTTAAAGACTACAAAAGCATGTAGTCATAGGACAAGGGGTAGTGTATTTACCCTTAAAGAGGACATTTAGATCAGATATAAGGAAAAAATTCTTCCCTGTGAGGATGGTGGTGCCCTGGCACTGGTTGCCCAGAGAAGCTGTGGCTGCCCCCTCCCTGACAGTGTTCAAGGCCAGGATGGATGGGGCTTTGGGCAACCTGGTTTAGTGGAGGGTGTTTCTGCCCACAGGATGATCTCTGAGGCCTCTTCCAATCCAAACTATTCTATGATTCTATGACCAAGTTAGATCTTCTCTCCCTCAGGAAGGGTCAGGATAGACCTTATCAAAGTATTCCAGTGCTTGAAGAGTGGCTACAATGAGCATGGAGGCTCTCTCTTCACAACAAGGCAAGGGGCAACAGGTCTAAGCTGCACCACTAGACATTTCATCTTACTACAAGGAACTATTTTACAGTGACAACAGTCAGTCACTGGAACAACCTCCACAGGAAAGTAGTAGTGGTCCTCATCACTGGAGGTTTTCAAGATAGCATTGGACAGGGTGCTAGACCGTATCCTCCTGCTCCTTTTCCCACAGAAGGCTGGCCAAGGTGCTTTTTGGGCTGTTGCATGGCTCTGTGATTCTATAACGGCGTGTAGTATTTGACAGAGACTTCATTAAAACAACGGCAGGTCATGACAGCAAATACCATTAGCACTGGTTCTGTGCTATTTATCATAGAAGAGGGATAACGACAGCATACTTAGAGCAACAGCAAAAGAATGACGGTGGAATTCAAAGCCGCCTCAGTCCCTAACATTCTTACAGTGAAGAGGCCCGAGTTGCACGAGTAGTTCTCTCACAGTGACTGGCACCCGACGCACTGAACTACCAGGGACACCCGTGACGCGCCCCGCGGGCTCGGCGGGGGGAGGGGCTGCAACATCAAACACGCCGGAGATACGCTCTCGCGTTACCAGCCCCGCGCCCGCTGCAGCCGTCCCGCCTCGCCGCCCTGGGCCGCGGAGGAGCGGCAGCGCCGCCTCCGCTAAGGGGAGGGGCTGTGGGCGACAGCTTCCGGGTCAAGCCCGACCAATAGACTGCGTGCGTTCAGGCGCGTCCTCAGCACCACGTGACCGGCGAGCGTCTCGCGCCAGAGGCGAGCGGGCTGGCGGAGGTGGTTCTCGCGGCATTCCTGCGTCCCATCAGGCAACGCGCGAGCGCTGCTCCTCCGCTCTATGGTAACCATAGAGATCCACGGCGGTGGCGGATCAATACTGGGACGGCGGCGGCCGTGGCGCCGTGGGGAACATGGCGACGCTGGTGCTGGATAACGGCGCCTACAACGCCAAGATCGGCTACAGCCACGCGAACGTCAGGTGAGGGCCCAGGAGGGGTGGGGGCGGCCGTCCTATTAACGCTCCGCCGGCACTCGCGCGGCGCACCGGCCCTCCTGCTGCTCCCCGCGGGCGCTTGGGTGGGCAGGAGGCTGCTGCTCTTGTCCCTCGGCCCTTTACCGGCGGGCGGGCCACCACTGCGCCTGCGCTCTGCTCCGACAGGCCTAGTCTGGCTCCGCCCTTGCGGCGCGCGCCGGGTCCCGCCCCTGCGGCGCGCGCTTGCCTGCTGGGCGGGACCCTTAACGGCGTCTGGGGGCTCCCGTGATGGGGTCGGCGCCCGTGAAGGGGTCGGTTCCTACGCGCCGATGAGCCCTTTGTGCTGCGGGGGCGGTGGTAGCTCCGCGCGGTGGGCAGGGTTTGGTTTGTTTCGCCTGCACCGGAGGTGTCAGGGATTAGACACTTGCTCGTACCTGGCTCCAATGACCCGATACAGGCCAAAGCACAGCAGCAAGAGCGTTATTACCGGAGGCGGGCCGTGTGCGAAAGTAGTGTAACGGCGATGAATGCTTCTTGTGTCATGATGAACAGGAAACATCCCAATCTTTTCCAGCGTTATTCCCAACTGTCAGTTCAGATCAAAGACTGCACGCTTGAAAACTTTTACGGCAAACCAACTGGATGAAATTAAAGATCCCTCTGGTCTTTTTTACATTCTGCCCTTTCAGAAAGTAAGTAAGATATCCTGAGCTTAACATTATAGCCAAACGTAAATAGTTTTAAGAAATATTTTTAATACAGTACGTCCCAACTGAAGTCATACGTGGTACTATAAGAGAATCATATTCAGCTATGTAAAGTTTAACAATCACAGAATCATTTAGGTTGGAAAAGACTACCCTTAAGATCATTGAGTCCAACTGTAAAGCTAACAGGGTCAAGTCCACCCCTAAACCTAGGTGCCAGGTGAACACTCTATTCTAAACAATCTCCTGGGATGGTGACTCAACCGCTTCCCTGGGCAGCCTGTTCCCGTGTCTAAAAGCCCTTTAGGTGCAGAAATGTGCCCTAAGAACCAGTCTAAAGCCCCCCTAGTGCAACCTGTGGCTGTTTCCTCTTGCCGTGTCCCTTGCTGTTGGGGAAAGGGACAGACACCCACCTGGCTATGACCTATTTTCCAGTAGTTGTAGGGAATGCTAAAATCTCCCCTCAGCCTCCATTTCACCAGGCTAAACAACCCCAGTTCCTTCAGCTTCTCTTCTGACTTGCTCTTGAGACCCTTCACCAGCTTCATTGCTCTTCTTTGGACATGCTCCAGCACCTCAGTGTCTGTGTTGTAATGAAGGTCTCAAACCTGGACTCAGTAATCGAGGTGGTGTGGCCTCACCAGCGCCAACTACAAAGGGACAGTCACTTCCCTAGTCCTGCTGGCCACACTGTGTCTCATAGAAGCCAGGATGCCCTTGGCCTTCTTGGCTGCCTGGGCACACTGCCAGTCATACTTGGCTGCCTGTCCACCAGCACACCCAGGTCATTTTCTGTGGAGCAGCTTCCCAGTCATTCTTGAGGTTGTGACCCAAGTGCAGGACCCAGCAGTGAGCCTTGCTAAACCTCAAACAATTGGCTTTGCCCATCGATTCAGCCTATCAGGGAATCCCAGACTGGTTTGGGTTGGAAGGGATTTCAAAGATCATCTAGTTCCAACCCCCCTGCCATGGGCAGGGACACCCTCCACTAGACCAGGCTGCCCAAAGCCCCATCCAGCCTGACCTTGAACACTGCCAGGGAGGGAGCAGCCACAGCTTCTCTGGGCAGCCTGTGCCAGGGCTTCACCACCCTCACAGGGAAGAATTTCTTTCTCATACCTAGTCTAAATCTACCCTTTTAGTTTAAATCTATTATCCCTTGTCCTATCATTGCATGTCCATGTAAACAGTCCCTCAAAACTTTCCTGTAGGCCCCTTTAGATCCCAGTCCTTCTGTAGAGCCTTCCCACCCTCAAGCAGATGAACATTCCTATACAACTTGGTGTTATTTGCAAACTTAGTGTAGGTGCACTCTGTCCATTCAGATCAGAAATCAGAGATACTAAAGAGAACTGGCCCCACCATGGAGTCCTAGGAGGATGCCACTTGTGACCAGCCACCAACTGGATGTAACTCCATTCACCACAACTCTTTGGGCCCAGCCATCCAGCCAGTTTTTTACCCAGCAAAGCATATGTCCATCCAAGCCTTGAGCAGCCAGTCTTTCCAGGAGAATCATAGAATCATAGAATCATAGAATTGTAGGGGTTGGAAGGGACCTCGAGAGATCATCGGGTCCAACCCCCTGCCAAAGCAGGCTCTCTAGGACATTTCATTGAGATAGGCATCCAGACGGGTCTTGAATATCTCCAGAGAAGGAGACTCCACCACCTCCCTGGGCAGCCTGTCCCAGGGCTCTGTCACCCTCACTGTGAAAAAGTTTCTCCGCATGTTGGTGCGGAACTTCCTATGCTCCAACTTGCAGCCATTGCCCCTTGTTCTGTCTCCACAGACCACTGAAAAGGGGCTGGCTGATTCCCCCTGCATCCCTTGCTTAAGATAATTGTAAACATTAATTAGGTCCCCCTTAGTCTTCTCTTCTCCAGGCTGAACAGTCCCAATCTTCTCAGCCTTTCCTCATAGGGGAGATGCTCCAGGCCCTTTATCATCTTCGTAGCCCTTCTCTGGACTCTCTCCAGGAGATCCCTGTCCTTTTTATACCAGGGAGCCCAGAACTGGACACAATACTCCAGGTGGGGCCTGACCAGGGCAGAGTAGAGGGGGAGGATCACCTCCCTTGACCTGCTGGCTACACTCCTCCGGATGCACCCCAGGATCCCATTGGCTCTCTTAGCCACCGAGGCACACTGCTGGCTCATGGCCAACCTGTCATCCACCAGGACCCCCAGGTCCTTCTCCACTGAGCTCTTCTCCAGCAGGTCATCCCCCAGCCTGTACTGATAGAAACGGTTGTTCCTTCCCAGGTGCAAGACTTTACACTTGCTTTTGTTGAACCTCATCTGGTTTCTCCCTGTCCAGCTCTCCAGCCTGTCCAGGTCTCGCTGGATGGCAGTGCAGTGTTCCTTCGTGTCAGCCACTCCTCCCAGCTTTGTGTCATCGGCGTACTTGCTGAGGGTGGATGCTATTCCCTCATCAAGGTCGTCAATGAAGATGTTAAACAGGACTGGACCCAACACCGAGCCCTGGGGAACACCGCTAGTCACAGGCCTCCAGTCAGATTCCACTCCACGAATCACGACCCGCTGGGCTCGGTCCGACAGCCAATTCTCAACCCACCTCACTGTCCACTCATCAATCCCATGCTTTCTCAGCTTTGCTATCAGGATGTCATGGGAGACAGTATCAAAAGCCTTGCTGAAGTCAAGGTAGATGACATCCACTGTTCTCCCTCCATCTACCCAGCCGGTGATGAGATCGTAGAAGGCTATGAGATTGGTCGAGCACGATTTCCCCTTGGTGAATCCATGCTGACTACTTCTCATGACCTTCTTCTCTTCCAATTGCTTGGAGATGGCATCCAGAGCAAGCTGTTCCATTACCTTTCCAGGGACAGAGGTGAGGCTGACTGGCCTATAGTTGCTGGGATCATCCTTCTTGCCCTTTTTAAAGACTGGAGTGACATTGGCTATCCTCCAGTCCTCAGGCACTTCTCCTGTTCTCCAGGACCTGTTGAAGATGATAGAGAGCGGCTCAGCAATCACCTCCGCCAGCTCCCTCAGCACACGTGGATGTATCCCATCCGGTCCCATGGATTTGTGTGCATTTATCCCTTTGAGCCACAGAATGCTGTGGGAAATGGTGTCAGGCTTTACTAATGGCCAGGTAGACAACACCCACAGCCTCTCCCTCATCCGCCTTGTCACAGAAGGAGGTCACATCAGTCAAGCTTTCACAAACCCATGCTGACTGGGCCTGATCACCTGGTTGTCCTGTACATGCCACATGATGGCTCTCATGTTGATCTGCTCCATAACCTTCCCCAGCACCGAGGTCAGACTGCCAGGCTTCTGTCAGAATAATGTATATATGAAAACCAATTTGCACGGGTTTTGTAGTGTAGTAATTAACATATTAATGGATAATATTTGTAACATTCTTTATTCTATATAACATTTACTCCTTAGCATAGAAATGTGAATTTAGACATTTTTATTCAAATGGCTTTATCAGTCCATGACACACTTGTCATTTTTTGATTTATAGTAATTTTTTAAAAACTCATTTTATTTTTTAAATAATGTAATTTATTTTTTTTATAAATTCCTACAGGGTTACTTGGTGAACTGGGATGTCCAGAGACAGGTTTGGGATTATCTTTTTGGAAAAGAAATGTATCAAGTAAGGGTCTTTTTAATTACAGATTTTCTGTAGGTTAACTAGTAAGTAATGAAAGTAGCATAAGTACATCAAATATTAAATAGAACTGATGAGTTTACTGTTCTCTTTGAAAGTGCCTTCAATTAGAAATCATAAGGCTTTATTTTTTGCAAACTGATTCTACTTTGCACCAGACTTCATCTTCGTTGTTCGACAAGTAATTTTGTGATGCAATTGGTGAGCTGTTGAAAAGGCCTTTCTGTAGGTGACAGGATTAGTGTAAAGTCTCTTACATTAGTATTGTAGTGTTCCTTTATCTCTTTAAAATGTTGGATTACAGTTTGTAAGGATGTTAACAGTAGTAGAATATGTATGAAGGCATTCCCTTCTGTTAGATTTTTACTCATTAATTTGATAAAGTTATATCATTGTATCACTGTTCATCAAGTCCTTAAAAAACCTGAAACCTCTAAGCCTAGCTTCTAAAACCAGATCAGCAAGTGGTAATCACATCTTCAAATTTACATGATCTTCAGCTGCTGCAAAATGTGATAATAGAATATTAATTTCTAAGTTTTGTGTAATGACAATCTTGATGTATTTTTCATAGGTGGATTTTGTAGATACCAACATTATTATTACTGAACCTTATTTTAACTTCAGTTCGATACAAGAATCTATGAATGAAATTCTATTTGAAGAATATCAGTTTCAGGCCGTTCTTAGAGTAAATGGTGAGTCTGTCTCTCTTCTAGTTTGCATGTATATACTTTGAAGATTAACCTTATAGATAGATAAGGTTATATAACTGCTTACACACCCACACACTAAAGAAATTACTTCATTTCCTTCCACTCCTATATGTACTATTAACTGGACTAAAGTTCTTTGTTTAAATTCCAGCTGTACTGTTACACTACTTTCTTAAGAATGTCATGGTATATAATTAAAGGCAATTAATTTGAGAGTCAGGATGATGGAGATAGATATATTTTGAAACAGGATAGCGTTTGAGAAAATCTAGCTAAAATTTGCATTCAATCTTTGATAGCTTTTTTTAGGGGGTGGGGTGGGTTATTTTTCTTTGGTTTGGTTTTGTATTAGCAAATAAAATACATCATTGCAATCATGAAATCTATCTTACAGGGGATGTATAATTAACTTCACAACCCCTCTGAAAGATAGCTGGACACAGGATACTTCTTTAGATAGGTTTGATAAATGGTTGTGTGATCAGTCTGCTTGGGCTTCATGAGGGGAAACTGAACACAGACTGGAATTACTGTAGAAGAATAAATGGAGATATATATGATACTTAATTTTATCACCATCAAAATTAATTCATATTCTGGCTGTAGTATTATGTATTGACGTCTTGGAAGTCTCTCAAAGGTATTCAAAATAGGAAGCAAGTTCACTTTCATACCAGTGTAAACTCTAAAAGTGCATATCCACATAGAAACTGAGTGAACTTCTCTGTATTTCAGCTGGAGCTCTTAGTGCACACAGGTATTTCCGGGATAATCCATCTGAGCTGTGTTGTATCATCGTGGACAGCGGATACTCTTTTACACATATTGTACCTTACTGTAGAAGTAAAAAGAAGAAAGAGGCAATCATCAGGTAAACCATGGCATATATGTTCTAGAAGAATTGTTTGCTATGCCTGAAAGTTAATAATGACAAGAAATCCTTGTGTTACTTGTTTCCTGTAGGATTAATGTTGGAGGAAAACTCTTAACCAACCATCTGAAGGAGATAATCTCTTACAGGTAAAGTATGCTGGTCATCACTTCGAGACCTGGTATGAAGTGAGCTAGAAGTTTGTGGGGATATTCTTGATAGTTCTGTGAATTTTAGATGAAATGCTGTTTAAAGGAGCAGGGAATTTCTGTCTGTTATAATCAGCTAGCTGCCGTCTTGATCTTAAACTCAAGATGAATTAAGATTAAAGTCTTTGAAGAATTAGGCTGTTTTTCAAGGGCCAGTGTTTTTGAAGTTGCTGAGGTTAACTGCATGTTCACAATTACACAAGTCTTTAAATATTTACTGAGGTGTTTCTGTAGATCATCAGTTGGTTTGCTAACTGATTCTGTCAGTACCACAAATAAAATTCAATAGGATCAACTTTTCATTAGGATCCTTTGTCTCAGAACTTTATCTACTGAAGGTCTTTTCCAGTAGACCTAATTGCAGCAATATGGCTGTACTTGTTATGAAGACATTGGGCAAACGCAGGTAGATGTTCGTATTTATTGAACTGCAGAATAGGAAAATACCACACTCCAGTAGGCTAGGAATGCTTTTATAAATTGAATACAGATATTGAGACAGTAGCTTTCTGTGATTTGAAAACTCTGGTTGCTCATCTTCAGTAGAAAATTGGACAGCTGATGCTAAGACTTCATTATTCTTAGACTGCTGTGGTTTTGTTTTCTGTTTTCACAGGCAGCTGCATGTTATGGATGAAACACATGTCATTAATCAAGTGAAAGAAGATGTGTGTTACGTTTCTCAGGACTTTTACAAGGACATGGACATTGCCAAGTACGTATACAATGGCATTAAATGTAAAAGTGGGTACTTAAGAATAATCTACTTGTACAAACAAAACTATAGTCTTAATCAGCAAATTTTCCCATTAAGTCAAAGGAAGTCTTTGGAATTCTTGTCAATATAAAATAATTGTGATTCAGAACTTGTTCTTTATTCTGCTGTATTTTACATTCTTTTTCAGATTGAAAGGAGAGGAAAATACTGTAATGGTAGATTATGTTTTGCCAGACTTCAGCACAATCAAAAAGGGATTTTGTAAGGTAAAGACAGTGTGATTTCAGATTTAAAACCAGAGTATGTATTATTCTTAAAAGATTTTTTATAATACAGTGTAATGTAGAATATACTCTTTGTTTCTGCAGTTCATGAAAAAGATAAGCTGAATAGTCTAGGATGTAATTTATTTTCTTAAGCAGTGCCTACTGTTCTTGTCTTTAATTTAGCCAAGGGAAGAGATGGTGTTAAGTGGAAAGTACAAGACTGGTGAACAAATACTTCGTCTAGCAAATGAAAGATTTGCAGTTCCAGAAATACTCTTTCATCCTTCAGATATTGGTATTCAAGAGATGGGAATTCCTGAAGCCATTGTTTATTCTATTCAGAATTTACCTGAAGGTATAACCTACAAGTATTTTGAAAAAAACGTGGGGGGTGGCGGGGGGGCTTGTGTTGCTTTGGGGTTTTGCTGTTGTTATTTTGTTGGGTCTTTTTTATGCATCCGAAGTGTCTGAAGAAGCGAGTACTCTCCATGTGCCAGTTACGAAGTTGTGAATTGGTCTGTCTGCTGATGTGTTTCATCTACTCCAGAACTGACTGTTCACAAGATTATCTGGTTAACACAGTTTTGTGGTGATGCATTGATTGGTTTCTACCCTTATTTCAGTTAGTCACTGTAGACTTTATTCTTAGAACCATAGAATACCCTGAGTTGGAAGGGACCCGTAAGGATCATCAAGTCCAACTCCTGGCTCCATGCAGGGCCAGCCAAGTCAGAGCATGGGACTGAGCGTGTCATCCAGATGCTTCTTGAACTCAGTCAAGCTCAGTGCTGTGACCACTTCCCTAGCAAGCCTGTTCCAGTACCTGACCACCCTCTCAGGAAAAAACCTTTTCCTAATATCTATCCTAAACCTCTCCAGTCACAGCTTCATGCTGTTCCCTTGGGTTTAATCACTGCTCCCCAAAGAGAGGAGATCAGCACCCACTCCTCTTTTAAGAACCTGTAACCATCCAGTCAAAGGACTCTTCCCCCCAGGTTTTGCTTCAGCCAATGATGTCATGTCTCTGGGACTGAGCCAGGATGCCCATCTCTTCTTGCCTGTTCCTCATGCTGTGTGCATTGGTAGAAGCATTTCATATGTGCTTCAATGTATCCCACACCTCTTGGAGTGGACTTAAGGAACTCACTGACACAAAGTGTCTCTGATTGTAGCCTGCCATCCTGTATTTTATCACCAGCCATGTGGACACACTTCAGCTGGACTTTTGATCTCTCCCCCACCACTCCTGACAGCTGTTCCTGGGCTCGTTTCTAATTAGTCTGGTTTTACCTCCTTCCCCCTTCAGATCTAGTTTAAAGCCCTCTCCACAAGCCCTGCCAACTCCTGGGCTAGGATCCTTGTCCCCCTTTGGGACAGGTGGACCCCATCTGCTGCCAGCAATCCTGGTGCCAAATAAACCATCCCATAATCAAAAATCCCCAAATTCCACTGACAGCACCAGCCTCTTGTCCATGAGTCAATCAGGTGTGTTTTCCTGCTCCTCTCAGTGTTTTTCCCTGCTTCTAAAGGGATGGAGGAAAACACCACCTGTACTCCTACACCTCTAACTGATAGCCCCAGTGCTCTAAAGTCCCTTTTGATAGCCCTCAGGCTTCTCTCCACCTTTTCATTGCTGCCATTTCTTCTTCTTAATATCCTTTTCTGATGTGACCTGTCTGATGTTGATGATGGAATATACTTGAAATGAGCTAGTTGGGTTTTAAAGTATCTTTCTTCACCGGAAGAAGAGAAAAATTAAACTGACCCAACTCATCAAAGTATAAAACCTGTATGACTGCTGTGGCTGTCAGAAGTAATACTAAAGCTTTTGGTTTATAGATGATGTACATGTAATGAATGTTATTACCACAAAGATGACTTCTGTAAGTTGTGTGATACCGCAGAAGCACAGCAGCATTGAGGCTGTTATTTTGTATTTGTCATTTAAAACCCCTTTTGAAATGGAAGTTGTGTTGGCAGATGTGAAATTTAACATACAGTGTAAGGAAACAGTAGTTATCAAAGCCAAATTGTAAAAATCACAGATGGTGATTGATTACTGTCTTGCATTTCTCGATGAAACCAACTGCTGTGATCATTAGATTATGATAACAATCTTTTATGCATATTTCTTCTGTTCCAATTCATAATGAAATTGGGGGGAAAAAAGCCCTTTAAATATTCAGTCTCTTAACTACAGATTTACTTAATTATTTTACAGAAATGCAGCCTCACTTCTTCAAGAACATAGTTCTGACTGGGGGAAACACCCTTTTTCCAGGCTTCAGAGATCGGGTTTATTCTGAAGTTCGATGTCTTACTCCCACTGATTATGATGTTTCCGTTGTTCTTCCTGAAAAGTAAGTTCTAAACTGTACAGAACAAGCTTTGTCCCTCTAGCAGAACAAACCATAAAGCAGGATTTCTTTCTCTGATTAAAAAGGTAGATTTAGAAAAGGGGTTAATTTGAATATGAAGTGAACCAGAATTGTATCAAAAGAATGTTTTAGATCAAGTGTACTTTCAGAGATACCAAATAAATCAGAGACCACCGGCTTGCCCTGTACTTTGGCTAGTAAAGTTAAGTGTAGAAGTGTTTCTGGGATCAGTCTTCTTACTGTAAACAGAGAAGTGCAGCCCTGTTGTCGTTGTGTGGATACATAAGCATCCCAGATCAGAGGTTAGTCTTTCCCTTAGAAGAATTTTCAGTGTCTGAATGCTGCCATTAATGCAGCCATGCCAGGGATTTGGAATGGGCAACATCTTTCTGGAGAGAGAGTATACAATTGTGAAAAAGCTGGAAGTTTTTTCAGTTATTATTATTTTGAATAATAGTTTTAAAAAGTGTTATTAAAGAGTGTTTTTGCATATTATTAAAGAATCATTATCTGCTCAAAGGAAATGCTAAGATGTCTCCACTTCCTGCCCTCTTCACACCTGCCTCCAGAGAGGCACCTGCTTTTTATAAAAAGCAAAGTCATTTAGACCTGCTATAATATCAAACTGTCTCCTAACTTGTCTGGAGCTGGATGGTTTGACTTTGTGATCAAAAACATATTTTTAAATAGGTATGAGTAAATAAAAATCTTGGAAATCATCACTGCCTAATACTATTTTGGATGAACTTACATATGAGTAACAAATACCTTTGTTCATTTTTCAGCCCTATTACTTATTCTTGGGAAGGTGGGAAGCTCATTTCTGAAAATGATGATTTTGAAGACATGGTTGTAACTAGAGAAGATTATGAAGAACATGGACACAATATCTGTGAAGAGAAATTTGATATATAGGTAGAGTAGCTGGATACATTGTTATTCCATCGGTTTTCTCAGAATGGAACTCTTTGAGCTACAACCTGGGTTTTTTGTGGTTAGGATTGTGTTTTAGCTTTCCTGTATTTAAGTGGGTTGGGAAAAGTAATTTTCAGAGTTTAAAAATAAATTTTTACAAGCCTAATACTAAAGTAATATGTTCATTGTCATTCCATTGTGTTCTTATCTTTTACCAATAGCTTCATTGTATTCTTTCTGCAGAAAACCTCAGTGCAAGAGGCAATAAAAATATGGAATGCATGTACTGGTGTGACACTAATATGTAGTGAGGAGAAATCAAATCTTATTTTTCAGAATTAGTATTGTTCTTACTTGTGCCTATAACTGAATGGGCATTAAGCACATCTCAGGCAGCCTCTTTGAGATTGCTTATCCTGAGAACGAACATGTGAGGTATATTTTGTTATTTTAATGAATAGCTGTAAGAGGAGTACACTTGAAGTGTGACCACTGCTATTGAAAGTATACTTAGGCTTTGTGGAAAGAGCAGTGTGAACAATTTTTTTTTTTAAGAAGGGGCTTGGGGTTAGTGGATTGTGGGATCTTTTCATTTGTTGTTTCGGGGTTTTGTATTTGTTTAAACAAATGACTGTGCAAATAAGCTTCCTGGCACTCCCCTCACCTTTCTGAGAAGGTGATATCAGAAGCAGTCTGAGGTGAATGAAGCATGCAGCTTTGTACTGGGTGATCCCCTCTGTGCCCTAGTCAGCCATACTAGATAAACAGATGCCCCAGCCTGCACTTTTTATTTCTGTTTACAGAGCAAAGGTGGCATCAGAAGCTGTTACTGTGCTATCTGTCTGCAGCACTGTGTGCCTGAGGGAAGGAGGACAGTACAGGCTGATGGCCCAACTGAGGCCTGGCAGGGCCGGGCTGGCTCGCTTGGCTGCCAGGAGGGAGGCAGGCACACACACAGGGGGACACATAGGTGCTGGACCCAGTGCAGCTCATGGTCACAAGTTGGCTGCCCCTTTCGTAGGGTGGTGGTGTTCAGCAGTCTCACACTTGCAGAGGAGCACTCTGGCCCGGGCTGCAGCTGCCCTCATGTCAAACCAGTAAGTGTACTTGGCAGTGTGTGTGCCTGGCTCGGAACAAAGAGCACTGACTGACTTCAGTGGGTGGTGGCAGGGGTCAAGCAGTGGCTTCACTGGATTTCGTGCCCTTCCAGTGACCCTGGACACAGCCCAGAGGGGCACTCTGAAGCACAAGTAGATACCTTCAGTAAATTTCTGCTTTGCAACACTGTGTAATTGAATGGTCAGAGCTGCGAAGAGGAGGAACAAAGGTGTGTACCACCAGCCCTGGGGCACACTGACAGCACTAAGATACAGAGATAGCATCTCTAGCTTCCTTCTCTGCTTCAGATAGAAATTTTCAGGAGCTGCTCCTGTTGCTACCAGAGGTCTCAGCACAAGGTCAATATAGAAGAAAAGCCAACGCTCCCGAGAACGGGAGATCTTGATGATGAGCTGCCCCAATGAAATAGTTGTCAGAGATGATCTTTTTTACTTTGGACTGCCAGTCTGGCCTGCTGAAAAGTGTGGAGGAGGTACCATCCTCCTGTGCATAGCTATGTGAGCCTCACAGGAGGCAGTGAAAGTGTTAGTGCATGAGACCACCACCTACAAATTCTTGGATATAGCTGATGTATCACCACACACAATACAGGACATCGGTAAGTCCAGTACCCTGACATTTTAATAGAACCTCTGTTTAATAGGCCTCTATGTCCAACCTCTAGGGTTTTTTTAAATAACTGGTTCACAAAATCAGCAGCATGCTTTACCTGGGACTTAAAATAAGGAAAAACATACATTGTTCTTATAAAAGCAACAGTGAAACTTGTCCCTGGCAGGAGCAAATGTAGATGCTCTTTGAATAGGTCTTCCTCTAAAGGTGACAGCACCTGCTCTTTGCTAAGACTGCACTGGAAAGTAGCTCTAGTCTAAACTCTTCTCTTCAAATACAAATTCATACTGGTGATTAATTTGATAGCTCCATACTAGAACTCATAAATAGAAATGACAGGTCCAAGTTCCCTTACCAGATGCTTCTGTGTGAAATATTAGAAGTGACAAACTTCAGAAGGTCCAATAAAATTCTCCTAATTTTGGAAGGCAACTGAAAAACCTAACACTGAAAATGAATAACCCCTACTTCATCAAGCTTGTTCTTTTCAGCAGAGCCTTATACTTCACATTTAAGTCTCCTGTTTCTTTCAAAAGGAGATTAAAGATTAGTAGATCCTCCTGTCAGGGCAGGGGAATAAAACAGGGCTCTCAAGAGCTCTTCCCTTCTTTTGCAGAAGTAGATCAATCTTGACGTGCTGGCCCATGAACTATGGAAAGCAGCTGGCAGCTGCAGCCTCTGGTGTCCATGCAAAGCATTTCCTCACCGTTTGTACCTGCTGCCCCTCCC
Source organism: Hypotaenidia okinawae (assembly GCA_027925045.1). Lineage (NCBI taxonomy): Eukaryota > Metazoa > Chordata > Aves > Gruiformes > Rallidae > Hypotaenidia > Hypotaenidia okinawae. The sequence goes on along the minus strand of BSDF01000001.1, from coordinate 62,535,164 downwards.
CTGTGAAAGCACCACGGAATGAAAAGACCAATTCATGGCTTTTTATGCAATGCTTTATTGTCATCTTTAAATTAGCACAAGAAAAGTCTAATCAAGTCACAAAGTGCAATAGTTTCATTTTTAAAAATACAGTTTTTCTCAAAGCAATTCCCAGCCCATCTAGACTAGAAATTACCATGTCATCACCCATCCCTGTTACCACATTCAGGATTTTGAACCCAAACTAAAATCCCTTTTTCCCACTACTTGACACCAGGAGCACTTAATCAGGAAATACTTTCCAGTTCTCAATAACCTACTTCTGTACCTGCTCCCTTTTCTGGGAGAATGACCAAGCCCTCCCCCCACAAAAGGCTAGAAAAAGAATACACAGCTCTGAGGTCTAGTTGTTAATGGGATTCACCTCTGAAAGGTGAAGCCTGGCCTTTTTCCTTCTCCAGAAATTATTTATTTTACACTGCACAGTCACTGTTAAATAAACAAGGGTGTAAACAGAGACACGTGGACAGAGATTTTAACTACGTTCCTTGACTTCCAATAGGGCCAGGTCATTTAAATAAGGGTACTTGAAACACCCAGGTTAATACAACCTATTTCCTGTACACATAGTTGCTAACAGCGTGACTGTTCCAGTTTATAAAAGAAAACAGCACTCATTGTCAGAAAGCTTTGGTATCCTGGTAACTTGACCACATGTTTGGAGGACAATTGAGGTTGTAAATACCTGAAGAAGCATATTCACAATAAAATTCAGTCACAGTGCACAGTCCAGCAAAGGGGCCATGAACACGATAAGGACTGGAGCATCTGCCATACAAGGAGGAGGCTGAGACCACTGCAGTTGTTTAGTCCTAAGAACAGAATCTCAGGGGAAGAAGTAAAGAAGACAGAGCAAGAGGCTTCTCAGCACTGCCCACCAAGATGAGAGGGTGTTGGGAAATGCAGCAGGCCTGCCAGCAGCCTGACTCTCCTCACAGAAGGGATAGGCCTTGACAGTATACTCATATTCCCGTGAGACAGGAAAGTTACTCATGCTGAAGGGTTTTTGTAATCACATTCACAAAAAATGGCAGCCTTGAAGGCAGGGGTACAGACTGCCCTAAACCAAGGAGCAGTTGGGGGAAGGTATTTGGGAGTAAGTGAACATGTCATGAACCAGCCATAATAAATGATCAGCACAGCAGGTGTGCAGATAGTTTCAGACATCAAAGGTAAACTAACAATGCTTAGCTATAAGATATGCTTATCAGAACCTGTTATATTTACTAACCAAACTGCTTGGTGTGAACGGTGTGCGTAGCCAATCAGCAGTTTTCCAGTTGCCACGTTTGCAGTAACCAATGTATATAATTTGTGTGCCCTCTCTCAATAAAAGGCTTCACCTTAATTCATACTGAATTGCATGTTGCAATCTTTGCAAGAGGGGGCACAAACTGAAATGCAAGCAATTCTACCTAAATGTAAGCTGGTTTGGGTGGTGTCTTTTTTAAACTGTGAGTCTGGTCAAACCCTGGACCGGAGTCACCTGAGGGGTTGTGGGATCTCTGTCCTTGGAGATATTCTAAACTCAACCGGAAAAGGTGCACTAATTGACTCCACTTTGAGCTGGGCAGTGGGATTAGACCCGAGGTCTCTTCCAATCTCAGTTCTCTGTTGTGTGTCCAACACACGTTAAAGTGTCAGACAGGCTGAGAGAGTTGGGGTTGTTCAGCTTGGAGAAGGCTCCAGGAGAACCTTGCAGCAGCCTTCCAGTACGTGACAGGCACCTATGAGGAAGCTGGGGAAGAACTGTTCACAGGGGCATGTAGCAGCAGGAGGAGGGCTAATGGTTTTAAACTGAAAAAGGTGAGATTTAGGTTGGATATTAGGAAAGAGTTCTTCAATATGAGGGTGGTGGATCACAGGCACAAGTTACCCACAGAGGTGGTGGAGGCCCCATCCCTGGAGATATTCAAGGTCAGGCTTGATGGGGCTCTGAGCAACCTGATCTAGTTAAAGGTGTTCCTGCTTACTGCAGGAGGGTTGGACTAGATGGCCTTTAAAGGTCCCTTCCAACATAACACATTCTGTGATTCTATGAGGACAGGAGGAGTAATTTAACCTAACATTATATTGCATATTTATTAATTAAATCAACATTTCCTTATCAGCCTACAGTCAACATGTCAAAACCAGGCCAATGTGCTTTCTAGCTTTGCCCTATGAATCTAGAAACACTATCAAAGTGTTTATAACAAATAACTGGATGCTATCAAAGTAACCAGTGTATTTTAACAGGAGGAGTAGTACAGCAAGAAATCTAAATAAAGATTATTATTCTTCCCTTTTTTTTTTTTTCAAAATTGGATTTTTTACTTGCTCTTATGTTACTGCCAGATTAGCAGCAGCTCAGTGTGCCAGAGTGGGGAAAGAATAGCAGGCTGTAAAAACCAACAGCAATCACACACTGCTCCCCTGCCAGATTCAAATCCTGCCAACCTGCTCCTAACATTTTGACATGCTTTGTCATTTTTTTATGACAGTCATAGGAGTCATAAACTACAGTTTAAGATTCAAGTTAGGTTATGAAATACAGACAGAAAAGATTAAAAATGCTACTGGGTATCAACCCAAGCGTGGCTCTGAAGCATGGCTCTGAATGTAAACTCGGCTCAACTAGAAAGTTGTGGTGTAGGTAGGGGGACAGAAGGAAGAAAGTGCCAAACCCTGAACTCAAAGCAGCACAAGTAGTGTACCATTATTACCAACTTAATTACTTTTAAGTACTTTTTGCCTTAAAAGCATTATTAGTTAGAATTAATGCTTTTCAGCAAAGTAACTTGTAGTTTCCTATAACTGAAGATGTAAGGACGTAAGAAGAAAATGGTTTGCATCATGAGCAGTTTTCATATGCATTCTCTTTTCTTTTTTTTTTAAAAAAAAGGCTGTATTGATGTCTAACCATTTAGAGTGCAAGACTCACATGTAGTTTTACAACCACTGCAGTAGATGAGAGAATGGTATTTTCGGAATTCTTTAGTTAATTTCTTCTTCTGCTTCAAAGGAATAGTGGGGTCACTGTTCATCTCTTGAACTAGTGTGAGAAGATACTGATTTGTTTGCTGTTTTTGATCCTCATATTCTTTACTTGTCACACGCTGACAGAAGGTGAAGCCTTTGTAAGAAACCAGAGGTTCAGGTTAAGTTTAATGCATGGTGCAAGAGCCTGGTTAAAAAACACAATCAGAAACGCAGGTATATTGATAATCCAGTCCATGTCAGATTACAGATCTCTGCAAGCAATGTGACATACCTGGTCCTCCACTGAGCATGGATGAACATCTGAACATTAATTGCAAAAACACAACTGAAAGAGCAGTGTCAGGACTGTGATACCATGAACGATTTTGTGCTGCCAGCAGGCCCGCAGGACAGGAGCCGGTACGGTTCTCGCAGAGGCACCGTAACGAACGCTACACGACAAGAACGCGCTTCTGTCGTGGTTTCACCCCGGCTGTGGGCCGAGATCCACGCAGCTGCCTGCTTCTTAAAGTAAAAGAGCAGGGGAAGAGGGAAAAAGGGGGGGGGGGGGAACAAGGGAAGGGAAAAGGAAGGGGCAAATAACTCCAAAACCAAGAAACTAAGAGGCCCGTGGGTTGGGATAAGGAGAGTTTACTAAGATAACAGAAAGATAAAATATAACAATGCTAACAGGACTTTAGAGCAAAAGAATATGAAACTCTTGATACCCAATGCAGTTTCTCCCCGAACCACACAACTCAGGCCGTACCACCCAGAGCTGTCCCAGAACCCGACCGTCCCCCCAAGAAGCACGTGTCCCGCCACCGCCCCTCTTCTTCCTCCCCTCAGCCCCCCGTTCTCCTGGGCAGGACGTAATTGGCATGGAATACTCTCTTTGGCCCATCCGGGTCACCTGTCCTGGCTTCGCCCCTCCTTTCTCATGAATAGAGAAATACGAAGAAGCTGAGAAAGTCCTTGACTGTCTGACTGCAACTAAGAACATCAGGGTGTTATCAGCACTGCTTTCATTTTAACTCCCAAACACAGCATTCCATCAGCTGCTACAAATGAAGTTAACTCTATCCTGACTGAAACCAGGACAGCTTCTCGTCATGCTGTGATCCCCTGAGCGTGAATCAGATGCCTAGCAAGGCCTGGTGCTCAGTGCAAGTGAATAAATATTTTGGAAAAGAGTTGCTCTGCAGCACAGCTCTGAGTTAGCAATACAATTCAGGAACTTGTAGATGACTGGAGAGCTCAGCACAGTTTGGGCACCAGAAGCAAAGGTGGTGGATCAGGCAGCAGTTCAGGGTGAGGGCAGAGCAAGGAACTGGAGCCTGAGATACACACCAGTTAAGCACTATATAGCTATAAACACATTGTGGAGTACTACCCTGCAAGGACTGAAGCCCCACTGTTAGACAGACGGGTTCCAGCCTGAGGAAAGACTGACATTCAGCTACTTTCCACGTTAGCAAGGAAGTTGGTTGAACAAATGTTAATTGCCTAAAGGGGAAAAAAAAAATCTTTCTATTTCTTCTGTACAGACACCATCTTCTTGAGGCTTCAGATAAAGAGTGGTGGTAAACTGAGCTGCCAGAATCTTCATGTGGACCTGTCCTTCCCTTCTTTCACAAGGAGTCTATCGAACATTAGTCGTCAGGTCAAGAAAACCTATTTCTTTCAAAAGCCAAAGCTTACCAACTTCTGGCAAAGAGATTACATCTTAAAACTTCAGGGTGGATCCTTTAATTCAGGGGTTTCAAGTTGGATACTAGATTAAAAACAACCCCAGAGCTCCCTTGGTGTTCTTAGAAATGTTTACTTTCAGCAGACCTAATGATTACCTTCCTGCAACAGCTAGAGTCCTTTTCTCACCAGGGTCCCCCAGCCTTCCCTCCTGCTCCTGCCTGCACTTCGAAGCTCACCAGCTAAGAATGCTCAGTAGCTCTCAGGAAAGATTTTCCTCCGGCCTCCTTCATGAGGAAAGGGGAAATGACATCAGAATGAGGCACACCAGAATACAGGTTACACTGTGCTGGAGAGCTTACAATCAGATCAAACAGCTATTTCAACAAGCAGATGGAGTTCTATGTGCATTTACAAGTTGAACAGACAACTGAAGTACAAACTCCATACTGTATTCTCCCTACCAACTTCTGGAGTTACAACCTACTGATGGAGATCACACAGGCTTCAAGAACATCGCAGACCTGCAGCTCCCTCCTCTGTTCTCATCTCTCTATTGTTTGGCTACACAATACACGATGCTTAGAACACTGAAACTGGAAGCAATTGACACATCCCAGAACCCAACACAGATGGTAAAAGATTCTGTACCAAGACCACTTCTCAGACAGCTGCTCTATTAAATGTAATATTAAATAGCACAGTAACTTACAGTATTATCCAGTTCCCTAGTGGCTTCTCTGTTTGAGCACATAATGCACAGGCAATACAGAATTCAAAAGGAAAGAGCTAAAGAGTCAGAGAAAAATTCATTTAAGCCAGTCCTTTTAATCACAGTGCTGGAAGCTATTTTTGGCAGCACGGCCAGATGGAATGTTAGCTCGTAAAAGAAATGAGCTGGAAAACACAAATCCTACATACACACCCTCAATGTCAAATGCCTTCCTTTTAGGCTACACTACCCTTCTGTAAGTTTTAGGTTCCTAATAAACTTTGTGCTCACCCAGAAAAGGAAGAGAGCACTTCAAAACATGAATAATTAAAGTCTGTGCTCAAGACATCTATTAGAACCTTAAACTACTGAGCTCTAAGAGAATTTTTAGGTGTTTTGTAGCAGAAGTAATGCTGCTCCTAAATAAAAAAATACATTTAAAATAGAATCAAATTTATAAAGCAAATAAGCAAGTCATTTCAGGAAACACATTTTGCACTGATTTCTCCAGAAGGAATTATTTGGTAAGAACATTTTGTGATGTGTTCAAAGTAGATAATTAATAGAATTTTTGTTCTCTAATATTCAGAGATCAAGTTTTGCTTAGAGCAGATAATCATTGGTGAATTCATCACTAGTTGCCTTAATGCTTCACTTCTAATAAAGTAAAAGAACACAGTCTATGCAAAGTTATAGTCAACTCATGATAAATTGATTTCTATAAAGTGTTTGTAATAAAAAATGTGCATGACATCATCTACCTGAATCGATATCTGCATCTTGTCCTTCCAGCAAACTCTCAAGTCTCCTACTTGTTAGCTCCAGAAGAGTTAAAGGAGTCTGAAAATGCAATCAACAAAGAAAAACATTACAAAACCAATATTTTGTGTTTTGAGAATATAAAGCTTTCAGACAGTTAATCTAAAAGAATCACATAATTAATTCTTGAAGTATCTGTGCCTACCTTTATTGAGGTACACATTCAAAATCTCTCACAAAAGTCACACTAAAATGTGGTATGTTTATCACCAATGTTTCAGGCCAAAGAAGAGGCAGCAAGATGTTCTAGATGTTGTTTTCCACTGAACTATGGCAAAAACTGTTGAGTAGATCTTGAACTGACTTCAGCTTATGTAATACACAAGGCTGTGCTGCAGTTGTGAAAGAATGAGCCATGTACTCCGTTGTCAGTGCTACGAAGCACTGGGCACTTCATTTGTCAGATCTGGCTCCAGATCAGATCATGAATCAAAGTCTATGCTCAAGACATCTATTAGAGCCTTAATCAGATCATGATCAAAGCCCTAATCCTAGTGTCAGAGCCCTTAACAACACCAGCAACAAAAAGTATTTGGTTTTGGTTGTATATTAACACATACACAACCCACACTAACCACTTCATACTTGCAAACTAAACCAGAGCTAATTGAAACCCAAAAAAGTCTCCCGTGTCTCTCTAGCTGAGGCCACAAATGGAAATTAGTGTGTTGTATAAGAATTTAAAATTATTATTATTTTACTGAAACCATAGTCAATGTTTCTGTGAGGCTTGTTTGTAACTGGACTAAATGTCTAGAGGGTTTTACAGCTATCTTACAACAACAGAGATAGAGATTATTTATCTAATGCAGTGTTTGAATGAGGAGTTTTAGAGTGAGTAAAGCAGTAGAGAAGCATCAAAATTGTCATGTACTGGTTGAATTCAGAAAGTCAACATAGGGTCTGGGAAGGTTGCATCGTTTTACATGTATGACAATGTGCTAGAAGGTAAAGAAAAGGGGACTACAAAATATATATGCATATTTACATAAGCTATCAAGTCAAAGAGAAAGGCCATTTCATTTTGTGGTTCTGTTAACTCCTACATTAAAGAAAATAAACATTTCAAAATACCAAAAGGAATTCTTTAGAGTTGTCAGAACTCTACGTATATGTTGGGGCACCAGAGCATGCTATATTATATACCACTCAGAGTATGTCAGTGGACACTAAGAAGCCTAAAAATTTAGTAGGAAGCCATATAGAAACAAGGTGCCAAAAGGCCTCTAGAAACATTTCTTAATACTTCAGATGTTTTCTTAACAGAAATTATGCAAGGAGAGAACATATATGTATCCTTATATCTAAAGAATACATATAAGGATATTTATGTAGCCTTATATATGAAGGAGTGCGAAGCTCTGAAAAAGCTGTCCTCTGTAGTCTGAAATAGCTTCTCACCCCACTTGACTGTACCATTGAACTGTAGCAGATGGAACATTAAACCCTGCTCCTCAGACCTGCTGTATCCAAAAAGGCACTTTATGGCATTTCACATTTAAAATGACAAAGCTGATGAGGTAAGGAAACTCTACCTTGAAGAGCTCAGAGTGATTGTCCATCAGAAACTGAGTCAGCAGCTCTGCCTGTGGTTTTGACAGGGTCTTATTTTGTAAGATGAACTTTGTGCATGTCTTGATGATCACTGACCTGTTATCAAACTAGAAAAAGAACCACGCAGATTTGGCATTAGATTTACTTGCAGTGTGTGAGCAAAGACTAAGTACAACAGCAGCATGCTATCAGCAGGAAGAACATCTTGTGATTTGTTACAAAACAAATCACATTGGAAAGCAATAAACAGAATACTTCTAACCAAGGGAAAAATGTTTGCTTTACTTACTACAGGAAGGTACTACTTCCCCACACTAGACATAACAGACTCTTACTTGTTTTTGTAATCTGTATCCCTCAGATTCAGATGCAATGGCTATAAATGTCAGGAATCTGTGTAGTTCTTCTCGGATATTCGGTGCTAATAATTTTAAATACAGTTGTGATGCCTCCAGAGCTTGATCTGTTTTTCCTTTTTCTGCAATGGAGTAAAACAGTGTATGCAGTACAACTGCTCATTTTCAGAGTCAAGAATACATCTTTAAAATCCAGTATTAATCAAATTTTGGATTTTTTTTCCCTTCCAAACAAAGCAGGTTATCTCAGTGACTTCTAAAACCTTTTGACAAGACTCAATACAGCATTTAATGAATGTAAGCTTTAAGTCTTTGCCCCATACCTAGTCAGGGAACAGGTACTTGGACAACATATACATGGCATTACTATGTTCTGTGTACAACGTGCACATCTATTGCACTATATTCAAGGACTCATTAATGAGTCAAACAACACTAACTTTCTCATTGCTTTTAGGTTCTGTTTGGGTTTGAGACTTGCTTGTTTGTTTGGGTTGGCTTTTTGTTTTGCTTTTTGATTAGTTGGGATTCGGGGTTTTTTTGTGGTTGGCTGGCACACGACCCTTCCCCAGCTGCCTTTTTTATGTCATTAGGTTATAAGGTTTCTCAAGGAAGTGTGATAAGGTGGAAAGAGTCTCCTAGAAAAACCCTTTAGATGATAATTCTGGTTATCTTCACTTTCAAAGTGAAGAACTATCAAATAGCCAAGCAGCTTTCTTAAGGCAAGAGCAAGATGAGGGTGGATACAGGAATAGAACCTACATATCATTCTTCTGGCCTCTGTCTTATTACTGAAACAGAGGTTATATTTTACAACAAATTATCTGGGACTTTCTGGGGTCTATAACAAGCCATTTGAAACTATCTTTGTTTAAAAAGAACATCAAAAGAGCAAGTAAGTTACCCTTTTCCAAAAGAAGGGCAAGCAAAAATGCAGGAAAGAGAATCACCAAAATTAAACAGATAAAAGTGTAGACGTGCAGACAGGAATTTAAATAATTTCCAGGAAAGAATTTATGAGTTTCTGTGATTAAAACTTCACTGGGTTACTTTAAAAGGCTGTGAGAAAAATAAAAAGAAAAGTTCCAAAGTAAAAAGGTTCAGAAAAGCCCTCATGGACTAGTTTAACCAACTGCATTCATCTAAAATAAGCAAAGTACTCTAGATGGGTTTATTTTCAAGGCAACAAGCATGGCAAGGTGCTTGCCTTCAGAACACATCTGTATTATCAGCCATCTTAAACTGCTTAACAGCCAAGAAAAAATACAGCTATAACTGTATATACACTGATTTAAAAAAAGTTGTACCTTAGTTAACTGCAGTGCTTCTTGAATTGATTTTGAAAGTGTTTTAAATATGTAGATGTTCACAGCTAGTTTGAGCTATCGCTTGCACTACAGTCAGAACAGCAGCAAAGTAAGGCCAACTGCACTGGATTCTACTTGAAAATTATTGTTAGAATGGAAGTTATTATGTGGTGATGATGGCCATACTCTATTCCATAGAAATGAGAAGGGAAAAATGCTTTTAAAATAGTTAAGCACAATCTCCGAACAGTGAGGACCCAAGAACACAAGCTAATATATCCAAAGAAAGAATCATTTCCTAATATTGACATTATAGTTACCATTTCAAAGAGAATTAAAAAAAAGCACAACAACTGCTTGCAAAGTAGTCCTACACAAGTTGGAAGAGGTGAAAAAGTTAAAGCAAGAACAAGAAAGCAGAGTAGCCCTGGACATTTAAAGGTCATGTAGTTTAGATTGAGCAGATAGATGCTTAATACAGAAAAGACCTACAGCCAACCAAAGCATTAGAGTAATTCTGACACTGTCTTTTCCTTTGCCTGTAGGATTTGGCTGCTTTTATTATAGAATATTACTGGATTAGGGAATCAGAGTTTATATCAGTTATGTATTAAAAGTGCATAAATGAACTATACCACCTTCAATTTAAGTGAACATTTAGAAGAAGTTACCTGTCAGTTATTTTAAGTCAGCATTCTTCTTTTATGGATGAATTATATTTTTTGCCATAGTTTCCCTTTCATGGCATCTACTTGATTTTTTTCTCTCCTTAGCAAAATACTTCTGATAAAAATATTGCCTTTTGAATTTTCATGAGGTTCTGGCTGCAGTGTTCCACCCCTCCAATTTCTACAGAGGCCAACTGGGCTCCTATTATAGTACATTTGTCGTGATTCTCTAAAAACCAAAACTTTGAGTAACACTTCATAAACCCTATGGAACTGAAGTAGTGATGAGACATATTTAGGGTAGGATTCATCTTAAAGTTGTATTTAAACCTTTCAGGTTTACTTGTAAACATTTGCAGGGAAGATGGAGGGGTATTTTTGGGTGGAATAGAAATCACAGCCTGAATCTTAACAGTCCCTTTTATAATTTAAAACAACTTCTATTTCTAAAATAGCTCAAAGTCCAGAACTTGTAAAACCTTACTCTGGTTAAGAAGAAAACTGTATAGCAATGATTTTACGTTTAAGTTATTGGTCACAAGGAGCACTAAGGGAAATTCTGACTAACAGTAAGAGAATTTCACACTGAGAGTGGTTTAAACAGATTACCCCCCGAGGCTGGCAATTCTCTATCCTTGCAGATTTTCAAAATTCAGGTGGAGCAGGCCCTGTGCAACTTCATCTCACTTTGAAATCTGTCTTTGCCTTAAGCAGGTGTTCTGCCTAGCGACCCCGAGAGTTCCCTTCCAACCTGTATATTAAAGTGCATTTGCAAATGGTGTTATGTTGCAATCAATTAATGTTTCTTGAGTTCCATCCTTTATAAGGCTTTCACTGCTTTCTTTGGGTTGTTTTGTTCCAGGTTGCTCTTACCTATAAGTTCTATAATTCCTGAATGAATCTCAAGATCTTGAGTAGCAAGAAGGGAGTCCTTTTTTTGACTATAATACTTTATTATAATGTCAAAAAGAATCTTCTTGTATGCATTCAAACTGCTTGGTTTGTTAGTGCTTTGAGGTAACTGCTGAGTAAGCTGAGTAAGCATCACTATGAATTGGTCTGGGAAATACTCCAAGCATTCAATTGCAGCATAGAGCCATTTGTCAAGCCTGTGGAAGGAAAAGTTAGTTTTAGTACTTACTTTAAAACACTCTGCCTGTTCTTATTGAACCCTTTAAAGAAAGTTAGATTGAAAGAACCACACAGGTATAGTCACATATTTGAACTACAGCATTAAACTGCTTAAAAAGCAACAAGCTTATGTAATTTATTTCACTAGAGTAGTTCAAGGACCTGCTCAAAATAAGCACTTCTGGGGTTTTCTTATGCTACAGACAATACACCTGAGGTACACCCCAGATCAAAGCCATCATGCCAGACTGTCACTGGCTCTTGAACACTTGCCACACAGCTAGTATGTAAAGCTAAACACCACACCATTATTACTTCAGCATAAACCGTGAAAACCCAGCAGGGCTAACTCAAGTGAAAAAACAACAGAAGTGTTACTGTAAATACCAGAGGACTCTGGAATCATGAGTTTTCTTCAGCATCTGTTGTCTGTATGGCTTAACTAAGGGAGAGAAAATGTGAGTGTAAAATTCAGGTAGAAAACTCACTGTTCAGAGAGGCAGAGAAGTCGTAGGAAAATGTCTCTAACTTAACCACATTGTCCAGAAGAAATCTAAAATCATTGAACTGTGAGGGGAGAATTACTTTCATGTGACTCTCTGGATAGACGATCATTTGAAATGAATCAATAACTCATGAGAAGCAGCAAAGATAAATAATTAAGATCCACACCATCTTATTTTAATCATGGACAGCAGAATAAAATACTTGAGCTTGCTGCTGACAGCTAGATAAACATAAACTTTTGCTAGGACTGCTGCAGCTGACAAGGTCCTTATACCTCTTGGGTGCATAAATGGAGCAATACAGTAAAGTTGAAATGGGAGTATGACCTCCTTTAGTTATGACTCCACAGACAGTGAAATCACACTGCCTCATCCATAACAGAAAAATCCTAAAATAAAAAAAATAAACTGGGAAGCATCTTTGTAAGTTAAACATTCAGAAAACAGCCTAGCTAGCTTTATAAAAGAGGGTAAATAAAGCAGGATCTCACTACAGCTTTTAAATACCTATATGGAGAACAGGTATTTGTTTATTTCAAAACATAACATGATGCTACTTGAAAACTGAAGACAGACAATTTGAGATGTAAGTTATGTTCCTCATAATGAGGACAATTCATCCTACAACAACTTGTAATGCTGGAGGCTATTCTTTATACTTGGAATTTTGCATTTCTCAGCAGGGTATAAGGCAGACCTAAATAACATACTGTCTACAAAGATGCTACTCCAGACCACCACTTAAGTAGTTGTAGAATAAAGTGATGAAGCATACATTTGATTTTATGTTCATCTGCTATATTAGCAAAGACCCAGATGTTAGAGACACTTAATCGAGACTAATAGAGAATAACTACTACATAAGAGACAAATCCACCAAGCACCCAAGAATCAAGTACAAGTATAAAGCTAAAAAGAAAACATTCATTAAGCCATTCTGGGAGGAAAAAAAACCAGGGAGCCAAGATGCTATCCAGCAATAAACCTAATCTGGAACTGGACATTTGATTAGCCTATATAAAACACTGAACATATGTAAAAAATATTTTCTCCCTAAAGCCAGAATACATAAAACCTGTAAGAAAGCATCCCTTTAGTAACACAGACTGACTTCAATCTCACAGATAAAAATTGTATGGATTGGACAGAAATAAGCACTGTTAAGACATACACACGAGGAGACATGCCTTTGCATGTACCTTTAATGAAGATACCAAGATAGAGATCAGCCCAAGTGCAATCTACAGGAACAGGAAAGTACATTACTGCCACCCCTGTCTATAAGTATACAAGTGTAACAATGTCTGTTTTGTTTACTTAACACAAACCATTGATCAAAGAGCAAAATAAAGCTAATAAATCCAATTTGTAGCTGTGCAACTTACTCAGGCAAGCTTAAGCTACATGTAACCTCTCTGTCCAGGAAAGTATTTGAGATAATCAGGTCTTCTTCTTTGCCAAAACAGTCTGGTTTTGTCTTCACTGAAGACACCAAGATATCTTCTAGAAGCGGAACATCAATTAACTGCAGCAGTCGTAGCAGAGTTTGTTGTTTCCAGACATCTTCTATTACTAATGCCATAAGCAAACAAAAACCCCTCTTTAGAAATCAGGTTAGGTAAAACACTAAACTTGGCTTTTAGTCAGTAATGTTTTATATGTTCAAAGAAGGTGAGGTAACAGCATGCTGTGAAGTTTCTGTGTTGGGGAAGAAGGAATCAAAATAGGAATGCTAAGAAAGAAGGCTTTAAAGAGAACATCTCTCTTCTCCATAGTATTACAATTAGTAGTAACATACTCTAATCAGCAATATGTGCAAGAAAAGACAAGCGAACAGCAAAGGAATCATATAATAAAGATGTACTTAATCTTAAAACCCATTTGCTTCTGAAGTGGTATTTGCATAAATAGAGTATCACCACCCTGCAGAACTTAATCCCACTTTGTTTTCTTCAGTTTACTTATTATGACTATTTACCCATTTAGCTATTTTGTCATTAGTGACATGTTAAATTTAGGACTCTGAGGGGCAGTGTTTAACTGAAGTACTCACTCAAGTAGATACAGTGAAGATCAAGTTTTTAAAAGTAAAATTCAATCCTCACCTCTTTTTGAAAGCAGATGAGTTGGTTCATTAACCATGATCTTTGGAGGTAAAGATGCATGAACATTTATTGATCGAAAAAGCTCTTCTACCCTCCTTTTATCAGCTGCTTCTAATGCTAGGGGATTTGAAAGTGTTGTTTCACACTTCATTCTGCTTAGGGGAAAAAAATAAATCAGACTTGTAACAAACAGAATCAGGACACATTTATCTTTGTCACCTCCTAAATTGCTGTTAAATCAGGACATTTGGGCTTTGCTGTATTTGGAGTCTATCCTGCTGCTAGGAAACTAATCATCCATATCTGCTTTGTGGAAAGGGCAAGGATATTGATTCCAAATACTCCTTATTAGTTCCATTTCTTTTTACCAGCTTCCAGCAAGTAGCTCATTCATACTAATTCTCAGATTTCAGCACAACTGACTGCAAAACAATTCCTAGGCTCATGCTACTGTGCCAGACTCTATTCTGTATAACAAAGGGCAGATCGAGGCAGTTCAGCATTACCAAGAAATATTAGGTAGCATCTGAGATTTAGGCAAAACTGTCACATAGTTTTCAAAAGTCTCCAATACCTGGGTTAACAGATGTAACTTTGCCTACAGTTAACCCACCTTAATAAAAAAAAATAACCAACAAAAATAAACCCAAAAAACCAAGTCAGACTAGTTCAGAGTAACTCACATGGAACATCCTTTTGTCTTCTGTTTGCAGATTTGCTCAGGAGACAAGCTCTCATTGTCTTTCTTTCTCAGAATAAGAGGACTGGGACTGCAATTTACAAATTTGTAAAGACTAGTGTTTGTGTCTTCAAACTCCATTTCTTTCTCATTCTTGAACAGGTGAAGCTTTGCTCCAACTGGCTCAAACACCTTGTGATCCATCAGCGCTTGGCACACACGGACTCCCTTCAGCCGAGAAATATCATTGCAGCTTAGGTACATGCTTTGCATAAGGTGGCTTAGTACCACATCAACAGCATTTGAGCCAGTGAAACAGTTTTTATATGTTTTCAGATGTTGCCTACGCCTTTTGATTTCCACCTGACCGTGAAGAGCACGAATAATACTATTCCACAGCTGAGTTGCTTGAAAAGGACCATCACAATCTGAAAAATATTAATATGATAGTTTTATATATGTTTATAAAACTTTGACATTTTAAAATGTAGTTTACTTTGTGAAATTAGTTTTATATACATATATACACTAAAATTATCCAGAAGTCAGCTTAATTATACAAAGACAGAGAAAGATAATACCTTGTGAACCAGTCCTTTTAGTAAAAGGATTCACACCCACTAGGGTAGAGTCAACAATAGAGAACAAAGAGACACTAGAACAGGTGAGGAAGTTGGGCTTTTGTTACTACCACACGTACTATATGTATGTACACATGTACATGAATTCATTAGCCACAGAATGCCTGAGGCTTGCCCACACCTCTGGGTTTCACCTGATCCAACCTCCCCTGCTCAAGCAGGGCCACCCAGAGCTGGGCACCCAGGACCATGCTCAGACAGCTTTTTAGTATCTCCAAAGGTTGAGTGTCCGCAACCACTCTGGGCACCACTGAGAAGAGCCTGGCTTCATCCTCTTTGTACTTTTCCATCAGGTATTTGTAGATATGGTTGAAATCTCCCTAAGGCTTCTCTTCCCCAGGCTAAATATCCCCATGTCTCTCAGCCTCTCTTCCTTGGGGAGATGCTCCTCCCCTCCTCGGTTTCTCCTCCACATATAGCTCAGCAGAGAACAAACCTACAATACATTACACCTGCCTGCCCCCAACCTTTCGCTCCGAACACTGAGACACAGCTCTACGCCCAGCTCTAGCCCGGTTTAACCGCGACTTCTGGGGGCGCAGCCGGAGGAAGCCCCTCTCTCCTCCCGTGCAGCTCCTGCCCTCGGCGCTAGCTCGCTCCCGCCCGCCCGCCCACAGCCCAACGGCCCCTCTAGCGGCTCCGGCAGCCGGAGGAACCCTCCCAACGGGCGGGCGGGCGGGCCGGCCCCTCCAGCCCGCTCCGCTCCGCTCCCCAAGGAGGCTCGGAGGCGCCACCAGCCCCACAGGCGCTGCGGAATAAAAAGCCCCAGCAGCGACGAACCAGGAACAACTCCCACCCCACCTCGCCGCCTCCCGCTCCCCCGCCGCGGCTCCAACTCGCTCTGACTCCGGAGCCTCCTGAACCGCGGAGTCAAATAAACCGCCATAACCGCGGCCAGTGCCGCTGGCGGAAGCCAGTAGAGTGCATCACTTCCCGCCCTCTCCTGCCTCCCCCGGCCACCGCCCCAGCGCCGCCCCTCTGGGGCGGAAGTGAGGCGCGCTCTGGCCGCGCCCCCGTCCTCCGGCGCTGTGGCTGTTGCCGTCGCTATGGAGTAGTTGGTGCAGGACGGGGCCGAGCTGGGGTCGGAGCGAGAGACGGAGCCGACGTGACAGGCGGCGCGCCGAGCCCACAAGAAGACGGACCGCCGGGCGCTGCGCCAGCAGCTTCCCACAGGCTCAGGTAAGAGGCCTGTCCCCCGCGCTCGGGGGCAGGAGTAGCTGCCCGTGGCCTAGTGGCGTTGAGCGGGGCGGGCAGGGCCCGCTGGTTCCGCAGGTGCCTCGGGTCCCGGGAGCCTCCGCGGAGGGGAAAGGGGCCGCCCTGGAGGCGCCATCGTTGCGTGAGCAGGGCCCGGCGGGGACCATTGAGCTGCCCGAGCCGGCGGATCGCGGATCACCTGCCTCAACCGCTGCTCGCCTCTGACCGCGGCCGCCGAGCGCCCCGGGCGGGCTCTCTCTCGGCTGCCCTGCGGAGCACTGAGTAGTCACCGGCCCTTCGGGCAGCGGGAAGGCGGGGGGGGGGTTCTCTGTACACCGCTGCCGGGGGTTTCTCGGCTGAACGGTGCGAGTCCGGATTCGGTGTAAAGAACAGTCAATACTTGGGGGGCACTGACTGGCCCGCCGGAGACATTCCAGGGGTTTGTGCAGCCTATAGATTAGTTTTGCCTGTCAGCAGGCGACAGACGGGTCCTCGTGCATGGGTCTCGTCCCGGGGGGTTGTGACAGGGATTTTGGCTGCAGCTCAGTAAATGCAGAAAGAAAAAATAAATCACGAAGGTGACATGCAGTGAGGGCATCTATGCTGTGCACAGCCCATCGTTGTATTTGGACCTCCTGTGATCTTCATAATAAATGCAGAAGCCTGATTATTAATTTTTTTTTTTTAAATATTACTTAGTTGATCTAGCACCTGTTTTTCCTGTCAATTCATTATTGCTTGGGTGAGATCGATGGGATGGGAGTTTAGGTTAGGTGGCATGAAACACCCGCCTGCTGCCTTGTTTCACAGAGGGGAATCCCAGCTTGTTGTAGGTCAGAATACTGCCAGAGTGTATGATTGATGCGCTGCTGCACAGTATACACCTGTATCCACATATCAGATTAAGCGATGAATTGGTTCATGGATAAATTAATAGGTTTAAATTGCACAGGGTTTTTTTATATGTGTGAGAGTTAAAGAGTGGTGAGGGAGGACACTCTGTTTTGCATCTGCCTTTACTTCCATATTTTGAATGTTTTGTCTGATTTCTTATTGTTGTGTTGGCAATCGCATACTACCTGGCAAAGAGATAGGTTGTCATTGTGCTGACATGTTGTTGCTGATGTACATCAGCATAAAGACCATTATCAGTTGTGAGGGGAGTTCATGACAATAACACATAGACCATCCAGATTTCTTTTTAGAGGTGGAATCATAGAACCATTTTGGTTGAAAAAGATTGTCAAGTCCAGCTGTTAACCCAGTGCTGCCAAGTCCACCACTAAACCATGTACCTAAGCACCACATCTACATGTCTTTTAAATACCTTCCGGGATGGTGACTCAACCACTTCCCTGGGCAGCCTGTTCCCGTGCTTGATAGCCCTTTCAGTGAAGAGATTTTTCCTTAATATCTGATGTAAACGTTCTCTGGTGCAACCTGAAGCAGTTTCCTGTTATCCTATCACATATTACTTGGGAGAACAGACCAACATTCACCTCACTACAACCTCCTTTTGGGCAGTTATAGAGAGCGCTAAGGTATCCCCTCAGCCTCCTTTTCTCAAGACTACTTCCACCTTTCATGGACTGCTATCAGTAGCATTAATATTACCCATGAAATTCAAACAGGAAGAAATCAAAGTTCTTAAAATTTATTGCATGTCCTGTGTTGCTAGTCTGGACACTGTTATTCTTAGAATCTTGTACTTTTCTCATTTATTACCTTTTAACTGGAATTTCAGGTTTCATTGTGGGTGACTGACTTGTTCTGTGGTTGTGAACAACCGTACAAAAACTGGTCTATAAATAGTAGTTTCTTGAACTACTATTTATAGACCAGTTTTTGTACGGTTGAGAACTGAAGTTGCATATTTCAAATAAGATCAAATAATCATGATTTGCGGTATTTGAAGGGGTTTTTTTTTGTTTGGTTGGGGTTTTTTTGGCATGGGTTTTCCAGATAGATTGCTCCCTTTGACATATATATTGAGTGTTGGTGGTAACAATTGTTTTTATAAAGCAAAGTAAGTTCTTTTGTATTACAATCAAAATGTTGACATGAGGATTTTACACATTTACTGTTAGATGGATGTGAACTGAAAACCCAAGCTGCTTATTAAGAAGTAAGTTTCTCAGCCCTCCTTACTCAGTAGCTAAATTAAACAGTAGTTTGCTTCCTACTGTCAAGCTGCAGAGGAACAGGTTGGACAGGGCCTACCAGGCTTGACTTTTAAATCCTCACCCTTCAGACACTGGAATGTTGTTAACATTCTCACCTAGTGGCTTTTCCAGGCTTCTCCCTTTAGCTAATCTGTCACTGTCAGCAGAGGGCACTTCTGATTTAATCAATACTACACCCTTTTTTCCCCACCACCTGTAGTGAGAAGCTCCCGTTCAGGTTTATACAGAGGAACTTGAGCATGCATGCACGTGCCTTTTCTTCATCATCTCTGCAATTAGTTTTGCAGAGTGTCAGTTTTGAGAGTTCTAATGCAGGATTGTGCTGCGCTGGTACTAGAGAAGGTTTGATGAGTTGGTGGAACAATACAAAAAGCACAAGATTGAAAACCCAAATAAATTAGATTTGTCGTTATCTTAAACTTGTCAGGACTGATTTTATAGTCATTTAGCATATAGAGTTTGCTCCATGGAATAGCTGCAGAATAAGATCTCTGAGAGCTGGAAATACCTATAGCTCCAGTTTAGAATGACAAACTAAACTGTAAGCTGCCACAGTCTTTTAGTTCCAGGTGATGTAAACAATTTCCTGGTATAATTTTGTTAAAATAAAGCATAATAGGATGGTTTCTTGTTTCTTTCCCCTGCAGCAGCTGGTTAATACTTAGCTCATACAAATAGTAATGTAAGCAATTTGGTGAGTAAAATACTGAATTTTGAGCTTGTATTTGGACAGAGTGTGGGAAATAACAGGTTTTTTACTTGTCTTCTGTATAATAAATATCTGGTTTTTTGCTGCCCTGGGATCTTAAGCAATCCTTCCCTGCAGAAAATGTGTAGTTCCATGAGTGGAGTTAAAAGAGCCTAATTTCCTTCAGATTTGGTTCTCTTTGTTGATTGATATACAAGGTCTGAACCTTTCCCTTCATGGGAGCAGTCTATAGATTCTCTGCTTTATTCAATTACCTGTTTTCAAGAAATGGTTGAATTTCTAAGTCCTTAATTGCTTTGTTAAATCTAATGAAGAGTGATCAAGAGAGTCGGATTTTTTTTTTGAGGAGGAGTAGAAGCAGTGACATTAATTCCCAGGCACACACACACGGGTACGTGTACGCAGTGTGAATATGTGTAACTGCCAAGCCTGGAAGTTCCATTTCACTATTCTTTATGTGGGTTACGCCTATATCCTGCTGGATCCTTGGTTAGAAGTTACAGTTTTCAACTGTGAGAGAACTGTGAAACCTCTTTTTTTTTTTTTCCCTTTGTCTTTTTAGGGTGATACATTGGGGCACAGTTGAGAAAATGGAGTCCATGCTGAATAAACTGAAGAGCACCGTTACGAAGGTAACGGCCGATGTCACCAGTGCAGTCATGGGAAATCCCGTTACCAGGGAATTTGATGTCGGCCGACATATTGCCAGTGGTGGTAATGGTCTTGCTTGGAAGATATTTCATGGAACTAAAAAATCAACAAAACAGGTAAGTTGTCAAGCGAAGGCCTAAGGCTGCAAGTATTAGGTGGCAGACCGATAGGTAGCTCTTGGTAAGCGGCATTTAAAAACGAAATCCAAAACAGCAGACTAATGCTAAGGGTACTACTATAAGTAAAACTAAATAAACAACTCCACATTATTTAAATGTAATGTTCTTAGCTGCATAGGTGATAACTGCTTTGGGCCTTTGCTGCTGGAGAAAGAAGTGATTCTGCATTCATAACATGTAATTTGAAACCAAGATCAAGAATTAGTCTGAGTTCAAAGTGATCTGACAAGAAGGAAGAAGTCTGTCTTAACTTGGATCAGTTCCTCAGTTTGTTTTCCCTTGTGGCATTTTTTGGCAGCAGCACTGTCTTTTTACAGTTTAAATCAATGGTGAAGTATGCCATCGTTTGTACTCAGCAAAAGACACTATTTTTTTGCTCAGCTGCCATATGGAAATGGGGGGGTTAGATATGTTAAGTCATGAGATTTAGTAACAGGAAGGCATGGGATAGAGGAGGAAGTTGTGGAGGAAATGAGTTGTGCTTTCCCTGTTCTGCTTCCAGATCAGTATTGTTCCCTTTTTGTTTCCCTAAAGTATTAGGGTTTAGAGCACTGGTATATAAACTTTTGACTCACTTGAAGTCACGTGTATATAAAAGTGAGATTGTACTTTGTAAGCAGGTTTCTCAGAAAAAGAGTTTAAAAACTGTTATTAGAGAAAATTATTTTGTTTTACTGGAGCCATGTAAAAAGTGGGGTTTTTTTTCAGTCTTGGAAAGGAAATAGAATTTTTAATGAGTAAATAAAAGTGTTAATAAGTTATGGGCTTCGTTTAAACTGGATGCTGAAAGTGATGTGAAGACACCTAGACAATGAGTCAGCTTGCTTCAGATACATGTACCAAAACCCAATGGACACAAAGGAGTAACTTTGGAAAACATACATACAATCTGTTAGATGGTAGGACTCTAAATGGTAGCAAATAGAAATATTTAGAAGAAATATTCTGTGCAAAACAAATAATCTGTGGAGAATAATAATAATCTGTGTGATCTGATCGTGACAGGACCTGAATAATATTAAGCAGATACTTTTGACATATTCCTAAGCATCTGTCTAGCTGCCACAGAACTCTATATAGCTAGTATTTACTGAACTTAACCCAATGTACTGATTTTTTTTTCCTATTAAACTATACAAAGAAGTGGTATTACTGAAAGAGTGGCAGTTTTGATAGGTGTTAGACAGTCTCTGTACTCAGTAAGCATTTGACCAGTAGCAGGTGTAGCTTTAAGGACTGGAGAGTTGTAGCAAGTTTGTTTCACTGCCTATTTGGTGGAGTCTGTGTAACTTGGTTCCTGTGATTCATGTTTTTCAAGCTTTGAGTGGGTGTTTGGACCACTGGTTTTGCGGTTTTAGTTCAGGTGTTACCATATGTGATAATGCAGTAACTCTGTAAACTCTGACGAACATCTGTACATTTGTATGCCATCATTAGTCATTAAAAATACAGCAGCAGTTGTACTGCAGGGAATTTTAGATGGCTGGTGATTTGACATGCAATCACCATTCATTATTAATATTACTGTTTAGGTAACATCATGTTAACATTCAGTTTGCCACTGCAAAATAAAATCACACAGCAATACAAACAATTTAAGTGTGTCATACTGCAATGTATCTGTTCTTTAGCATTAATTTTTATTTCTTTTGTCTGTACCTTTTGAATGCTGGATGGGTGATGTAGAAGTATCTGGCTGTCATTTTCCAGGTGGTAGCAGTCACTTCTGTGAAGCAATGCACATACCTGCTGTCTTACAAGTGTGTGTATCTATTTTAAAGCTACAAGCATTTAACTTTTTTTTGCAGTACATGTAGGATGTGTAAGGGTTTAATCACCCACGTTGTTGTTTCTTTACAACACCACAGGTAATTAATTACAGTCACTGTAGCCAGATAAAATAGCTAAATTTGGAGTGTTAGCATCATAGCAGTACAGCTGATGAGAAATTGTGGTTCTCAGGACAAATGGAACTCAACAGAAGTTGGTCATCTGAAGTTGAGATTTCAAACATGGATTATTTTGGTTCCTATTTTAAGGCAGAGGACAGTTACAGATATTCCATCTCTGGTGACAGTAGATATGTAGCATTTTATTCCTCCTTTCAGAGTGCTGCCATGTTCCTGCCTTGACACTTTTCCTGGATTTCTGAATATTTATGTACCTGTTTTTTAATGTCTTGTCTTTTCTTGGTGACTGAATAGCAGTGTAACAGAATGTGAGGAAATGACCTCACTGTGTGCGTATGTTTGTCTGGTGCTGTTTGATAGCTGATTTGCTGCTGTTCATTTGAAAGATTTACAGTTATATATGTATAAATGAAGTAACTTGTTGCTAATTTTAGGGTATGTATTTCTGTTAGTCTTGAATTTGTTAACTTGATCTTTATGGACTCTTTTTTCCTGGCATAATAAGATACTTGTCCTTTTTTCTGCTTAGAAAGTGCAGTCATAAATTGAGTAAGGTCACTTAATGCTCTTGTCAACTCAGTCATAAAAACTAGCAGAATTAAGGAGATAATGGTTTGTAGTTCATGACTACTGTAGTTGTGTTTGACTTTTACTGTGGTAGTACAGAGTATATTAATAGTAGGTAAGTTAGCTTTCTGGTGTTTTGGCTGTGCATACAATAGCTCTGAAATTAAAGCTTCCTACTATTCAAACATTAAAGGCTAATTTATTTTAAAACTGAAATAGTTGTATGCCTTATGACTGAAGCAAATCGGTAGGAAAGTAGGGATATAAAAAAGAAAAGCATTGGCAGTTTCTAAAAATACCCCACCCCCCAAAAAAAGCTGGAGGGTAATCTTTTTCTGGCAAAAGACCAGACTAATAGTGGAATGCTTTCCAGTATTTTAGTTCAGAGACTGTTTTACTTTGCATAGTGGGAGGCTTTGGTAAAACATGGTGTGTTTGCATATTGAATTACATTTGGTTATTCATTAAAAAAATCTGTGAGTGCATATGGGTAAAACAGAGAACAAAAATGAAAGGAAAACCAAAGTTTCTAAGATGAAGCACTCTGACTGCTACCTTAAAATTTCAGTTGCTTTTATGTTCATGACTCAGTGTTCAACACAATCACATTTTTTTCCACAAGAGCACTATGTCTTTCAGATCACAGGGTAGCTGCTGAACTGTAGTTATTAAATATTTTGTGGGGTGTTTTTTTCTTCCTTGTTGTTCAGTGCTTACTCTCTGGCATTGTTACTCCACACTATTCAAAATGTCATTGAAAATAGAAGGATTTGAGTTTCTGTAGCATTCATCACTATAGTGTTTGAATGTTTTTACAGCTATTGTTAACGTGCTTTCTCAGCATGCAATGAAGTGAATAGGAAGAGGTATTACTATTCCATTATAATATTTCCACAGCTTTTATAATCATTAATGTAGAAATACATTCTAGTTTTGTTTAGTTTTTTTTAACACACAAACCCTGTGTGTTTCTGAATTCTTGCCTTCTTGGGGACAGGAGAGAAAGTGTGATAGGCCTTGACTGCCTTTCTCTGGTTAGGGAGAATTATTTTTCTCTCATTCTCTTTCCTCTCCAAGCCACTCCACCCCACCCCCCCACACACACCCCATCTATTTATTTATTTATTTATAGTAGTTGCATTGGCCAGGATAAGAGCAGGAGTTTTGGTTTGTAAAGTGTTTACATGGGTAAATAAAGACATGTGTGTATTTGAAACTGGTGGGCATGTGTTTCGTAAGGAATACAGGATTGCAAATGATATGGTGGGTTGACCGTGACCAGCAACACATGCAACCACACACTCCACCAGGAGTTCCTCACCCCCAGCAGGATGAAGGCTGAAAACAGGAAGAAGAAAAGCAAGAAAACTCATAGATCAAGATCCAGACAGTTTGAATTGGTGAAGGAATGGGGGGTGTGTGGAGAAACCAAGCAAAGCAAAGGAAATTCTCACCACATCCCACAGGCAGACTGATGCTCAAGCTAGTCTCCAAACAACACCCACCTTATAAGCCAACCCCTCCTTCTTCCTCTACCCACATTTTAGCGTCTGTGAGCAGAGATGGTTGTATCCAACATGTTGCATGAAAGGTTGCCACACAGCTCAAATTATTTTGACACTCCACAATAACTAAGTCTACAGAATCAATGTGTCAGAAATAATTTTCATACCTAGAATACTACAATTTCATACACGTCCTTAGATGTGAGCTTTTTTGGGTATGTAAGAGTTCTGTCAAACTTCAAACAAACTATGAAAGATTGCAGCAAGCACCAGTAGAACTTACTTTTAGTCATCATAAAATATAGAAACAATAGCTGATGTCCCATAGTATCTGATTTAAATATTCACTTTCTGATACTTTTGTAATTAAACAGAAGTTCTTTCTGAAGTGCTGTATTAGATTGAAATTTTTTTTATCTGCCATATAGTGCTCAATGCATTCACACTTTGTACTGGAAAATGTGGATTTTTTAAAATAGTGGGTAAAGTTTATGTCTTCCATCCCCTGTCATTGGTTTCTTCCTGCCTTGTGACAGTATAAATGTTTGATCAATCACACTTAAGACTTGGAACAAGTTGCTGGTATGGATAGAAGCAGGGAAAGTTATAGATGTTCACCTGCTAATGGCTTAAAAAAACAGGTACCAGCTTAAAAATATAAACCATTTTTTTGTGTATTGGACTGAATTATATTTTTGTAATATAGTCTATTTCTAGAGTGGTTTTTTTGTATTTTTTTTAAAGTCAATAATGTAAACGTGCCTCTGAGGTTTCAATTAGAATAATGGTTATAAAATGTACGATACAAGAGGATAGACTTCATGGAATCATAGAATTGTTTTGGTTGGAAAAGACTGAAGATCACGAAATCGTGTCCCAAAGCACCATGTCTAGACGCCTTTTAAATACTGCTCAGGATGGTGACTCAACCGCTTCCCTGGGCAGCCTGCTCCTGTGCTTGATAGCCCTTTCAGCAGAGAAAACTGTCCTGAGAACCAATTGAAAGTTCCCCTGGCCCAACCTGAGCCCTTTTCCTCTTGCCATGTCCCTTGCTGTTGGGGAAAGGGACAGACACCTGCCTGGCTACAGCCTCCTTCCCGGTAGTTGTAGGGAGCGCTAAGGTCTCCCCTCAGACTCCCTTTCTCCAGGCTAAACTCCCGCAGTTCCCTCAGCTGCTCCTCCTCTGACTTGTTCTCGGGACCCTTCACCAGCTTCCTTGCTCCTCTTTGGACGTGCTCCAGCACCTCAGTGTCTGTCTGGTAGCCAGGGGCCCCAACCCGAACACAGATGTGCAGCCTCACCAGCACAAACTAGAAAGGGACAGTCACTTCCCTAGTCCTGCTGGCCACACTGTGTCTCATAGAAGCCAGGATGCCCTTGGCAGGTGTCTGAGCACGCTGCCTGTCCACCAGCTCACCCAGGCCCTTTTCTGTGGAGCAGATTCCCAGCCACTCTTCCCCAAGCCTGTAGTGTTGCATGGGGTTGTGACTCAAGTGCAGGACCCAGCACTGAGAATTGTCAAACCTCATACAGTTGGCCTCAGCCCATCAATCCAGCGTGTCCAGATCCTTCTCTAGAGCCTTTGTACCTTCATGCAGTTCAACACTCCCCCCAGCTTGGTGTTTGTTTCCACTTGGGAATGAAAACTGTCCCAAGAAAATACTATTTTCTTCTGGTTCCTACCCTTTATAGTGCTGTTGTGGGAGTATAAGTGTGTCATGATAAAGATTTTAGTTCCTTTTTTTCTTCAACTGATAGATTTCTCTTTAATGGCTTCCAAGATGGTTATGTAGTCTTTTTTTTTTTTATTTCACATCCACCTCTGTAATTTCAAAGTTTCATATAAATTTCTCAATTTTCTCCAATTCTGTTTTCAGAGATTGGTTGGAAGAACTATTTTCTCTGATCTTACACCTACCACATTTCTAGGATTTCTTTTTACACATGTTTAAGCATGAAATAATTCTTACAGTTTTCTCATGTGAGTGGTCTGATCAGATTGTTGATTACTGTGACTATAAATTGACTGGTTTAATATAGATCATAGTGGTTGGGAGCAAAATGTCAAGACCGGGTCTGGTTTAATAAAGCATCACTTGATATGTTGAATACCACATGAACACATATATGCTGAGGTATTTTTATTGCTCATGGTTGGCATAAATGCTCTCATCTATGTAAATTCAAGGTGATTTCTGTCTTGTGGATCTGCTGCTTTGTTGCTGTGTAGATAATGGTTATAGTTTACATGTTACTCTTTGTAAGTTAAGGAGCAGTAGTAACTTAACTGTTAAAATGTATGTTCCAGAGGTTATATACAGTAACCTGTGCAGTGATGACTGGGACAAAGTAAGGACGGTAGGTACATATACATTGAGATTCTTACTACATTGGTGGGATTTTAGTGTTGACTCAAAAAAATCCATGTACATGTAATTGCATTTAGACTTGTTTTTTGGCTGTGTTGTTTACCAGGTGAATTTTGTTGTTTATTTTTAGGAAGTGGCTGTTTTTGTCTTTGATAAGAAGCTAATAGACAAGTATCAAAAATTTGAAAAGGATCAGATTATTGATTCTTTAAAACGAGGTGTTCAACAGCTAACCAGGCTTCGACACCCTCGACTACTTACTGTTCAACATCCACTGGAAGAATCCAGGTAAAATGCAGTAAAGCTGAAAACAGACTTTGTTAATCATTTTGTTATTGGACATAAAATATCTGGAATATTCAATACACCTATCTGGTGAGATTCAAGTATGAAAATTCGATAGTTAATTTAACTTTTTAAAAAATCATATAAAAATGTTTTATTTCAAAAGGTTGTTCATGCATTTGTTCCATTTATGAGGTGTATATACATAGGGCATGTGAGGTTGGAGATTTTTGGTAAATTGGATGTGTTGTGGCCACGTAGGTGTTTAAAAGGTCCTCAAATGACAGGCAAGGGAGACAAATTCCATGTGTTTTGGTAGTGTGTTTTTGGTTTATGTAACATTGGTTACTAGACAGTGAGTTAGTCTTACAGATTTACTGTTCAAATGAAGGGTTAATGGCACACTAAACTCTAATAAATAACATAAAGGTTTCATGTTAGAATAGAAAGCTGATTGTGATCGTGCTGAGGAATATGATGGAGGGTTTTTTCCCCCAAAGTAATTCTTCTAAAGGTTAGCCTAATGAAGATTCATATATATTACCTTTGAAACATCAACATTTTTGATTGTGTGTGTTAACCTGCATTTTAAAAAAGATACTGTTTTTTAGGAGCTCTAGGGGTAATACCATAGGAATGCTTCTTTATCTTTGTGATGCCTACTTTGGGAAAGATTTCTTGGGATAAATGACACTTGCATATTCATATATATCTTCCCTCTGGTACTAAACCCATTTCACATTACCAAGGATTAACAAGGATTCAAAGCTGTGATTGCCATTGTGGTTCAGTATGCCTCTCACAAAAGCCTAGGGAAGATTAATTAGGTAATTGAAGACAGCTCTCAGTACTCTGCAACAGTAGGTAAACTGCCATGTGCTAAAGGACATAGGGTCATCTCTGTCAGTGTATGTAGGTGGATCCTGGAGTAGACCTCAGGCTTTTTCCTAAAGTTCTTACAGTATTTCAGTTGACTCAGCAACTGTATCTGTAATTACTTTTTCCATGAACTCTGCCCTGTAAAAGAAAAGGCTAAGATTAGTACTTTGGAGCCTAAAGAAAACATTGGTGTTCTTCTTGTGAAGAATTTAAGTCTTTTAAGTAAAATTAACCACATAGTTATGTCAAGAGTTCCTGTTGATGAGTTTTTAGCAACGGTTTGCTCCAGTTGTTCTTCTTTCTGTACTCAGCACTCTCAGCTACTGCTGGAAACAGCAGTCGTACGAAACCTGTCCAGTTGTTTGCTGTGCCAGAAACTGATGTAACGAGTTTTGGAGGGGGTTCACAAAAGGAAAGTTTGCTTACAATATTTGTGCATGTAACCTTGTGCTAGAAGATTTCTTTAGGGTGCTTCCAGAGTGCTTATTCTTGAATAAACAGGTCATGGGCTGCTTCTAGCTAGACTGTACCTGGTCATTTTTTTGTGTTTCCAAAGTAGCATACAGTTGTGTTGAACTGCTTGCAAGTCACTCTCTATTCCTCCTGTGTGGGGCAAAGGGATTCTTGGTCTGCCTGCTCAGCTGAAGTAGCTGGCCGTACCTTTCTGACCGTAGTGGATAGGTAGTTTTTCCATTATTAAGGGAATGTTTCTACTCCAAATTATTAGTATTCAATATAATTATATTTAATGTAAACATACATTCTGATGTATACATTTATTTTACATGTGTTTATATAATGCATAATTTTTATTTATAAATATTTAATACAAACACACTATATTTACTTATAACTGGTTGTGAATTCCAGTAACAGCACAGATGAGCAATATTCAATATTTAACATGTTTTTTGGAGAAAAGGATAAAAAAGCCAAATTAGAAGTTCCCTTAATGTTCTTACTACCAGTTAAAAATAGTAGTAGTGTGAAGAGTCCCAGATACTTAATTTGCTAGACTTTCCATCTGTTGTAGTTTTTCCTAAAGTGTATGTGGTTTTGGCTGTCACTTTCATTTTTAACTTGTTTTATTATTTTGCTACTCTGAATTTCATTTTGATGTTATTCAGGGAACTGTTAAAGAAACTGCACTGTATGGCAGACATCAGCTTCTGAAGTATTCAGTTGCTTTAATTAGATTTCCCCCATCCTTCCATTACTCTGGTTTGGGTCCTTATTTAATTAGCTCCTAAAATGAAAAATTAACAGCCATCTTCTGACTCCCTCAAAACAACAGCAGTCAGAGAGTTCGCTATGAAAACCACCACATGGTTGTTCCCTGGGTATTTTCTATCATCTATGCCTTAACCATAACTAAATGTATAAGCTCTGTAGTAAAGTTGAAGTCAGATTGAAAATGAAGGGCTTTGTCTTTCTATTCTCTCATTCCTCCTTGTGATTACTACAGAAACGAGTTTCAGAGCCCTAGGTGTATTAATAGAAACGTGTAAAGAATGGTGTTAACGGAATGGGAGGGAGGAAACCAAGCAAGGAATTTTTGTCAGCTTGGCTGACAGTTATAATTCAATGTAGTCTCATTTGTTTTACCTTCAGAAGGGCAGTAGTGAGTCAAGTAACACTAAAATTTGGATGAGTAAGAGGTTTTATCTCAAAGAGCAAGTTTATTGATGATCACTGAGATACATAAAAAATATATGGTAGATTCATGCTGAGAGGGTTTGTCTTCTGTGATCTTTTTAAGGAATGAATTAACAAAAATTTAGGCTTTTTTGCCTATAACTTTACATTCAAAAATGTGTTCATATGTAACTTTATATTCAAAAATTCTTAGTGTTACTCAGTCTCCTGTATTTTGAGTTTATATTGATGCAGCATTTATTGTTCTCAGGAATTACTCATCCTTAAACCGAGTATGTATGCTACCATCCATGGGATGCTTTCTCCAGAAAAAACTTTAAAACCGTTAGGAAATGAGGTTAAATGATTGTCTGGGGCCTTCAGCCCTGTGCAGTATGAAGAATGTGGACATAAAAAAAGATTCTGTCCGTGTTACATGACGTTTGTGAAACTGAAAATTGTTTTCAGGACTTCGAAAGTTGAAGTTTTGAAGCTCAGTGTTACAACCAGTCCACTTTATCCCCACACTGTTGAGAGAAAATGCATGAAGAAGATCTATAGCTTTTCATGAAGAAAGCAGTGGATAAAATAATTTAGAAAATATGCAAACTGCAGTTCATACAACAGGAATTTTTGTATTTGCACCTCTTCATTTGCAAAGTAAAAGAATATTTGGGTGCTACCTTAAATTTTATTATTTTTGTTTCTAATCATTGTCTGATCACATTAAGTATCCCTTCAGTCAGGGATGTGTCAGTTTGAGGCACAGCTAAATGCCCAATTTCACAAGTTTTAATAATTTGGCTTTCCTGGTTCAGGACAAGAAAAGTATTGTTTTGTTAAAACTTTTTATGAAGCATTGTGTATGTTATTAGCAATGTATGTGAATATTAGGGAATAAAATAAGCTGATTTCTATTTTCTAATATTTTTAAAATACTTCATATATATATATTTCCCTTTAGTATAATATTACTGGAAGGAATTTGAAGCCTGAAATATAACAAGGTTTTAGGTAGCACTAAGTGCTCTGATAATGTATAATAGGATGTTTGTATGGTTCTTTATTCTCAGTTAAGAGATTTCTTAAATTTACTTACAAGACATGGTTTTATTTCCTCTGTAGGGATTGCTTGGCATTTTGTACAGAACCAGTCTGTGCAAGTTTAGCTAATGTTCTTGGCAGCTGGGACAACCTACCTTCTCCTTTACCATCTGATATTAAAGAATACAAACTTTATGATGTGGAGACAAAATACGGTTTACTCCAGGTATGACATTAGTTGTTATTATAATTTTCTTGTGCTTCTAATAATAATTATTAATTAATATGGTCTGGGAAAGTTCTGTCAGCCTGCAGTTAATCAAAAAATTGGGAAGTGAGAGGAGATTGTGCCCTGATCACTGTAAACATACAAGCATGAACACTGGCAGCTCTGAGTTGCTACTAGTTTTGCTTATTCTAACATGGAAAATATGAAATTTAATTAATTTTTATTTTCCATATAAATGTCTGTGCTACAGCTGTCACTCCTCTATGAGAATCTTTTTTTTTTTAACCTTCTGTGGAGGAACAGTAGCTCCCAGGTTTTATTTGGTGAAAATGTTGATCAGCTTAGAAAATTTTTTTTGTTCTTACACTCTATTAATTGGTATTAGTAATCTCATCTGCTGGTTACCCATCTGTGTTTAATTTCTTTCATACTGGGGAAAAACTTAGCAACTTCTTAGCAATTTAGAAGAGAATTTTTCTAAATGTCTTACAGGATATTTGGGGAAATGTTTAACCAGAAATAATAATCTTTTATTAACAGGTTTCTGAAGGCTTGTCATTTTTGCATAGCAGTGTGAAAATGGTTCATGGAAATATTACTCCTGAAAATATAATTTTGAATAAGAGTGGAGCATGGAAAATTATGGGCTTTGATTTTTGTATCCAGTCAACAAATCCATCTGAACAGGAGGTAGTAGATCTTTATATTTATCGTCAGTAAATTCCAAATTCAGTTCTTTGTCAGAAACCAGCTTCATGACCTTGCATTTTGGTACAGAATCTCTAATATTCACTTCTCTGCTTTATTGGTAAAAGTTTGAACACATGCCACAGGTCTGGACTGAAGTGCTGCTATTGGTTATCACAGAAAAAGAACCTGAGTTGGCTCAGTGGAGTCAAAATAAACTAGTGATGGTTTCAGACAGAGGCTGAAGCTTGTGCCACCTGTGCTCACCTGTGTGTTGGATGACATGCAAAGCTACCTAATTTAGTCTGTTGCATCCACTCAGTACCTGGTTGCTGCCTCCTAAAATGAATTCCCATCATAACTCATGTTTCCCTCCTAGAGCAGTGCTTTGATTTTACATTACACTTTACAGCTCTAATATTCAGACTTAACTGTATCAGGTAATCACTCTAAGCTGCAGACACAGATTCCTCACAGTTTTGCCTTGCTCTGTTTTTGTTTCATTCATAACTGAATTTCAGTGGATTAATTAGGTTTTGCTTCTTCAGTTTCTTATTTAAGATGTTATTTTAAAATCTCTGATAAATGTACTTTCTTTTACTTCCTTTGTAGCCAAAGTTCCCTTGCAAGGAATGGGATCCAAATTTGCCATCCTTGTGTCTTCCAAATCCTGAATACCTGGCACCAGAATATATTCTTTCTGTGAGCTGTGAGACGGCCAGCGATATGTACTCTCTAGGAGCTGTTATGTATGCAGTGTTTAATAAAGGGAAACCAATTTTTGAGGTCAACAAGCAGGATATTTACAAAAGCTTTAGTAGGCAGCTGGATCAGGTATTTGTTCTATTTGTGACAATTATTGATTTTTATATTTGAAAAGATACTGTCTTAAGAGAGATTTAAATATTTGGAACACAATACCAGTGCTCCAACATAAGCAGTTTGATAATGTTATCTTAGCTTGTGTACTATCTTTATAACAAGAAAAAAGAATGGTAGCAAAGTAGGGGAAATAAAAATATGTATAGGGAAGATTACATGTACCAACTTCATAAACTACAGATTCCTTTTTCACTTGGTTTCTCTGTAAACCTGTTGAATGCTGGTCTTGTGGAATAACTACTTTACCTGTTGGGGTGAACAGTGAAACACAAGGCAGCAAATGACTTAGGTAGGACTCTTGAAGATGCCTGAGGTTAATTTGATTACTTGACATTGCAATTGGTATCCACTTGACTATCACCTGTTTCACGTTCTTTGTGGACTATGAATGTTAACACAAGACAGTTACTTGGATCAGCTAACATAATGTACATTAATATGCAAGTTTCTTTTATTGTAACTTCTTTGGGTGCCCATTGCCTTAGTTGTGTCCACTGTTTTTATGAGTGTAGTCAACACCTCAAGTAAAAACACAAAGTATGTGTTCTCTGATAACCTGAACACATTGAGAAGTTGGAAATAGGGGCATGTGACCTGAAGGAGGTAGGCTTTTGGGAGACAGAAGGAAGACCATGAGGGATCAGAAGCCAGTGGGTTATAAGAGGGAAGAAGGGAGGGATATCAAAGGTGAGGGTAGAGAAACCATTAAGAGGTTGAAGTATAGTCCTGTTGTATATTGGAAATAGTTATGTGCAGAATTTTCTGACTTGATGGTGCATGTGCTTATTTTACTCATGCAGCTGAGCCGTTTAAGCTCCAGTACTCTGCAGAGTATACCAGAGGAGGTGCGTGAACATGTAAAGCTACTCTTAAATGTAGCTCCAGCAGTCAGACCAGATGCAGATCAAATGACTAAGGTCAGTTCATGAAAAATACAGTAGCCATAGGAAAAAAAGGGAAAACAGTAGCGCTATTTGAAAGAGTTTTCCTATTAATCATTTTAGTTGAACTGTTAAATATTTTTAAATTATTTTTGAAATTATGATGTCAGTTGATACCAGAAGTTGTCCTTATGATGCTGACCTTTATTAACATGGAAGAAGTGGGTGCTGAAACAGAATTTAGAATAAGCATTCAATGCAACACTATTTTGTTGCTTTCCAATACAGTCAGAATGTTTTCTATGCTATGTTTTTATACAGTTTGGTCTTTAACACCACACTGGAAGTGTTTTAAAGACATAAAGTGATAAAGGACAAGAAATGTAAGGATTAACTTTTGGCTTATGATTTGTGTTGTATTCTTAAACACGCAGAAGAATAGCTTTGCTTGCCATAATAAAGCAAAAATTAATTGTAATGAGGATAATTTAAGTTTTAATTTGACAAACTCTTCCTCCGCTTTCTTACCTGAAAGTAGAACTCAGAAGCACGATTCTTTCTTTGCCTTATACCCTACTGTCTTGTATCTGGTAGCCTTTCAATTTCCTGCTTTTAGACTTGCTTAGCTAAACAATTTTCTTCTTTTCCTGTCATATAAAAAGACTGTATGCAGAAAGAGAAATCAGTGTTGTGACAGTTAGAAAAAATAGTGAGCGAAAGCAGGGGGAACAGGTCATGGTTCTGCCAACATATGCTGAAAGATTGCAAGTTATGGAACTGGCAAATATTATTCAGTTATCTACTTGTCTGAAGAACTACAACAAACAAATGTGTACATGGTTGTTTTGAGCAGTATGGTTTTATGAAGACGTTAAGTCTCTTACTATGACTGCACTACAGACTGAAGTCTGGGGTAGAGATACCAGAGCTTTAGCTCTAAAAGCAGCTTCATGTGGCCAGTGTGACATGAGCTAAAATGGAGCGTGACGTGGACAAGTTTACCTTGCTAGTTTGTGTAATCCATGTAGAGTTCCATGGTCGCATGCATCTGGAAGACAGAATTTCAGTCCACAGTGCAAGCTAGCTTGAATTCTCTGCTAGTAGATTATTTTATTCTGCATTACCCTACAATATTGCCTAACTGGCTTTTTTTGGTTAATTTTTCTTTATTGGCCTACTCTTATTTGCTTCTCTTTTGTCTTACAGCAGAGCTTCTTTAAATGTTTTTCTATCCTTCCTTTTTGCATAGTTTTTTCATGCTCAAAACAAGTGTCTGAATAGTTTGAGAGACCCTGCTTTGTTTTTAACTGTTGTGAGCCAGTGATGTTTGATATATCGCTTCCTAAAAATGAGTTAGCAGGAAGGAGGAATTCTACCTGTGCAAGTTTTGAATACTGAAGTACTTTGCAGACTGTGTAGGTCTGGGATAGACACTGCTCTACTTACGTTCATCTTCTAACTGGAAGCTGAATATTTGGGGGTGGATTTTTATATTTAAAAAACCTTATAATCATGCATTTTTAATTAATAATGAAGCAGCTCTGTTAGTATTAACATGATGCACCACGGATATAGATGAAACCCTTTGGTATTTTGTTGGTGCTATCTTACTATGCCTGGTCTATCTATATACATTGTTACACAGTACTTAAGAAGGCCTCTGCCATGGGACATCATGTGAGAAATGAGAGGGGACAGGATTTAGAAGGGACTCTGAACATTGGAGAGAAATGTATATAGTTATGTATTTATTGCATATAAATGCTTGTTGATTTGTTATAAGTTTCCGGGAGTGGCAGACAGATCTGTATGGCCTAGTAGGTAATCAATCCGGTTTTGTAATGCTAAATACAATAATTATTTCTAGGAAAACTTCTAATCAAGGTTTTTACCTTTTATTCCATTTTTTGTAAACAAAACAGTACTTCATATACAATAAGTGAATAAGGATACACATAACATGCATGGTTTTCTATAAAATACTGGAAAAATTCCATCTTCATAATTAACATCTGTCTGTGACTGTTATACTACTTAGTATGTAAACATGTACTTTTCTAATTGTTAGTTGCAGGGATGTAATTGCAGAGGTTTGCTATAGTGCATTGAAAAAGTAAACAGATGCTTTTATTTTGGAATCTTTGTAACAGTGTCAGTGTTGTCTCTCTCCAGATCACAAGCTTTTAATCTTATTTTTAGATCCCGTTCTTCGATGATGTAGGAGCAATGACGCTTCAGTATTTTGATTCTTTATTTCAAAGGGATAACCTTCAGAAATCACAGTTTTTTAAAGGGCTACCAAAGGTTCTGCCAAAACTACCTAAGGTATGTCTGTACAATGTCTGAAATAGTTTAAAAATACAGGAGCAGCTGTTCAACATCCAGTTGAACTTTAGGTAGCATTTTGCCATAGTAAACTGCCATGAGGCTGTCAGAGTAGTAGGAAAGAAGGGGAGATTAGAAAACAATTGGTGTGGAAATTCTCCTCAGCTGTCAATAATTCTTTAAATGGAAAACAGCAAGCTGTGCTATCAGTATATGTAAGGAACTGTCTTTTGCATGTCCAATAGTATGTAGTTCATCCCACCTTGAAAGGGAGTTATCTTCTCTTACACGTCTCTCCCTTTGTTTCCAGATCCTATCATAGCTCTTTGAAGTCATCTTGTCATTTTTG
This sequence comes from Hypotaenidia okinawae, assembly GCA_027925045.1. Taxonomy (NCBI): domain Eukaryota; kingdom Metazoa; phylum Chordata; class Aves; order Gruiformes; family Rallidae; genus Hypotaenidia; species Hypotaenidia okinawae. The sequence continues at coordinate 62,499,534 of BSDF01000001.1, read as the reverse complement.
CTCCCCATAAGATCACTTCCAATTTTTTTCCTAGCAAGGCAATACTTTAATGTTGAATGATGCACTCTTCCTTCCCTCAACATACTAAGTGTTTTCTTGTGCTAGCAGTGCCCAAAAACCTCAAAGGCAAATGTCTGTCATTACAGATTTCTTCTGTGTAGTGTTAGACACTGTGTCTAGACTGATTCCTTTTCCTTTTGTGGTATTCGTTATATAACACACAATGTGTATGTGACAGAAAAATACTGTTAGTCTAATACAAAACAAAATAGCTGAGTGTTTCAACCATTGGATTAAATTTCTTGAATTCTGTTTTGAACTACACAGTGCAAAATTCAGACTTCATGTTTAGCATTCTTTTTTTAATTTGGAAGGGTTTTCCTTTGATCAGAAATCATCGGTACTTTGAACTTGAAAGTAGATGGGATTTATTTCACCCAAGTTCTGGACAGCCACTGACTGACCTAATCCTCCTTAGGACATTTTTTTTTTTCCTGTCTTGAACATGTATTTTATGAGGGAAGAGACTGTGCCCTTGAACTGTGTATTTCTCTTTATTGCCTTTAAATGCCTGTAAGGATGTTTACAGTAGACATCCACAGTGTCAATACCTATTTTGTCATTAGAATCCCATTTAGGGAATGTACCTCGGATTTTACAGGGAGGTATAGAAGAATTGATGGGGTGAGTAATGGGGTACTGAAAAATCTGATTATTTTGTGGGTCTTTTTAGGGTCTTTCTTATCCAAGCATATAGAGTAAGGTTTTCTTAATTCATGTATGTGGCTGGAAGTCCTACTTTCTGTATGGTTATTGGTTTTTGCTGACCTCACAGTTGTTACAGTCTCCAGTTGTGTTTTGAGTGTAAGCAGAGAAAAGTAAGCAAAGTAGCACAATGTAAATTATCTAGACTAGACCGTGAAAATAATAAGAGTTCAAAACCAAAGCCCCCTGTCTGCTTTTTCATGAATTTTAGGTTAATACAAAAGCTGTTGAGTAGACACAATAGTAACTTCCTACAATGCAGTGCAATATGATGCATGAGTGTTTGTTTGGTTGGTTGTTTTTTCTTTTAGCGTGTTATAATTCAGCGAATTTTGCCTTGCTTGACTTCTGAATTTGTGAACCCTGATATGGTACCCTTTGTCTTGCCTAACGTCCTCCTCATTGCTGAGGAATGCACCAAAGAGGAATATGTCAGGCTCATTCTGCCAGATCTTGGCCCCGTTTTCAAGCAGCAAGAACCAATCCAGGTATGTTAATATTGTTCAGGAAAGGTTTCAGTGTTTCTTCCAGACGCTCTCTCAAGACGTTGCAGATGTGTACGAGGCCTGTTGCTTGGCTTTTGAGGGTACTTGAGGTTGGAAGGGAAATTATCATAGGGAGGCTCCTGTAATTCAGTACAAATAAATTGCTATCCAATGTTCACTATGTCTTTGTTTGAGGGAATTTATAATATGAAAATAGAATGTTTAGTTGAACTATTCCTCCTTACCTAACTCTTAGAGTTAGCATGGAATAACTGGTGTGCTGTAAATTACAATCGTAGCTGACTCTGACATTGCTTCCCAGTGCAGGCAAACCCTTAATTTGTATCTAGGGGGATGCACAGTGAGTTAGCATAGGATGTACTGTAATTTTATATTCGAATTTGGTACACCAAAGTGTGCCCTGACAAGTACTGGGCTCTGTATTAATGATTGAATGGCATCTTTAGCATTTTATAGAGTGCATCTGCTCCTGAGCACTTGTTTGATGGTGTATTTGTACTGTGACATCTTAGTTTCTACTTAGATAAAAAGTGTCAAATAGGATCTTAGAAAGCTAAAAATACAAGGGGTTCACTGGAACAGCATGAACTACATTCTAGTTAAGGACAGGTAGAGATGTATCAAAACCAGTTCAGCCTTGTGTTATCTTAGTTGAAAAGCATTGACTGCTAGTGGAAAACTGCCATACTGCTTCTGTGAAATCTAAATGACTACATAGCACAATGTTTATCTTAAAAGCAGTCTGTTTATGTTCAAACTTCTGGTTCTTATTTTATAGAAGCTTTTCTGGTTGTTAAATAACAGGTTTCATTCTTGTCCTTTTCAAATTTGCAATGCCAATCAATCTTCTCCAGAAATAAACATTTAGATCATACAGGAACTGTCATGCCATAGTATTACAGGGTTGCTAGACAAGAGAACAACAGTGTCATGAGCACATGGATGTTTCAAAAAGCCAAGTTTAGGATAAGTAAAATCTCTTTATTTAAGAATAATTATAAAATCTAACTTTAAAACTGATCTGGTCCATCTCACCCTAATTCTTCCAAATTAGGGATATTGCATCATAATGTATGTTCATGGAATGAGTTTATGTATGTGTACAGTTTAGGTAGTTATAAATAGACAATCAGAAAGCACACATTATCTGCAGTAATTTATTTTTCTTCCCTGTAAAGGAAGCAAATGAAAGGTGAAAATTACATGTAGTCTTGGTGCATTTTTATTTCTACATTCCAATGCTTCTGTTTATTTGACATATAAGCACTGATTGCTAGATATTTTTAGACTTAAAAATTGAAATATTTTCCTCCTATAAAATACTTGTCGTTTATTATGAACATGTGATACCATTCACCATCACTGATCCATCTAGTCTAACCTATTTTCTGAAAGGAGTTTAGATATCAACGGACAGTCAGTCTCACCCATAGCCAGTTGTCTCACCTATCTGAGACGAGATGTGAGTCTTAGGAATCTTAGACCGAGCCTGAACAAGTAATTTAGAATAGCAGCTAACTTATAGATGGCTAAGCCTAAGCAAGGTGAGTCCTACTGTGTACATGTGCTGCTTTAGTGTTGCTTTTTAGATTAACATGATGTGATTGATTTGTTTGTTTGGGATGTATGATTTAATGATAGACAGTTTTCATGTGTTATAGAATAAAGCTATTATGTGTCCATAAGCTGTAATAGTCTTTTCATTGTGTCCCTATTTTGATCCTAGATACCAAAGGAACGCAGCTTTTATATGTGGAGTTGTGATTAAATGATCTGAGGACAGCATTTGAGACATAGTTTTTTTAAAGTTTAACTTTTCAACAGTGATATATGGGTATAAGGATTTTTGGTGGGTGGACCTTAAAAGACTGTGTTGTAAATAGAAACCAGAACTCCTTCCTTAGCCATTATGATTTGTTATTTTGGAAGGATTATTTTGCAACACGCATATGTTGTTTGATTTCTATTTGCTGTTTTTAAAACACAGTAATATGTCAAAGTGTTTTTTGTCTTCCATGCCTTCAGGCAAGCAACATGGTAAGTGATCAAATATACTGAGTTACAAAAAAAACTTCTGAAGTTTTTATGATGTGATAACTACACATTTTAAATTGTAAGTATGTGTTTCTGGAGTTAATATTTTTAGCTTCTGAATTGTCCTTTTAAATAGATCTTACTGATCTTCCTGCAAAAAATGGACTTGCTTCTAACCAAAACTCCACCAGATGAAATAAAGAACAGTGTACTACCAATGGTATATAGAGCCTTGGAAGCACCTTCAATTCAGATCCAGGTATCGTAATTATAGCCTTTATTTAAAAAAAAAATCTTTTTAAGCTGATGTGCCAACTTTTTGCATACTACTTAAAAAAAAAAAAGGGTAAAGCTGTGTCATATTCCTGAATTCTAAGAGATTAATGTTTTGTCAAAGAAAATTTGTTTTAGTAGAATAGAATTTAGTTCCCTTATTTTCTGGGAAGTAACTGTTTGCCTGTTGTTATAATGGTTCTATCCTAAATTCTTCCTAGCCACCATAACAACAAGTAGGATGTGTGTTTATAATGCATTGCCTGTGCTGCAGAAACTGTGCAGGCATGCATGGTCTTACCAGTCAGTGCGAGGTGGCTGATTCTGAGATCCCACTGGTAAGACCGTGTGTGCAGACAGTTACCTTGGAAGACCTGATCTGCTGTAAAATCACACCTTCTTGTGATGTTTTTATTTAACCATATTTTAATTTTTCTCTTCATGCTTTACCTTTCTAAGATTCCTTTCTTGTAACTCATTCTTCCACTGGAATTAAATTCCAGTTAGCCAAAGGCATTCAGGAGTGGAAGGGTGAGATAAACAAATAAAATGTTTCTTAAAGAAGGGTTTGAATAATCAGATGTAACTTTCACCTTGCAAAGCCTTTGCACTATCATGAAGAAAGATATTTTTTTTTCCTAAATGCATCTCTTGAGCTTTTTCTGCATCAGTAGTTTTGTTCCTCCGCTATATATTTGGAATCTGTACTTAATATTACAATGAAATTATTTTATTTTTCTGCATTGCTTTATCTTTAATCTTAACGTGCTCTTTTGTCTTTCAGCCTGTCATTGTGCTGCTGCAGTGTTGTTGATAGTAGTCATTCAGATTTGCTTGACTTAGTAGGAAAATGTTAGTTTGATGTGGTAAATGTTGGGTTTTATATAAAGATGGTTTTGGAAAACGCAAGATGTTCATGCTAGCCAAATGTTTTATTATAAATTTATGAATGCTCTTTTTGAAATTTAGTTCCAAGGAAAATATCTGCATATCATGATGCTTTATTATTCTAGCTATTTTTAAGTGAGTCTGATAGATTAAGGTCAGTTTAGTTGAACATGATATTACCTTAAATATTTCCTTGAAAGGAAAGCTTAAGAAGACATTTTAAACTGGTTTTGAGGTTTTGAGTAATATTTGTACTAATTTTATAATAAACATAGATATTTCTTTTTAAACTTATGTGTATTTCTTATAGGAGCTTTGCCTAAATATAATTCCCACATTTGCCAATTTAATAGATTACCCATCAATGAAAAATTCACTAATTCCAAGAATTAAAAATGCCTGTTTGCAAACATCTTCTCTTGCTGTAAGTATCTTAATAATTTCTCAGTCTTCAGAAAATGTTATTACCTTTAATGACCTTGGCATCTCTGCTGTTGGGCCCTTAAGGAATAGGCCATCAATGTGCCTTGATTTCTTTTTGAGGTTTTAGGGGGTTTGTGGATTTATTGTTTGGGGTTTTTAGAATTTTTTTTAAAATACAAAACCAGCCTCTGCTTTCTTTTATTCTAACAATTTTTGAAGTTCTTAACAACTTACCATTGTTAACAATAGTGTGTTCCAGAATAATGCATGTTAACAGTGTTTTACCTGCAGAAAAGCCAAGGTCTTGTGAGCAGTCTGTAGCAACATATTTTCCTTTCATGAAACAACAAGATGCTCTTTACTTGTCCTGAATTTTCAGATATGAATGTCATAGTTTCAGCAATATCTGTTTTCCTCTAAGTATGAGTTCTGTATGTTTTTTGGTTTATTTTTACCTTAGGCAAAAATATAGTAAAGAGAGGTTTTAAATTTTTTTTTCCTACTTTGCAGGTCCGGGTAAACTCACTAGTGTGCTTAGGGAAGATTTTGGAGTACTTGGATAAATGGTTTGTACTTGATGATATTTTACCTTTTCTACAACAAATTCCATCTAAGGAACCTGCAGTGCTAATGGGGATTTTAGGTAATTAATACTTTCATCTTTCTCCTCTTTTATGCTTTGATGTAAATCTGAGAACCTCCTGTTGTCATTAATACTGTTTACATAGTGTGTAGCTAAAATTACTATAAAAAACTGGTCCTTAATTTTGCCCCTGTTCAGCTACCTCACGTATTGCTCATCCTTCTAAAAACAAGTACATATATTTGTAGTCTTCAGGGCCCAGCACACTTCTGAGTTCATTGCAGCTCTCGGGCTGTTAACACTTTGATGGACTGTATGGTCCCCACAGCCAGAAAGGCTGTTTTCCTCAGAAGAATGTATGATCTGTCTTCTTTCAGATTCTGAGCACTTTGCTGGAGCTTTTAAGATGTTACTGTTGCCTTCTCATACCACTCTTGCATGTCAGGTGCTGTAAACGATTGTCTACAAATCTACTGCTCTTCACTGCAGGTTTTGTTAGGCTCATCTTGTGGGACATGTAGGCAAATATGGCTGCCTTTGAGCTGAGATGGAGCACAGTCTGGGTGAGGTTTCACAGAAGAGCTAACAAAACCTAGTGGCTTTTTTCTTCTGGAAGGAGAAGCCTCGCTCTGCGTTCTGCTTTCCTATTGCCAGTCTGGTGCTCGTGTATGTCAGGATGTGGGATATGGCAATTTGGATGTGCTCAAGGAGTCCAGATGACCAGAGCCAGTGCCAAGAAAGAGGTGTGACTATGGCCAAGTCTAGAAGACAGTGACCTCTCCTCTGACTGACAACAAAGTACTAGACAGGAGACTGTTTCTAACCATTGAGCTGTACCAGCAGCAGCCCCTCATTAAACCCTGTGATAATATGCAATGGCAGCATTGATTTTGATTTGCTAAAAATCAACAAGAAGGCACATATCTGTATTAATTTAAAGCTGCCTGTTTCCTTTAATCCTCGTGGCTTTGACTTGTATTTGCTGTCTGAGAATAAGGGATAGTGTGTTTCTCACCTTAGTTGTATTACTCCTGAATTCTATTTGGATATAGTGGATAAATGAAACCTAGTTTGGAAATGATGAGCTGGAATCAATTTTACATACTTGGGATTTTGTTTTTTCTGGAATCATAATACCTTCCATCTTCTATGTGATACCTGCTTTGGCCAGCTGACTGCTCTGTTCTAATACTAACCATTGAAAGTGGGGAAAGCTTCTGCTGCTTTTATGCTAATATTTCAGTGTTTGCCGCCAGAGATGGACTATTGAAGCAGAGTTGTCCTGTCAGGAACACTATGGAACTTATAGGTTTAACACTGGATCCCTCATGCCTGTCAGGATTCTTTTATTTCAGTGATTTTTAGAACAGATAAAGTCTCAGCATGTTTTCTGATCCTATGTATAACACAGCCCAAAACTTCAAGGAAAAAGTCTTTGTAAAATACAGTCAGAGAGAGAGAAGGGTGATAGTTAATCCTAGCCACTTCAGTGTGCCAGGAGGCAAACAGGTCCTTAATTAATGCAAATGAATTCCTCAGTGTCAATTTGCCAGTTTGTGGTAACTCAGTTCATCATGATCTGTTCAAAGATGCATATTCTCAGATAATTGACTAGAGCAATACGTTGATTAATGTCAGGTTTCATAGCTGCAAAGTCTTACTTATGAACCTGTTCTTGTTCTGAACTTCAGTAAAGCCTCTTGCTGTTATGGATGACTACTTAGCTTTTCTTGATGGTGTTTGTCCCTGCTTGCACACAGAGGCATAGTACATTCAGAGGATTGATAGGTATTTAAACATGCTACTTGGAGTTTGTTCACATTGTTTACTAAACATTTTTTGCTATTTTGATACCTTATGTCAGGTATTTACAAATGTACATTTACTCATAAGAAGTTGGGAATTACCAAAGAACAGCTTGCAGGAAAAGTATTGCCCCATCTGATTCCTCTTAGCATTGAGAACAATCTTAATCTCAATCAGGTAGGAACACGACTGCTTTTTATGCTTTTGTTTGATAATTGGCAAAGAATAAATTTAAACTGTTGTTGGTGAAAAAATCATACATTATGTCTGTCTGTTGTAAAAACAAACTAAATGAAAACTGTATTTGCATGTTTAAAGCTTATTATTTTTCAGTGGATTTAACTGGTCTAGTATATAAGTTCAAAATTAATACTCTCACTTTCCAAATATCCTGCAAAAGCAGCTACCTACTAGCATCATTAAAATTCAAATTAAAAGCTAAAGTACAATTTTAATATTTCTTCCCTTTCTTTTGTTTGTAAATGTTGCAGATAATGTAGAAGTGCAGTTGTGTTGCTGTTAAATTTTAGGAACTGGAATACCTAATAAGATTTTTTTTTAATGAATCAGTGATACTCATCTGTGTTGGGTTTTATTTTCTGCATTGCCCCACTTTTTTTTTTTTCTTTAGTGACATATATTTTCACTGTTCCAGTATGTACTCTGCTTGTAGTTTGGTATCTAATCCAGTGTAGTGAAGATGAATCCAATGTGGTGAAGGTGGATTATAAATTATTCAAAAATCTGCAGTTTAATTTATGTATGTTGTAAATTTTCGGTGTTACCTTTTAAGTAATGTCTGAATTCCCTCAGTGCATAATCCAAACTTCCTGTATCTTTCTTTTCCAGTTCAACTCTTTTATTTGTGTTATAAAAGATATGCTTAGTAGATTGGAAGCAGAGCATAAAACAAAACTTGAGCAACTTCATGTCATGCAGGAGCAACAGAAGTAAGTGTTTATGTTGGTATTAGAGAAGGAACAAGTGAGCTGAGATAAATTTCAGTTATTCTCTCAGCCACTGTGAGAAAACTTTAGCCATAGCAATAAAAATTCTAGGTAATTCTTAGGTCTGTAGTTGAGAAATACCTCAAAAAAAGCACAGTTGTCAGAAGATTGGGATGATAACTGGTTTTATGGAGTAAAATCCTTTACTTGTATACAGTTGAGTCACAGTTTATTATTTAAGTCAATGATTTTTAATTCTTTATGTGTAGGAGTTCATACTGAGTTCCACTAGTAGAATTTGTGTCTTGCTTCTGTATGCTAAGTTGCTTTTCTGTAGTTGCTGAGAAATAACCCATACTGGAGAATGATAAACATTGCAGCCTTGTAGAAGGCCATGACATTTGAAGATATGTAAAGCTATTTTATGGACTATAATACAAGGTGAGATTTCTGAGACAAATTACCTTGTGCTATCCAAAATCTGTGTCAATGCATTCAAATGGAGGAACTAAAACCATGTGAAGTGATCATTAGAAAACAATTGCAACTTAAAATATTAACATTTTCTAGTCTTTAACAGGCATCTAAAAATGATGGTCCTCTCATTTTAAATGCAGAATAATCTGCATTTAAATAATCTGTGTTGCTGAATTAGTGTTGTGGATATAACTTCAAAGTTAGCCTTTTGTAATACGTGTATTATCTGCACTCTGTAGATCTTTGGATATAGCTAACCAAATGAGTGTGTCTGAAGAGGCAAGATCTAGTAGTACAAGTAATCAGGTAAGCAACAATATTTTGTTGCATAGAATAGCATACAAAAATCTTAAATAGAAATTGACTTAGTCAATGTGTATGTTATCTTAAATTACAGTATTTCAAATAACTGTTTTGTTACTTTGAACTTCAACAGATTGACAAGGTATTTAATACTAGTGGAACTGACCTTCTAACGGGTGGATCTGATGGTAAAGAGAATGAGATGTCATCAAAACAGAAAAAGGTGTGTTTTACTTTGTTTTGGGATTCCCTTAACATCCATCTGTCTAACACAAGGCTGTTATGGCTGCATAAAAAGAGTATGTGTAAATATTTACCGTATTTAAAGCTTTGAAAGACAACTGTTTTTGTATAGTACAGCACTGTACATAGTCACACGTGTAGGTCCACTGAAAAGTGTTCAAATTGTATTTTTGAATTCCTGTGAAAGTCTATCCTTGAGAATGGCTTTGTACAAAGTAGGCAGCAATTAGGATTACAAATTCGTGGTCGCTTTCTTTCTCCTTCATTACAGATTTCAATGAAACTGCAACTTCAACAGGGATTTAGATAGGAAAATCAAAATTGGCTACTTGAAAAAAGTTTAAAAAACTTAAAATAACAAACAGTTGAAGAGAAAATGTAGAATTTCATTGTACATGTACTGTACAATTCAAAGTTAAGTGAAAACAAACAGTCATTATGGAAGCAAAGAAAAAGCATGACATGACATAGAATATTAAATCATAAATATTGTCAAATTATTTTCATGGAAGTAATTATGTAAATGGCTCTCCAGAATCTATACTTTATTTTTTTCCTTTTCATTTCAGGTTATCACAACCCTCTCACTAATTTTTGACTAAGTGGGGGATTTTTTTTTAAATTTTATCCTTCATGGTTAACAAGAGGAGAGTTAAAAGCCTCTTAAGCAGTCTTAAAATAAGCACTCTTTCCGTGGGCAGTTGCAGTTTTGTGTCAAGTGCCAGTTGGTAACCATGCAAAAACAAAAACTGTGAAGAATACTTTTTCTTATGCCCAGCATTAAGAAGACAGCTAAAGTAGTTTTGTTGGGATACCTCTTTGAGATCTGCCCAGATTTCTAATGATGCTATTTTTAATATTGTATTTATTTGCTTGAAGTGCTTCTTAGCAATATAACAGACTTTATAATAGATTTTGTTATCTACTTTTTTTTACTAAATAATATGTATTGTTCTATCACATGTTACTGAAATGACAATGCTATTTATGAAATAAAAGTATCAGTGTAAGAATAACTATTCTGTGCAACTTTAATATCAGTACTTTCCCTTTCAAAGGCATCACTTACACTCGAAGAGAAGCAAAAGTTAGCCAAAGAACAAGAACAGGCACAGAAACTGAAAAGCCAGCCTCCTCTTAAGCCACAAGCAACTGCAATAACACCTCCAGTGAAGCAGGTGAGAAAGCAACAACTGCATTGTTTCCATTGGAGCTATGATGCTTTTTCCTTTCAAGTGCTGTATGCATTTAGTGGGTTTTTTTTCTCCTGTGAGTTGCCTTTGTTTTCACTGGTAGCACAGTGGTTCTGCTGAGAAACTAAAATAAATTTCCATCTGCCTTCTACTTATGTCATTAGCAATATTTCCCACTCCTAAATCTGCAGGAGTTTCCAAAGGCATCATTATTATTGGATGGCAATTGGTCTAGAAAAGGAAAAAGCATATATTAAAAAAGGATTTACTCTGAAGAGGAATTTATTATCTAAATAATATAAAGGGCCTGGGAATAGGAATGGGGCATGTAAGCAAATGGTTACAGTAGTACTTCGTGTATAATCGTCAGATTAAAGCTGCATAACAAATAGTTCTAAGTTATAAAGTACAAAAAATAACCTAATTTCTCTTGTGCATAATTACAATTTGTGCCCAATTTCATGCAGTAAATTCTAATTTCTGAAAAAGGAATGCCACTTCTGCAGGTGCAGTGATAAAGTCTGTTGTCACTGTTTGTACAGGAAAAGCATTTAACTGGATTTTACGTATTTTGCAGACAAAAGACTTGACAGATACCTTGATAGAGAATATGTCGTCTTTGACTAGCCATTCTATCAACAAAGCTAAAGTTGCATCTTCAAACAGCTTCTCTTCTGTCCCTCCTATGGGTGTTGGAATGGGATTTTCATCACCTGTTGACAGCACAAAGAGAAATGTGACAAATGGACTAAATGCTAACATGGGTTTTCAGACTGCTGGATTCAGCATGGGAGCTGGTCCCACAACTCAGAATTTCTTCAGTGGTCCAAGTGCAACAGGAACAACCAAGATGAACGTGGTACCAGCTGCCAGTATGCCAAATTACAGTCCTATGAATGCTGCATCTGCAATCTCTCCACTCACACAGCAAAACAGACCCCCAGATATGTCTGCTTTAGATAATCTTTTTGGTCCTCAAAAACCCAAAGTTAGCATGAAACAGATGGCTCAACAGAAATCAAGCCAGTGGGTTAATCAGTTTGTACCCCCGCAAGGGTCCCCAAATGCGGGCAGCTCAGTCTTGGGACCTCAGATGAACGTGATAGGACAGCCTGGCTTTGGTATACAGGGTAATCCTTTCTTTTCTCCTCAGAACTTTGCACAACCAGCAAACACCATGACAAACAGCAGCTCAGCTAGTAATGACTTAAAAGATCTTTTCGGGTAAAATGTTTTGTTTTCTTCTGTTAAAGAATGATGAAATTTGGATCATGGGTAAGCTGATTAACATCTTGTTTTGATTAGTAAAAGCATGACTTGGGGAAATTTTCAACCCAGCAGAGTAAAGATTTTTGCACTGGAAAAAAGACCGTGCATTCACCTGGTACCACAGTGGAATTGGCGTCAGTGCAAAGTCATCTCACGTGCTAAAGATTTCCTGTCTCTTTACCAGACATCAGAGTGCTGAGGGTAGGATGCATATATTCAATCAAAAAAAGTAGTAGTTAAGTATTTCAGAATTATTCAGAAGTATACTCGATCAGCTCCTGTGAAATTTCCTACAAAATTCTCTTTCTTAACTTCAACAGAATTGCTTATGGGGTAATAACACTAGTGAGTGCAACCCTGCAGCCTGGTCTTTTCAGCATCTGCTAAATTCTTACTGATGCTTTGTGTTGCCTGAATTCGGCACAGGCTGTCATTTCACCCTGTGACAGGTTGCAAGAAGTTCTTATGCTGCCTCAGAAATGTTGATAGCCACGTTACATAGAAAGATCTCTAAGCAGTAACTGTGTAGGAGGTAAAGAAGACAAAATACTTTGACTTTCTCCTCTTACAAGAGAATGAGAGTTAATGTGGTGGTAAACAACAAGAAGATTTGGGAAGCACAGAAAGTTTTAAAATTTTGTGCAAGTTTGGGACAGAGTAAGGACTTTGCTCCAATGGTTATTCTGGTTTACAACCTCTTTTATAATGCAAGATCCTTGTTACCAGCCCCATAGCAAAAGCAACATACCACTTAAGCAGGATTTTCAAATACATGTGGTGACTTGAGTACATTTATTATATATTTCAATGTCTTGGCTAATTTGTACTGCTTCTGAACGGTGTGGAAAAAAGAATGAGTCGTCATGGAACCTCATAAAAATAATGTTCTCTATAAAACTTGCTTTGACTGCCCCAACTGTGTAATCATACAGTTCTGTGTACTCAATACACACTGTTTGGTTACACAGAAACACCTGTAATTACCACACAGTTTTTGCCTCCATTGGGAAGATAGAAAAGGATTGCCTCGGGCAAGTTGCACATGGTTGTGTGAAAAACAGACTGCCATAAGTTGTTTTGACTAGAATAAACTACTGCGTTTTAATATTGTTTTAACTCAAGTTGTTTTGAAGGACAGGTTAATATGAAGCAAGTTCTCAAATACGGATTTGTCGAGTATATGGTAAATACACAGGCATTTCAGATCCTTTTTATTGTATTACTCCAGATTTAATAAAGCTCTCCAGAAATCCAAACAGTAGTTTCTTCTGCTTCCCAGTAGGTATATGTTCAGCTTGCCCATGATAAGACTCTCTACTCTGTCAGATACTACTGTTGGGTTTTAACTTTTTCTTTCCTAGGAATTTCAGGAGCTTTCTTACATAATATTTTGAAGACTATAGCTGGCTATTTTGAGAAGGAAAGAACTAGTTACCTTTTTTATGGAAAGCCTACATGCTTTATTTTTCAAAGCCTTTCACTGAAGAAATTGTTATTTCATTTGCTGCTTAAGAAACCAAAGGGCCTTATGCTGTAAATGTGACTTGTATTTTGTTATATTTCCACAGTTCTAAGCGGTAATAGCGTTAAGCATATTTCTTAAAGATTTGTTTCTGTATTATAGCTGCTGTCTTAGTCCTCTTATTTTAAAATACCTGGGACCAGTGAAATTGTGGTTTAGAAAACAATACCTAACACATTGTGATGCTTGTGTGCTGCTAATAGTCATGGTAAACATTGTAGGTTATGTTAGGGTATCTGTGTAAAAGTAAGTAGGATACTAGAACTGTTCAGCTATTTAAGTTCCTTTACGGTTACTAGTACTCTATACTCCTGGTCACACTAATGTCTTCTTTTACATCAACTTTCAAAAGCTATGTTTTGTTAGAGTAACTTAAGCCTCTGAAGAATTACTTGAATCTGTATTCCTCTAAATTATTTGGAAAATAAGTTTATATTAAAGTAACGTATCATAGGACTCTACAATGTATTAAATTAATACATCCATGGTAAAGGCAGTCTTAAACGTCAGTGTCCTGATCTGGGGTTTCAGACACTGATCCCCCTGGACTGGGGGCTTTTCAGAGCTGGATTTTAATTTAACCTATCAGAGAGAAAGTTAACTGAAAAAAAAACCCCACATTGATCTGATTTTTATATGCTAGACCTCCTAAACTGTGGGGTTCGGGGTAGATGGTTTTGGCATGGGCTGTCTGAGAATCTAGTCTCTTTTGTAAGAACAAAGTTTAAAAAAATCCTACAGAGTTCAAATGGAGAGGCTCTTCTGGGCAGTGGTAATGTGATGGACTAAGATCTTTTTCTGGCTCAAGTAATACAATGGTTTTTTCTGTTTATATTTGAGAACATAATTTTGATTTCTTGTGTTTACTGCAATTTTCAGAATGACTAGAGCAGAAGAATAGCAACAAAAAAAACCTGAAAAGGGTGCTTATGAAAGCATTTTTTTCCTCAAGTTATTTAAAAATAAAAAGGAAAAAATAACTTTGGTTAAAATGAGAGGGTCAAATCCTTCTTCTTTATGGATGGTTCCTGCTTAGTGTTTCAGGAAAATGTGTGTGTGTGTGTGTGTGTGTGGGTGAAGTTCTCCAATTGATTCTCCTTAACTTAAAGCAAAGAAGAGTTGCAAGAGGTAAGTCACTTGGCCCCTGCTACAATAGTTTCTCTTTAGGAAGCCTTGACCAGTTACCTGTCCACTTAAAGTCTGATTCTGAGGCCCAGCAGGAGGCCGATGCTGAGGCTGGAGTGAATACTGTTGTTTGAGAGCAGCAGTTGTACTTCACATCCAAGTTGTTTGTATGGGAAAGTAGGAGGAAGGGACGATGTTACAAAATGTGGGTGTTCCAGTGGCCTCTGTTTCTGCACATGGGTTGGAAGCTGTGTTGCATCTAGCTTGGCCTGAAGCAGAGGGACCACATAGTCCTAATGCAAAATTAAATGGAGAATGTGGGCTTGAAACTAGTGTCTGAGTAAGAAATTGCTAATTCTGTTACTGAAAAAGTAACTTGATAGATAGAAAGTAAGGTCTTATTACAGTGCCTTCAACAGTACTGTAAATTACACAGATTGTCTGCCCTTTGTATCTAACCTAATTTAGAGGAAAAATTGTGGAAGCCTGGCAGGTTCTGTCATCACATTAAAGTTTCCACCCTGTGCAACTACTGTACCCACCCACTGCGAGCAGATCTTCGTTCTGCTGTGGATCCTGGCTGAACTGCCCAGCCCACCTGGTTTACTTTGCATTCCTTTGTAAAGAAGAGCTAAATAGGAGGAGTAAGTTCCTGTTCTTTAATTGCTTTATCTATACTATGTTCACTACAAAAGGAAAAAATAAGTGAAATTAGCCACCAGTTTTAAGTATAAGCATCAGTTGTCCTTTGGCTGCTCTGGTGTGTGCTAAATGAATAGGGCTGCTCCAAGACAGCAGTGTTTCCTGTGTCAGAACTGTTGGTTCCATTTGGTTTTAAGTATGAAAGTCTGAAACATCCTCTGAAAACTCAGTTATAGAAAGCAAACTAATCCTGCTAAATGAAGGATGGTATTAGAGAGACCTGAAAGATTTCCTCTGGTGGGGCTGATAGAACCTTGAAACTACAGTTACAGATGAACTTAGGAGCCCCTAGGTCTGCCTCCCTGGAGAGGAGAGAAACGGAGTGAAATGGCACAGATGTCATCTTAAGGATGGAGGAGGGAGCAGATGTTCTGTTCCTTTTCACACGTGGGGTGTAAATAAGGCACAGAACAGCCTGTGGAACCCACTCATGTAGGGGGACAGCAGCACCAGGGGAAGTCATTTGAAAGGCAAAGGAGACCACCAATTATTGGGGGGAGGGGGGAATTTTTACTGTGAACATGGGTGGAAGACCCTAGTTTGTTTCAATGAAGATACTGCCTTCCTCTCTCAGTTGTGATGTGAATTAGACATGTCGTGGGGAAGTTTGGGCCTTGCAGGTCTGCACAGATACGACACACCCCTAGTAAAAAGCTGAATTTTTGGATGTGTAGGTGCACAACGTTTCAAGCCTTGTTATTTAAAACTTCCCTTTTCTGTTCCGTTCTGTCTTTTTAACAACATCTGTTTCACATTTATGTGAAACTTCAACAAATACCCCAAAGGCCTTTTAAAGTAAGAAAAATGTATTATAACCCCTGTTACAATGTATGTAACAGCTATGTCTGTAGCTAGGGAAGTAAGTGTATGTATAGATGACAGGATTTTAGATTTTTCAATTTTTTCGATTGAACATTGCCCCAAGAGAGCGAAGATAAACGAGAAGTTAGATTTGCATCAGATTGCACAAGGCTTCCATGTGGGCTAACAATTATATGATACTTTTGTTGTCTGTTATAAATGCACGTGCTTAGACTGCCTGAGCAGAAGAGGAAAGGTTTTAAAACGTGAGTTTGTGATCTCTCCTTGCAGTTGGAAGGTTTTGGACTTTAGAGTGACCTTTGTTTATCGATTAGGAGTTTTTTATTGGGGGTGGGTGGGATAGATCTCTGATTTGTGCCATTTCCAGTGAAAGAAACGGGGGAGGGAAGTACAGGACAAATACCTGTTGTATATGTGACCCTTTTTTGTTCTTTGTTAAGAGATATGCTGCATTTTATATACTCATTGTGAACTCTTACTCTGAAATACCTGTGAGAAAACCTATCTGGAGAATTTCAGATGAGTTAGCAGATTTTCAAGTGAGGTCCTGCCTTGTACCTTACTTTCCATTAGGTTTTGACTGCTTTACAAGGAAATTGCACGAGGCAGTAAAACCTTGGATTCTTACACCAAATCCTCTTGCCTTCCAGGCCTCACACTTGTTATCAACCAAAACAAATAAGCCCCTCAAGTTGTGTTGTCTTTTAAGTTCTCTGAAACAGTTTGAACTGCTGTACAGATTTCTGAGATGAAGTTGTAAATCAAAATGTGTTATAGTGAACTCAGGCCTTGTGCAAAATATTTAATACTTGTTTATTTGTCTTAATCGTACAGTCTCTGTACTAGTGGCAGTTTTATGTTTTGATTGTAAAACATTAAAATTCTCATGAGATTTATAAAGTGATGTTCCTGTAGTGTCAGCTGTGAATCATAATTAGAAGTGTCATAGCATGGCATTCGTGTATATCCGGTTTATGGGACAGCTCTTCAAAAACAAATCTATTCTTGTATCAACTTTTAGATCAGCTACTTAAAAAGATATGTAAAAGGTACAGTGACAGTTTCAAGAAATTCATATCACTTTGTACTGTGAATGAAGTTGCCTATGGAAATAAATGAACTTTTCATATTTTCATGTTGGAAGCTATTTTTATTTAGAAGTTTTGCAAAATACCCCAATTGCAAAATACCAAAATGCCAATGGCATGAGGTTCAACAAGAGCAAATGCCGAGTCCTGCACTTTGGCCACAACAACCCCAGGCAGCGCTATAGGCTTGGGGCGGAGTGGCTGGAGGACTGTGTGGAGGAAATGGACCTGGGGGTACTGATTGATGCACGGCTGAACATGAGCCGACAGTGTGCGCGGGTGGCCAAGAAGGCCAACGGCATCCTGGCTTGCATCAAAAATAGTGTTACTAGTAGGAGCAGGGAGGTAATTGTCCCCCTGTACTCAGCACTTGTGAGGCTGCATCTCGAGTACTGTGTTCAGTTTTGGGCCCCTCACTACAGGAAAGACATTGAGGCCCTGGAACGCGTTCAGAGGAGGGCTACTAAGCTGGTGAGGGGTCTGGAACACAGGCCTTACGAGGAGCGGCTGAGGGAGCTGGGATTGTTCAGCCTGGAGAAGAGGAGGCTCAGGGGAGACCTTATAGCTCTCTATAACTTCCTGAAGGGAGGTTGTAGTGAGCTGGGGGTCGGCCTCTTCTCCCGTGTAGGCAGTGACAGAACTAGAGGGAATGGTCTCAAGCTGCGCCAGGGGAGGTTCAGGCTGGACATTAGGAAGCACTACTTCTCGGAAAGGGTAGTCAGGCACTGGAATGCACTGCCCAGGGAGGTGGTGGAGTCACCGACCCTGGGGGTGTTCAAGGAAAGACTGGATGTTGTATTGAAGGATATGGTTTAGTGGGAGCTAGTAGTAATAGGTGAATGGTTGGACTGGATGATCTTCTAGGTCTTTTCCAACCTTGATGATTCTGTGAAAATTATTAGTCGCTCCTTTGGAAAACTTGTGTCAGAAGCTCCTTGAACTCATGTCACCAGCTGGAGACATTGCAGTTCATCAATAGATTGGAAAACTGGATCTTGGTGTGACAACGGGGATTCCAATTTGTTGTGCCAAAATTACCTCTAAACTTGTAAATCAGGAATTAAGAAATAATCTCCTACCCATGCACAAACCCAAGAGCAGCTAAATAAATCATAGTTAGTCAAGGTCTACAAAGTATTTAAGGGATGAATTTTAAGAGTTAAACTATAGCATTGTGTTTTTTGGAAACATTGCCTTTCCTCCCCCCATAAGATACCTCCTTATGAACTGTATTGTTCTGTCTCAAAATGCACTTTCTTCATGTAAATTAAGGCAGTCATGGACATGGAGCAACTCAGAACTTAGAAATGATAGAGATTTAATGATCTGCCTGTACCAATTTACCAATTTTGAAGGCGTTTTGGTCAGGCTCTTTGCTTGTACCTTCGTCATTACTTGCCCTTTTAAATGGAATTTCTTACAATGTGTCCTGAGTAACCTCTTGCAGGACAGTTTTACACTGTTCTGCAATAACTACTCATTAAATTAAATGACAATTAAAAGAGGAACTCTATTTGAAGCTACATCAATGAAAACATTGGTATCTTTGACCTGAAAACCACGATGTTTGGTGGTGGGAGCTGAAGTCACTACTCAGGTCAGGCTCCTTAAGGGTAGCTTGAGGCTATGGTTTGTCAGAGCAAACAAACCCAAAACTTTGAAGAGCTTGCTTTCCAGCAGGTGTCTTAAAATCCAGATACCACAAGGAGAGGAATACCTGCCTTGCTTTCCAAATGAAAAATCAAATACTAGAGAAGAAAACCAGATCTGTAAGTGATGTCACAGAAGTGACTTCAAATAAATGCAAATAAGCAAAAATGCTAATGAAGCGATCAGATACATCTGTAACTAGAGCAATAAACATTTATCTAGGCAGTCTATCCTGACATGGCAAGAGGTAGTTTGTGGGTTGGGGTTTTTTTTTCTTTGCTTTGTTGGGGATTTCTAAAAATAATTGTTTCTTACAGCTGTTGTATCTTACAAAATCAGAGCGGGACAATCAGAAAAAACCCCAAAATGACACTAAAACATCACACTACGTAAGAGCGTTGATGGGTGGGGATAGTGCCCAATACAGCAGCCACACTCGAAGCCTTCACCAGCACGGTAGTTCTTGGTGTGGATGTGCAACTTGATAGATATTAAATGCCATTTCTGCATTTTGAGTGATTTCGATACTAAGCACTGATATATTTTCATTGTTATCCCCTGCAAGATTGAATTCTTGATTATTATGGGGTTTATGATGTAACTTGGCAAGCAGGAAACCCTACAGTTAGTTTTTTGTAGTTGGATTGTGCTCATATGCTTTGTTTCTGAAAGAATTGCTTGATTCCTACTGACAGCCAACTACTGGAAGAAGTAGATTTGCAATGAACTCCCACCTTTGCATTATGTGTGTCATGTTCTGCAGAGCAGAACCATACAGCCGAAGCTCTTTGATTAAACAAGCTCTACAAATAGTACTTAAGCTGATCAGATCATTAACTGGCTGCTGGGTAGGAGGTGTTTCCTTCTTTTCCTGGTGTAGACAGCACAAAGCCTTGATTTTCTGCACATTGGAGAAATCAAGTAAGTGGAGGTCTCATTACAGATAATTGCCAGTTTAACTGAGCTCAAGCCCATGTGTAGCACTTCTTTCTTCAGAATTTTTCTTAGGACTCTGCGCCTGCAACTTTCCCAGGCCGTTCTTTCTGGTGCAGCCATCTCGTGCAGCTTCTCCCTCTTTGATTTTCTTTCCTACAGGAATGCCCACAGCCAGCGTGTGGCTGTGTGAAGCGGTGGAAGGGGCACAAAATTCAGAGGGCCTAACAATTTTTCGGTTTTATTTTCTGGTGATACTTGGTGAGAGAACGCTGAATTGAAGAGAGCAGCAGCCTGAACTTTGTGCCTGTGGTTCCTCAGGTGGGGATTGTTGCTTCGCTGCAGAAGAGAACCTAACCTGGGGCTCTGTGTCCCTGCTTGATGTGGCAAGCTGCCAGACTTCTCAAAGGAGGTGACAGATGAGTGGGCAAGTGTTTCCTCTGCTACAGTGTTCTGTGGGCAGCACCAGGCTGAAGGAGGAACGATAAAAGCAGCTACGGGTAAGTGATCCAGAGGATTACCGGATCCAGATCCTAGAGTGATGCATACAGCAGCTGTTTGTAGCAGAGAGGCAGAGATCAGGGAATGACTGGGAAGGAAACAAAGAACAAGAAAAAAAAGGAGAGTGGAACTTGTCATCTGCCAAAATGACAGACTGTCCAGTGCCAGGCCTGTAGAAAGGGTCCTGTTTTCTTTGAGATAGTGTGTCCCCCCCAGCCACCCACCCGTTCAAATTCCCGAGTTGCCTGTGCAGAGGGTGCTGGCTGCTGCTGTTCCCTGAAAGAGCCTAACTGGTCCTTACCTGCTCTGGCTGACCAGCACCTGCTTGAGCTGTAACACACTTATGGGAATGTTTCCTTCCTGGGCGTTTCTCTCTGCTGGAAGTGAATGACTGTGATTGCCAAGTTGTGTGAATGACTCGTTCCACCCCTCTCCCCGTTTTGTTATAGCAGACAGTGGTGGTTGAGCCCTGGCCAAAGGCCAGACGCCCACCAAAATCAGTCTATTACTCCCCTTCTTAGTTTTTTTCCTCTCATTAACTTCTACTGATGTACAGGTATAGGAGCAGGTATAGCATAGAGCTTGAAATTTAGTTAGATGATCATGTAGAATGGTCTCGGGGTGGGGGGTGGGGGAAGACAAGTCTGTTTTTCTCTCCTAGCAGAGGGCCTGTGATAACTTCATGCTAACTTGAGGAAAAGGTAAAAGGCAAGAATTCGAGGACAGAATGGTATCACCCCACGGCTGCTCCCTCGGGCGAGCAGAGCTGAGACACGTCCACGTATCTCTTCGACAGAGGGCTGAAATACGTCCATGGGCCCCTCACAAGGACATCAATTAGCACAGACTGATAGAGGCACTGCAAGCTCGCAAGATCCTTGCATTCCAGGCAAGAGGTGAAAATACATCATGAGGAAGACATACGGCCTTCCTCCCAGAGACCCCTGTCTGCGACCCCTCACAAGGATCTGCGCAAGCACCAAGGACTGATAAGCTAATTAGCATGAGCAGCGAGAGTAGGCGGGTTCAGGTACTTAATATGTACAGGCGTTGATTGAATATTCATTGTTTTACTGTATAAATGTAAGATCGGTCTGCTGCTTCGGTATGCACGCTTGTGGAGGAAGGATCCCCCGTGCATCTGCGCGCAATAAACATACCTACTTTATAACTTTAGAGTTATAGAGTCGATTTCCGTACGTCACTACAATGATGTCTAGTTTTTAAATGTTCAGATCTGGCATTAGAGCAGCACAGTGAATTACATGGTAAAACTTGGTGAATCAATCAGTGAGAGACTCTGCTCACAAACTGGGTATCACCACAGACAGTTCTGAACTGAGGACATAACAACCCTGTGCAGTGCTGCAGGCTTGGCACAGGGTGGCTGGAAAGCTGCTCTGGGGGTGTTGGTTGGCTGCCAACTGAACATGAGCCAGCAGTGTGCTCAGGTGGCCAAGGCGGCCAATGGCATCCTGGCTTGTATCAGGAATAGTGTGGCCAGTAGGTCTAGGGAGGTGATTGTGACCCTGTACTCAGCATTGGTGAGGCCGCACCTCAAATACTGTGTCCAGTTCTGGGCTCCTCACTACAAGAAAGACATTGAGATCCTGGAGTATGTCTCCAGAGAAGAGAAAGCAGGCTGGTGAAGGGTCTGGAGAGCAAACCTTACGAGGAGAGGGTGAGGGAGATGGGTTTATTTAGCCTGGAGAAGAGGAGGCTAAGGGGAGACCTTATCACTGCCTACAACTATCTGAAAGGAGGTTGTAGAGAGATGGTTGTTAATCTCTTCACTCAAGCAATAGGTGATAGGACGAGGGGGAATGGCCTCAAGCTGCACCAGGGCAGGTTCAGATTAGACATTAGGAAAAAATTCTTCACCAAAAGGGTTGTTGGACACTGGAACAGGCTGCACACCTGGATGTATGTAAAAGATGGGTAGATGAGGTGCTTAGGGATATGGTTTAGTAGAGAACAGGTATGGTTGGACTTGATCTCAAAGGTCTTTTCCAACCTAGTCATTCTGTGATTTTGTGAAGAGCATACATGGAGAGAAGACAGTACTGAAGATTATTCCCCTTCAAAATCTATTTTTCAAGTAGGGAAACCAGACAAATGTGAAGAGTATGAATGAACTTTTGAGTAACTTGTAACAAAAAGTTTCTGAAAACTTCAAAGTGCTTCCTTGCTGATACTGACAGGCTGTGAAGAGCTGTAAGAGATCTCAACTTTCAAAACCATCTGTAAAATGTAATAAAACTACCATAAGGTGTCACTGTAGCCCCAGGAACTTTCAAATAAATTGCAAACGTTATAGAAATGTTCTTCTCCAGCTACCAGGCTGTCCTTATACTGCTTTGTGAAAGTAAAAAAAGGACCTGTTTTTAAGCAGCACAGAATATTCCTGTATTTACAGAAAACACAGTATTCAATACAGGGGCTTTCTCCCTGCTCCTTACCCCACCCCCTCCTGTAGCCAAGAAGGCCAATGGGATCCTGGGGTACATTAAAAAAAGCATGGCCAGCGGGTCAAAGGAGGTGATCCTCTCCCTCTACTCTGCCCTGGTCAGGCCCCACCTGGAGTATTGTGTCCAGTTCTGGGCTCCCTGGTATAAAAGAGACAGGGATCTCCTTGAGAGAGTCCAAAGAAGGGCTACAAAGATGATTAAGGGCCTGGAACATCTCCCTGTGAGGAGAGGCTGAGTGAGCTGGGGCTGTTCAGTCTTGAGAAAAGAAGACTGAGAGGGGATCTGATCAATGTTTATAAATATCTCAAGTGTGGGACACAGGGGGAATCAGCCAGCCCCTTTTCAATGGTCTGTGGGGACAGGACAAGGGGCAATGGCTGCAAGTTGGAGCACAGGAAGTTCAGCACCAACATGTGGAAGAACTTTTTCACAGTGAGGGTGACAGAGCCCTGGGACAGGCTGCCCAGGGGCGTTGTGAGGACTCCTCTGGAGATACTCAAGACCCGTCTGGATGCCTGTCCTAGGAGAGGTGCTTTGGCAGGGGGTTGGACTCTTGGTCCCTTCCAAGCCCTGCAATTCTGTGATTCTGTGATTTATTTATTTCTAATTTTCTTTTTCTTAGTTAGGTGTATTGTCACCCTTAATTTTAAACCTGTTTACATTTGGGAGACCAGTGAGGAGTATTTGCAATGTTAGCCACAAAGTATCAGATGTAGAAGACTACCCTCTACACAGTGGTTATTGGTGCTGCAAATGGGACTTTTTCCACCTTAGAGAGGGCTTTGATTGAAGATATTGGTGTTTAACATATTTATTTCTATGAAATGGGAAATTACAAACTGCTTTCCAGCATTATATGTATATGGAGTAGGTATTGTGATGATACAGAAGCTCTGTTCTTTAGAGTGGAAACAGGTGTCACAGGTTTCCATACAGAAATGCTTTTAAAAGCCCTCCTAGTCACAGAGTAAGGCATAATAAATTAACATTTAATTAGCAGTTCCCAGTAAGGAAAGATGTAAATAAGAATTCCTATTCCTATTATTGGTTTATTTGTTTTTAGCATCCCAGGAACCTCTATTTTTATTTCTTGTCCAACTGTGACCAAATTCCCTTGCTATCAGCTACCTTGATGGGGAAGTGGAAACTAGAAACTAAAGATGACTTTTCTAACCAGTTGAGGTGGATGCCAGTTTTTCCACAGACATCAGGAAAACAAACACATCTGAAAACTTGATTTAGGCTAACTCAACACAAAGCATCTGGACTTAGCAGGAAAGGGTTTAATTCTCATATATGGTAAAATAGAAATCAGAATCCTGAAGTCTTTCAATCCATCTTCATTTACAGAGGAAAAGTGCAGATGTTGTAAAGCCATAGTTTTGAAAACCTGAAGGACTGTTTTAAATGAAACCTTTGTATAACACAGCATCCCAGGCAACCCTTTTTATCTTTGACATCAGACGCCATAGATCTTGAAGGCTGAATTCTTATAGTACCCATCTTCAATGCAATGCTACAGTGACTCTTACAGCTGCCAATACAAATCAGGTCTCTGGTACACAAGGCACCATGCAAATGTGAAGGGAGAAGTAGATTCACCCTGAAGTTTCACATTTAATGGTAAAATATGCTTGTCATCTGAGTGTACTTTTGCTCGTGCAAAGTGCTGAAAGAAACTCCTCTGAGAAGGTAATATGGAAACTCACCCAGGGACCCTGACCTCACCCTTACAATCCTGAACTCATACCCTGATGCTGATAATCCCATGTTTCCAGGGAGCATGTACCTGACACAGGCTCCAGCAAGAAAGGTTTGCTATTTTAAAGTGTTAATGCTTAGGTTAGGTTTTAGACTCTGCTTGATACTCAGTTTCATGATGAACAAACTGATCTTCTCCCACAGTTGTCTTTACATGGCCACTTTTGTGACTTGTGTGTCCTTTGTCATATATCTGGGCACTTCTTTTCTTGTTTCTTGTGTGTGCTGCATCTGCAAGGTGATTTCTATTGGAAATACAATGAAGGATGAGAGAGACTCACATATGAAATCCACAGCTGACATATTTTCTTTGGAAATTTTTCTCAGGAAAAAGCTGAGGCTACTGCAGTCCCCTTCCCCAAAGAAGGTGACCATGAGCAAAAATCACATGAGCACTCTTGTTCCTCAAGTGCTCTGCCCACGTTTCAGGAGAGATGCGTTTTTTACAACTTTTATCTCTTACTGAGAGATTTTTATTTGCCTTATTTAATGCTCTGCCTCCTGAGGTGAACTGACAAATTCATCTCTGAGTGAATTTATTAGAGGATAGAAAACAAAGGAGATATTGTAGTGGGTGTCTACTGCTGATTGCCCAGCCAGGGTGCAAGCACTGGTGAGTTACTCTGTTGGCAATTAGGAGAAATTTCTCTATTGATAGAACCTTGTCCTTACAGGAGATTTCAACCTCTTGGACTTCAGCTAGGAACATCACACTGCTGTGACAAGCAGGTCTTGATGTTTGTAGGAGATGGCTTCTTGTCACGGGTACTCAGTGAGGTGCCTAGGGAAGATGCCCTCCTAGACCTGCTATTCTGTGAACTCGTGGAGGATGTGATGGTAGGTGTCTGTCTTGGCCACAGTGATCGTGAAATGGTTGAGTTTAAATTTTTCAGTGTTAATGAGAAAAAAGCAGAGTTGCTACTGGGGTTTTATGTCCATCTTGGCTCTGAAATACAGTTTTATTGCAGCCTTACTAGAGGTCTTCAGGGATATGAATCTGTAGTTTCAGCAGTAGCTACAAGTTGTATGAGCCAGGAGCGGTTTTAATTTTGCAAAGGATTTCTTTGCAAGGACAAAGAAAAGGATCATGCCATGTTTCGGACTTAGATTCTGGCTTACAAGCACCAAACTTACAAAGTTAAGGTGTAATACTATGGGCTTTAAGGAGGTATGAGACATGAGAAGGAGAATTGCAGTAGGGTAGTTTTATTTCTGCAGAAGAAAATTAATGCACAGGGTTAAACCAGCAAAGAAAAAGATAGTAACAGTGCCAGCTGGACCCATAAGGACTGTTGTCTTAGGTCTTGTTAAGGAAGAAAAGACATTTCCTCAGCTAATGCTCCAAAATGTGTACTGGGATTAATCATGGAAGGATTCCTGTGGCCTCATCCAGCACATCCTTGTGACAAACTTAAGACTTTCATTCTAAATGCAAGTAGAGAATGTATGGAGAAGTGAACAAAGGACCAAATTTTAGCATAGCTCCTTTCTTGTGTCTGCTCTGTGCTCTCTTTAACTGAAGCAGGACCAGATGCCCAGAAAGAAGGGCAAACTAAACTCCTCTGCTCCACAGCTACCAGGAGATACCAGATGTGAACACCACTTTCCCAACTTTCCTAGAGTGGGAAACCAGGAGGAATTGCCTCCTCTTGCTCAGCTGCAGAGGTGGCCAGATTTAAGCCCGAGCAGTGTGAGGAGAAGGAGATGCAGCTGCTCCCAGGGCAGGAAGACATGCTGCAGGGAGGGTTTACCAGACAGTCCTTGAGTTGGCAATGAGATCAGTTGCTGCTTAACCCAACTGGGCAGAAATAGACTCAGAGAAGCCTTTCTACAGGTGTGCTGGCAGGTCATGCTGGGAGCGGGTTGGCCCCATGGCCTTAGCTGCACTTACTGCTCACTGTGGGAGCACTGTCTGCTAGGACAAACATGCAAGCCTGCAGTTTTCCAACACTGCTCTACAGCACATGAATTATTCAAAGTGGAGAAAGAAACTGTAACCAGTTCTGCAACAAAAGATACTCCAGCCAAGTAAAACTTCCTCAGGTCCCAAGCACTGGGTTCCTTCCCTTCCTTTCCCTTCCCACCTCACCTACCAATGAGGAAGTATTTTTTCCAATATTCTCCTCATGGTGGAGCTGGGACAATCCAGACATTTGGTGTTTGTTTTGTGGACACATCTAAAACTCAGAGGCTGGTGACCCATGCAAGGAGCAGGGGGAGGAATGGAGGGGCGGATAGTCCCTGCCTGGCTTTGGCCTGGGTTTACATCTTGTCCAGCCCTACTCGCTGAGTCAGCAACTCAAATGAGTGCCCTGAAGAAGCTGAAAACAACTTGGGGATTCAGATTGTTTCTCTGGAGGAATTTCTTCCTTGCTTTCTTTTTCTTTCTGTCTTTCTGTAGACTCTGGATAGCCCCTGTGCCTAGGCAGATAGCAAGTGTAGGGCAGGAGGGAGGGACCAGAACCACAGCAGCTCACTCAGGGGAACCAGGCATCTGGTGGCAAGGGTGGGCAGCTGCTCACCTGCCCCACCTGCCCTCCACACAGCATCTCACAGCTGGGGGCTCCCAGGAGAAACTATTTCTTCTCTGGGTGGTGGCCTGATGAGGCACTGACACATTCTTAATTTAATTTTTCTTCAGAGTGCAAGGGGAATGTGGCAAATGCAAAGCTCTAACAACCTGGAAGGTTTCTGCTTTTCCCTCCACCCAGGGCTGACAGGAGCCCAAAACCAATATGAAATGTGGCTTTTTTTTTTTTTTTCTTTTTTTTAAATCTTTTGACCATAACCCAAACCAAATAACTGAAGCCTTGACAAAAGCAAAATGCCTTCATTTGACTACAGCCAACATGCCGTCTTGATTAGGAAAAGTGTGTTCTCATCATGAAGTCACATTGAGTTGGACTGGGTCACCTCCTTCACCCACTTGGTGTTTCAAAGATGAAATGCATTTAATCTGCAGCCAGTATTTCACTGTGTATTCAAAGGGCATGTCACCCATGCACCTCTGAGTGTGTCTGTCTGGAAGCATTGAGAATATGCCAAGGGCCTGGGAGCATCAATAATAAATGACCAAGTGGGGAAGGTGGCTCTGGCTTCAAACCAGCAGGTGCATTGATGGTAGAGGGGCTCATCTGGGCAGGGGTTGCGTAGTGAATGGGAACTGTAGCTGGCAGTAATTCCCTCCCTTCAGAAAGGACTCGTAAATGTTTAATAAACTTCTTGCCCTTGCCACAGATGAGGTCTTATTAATGAACCGGAGTGGCTTGAGGACAGGTATTGTGTCCGTTACTATAGCACCACCTTGCACAGGATCTCAGCGTGAAAGAGGCAGGGGAAGGAGGGAGGGAAGGGGAGGCACTGAGGATGAGCCCCAGTGAGCCAGCCTGAGGTTCGCCCGTGGAGCAGGCAGCTGCGTCCTGCCCAGGGACACCGGCCCTCAGCAGCACCTCCAGCTCGCCAGCTGCCGCCTCCGCACCAGCTGCCCCCGTGCAGGTACCGGACCCTGCACGGATGCACGGCAGAGCTGCTGCAAGCACGTCGCAGAGTCCCTGAGTGCTTCCGAGGGGTTTTTTGCTCCAGAGCTCTTCCCCACTGACTTTCTGCCTTTGGAAGATTCAGTTGGAATTTTTTTTTTTTTAATTTATTCTTCATTTTTTTCCCCTTCCGTGCTCATTTCTTGAGCAACTGGTTGTTATCGCAGAGGGCACCGAGGGGACCGGCAGAGGATCCCAAGTCTGGCACTGGGAAATATGACAGCAGAAGTGAATGCTTGTTAGCATAAGGGATTTACTGCAGAAGAAAGACAAAATGCCTTTTAAAGGGCTCGGTTCACTGAAGGAAAGATTTTTTAATCCAGGAAAGGAAGAGGTGAAGAACACCGTTAGTGACTCGCTGGGGAATCTGAGAAGGTAAAAATACCACAGAAAATTCCCAGACAGGTCCATTGGTTCAGTATATTGAAGAGAAATGAAGGATAGAAAAAATTATGAACATAAAACATAATTAAGAGTTGCAAAATTAGTCTCTGAGTTCAGATAGTGAGAGAAACCTTGCTGCAAGACAGATGATGTGAAAGGAGTACTGCTACAACAGCATATGACCACAGATGACAGAGGATTTATAGTAAACAAAATGAAAAGTGAAAATAAGTTACAAAAAAGTGTCCTAATATTACAAAGATCATGAAAAAGTGTTTTAATTGAAACGCTTTTAAATAATTAAATGTGAGTAATTCTGTGGTTTAGCTTGCATGAGAACAAGCTGATGATATAATGGGATTTAACACTCCCAGATGATGCCACTCTTGAAGTTAGACTTAATGTTCCTAAATTACAGGGGCTATTTTGAAAATCTTGTTCTGAATCAGTAAGAAAATATGTTTTTGGAGTAGCAATGTGTGTGTTTGTGTGTGTGTGTGTTTAGTGAGACTAACAAATTAGAAAGAAAAAGGAGAAGCAGCTGTTTGCTTGCAAAAATGAGGAAAAAAGATTAAAGATTCTTATCTTAATCTGACAGTTCATAAAAAACCAAACTGAAAAAAACCCAAAACCCGTTTGTTGCTTTGTTAAATGAAAATGCGATGTAACAATTACCAGATTCATAAAGGGAAAGGGATTTCTCATTTAAAAGGAAGATTATTCCTGTTAGTAATGGCCACAGACAACATTTATTTCTGTGATCAGTAGATGAGAGCCAGAGGGTTCACTGGCATTTCTTGCCTGCTTGATGTTAAGTGTTCTAAATCTTTGGATGATCAGGACAACATTTCAACTGAATGTATTTTTTGAGCTTGAATTGTATTTGCTTTCATGTCCGTCCCTTTACCTTCTTTGGGGAATGCTGTTTGGAGACAAGATAGAGTTCTTTGCATATCCAAATATGCCTTTGATCACAGGAAAATGTATTATACTGCAACACACATATGCAAGAAAATAAGCATGGACACTTTAAAACAAGTTACTTGTATGCACAGTAGATTGCCAGTTACCCTATTTCTATGCCATGGGAAAGAGTTATCTGTGTCTCACACCATTTCAACTTAACTTTTCTTCATTATTTACAGCATTATAGATGAAGCCTGATATTTTGCTTTTTTCACTTTTATGATAATTCTACTGTAATTCCAGGGATTCTGTTTAAAAGATCAAGTGAAGCCATTTTTTCAGTCATAAATTTTCTTGGCTGTGGGCTCTGCTGGCCAACTTGACCAAATATGTGTAGGGTTTGTATTTAGTGTGTATCTGATGTGGCATTACACAGGGTTTTCTATATAAAAGGGGTATGCAAACTTTAGATTATCCAGGTTACTCTCATCTTGTAGCTATGTCATGTGGGTTCCTACACAGTTGATAGTACCGACATACAACTTCAGCAACATTGCTACTGAATCAAACCAAACATGAGCTGAGATACAAGAAAATGTGCTGGACTTAATTACTTTCTGGTTTAAATATGTATACCAGTGCTATTCTTAGATGTATTAGCCAGCAGAGGAAAAAAATCTAAACAATAAAAGCTTCTTACTACGCCTGCAGTCAGATCGAAGAACTGCTGGAGGTTGAGCAGTCTCTTAGGAAATACGTAGTTGTGTTTGAAGGTTTCTCTGAGGAATGAAACATGTCTGTTTTTAACTTGAACTTCATCCTCTACAGCTTAGCCTACGAAGGAGAGCACACGCTTCTGTCTTTACAGGAAGGTACTTATGTAAAAGCGACACCTGCAACCTCATCTTTGCTCTTCAATCCAATTGGCATTAATATGGTGTAAACCAGCAAAAGGATTTGGTTTCCCTTCCAGTATTTAATAGGCAATTAGGTATAATAATGTGTATTCTTGATTAGGTGTCCGAGTGTGATTTCACTGACTGCCATCTGTTGATGTAGGATCAAAACTAGCAAAGTGGGTAGAAAACTGCTTTTTAGCTGTGGTAAATGTGCCAAGCCTATGACTTCCTACCACATCTCCTTGGTCTTGCAAACAACAGAGCGGATGCAGAAGCCAGTGTCCGGCAAGACCAGCTGCCAGATACCAGCTGCTCCGTAGCAATTGCCCACTGACAAGTTCAAGTGCTAAAGCACAAGCAGCATGAAGCGATTTACTGCCTCCTCACCTCTGTGTAGCAACCTCAAACTATTTTGTGGGTGCTGCAAAACAGGAGTCTGTCTGCAGGACATTACTTCAGGGAAGATGGATCCTGGAAGGGAGGCAAGAGAGACTGAACTGGTGAGACCAGAGAGGCATCCTTTCTTTAGGCTCTCATTGGCAGTTTCATTTGTAAAAACTTAGAAGATGTTTTAGAAAATGTTTTAGAAAATGTTTTGGAAGTTTTGTACAAAATGGTTTTTTTTATGCCAAGTTGTGTTTGTTTCTGATTAGTTAAATACAGTAGGGCATTAAAAAAAGTAATTAGAGGACTCAAGGCTGGGGTGAATGGATAGCAGACCTGGGGCTCTGTAAACTTTATAAATTTCCCAGAAAAGAAAGCTTTTCCTGCAGAGCTTCTTGGCATGCAGGAACACTTTGGGTCTTTCTTCAACTACAACCTAGTGTAGTCAAAGCAAAATTTATGAACTAAAGCAAAATCTCAAGCTCAGATTATTTTGACGATTTCAGGAGTCTTGGACTAGCTAACAGTACCTGTGGGCTTGCTGCTGAAGGGACAATTGTCTAAGTGGGTTTACAACTCAGTAATGTCACTGTTAATGCCAAAAGTTGCGTGGTCTGTGTCACACAGCTGCTGCATGTGGTCTGGGCCCAGATAGGTGTAGCTCTGGCTGCTGCAGATGTGCGTTGATGGATTAGACTGCCTAAACTCCTAAAAACTGCAACTCAAAGCTGGGCAATATATCCTTGCATCAGACAGGGCTCCTCCACCTGCGCTGGATCACAGCCTTAGTCTTCTCAAATTTTTCTGTTGGACACAAGTACAGAGAGGTCAGTGCATTATGGCCTGTGCAGAGCTGTGAAAACAACGTGGGCTGTCCAGACTCAGCTGGTGAGTTGTGCAAGGCCCCTTGTACGGTGCAGTTAGTGCAAGGGTGCAATTCACACGTGCAGTGTTGCACTCCTGCACCCCTGAGGCATCCCTCCTCACTAGACGCGGTGCTGAGGAGAAACTGTGAGGCTGCCCTCCAGCCTGGGAGTGCAGCGCCTGTAAGTCTCAGTCCCATAGTGTGTTCGTTTGAGAAACACCAGGAGTTTCATGCGAATGCCATGCAGAAACCAGCCAGAGAGGTCCCAAGCACTGAGAGGCTTAAGAGGGTTTGCCTGAATGTGACGGGATTTTGTACCGATGCATCAGCTGTAGGATTTGGTGTGGACAGTTTTCACCTGGGCAAATCCCCAGAGAGGATTCTGAGCTCTCAGAAGATTGTATCTGCTTTTTGATAGATTATAGTCTTCATTATTCAGTGTACAGGCTTCTGAAGTTATGCCAGGATCATCTATAATTGTTGCATGTGATGACTGATGCTGGATTTGTTGGTGTGAGGTTTGAATGTTGTGTATGATGGTGCTGCAGCTGCTTGTGAAAGACTGTACTGTCTGGTAAAAGTCATCCTAGAAGGTGTTCTAACACGTGGCAAGTATTAACATCTGCCGGTTATTGTAGAGTGTATGCATTTTTAATCAAATGAAATGAAATGGTATGGTTCTAGTCCACCTACTTTATCATTTGAAGAAGTAATTAATTCCTGTGCTAAAGATCCCATAAATACATATTGGGAAATGTATATGTGTTATAGGGATTTTATATATTAATGATTGGAATTCTTGAAATATCTTTCACACTTCAAGATTTTTGTATATGCCAGTGTGAAGTCATTGAGTAAAGAAGAGAAATTTTGCATGTGATCATTATGACATTTGGTCACAGAACATGGGCACAGAAATCTTCAAATACTTAGCTCTTCTTACTTGTGAAGTGTGGTATGTTTGCTGAAAAAAAGGAAATGGATCGATGTAAGGATAGAACATTTCTCATGCAGCAAAATGCTCTCCCGTGTTAGATAATTAGAGGAGAGTGCCCTGGCACTGAAGCAGTTCCTGTCTAAATCATCGGTGTACAAGAAGTGAAAGTTTTTTGTAATGCTACCAAAATACAAAGATTAATTGGAAGATAGATTTCTCATCTTTTCATAGAATTGTCATACCTTCGTTATATACCTCTTCTAATAAAAGAAAGCCAAAAAGCTAGGTCAGACACTGTCTCTGTGAACGTCTGCACTGCTGATGCTTCATCCCAGCTCCATTTTTGGACTGCTATCACAAAATAGTTTTCTCTGAGACAAAACTGCTAAAGAAATTTGTTAACGTTAAGCTTTGGGGGTATGAGAAGTACTGTGTGAATCTGGGGTCACGGATCAGTCCTCAACCTGCTTTTATTAATGAGTAGTTGAATACAATAGCAGGACAATTAATTTCTCCTCAGAGGCAAAGTTGGCCTGGCCCATATAGCTGGTCCTGGCTCACCACTTGTAACAGTGAATTTGGAGCGGAAAGATATTTTCATGCCTATCTGAATTGACAGGCAGCTGAGAATGTCCAGATCGGAACAGATGTTGGGGCTTTGCATGATGTGGCTAATCTTTGTCAGCTGCCCAATTAAAATCTAATACCTCCCTTAGAGAGAGTCTGGTAAAGGTATAAAAATTGGAGGAACTGTGATTTGATATTAATTCAATCGGTACCTTAGATTATGTTAGAGGAAGACAATTAAATTACTTCTTTTGGTTTGTTAATAACTCTTTTGAGATGACAACAGTTCTAAAAATTATGACTTATTCCATTGTCTTTTCACTTCCCGAGATCTTTATTTTTGATCTTTATTTTTATTCAGTTTACACCTACCTGTATTAGCACGCAGAGTATGGAGTATATGGTGTCTTCTTTATCAAAGTGCCTGATGGCATCACTCTCTGCACTCTCATTTCACTAACAAATGCTGTTTCCCTGCCAGTGAATCATAAGATCTCAATCACCGCCAATAACACCACTGTAATATCACATTCCCCGTGTTACCTTGCTTTAATGCAAAGTCTCCCCTCCAGCTTGACAATGAGCTGATGATCTGACAAAGCAGTTAGCACTGCTTTGAGCAAGGGGTTAAATGAAATAATGCTCCTGGAGTTCCCTTCTGGTCCAAAACACTCTAGTGTCCCTTGGAAGTGTGAATTTACGGACCTTAACGGGCTTTTATTCTGGAGTAAACAGTTTGATGAGAAAACATTAAAAAAAAAAGAGGATAGCATAGTAAATGATATGACAGTTAGCATGTAGCTGGAAATCCTGGAAATGCTGAGATTTTAAAGTGAAACTTCATATCAGAAAGTGAAATTTCTTATGGCACCCCAGGCTGCCACACTCACCACCTATATCTGCAAAATCTTTACTATAGAGCACGGTCTGATAGATCACGGGTAGTACTTTTTTGTAGGGTAGTGGATTTGGGTAGTAGATTTACAGCAACTGGAGAAAGCTCTGACTAAACCACCACTGCTCCCCTGAAACTCCCAAGCAGCTACTGTGTAGGTTGGCCAGGTGTAGCCCATCCAGATGTGCTCTGGCAACATTTCTTTATAACTGAAGTTTATATAGAAAACCAAAGTGCATTAGATTTC
Source organism: Hypotaenidia okinawae (assembly GCA_027925045.1). NCBI lineage: Eukaryota > Metazoa > Chordata > Aves > Gruiformes > Rallidae > Hypotaenidia > Hypotaenidia okinawae. The sequence goes on along the minus strand of BSDF01000001.1, from coordinate 62,465,632 downwards.
AAACACCGTCAGGGAGAAGTGTGAAAGAAGGAAATAAATTACTCCTTATCAGAAAAGAGTGAATGAAATCATTTAATCATCTTATATGGCAAGCTGGGCTTCCTTTAGATTAAGTAACTGTTCATATTTTTACAGTACAGAAACTCTGTGGCAGACACAAAAAGAGCTGGATTCTGCGCTTGCTGCTCCGGCAGTGCTGGAACTGAAAGTCTTCCTAACGTAGCTGCTGGTTGAGACTTCTCATCAGTCAGTACTTTAGCTTGCAGGTCATGTTCATTGGGCTAGTTGTGAATCTACAGCTAACTATGGGGTTAAGGGTTTCACCATGTCAGAAAAACATATTCTGCATTTGAATTAAACTCTGCATTTCCCAATATCTATTGAGCAAGAAGTATTTAGCTCTGGTCCACTGTTCAGTTCTTTCTCACCTCGCCTTTTCTACCCGAGACACTCCCTGATCCTACAGCAGAGGACATTAACATCTCCAATCAGACTGCCAGACCAAATTGATTTTTAATTGCACTATCATGCAATTTCAGATTACATGGAAGTGCCACTTTGTTTAATGCAAATCTCTCAGCTCCTAGGAAAAGGAAAGGCTGCGCTCCCATGTTAGCTGGTAGCTGGTGGGCAGCCTCCTGTAGGCCAAAGTGGCTGAGTACCGTTGCCTCCTATCCTGAGTAAATAGGAAAGCCCACATCCCTGGCCCCTTCCCTCCTGGCTCCTCCCAGCCATGCTGCAGTTGCCACACTAAATTTGAGCCCAGGCAAAGCCCTTTCAGCCACCCTTGCTGAAGAGTGGTGAATCAATAGCCTAGAATGTCACACAAAGTGCAATGCGTTGAATTATAGGAGTTGCAGCGTTTCACCTTGCAATGACCCAAGTCTTTGCGGTGACAGGATGTTTTAGAGGAGGGACACTGTGGCTTCAAGTGCCTTCAGGCAGAGAAAGTCTCAACCTGGTGTTTTTGCATCTTCAAGAGGTGCTTTTGGCACCAGACCCTCCTCTTCTCTTCAGTTCAGCTCTGATTTTTGTCTTACAGGTGAAAGTAAATTCGCAGGGAGTTTGGGACTAAGCAAAACCATGCTTCGTGCTGTATTTGCCCTCTTCTTGAAACCTAGTGACAGCTCTGCTTAGTGGACCTAATTAGAAATTACTGAATTCTTCATATGTATATTTTCCTAACAATCAGCAGAATAAGCTCAATTGAGCTCTTAAAATTGTGCTTCCCAGTAGCCTGTGAACATTTGTCCAGCTTGCTGCCTGGCCAGGTAGCTCAGGTTTACAAACTTCAGAGGTCATTCATGGAAAAGTGTAGTCTGTGCCAACCTTTCACAGCCTGCTCACACCACCAAGAGACAAATGCCTTGCTGTCTGGAGCGCATAACTGCCCAATCTAGGTTTCAGCAAACAAATCAAGACAGTAAAGCATCTTCATTTTCTCTTTCTTCACCCATTTAGGAAAATCGATGGCACCAACCTAGAGGAGGATCACATTGAGCTGACAGAAGAGGGGCGGCCTGTGCAGGCAAGCACCCACAAGCCGGCACCATGTGACTGCTACTGCTGTGGCCTGCCCAAGCGCTACATCATTGCCATAATGAGTGGCCTGGGCTTTTGCATCTCCTTCGGAATTCGGTGCAACCTGGGTGTTGCCATTGTGGAAATGGTGAACAATAACACTGTTTATGTTAATGGGAAACCGGAGGTGCAGGTGAGAAAAAAAAACAATCTTCCTTTCACTGTTCTGAGCAGAACCCACTGCAACATCATTGAAGTGTCACCGATCAAAGTACTCCGTGTACATAGATCAGAAAGAGAGACAAGTCAATCTGGGTTCACATAGATGTATAGGTGCTTTAATTCCTACTTGGGTGTCTAGGTCACCTTAAAAATCTGTAAAACCTGAGGATTTGCAGTGTCACACAGGATGTAAGTAGCAGAAATGTGCACTGAATTAGCTAACAAGTCTATCAGGTCCCTGATCTTTCAGTCACAGACAGATTTTGTTGCAGTTGCAGAAGCTTTTACTGTTTACTGTCCCTCAGAGAAGTGCACTCTGATGCTGCTACAGAAGAAATATTAATTGCTGTATGTAGTGCTACACTAACTCTGTTCAGGCTAGTGGATGACATTCAAGATGTGAAATGAGTCCCTGGCAATAAGGCAATAAGGGTTTTACAGGTTACTGACAATGTGGATTGCTGCCTAGGTGCCAAGCTATTTTCAGATTTGCGGTGGATGCCATGTGGTTCACAGCAGATGCCTACAAAGCTTCAACGCTGCACCCAAGAAACTGCATGCTCAACACATACCTTAGTTTCCCCAGCCCTGCCTTGGTACATAGCTGTGATAGCACAAGTTCCTTTATGGAATTTATGCATTTGAATGTCATTTACATCTACTCGACTTACTGACTTGTTTTTTTTAATATTTTTTTTATATTTTGTCCTAGCAAATTATTTACAGGAATATTGACTCTTACCTAAAGATTCCCCATGTGCTGAGATCTAGGAGGAAAGCTGCTACAGAAGGTCAAAGTATCATCAGACCTACCAGGGAATAGAGGCTTTCCTCAGCCTATGGATACCCTTTGTCAGCACATCCCCTAAAACAAAACACATCCCCCAGAGAGGCAGATGCCTTCTGTCATGTTTATAGAGATGAATGAAAAACTATGCAGTCATTCTTCAGATTTTCTTCCAGATACTTTAAATTTTGGTAAAGAAAATTGCTGAAGTGTTTATAGGAAATTTCCAAAGGTAAACATATACCTTTCCTGCATGACTCGGGGTAAAAGAGGTTATTGATCTGTGAAGACCAAAGATGATGCTTAAGATTTGTAGGGCTAAGGATTAAATAAACATTTCTTATAATATGACATGGCCAGTCCTTCAGTGTTTTTCTCTCCCCTTCCTAGCTATCAAGCAGCGTTTCAAGTCAGACTCAATAAATCCCAGCCAGATTTACCAAAGTCAATGAAGACTTTCCTAGATCTTCTTCATCTGCAGTCTTCTCTGACCAGCTCTAGCTGCTTAGACTTGCTGATGAATTTGTATTTATTCAGTCTAATTCCTGCCCTCCCTGGGGTCCCTCTGTGACCTTCTGGTCCTGTGCTTCACCCTGGAGAAAGAAAAAGGATGTGCCTGCATAGGTTGTGAAGCCCAGAAGAGGTAGTTTGAAGAAATTTGAACAAACTCATCTCAAGAATCTCAAATTATTCTTTTTGGGTATGAGCACCTCCTGACACAGTCATAGTATTTCTCCCTTCAGAAATTAACACCACCTCAAAACTAAGCTGGAAATTGCTACTAGAAAATTAGGTATTTAAAACAGAAATACAAGTTGGCATAGGAAAGTGGGTCTCTTGTCAGGAGGCATACGGATGAGGAGGGATATCCTTTAGCCCTCTGTAAACATACCTGGCTAATTAATACCATCTTTCTCCCTGCCAGCCGAATGATGAGCTTTTTCTAGTTTTCTTGTTTGTGAAAAAATTAAATGAACCCACTGAGAGAAAATGGTTCTTGTTTTTACACACAGAAAGTAATACTGATAAAAGAAATGTTAAGATTTATCTCTAGTTTTCATTTTCCTGTAGTATTTTAGTAACTGTTTTAATTCAGAATCCAAAAGGCACCTGGGCGGCTTCCTCAAGTCATGCTTAGCCACCTTTCCTTACCATGCAATTAACATAAAAATGATCACAAAGCACAACATCACAGTTTCTCTTTGCTCCAAGCCAGCTCTTTGGAACTCTGAGGGTTCAAGGAGGAAAAGGCAAAACTGACCTTACATTAGTGTGACCATACTGAGCCAGGCCCTGTCTGACCTCCCAGGATGGCGGGCAGGAGGGGCACCTTGGATCCACCTTTCTTTTCTTCATTTCCTCCATGTTTTGCCCTGGGTTTTGGTTATTCCTCCCCTGAACAAAGTATGTCAAGCAAGGTCGTTGGAGAATAGAAATGTCCTTATTCAGGAAGAGCTTTGAGACAACTGAAACTGCTTGGTATGAGGTGTATGGAGAAAGCATTTCTCTTGGCTGCAGACATTTTTGTATAGGAACCATCTATGGCCACCCTGTGTGTGGCCTTCTGTATCCAAACCCAGCCCCACAACTGGTGTCACTTTTAATAGAAGATAAGCAGCTAGCTGGTGTTACCTAGTTTTATTTTCAGATTGCTTTGTCCTCAGGAGTTACCCACCTTGACACCCACTTTTCTGCTCCCATGCTACTTGATGCAGATGATGGATGGTCAGAGTTTGGCCCTGATGAGACCAATGGGTAATACAGGACCAGCTTGACCAGGCAGCTAGTCAACCCAAAGGACCTGAGCAACCTTGATATTAATGGGGAAGTGGATATGGCCACTGAAAGGCATCAGGTCCTTGCTATAATACCCAGCATGTTTCAGGACTAAGCAGCTCAGGGGGAAGCACTGGCAAGAGGCAAAGATGAAGCTCCAGCATTAGCTTCCCTCTGGCTGAAACCTCTCCCCCTTCTGACAACCTGACTGAACGCTAAGAGCAAAACCAGTAATCTCACAGGGGAATTTCATGTCCTTTTGCCTTAACTGGGGAGACTCAAGCTCAGCAACACCAGTGTAAAGAAACTGCCTCAATTTAGAGGATGAGTGACTTGTGTATGACTCCCAAATAGTGCTTATCATACAGTAAGTATGCTTCATCACACAGCATTATTTTTTTTTCCTGTTTCCTTTACAGAAAGCCCAATTCAACTGGGATCCAGAGACAGTGGGACTCATTCACGGCTCTTTTTTCTGGGGTTACATCGTCACACAAATTCCAGGAGGGTTCATTTCAAACAAATTGGCTGCTAACAGGTAAGAAAACAATAATCAAGACAATTAAGCTTTACAGCCTGATGACTGTGTTGCGCTGTTTAAATGATGATTACCAAAATAGTGAATTAATGTGTTTCAGGAATACACATCTGAAACTGAACATGTAATATTTAGTCTGTAACCTAAACGGGGGACTGGATTTCTGTTATGGCCCCAGTGCTGATTCCCCTAATTCAGCTTGTTCATATCAAATATTTACACATTTCTTCTTTAAACAATAATGCTTTCTGGAGAATGTTAGGAAAAGCACACTTAATACTTTAGACAATGATTGTAGCATTTATCTATTGGATGTCATTTTAGTGCTTTTTCACTCAATGTGACATCAAACAAAATTTTCTGAAAAAAATTCACTTTTCTCCTTTAAAAACTGCCTGTTGACTAAAGTTGGTTATCTAGGAATCACAGAACTCTTTATGTTCTAAAGAAAATCCATTCCCATGCACATGGACAGCCTTGCCGCAGCTTGATACTGCACTGACTGTTTGTAACTAGGATTGCCTGGAAGTCCTAACAGAGCCTCATGATTTCTGTTTTTTGAACTCTGAGCATCTATGCAGATTTATTCCATGCTCAATGTGTTTGTGGGTTGATTTAATTTATAATTTTTATTTAACTGGTTTTGAAAATAAAAGTAAGAAAAGTTTTGTAGGGTTTGTTTGCTTGTTTGTTTTTTACCAAAGCTAACTTTGATTTTGGGCTTACTTAAAGAAGTCTTCAGAACTTGGAATATGATCACAATAGAGAGAAGGAGATAATCTCAAGACAGCCAGTTGTGAATGAGCTCATGACATGTGCATGTTAGGGGCGTTTGGGATCCGCAGATAAAAAAGATGGTTGGTAGTCATTTTATTCTCTGCAAACAAGGCATGACTTTGATCTAGAAACATTTTCAGTCCCAAACTCCCCTCTGTTCAGTCCCAACTCCCCTCTGTCTGCGACCAAAAGTTATTCAGTCAGAGATCAGTTTGCACTGCTTCTTCAGCACTACTAGCATCCTCAATTATTCATTTCCCCACCACACAAAAGTGCCTAAGCTGGGTATTTTTCCATCTATCGAATAAGCCAAACAAATTAGCTAAGCTTAATCATTTCCCCAGCCTTTTCACTCTTGCCACCAGCTTTTGCAACAGAAGGGCTCCAAAACACAGATGTGCACACTGTTGGTTGAATAATTCAGCGTATTATTAGTTTGGCTTTTGTTTCCTTAATTTCTTGCAAACAGTAAAATCAAACGTTTACACTGTAACTCAGTATGTTCGGTCAGCTGACTCCTTCCTTACATATGTGTTGTGCATATGCACAGAAAGGTTTATTTCTGTCCCCAGGAGACATTCAGATGGAACCTAATTCTATAATGCAACATCAGGTTAGGGATTTGACTACCATCACGGGGTTTAAGTGTAGAATTTGTTGAGGAGCAACAGTATCCCAAAGGCAAATAGAGACAGTATCCCAAAGAGAGTTTCTGTTTGTTGTAACAGGATTCGAGGTCTGGAAAACACCACATTTTTCCTTTATTCTTTGTCTACCCAACCAATCAGCTTGGGTAGAATCACCAGTGGTGCAGAGCTTCTGTTTTGGAGGGGTTACTTGCTAAGATGTAGGAAACCAGGAGATCTGGGGCCAGTCTGTGAACCCATCCCAGCTTGAAAGACAAATGTTTCCTTTTGTCCTGACCACATTCCAGCAATGAGATGTATTACTTTATTGACACTATAGATTTAGATGAAGATTCTTTTGTCACCTGTTTAAATCCTGCTAGGCACTGTACAACCTTGAAAATATGTGGATGGTCCCCAGCTCACCTCTCTAATGTGTATAATTATCTGTAATAATGCGGGATTCAAGTGGATCTCAGGACAGCTGGGAATATTGAGTGCTTTATGGTTTTGCACCAAAACCAACTTATAATTTGTAATTTGCTTTATATATTTACCCAAGTTTGTGTAAGTCTGCATCACACCAAAAAGCTCACAAACCGTTCTATGACAATATCCCTTTGATATGCTGTTTATCCTCAACTGTGCAACCAGAAGTAATTTCATCATTGTTCAGTGGCGACGAGGATACATGAAACATAAGACATCTCCTGATATCAGTTTTCGGTAACAGCAGCCTGCTGGGCAGAGGAGATTGTCACTGAAGAAGTCTGTTTTGATCCCAAAGTGGCAGCTGGCTGGGGACCAGGGCAGAGAGGAGAGAAGAAAGTATGAATGAATTGAATAGAACTGGGATATTTTTAGTCACGGTGGGGACCAATGTCTCTGGGATAAATGGCAGTGAACTGCTAGAAAGAGGTTGGGTCTTTGTGGAAACACTATTCACCCTCTTATTTAGTAGCAGCAGTAGAGTGACTGGTTCTAACTTGGTATAAATGATGCATTTACAACCGAGGCATGTGAAGAGTTGGCGCTAAATGAAATAGCAGAGATTGGAAACTCAGTCTGAAGAGCAGGCTGTTTGGATAATTAAACATGTTCTCTTTCTTATGGCTTATTCGTTCATGTGCTTATTAATTTACATAATTTGCTGTAGCTCCCTGAGACTGTCAATAGCATGACGATACCAGATCTGATATTTCTATTAGTGGCAAGGAACTAAGGTGCAAAACTCTTTTCTTCACTGATCATAATAAAGAGCTAAATAATATTTCTCAGCTAAATGTTTACTTGGCTTTGAAAGGAGTCTCCTAAATGTCAAGATATGATCATAGGCTTTGTATTCCAGTTCAGATTTTTCAGACTGCTTTCTATATAAATCCATTCCTTTGTCACTTCCCTCCACCAGCCTACCCAGCCTCTTTGCTTTTGTGTTCAGCTGTTGAGTGCTTTCTTCTTGTTCAGATTATGAGCTGTCTAGGCATGGAGTGTTGTTTTTGTCTGTAGGTGTACAGAATTTAGATAAAAGACTGTTGATCTCTGACTGTAGATTCTTTGCACTATAATACTGCCATTAATACTACTGTAAATAATAAGCCCAGATTCAAAAGCTGAGGTGGCATATATTTCCTATGGATAAGTTTTCGAAAAACAGACTGAAACATAAACAACTGAAATACTTGTTTCCATAAAAAGAAGAAAAGAATGGCATCAAAGAGCTTTAAAACTTTATCAATATCTTGAAGTGGAGCATGATAAACAGCTCTGCATAACAAGATGTATGTGTCTTTGGCAGAAAAAATCAAAAGGGAGGGAAATACTGTTGTTGTCCAAATCACGTGGTTTCAAATGAAGTATCTGTCTAATACCATTGATATATCAGAATGAAGCTTAATGTGTCTTTTTGAAATGCCACACACACTTCAGAACTTGTTAAATGGCGCTGCATTGGTGTAGTTTGGAAAAAGAACGATGGTCCACAAACAGCAGCATGCTAACATCAAGCTAGCATCAAGCTAACATCTGCGTGGCTAGGAGTTGAGGGTCTTTAACAAAAGGGGCTGTGTTATTCTTAGGGTGTCACCTTGAGTCTTGGAGCAAGACTGGGCCGCTTTGGGCTGATTTCCCATCTCCTAAGGGCTGTGGTCACCAGAGTCACCAACTGCTGCAACTTTTTGTCTGCAGAGTGAAAGTTCTCTTGCACAAAGGCAGTCCACAGGGAGCCAGACACGGTTGCTTTGAATTGCAGACGACACAAGGAGGACAGTAAACTACTGAGGATTTGCAGTAATCCATTCCTTTTAAATCGAGCCTGGCAGTTGTGGAGAACTCCTACTGCCAACTGTGATATTTTTCAGTGTTGTAACAGGATCTTAGAGGAGATCCTCATGTATATCAGCAGCTCCACAGACGATGGAGTAATGAACTCTTGATATTCTGAGCATGCAAGGTGCAGTCATTGAACCCCATTCGTTGCACAGAAAGGAAACCCGAGGCTTCAGTCAGCCAGATGTGAAGATTCATGAAATCTAATAAATCAAGTACAGCTCATTCTTGCCAATGGTAGTAGTTTCAATGATTGTTCCAGTTGGTTGTTCCCACTCTCTTATTTGGTCGCCATTGATGTTTTTCATGGTGCAGCAGCCTCAGTTTCCAAATGAGCTCTCCAGATGTCCTTTTGCGAGCTGGGCATGCAGGGATGCTTTTCCCTTGCACTGCAGCATCAGTGCCTGGCAAATCTGCAGCCCGTGGCATAATGAGATGGCTGCCCTGTAGCCCAGCTGTCTTTCATGCTTAGTGTCACTGTTGCTTATTATCGATACAGGGCAGTAAGTGTGTGCCACAGTGAAACATAGGAATGCACATGTCCATGGTGGGAAAAGCTGCCACAGACTGTGGTGAGTGAAGCAGACACAGGTTTGAGTTCCACCATGTTGCAGTTCTACTGAGAGAGGGCCAGGTCCGGCAAAAAATGGCTGCTGGAATCTTCTGCAGGCCTGCTTGTAGCGCCTCTGGGAATCACATATAGGAGACAAAGACTCCAACAAGAACTTGGAGTGCCAGTAAGACCGAAAAGTTTGGCCCATTAAGGGCATTGTGATCTATATTTGCTTGTGAATGTAAGCAGTTGACAGACATAAAAGGCCGGGAAGGCTGGGGGAGGAGTAGGCGCGCCCAGGTACCCAGGCGAGTTTGCCCCTGCAGCCCGAGCAGAAGCACCGGGAGTAGCCGGAGGAAAGGACCCATGGAGGAGGCAGAGACCCGACCTGCCCGGTGGAGAGGCTCGGCTCCACGCTGGATGGAGCCGGTGGAGACATAGAGAAGATGCCGTGACTTACGGTGGGATGAGCCCCTGCCAGCACAAGTGACCTACAGAGATGTGCGAAACAGGTTTGCTGGAGGAGGCATCATAGCCCCGTGGAGGACTGGGACTGAGAGACACTGATTTGTTGCTGCCTGCCAGAGCAGAGATGAAGCCCGGTGGGAAGAGATTTACCTTGGAGAAAGTTCCTGGAGGACTGGCTCTTGTGGGTGAGATCCTACGGTGCAGCAGGGGGAGGGGGTGTGGAATGGATGCCCCCATCCCGGCTGAGAAGGAAACCATCTTGCAAGGGACTGACTGAAGCCCCCATCTCCTAGTCCCTGCCCCCTGTCCTGTGCTGCGAGCAGGAGAGGTGAAGAAGGGAGCAAAATCATGGCTGAACGGGAAGTCTGCTTTAGAATGGAGGGGTGGGGGGAAGGTGTTACCGAGACCCCCATTTTCCCCAGTCCCTGCCCCTCCTGGACTGCGACCAGGAGGGAAGAAGGGAGCAAGCTTCTAACTAAAGCCTACTAAGGAGGGAGTGGGGGGAAAGTGTTTGCTTGGTTTGCATTCGTTTTCAAGATTGTTGGTTGCACTCCTGACTCTGGTTCTTCTTTTTTCACTGTTTTCTCTTTAGCGTGGTGTAATAAATTAGATAACTTTCTCTTCTGCTCTCTATGTTGAGTCTGTTTTGCCCGCGTCATTAACGAGTTTGTCTCTTGAGCCGCCCAATTATGTTTTTCCTCCCCTGTCCAACTAAGAAGGGGAGTAACAGACTGATTTTGGTGGGCGTCTGGCCTTTGGCCAGGGCTCAAACCATCACACACCACAGGTTCTCTGAGTGGCCTCCACTTTCAGGGATGGTGTTTGGAGCTGTTACCACCACGCAGAGGTTTCCGCTGCCTGTTGCTCTAACGGGTGCTAACATTTGGGAGGCTGTAATTGATTTCCCAAAGGCACAGGGCCCCAGGTCAATCTAGAGGCTCAACTGACTTGTGCCTACCTGCAGCAAAGTGCTCTTCCCAAGCACATTAACAGGATATTTATATTATGTTTTTCACAGAAGTTCTCTTGTAGAAACGTCCCTTCTGTGTCATAGTCACAAAGGACACTTGTAGCTGTTACTTAGATAATTCACATTGGAAAGGAGTTGATCTTAAGCAGCCCTGTTATAGAGCACATGCCCATGTTCAGAGAGGCACTTAAATGAGCCTTTACCCGATTTAAGTTAAACCCTATTAATAGAACAGAACTTAACTACTTCACACAGTAGGAATGCTTCTCTCAGGTCAGGGCTCATATAAACAGCTTAGCCTCCAGTACTAACACACAAAACTATTCCGCCAATAAAAAGGAAAATCCAGGACTTTTCCTTAAATATGTATAAAACTTCCGTTCCTTCAGAGAAAAAAATGCACTGACCATATGGATATGTAGCCCCTTTTGCCAGTAAGGGGACTTCACCTATATTCAGGTGGGGGAGGTCATGGTATGCGAAATTGTCTCTGTGACTGTACCCAAGAACAGTGTTGGTTCTGAAAAGTAGTCAATAACCATATTCCCTTTCATGGTATGTTTTTCCATAGGGTATTTGGAGCAGCTATCTTTCTAACATCCACACTGAACATGTTCATCCCTTCTGCAGCCAGAGTTCATTACGGCTGTGTGATGTTTGTAAGGATTCTGCAAGGTCTGGTGGAGGTAGGGGCACTCACCATTTTGGTCTTTTCATATATAATTTTTTTTTGGGAGATTTAGTTCTAAAATATCAAAAGATCTTTTCATCAAGTTTTCTCATTGATCTACATTTTTACTTCTTACTAATATCTAGGATGGCAATTTTTAAATCATACTGATTTATATTTTTAAGTTTACTTTTAAAAAAATTTGGTTTCTGGTGCTGCACTGTGTTATATTTAAATTTACCTTTGCCATCCACTGCATGTACGAAATAGCATTTTTACCCCAGTACATATTACCATTTAAATGATTATACAAATTAGTTTGACATCTCCATACACAAACAACAGAGCTCTTCCAGGCTTCCCTAACCCTTCCTACATCATTCCATGGTGACAAACGGCTAGGCAGGTTGGGCAGTATCAGCAACTGTTTGAAGTAGCAATGCAGTGGAAGCAAATTTTATTAAATAAATTATATGTGAAATATCTTCCAGGGTGTCACCTACCCAGCCTGCCATGGGATGTGGAGTAAGTGGGCTCCTCCGCTGGAGAGAAGCAGGTTGGCCACTACATCATTCTGTGGTAAGTATGGTTTATGTAAGTACATATTCCTTTTAGGCTTATTTTATTCATTTTCGTAATTTTCAGAGAAAAATGCAGACCCTCTAGCCCTTGCTACATTCAGCTTGGACTCTGAGGACAGGAACCTCAGAACCTTTTTGTTGAGCACATCACCAATTTATCATTTAAAGTCAACCCTCAGAATGACTCTCATGGTAAACTAAAATGGGTCTAGAGGTGTGACATGAGAGAATCCACACCTTTTTTTTATTTCCTTCCATTTTCTCTATCTTTAGGGATTCCAATTATTATACATATTTATTGCCCCAGCTAAACAAGCATGAACTTTAAAAAAATATTATTTTAAAGGGACTTGAGTACTTTAGGATAACTGTTCCATACACTGTAGTGGCGGTGACATAATTTGTTACTACTGGTTGTTCTGCTTCACTTTGTTTTGAATTATGATGTCTTGTACTATGTTCCCTTCTCTGGGTCCCTTTCCAATGCTGAGAGCTGGTCTTCTGGAAGATGGCTTGTGGGAGACTTTCTTTTGGGAAAGCAGGGAGCAGGAAAAATACTGAAATTTTACACTTTGTTCTTCCAGGAAGATACTGTCTTTTTGCCTACAGCCACCCTGGTAAAAGGAAAAAAAAATAAAATTAAGCAACTATTCTACTTTTAATTCCTTCCTCTAGGTAGCAGTTTTTGCCACAAGTCACTCTGTGCTACAACAGTTTCTTGCCAGAAAGAGTATTCTGAGTGTAACATCTCTCTCGCCATTTCCCAGGTCTAGTTTGAGCTGTCCCCTCCTCATATGCTCTCTCTCCTGCCTAATGCCTTCATCTTCTTTTGGCAATCTTGCAATCTCCAATTAGCTTCTAATTCCAGGGAAAGCTAAACATTAGTATCTCCCTACCAGCTCCCACTGCTTTTTTAGCCTAAGAAGTCCAGACACGCAGAACACAGGGCAAGAATTGTTCTGGCCTAATTTCAAATGTGCCGTTTTTGCAGTGAAAGACAAGGCACTGCTCGTTACTTCACTTTGTCATTTCCCTCTAAGGCACCCTCAGCCCCTTTTTTTGGTGTGTTCCTTCCCCTTCGTAATGGGGAAATTGGAACCGTGGGTGGATGTCTACTAATGCTGGAGAAAACTCAGAAATAGTAGGACTTTGAAGAGTAAGCAGTTGGGAAAGGCAGAAATGAAAATAATGAAAATAAACGCAGGTGGTGGGGTAAAACCTGCTTAAGGTGAACATCTGGAAGAGAGAATATTCAACAGAAAATGTAAAAGTCGGAGGAAAAATCAGTCTCTGCATTGGCAATGGAACTGAAAGGGTAGGGAAAATACAGCACTGAAATACAGGAGAAAGGGTAAAAGGAGGAGTGAAATAAGAGAAGCAGCTTTTCATTTCATGGGAATTTTATTTTTCCTACAGATGACTCCAGGATTTAGTGATTATTTATGTTTTTCCATTTTCTGTAGAACAGACCACAAGAGAAGCCCTTACATGCTCAATGCTCTCTCGAAGTCTTAGCACCAGGTAGAGAAAGATCCATCCTGCAGCCCACCACCCATTTTAGTGGCTACAGATCACCAATTCCTGCACTGGAGAGGTGCACAGGAATAGTGGAAAAACTAGGAAACCCCATGTTAATCAAGTTCCTGGTTTCTTGTATGATATTCTTGCCTGGGGCTTTGCTATTGCTGTAGGAAAAAATGAACCACAACTGGAGCCTCCCAGCTTATTTGCACCCATAAGGACTTCTGGATGCCAAGAAAGCTTATGAAATCTGGGCCATTAGATTCTCTGGAGCTCACCTTATTTGCCACAGGGGTAGGAGGGATTCCACACTTCAGTGCATACAGCTTTTGCCAGCGTGGTGATTTGCCCTCAGTTTCAGCTTTGCAAATCCCATTTACCTACAGGGCACAGCCCTTCTAGCTGCAAAAAGGCACTGGTGATCCCACACCAGTGAGGGTCCGTCCTTCCCACCACCCCATGCTACATTTTACAGTTGACATCCCATTCCTCATGCTCACGAGAAAAGCACGGTGTCAATCAACCTGCAGTGTCCCTCCAGTTCTGCCCCTGAGCACCTGCCTGGTGGATCATCTGCACTGGATCCCGGGCTCATCTGTCATAGCTGACATCTTTTCTTCATCCTTTTCTCTCCTCAGGGTCCTATGCAGGTGCAGTGGTTGCCATGCCGCTGGCAGGTGTACTGGTGCAATATATAGGATGGTCATCAGTCTTTTATATTTATGGTGAGTTGCTTAACATAAAGGACGTCTGTGACTAGACTCGTTCTGCCAGTGGTTTTATTTAACCTGTGTGACAAGTATGGATCAAAGCTGGTTTGGGGAAGATGTTGCAAATGGGTATTCCAATTTATTCTCTACCCACTGCAGCTTCTGAGAGCTTTTATTTTGTAATAATCTGTTGTAAAATTTTTAAAAATTTTAATGATTGGGCTACAACCCGTGGTCACTCAGTGACAGGGTTGCATGCAGTTGCAAAAACATGTATGAGAGACATGTCCCGGAGCACAGTCTAACAGCAAATGCTGTAGCACTTGCTGTTGATGGGAAGTCACATGCTTCCAAAACCTTCTGCCCTGAGATATCTGCTCCATGCTGCTCACCCTTGGTAAAATCCATGCAAAGTGAGCCCACCACTGCTGTACGGCATTGAGGCTGTGCTGTGTGATGTCTCGTCCTTTGCTCTTGGTACATGACAGAGCACACCCAGCTTCATACATCAGCAACCCAGTTAATTATAGAATCATAGAATATCCTGAGTTGGAAGGGACCCATAAAGATCATCAAGTCCAACTCCTGGCTCCACACAGGGCCAGCCAAATCAGAGCATGTGACTGAGCATATCGTTCAGACACCTCTCAAATTCAGTCAAGCTCAGTGCTGTGACCACTTCCCTGGGCAGCCTGTTCCAGTGCCCGACCACCCCTTCAGTAAAGCATCTCTTCCTAATATCCAACCTAAACCTCCCCTGTGGCAGCTTCATGCCATTCCCTCGGGTTCTATCACTGGTCACCAAAGAGAGGAGATCGGCGTCGCCTATCCCTTTGCTCCCCCTCATCAGGAAGCCAAAGACCACAATGAGGTCTCCCTCAGCCTCCTCTTCTCCAGACTGAACATGCAAGTGACTTCAGTCTCTCCTTATTAGTTTGCCTCTCCAGACCCTTCACCACCCTCACTGCCCTCCTCTGGACACTCTCCAATATTTTTGTGTCCGTCTTGTATTGCAGTGTCCCGGAGACACAGGCTGCGCCATGAGATTTGCCACTGCAATCTGATTGTGAAGTTCTTTTATGCAGTTTGTGACCTTGCCCGGGACCCACACAAAGCTTTGCTTCTGCCTTTTCTCTGCTTCATCTATATCATGTAGTAGAAGTGACAAAATGCTCAAGTGTTTTGCAAGCAGGCACACAATATGTGCAGGATTAGTTATCATGGTCTTTTACTTCCCTGGGCATACTTTCTACCCTGATTTGGTTTAATTTGCTCTTGATACAAACTTCAAGGCCTACAGCTACTGAAGTGTGACTATATTATTGACTTTTAAAACTGTTCATTGCTTTTCCTGCCTCTACAGGAATGTTTGGGATTGTTTGGTACATGTTCTGGCTGCTTCATGCCTATGAGAGCCCTGCTGCACATCCCACAATAACCAATGAAGAAAAGATATATATAGAGACAAGTATTGGAGAAGGATCCAGCCTAGCTAGTGCAAGTGTAAGTAAAAATGTTATCATCTGTGAGAGCTTTCCACAAGACAAGCATACGGCTCAGTAGCTACATAAGAGGAACAGAACTATTTGCTGTTGGTATTTAGGGGCTTTTTCTTCTATGAAGATTATAAGATCGGGGTCACATAGCTGGACAGGATGAGTTCAGGTACAGGCAGGACACACTGTGCTGTTTCAGCTTCTGCCTTTATAGAGCATCCCTGCTCTAGGGAGGGGAAGGAGTTAGGAGTGAGGCAAAGCAATATACTGATCTCCTGCTCTCAAGGAAATATCATGTTTGTTCTGAAAAATATTAATGGAAATAGCTGAATAAGAAACTGGCTGCAAATGTTAAATTATCCAGTTGCCTTTTGAATTCTTATTAAGGGTGATTGAAATCCTGAAAGCTCAGTGACACAGTTTCTGCCCCCACTCACTCTCACACCAGCTCAGGTCATTGTTTTAAGACCTCGCTCGGAGAGGTTCCTGAAAGTTCCTGGAAACTCAAGACTAAAATCTATTTTCCCATCAGGCGTCTCTCCATTTCCTTAGACAATTTGGTTTTGCTAGTACTGAAAAACACTCTGTTTCTCAATAAACTGTTCCTTCTTGGTTTTTGCTCGAGAACATTCTGGAATCCAGTATGTCCAAACTCTTTTCTCTACATGTTTTGTGTGACAGTATAAAGTACCACGCTCTCCTTTTGGGCATGCTTCTGAAGCTTGGCTGAAGTCACCCAGATCTTGGCTGGACACACACACACACACGCACTACTTCCTGGTCATGTTTTTCCTCTTGTGGTACAGAGGTTTTAGTGGAGGGAACTCCAGTACCACCACCATGTGTTCACACATGACCACAGGCATGTAGAACACAACTACTTTTTTTTTTTTTTAAAAAAGGAGACTGTCATTACATATTGCCATAGTGACATACTTCAGATTCTGATTTGAATTCTAAGTGAATAGGGCTCCAAACTGTTGTTCGTTCCTCCTGTACAGAGCATTGAGGCATAAATAGAAACTGGAAGAGCTGAAAGAAAGTTACAGAAATTAAATCCTCTACCACAGAGTTCCAATCCCATTAATTGGATTGAAGCAGGTAGCTCCTGTTGCTGCACTACCACATATTTCTTATCTTGGATAATCCTTTTTTTTTTCCACAGTCCTTTCAGTCGAATGTCTCAAACTGCAGCATGCCTAAAGGTGGGCAACGGCACAAGGTTTCCCCCTAGTTTTCTTTGATACTGTTATTGATCCTGTTATCCAAATAGCAGGATTCCAGAAGACCTTGTGTAATTTCAGTAAGTAGAGCAATAATAGTAGAGTAGTCATCTTAAAAATTCTAACTGTTCTAAGAAAGTTCCTTGGATTTTGCATTAATCCAACAGATCATTCTTGCTTGCTTTGTAAGAGATCTGCAGTGTAAATCTGATGCAATGTACTTGATAGTTCTGATACTAGGCTCTTTTTTCTGCCTTCTGTCTACTCAAAAATGACCTTTTTTTTCCCCCTAGAAATTTAGTACTCCCTGGAAGAGATTTTTCACTTCAATGCCAGTTTATGCAATCATTGTGGCAAACTTTTGCAGAAGCTGGACCTTCTATTTGCTCCTTATAAGTCAGCCTGCTTACTTTGAAGAAGTCTTTGGGTTTGCAATAAGCAAGGTAAATTTCTGAGATGAAGCGGTGACCTTCAGACCTCACTCTTGGAAATGCAGAGTGCTTGAAGATCCCCAGATCTCTCTGAACTCGTTACAGTAGATTATTCACAGTAGTGTTGGGATGACATACTTCTGGTAATCTGATAAAAAGCTTGCTTGCATTAAATTATTACCAAAAGAAAAGAATTGGAAAGTGTTTTTGGGAGACTTGGTTAAAAAAACACATATATCATAAAACCCACAAGGTAAGTAAGTAGTCATATACATTTTGGGTCGTGCTGGCAGTTTAATATTTAATTTCTTTTCATTGACACCAAGGGGTCAAAGTATTTATGGATTGATGCTCTTGAGACCATGAATGAGGACTTCAGAATATTTGTTCCAGAAAAGTTTTCCTCAAAATTCCTTTAAAAAACCCTACTTGTTACATTGTAAATTATTTTCAAGCAAGTGATAACCACTACCACCATTATCTGTGTGGTCTGACAGTACCTGCCTGCCCAGGTTCTGCAATGCTGCTGTGGTAAGCATGACACTCTGAATGGCCAGCCGAGGCAGGGATACTAAGACAAAATAGGCTTGTTTATTCTGAAATCCATTTCATAAATGCAAGGGTTGCACCTCTTTGTAACTCGCTAGTTAAAAGCTAATGTAAAACTGACTCAGTGTCAATGTAAGGAGGCTGAACATCCTAGAAAATAAACACAAACTTCTCATTAAATTCCTTCTTCACATAAAAGCTTCTAGAAGGGAACACGCTGATCACTGAAACTCTGCAAAAACACCCTCCCCTCTTTTTGCACAGGGATAACAGCAACATTAATAGCCCCTTGACAGAAAATTCATCAAGAGCAAGGCACGCTTGACCAACCTGATAAGCTTCTCTATCATATGACTGGCCTGGTAGACAAGGGATGAGCAGTGGACATTGTCTATCTAGACTTCAGTAAGGCCTTTGACACTCTCCCATAACATCCTCATAGGCAAGCTGTTGACATATGGGCTGTTTGAGCAGGCAGTGAGATGTATTGAAATCTGGCTGAATGGCTGCCCCAGAGGGCACAAAGTCTAGTTGGAGGCCAGAAACTAGCAGTGTACCCCAGGGTTCTATGCTGTGTCTGATTCTTTTTCACTCCTTTATTAATTATCTGAATGATGGAGCTGAGTGTACCCTCCACAAGTTTTCAGATTACAAAAAACTTGGAGGGGAGGCTGATAGACCAGAGGGTTGTGCCACCATCCATAGGTACCTCAGCAGGCTGGAGAATTGTGGTGACAGGCACCTCATTAAGTTCAACAAGGGGAAGTACGAAGTCCTGCACCTGCGGAAGAACAAACCCATGCACCAGTACATGCTGGGGCCCATCCAGCTGGAAAGCAGCTTGGCAGAAAACAATCTCGGGGTCCTACTGGACAGCAACATGCCACTGCAGTAAAGGCAGTGAATGGTGTTCTGCACTGCATTAGGAAA
Organism: Hypotaenidia okinawae; assembly: GCA_027925045.1. NCBI lineage: Eukaryota > Metazoa > Chordata > Aves > Gruiformes > Rallidae > Hypotaenidia > Hypotaenidia okinawae. The sequence continues at coordinate 62,446,958 of BSDF01000001.1, read as the reverse complement.
ATATTGCCAGCAGGCAGAGTAGGGTGATATTTCCTGGCTACACTGCACTAATGATGCTATTCCTGGAGTACTGTATCCAGTTTTGGGCTCTCTAGCATGACAGAGAGAGAGATACTGGAGAGAGTCCAAGGAATGTCCTCAAAGATGATTAAGGAATTTGAGCCTCTCCTGTTATTATGAGGAAAGGCTTAAAGCTAAGGCTGTTCAGCCCAGAGAAGAGAAGGCTCAGGGAAGACCTCATCAATGTGTATGAATAGTTCAAGGGAGGGTGCAAAGAAGGCAGAACCAGGCTCTTCTCTGTGGTGCCCAGTGACAGGACCAGAGGCAATGAGCATTTTCTGAAACACAGGACATCCCATCCTAACATTAGAAAAAAACTCTTTTTTACTCTGAGAGTGACAGAGCACTTACACAGGTTGCCAAGAGAGGTTGTGTATTCCTCACCCTAAGGCCACACAGGTCTGTATTTCAAATTCTGTTGGACTAAAGTTCTGCAATCCTCCCACAAAAGCATCCTGGATAAAAATGTGCCAAATGGAGGGGGGGCAGGGGAGGGAAGAGGTGAATGAAAGTTATGGTTTCTGTTCTCTTCCCCCTAAATCCTGAGGGAAGATACGAGAAGTAAGAGCTCATCTGTCTAATTGCAGGTTGGCCTTTTGTCGGCGGTTCCTCACATGGTCATGACAATCATCGTACCCATTGGAGGGCAGCTAGCTGACTTCTTACGCAGCAGGAAGATTCTAACCACGACCACTGTAAGGAAGGTCATGAATTGTGGAGGTACTATTGGATTCTGAAAATACGGTGTTTCAATGGTGTGTTGCAGTTGATGCAGATACCACAGTTTGATCCACGTTTAATTGCAGCAATAAACAATTTACTCTAGATTGCATTTTCAGCTGGTTAATCTGAAACAATTAACGAAGAGCTGATGTTAGATGCCCTCATGGTATAAATCCTTATTCATATGAGCATGCTTTTAAAGAGGGAGGAAGGAAGAAACCTGGTTAATAATTAGAAGGGTAGTAAGAACTGGTCCAGAAGAGCAGCATGATGAAACAGGCCTCATTTCATACAGACAAAGCTAACCATGCCAGAGAGATCCTTTCCCAGTGGACCCAGCCTTGTAATAACTGGCTGTGTTGTGCGTTACTTCCAGCAAAACCCACCGGCAAGTTTAGGCTGGATGTGTTGGGTAAAAGAAAGGCTGTGGATAGGCAAACTCACTCATTTTTACTTAGCACAAAATAATTCAGCCACTGAACTGAAAAATCAATGACATCTACACATAATGAAGATACTAAGAGCAAAAATTTCAAGCCAGGTAGCCTGAGGAGTCACTCTACTCTGTCAGTTCCTGGCTTACATTATTAGTAGATGGCAGAGGCTGTCCAAAATATAGATGCCTGCCATCAGAGATGCCAAGCATTTTGGTTATGCATCTTCATAGAGGAATTTCAGATTCACTGTATTTTCAGGGTGTATCGACAGGGCCATTTTGAAAAAATGAACAGAAGGATTGTCATGTTACATACTAGAAAAAGTTAGTTTGCAGTAATAGCAAAGACTGGAAGTTCTCTGTGATACTCAGGGATGTCCCATTGTGTTGGTGGCACACTTATCTGAAAAATGCTCTTCTGTTCCATTGGCCAAGAATATCTCACATCACTACAATCACGAGAAATGGAAGGCAAGAAGTATTTTTCTCATTTCCCTAGCATGTCTGTTTGTGAATTTTCCAGTGCTTTGCACGGTCACTTCCTCCTTGTTTCCATGTACTGCTCGGTGAATTAACTTCAGCAATTGCTTGGGTCATTTACACAGCAATAAAGAGAAAAAAAGTATATTCTCCAGCAATAAATAGTGTTCTGAATATTTCTGCAAATTTGCAAGTCTGCCAAGTATGTTCAAGAATAACTTTTAAGATATGGAAGAATTTTTTTTTCATTTAAAGCTACTATTCTGGCTAGAAATTATCAGTATCTCCATGACCGATAGTAATTTAAATGTAATTTATTTCCATGTGTTTAATTTGAAGGCTTTGGGATGGAAGCAACCTTGCTTCTGGTGGTTGGTTATTCTCATACAAAAGGTGTGGCTATTTCCTTTCTGGTGTTAGCAGTAGGCTTCAGCGGCTTTGCGATTTCAGGTAAGAATGAATCTTTCTATTGCTTTTATTATGAGTGATAGAAGTGATGTTGTCCTCACTGTTGTTACTGTCATAATTTCTGTTATTCTGTCTGCTCTTAGTGTTACTGCTTATGGGGTAATCCCTATTTCTTCCCACATCAGAAATAATTTACCTCAGTATCTGTGAAACGTGTTGCACATAGGGACATGAAGTTTTGAAAGAACCTGCACTTTATTAAGACATCAGCTTTGTGCTGTAATTTTCTAATGTACTTTCACAGTGTCAGCCACCTTTTCTTCTTCCATAAACAGTATCCCTAAAAGGAGAGAGAGAGACAATTACTCTGGAATGAATAGTTGCTCAAAGGCTATCAGTTGCAACCCCGCTCCTAGCCCTAGCTGCCAGTTTCTGCTTTCTAGGTCAGTCCTCTCTCTGTTGTGTCCTATAACCAGCACTTCTCCAGAACAGCTGTTTCTAACGCTTTCATGGGTCTCACCAGTTTCAGACTGACTTTTGTAGCTCCACCAGTACCATTGTTATTAAAAAAAATTCCTTTTGTTATGAAAATAGAAGGCCATCAGCTGGCAGATTTGCCAAGAAGATGGATCTATTGAGCAAAATCAACCAGCAGCGTAACTGCTGGTCTGCAGGATTATGCAGATGGGAAGTAGTTTCACTGCTCAGTTATGAGGTGTTTGCATAGCAGGGGATCAATCAACTTACTGCAGGATTTTCCCAGTACTCAACTCTTTACTGTATTTAATCCCATGGACTTGGAATCCATCATCCTTTCTTATGATCATCCACAGCTCATGTGACTACTTTTTATCACCTAAAGCAAGATAAATATCTGAGCTGATTTTTACTATTTGTTTTTATTTCTTAATAAAATATGTACCCAGAAGATATACTACAGTAAGGATATTTTTTTTTCCTACTGGTTTATATTGGTTTTTTATCATGTTGTTAAACTGCTAATTAAAGAATAGGAAAATGTGTATTAAAAAAACAAACTATATTTTCTATACAATATGAACCCCAAAGGTGGGGGGAAAAGGAGGTTTTGAAAAAGAATAAAGAGTTTGACATCTTCCATCTTTACCACCAAGAAAATACTACCCTTCTTTCTCATGCATATGGCAATGGGTTTTCCTACCTGTTTCAGGCTTCCTCAGCCAGAATGGCTCTTGAAAGCCCTGTTGGTCCGGTAGCATAAAGCTGTATAGTTGATCATTGTCTCTCATTTGTTGTAGGATTCAATGTGAATCACTTGGACATAGCCCCACGTTACGCCAGCATTCTGATGGGCATCTCCAATGGTGTGGGGACGCTGTCAGGCATGGTGTGCCCGCTCATCGTCGGTGCAATGACAAAACATAAGGTAACATTTCTAGGAAAAAGATTAGGTAATGCAACAAAAGTTAAGGCATTTGTAAGCTCCCTGGGAACCCCATTTAACCATCAATCTCTGCAGCTGTTTTCTGTTGTTGGTTATTTTAAACATTCGCTTCTATAAGATCATTGGGGCAAGATTATTGGCTATTATAAAGTAATTATCTGTGTAGGGATATATTATTTTATACCACCTGAGGCTGGGTCTCTGCAAAATATCCACACTACCAGGTAATGCTTATAGCACTTGGGAAGCTCCTCTATAATACATCTCTGTTAGGGTTCCCAAGCAATCACTGATCTACAATAAGATTAATGCAGTTGTTAGAGAAATTCCTGCCTTTCCTACTCCACATATATTTCACATGCAAGAGAGAAACCTCACTGTGAGGTAAAAAAGAATCCCATTATTTTCTTTTACTAGCCATTGTTATGGAAATAAATTACTCTCACAAATGACTCACAATGACTTATAAATTGTTCTATTTGTAACACAGTCAAACAGTGATCATGGTCATTGTTCCATATGTACTAATTCATGGTCTAATTCAGAGAATAACATTTCTTTTTACTGCAAACTTAGTGAGACTTGCACCATTTTTTCAGACAAGGGAAGAATGGCAAAACGTCTTTCTGATCGCAGCCCTGGTGCATTACAGTGGAGTGATATTCTACGCTATCTTTGCTTCTGGGGAGAAGCAGGAATGGGCTGATCCTGAAAACCTGAATGAAGAGAAATGTGGCATAATTGATCAGGACGAGCTAGCTGAAGAAACAGAGATGAACAATGAAACTTTTGTAAGTCCAAAGAAAACGTATGGTGCTACCAGTCAAAACAGTGAAGTACAGAGGAGAGAATGGAGAAAGCAAAAGCAAGTGATTCAAGACATGGAAGAACAGACTTCTTACTATTATGAAAATGGAAATTTTCAAGATTTGTCATAATTCATGAAATTGTCAGGTTTGTATAGCAGCTACTCCCATTTCTCCCTTATGCCTAGCTGCCCCAAACCATCTGGTATCCATATTTATTTTCTTATTCAATTGGGTAACATCTGGCCATGTGGCTAGATGCAAGGGGTGGTAGTTACCTTCTAATAGTGTGGAAGAGGACTAACGACCCTGGGACTGGGAGAAGTGATACTAAATCCTTGCTCAGCCATCGTATCCCCTTGGGAGGAGGTCTTGCATCCGTTAGGAGATAACCAGCTCTGGCAGGGCTCCTACTTGGTGCAAGCCTATGACTGTAGAAGCAAGGACTGCCCTCATCTTCTTGCCTGAACAGACAAAGGATGAGGTTGTATCAGAATTACTGGGTCACCAGTGGCATGAAAGTCTGCCCTCTGCTTTGCCTTTTTAGGATTCCTGTACGTTCGAGCTCATGCTGAAAGAAAAGCAGTTTTACGGCAGGAGGCTATAACTAATTACTAGTGGTCATTCAACAACAACAGAAAGAATTTGTAGCAGAGATGGAACAGTATTGCTTCAACAGTTCCATCAATTGGTTGATAGTCTGCTTTATGCACATAGCCCACAGAGTATGGATAAGGCAATAAAATGGATACTTGTGAGATTTTCCCCCTCCACGGATTTTGTGCTGGTATGAAATAATTTTGAATACAAAATCATCGTTAGTGATGCAATATTATTAATCCTTATGAAAGGAAATCTTAGTCCTGTTTGGATTAGATTTCTCGTTCAAACCATTATTGTGAAGTAATTTAAATATATTTTTCTAGTATTATACTGATAGAGTATATAGCCTCAACCCCAACAGTCCTCATTTAGGTGACAGAGCTTACTTACACAAGTCAAGTCTTAGGTTCTGGATCTGTAACTTTTCAATGCCTCAGTCTTGCTGTTGCTACAAATGAAGTACCATACCATTTGAGAGTTAAAACAAGTATCTATATCTGAAAGTAATTTTCTTTTGCCATTGGTATATGTTTGACAGTATAAAGCGGCTTTAGCCTTTTTCTACTGTTTTTAGAATAAGCCAGTGGAGCATGCTGTATCATCTCAAGCAGTTAGCTGCAACTCAGAAGCTCATTGTGGCATTAACACTCTTTTCAGAATGGAGAATTTCAGTAAGCTGTGATTTAATTTGTCTTTCATTATGATTACTGCCTCATTAAAATCAAGTGAAAGCTATTCTGTCTAGCCTACAATGTGCTTTGTGATATTTCAGCATTATTGTTCTCATGTACCATATATATATATAGATGCAGAGATGCAGATGAGATTCAAACATTTCTAATATGCATTTTGCTATTTGTTGAAGTGCAATTGAATTCCATGAGTAGAATTACACTTGTCCATTCATTTGAATCCATGGATGATTCATCTTCCTTACAAATGTAATTAAACAGAGACCAGGAAGTTAGCTGGTTCTGTTTTCAAGTTTCTGGTTCCTTTTCTACCTTGCAAAATCCAGTGAACAACTATATATGGATAAGAAGTAAAGTAAGGTGGATGGATGCATGCCTAATTCAACTCCAGTGAGGTGTTTTTAATTGGTATCAGCAGATAATTTAAGGATATGTAAGGATATTGTAACGGTACGGCTCAATCCTACCTTGACTCAATGCAGTTTATTAATAAGCTACTAAAGAAAACAAAACAAAAAAAAATCACTGTATTCTGTTAAGACAGAACAGTATTATTGGGTTTTTTTGAAATTCTAAACTTTAGTTAGGACTAGAGTTGCTTGTTTCACTACTGACATTTAGAAGAGGTATAAGAAACTATCCTCTTTCTTGCAGGTTATAGTCAATATTTGAGGATTTAAGTGGCGGGAGCTTGAGTCAAATGTTCTCATAAAAAAAACCAAAACCCAAATCACTTCACCAGCTGCTGTCAAACTATTTTGCAAAGTTCACTGTGTGTTATGAAAGAGAGAGGGCCGCTTCTTTAGATATGTGCAAATCAAACAGCTGCTTCTGCCCGCTCCAATCACATCGAATGCATGTAGTTACTACAGGAACTCTTAATAGGGAAAATCATATTGTGAAAGGATTTAATATAAGAATCTATGTAAGTATAATCTAGCAGAGAGGAAAGAGTAAGAGAATCAGCTGGCCTGACTAAGGAGAAGACTGGACAATGGACTATTCCAGAAACAGTAATGTTTTCCTGAGAAAAAGCTTCGTTTTTTCCAGTAATGATAAAGAGTAACTTTCTTGTCTCACTAAGAGGAACACAAAGAGAGTGAGTATCGTCATTATGATAAAGAATTGCAAACATCCCAAATGTTTGGGAAACGGCCAGGCAGCACATGGGAGCTCGGTTCTCTCTGTGTCAAATGTAGCTGCTATTTCCTACTGTTCTAGATATGTGCCACAGCTGTCGCAAGTGACACGCGATACAGTGAGGGGCTCATTTTAGGATGACCATTTCGTATCCACAGACAGACTGCACTGATTTAGTTCAGGGGAAGTTTGACTTCAATGAAAGAAACAGTTGTTGAAAAACCATTTGGACAAGCTTTTGAATTTAAATAAGCACTTTCTTTTCTAAATTTAACTCCTTCCAGAAGCATAACATCATCCCTGACAAGTTGAGGTTATGTACAGACCACAGTGCTTTTCCAGGCAATCACGGTGAGATGCTTGGGCTTTGTCCTTTTCCTTTTCACCTGTTTAAAATTGTTCAGGTGCATTGCATGCAGTGTAAACACCAGCACTGGTTGGAACTTATTTTTGTTTCCTGGAAATCTTGGTTACTTAATCAACTCTATGATCTACACAGTGGCTCCCACAATACTGTATGACTAAAAATAAAGCTGACTTATTTGGATCCAACAGGCTGTAATTCCAGTTTTGCTGGATGTCTCTGTCAGCAACCTGCTCCAACAGCCTTTTCTTGTGGGATCTGAGAAAACAGTCACTGAAGATGTTTCTGCTAAAACCATCTTCTTGAAATACATTAGAATTTGGTACATTTAAACAATCAGGCAAACAGCTGCCATATTGCAATCTGACTCCAAAAAAGTTACAGCTCTATTGTTTGTGGATGTGAATAATTTAAGTTGTATTTTCTAAGGAGAAATATTACCTTGATTAAACTTAATTTATTGCAGTATTTGCATATTTTTCTGCCCCCATGTCCAAAATACTTTGTGCATATTTTCAAATATAAGACAGAACTCATACAGTTTTATTTGCATATGTCTTGCTGATTTCAGAAGAAAGCAAATTTTGGGTTATATTAGAAGATATATCCTAAGCAAGCTAGAGGAAGAGACAGCTTTCCATAATGTGAAATGGAAGGATAGGCCATGAATAATTAATCTAAATCTAAGAAGCGAAAAATTAGAAGAGCAAGTCCTAAGGATATGTTATTCAGTGCTGTTACCTATTTCTTAACAAAGAAAGCTGCAGCTTTTATTTCCTTGACACCAAACATTTTCGAGGCACTAATAGCAGAAGTTTAATGTTAATTAATACTCCCCTCACGTTTATGTAAGAGTTAATCAAAATTTTCCTTGTAGTGAGAAAGGAAAAATGACAGAAACAATGAAAATTCACCTGAGTACATACTTACTCAGGGAAATAATCACTAAGTCCAAAAGAATATACAGACTTTTGGGTAAAAATATAACAAGGGTATCCAGATGTTAACAAAGTGCCAGGAGGAGTCTCATGTGTATAACATAATTAATTTGAAAGTAGCAAGGCAAAAATTAATTCAAGGTCATGCAAACTGTGGCATGACTTCACAGGAAACTTTCCAGTTGACTCCTGTTTTCAGGTAGTTACAGAGATCAAGATTAGGCATTATTTGAGAAGTTTTTTCAAAGGAAAATTCAGTAAAACAGATTCCTTATTTTTCTTCCCATTTTCTGTAAAAAGATCTTAACTTGATAGTGTTATTTAATTATTCATATTTTAAGAAAGAGGAATATTTCTTGTGATTAAAAGAACAGAAAAAGGAAAAGAGAAAAGGGAAAGCAAGTTGTAGCTAGGAGCCAATGCAGACAGAGCTGATAGGAAATCAGCTTCCAAATCCTGGAAGAAGAATTTTGAGTTCTCTAGATTTTTAACTAAAAACCTACAGGATGGGTCAAGACCTGATAATCTGCATTATCCCAAGATTCGGGGACTTCACTCAAGTCTCACTTTAAAGCTTAACTCTCATGAAATCAGGAATAAATAAATAGAGTAAAACCTCCTCATTCTTATGTCATCCGAATGCTTATGTTGCATTAGATAGCACTACTAGTTAGATAACACTACTAACACTGCTGCAGCAATATATGTATGTGCAGAAGACAGTCTTGTAGGCTGCTTAGTAAAACTGGCTTTTAATTACTCACTTATTGGTATCAATTATTTCTTAACTTCTATTTGATAACAATGTTTATCTGTGGCAGGAAAAATCCCCCCTTTTTTTTTTGTTTATTGTTTATACTGTTTATCATTTTACAGCTCTTCTATATGCAAACTGGCATACGTAATGAAATAAATCTATGTAAGAAATGTAGTAAGATTGTGCTTCTTTGTGCTGACCTATCTTCAAACATAACACAATAAAAGCCAACACATTTTTCCCCAAGAGTGTATCATTTGGACATTTTAAGTCCCTGTCATAATAAAATCTTGACTCCTTTAACATGTTTTTCCCCCTCATTTGATTAGTGCATTGGGTATCTGCAGCAGCCCACAGACATTTGTTTATGCATACCACATTTATCTGCTCAATAAAGTCAGCGTCGAGACAGACTCCTGCTGTACAAACTTTTGGCATCTACTTTGCTCCCTGTTTTAGGTATAGTTCTACCTTCAGAGCTCCTTTGAGCAGGTCATGGATCTTTTGTTAAATATGTGCTAGGAAAACACTGGAACACGTGCAAAATAAACCTCCGTTAGCTCAAGAGTTGTGGGTGCCCAGAGGTGTCTCAAGAGTCTTTGAATCACCAACCTCAGGAAGAAAACAACTTTTGTAAACCAGTAAATATCTAAGGTACATAGTAAAGGTAGCTCTGCTCTGAGGAGCTGGCGGCCATCACCAGAAGCACTGTGCTGGGTGTTTTCTCTCTGCTGGGCACAGCTGCAATGAACAGCAAGGGAATTAGAGAATTGCGATTCAGATAACAGGAATGGGACTGTCTCTTGTTTTAGAGAGGGGACTTTGATCCCATCTGCGTTTTCCCTGCCCCCTCCCGATGCATACAACCAGAAGGAAGATGTCTGTATGTCCTGAAAGACACAGTGTGTGTCCTGACAGTGATCATTTTTGTAGGTTGTGTAGTGGAAAACTGCAGGGGGAGGGAAGCAGCTAAATGGGTCCCTGATGATTCATGGTGAGAAAATGAAAATCATAGTACTGAAGTCAACGTGAATTCTGAAGTGAAAGACATTGCCATTAAGGTTGAAAACAAGTCAAAGACAACCTGAATGAGTGTAATGTTGCTCCTGTGGAGTAATGTGGCTGTATGGGGCAGGCAGAGGAATACTGGAGTAGTCCCAACAGGTAGGTCTTCCCTCAGCCTGCGAATGTAATATCCTCTGTTTTGCACTGTTCACTTCCCATTTCCTGTCACTCTGTGCTGGCTGTGGGTTTACCTGTTACAGCACTCTGGGCATAGTGCAGAAAAGAGCCAGAGTTGTAATGGACCCTTATCTTTACTCTCTATTTTCTTGTTTTTACATGTGGCTTCTCCTGACCCTTGTTAACTCATGGAATGGTACACGAGACCCCAGGGCAACACAGAGTCAATAATAGCAAGGGTTTGTTGTTTTAGCAAATTTCCTTTTTTTCCCTTTCTTTTTTTTTTCTTCCAGAAAGATACACATTTTGGGCTGAGCTTCCGGCTTGTGGCAGCTGGACCATAACAAGTAGCTGAGGTGTTACCCTGGCTGGCCAAAGGTCAAGGCCACACTAGCCTGCTCTGCCAGAGCACAAAGGGAAACATCACGCTCGGTCAGAGCCAGGGGGCAAAGTCACTGACAAGGCTGGGAGGGAAACTGCAGTCAGGATCCCTGTTCCCTACCCTTGTTGGCTGCCTCGTTGACTGCATTGGTTACAGGAAGTGTCAGAGCATGAGGAGAAGCAGCTGATGTTTCTAATTTTCTGCATTCCTCATGCACATTTTTACTATTTCCAAGCGACCACCTCTATTCCAATTTCATAAAAATCTGTGAGCAGCTTACATGTGCCCCTTGCTGACTGTCACCTTTTGCTACTATATTTACTCATGACAAGAAGTAGCCCACAACAGATTCCTTCCATCTCCTAAAGTTGTATCCACGACCCAGAGTCCATTTTCTACAGTGCTCCCAGTCCATCCCTCCTTCAGCATTCTTCAGCTGTACCTTTGGCCTATGTGCCCCTCTGCACCTAGCCCTCTCCAAAGGTGGAGCAAGAAGACATATTTTTACCCCTGCTATGCAGGAATTTGAATGACTTTGGCATCTGCTGGTTCTGGTGGCCAGCAGGGTCCCAAAAATTGCCACTTGCATAAGGCAGGGGTGAGGGCAGGCCCAAAATGCACTAAGCTGCTGGGTCTGACAGGAGGATTATCTAGCAGTTGTTCTTGGACAATTACATGTCTTTCAGAGAAGGTATGATGCTGATTTGTGCCAATTATTGGGACAAACTTTAACAAAAGGATCTGCCTCTTCAAAAAGGCACGTAGGAGTAGTTTGCTAACAGGTTGTTCTCTGGCTTGTGTCAATGGTTGGGACTGGTTTTAGAGGACACAGGCACATGTCAGATTGAAAAAAAATTTCACAGGATGTTTCCTCAAGCCATCAAACCATTGCAACATCTGTAGGTCAGCAAACTCTCCAACCCAACACACCACGCATGCAGACTTCCTCATCAGGAATGGTTGGTATAAATCCTTCTATTGAGCATAGGGATTCCTTCAGTAATATTTTGTAAGTGCTTCTACACAAACGTATGAAAAAGCTAAAGATGAGCAACTGAAATCTGTCAAACTTGTTCAGAGATTGAGTTTCTGTACCTGGTGTACCTCCTAAATTGTAAGTAAGCTTAAATTTTTAATTTTTTTTTTTGTTGATAGGGAGCTTGATTTCTGTAGCTAGTGACTTAGTGAAACATGCTTAGTTTGATTTGGTTACTCCACAACATGTCACTTCTTACAGCGTCACAGAATAGTTGAAGTTGGAAGGGACCTCTGGAGATCATCTAGTCCAACCCCTCCTGCACACCAATCCCTCCTGCAGAGGCTCTCTGGACAACCTGGTCCAGTGTTTGACCACTTTCACAATGAAAAAAAGGGTTTTGTGTGTTTAAATGTTTTGAGGTTTTTTTCCCTGTATTTCAATTAATGCCTCTTGTCTTGTCACTGGGTGCCACTGAGAAGAGTCGGCTCCATCTTCATTACTTCACCCCATCGATTATTCACACACATTCATGAGATCTCCTTTATACCTCCTCCAGGCTGAACAGTCACAGCTCTCTCAGCCTCTCCTCACATATCAAATGCTTCACCCCCTTAAACGTCTTCAGGCTCTTCACTGAACTTGCTCCAGTTAGTCCATGTCCTGCTTGTACTGGGTAGCCCAGAATTGGACCCAGCAGTCCAGATGGGTCTCATCAGGGCTGAGAGAGGGGAAGGAATCACCTCCCTTAACCTGTAGGCAATGCTTGTCCTAAAACAGCCCAAGGGGCAGTTGACCTTTTTTACCATGAAGGCATACTGCTGGCTCATGTTCAACTTGTTGTCTACCAGGACGCCCAGGGTCTTCTCCAATAAGCTTCCCCTCAGCCTTCCAGCCCCCAGCATCTACAGGGGGGTGTGTGTGTGGGTGTGTGTGTGTGGGTGTATTCCTCCCCAGGTGCAGGGTTTGGATTTTCTTTTCTTAAAGTTCATGAAAGTCTATTTCTCCAACCTGTCAATGCCTCTATGAATGGCAGCACAACCACCTGGTGTATTAACCACTCCTCCGAATTTGCATCGTCTGCAAAGCTGTGCATGTTTTTTCCCATCATGAAGGTTACTAATGAAGATATAGTGGTCCCAGCAGTGACCCCTAGGATACACCACAGATTACTGTTTCCAGCTGGTCTTCATTCTGCTGATACCAAAACTTTGAGATCAACAGTGCATCACCTGTGTATTTCTAATCTATTTAGATATTCCATGAGTTGATTCTTCATGGAGGGTAAGTCTTTCTTGCTCTGGACTTTCACACTGATCTCAGGGATCTAGGAATTCCTGGAGGCTGGGCTTACCAGTGAAGACTTAGGCAAAGAAGGCATCAAACATCTTGGCTTTCCTTATGTGTTTTATCACCCAGTACCCTGCCCAATTCAGCAGCAAGTCCACTTTTTTCCTCATTTTTCTTTTGCTTTTGATGCACCTGTAGAAGCCTTCCTTGTTGCTCTTCACATTTCTCACCAGATGCAATGTCACGTGGGCTTGGGCTTTATTAACACCATCTCTGCATGCCCACATGCTCTATATTTCTCCTAGGTCACCTGATGCTGCTTCCACCACCTGTATGCTTCTTTTCTATGTTTGATTTTAGTTAGGAGCTCCTTGTTTGTCCATGCAGGCTTTTTGATGTCTTTGCTTGACTTCATGCTTTTCAGGATGAACTCTTCTTTAGCTTGGAGGAGGTGATTTTTAAATGCTTACCAGCTCTTCTGGACTTCTCTCCTAGGCCATATTTCATGAGATTCTTCCAATCAAGTCCTCAACAGGCCAAAGTATGCTTTCTTTGTGCATGGTTATGATCCTGCTTTGTGCCTTGTTCTGCCTCTTCAGATCTTAAACTTCACTAACCCATTGTTAGTGAAGCCAAAGCTGCCCATGACCTTCATGCTCCCAAGCAGTTATTTCTTATTTTAAATAATTGGATCCAGCAGAGCACGTCCTCTTTTCAGCCTCTCAAACACTTTTTATCAGATATTATCAGCTATCAGTTATTAACAACGCACTCCAGAAACTACCTGGATAGCTCATCCCTGCTGTTTTGTCCCTCCAGTGGATACTGGGATGGTTAAAGTCCTTCATGATGACCACAGGCTACACACATGAGACTTGTTTGAAGAGTCAGTTGTTTGAAGGAAGTCTCATCTACCTCTTTCTTTTCAGGCAGTCTGTAAGAGATACCCACCACAACATTGCCCTTCTCATCTACCTCTAAGCTCTCAGCTAGCTCAACATCCATCCTAAGCCAGAGCTCTATGCATGCCTGCTGCTCTTGTCTACATGGAAATTTCCCTTCTTTGCTGACCTGGTTCATCCTCCCTAAAGAGCCTACATCTAATATGAGCTATACCAATATGTCTCCATGACCCTAATGAGATCAGAGCCCTGCAATTTCACACAGACCTCCCATTCCTTCTATTGCCCTCATCATGCTATATTAGAGAGCAGATATTTTTTTTGCAGGAGGTGAATAAACCATCTACAGGCAAAAAATGGAGGCCCCTTGCATTTTTTTATCAACTTCTAAAACTCTGGACTAGGAAGTAGATTGCAAAAGTACTGTTAAATTGTGATATCAAGTGGAGGGATCAAGAGTAGGTACAGGAAAACGGTGCTTTTTCACACCTCAGGTATAGCCTTGAAGTAATCTGAGGTCAGGTGTAAAGTCAGTCAAGGTCTCATTTAATTTTAGCACCTGCTGTTTGATGTTGCTGTTACAGAAATCATTACACTCCTGCCCACTTTTACTGGCAATCTCAGAGAGAACTGTATCCAGTATATGTATAGGTCTTGCGCTTGAAGAAATGGGGAGCAATATGTATTTACAGAACAGAGGTCTATTAAATTCAAGACGCCTAAAGTATCTGGTTAATTACAGTTAAATTCCTGGAATAAATTGACAATATTCCAAGCAAGACTTTATCAGCTTCTTCGCAATACAGTCTGTTTTACTGGCAAGCCGTTCAAAGGTTTCTGTTGCAACTCATATTTAGGAGAGTTACGTAAAACTTGAGGCAGGAATGAGTGACAAAGGTTTTATTTATTTCGTATTATTATCTGTTGACTTTTAAAGACCTAAGTAACAAGACAGGTTAAGCAACAAGTCAATGATTAAACTGATAAAATGTGTATCGCCTATGCTTGTTTTAAAAGAGATTTAGAAAGTATGAAGTATCAAAAATATTGTTTTCTGAGTTGTAAGTAAATGGAAGTACTAAGGTTTTCAGATTCAGTTATATTTTTCTGTCCTATGGCTTATTTCCAATTTCTTATATTTATTATTTAACCTCCTTCTCAGGAACTTTATAATCTTTCGTGTCAGGGGAAAGGTGTATGTTTGGTCAATCTAGTATTTAGATAAACTTTACAATATAACTGGGTTATACTTTGTCAAATTTTCCTATAAGATTTAAGAACTTATGTTTCTTCAACCAAACATTTTCTTAAATGCAGAGGCTATCACACTATAGCAGTGACATTGAGATCTTGCACAGTTCAAGGTTACAGTTCACCACCTTCTTGAATACCAGGTCCACAACTGGGAAAACAGCATTTCACTCACATTTTCTAATTTTGACTTCTCTTTCTCAGACTAAATTGAAAGTGGTAAGAGCTAGGTATACCCTTCCTTGGCCCCCTCTGGAACAAACTGGATCTGTAGAAAAAAAAAAAGAATGACATTTCAGGGTTTATGAACATTTCTAGTTTGGTATCATATATCCAGGGAAAAAGTATTTTCTGTTTTTTAAAAAGTGATGTTGCTACATGCTTTTCTTTTTTACTCTATCAATCTTTCATTTGATTCATTTGACAGGGTGTTTGTATATTGGCTGCATATTAAGACGACACAATCTGAAATACAGAATCATCTGTTACAACTAATTTTCGCACAGACAGGAAGGAATCTCTTTTGCTGTGTTAACATGAGGATAACTTTCTGGTATCATGAGTTGCCTGTGGAAAGTCATCAGTTTAATAACATTAGAACAGCATCAGCTGTATCTAATAATCATACTGTTACTCCAGTGTTTGGTACCTTTGATTCTCTCATCAACCTCTACTGCTGTGTTTATCATCATCAGATGCTACAGGAGAGAGACTATTGGAAAAAGAACAGGGCATGTTTTTTGTTTCTCAGTTTAGTGACATAAATTTCTTTATTAGTTACATGTACAGATTGTTTCTTACAACATAGACACACATGTGCTTCAGCAAAAAAGAAATAAAAATTAATGAATATATGTGTAAGTTTGCTGCAAGTAACTCAGCTGTAGTCCACACAATAACCAGAAGAGCAACTCCCCACTTACTGATCATTGGCACTGCCTTGCTTTGATTTTTCACTCTAAGAGACCAGAAACCAGAATTTCATCTCCACACTACATGGGGGCTGATTCGTGTGAGCTGGAGATGTTTTTGCTAAGTAGTTCTAGACATCAAAGTGGTTGGTAGGAGGACTCCTGATTCCTGCTGGAGCCCATTTCTCTGCTAGTTCCTAACAGGTAAGAGTAAACACCAGGGTTGGTTGTCCAGACTTTCCTCTGAATAACTTCCTAGGTGGTATTTCTGAAACAGTAATGCTTTCCTTTCCCCATTTTCCATAGTGGTAATCAGTTTCCAAGTCCAAGAAATACAAATATGGCTAGAATGAGCAAGTGGACCATAGGGAGTGGTCCCGCAGACTTTGAGAATTTACTCCAGTTGGGGTTAGCATCTAAGAAAGGGCTGTCTTCTGTATGAGCGTGGCAATCCACGTGGGCAACTCCATTGCTCAGTGGAAATACCAGTTTTGTAAATTCAGAGCGTTGTATCCACAGTCCCTCACTAGCTTGGTGCAATTTTGAGGAACCCTTGAGGGAAAGAACAGAGCTCTCTAGTTTGGCTCTGTATTTATGAAGAGCCAGTGCAGAGGGAGGAACAATGATTTATGCTGCTGAGTAGGTGGACTGCCATGCTTTGAACTGATTTTTGCCCTTTTCCACATAAATTGTCTCATCCTACACACCTGTTTAGAGAAGTAGTTAAAGCCTAAAATTCATTAATTTGTAAGACTCCCTTTCTTGTGAAGGTTTGGTAATAGGTGTCACTAAAACAAGAAACAGAACTAGACAAATTTCACATATGTGTAATCTACTCTATCACTATTCTGTAAATAACATGTTTTAGTTATACCATTTCTGTTGTGGAATGAGATGGGAACGTGAAATGTATCTACCAAGTGAGATTTGAGATAAATGGGGGATCTGCCAATGCAAATGATTTGTATTTTGGGATGCAACCCAATTTTGGACAAAGAGGGTATTCAGATTAGGTTTTGGTAAATGAAGGTCTTCTTCAGACTGAGGCCAAGTTAATACTTCTATGAGATAAGGAACCTCTGCAATTTCTAATTTTTTTAATTTAAATCTAATAAACTTTATATTGCATCTAATTTCTTTCTTCCTAAAAGGGAAGTAACTTGTTTTCAGAATGCAATGATATAAAGTGAAGATTAGGAAAGAAAAGAAAATCAGTTAAATCCTTTAACTTTCCCAACAGCTATTAAACACCCCCTTAACTTCTTCAACCACCTCACTTTTCTTCAGCCTCCAGATCTCTTCCTCCCCTCAGTACCAACTAGGTGGAAACCAACAGGAAGATCTGACTGGCCTGGGCCCCAGTACATGGAACAAGGATCCTCTGCCCAATTCTGTGGTCTCCCTCACTCTCTTCCATTTCACTTGTGTTTCTTAGACCTCACTACATGGGCACTGCCTGCTCACTTGTTTGTTATTACTAATCATGGCAGTAAGTACCTTGTGCTTTTTTTGCACCCCCATCACTAAGGAGAGATTATCCTGGGAGAGCCTTGGTGATTTCAGGGCTCTGTGCTGCAATGTGCCTAGAAGCTGTGCACCATTTATCCCACCATCTTCCACAATGAGTTGGGATAACTCCTCCAACACAGGCTCCACCAATGCTGTCATGCCTGACTCTGTTGAATTTAAGGTGAAGAAAATTGAAAGATAATATGACATATTTTTTAAATTTTCTGAGTTTTGCAATATCTCATCTATGCCCAGGACCCAATATAATCTAATTTCCAGCCCCTTTTCCTTAGCTGTGTGGAGTCACAAATATTCTTCAGCTGAACTTGTGACATTAACTTTAATATCTCAGTCTTTCCAGTGAAAGTTGGACATTAAGGGTCTTGTCCTGCTGCTGCTTCTCTTGCCTGTCACAAGCGTCCATAACTCTGTTCACCACTTGTCCAAATTCTAGTAGGGAACAAGGAAGAGCCAACAAAAGCTTGAGAGCTGCTCTCCATTAGGGTCATGAGGACACTAATAGGTTTTAATAACCCTGATCAGCCCTACCTGGGGCCTCCCACACACCCTTTCTGTGGGCTCAGGATGCTATTTAAGCTCAAGCCTGGGCCTGTAGTGCTAGCCTGTAATAAGTTGGAGGTATGCTTAGTACTGTCTCCTTGTGTCCTGGCTCACTGGTAGATTTTTCCTGGGGAGCCTGCAAGAGTAAGGTGTAGCCTACATTCTCGAGTCCTGTCTCTGTTCTGTCTCCTGTGTGGACCTCAGGCTGATCATGCAGGTAGTGAGTCTCCAGTCCTGCATCTGGCCCTATCTCTTCCTACTGCACTTGACTGAGCCCTGGATAGGCCCTGGCCCTGGTTCACAACGCTACCTTCTCTGGACCTGTTGCTATCAGCTTTCTGGCCTCACTCAGGTACTGTGAGACTATGTCCTGTTAGTGGGGCTACACTCAGCTACTAGCTTATTCTCCTCTGAGAGGAGGCCTGCTTCTCCTTGTTGTACAACCATCTTCCTTGCAGAAGAAAGGCAGTTTCTTCCAAACTGAGTCCTGTGTGACTCCTCATAGCTAAATCTGATGTTCTTCCCTCCTGGATATACATGCAGGTGTAATGAGCTTTCCATCAGCTGTTGAGTGTGTGATGTTCCTTGGGTAGTTACAAGCCTGTTGGGAAGGGATGGGGTAGTTTTGCTGGGCTTTGATCTAGGTGGTTGTGTGGGGTCTGATGCCTCTCTCTCAATAAGAAATTAGTCCTCTGCCTGGAATGCTTTAGAGCACAGCAGCGCCTCCGCTAGAACAATTAAGTTTGGAACTGAGTTTAAAAGGTTGGTGGTGACTCTGACTTGCCAAATAGCATGAGCAGAGGCTCCTACTACACCTCCAATGGCTTACAGTCTATCCATATCATGGATTGACTGCATTCCCTTTCCCATCCTGAAAGAAGCAGCTTATTGTTAACTACTGAACTAATCCCTTGAAACAGTTTTTTTCTTTTTTCCTTGACACACAGTACAAGAAATGAGCAGAGGTTTAAAAGTTTGCAGAACTGACTTAGTGTGAACATTTTAGCAATTGAAAACCCCATCTAAAAATACCCGTGTTTATTTTTTAATAATACTTTACTTGTCACCTTTGACATTTAGTCGAAAAGAACCACTTATTAATGAAAGGACAGTGCATTCATTTACTGTAATAGATCAACATTTCATAATAATTTTATCTCTCCAAATATTTACATAAATGAAGGCTAACCCTTACTGAACTCAATCACTCTCGTACTGTATTAGATCAAAACGTCAAGAGGGAAAAAAGAAGAAAGAATAGAATATATATTTACTCCCAGGCCTCTAGGATAACTTCTTATCAGCTAATACTGTACTGACATATTTAATTTAAAGCTTTGATTCCTCTAGGAACTTTTAAACTTGTAACCCCTAGCAAAAGGAGGGGAAGAAGAAAAAAGAAGAGCTTGTAATATTAGTGCCTTAATTAAAATTGAAAATAATGAAAAAGAATCTAATGTGGAATAACCAGAATTTATTTATAGAAAAGCATGTTCTGTATTTCATAAAGGTCAGCTAGAGGGAGGTAGACCAAGTTCCCCATAATGAAGTTTAGAATCTGATGCTGTAGCTGATTCCAAATACGCTCAGCTCTCCTCTTGCACCCAGGCAGCTGTAAGATGTATCTTGTTAATAACAATAATGCTCTTGCTAGAACATGTTGGCTAACTATTAATTGCTTGTCACCAGGGAGGAATTCCTCCTCCTAGGACAGATTGTTCTATGGTCATTTTACCCATCATGACACTCCACTTTAAATATGTAAGTGATAAAGACAGAATGTTGGATTGTTGAACAAATTTTGCCCTGTTCAGAAAGCAAATGATCAGAGAGAAACTTAAAATGAAGAGGCTCTGATTAGTAAGTCTTTCTTTAATCTTAGAAGTGTAGTTATTCCTCCCCTTTAGAAATGCAGGAGGAAAAAAAAAGATTAACAGTTACTAGAGATAACTCACTGAAACTTTGCACCCCATTCCTTCCCTATTTTTTAGCCTGTACAGAAGCAGCCTTATCTATTAAGATTACTCAATTATCTTCATATAATAAAATTTATTGTAAGCTGGTGATAATTTTGGCCATCCTTCAAGAAGTGAAATGCTTCCTTTTTTCATTAGAGTGGTAAATAACGGTATTTCTTACAGGGCCTAAGCGTACAAAATGGTCAGTCTGAGTCCATGACCCAAAGCAGTGTAGATGATGTGTGTCCTCTGTGCAGCAATAATAAATAAGGGGGTGTTGCAAGGATGAAAGAAAAGCTGCAGGTGACTCTGCTGTTTAGTGGCAACCGTTTATAATCAATTACTTTCTGAGCTGTAACTGATGCTTTGTGCTGAGACACAGTTTGGTTCAAATGAGCCCTTGGGTGTCTGCAGTACTATTCATGCTGGTAGCTCTCAGCACAGGGGAAAGAGTTTCTTGAGCACACGCAGGTCTTGGTGTCGCAGTTTTGCATAGTTGGCTACTGAGAGAGGGCCAGGGGCTGCAGAAAATAGCTGCTGGAATCTTCTGCAAGCCTGCTCATAGCACCTCTGAGAATCACATATAGGAGACAAAGACTCCACCAGAACACCAGAGTGCCAGGAAGGCTGCAATTTTGGCCCCTTAAGGGCATTGGGATGTATATTTGCATATAAATGTAAGCAGTCGACAGACACAAAAGGCCGGGAAGGCTGGGGGAGGAGACGCCCCTGCAGCCCGAGCAGAAGCACGTGGAGTAGCCGGAGGAAAGGACCCATGGAGGAAGCAGAGACCCGACCTGCCCAGTGGAGAGGCTCGGCTCCATGCTGGATGGAGCCGGTGGAGACATAGAGGAGATGCCGTGACTTACGTTGGGATGAGCCCCTGCCAACACAAGCAACCTACAGAGATGAGCCAAACAGGTTTGCTGGAGGAGGCCTATAGCCCCATGGAGGACTGGGACTGAGAGACACTGTGATTTGTTGCTGCCAGCCGTAGCAGAGATGAAGCCTGGTGGGAAGAGATTTGCCTTGGAGAAAGTTCCTGGAGGACTGGCTCTTGTGGGTGAGATCCTACGGTGCAGCAGGGGGAGGGGGTGTGGAATGGATGCCCCCATCCCGGCTGAGAAGGAAACCATCTTGCAAGGGACTGACTGAAGCCCCCATCTCCTAGTCCCTGGCCCCCTGTCCTGTGCTGCGAGCAGGAGAGGGGGAGAAGGGAGCAACATCATGGCTGAAAGGGAAGTCTGTTTTAGAATGGAGGGGTGGGGGGAAGGTGTTACCGAGACCCCCACTTTCCCCAGTCCCTGCCCCTCCTGGGCTGCGACTGGGAGGGAAGAAGGGAGCAAACTTCTAACTAAAGCCTGCTAAGGAGGGAGTGCTGGGGGAAAAAGTGTTTGCCTGGTTGCATTTGTTTTAAGATTGTTGGTTGCACTCCTGACTCTGGTTCTTTTTCACTGTTTTCTCTTTAGCGTAGTGTAATAAATTAGATAACTTTCTCTTCATCACTCTGTGTAGAGTCTGATTTGCCTGGGTCATTAACGAGTTTGTCCCTTGAGCCACCCAATTTTATTATTTCTCCCCTGTCCAACTAAGAAGGGGAGTAACAGACTCATTTTGGTGGGCACCTGGCCTTTGGCCAGGGCTCAACCACTGCACTTGGTCAAGAAACACATCCCTCAGTCTACCAAAAAAAACACAGACCAAAGTTTTCTTGTTAGTTGTGACTGGTTTTTATCTGTACAATGCTGATGGAGCTCCAAGCAACTGGCTGTGAGTAGGCAGAAAGTTGCACAGCTACTGACAGGGTTCTTTATGCAAAAAGGAGAAAGTACTGGCCATTTTGGGGTGTATTATTTTCATATTTCTAATGTGTTCTGATGCATTCATAGGGGTGTGAAGAGAAAGAAGTGTTTGAAGATGAGTGCCCAACCTACCTCTTCTTTGTTCCCCCCCACCATCTCCTTCTGTTTAGACTTTTTCCATCAGCCCTTTTTGGTGACAAACTAACTACTTTGTTGGCAGGATTTGTCTTGCCTTTCCATGTCTGAGGGCATGGAGCTATCTCATCAGAGCAAGTGTGAAATGGCAATTATTTCAGTGGAGAAAAGGCAGAGTAGCAGGAAGAGGAGCAAACATTAACTGTGACAAAAACCTCCAATTCTTTCATGGAGTTTATGAAGTGGTATTTTTTAGGAAGATTGATTTCCAGTCCTGAATGTGTATTTTTTTTATATATACATATATATATATATCTCCCTATTTTTGTATCTGAACACGTATTTCCACTGGTAATGGCATGGAAGTATTTTAAAACGTGCTATTTTTCAGTTACAGAAGTAATGTTAGTATGGTCTAGAGAAGTTTTAGGATGTCAATTTTCTGGAATTTAAAAAAAAAACATCCAATGCTATCTTAAAAAAGATATTCTACTTTTAAGTAACTGAAGTTGAATGTTTTCCTTTCCTCCTCTCCCTTGATGCTGTGCAGTCTCTTGTAACACTATGAAGTTATATTTGATTTGCTCTAATTCCTTTCTGTTCAGTTTTCATTTGCACATTAGGCACAATAAAATATATACACTTGGCTTGAAATAGTAATGCTACATGTTGTTGCTGCAGGCAACATCTTTTTTGATCATAAGGATTGTTTCTTTGCTTTTCCAATAATGTCTTGAAAGTATTGATTAGTGGACAAAGCACCACATTGCCACTTGCCTATTTATTGTTGTAAGGAAAGGAAAAATGTTTTAATGCAAGAAATTTCTTAGTGAACAGGGGTATTAAATTTGGTTTCCTTTGTCATGAGCTTTTTGCTGTCTGACAAACAGCATCCATGCAGAGGAAAATGCTTTTTTGGAGATCAACCTTTATCAAAGGCTGGTCTCTAGGGACTTCTAGATAGCAATTGCTCTGTGCCACCAACTATCTTGGACCAACGCTGCAGGAGGCTGAAAGCTGAAAAAGAGACTTAAGGTCCTCAGAACTAGCTGAAAGTTGGAAATCTCCATGTGACATAATATGACATTTGATGGACTTCTTGGCCCAGCCTCCACTTCTTCACCTGTTAAGGGACAAATCCCATCACTGGCCTCAGGATGACCAAAGAATAAGGGTTTTTTTTGGCATGTGTTTCCTAGGAACACTGGAGTGGACATTTACTGGAAAGAGTCACCTGGGATGTCAGCATGTTTGGTGTTGCAGAGGCCACTTGTCTCCTGTGGTCAGGGTTGTTTTGGAAGATCTCTGTTATTTGAAAGTTCTTTGTCAATTTTGCTAAACATGAATTTGTAAATCAGAAATCTCATTTACAGTAATGATGCCTTTCAGAGAAAGGAAAATGAGAAATTAGGACTGAGAGCACCCTAGTCTTAAATGAACTTACCATAAAGTCAGTGCAGGCTGGCATGAAGTGTAGGCATAAATTCCTGAAAACAGTACCCTGTTGGGAGTGTTAGTGACCTGTGACAGCCTTATGGCATCATTCTCCCATTGATCTCTTCAGAGACCAGCCACACCATGTGTATTTGGCCAGCTACCAGGTGAATTTACAAGGGACCCTTTACTACATTTTAAAAAGAAGGATAGAGTTTCCTTGATATAAGTTTGAGGGACAATATACCTTTTAATTTTTTTCTTCTCTTAAACTGGGGGAAAGAAAGAGAATTTTACTTTTGCCAATTTCAGGGCCACCAGTCATCACCTTTCTCCCAGAGAGGACTATATTTGCTGCCCAATGCCTCTCCTTTCCGGAGTAGGAGGTACAGTTCATGTCCCCATGTATTCCCTCTTGATCAGACAGTGCAAATATGTAGAGAAGGACAGAGAGTATATACCATGTGGCAGACATGAACTCACTGACCATGAGCGATGCTGTTAGCTGTCCCCTCTGGCTGAAATTTGCCTCAACACCACTGCCAGATTAACTCATCCCCACTGGATATGTTTAGCAATGCAAAATGGAATTGTTACTGCTGTTTATGTGGGATGTTGAAACAGCGCAGCCTGGATTTGCTTCACTTAAACCTCCTCAGCTAGGTAAGCAAGGATGTAGTTTAAGGTCCCCTTTCTGACAGTGACAAGAGATCAGCATTTTCAAGTGTGGTGCATCCCATCCAGGATGTGATTCACCATCCACAGGTACCAATTTCTTGTCCTGGTGCACAAGTCCCAAAAGCTTAAAGTTAAGGGCCTCAGTTTCATGCTTAAACCTTTATGGGATGAGCCCAAATCAAAATGATGTGGTTTGTTAGAGAGCACGGCAGACTCAGAAAGCAACGTTTAAGGCCCCCAAATCCCTGTGATACTGTAGTTTATAGCCCAGTCTGCTTTGTCAGTAATCAGTGTAATACTGATTAAAAGAGTAAAGAATAACAGAAATACTTAGAAGTCAAGTGTATGTCTTGTAATGACACCTGGGTTTTGGGTGTGAAAGACAAGGAGGCTGAGAGTGTCAGAAAAATGTGCATGTGCAAGAAAAGCATTTTCATCAGCAATGAGATACTGTCACCCCACTTTTTGAGCCAACTTCCCCTCTGCACCCAGCCAGAGTACTAAGGAGCATCTTGAGTTTCTCTGCTGACGGACAATGTTTTAATGCAGCCTGAGCACGGAGAGTTTCGCAAAGAAAGAATTGTTAATGAGTAATCCTTGTCCATTAGGGCACTGAGCCAATGAGCCCGAGCTTTGATTCACTGTGTTATCAGTAGAGGCTTCTGCTAAACCTAGGGGGAAAAAAACACCAAAAAACAAAACCCAAAACAAAAATGTTCCTGTGTGAGAATCGTTAGGATACTGAACTGAGCACAGAACTGTCTTACATCCTGCCATCCGCAGTCTTCCAGAAAAAGACAGTAAGTAATAATTCCTTAAACTGATAGCTCTTGCTGTTGTGTGGCATAAAAGCAATTTTATCATTTGAATTATTTAGTGGATGTTAATGGATTTTTGTGCAGAGGAGAAAAAAAGAGGATTTTTAAAGCTACTGTTTTGTTTGAAGAATGATATAAAGATAAGTAATTTCATCTACAAAACTGGAGCAACAGGAGGAATTCCACTTGGGAAAAATATTAAGGCTATGGAAATAATGAAAAACAAAGCTGGCCTCTGTGTCTGTGTGTCACTGGAAAAGAAAGTATAACTTTGATACTGAATCTTTCTTGTAATAGCACTGTCCAGTTAATTATGTGTATCAGCTTTAAAATTATACTGGTTTGTTAATTTTTTATCCTTTTAGGACCAGAAAATGTTTTAAATGTGAATAATGGCAGAGCAGAGGCCGATCCAGAACAGAACAGTTATATTTGTTTTATGTAATTTCTTTGTTTGACAGTTTTGTGTACAGCTTCCAGGTGCATCTTCCGAAGTTCAGGACTTTAGCACTTACTTCACAAGTGAAATTGCACAAGTGAAATTGCATACTTCAAGCATGATTTGAAACCATTTCCAGTTTTTTTAAGAAAATGTCACTTACATTCTCATAGTTCCTACTAACCATTTATCTTCAGAAAACTATGATCACGGTGGGACATGGTTGGCTTTTGTTATTTTTGTTGCATTTGCTTGTGTTACAGAGGACCTGGTTGTCCCAAAGCAGATTAGCATCCCACTAGGCTAGATGGGAAAACCAGTTTAAAAATAGGAGGGTTTGCAGTTTTGTCAGGTGAGACTGGAAAAAAGATGTTGGAGATAAGAAGACACAGCCAAAGGGGGTTCAGCAGCTCATCCCAGTGGCAGCCAGAAGCCAACCCTACTCTTTCTTCTACGGGAATGCCATTGAGATTTTTGGTAGAGTTTTCAGTTTTACCTGTGACTGACTTAGACATATATTTTCCCTTCAGAAGAACTTGTAAGAATACCCTGTATTTTTTGTGTGTCTCTTTGCTCACCTGATTTTAAATATATTAAAAAAAAAAAAAGTGATCTAACTAGTAGATTTCAAACAAAAACAGTGACACCAGTGGTGCCTCTGGTTCTCAAACTCGCTCATATTCTTGCTTGTATTTTGCATCAGCTGTTGTGTAGCTGCCCATGGTGCCGTGCATGCCAAAATGATCTGGCTGTAAAAGGCTACAAACAAGGAGCGCAGATCTTCCTCATGCTTTCATGTCTCTTTGATTCATTATATAAAACCCCCCAAACAAACGAGCAAACAAAAAAGCCTCTCAAAGAAGTGAGGCACCGCATTGAATATTCCACAAAAAGGCTATGAGGCCAGATCAAAAGCCTGGGAACTAGACAGGAATCTTCCCACTGACATTAACACTGTTTGGATCGGGCCATAGATTAATGATGATACTGAAATTTCTTCCTTAAGCTGTTGTCAGCCAGATGTGTAAAAAATAGGATGATATTATGAGACAAAAGGAAGGAAATGGAAATCACTAATATTCAAAAAAAGTTTTGCCAGTGCTTTGATATATTTTCCGAGTAACTGAAATAGATTTAATCATCCTTCTTCTGAAGGTAAAATGCTGTTAGACTGTCATGGAGTTTTACTTATGTTCAAACATATTTTTATTTTACCTGAAATTATGAGAGCATGATGTTTTTGTCTTTTAGTGAGCCCACTTGACTTTAATTATGTATCCAGTTCTGGGCTCCCCAGTTGAAGACAGACAGGGAACTACTGGAGAGAATCTGGGGAGGGCTACAAAGATGATTAGGGGACAAGAGCACCTCTTGTATGTGGAAGGGATGAGAGAGCTGGGTCTGTTTAGCCTGGGGGAAGAGAAGAATGAGAGGGGATCTCATCAGTACTTATAAATATCTAAAGGGTGGGTGTCTAGAGGATGGGGCCAGATAAGTTCTTTTCAGTGGTGACCAGTGACAGGACAAGGGGCAGTGGGCACAAACTGGAACATGGGGAGTTCCATCTCAGTATGAGGAAAAAGTTGTTTACTGTGAGGGGAGCAGAGCACTGGAAC
This sequence comes from Hypotaenidia okinawae, assembly GCA_027925045.1. Taxonomy (NCBI): domain Eukaryota; kingdom Metazoa; phylum Chordata; class Aves; order Gruiformes; family Rallidae; genus Hypotaenidia; species Hypotaenidia okinawae. The sequence continues at coordinate 62,420,284 of BSDF01000001.1, read as the reverse complement.
AGACTGCCCAGAGAGGTTGTGTATTTATTCCCTGGAGATACTGAAAACCTGCCTGGACGTGTACAACCTATTGTAGTTGATCCTGATTTAGCAGAGGGGGTGGACTAGATGATATCCATAGGTCCCTTCCAACTCCTGCCATTCTGTGATTCCTTGTCATTAAGAGGCTTGGTTTTGCTGACACAGAAGCCAGGTGAAGCTTTATTATTGACCATAGTGGGGTCAGAGGCAGTCCACTGATAAGAGTCCACAATAAATCTGAAACCTACACCCACGCACATGTGCATATTTGTTTACATATTTATATATTTGTATGCATCATATACCCCATAGGAAAGCTGAGTAAGCATGCATGCACATACATATGGCAAAAGGACAAGACATAATAATAATAATAAAAATATAATAATAATAATAATAATAATGTCTATTTTCTCAGTTAAACATAGAACATGTAATCATGCATTGATTGACTGTTATGAACTATGATAAAGTACACATGTCATAGAATTTTATGTAATGCAGAGTTCTTAGTATGCAATTTATTTATATAATTTCAAACAATTGGATATATATTTTATTTTGTATGTACTGATCTCTGTTTTGCTTTGCTGTATGTTTTTCCCTATGAAAATAATCTCAAAAGGAGGAGTAAATGGGTTTATTAACAAATTAACAAAAATAATTAGGGGGGGAGGAATCTTTCTAATTCATCCCACACCTCTAATTTCTCTGAGGGGCTCTTTATTTTGAAGGATGGCACTGACTTCCTATGCACCGTTTGCCTTTATTTCAGCTTTTACCTCTCTGATGCTTTTTTTTTTTTGTTACACCTCAGATGGAGTCCCAGCCAAGTTGGCTAAGATGGTCTAGATACATCTTGCTAGGAGTAGCTAAAAGGTACACCTCATGTAAGGAAGCAAGTGTGATGTAGAAGTACTGAGGAATGTTTAGTCATACCAAAGATGCCTGTGAGTCTCAAGAAGTATTCCACAATTGTGTGACTTTGGTGGATGAAGAAATGTGAAATAAGAGGATGGTTACTGAGCCAAGTTCATGTAGATGAATTGATTCTGGGAGTTTTACTTTACCAGCCAAAAATAATTGCTCCAGACTATCTTTGGAAGGAATACTTCTGCCAAGAGGTTCTGTGCATCGGTGCTGGAGATGGCACTCTGTCACCTGACCATGTTGCTAGCAATTTGGGTGCCTGTGTGTGTCTGCTGGGTGTGACTATACCACTGGTCAGATCAATGCTTTTGGAGTTGCTCCAGGGGAGTTGCAGCCTGGTGGGACCACAGGTGTTCAACCACAGAAGCAGCAGCATAGGAGGATTAAGCTAAGAAGAGGCTAATGATGGGATGTGTGTTGTGAAACTGGTTCTTGGACAGTGGAGTCCACCCCTGCCTGTGACCCACACTGTTTCCCAGAACTGAAGAGCGTCTGGAATAAATGGTGCTTAAATGCTCCATACTGTGTGCTTGATGTAGCTCTGAAAGCTGGAAATCAGTAGCTGCTGCTTTTAAATACTGGTGAAGTTAATTGGATAAACCTAATACAGGATAGATGGCTCACAGCAGGCTGGCTTCAGGGGCAAATTGAAGCGAAATGTCAATCGGTATTTAAGGAAGGGTTCAGGCAAATTTGCAGTAGCAAACCTGCTAAATTGTCTACATCAGCTGAATATATTATGGAAAATTAAGTATTTAAAAAAGGTGGGAACTGTAAAATCATCATGAACATTTGATTTAAATTTGATCTGGATGGATTCAGTGTAATGTGGTAGGAGGGATAGAGTTATAAAACCTGTATGGTCCTAGCATACTGGGAGGTTATGACAAATAGATCCTCAAGTTTCTTACTGTAAACAAGGAGGTATTAATAACACCAGGTTCTTTTTGTGTGACTGTGCCTGTGTGGTGTGTATGTAAAGAATAATAGATTCTAAGAAGTCTATCTTGAGGTTAAAGACATTATCTAAAGACATGTTAAAAAGAGGAATAGCCTCAAAGAAACAAGAAAGTTTGTAGACATTTCAAAGAGACTGTGAAAACATAGACAGTATATTAGAATTCAAAAATATACCTTGCTTGTGCTCTCCTTATTTGCAGCATAGACCAGACAGAGGCAGGATATATACATTACAAGCTAAGAAGCTATGCACTGGAATTCTGGCTGTATACTGACAGTCTGACAAAATACTTTCAAATGGACATCATTTTGGAACTGTCTTTCAAGTACTTTGATAGAACACCCAGCATTCCCTAAGAAGATAAGTTCTAGGCGCCATATGAACATACAGAAATTCACAATCCTGCTGACATGTTACCTATCATAGTGTTAGCTCCTAATATAGGGTCTGAGGAGGAAACAGAAGGAGGAGGAGGGAAGGAACATAATCTTCAAGTCTGCCTGAAGGAGAACTAATCCTGTGAGGAACTGGAAGAGTTGCATGCCTGTGGGCTCTAAGAAAGCTACTGAACAGCTTGGACATGAGAAGAGGGTGGAGATGGCCTCTCTCCTCTGGTCTTCAGCAAGAAAAACCAGAGAAACATTCAGGAGCCCTGTGAAGATACATCATTTTGATGCTTCTGTTACTGACCATTATATGGGTCCTGCTTGTACTGCTCCCATGGCAGAAATCTTGCAATGGACTGTGAGAGGAACCCTCTCCCAAGGGTCTGTCATGGGCAGTTCATCAGAAAGCTACCCTGCAGTTCTTGACAGGTCTTTGCAGCCATGGGGCCACCCCACCTCCTGCATACCTTCCCCAGCAAATACAAAATGGTTGGAAGTAGACGTGAGCATAGTGGGGTGGCTGGGCTGGTTGCCAACCCCCATACCAAGATACATGGAGTTTTTCCTGTTGCAAAACTGTGTTTCTGTGGTAGACTCGAGACTGTGTGTTTACATGTTATTTGCAGCAAGAACCCTATCTGGTTTGTGATACAAGCATCTTCTGACATTTCTGAGTAAACTGTTTAAATTATCTGTGGGCAGACATTTAAAATGCATCTGTCTAATTAGAGGGCCTTTGTTTATGTTAAGAAAGGACTTAATGAATCCTTATGGACAAATCTGAATATAATTACACAGTGTGTTTGCTGCTATTGCAAGCTACTTCCGAGTCTGCTCAGGACTGGGGCCCCCTGCTGCATTCATATTTTTGCTAGATGACTTCACTTGTGCTTAAGACACATGCCGAGCCCTCACTAAGAAGCAAACTGGGATATGACTCTCAAATGCCTTCACTGAGTGGAAACACTGTCTCTGGGACAGTCCCACAGGAATAGAACAGAATAAAAGGATTGAGAATATAAAACAAGGCAAAACACATCTGTACAACTTTATGCAAAATCCTCTTGGTGTCTGCATAAGCCTTTGAGACACCTCTTTGTTGGAGCTGTATGTTCTCCTGCTGATGGTCCTGCTCCATCCCACCGACATGAGCTAGAATCCCTTTTAGCTCCTACCCAGCTGGCTAGACCTGGGCAAGGGAACCTCTTGTACACTTTCCTCCTGGATGCGGTGCTGGATGTAGTTACAGTCTCTGCTTGAGTAGGAGGTGCTGGCAGGCTTCTTGCCTCTTATTAAATAACCTAGTGGTTAGAGCAGAAGACTAGGATTCAGTGCCATTGTCAACCTCAGATGAAGCTGCTCTATCTGACCCACTAGGAAGTTTGCTAGTGAGCCAGCACAATCATCTCCCAACCCCCCAAAGAGAGAGTCACATGGCTTCTTGAAACTGAAAAAGGGGTGGGTAGGTGAGCCTGGTTATTAAAGCAAGGCTTTGCTTTCTGTTTTTTGCCACCATTTACCTTGTTGAGACGGTAATTACTGAAGCCAAAATGAAGAGCCAGTCACGGGAAATTAAAGTCATGTTTCCTTGATTGGTTCTTCTGACCTACCTGTAAACTTCCACTTTTTCAGTAAGGAAAAACAATGCAAACATGAAAGGGTAATGAAGAAGTAATGCAAACAACTGGTATCCCTGGAAGGGGATGCTGGGCAGCATCCTCTCAGCAGTTCAAGCCAGTGCTTCTCCCGGTCAATGTCTGAATAAGGTCGAGCATAAACGAGTTTTAGTTTGAATTGCACAGTGGAAGGATTACAGATAAAATATACGACAGCAATGAAAAAACATGCTAGATGCAGCATTTTATTTAAAGGCTGAATTAGATATTGTAACTTCAAGCCAATGTTTGTTACAGTAAATATTGAAATGCCCTCCTGAAGCCCGCCTTACAGTAGGTACACAAAAATGAGTTACATTTTTTTAAATATTCTTTTTGCTTGATATCTTTCAGGGTCTCCTTTCAACCTACTTCTTATTTAGCAGATTTCTTCTGAACTGAAGAATAAATGGGATCTGAAATGAATTTAATAGGACATCACCAGCTAGCCACTACTGATGGATTTTCTCTTGCTGAAGGTCCTCATTTGTTTGGTAAGTCACCAAATTCGGGTAAAATAGCAAGCTGTCCTGTACTCAGGCATCTTGAAGAAAATGCATGGAAATCTCAAGTTAAGGATGTATTGTTGACACATGCCGACCTTATTGAATCTTCAATCCCTATGGAAACAATAACTAATTATAGGTCTGCGGTGTTTATGAACTCCTGCACACTATTGCTCTCATCAGTGCTCATAGCAGAGCTTGTAGGTTGTTTTTATGACACTATTGTAATAGTACCTGAAACCATTCAGCAAAGACAGACCTTTGTATGTAGGCTGGGTGTTATCTTCAAGTGAATCATTTAAATCAAGCTGATTTATAATAAAATTGTAGTGCAGTATATTTGCTTTACCATGTTATGCAAATTTATGGAAGCAATTTCACCTAAATTAAGACCATTGCCTTATTGAGACCATAAAAACCCCTTATGCTGCTAACTTCAGCGCACAAGAAAATTTATAATGAATACCCTGCTCTGAATTTTTCAAGGCTAAGCATGGGTTTGTTATTGAATGAAGAATTCTTGGTCAATATTTTATAAGCATGGGGGAGCTGTCTTCTATGTACTGCTAAGGAAAAAAAAAAGAGAAATAATACAGTTTTAGCCTTTCTTTTGGCATCGGAGAGCAACTTTGTTGAGTAACATGATACGTTCAGGGCCTCACACACAATACAAACCCCCACAGAAAGCTGCAACACTTCAGAAATTTCCACTCCAAATAAGACCAGAATCTTGTCTTTTTGAGAGCTGGAAAAATTGAAAACATTTCAGTTTCATCTGTCTGAAACAAGAATAGTGGTCTGGGTATGGATTCACAGGCAGAGCCACTCCTGCTGCAGAGCTCTTACATGTCAGGAACATCTCTTCAAATCAGATGACTTCCAGTGTCCTGCCTTCATACAGCTAAACTAAACCACTATAAGTAATGATAAGCAAACCCCGTTGAATTGCTCCATGTTATTGGGGTATTTTTTTACTAAATGTGTTGGGCTTTGGTGGGAGAAATATTTCTGCAGTTGTTAAAAAAGTATATGTAAATAGCTAAAACGTGTTATTGCTGTTAATTCCAATGTCAGGCCATGATATGCAAAGAGGAAGATAATGTTCAAATTTAGGGTGCCAAACTTTCTGTTCAGTCATTCCTTTAAAAGTCCTACATAATTGAACTACTTCAGATTTTCATCAAGATGATTTCTCCCCCAATGTCTACTTTTTCACTAAATGTTTCACTACTTTTAAACAGCAATGATCAGGTGACTTCAAAATAGAAGAAATTACGTTAATGAAAAACACTTTTCTTCCATCTTGAAATCTTACTCAGGAATTGTAAGGTCTTCAGAAGACCTTACAGATTGTGTATCCCATTACAGCTATTCAGAACTTAACACAATGGAGATTTAATTCAAACTGGCATTTCTGTAATAGAAGGAAGTCATATACTAAGGGATTGAATCAAAGGTCCCATTAGGAAGGAGATGTAGCACCTCTGCTGTGTTTCACTTAAGCTGACTGTTTTCTATGGCCACTTGGGATTGCAGGATCACACTCAAGTCTCAAATTTGGTGTATTTTGCTATTATAGCTGGGAAAAAAAATCAGAAATAATATGCAACTGAATTCACAGAGAAAGTTTCTCATTGTGAAAATATGACTCCCTCTGAGATGCTTGTAGGAATTGGTTTTGCCTCTCGATTTTATATTTATAAACTACTTGCATTATTTTATTTAATTGTTTAACATTCAGTTTTGACAGGTAGGGACTTGAGAACCCAAGGAAAAAGGAAGAAAGCTTTTCTTTTAAATGACCCTTAGAATATAGATTTGTCCCAGGACTTCTCACTCCTTACAGCTCCGATGTAATACAAGGGAGAGATTGTTGGCTTATAAATCTCAGCCTTTACACAAAACAGTCCTTGTTCAAAGATGCATACTGACAATCTGTAAAAAACCTTGGAAATCATTATCTTTCCATTATTCTTCAGTCAGTCTACTGGGAGAGTGTTCTTAGAGCTTCAAATATAAACCTAAGTGCATCTCTAAACATTAGCACCAGGTCCATGTCTCTCAAAAGAAATGTTGTCGATTGTGAGTTGCTTGTCCTGTGAGTCTCATCACCATGGTGATTCCAGGGCACTTATACTTACTTGCTCTCAAGATTTCTAGTTGCAGCAGGCTTCAGAACAGCTTAAAGTAAAAAGAAAATTTTCTCCCTCTCATCAGCTGAAAATTGTATGTTGCTATTTTAACAGTGTATGTGTAAGGTAAAGCATCTATATCTTTGGAGTTGCATGTTTTAACTAGTTTTTCATGTATGTGCTATGAGTCCCTACGAAAAAGGGCTCAAAATGGAAACAAGGAAGGTTCTTCATGCTAGCAGAAGTCAGGGTCCTTCCCTTCCATGCTATCTTCCTGGAAAATTGCTTCTATCTTTCTACCACACTACTCAGGGCGTTTAGAAACATCCTAGATGTCTTTACAGAAAACACCTTTTTGAAGTAGTGGACAAAAGGGAATACATAAAATGCATCCTCTATAATGTCTGCAAGCAAGATTTTACTTCCTTGCAGCTCTGGTCTTCCTAGTGAGAACAAGGCACTCCAGAGGTATGTGGGACTCCACAGGTCCTGTTCTGTTGATACTTCTCATCCTTAATTAAGCCTCATCCTCAGTTAAGCCCTAGTTTTATTTCACAATCACCATTGAATTGAACAGGGGCAGCTATGTGAAGACTGCTCCAATTTCATTATCCTGTGCTAAAAGAAAGTGACAGGCCTACCAACCTGCATTTTTGAACCCTTGTCATTTAGGACTGAAGTCCTGGTCTCCTTTAAAACTTTTGGGAACTTGGTCATTCACTTTAAGGCCATGAATTTATTCTGTGGACACTTCTACAATGATAGACATAGACTGATCTGAACTCCTTTGCTTTGCCCAAAATTTACTGGACACGAGTTGTGACCTAGAAGACACTGAGGTGCATTAGCAGCACCACTGTAATGAAGCGGACAAGCCTTGCTCTCAGGCTTGGCAATCAGCTGTTGTAAAAAGGTATTTGATAAATGTCTTTCAACTGCCTTTGAAAAATTTTCATATTAGGGCAAATACATGTGTTAAATACCTGAATCTCCACTATCATCATTCTCCCAATGGTTACCACGTGTCCTTCCTTATTTACAAAGAGCTGAACTTCTTTTCAGACACCAATAATGTCTCATACATATTTTAAATGTGGAGGGTAAGCTTATATATTTGTATGGCTTCAGAAATATATACAGCATTTCACTCAAACTATCATTTATATGATAAATAAGTATCAGGCCTTTAAAGTAATAGTCCTATTTTTGGTGAAAGCACCTTATATAGGAGTTATTAATATGAAAAATATTAAGTGTGAGATTTCAGTTATCAGAGATTGGTTTTTTTTCTAAGAACCTGGAAGGATAAGTCAGTACTATTACCTGCTACATTTGAATAAAGACCAATTTTATGGGGTTTTTTGATGGCCTGAAAATGTTTTCTTGTAATGTACCATCAAACTATAATAAGACAAGAAATGCTACCCTCACTGTATATGTCCCTGTCTGGGAAAGAAGTATTTCAGGGTGAACAAGCACTCTTAAAAACTGTATTTAAATGGACAAAGAAGACTAAACAAAAAAATGAAACCTAACAAAGGGGAAAAGAAAGCCATACCTCTCAACTTGTCTTAAATACTTGACAATATACAAAGAATGAAATGCCACTGAAAATTGCTGTAGGCACAGAACTGTGCCTAAGATGAGCTTAAAAGTTTGACTCCTTTTTGATAAAGTTGTATTTGTTCTGGTTGTGCATATTTTTTTATTTTACAAAGGTAGTAGGATCAAGTGTCCAAACTGATTAAACTGCTTCAAGATCGTAAGATATGTTGAATAACTACTTGTCTTTAGCACCACCTGGCAGCTGATGCAACATCTGGCTTTGTCCCTGCAGAGAAGATAATTAAGCCCGTAACAGGCCCCCAAATCAAAAGGAAACAAACCAACACAAATTAAAACAGGAAATCATGTATATGTAATAATTAGGGAAACAGCCAAACTAAACAGAGCGGCAATCTAAGAAAAACCTTAGAGAAGTGGTGCAGTTGAACAGGGCTCTGAGGGGGATAGACACACCATGGAGGTGGCAAAACCAAAACACATGTGTGTATAATTTCTGGAGTTTAGCATAGAATGGGTGCTGCTTCAGGAAATAAGGGGAATCTTGCAGTCTGAGTCTTGATTCTCTGCTTATTTACTTCAAGGTGTGATTCTCAGATAATACTTCTGATCACAAGTCTGATGTTGGGTCTTAGTGCGCTCATCCACAGTGCTAAATGAAAGAGGCTGAAAAGTGAAGGAGGCACACAACTTTGACTTTCCATCTTGACACAACTCAGTTTTTCACTTGCTCCAGGGCTCTGTTTTAGATTGCTTTAGTCGGTGTCTTTAAGACATGGGTTTACTCCAGGAACTGTTCCCAAAAAGGCAGTGTAGACAAGACTGCAGTAAGTTTGTCTTCTGTCATCCTTCACTGTCCTCTAATGCTGTCTCTGGGGGGGTTGTACCTTCATACTTTAGCTGCCATCAAACCAAGGCTAGCCACATTATATTCTGACTTTCTGTTGTCCCACTAGTGCTGTGGTGGCATCCAACACAACCCTCACAACAATACGGATGCTCTGAATTGAGATGATGTATATTGAATGATCATATCTCAGAGCCATGGGGAGGCCACCACATGGGCCCAGAAAGGTAAGGTCAGCAACAACAACCTGCATCCTGGAGAGAATTAGTTACCCCTAAGATTAGAATTATCCCATCAATAAAAATTGATCCTTGATGTTTGGCCTTGGGGCAAGGACATCTCTCTGGCACTTTTCTGTCCTACCATACAGATGTTTCCAATATGGCTGGAGCATTTTGGCTTTTTTTTGAGAATACATTTCTGTGTTTAAAAACAATCTGTTAATCCAGTCAGCTAAAATGTGCTTCTTGTGATGCACACAATAGTTAGTCTATTGCATAGCATCACAGGACATCACAAAGTATCTATTGATAAAATTTTTATTGTAAATAAACCACAACAGGTACAAAAATGCATAGCTAGGCTACTTGGAGGCATCCCCTTGAATGGTAACCAAATTTTATCCAGGTAGATCCACAGTGGGAAGGGACACTGCTTTTTGTTTCAGACATTTACAAACAAGTTTCTCTGTAATGAAGTTAATCAGTAAACTATATAACCTCTGGCCTGTGTCACTCCTTTGCTAGTCTTAAAGAAAGTTCTCACAGTAAAGAAGTCAACAGGATATAGACAAAGCAGAATTAAGAAGTTTTATTTATCTGTAGTCTTTAGGGAACAAAATAAGAAAAAGAGAGGGAAAGGAGGACTGGGTACCATAAGGAGAGTATTTTTCTTCAAGAAATGATCAGACGGAAGACACCTTAAGGTAGGATATTGTCACGTTCTCACTTGAACGTGTTTGTCACCTGAGCCTATATTCTTCCTTGAAACTGTAGGATGCTAGAAGGTTGTTTAGACCAAGTGATCTTTAAAGATCTGTAAATAATTTGTTTGGAATTAAATCATGCCTTCATTAATGGTTGTGTTATGGTTTCCAGATTACTTAATCCCTACTCTTATTTCTTTAAATTCCTTCATGAGTATCCTATGGAGAGTCAGACTTTCCTAGTTTAAACCTGCTTTGAATTTCCCCCCTTTAATTAGCTTTATGTTAATGCAACAATAACTTTCCATTAAAATGGGACCTCATTGTAATTTCAGTAATATTCTGAGCAAAATACGTTTTCAATCTACACATAACCTCAGTATAACTCTGCAAATTGAAAACACGTTCTTTAGTTCCCACAAGAAAAATTCTCTTTCATTTCTATAAGTGGTTAAGTCTATGTAAAATATTTTCTTCAGTTCTTCTGGTGTAAAATATTCTGTGTAAAATTTAAAGGAACAAAAGCAAAATCTCTAATGGATTTCAGTTGCACGTGGTATTGTGGAAAAATACTTGTAAAATGGTGACCACATCCATGTGAAGGTTTCACTTTGATCTTGGAAATCTTTCCTGGTTTCTGTAAAATGTTTGTCATTGAAAAACATTTGTTTGCAAAATATAATCTGAAAGATCTACAGCTATAAGTAACACCACATTTCTGCATGCTTATGTAGTCTTTCCTTAAGAATGTGAAAGGGTTACTTCAGAAAGGAAAAACAGGTAAATGTTTCAAAATACTTCAGACCACAGCAATATAAAAATATCAATATATTCTGGTGAGCTCATTTCTGATTTCACTTTCACTGCTTTATGCTGCTGCAACTCCAGCAGTCCCAGTGGGCTGGCTCATGCTTTTCAGTGCCATGAGACCAGCCCATCTCAGACTTCTACTAATATGCATCTGGATAAAAGCATATGTACATTCTGGTTGGTAAGATAAGATTAGTTTCCTTTTGTGATAAGAAACTATTTGTTCTACACTCACATGTACTTTCCAAAGCATAATTCCAAAAATGAATGTGGTTTTCAAATGTCACACAGGACAGAGCAGTGCACCATCTGCCCCAGCAAGCAGAACCCCTTCAGCTTTTGTTGGAATCCTTGTGCACACAGAGGGCTGGGGAACACAGCTCAGACCATGCTTTCTGGATCAGGTCATAGAAATACTTTGTCTCAATAATTTCAAGGCATCTAGTTTCTATTTCAACCTCTTAATTTGTTTCAATATATAATATTTCAAAGGGCATTTCAACTACAAAAAAAAAAAAGTTTGATTTGAAATAACCTCTACTGAAGAACACAGTTTCAAATAGTTATTTTTAGGAATGATTTTAGGTTGCTAATGCTTTGGAGCAGAGCATTTCATGAAATATTTAATTCTAGACTCTCTGACAATTAACAAATAATTTGACAACTGGTTTTGGTCTGTTCTGGGTAGAGAATGGTATGTCACTGAGGTAGCCTAAGTTATTTCTAAGGATGAAATACAGATATCCTCCCACCTTTTAAACAGGTCTACTTAAAAAAAAAACAGACTCCCTCCCCCACCCCCTTCTCAAAAAAAAACCCAAACCCAAACACAAAACCTTTAAGCTACAGTGGGAAAACCTACATAGTTACAACCTAATTATCACTAAAATTCAGTCTAGCCTCCATAACTGTAGTATCTGAGCACTTCCCAGAGCTTTAATTGCAGACCTGTTTTACATAAAACAGGACCATGTTCTCTTAGCCTTGACCCTGCATGTTCTCTTTTCCCTTCCATTGCTCTGACCATGGACTCAATTCAGCTGAATCGTTTAACTATGTGCCTGACACAGAAGGAAAAAGGAGGAGATACGGGCTCATCAAGTTCTTTCCCCCCGTGTAACTTTATAAATTAAGACTCAGAATTTTTTGTTTCCTTCCAAAGCAGAGTAGAATTAATGATTATGAAAATTTTTGTAAACGTATCTGCAACTCAAATGGGTCTACAGTGGTTTAAATAAACACCCAAGGTTGTCTCAGCATGTGCTGCAGTTCTTTCTCAGCCCTCAGTTTTTTAACAAGCCCTGACACTACTTTTTTGCTGTGGAAAGAGTGTTGCCTTCTCTTCTTGCTCTTCCAGAGGCCTGAGGAGTTCAGGTGGCTGGTACAGAGCTTTTTTGTGGAATTTCCTATGGATGGCATAAAGTTAAAAATCAACAGTTTCTTCATCATTTTGGGATCATCCCACTTTTCTTCAGCAAACTCAATCAACCAAGTAATTGCTAACTAGCAAATGACAACTTAGGTCTCTATGGTGAACAGATTCCTTTCCAAAGAGACACTGAATGATTTGTTTAATGACTGTGTCTCTCACACCACCAGTTTTTTGTACCTGAAGTATTTTGACCAGTCTTAATAACCAGCAGTCTCAACAAATGGTAAATATAATTAAAGACCACCCACTCATTAAACCTATACCAAACAATAAAGGTCAGTATCAGATCATTGTTGTCCTCACTCTGTAGGAGTTTTGCTGCCACTGCAGCTGGCAGGTATCAGTGACAGTTTGTGTTTGAGGCACGAAGCTCTAACTTCACCTCAGACTCTTCCATGGAGCCCCCAGATGCATGTATTTTGTCTTAGGTCTCTGCGTGTCTGTGTTGTTTATTTAAAGGGCTTTGAGGAGTGCTTTCTGCTTCTGCTAGTGTAGTACTTGGGGCTCTGGCCTCTTCTGAAGCAACTAAATGCAACCATAATTAAAACTAATTGTCAATAATAAATGGCACCATTATCCTCATTTGGTTTGGTGTCACATTTTTCAAGATGCAAATCTTGCTGATTATTGTTGACTGGGACCTCGACATTTGCTATTGACAAAGACGTGCTGTGGACAATACAGCACTCATACAAATCCAAAACACTTGTAAGGCCTCTGGACCACAGTAAAGTAGGAAGGACAGAAGGCTACTGAGCAAAAGCATGAGACCTTGAAAGTGGAAACGTAGGTGAAATGAAAAGCTTCGTTTCTGGGACTAACTGAAGTGAGACAAAGGAGAGGGAAGAATCCCACGCTATGGACTTCAATTATTATTGTCATTGCAGATGTTGCCTCTTCTTAACTGTTAGCATTTCTTGTTTCAGATTTCTCAGAAATGAAGACTTGCCAGAGAACCAATGTTAGGTCAGCAAACATGTTTTTGGAGTGCTTTTGAAGCACTGTTAAGTAATGGTCACCAATGAACATTAATCTATGATTTCCTTGTAAATATTGCTCTTGACTCCAACAAAAGTGGGGCACCATTTTTCTCAGATTCTTTTCTTGGAACTAATGAAGGAATTCTGTCAGTGATTTCATGAAACAGCAAGATGTGGCTTTCTCCAACACAAAGTATGAAATAGTTTGCAAATAACTTTTAAGTTACTCTCTTCAACTGGCTGACATGGGTTTAATTTTAATGACATCATCCAGGTGTTGTTGTAGTATAGAATAAAAAAAAGACTTGAGTTGTTTGCATTTTTAAGCCTGCTATTAATGGTCAAAGTTAAGGTAGCATCCAGATATTATGTTGATCCCAACAGGAAAGGTTGCCATTCCTTATATGACTGACAGGTTTGATGTTGGCTCATAGGTGCTTCATATGAGAACTGCACTGAGTGTCACAGGCTTTTAGGGGGTGGGGGCTGAGTAGCGGAGGCTGGCCTGGTGGCCACTGGAGGCTGACTGGTGAGAAGGCTATGTTTCACCAATTTTATTAGGAACATCTTCCCTGCTCCTTCATGGTAACCTCACTTTCCCCTTTCAAGCTCTTCTAAGAAGTTATTTCATGCTCTTTGTCTTCTAATGAAGCCTCACTCTTGTTGTCTTTCAGCAGTGCAGTTTTTCCCTATCATGACACACGCATTCAGCATTGAACAGAAACAAACATATTTGAGTCTGGATTTAACTTTCACCAATGCCATAGGATTTTTGTCTCTTGTTTGGATTTCTTTTATTCTGCTTTGAGACCTCATTTGGGTTGCTAGCTTCTCTGCAGTGTGGATTCTTTTTCCTATAAACTGAACATTTATGTGATTGGCTGCACAGTATCTTTCAAGATTTATTTTTATGTAAATGCCAATGCTGGACATTTCTACCAATAATAAAGGAGTGGATGAGAATGGCAAATTTGCTGTTAGAACACCTTGCAATGTATTTGTGCAAGACCAGAGCCACAGCAAATCTGAGCTCAGATGATGCAATCTTTATGATTGTGCCTTGTTTTTTGTGATGTATGTCTGGAACTAGAGACTTCTCTAATAACTGCAGTATCATAGTAGTGATAGAAATTTGGTTTCCATTATTATTATTTTCCAGGTGTCCTTTCAGAGCCAATGAGTTCTCCAGTGCAAGAGGCAGAGGTGTCACCTTACACACAGTACAACAGTGTGCCATTTCCCCAAGTTCAGCCTCAAATTTCATCACCGCCTTATTACTCCAACCTAGGCTTCTACCCTCCGCAGCATGAGGAATGGTATTCCCCCGGGATGTACGAGCTCAGGAGAATACCCTCAGAGACCTTTTTCACAAGGGAGACAGAGATAATGGATATTCCTGCAGCCAAAAAGCCTAGGCTGGGTCATTCCACGGGAAGAGTGAAGGGCGAAGAGCTCTGTGTGGTTTGCGGTGACAAAGCCTCCGGGTACCATTACAACGCTCTTACTTGTGAAGGATGCAAAGGTAGGATGAAATCAATTACAGAATACAGTTTGTCTAATAAGCACAGCAGCTTCTGAACTTTTGTGCCCTTCTTTCTCATTAATTGTATCTGAATCATTAATCACTTTAGAGATTTAGGTTTGGATCTGGTGTACACTATTCTGTATTTTCCCCAAGTCAGACTGGCAGTGTTATGTGAATATAAAGCACAGTTGGCCAGCCTACAACTCTTGTGCCATCCTTAGCTCTCAGTAAACTGAAGAAGAGCTTCTATGTGGGGCCTGGCAGGCTGTCTTAGCAGCTCTTGATGCTAATCTCTGGCTCTGGAAGGAAGCAAACCCATGGAGCGGGGGCCCCGGGGATTTCAGTGCTAAGCTGTCCTAGAAATCAGCTACACACTGATCCCAAACGTAGTGCGCGCTGAAAGGAAGTGAAAGCTGTCAGCTCCCACCTGCAGACTATTCCCAAAGAATGTCTTTCCACCAGGTCCCAAAGGATATGGCAGGTGTCTTCAGGTTTGTGAAATGAAAGGATTTCTAATCCTAGACTTGCTTCTAGGCATAGCCCCTATTTCTAGGAAGGGAGCTACTTTGGGGAAGAGGTGGTATCTGTAGAATAAACATCTTGCTTCTTGGGTGATTAGTATTCACAAGCTGGTGCCAGGATAAATGGGATAGTGAAAATCGTTGCCATTATTAGAAACATGATTGCCAGATATTTTAACAGAGTGAAAAAAATAGTTTATGCTGATGGAATAACTACTGTACCTAAAGACAGTCACTGTCACAGGGCTGAGGTACGTTTTAAAAAGAAAAATAATGCCCTAGTTTTTAGTACTAGTCTGTGAAGAAATGTTTCATTGTAATTTCTGTTCTATGGAGAAAGGTTAAAGCATGGACATTACTGAAGCACTAAAATACCTTAATATGGAGGTCACCAGCACTGAGAGTGACCTTTGAACTATTTTGGGGGGTTTGCTTTATCTATTACAAATTCCTTTCTAAGGACACAACAGAACACACTGACCAACCACTCTAAACATGAATACACTCAAGGGTCATACAGTTTTTCTCAATAAATTCAATTTAAGAAAATTTATATCTTTCTCCTTTCCATGTTAATAGTCTCAAAAACCACAAAATATTAAATCATTTGAATTCTGTCATTATAAACCAATTTTAATGTGAATATTCCAAGTAATTATATAATTATTTTGTCAGTAATCTGTTTATTAACATATTTATTAAATATTTTAGTAATTTTTCTTGCAAGCTATGGAATTTGTAAAGTATGTTTCTAGGAGAAGGTTAAAACCATCAGATAAATACTCAGACTAAAACCCATGATGAAAGGAAATACGTGTTCATCCCTCTACTGATTCAGTTTTGAATCACTCCATGTAACCATAATTTTACTGCTTTATTGGGACAATTTGTTTTATGTTTTTTGCTCTGTTTCATGACTGCAACATCAATTACAAAGAATAGTACCTTTAATCCAACATAGTAAAAGCTGAATTATTTAAAGATAATGCATTCTGTTTCTACAATTAACTTTAGATGTGATTAAAGTACCAGCTGATTCAGTAACAAGATGTGCTGAGGACAGTAATTCTGTTTGACAACGTGTGGAGGATACTATCTAAAGCTCCGATCACTCTTGTGTGTCTGCAGAATTTGTCACATACCCTCAAAGCACAGTGACCAAAACTGGGCTCAGTACTTCAGTTGTGCTCCTAACAGTGCAGGAGGAAAACTACCTCGTGTGCCTCACATCCAAGCATGAGATTAGCCCTTCTTTTTTGGTGACAAGACTGTTGACTCATGCTCAGTGTGTGTCCAAAATAATATGCAGATTCCTTTCTGTAGGACTAGTGCTCACCTTGCAGCACCCTTGCTCCACTGATGCCATGGACATTCTTATTCAAAAGGGGAGGCTTTGTGAATAATTTTATGAGATTCAGTCCTCTGTAATGAATATGTTAATTTTTTCTTTCATTTCTTTCTTGGGTAATGCATTCAGCAACACCCTCCATTCTTTTTGGTTTTCTTTCTTAGGCAGGAGGAATGAATATTAAAATCTTATTTATTGTCCACCATGAGAATATTAATCAAAAGATATGGGCAGGAGTATACATTTCTATATATTTTGTAATACATTACCATCTGTAAACAAATAATTATGAACTATTTCATTAATGTTTTACATCTTATGCAAAAGTAGATTAAACAGAACATTTGATCTCATGCAACCAGCAGTACTATCAAAAAAAACAAAACAAAAAAAAAGGCTTCCTTGAGGTTTCTCTCACTATTATATCACTCAGAAAATGCTGCCTTGATTAGTAATAATGTCATCATATCTGTGGTCAACGAAAGATGAGGCTGTTCACAGGTATTGCAATGCTACGGTGACCAATATGCTGTCCTTTAAAACCTGCTACTGTAGAGGTCATTTCTGAGACAACCTTTGCAGAAAGACATCAAAAGAGACACAGTGTCAGTTCTGCTGAGAGAAAAGCTAGTTGTGAATTCCCACTGCACAGGCTGGTGGCATGAGCTTTTGCAGTCTTCAGAGTACTCCTAATAACACTTGATGTCAAGCCAGACTGAGAAGTCTTGCAAAGAAGGGTCCTGCTTTAACCTTCTGACACGGACACCCACCCCATGGGCATGGGGAGAAGGAGCACTGTAGCATGTCTTGCCAGAGTGGAGCAAGTGCTTTGCTAGCAACTGTGAACTTCAAAAACTTTTAAATTTAAAAACGCAAAGCAGACGGCCATCAGGATGGCAAAGGGAGATATGTACAAAGCTTTCACCTACACTTTTACCATCTGTCCTACTTCAGTGCTTCTAATTTCCATAAGAAAAATCAGCATCAGTAGTATTGGATAAGATCTAGCCATAATTAATCATATTCATAACTAGCTAAGAGAACAAAGCAAACTCAACATTTCCAGCTAACACGATCTTTTTGTGATTTGGCAAGCTCAGAGAAAAGTTTGACTGTGCCAGAAAAGAAAAACCTTCAGCTTTTGGTGCTGCCCTGTCATTAGTTTAACAGATGCTATTTCTGATTTGCCTCTGAACTTTTGTAAAACAGCTCCTGTTATAGAAGGTTACACATAGAATATTTCAGGCAATTTAAGTTCATTCTGAATTACTAGTGAATAATATCTATAGAAATTCCATTTGTACCAAAAAGCTAATTTAAAAATTAGTTATAAAGAAGTCTGTTCAAGAAGGCAATAATTCAACAGTCACTTCATGATAAAACTGAAACAAGAGCAGGGTTAAAAGTATTTTTTGCCAAAATATATTTATTTTTTCATTTCACATCATTCACTTTTTAACAACTTTGTTTTCAAGAGAAAATATTTGACTGCCTAAAGTCTATTGGCTCCTATCTTTCTGCATCCTTAGGTTTTGCATTTGTCTTTCACATTCTTGCATACTTCTAAAAAATTCATTTACTAAAGCTATTTTTTTTTTGCTGTTCCATGAAAAGACAAGCACATACCTTGTGGACAGGGTGGAAAAAAAGTATCAAACTTAGACTGTCACAAATAGTCATGCAGAACTTTTCAACGTTCACTGCTAATTAATGTGCCATGAATCACAGGCATTAGATTTAACAAATGCATTTTATAAACGTTGTAAAGCAGATGCAGTTGCCTTTAATTGACACTGTGAACCTACAGCTTAAATCCAGGCCTTTTTCTCCCTTCCTTGACCAGTAAATGGTAATGAATTAAAAACCTTGTGAATGATGAATAAAAATAATGCCTGCAGCTGCCGGAGGTTCTAAGCAATCTGCATTTCAAAAGAGACTGATGCCAGTCAAGTGTATTTATCTGAAAAGGAGCCAGTAAAACAGACAGCATGGAAGAGGTTTCAAGCAGGAAATACAGCAGATTCAGAGAAATACCAGATTTTTTCTGACCAGATAGTGAAATTGTTTTACCAGTAGCTACACACTGGTGCTTGGAAGAGATTATGCAATTATAAAAGCGTGGGCTGAAGTTGGGAAATTGTCATCTGAAAATGACAAAATCATCATGTCATCTGCTTTCTTGCCTAGATTCAATGGGATGTTATCTGAGGTCGATGCATTCTGAAAACAACGCAGACAAATCCTACAGTGGACAGCAATTCAGATTTCCTTTTCAGTTTTCCCTACAATTTGAGTATGGGAGATTGATCTGATGCCTCTCTTAGTGCATCAAAGTGCCAGGTTGGAAAATGGTGGTGGTTTCCTTGTGCCAGCCAGCGGCAATGAGAAAGCAAAAGGTTTATGAGTAGCTCTGGATAGTGCAAATTCATGCAGAGCTCTA
Source organism: Hypotaenidia okinawae (assembly GCA_027925045.1). Taxonomy (NCBI): domain Eukaryota; kingdom Metazoa; phylum Chordata; class Aves; order Gruiformes; family Rallidae; genus Hypotaenidia; species Hypotaenidia okinawae. The sequence continues at coordinate 62,401,302 of BSDF01000001.1, read as the reverse complement.
GTTTGAAGTACACTCCAAATCAATGACATGCCAGCAAAAGCTCCCAAGAGTCAGGTTCAGAAACCTGCCCTCAGGCGGGGAGAACTGAGCTTCTCTCTTGTGCCAGGGTGAGTTAATTCCCTCCGCAGTTGATGCTAAATAGTCTCTGCCACACAAAGGCCAATGTGAAGAGACTGTGATGGCATAGTGAGTCACACTAAAAAGTCAGGAAACATTAAAGATTGGCAGCAGAGACTCTGATGTTTTGTGATGACTCTTTTATTTCCTATCTTGAGCACTCCACATTTTGCCCATCATGACACTCTCAGAAGTGTGACAGGCAGCAGCCAAATAGGCGATTCAGACAGGCTGGGGAGAGGCCCTCTCAGTTACTTGGATCAGTTGCCATTTGCAGCTACTGCTGTGCAATACTGAGCAAATCCTGTGACAACACCAGTAGAACTGCCTGCACAGGCGAAATGATGGGACTGCTTTTCACTGGCTATTTTTACAGTATCACACTACAGCTCTAGCGCTGGTGCCCAACCAGGTTTCAGGCGAGGATCTGAATTTTCCCAACATTGAGAGTTTTGAGACCTAATGTCTAATGTTCATGCATGTGATTTATCATGTTGATTTATTAAATTGTATTACTTTGATATTATTCTCAGAACAAATATCAAGCATATAGTAATCCATGCTCTGAAAGAAACGCGGAGTGCAGCAGAACATGTGCCATTCAGAGAATCTAGTGGAAATAGAAATGCTCTTCAACTTGACTACTTTGCTTCTTTAAGTGTTTTACCTGTGTCATTGATGTGTTGTGCAGGGTTCTTCAGAAGAAGCATCACAAAAAATGCAGTATACAAGTGTAAAAATGGAGGCAACTGTGAAATGGATATGTACATGAGGAGAAAGTGCCAGGAGTGCCGCCTAAGGAAATGCAAGCAAATGGGCATGTTGGCTGAATGTATGTATACAGGTATTTGCATCATATAGTGTGCAGAGAACACATCAAATACTGTATTTGTTTAATTAGGCTGGTTTTAATAGTAAAACTATAAAAGATATCACGTGGCAGGGGGAAGGTGCATTACAGATGCTGTTGTGCCTGTGCGTCAAATCCTGTTGAAAAAGAGAAATGTACTTACAAGCAACAGGATTTTGTTGGTGGTCAGGGATGCAAGAGTGTATGAGCTGAGCAAATGGTGAAGGAAGGGCTTTCCCGCACTAGATGACAGCTTGAGTGGAAAGAAAAAGCAGTCAGAGGAAGTGAATCTACGGGAAACTCCACAGGAGTGAGGCATCTGCGATGTCGTGGAAGCTAGAGCAGGGAAGTCATGGCATTTCCCATTGCTTCTCTTTCTGGGGGTCTCCCTGTCAAGTTCTTGCTAGCCAAGTCCAAATCCTGGCATTCAAACAATGCCAGTTTCAAGAAAAGAGGAGGACTGCCGCTAGCAGGAAGTTTCTGTGGACTTGCTAAGTGTATGTTCCCAGACCTCACCCAGCAATCAGGCAAAGCCTGCTAAGGGCTAGCCCTTTTTTATAGTCTCATTAGCTTTTCACACAGTGCTACAGACTTTCCTGCCCTGCATATAAGCACATAGGTAAAACCTTCTCCAGAAATGAAGCCCATGGACTTTAGTAATATTTCATATTACAATTAATATGCTATTCAGACTATCAGCTTATAAACTTCACTGAGCTTTGAACAACAGGGATATTGGAATGCAACTTTAGACATGTTTAAAACTTCATTTTGAGTAAAATGTTGGCCAATCCATTATTTTTGCAAGCTTGCTCCTGAAAACAGTATGTAAACATCAGCTTTTCTTCCTTCCATGAACAGGGCAACAATTTATTTGTCTTGATGGCTCCAATCATTTTAGCATACACGTATGTGTGAAAACAATTTAGGTTCATACAGGAAATTAATCTACTTGGAATTTTTAATTTAACTTCTATCCCTCAATCTGATCAGAAGATGCTATATTAACTGTTGGTTTTGTGAGAAACAATAAGCTCCATCAATATTTGGAATGCATTGCCAGCATACTGTAATTAATCTTTCATTCTGCAAATTGAACAGGCTACAAAGATCCTGAGATATGACGTATTCTCGCACAATATGTAAATCTACAAGCAGAAACCACCACTTGATGACAGCACTCAGTGTGTCCCAAAGAGTCAGGGGAAAATTACTCCCCTGTTGTGCTGATCCCACATCCATTGTTCCAAAATTTTGAGGCTTCAGAATAGCCTGAATGACTCAGTACAACAACAAAAAAAACCTCCAACCCTGAGCCATTACACACAAAAAAATAAATAGGTCAGCGTACATAATACTGACAGGACCTGCATGAAAGTTTTAAACTGGGCTATCATTTGCACAAACTGGCATATGTGAAACAAAAGCCAGCGAGTGCCACTGCCATCTGACTCCCTCTCTGCAATGGAAACGCTGGGTATCTTGTGTTGCTCATGACTTAACAATAACCATGCTCTAATGCACTGCAATGAGGATGTTTGGCAAGGTAATATTTAATGGCTTTTAAGTAGGAGGGTGCTGTATTATTGCGTTTAGTTCAAGGCAATCCAGGACAGTAAAACATGAAACATCTAGCAGTGTCGAGCATTTATTTGGAAGGGAAAAAAAACCCCACAAACCACTAGGAAATAAAAGGTTGCCTTGAACTTTGTTTCACTTACTCATTTTGTAGGATTGTAATTGCAAGCTCTGTGGATTCTTTTTTGCTGCTGAACAAGGAGGTGAAGACTTATAAACATTTATGACATGGCTACGCAACAATCCTACTCCTGCCCTTTATATGTAACAGATCAAAATTACTAACCATCAATTTCAGTCATTTGCTGTAATTTATAGTTATAAACTGCACGTTTTTTGGGTGAAATGTCTACTTAGGGACAACCCAGGTTCTGCCACTTCCTGGAAGGGAATACCCGTTGAATACCCACCGAAAACTCACCATTGCCAAGGTGAAAAGCAAAGTGCCATCTCTCACACGAGTTTTCCAGCTAACTTGTATGGAGACAGAGTAAGATGTCAAGGTGCTACTCAGCAACAGAAAGCATGAGAAAAATCTGTCTTGCTGTTTAAGGCAAGAAGGTAGTAGACCAGATCCTAAGCTGGTGAAAAAGAGTACAAGCCCATTAACACTGCCAAAGTGTGTGAATAATTTAGGAAAAGAAACCTGTGACGCTGTGCAGCAGCACAAATTACATGGCTCGATACCAATTATTATCTTCATCATCCCTATTCCCCCCTTGCAAGGTATTATTTTCAGGTCTTATTTTAATCATGTAAATTTCCTCTTCTCTCGGCAGTTCAGGTAGGTTATTTTATATAGTGCTCAAACAGGAAATTAAAAACATTCACAACGAAATTCACTGTTTTCATGGTATCTTCCTCCACCATCATATACTCACTGAATGAGCCTTTTTTTTTTTCTGCTCTGCATTTTCAAAGGTGAAGAATGGGAAGGATACCTGAAAGAAGCTCAAAGAAAGAAAGAAAGAAAGAAAGAAGGAAAAATCTTATACTGATAGGTTTATTTTTAGACGAATACTTAGCTGTTTGCTTTTTCATTTGTCCTTTCTGGCTGTCTTCCACAGGTTGTGTAGGGTAGCTATTGTCCATTTCTTTTGTTAGTAGAAGCAAATTGCTATTTTTATGACATCCACACAAGAATGCTCCCTGGTTCAAGGTATTGAAATGCATTCCAGAACAATAAAAAAATCCCACAAATGAAAAAAAAATCCTTTCATTGGGGCAAGTGAAACTCTATAGGAAAAACAGTGTTTTATTCTATCCTCTAATACAATGAAATGCTAAATGGCAAGACCAACTGGGTAACATTTTAATAAATACCTTTTACAGAGACATTTGCCAGCCTGAGTTACTTCCAAGCATATGTTTTCAGCCTTTCATCTGTCTGTATAGTGACACTGTAATGGCTAAAGGCCTGGAGCCCTTCCTTCTGAGGGGGCTTTCTGTGTGAAGATTCTGCACTGCAGCCATGAGAGTGCTTAAAAGTTATTGAAAATATTCAGTGCTCTTCATGTCAGAACAGCTGTACCTTGATTTTACTGTTTTGGATAGGATGAGGAGCGTGCTTTTGATGACAAGTTGTTGCCATTTATTGTGCTTTGGTTCAGGTATTAGAGCAAATGAAGAGATTTTCTTTTGGGTGAAACTAAAGACACACTCCAGTGCACTCCCATTGCTAATGGGTTTTCTGTCTGTAATACCAGATAGAGCTAGTCCAAAGCAAGATATGCACACTGTGTGGATGCTAGGTCACCAAAACCGTTTTGCTCTACAGATGGGCTCCTGATGGGTTAGACTGCTCATTAGTGTGTACTTAGTATGTCTCATTAGACTCACATCCAAAGACAATGGCATGCAGAGGTAAGTGGGTATGTTTGTGTAAAGAGCATCCATGGGCATGTTTATGTACCTATTCAGCACCTGAAGCGTATCTAGATCCAATCCAATCTGTTGTATTATGCGTTCTAGGTCTGTTAACAGAAATACAATGCAAGTCAAAAAGGCTAAGGAAAAATGTGAAACAGCCCCCAGATCAGACCATCAACGAAGACAATGAAGGCCATGACATGAAACAAGTGACATCTACAACTAAAATATATAGGGTAAGACAATTCTTGTAATAGTTTGTACAGCAGTGGTAAGGTTTGAGCTAAGTGTGGCTAGTTCGGTGAGTACAGAGTACTCGCAAACTCGCTAGAGCTATCGCTATTAATTAAAACTCCATCTTCCACCAAGTCAAGGAAATACCTTGACTATCCAAGTAGTGCTGATATTTTTAGTCAAAACTCAGTAAAGCACCCATAATATCCATAAAGCACTTTTTCTGTGATATGTATGACAGGTATATATCACACACAGTGAGGTGTGATATTAAAGTTTGAGTATAGCTAGTTAGTTGCTAAACTTTTCCTTATTTCTAATAATAAACCACACAAAGTCAAGCAGTTTAAAAGCATTATGCACCACTCTTCTATATAATTCTCCAGAAATCTCAGTGACAAACATCTTACCTGCTTGGTGCCCAATTGTTAGAAATAGATACATAGCTTTTGTCTAAAGCAAGTGATACTATGACTGCGTTTCATAATGGGCTTTTTTTTTTTGCCAGTATAGGAGAAAGTAGAATTTACCCCAGAACAGCAAAACCTTCTTGATTACATCATGGATTCATACAGTAAACAACAAATACCACAGGAGGTGTCAAAAAAACTAGTAAGTATCCTGATGAATTAATTTTGAGATGTGGATAATGAAGCTGAGGATTACATGGCAGAAAATATTTGTACTCAGCATAAGTAGGCGTAGTGCGTAGTAGAGCAAACTATGCATAAAAGCTGAGTGTTAAAATGTGCTGCATGGGGGACTGAATCTCTCCCATTCAGTCAACAGAGCACATCTTTTTTTATGAAACTTAAACACTAAGAAAAAGCTTGCAACTCAGGAAGTATCCTTTTATGCTCCTATCTAACCTTTTCTGACTGAAGCTTTGTTTCTCTCGCTGTTGGTGTAGGCAATGATTTGACTTTGACTTGCAGCCAAGCTTCCTTCCTATAAAGTGACCAACCTGGAAGCTTGAAAATATTTCATTTTTCTGAACCCAAACAAATATAGGTTGAATAACCCATAACTACTTTCTGGAACTTATTTCCATAGGTGGTTGAGGAGGTGAAAACCAAAAATATATTAAAAAAAGAAATAAAACAAATTGATGGACAACAAGAGTTTTGGTTAAATATTATGGTGTCCTAAAAATTCTAGTTCAGGAATTGCCTAAATCATTGATTGTTAGGCATGACATTGAAAGTGAGATAGATATTCCAGACAAAAGAACACTATCTATGTCTTTTCTTCTGTTGCCTTCAAACATACCCTTTTCTGACAACCGTTGGAGACAAATTACAGGGTTAGATGGACCTATTGTCTGTTCAAATTTAATAAGTCTTGTAATTTATGCTTTTAAATGTGAAGTGACAACGAATATCAACAGATTTTGTTTGGTTTGATTTTCAACAGTTACACGAGGAATTCAGTGCTGAAGGAAATTTTCTCATTTTAACAGAAATGGCTACCAGTCATGTGCAGGTTCTTGTGGAATTCACTAAAAAACTACCAGGTACATCCAGTATATCAGGGCAAATTTTGTTATTGCAAAGCTTACTTGCATTTGAGTTGATATTTGGGGATTGTCGTGTGTATTTTGAACTCTATATAAAAATGCCTTCTCCTCTGACACATGGCATTCTTGGGACACTGTCTGAGGAAGAGGGGTTTTGTGCTTGGAGGAATAATTTGTTGAATAATTCAAACTCTGTCACTCAGAGATGTGGTACTCTTTACCCACTGACAAACAAAACACTTGGAGAAGGGGTTGTGTCTCTAGAGAGATTTTATTTTCATATATCACTGCAGTGACAAATAGCCTGCCTTTAAATTACTACTAAGGCTTGCCAGGCTCTGCTTGGCGCCCTTTGTGGCAAAGCCTCTAGGTCATGGCACCCACTGAATTGTGAGTCCTAACCAAGAACTTTCCCTAGTTGGTGGCACCACTGTTTATGGTCCCTGCGTGGTGTGTTACGGACAAGCACTGAAAACCTGTGTTTATCATTAGTGGTTTTTTAACTCCCACGTTGATGTTACCTCAGGGGCAAATGCAGGGCATGGGACAGGTTCCTTGCAACTAAGGAAGGTGCAATACAATGCTTAGCTCCATGAAAACATTCTTTTCCTGGCATTGCCATGATATTGACCCTTCCTCAGTGTGTGACATGCTCGCTTCAAAGCCTAGCTAGCACTGCAGTTGTAAATCTGTTCTTTGTGCTAGCTGGGATACTGGCTCGCAGTAAATGAAGAAGGGAGGAGACTTTGTAATTGAATAATCTGCTATGTTCAATGTTGACTTAGGGTACATTGGCAAGATTTAGCCCCTTTATATTTCATCTCTGCTTTATGTTTTTCTGTGCTCCCTCACAGACTTGGGGGTGGATGTAAAGTGGGTACCTGCATTGGCAAGTATGAGGAGAGTTTCCCATGATCTTCAGCTCCCCGTTCATCTTCACAGGAGCAGCTCTGTATTCACACAAAGTTTCTAAATTCATTCCGATTTCTTCAGTGGGCTTTAAAGTCCTTTCCCTCCAAAAAGAGGAATGCATATTTAAAACACAGCAGGAAGCCTGCATGTAAACTAGTGGTTTGGTCTGAAGGCAAGGTCGAATATTTAACATGAGATGCTTCAAATGCTGATTTTTGCCATCAGAGCAGAGAAGGGCCAGGAGCAGCATAGCAGAGGGGGAGTCATACAGGGAGGTCTGGAGAGAACATGGCAGATCTTGTGTAGCACCATCAAGCTAGACAAACCTCTGCTATTGGTTGTATTAAGCAACCAGATTTTGCTTATTGTGTTCCTCTTAAAGAACCATGAATGCTGATACACAAGTCTAATTCTCATCAGCTTCAGTTATTTTCTGGAATCTGGGTTTAATTTTCAACAGCACTTGTCAACCTTGCTAATATCAACAGCAAGAGTCATGCTGATACGTAGCACCTCACAGGCAAGAACTTCAAGACAGAAAGTAGTGGGGACTTTTCTGTTGCTGCCTTACTTATCTTTAATGACTCCCCAGGATTCCAAACCCTTGATCATGAAGATCAGATTGCTCTGCTGAAGGGCTCAGCAGTAGAAGCCATGTTCCTTCGTTCAGCTGAGATCTTCAGTAGGAAACTTCCCACTGGGCATACTGTGCTTTTAGAAGAAAGAATTCGTAACAGTGGTAAGTATCCTGTTTAACGGGGGAAAACAAAACCACACCATTGCACTTGTCTGTCAGTATTTTGCCCTTGTAAAGCTAGTAAAATTGTTTATTAGCACTGAAACAGGTTTATCTGAATGTTGTTCTTTATATTAACTAGAACAAATCTCACTCAGCCTTGAGTCTAAAGGTCATAAGGTAAAGGTTTATTTATAAATACATTGCAAGTATTATGAATAACGTATCAAGCAAACCTGGTGCAAGCCTTCAGTGACAAGCATGAAAGGACGATGAAGAAGAAATACCCTTATTTCACATTATTCACATACAATAGCAATATTTGTGCTGGCAATCACTATATATATAAGAAAGGGGGAAAAAAGGGATTTTAGGATGTTACCTGAGATGACTGAAGGCAACTACCTATTCTTAGGGTTTATTTGGTAAAATCGAATCACACTGCACACAATACATAGAAGAATTATAAACATGTCATGTTTTCAGTATGTTTTTTGCTTCTCAAGGTCCCTCCAAGGCTTAGTTGTGATGATAGATTCTACTATTTCTAGACATAAATCTTAATAATTACAGAAAGTTGAACGGGGCTGGATATTGTTTGGGGTTTTTTTATTTTTTTACATACACCTCACTGAAAAATAAAGGGCTAAATGCAGTAAGTTGAAACACCCTGCAAAGACAATAGAGAGCAGCAGAGGAAATACAGTGATAGTTGAGCAAGAGTTAAGAAAATGTATAGGTAATGAACGAACAAGAAGCATCAGGATTATTCATGGCTCCTATTCAGGTCCTAAACACTGTCAGACCATCAGCCATGAATTATTGCTGTTAGTCAGAACTCCTGTCCACATATTTTTAAGTGCAGACAAAGGCCTGAGTGTCACGTAAGTCCTATTGTCAGATCTGGATGTCTGTATCCATAAAATCAGGGGTTGGGATCCTGCCTAAAAGTCACAAGCTGTCCAGACTTCTGTCACCTGCCACCATGTCTACTTGGAAGCTGCTCTTGCCTATTAATATTTATGCTTTCCCCAGTCTGATTGTATGGGATGGCTTTTTTCTTTTTTTTCCCCTGATAAAGAAGACAGAGATCTGGTGGTGATGACCTTTGAGCATTAGCAGCCTTCGTTTTTATTCTCATGCTGATGAGGTATATTTTTATTTCTTAGCTTGAGTGTATTGCTTGAGTCCTGGTGCATCTCAATGACTGCTTTTGTTTGTGCCCTTATGGTCTTTCTCAATAAGGTGTTATGGAAATACTTTCATTAGCTGCTCCTGCAACTGAACTCCTCTCCTACTCACTCTAATATTGAGACTTAATGAGAAATACAGACATTTTATTTAATGTTAATGAGAACCTGTGCCACTTACTAATCTTGTTTGATGCTGCACTTTGCATACACCATGTTGTGACTGATTGACTCCTCCTGCGAAAGGCTGACATCCTAGTAATGCAGTGCTTATTTTCTTTCTGTCATTTTGAAAGCAAATTCTCCCCATTGTTGTGCAGTACAATAATTTTGAAGAACAGTGCTGAGATACTGAATGTTTCCTCAGTGAGCATTTATGTCTTGTTTTCCTGAGGGCACCTGTGTTCCGCTGTCATTAAGAGCCACAGATTTTTATTTCATCATTCTATTCTACAGGGCAGTTCTACTCATTTCTGTATAGGGGAATATGTATCTATCCAATATTGGCAGAAACACAAGAAGCTGGACCCAAATTTTCATTTGGCAACAGAACACCTGACATTGTGAAATATACTGTTGTCTTCCTGGATGCGTTACAGGTGCTGAAGTACAGTGAGATCCAAGAAAAAAAAAAAAAAAAGAAAAAGAAAGAGCCACAATTTCAAAGCATTGGCAAGAGTCCACCTTTTGCCCTTGAATGTGGGATGCAAAGGTCCCATTGATTTGGACAAGAGACTCGTGCAACCAAGGGCAAAATCTGGCACTGGAACAATGGATACCTAATCACTTCCGCTGCCCTGGGCTTTTAGTATTTTATTACTATTACTGAGTAATGGTAGTGCCTCAAAAACCCCATTGTGCTGGGGTTTGTGAAGAGAAATGAAATTAAATTATCTGCACTGCCGAGTCCAAATAATCTGAGAGAGGGAGGAACATGGCCAGTATCTAGCCTTTGTTTCCAAACATACCTGCAGCTCATAGCTGTCTAACCCCCCAAAGGACCTCGTGCATCCACAGGGGAGGAGACACTTACCATCCTGGTGCTCGACCCAGAAGTGCAAAATGCACACTGCCCAAAACATTTAGAAATTAGGACCACTTAAAATTACAGAGCATAAGAAAGAGCTCTTCTGTTTGTATGTGGTACTGCATGATCTATCACACTGAGTTAGCCAGTGCCACGTTCCTGGCTTAAAAATGAAATTGTTGAAAGTGTTTAAATCGTACATACAGAGTTAATTTATAGCCACGAAAACAAGAACAGATGTCAGAGGATCCAATCTCTTTTCTTCTGCGTAAGTGTGCTTCTCCAGGCCAAAAACTTATTTAAACAGGCTCGACCTATGAAGACTAGCTCAAGGCAGTGCAGATGCTGCTGCTGTGTGCCAGACTGTACTTCTCTCCCGACTGCAGGCGCTCAGGAAACTGCCAAAGTGGCAATGTCATTTGCATCTTCTTTGCAGGTTTGGTTGGTTTTTTGAAGTTTGTTTAGTTGGCTGTGTTTCTTTTTCTTTTTTTTTTAACAAAGTTTTTTTTTGCTTACAACAATGGCTTCACAGTGGTCCATTGACTGCTTTTGAGAAAATGAGGTCTTGCTATCCTGATCGTGAGTTCTCTTTGGCACATGCCAACCTCTCATTTAATCTGGCTATTGAACCTCTACAAGATGATGATAGAGGAGAGGGCATGCAAACATGCTGTGGTCTATCTTCTCCACTGGCTAGATTTCTCCCTTTTCAGCTCTCAACACAGTAAATGTGGTCAGTGTTTGAAGGACCACTGATACATTTGAACAGGTTAGAAGGAAGAAATTCTAAGAAACATGGAAGGCAGCTCTGGTAGGGGAAACAGCGTGAAAGATAAGATGCAATTTTGCAAGCAATTAATACATTTTATTTTCATAAAGCAACTACTAATATACCCTTGAGCACCTCCATGTTTCTCAAGAAAAATAGATCTCTTTATCCTTTTTAAGCACACAGTGTTATTGTTAATTACTATTTATACTCATGCTTTCCTCTTGTAATAGATTATTCAGTTCTACCAAACAGCCAAATTAGAAGAGAGAATCCTGGTCTCAAAAAAGCTGGTGATACTGACTCGGTATCACAGTAAAAACATCTATTCCAGGATTATGTTAACCAGATAATTATATATGAAACTGCAAACTTTATGTACACAACAGCCATCTTCCCTTCAGAGAGAAAACATAGGAACAAAACCCGAAATAAGGCAAGCTCTAAAGCAATGCTGTGTCTTAAACTTCAGACAGGAACGAAAATTGTGCAAGAAGTGAAGGGTGCTGAATGAATAAAGCTCCTGGATTTAAATCTTCTACCGTCTAATGCCGCGAGGCCGCGCTCAGCAAAGCTAGTATTTCCCGTTGACTACCCTCGAGTTTACAGCCAGTCAGTTATTAACATCGTGAAATCAATCAAATGAACTGCAGTATCTCCTGCAAATGATAGAGTTGGGATGGTGGTTAGGTAGGAATCTGTGTAGATCAGAACAATGCGCAGCGCAGCGCAGAGGAAGGGCACGCACGTTCTCATTGCCTTGATGCTGCACGAAGCAAAGGTTTTGGATCTTTTTTTTTCTGAGCAAAACTTAAGGCAGCACCATTAACAGTGATCAGGCAGCCCTGCCTAGCTGACACCGTGCTGCGCAGTGCTCTTGTCTGATCTAAATAAAGAGGGTTAGATGGGGATAACTTTTCTGTTCTCAATGAGGCCAGAAATATAACTTTATCTGTTTGATTTTTTTTTCGCTTTTGCAGAATGATGTGTAACAATGACACTTGAAAAGTCATATAATTCATTTCTCCTCTAGCCTTTCCAGTTATGAGTACCAAATCGCTTTTAATTCTTTCTCTGATAACCTGAATTGAAGTGACAACATCTTGTACAGCAGATAAGAAAAAAAGCAAGGACTATAAACATCTGTTTCCTGCTTTTTTGCTTTCTGGTGGAGTTTATTAAATCCAAAGTGAAGCATTTTCAATCACATTAGAAAACAGCCCCCTCTTGTGATGGAATAGTGGTTTGTATAACCTGGATACAGAATGATGAAATAACAGCGAAACTCCAGCACAGATGGGATAAGGGCAAAACTAGTAACCAAGAAAAAATTCCACTATCTGAGGCTCAAAATTGCTCACTTCGTGTGGTTTTAATAATAATTGTCTTGTGGCATATATCTATTTAAAGATTTCAAAGTTCTGTTCCCTTTAGTAAAAGCAGTTGCATCCCTTGTTGTTCCCTCTCACCTCTTCTGTTTTATTTCTGTTTGGAGCACAGCAGTGGAGAGAAGCTTTCTGCTGTGATTTCATTTGCTTCTGCATCTATACGCCTTTTAGCTTCACCCATCCATGCTTTAGTTCCTTAATGTTGGAATATAAGCTTTATGGGGTAAGGACTGTTTCACTGCATGTTTATACAGTGTCTGGCACAATGAGGACCCGAATGAATTATTTCACACCCTGTTCACCAGCATCATTTTCACTCCACTTCTGCTATATTGACAGTAGGACTTGAGGAGCTTTGCAGTCAGCAAAACAATGAATCCATCCATCTGTAAACTAAACTGACTCCCTTCCCTTCCCCTCCCCCCCCCAAAAAAAAAGGGGAAAAATTGAATTATGGATATGAGAAACAAATGATGGAAGCCTTAGTCACAGCCCACTTCCTCCTGTTTCCTGTCTGCTGCCAAGATGATCATGCCCAGCGGCACGATACCTTGTGGAGAGACTTCTAAAAATACCCATTTTGTCTTGGGCTTTTCTTGTATCATTGCTGAGCTGTTCACTTCCACAAAAGGAATTTGTTTGCTCTGCTTTACAGCTCAGCTAGACTTAGTTTTTTCCTCCTATTTTTCCAAGATTCACATGAATTCTAAACCCATGGTGTGTTATATAGCTTCTTATGTATCTCATATTGTCAGGAACTTTGGCCTTTAAAACTGCCCAAGAAACAGACAGGCGGTTCCCCAAAAGTTAGTAATAACAAGTTTTCAGAATTGTAAATAGTTAACATGACTAATGACATAAACCTCACAAAACACTAGATGCTATGACTATCACTTGCTTTGTGCAAAGCTCCAGCTCTGTTACTAACTTCCACAGGATGAGCTGACTCACAGAGCATGTACCTGCTTAATTGACTTAGGCTCTTCTCAAAAATGTTGGACTTCTTACAAAAACAAGACTTGTGACTTGTAATCTGAAGTGAACGCAGGTTGCTTGTGTCACATGTTGAAACACATCATTCAGCCACAAAATAAACCACACCCTGCAAGACCATACTTTCACTCTATTGAAGCATCCCGCTGATTGAAGTAAGCTCACTGTCACAGCAAAATGTGACTTGTTCGTAGTTCAGTCAAGTGACTTCATGGTTATTTTCTGAGTTCCACCTGCTGAGTTTCATTTTGAATCTCCCCTACTGGAGGCACTCCAAACCCCACCAGTCCTGGACTTCAGCTTCGTGCCATATGCAACACTGAAAACCGCATCATTTCATGCAGTTTCAAGAAGTTAGAAAGTCTCCTCCCAGGAGAGCTCAACATTAAGAGTAAAATGACATGAAATGATATGACCTTCATCTGTGCAAACAGAGGAGGCTTCTATCCTTTCAGCCGAGGAAGACTAAAAGGCTTCCTGCTGCAGAACCACCTGTTCATATCTCTAAACCTTGTCCGTGCCATGACTTCAGAATTGCAAGCAGCTGTGGTCAACAGTCTAGTGGCTGCTCTGAGTGACTCACACATGTCAGTTTAAATAAAAAATTTAAAAATTGATGTCACAGGACTTACTTCTCTTTTACACTAAAAAGCAGAATGGAGTAGATCCGTAATTTAGTGCTAAGTAAGAACATTGTGACCCAATGACAAAGTCAGTAAGAGGAAGCCCCACCACCATACCCCAGTTTGGTAACCCCAAAGGGGTTTGCTGATGGTGAGAGAATAGCATGGTCCCATCCTTAAACTGGGCTGGATTTTAATTATTTATAGCTCTGTTCTTTATAATACACTAGTTTATGCTGGAAGGTAGTAGTAGTTGCCAGCAAGTTGATCTTGGACTACAGGTAATCCTAGGCCTAGACAGAGTTTCAGGCTATATAAAAGGAGCAATTAAGACTCTTTATGGAGACAACTGAAGCAACTACCCAAGGCAGTTAGATGTAGAGTAGAACTGGGCTGGAATTAAACCATGCACCCTGAGAGGTTTCCATCTAGCGAATGTAAAGGTAGGGAACATGCAGACAAACCGTGAATACTGGAAACCGAAGACAAGAGTACAAGCAGACATCAAGAAAAGCTTGTACAAGGCTTGTCCTGAAGAGCTAGATAGATGAATCTCATTGGTGTTAGAGGAAAAGGAATTGCTGGAAAGACTGGCTTTGAAAGCATGAGAAACCTTGCCCATTTCTACTCTGATCTGGAAAACAAGGATGTACTTGCACGTGTGTAACTGCCTTGCACCAGGCCTGATCGGTGTTGTACATTTCTCCTACCAAGGCTTCGCATACTAAATGATTGCCTTGTGGCAATAAACCCGATTATTTAAATTATTAAAAATATAATCATAACTCTTTTTTTCTTCTCTCACAGGTATCTCAGATGAATTTATAACTCCCATGTTTAACTTTTATAAAAGTGTTGGAGAGCTGAAGATGACACAGGAGGAATACGCGCTGCTCACAGCAATAGTTATCCTCTCTCCAGGTAACTTCTAATCCAAAATTAAGTATTAGTAGGTTTGGAAAGACAGCATGAGCAGTGTGACCTGAGACTTGTAAAACCTTACAGTCTACATAGAGTAAATGTACATACACACTTAGTATGTTCAGCTGTTAAACCAGAAAATGAGTGCACCAATCCAAACTCAAAATGTCCCACTACACTGTGTGGTTTAGCATAGAAGGAAAAAAGTGCCCAAATACACTGCTTAAAAAAATGACTGGCACCTCCTTACAGCTGAGCACAATGGGCTCCTTCCTTCAGAAAATCCCAGATGTGGTTACATGTGTGTCACTCTGACCACTGTGGAATGTCATGTCTTTTAGAGAGAAATTGGAAAACTCTGTAACTCAGAATAGAGAATAGCAATAAAGATCTTCAGCCTTTATTGAACAAATATCAGCAGGGAAGAGCAGGAGGACAGTAGCAAGTTGTCCCCTTGACTACAAAGCACTGTAAAACAATCTTTCAGAAGTATTGGCACAAGAGTGTCTCAGTCCTGATTACAGGCTTTGCTGTAGAAATTATTTCTTTGGCAACACAAACCTTATCAGCTCCACCTACATGCGGATAAATTGCGTAGTGCCTCAAACAAGCCAACTATCATGGAAATGGGAGAAGAGATACCTGGTATTCCAGGAGAAAAGGCACACACTAAGTTTTCCAAATTAGTTTTCACAGAAGATGAGGAGGTGAAGCAATTCTATTTCCATTTTAGTCAGTGTGGCTCTGGCTATTTTTTTTACACCAAAAATTTCAGCGACGAAAGAACTCATCCTCCTCTTTTTCTCCTTCTCCAAATGCCCAAACACATACTTCCACATGAACAAAATAAAAAGTATTTTCTATCAAATACATTTCACCTGAGGGATGAAGCTGTTTGATTTCTCCACAGTGACCTTTATGTACACTCTACTGGCCAAATTTCCCAGTTGTATGACATCCCCAAGAACTTACGCCGTGCTGCTCAGTTGTTGCAACGTATCACAGGACACACTCAGGTGTGTGATGATACAACCCAAGAGAAATGTTTCTTAGTTAAAACTTCAGGTTTTCAAAACATTGCAAGTTTTCGCTCGCCAGAAGCAGGATGCTTACATAAAAGCCCTGAACCAAAAATACACTGTTAAAGCATTTTTATTCCCTCTTAACTTGAAAAGAAATATTCTTGGTAGGTGTGAACATCAGTGCCCAGTGCAAATAATAATCTATCAGTGTAATTAATTTACATTGTGTCAGAGCATATATTTGCTAATTGCTTCTTTTCTTTTAAAACCATAACCAGATCGACAATACATAAAGGACAGAGAGTCTGTGGAGAAGCTTCAAGAACCCCTGCTAGATATTCTACAGAAATTCTGCAAACTTCACCACCCAGATAACCCTCAACATTTTGCATGTCTTCTGGGCCGTCTCACAGAATTACGGACATTTAACCATCATCATGCAGAGATGTTGATGTCGTGGAGAGTGAATGATCACAAATTCACACCTCTTCTCTGTGAGATCTGGGATGTGCAGTGACGGATACTTTTTATTTTATTTTAGGAATACTATCTTTTTACAGGACCACATAGCATTTATTTTCATAGAAAAATATCTGACAGTAACTACAATTTCCTTTACCGCCATTTTTATAGCAACACGCCAGGGATTCACTAACGCCACTTTGTTCACTATACACAGAACACTGTATAGCTATCAGATTTCCACACGTGGCTATAAGTTCCTCTGTATTTATATTCTCTGATCAGAAAGAGTCCCCTAGCTCCTCGGAGGAGCCCTGTTAATTCTCGCTGCAGTTAAGCTGATTGCAGTTACAGTTCCTCCTCCTGACAAATGGGGAAATGCAGTTTTCCACCCATGTCTTTCCACCGCGGTGTTTTTGTGCCTGGCCCCCATTAAAGAGTATAGCCCAGATATTTACGGTAATAAACCCGCCGAAACGAGCACCGCTACGGCCGTGTGCTGTTCAGCTGCGAAACGCGTTCACGGTCAGACGTGGACAGGCTCCTTTATTTCTCCAGAAGGTGAAAAAGCCGTGGAACGGAGCAAAGCCACACACACAAGAAGGCCCTCTTCGTGACAGAAATATGTAACCGCATCTGCATCGGTTCGAAGTAAAAACTCCCCAGCCCCTGAGCATCACAGGCTGCTTTTACGTGACACCTGTCGATAGCTGGCGCACAGCAGGCCCCGAAACACCTACGGGTGTTCGAACGCCGTGCGCGGCGGCGGGGCTCCCCGGTGCTCCCCTAAGGTGGGTGGGTGGTTCCTTTGTGCCCGGGTCCGCTCCCAGAGACGGGGAAGCGGCGAGCCGAGCGTGCCGGCCTCCGAACCGCGGCCCCGCGCCGTGGGCAGTGCGAGCGAGGCGCTGGGTGCAAGAACCGGCTCCTCGCCCCGCCGCCGAAAGGCCTCATCGCGCGGGGGAAGCGCCTGCCCGACCAGCGCGCCGGGCATCCCGCCGCCGGTGACCAAGGCCGACACGGCTGCCCCTGGAAGCAGAACTGCTTTCAAACGCAGCTAGTGGCATGTGAAGGAGGGGACATGACAGCGAAGCGGCCGGCAGGAGGGCGGGCGGGACAGACATCTGCCGCGGCGCCCGAACCAGCAGCGCACCGAGGGTTGACCTGCCCTCAGCGGGACCCTCAAAGGCCATGCCCCTGAGGGAAGCCGGAGGGGCGGTCCCGCTACACCGCGCCCTCACTCAGACCGGCGGGAGCTCCGGTGGCTCCGCGGGGTAAACCGGGTACAGCACAGGGCTGAAGCGGTCGGACGCGAAGGCGGTGACAGTGACCGGCCCGCGGGGTGAGGGCGTGGCCGCAGCACTCGGACCGAGGCCGCGGCCACGCCCCCTGCCCCGCCCAGCCCCGCCCCGCGGGCGCTGATTGGCTCTTTCGAACGGAGCAGTCGCGCGGCGCGGGGGGTGTCGTTCCTCGGCGCGGGGGGAGCGCGGCTCGGTGCGGTGGCAGCTGCCGGTGAGTACCGCGGTGCGGGGCACGGCGGCGGGAGGGAAGGATGGCGGCGGTAGTGCCAGCGACAGCGCGGCGGTGCGCAGCTCCTCCCGCACCAGGGTGTGGCCGGGGGGAAGGGAAGGGGTAGCAGTATCCCGGACCCGGCCCGCGGGGAAGCTGAGGAGTGCCCGAGCGGCGGCAGGTCCGGCTCCGCGTGGGTACCGGGGCGCTACCGCGGGTTCGGGCGCGCAGCTCCGGAGCGGTGGTGCTTGGCTAGTTACGGCTGTCCTTAGGGGAGCTCTGGAAACGTGTTGAGTATCGTGGGGAACACCGTGCAGCGGGGATAGACCCCCGGTATGGGGCTAGGCACCCGGCTGGGCTCGGCCGCCCTTCTGGGGGCAGGAGCTCCCAGCCGGCCCAGCGGACATCTCTGGCATGGGTGCTGGCAGCGAAGCGCTGCGAAGCTTACCCTGGGGAAGGGAGAGAGGGGAGGTTTTTTTGCATAAGGCCCTTCAAACCAGTCTCTCCTGTGCCTTGCACAGGTGTTTGAGGATGAGGTGTTGTTTTTGTAGGAAGCTTGCCCTAGTGCTCTTGGCTAAAATACTCATTCGTGGAGCTTAGTAAGCCGAAAATTGTCTGGCTCCTTTTTTTGGCCAAAAGCTGGCTGTGTTCCACGGATGCTGTGTGTCACCTTTGTCATTGCATCGGCTCAAAAAGGCATGGAGAGAAAGTATGTGTATAGCTTTAGGACCTCTAAGGCAGAGCTAGCCTATATGTAATTCTAAACATACTGGGTGGATCTTTCATCATAAGACAGGATTTTTATATTCAAATCATTATAAAAACCACCTGACTGTGGCCAGCCAGCAACCTGCTTCTGGGACATCCAGCAATGCTCTCCTCAGTTGTTTGCTGGAAGTAGCATGGGGTGGAAATGGGAGGGAGAGAAGGGCTTGTTAGTGAACATGAGTGAGCAGAGCAGCAGGGATGGTGTCCCCTGTTCACTAGCCTCTCCCTGGACTGGATGCTCTTGTGGTGAAGGAGCTGTCTGCACGTCTCCTGCTGAGATGCCAGCTGTTGAGATGAAGCGCTCCTCCCTGATTTCAAGTGGCTTTCTCTGCCCTGACAGGTGAATTCAGGGCCTTTGCCACCCTTTGGAAGGGGAGAGCGGGCTAGTTGCTGCGTGCGCTGTCACCGCAAGGCACGAAAAGGCCGTCCCCAGGAGAGCAGTCGCCGTGTCTTAATGTAAGGAGTTGGTTGCCACCTTAAAGCACTTCACATTGGACTGACTAGTCTGGTTCTTTCTCTTTCATGCCTCTGAGGCCTCCCCAGGGAGGCAGACCTCTTGCTGACTCAGTAGTGCAATAAAAGGGCCCTGTACTTGCTGTTAGTGATGGAGAGACTAGGGCTCTATGGATGTCTCTTCTTGTGCCTGCCTCTTTTCTCCCTGCGTGTTAGGATATGTGTACCAAAATAAAAAATCTTGTCTACGCTGCAGTAGGCTTCAACAGATACTGACTTGACAGCTTCTTTCATGTCAGACTGTTTAAGAATGTGGGGTTTGGTGAGTACTGTCAAGACTAATCCACTGTTTCCAGCTGCTCTGGATTAGTCTGTTGTGACTACCTTTGGGTGTTGATGGAATAGAGGGTGATGTGTGATATATCTTAAATATAGAGTGAAGGTGTAAAAGTGTTTCTACCTGAGGTTTTTTTTAATAAGTGTGTGAGCCCAAAGCTTTTTAATGAGTCTGTGAATCCCTTTAGGTTCTGCTTAAGCTAGGTCAATACCTTTTTGAGGTATTTGTGGAGTTGTGGAATTTTGCTGTTTCTTTGTAAACTGTGCAGTCAAGTGAAATGGGACTTGGACTCAGTTCATCTTATGCTACAGAATGGCTTATAATTAATGTAGTATGTCTTGTTGGTTGGGCCCCAGTGAATGATCCATAAAACCTGATACAACTGATATGAAGCATGCTATCTTCTGTAGCATCTAAAAGCATGTGTTTAACACCCTGAAGTATTTGCATAAAGTACTTTAGTGTTTGCTGACTTTACTGTTTCTCAAGATTGCCTTGAGTCAAAGTGGTGGGCATCTCTGGAAAGCAGAAGCAGTCTACAGCCTTGAGAGGCTGTCCTGTGAGGGTCATGTCTGGGTTATGTCTGCACCCCCTTTCTTGATAAATGACTGTCCCTACACCATGTGTTTGAAGATAGGTATCCTTATTTTTTTCTCACCTCTCTTTGATAATGCTGATCCCTGGCCCTTTCTTGGAGGTTTGGCTCCAGCCCTTTCTTGGAGGTTTGGCATTTGGCCAGCCAAAGGCTACTCCTGCCTTCCCCAATATATCATTTGGGGCTGACCGCCTGTCTCGCAGTAAATCAGTGTCGCTGTATTGATCCAGCTGTAAGACACTACTAGCCAGCTTTTCTCCTTTCCTCTCATGCAGCCTGTCAGCAGCAGAAGTGCCAGCAGAAATGGCGTGTTTTCTGGGATTGGTGCTGGGGATTGGGACCTCTACACTTGCTGACCTTTGGAGCTGGGTCGTTGCCCCCTGGTTGGGAAGCACTTGCAAGTTTCTCCGGCTTCTCTAGTTTTAAGAAGTGAAGGAAGTAGAGAGTCCTCCTGGGCACCTTGGGGACATCAGGAGGTGGGAAAGGCATGGCCTGAGGCTCTGTGTGTACAGCACACATTGTTTTCATTCTGGGGACTTTTCCTTTCACAGCTTGGAGCCCTGAACACCAAATGCCTCTTGAATGAAAGTGAGTTAAAAAAACCTGGCATGCATAGAAGCTGATAGGGTTCTAGCTGGAGCTGCCCAAATTCAATATCAAATACTTGATTTGTTCATTATCTACAGCTTTTTGATGTAGGGAACCCAACTGGTTTTAGAAGAAGTCAGATTTGGTTATGACTCTATCTGGTACTGCAGTATTTGCTACTTGAACATGACACGCTTCTGGGTCTTCTCACCCTGAGCCAGTCCTGTCCCTGAGAGCAATAAGGCCACGCTAATCTGTATGTATTCCCTGCGATCGCAGAGCTGCACTGTTTGGGATCTGAAAATGGGTAATTGTTACTCTATTAATTTTTCAACTCAAAACTTGGGGCAGGGGGTGTAGTCTGTATCATCAGATGTTAAATGTTGTTCAGATGCTTCTAAAATAAGTGAAGCCATTTGACTTTCTAGGGGGCATTTTTGCCTACAAAATAACTCGTTTAAGAGTAACAAGCCCTTGCAGTTGAAATGCCACAGTTTTCTTCAATCTGCTTTTCTTTTCTATTTTTCATTTTTCCTTAATTTTTTTTAAAGCCTAGTTTTTGTTTGGTGTGCCACAAAACTGCAGATGCTGAGCATTCTTGTGATAGCTGCTCTGTGAATATTTTGCTTTGTTCATGTTTTGAGTGCTCCCTCTGAATTAGGCTGCCTTTTGTTTTCCCTTGGCAGTTAGTATGCTAGAGCTCTCGTTAGCCTATATGGAGCTCCTTATTTTAATGAGACCAACTTCTCTGCTGGCTGTTCTGCTGTTGTTTTATTTATTTTTTTTAATCAATGAAGCCTCTTACTGTGGCTCTCTTGGGACAATAGCTTTCTTATGCTAAAGGAAAATGTATTGCCCTGGACAAAGCTGTGGGAAGCATAACATGCTCATTAGTAATGCTCGGTAGATACACTGCCCTTCTCTTGTTCATTCATAGAAGGAAAAATGACATCAAGGAGAGGATGTGTCGTCTTTTTTTCTTTTTTCTTTTTTTCCCCCCTAGAAATATCAGAGCGTGCCTGATAAAGTTTGAGAAGTTCTAGAAGCACTGATATAAGGAAGTGACTTCAGCCCAAAAGTGAACTGATTGCTCATTTGCTGGTCATAGAGGTAAGACTGAATTGCCTAACGTGTGTGGTCTGATGTAGCTTGTGAGGTTCAAGGCAGTGGGAGGGAAAAATGGGGAGGAAGTGTTGCTGTTCTGCTTTCTCCCTAGGAGGAAGGGGAGAATTTTTACAAGACCTGGTTTTTCTGTGATGGTCTATCCAGCCTTTTGTTGTAGGAAGGCCAGGTTGTGCAACAGATGGAGAAGAATGCTATCTATGTATGAAGATTAAACATCTGAGACAGGGAAGGGAAGTTACTTAATTCTAAAGGAAAACAGATGAGTTAAAACTGTCTGACAATGTCTGCAATCCGGTTGCCAGCTTAATCAGGGAGATGCCGTTGGTCTTCTTGGCTGCTTGGGCATCCTGGCTTGTATCAGGCATAGTGTGACCATAGCGGGAGGGGATTGTCCCCCTGTAGTCAGCACTGGGGAGGCCATGCCTCAAGTGCTGTGTTCAGCTTTGGGCCCCTCATGACAAGACAGACATTGAGGTGCTGAAGCACATTTAGAGAAGGGCAGTGAAGCTAGTAAAGGGTCTCAAGAGCAACCCCAGATGAGGGAACTGGACTTGTTCTGCCTGGAGACAAGGGAGGCTGAGGGGAGACCTTATCACTCCCTACAACTACCTGAAAGGAGGTTGTAGCCAGGCAGTAGTCTGTCCCTTTCCCCAACAGGAAGGGACATGGCAAGAGGAAACAGCCTCAGGTTAGGCCAGGGGAACCTTTTGATTGGTACTTAGGGAACATCTCTCTGCAGAAAGGGGTATCAAGCACAGGAACAGGCTGCCCAGGGATGTGGTTGAGTCACCATCCCTGGAGGCATTTAAAAGGCACCTAGATGCAGTGCTTAGGGACCTGGTTTAGGGGTAGACTTGGTAGTGTTGAGTTAACGGTTGGGCTTGATGATCTTAAAGGTCTTTTTCAGCCTAAACAATCCTATGAAGTTTTATTGCATGTATTAAGTAATGGAGAAATAAAATTGTTTTTAACTGGCTTCAAGGTCCAGATAAGTATATTTTTAAGTTGTAATGCCCTCTACTACCACTGTGGAGAACTATGCCAAGGAAATTCTTTCTGGTGTGTATGTATGTAGCTAACCTGGTAATACTGCACATCTCTAGACGTGGAGCTTACATAGAGAGACTTACTGATCCCTAGCCCAGTGTTGAGTTTGTACTGGGTTTTCCCCATGATTAAAAGCATTGCTAGAAAATACCGTGTTGGCTCCAGGAGGAAACGAGTTAATCAGGTTACTTCTAAAACTTTCATTAAGAAATAGTCCCAATAATTTGCAGCATTCTGTTGAAAACTTAGGTAGGTGTGTGCTGGCTGCCTGGAAATTCGAAATCCCAACATACGTGACAGAAATCAATGTTAACATTATTTATCTCTGCAAGAAGAAACCTCATTCTTCAAAATTATTCCTTTCCTTCAGGATTTTCATAATCTTCAAAGTATTTAATGTAAACTCAGGATGCATATATCTGTATGCATGCATGCACGTACAAGACAGACTTGTGATGGCTTAGAAGGAAGGGCGAATGCCAACATTGTTAAATCTAAGAATGACATTTACGTTTCTCTTTGGCAAAGTAAATGCCTTACAGGTCCTTAAAATCATGCAAACCTTTGAGTATTATTTATGCATGTGAAGTTAGTTGCTACTTTGTGCTGTAATAACTGCTACTTTATTTAAGGGCAGAGAACTGAAGTTGACTGAATGCTGGATCAGAATGTTAGCTGCTAAGATACTGCCCTCTCTTTTTCCCCTCCACTGACGATGAGACTCGCTCCTATTTTGTCAAACAGCACTGTGGGTTTTTCATGAAAGCCAGAGAGACTGTGTTAAAAATTCTCTTCTCTTGCCCTAGGGGGAAGAAACTAATGTAAATAAATGCAGGTGACCATGCAGAATGCAGTTCAGGTAAATGCCTTTTATAATGTTTGGTTTCTGGATAATGCGCTTTTTTTTAATTATTATTTTTATTCAAAGGTCTATCCTGAAGCAGATTAAATGCTCGAATCCTCAGGTGGTTTTGGTTTTTTTTAAAAAAGTAATAATTTTCATCTTTTACAAATGGAGCAGTGACAAGATAGATAAGCCAATGCTATATCAGATAGGTGATCCTTACTCTTCCAAAGTGGTGTTACCTAAGGTTTTGAAGTCAAAGGCTGAGGTTATTTAAAACTTGCTTGATGATTTAGAGGGTTTGTTTTGATTTTTTTTTCTTTTAAAAAAACACCCCTATCTTCTAGTTAATTGCTTAAGTATAAATAAATATATTTTATGTACATGCTGAACTGAAGGAAAGTAGTTAAGAATACCAGAAGGACTCTTTGTCTCTGGGAATGCTGTACAAGAAATTTCAGTGGGGTCCTTTTCTTGAAATGCAAAGTGTCAGTTTTAAAATATGCAGTCCTTAAGAGAAATGGTAAGGATTCACGTTCAAGAAGTGTGTTATGTTCTTGCACAGAATATGTTTACTCTTTTAACATCCTAATTTCAATGATTTAAACACAAAATACCTCTGAAACATTTGATGAGGGAAATCAGTGATCTGTAATAAATTATATGATACGCTGCAGATTTCATTACTTAAAATCTGCTGAGGATAAAAAAAAGCCCAGGCAAATTTAATGAATGTTCTCTTTAATAATCAGGGAAATATGTAATTATAAATCCAAAGGAGTGAAAAGAACGGATGTAGTAGCACTTTTGATACAGGAGCTACTAATGAGAGCTGCACCATTCCTGATGACTGTTGTGTTGGTTTGGTGTACCTGTCTGAAGGGGAATGAACACTTCCCCTTGGAATAGCAGATCTTTTGTGTAATTCAGAGCTCGCTGTTTTGCAGGTATGGTTTGGAGATGACCTTCCCTTAAGTCCCCGAAGTCCTCTGACTCCCAGACATGGGCCGGGTTTGGCAGATGTGTGCCTGTATGACCAGTGGATATCTGTACGGCACGAAGCAACTTTGGTGCCTATGCAAGAAGATCTGTCAATTTGGCTGTCTGGCTTGCTGGGTGAGTGAGGTTAAAAATAAATCACTGCCTAATAAACTTCAAAGCACTTTCCAATTTTCCACTCAATGCTGACACTTAATATCTGTAGTACTGTTAAGATCTGGAGTATTTGAGCCTGAATGGCTAAGGGAATTGCATTAAGATGCTTTTAGATTTTTATTAGCTGCCGCCTCCTAGAGTTAGAATGATTAATTGTTCTAATTTATATTTCTGAATCTTGTTAGTCTAATTAAAATCTAATTAAGTGCATAATTCATTTTAGTTTACTTATATATTTCTAATCGTTTTCCTTCTTTAGCACTGTAGTAAATTATATGATGGATGGAATGATGTTTGGGTTGCCTCTAAGTTCATATGAAACTTCTTTACCTCCTGGGGAGTAACTCTGATACTGATCTTTTCTTTTTTTAGGAATAGAGGTCAAAGCAGAACAACTGCTAGAAGAGCTTGATAATGGGGTACTACTCTGCCAGTTGGTTGGTGTTCTGCAAAACACAATTAAAAAATGTTGTAGCTCAAATAATGTAAGGGTGAGTTGTTTTTCTATTTATTTTCTTAAATATATATATATAAAGTCTTTAGTTTGTAAGTGGTAGCAAAAGGACAGCAGGTGAGTGAAGCTTCCCAAAGCAGCCTTTTGTGTGCCATGTGTTCTCAAACTGTCCATATGCAACAAATCATAGAATGGTCTGGGTCTGAAGGGGCCCCAAGGAACGAATGGCTTAATTATTTGTTAATCAAGCCCTAATGTCATTACTAGGTTTTTACTTTGTTTTCACTAGAAGTCTAGTCTGAGTCTGGAGTTCCTTCCAGGTATATGTTGGTAACAAGATGACCATTGGCACTTGGTAGAATGTTTTATCTCAGAAACTGGTGGCTACGCTCTAGTATATAGGTTAGCCTTGAAAATAGCTGTACTGAGCTGTACCTGGAGATGGACTCCAGTGTTTTTATTAGGAACCAAGGCCAAGTTGAAATGTGAACCTCTAGCAACTTGTGGACTTTGTTTGTACAGTGAGTAATAGTGATGTATCACTTTGGAGCATAAAACCATGTAATGGCTGGTGCAGGTAATGTATGTTCAACATACAGGTACCCAGTATAGCTACAGCAATGCTTCAGTGTGTCAAATAGTAGATCGACAACTGATAGTTAGCATTTCTTTAGGGGGCAGAAGGAACTGTTTCACCATATCCAGACCATTATTTTTTGTATTTACCTTTTTATGGTTTATCTAGGAAAACAGTACTCTTTAAAAGAATAGATATTTACCAGTGAGTAATATAGTTACTGATATTAAAATTATTGGTAAAATGCAGGGAGGGAGGACGACACACAGGACAAGACAGCAGTCTTAGGATGTGTCTTGTATAAATACCCCCTGGCATGAATGCTGCAAATACTTTGGGTAATTTTAAGAAGGGCAAGATGCCAATGCCCAACTCGTGTAACTTTGAACTGTTTCTTTACTTTCTGAAGATACTAATTTAAAAACAAATAACTACTGCATTGTTTTGAAGGAAACTGCCCTTTGGTCCCTTCTGATTCCCTCCACTCTCTAGAATGGGCTCTAAAATGTTGAAATCTGTCAGCTGAATATGGTTTGGTTGACTTGGGGTTCTATCAGCTCATTCTGCGTCTGTGAACAGAGCTTTGGGAGGGGAAATACATATCTAGACCTGTGAAACCAGCAGTAAGACTTTTACTCCAGCATGTTAGGAAATAGGGAAGCAATTGTATGGGCAGCTCTGGGAGGGGTCGCAGAGCTGAGGATTGTTCGCTCAGTGACCGTTGGCAAAGATAAGGAGGATTGCCTTCTACAATAGCGTAGCTTTTTGAATACAATACATGGTGGGTTGAATACAAGGCCAGTTATTAACCACTGTTCCTGTACTCTGAATTTAGGGTTTATTCTCCTTTGCAAAGATGCTTTGAAATCTGTTGGCAATGTCGATGTGCACAACGTACTTTTTGTTTTCTTCCCTTGCCAGAATTTTCCTATGAGAAAAGTTCCGTGTAAGAAGGATGCTCCATCTGGATCTTTTTTTGCCAGAGATAATACAGCCAACTTTCTTAACTGGTGTAGGGCCATTGGAGTTGATGAGACTTATCTCTTTGAATCTGAAGGTTTAGGTAAATCTATCTCTTTGTAAGACTTGCTTTGATCTGTATGTGGATAACTACCTGGTCAGGGAAGTCCCTTATGTATAGTCTTGTGAAGCCTTTCTCACAACCTTGCACAGGCTTCTGATGCTTTCATTTCCTTTAACTCGGTGTTCACGTAAAAGCTTGACTAGTCAGTTCAGTTACTGCTCTAACTTGCATGATGCTTTTCCAACCTTCCAAAAATCGCTGTGTGGGAAGAAGGGACGAGTGACATCTGTGCAATAAACTTGTGTGTTTTCCTTCAGTAAAGAGGCCCACTGAGAACAGAGGGGAAGAGCATGGTTTCGCTTTCCTTGGGTGCGAAGACCATGGGGCTGTGGGCTCAACTCACAATAAGATCCTTTATTTGGTATTGGAGCTCATTCTTATTCCAGAAAGCCCTCAGAATAACGCATTCATGACTCCTAAATTTGGTAACTACATCAGGATGTTGTGCCTGAAGTGACAGCAGTCTGTTGGTAATTAACATTTACTTCAGGACCTACTTGACGTGATTCTAAACCATTTGTGTTTTCCCATTTAATAAGATACTGCCAACTGTGTGTATGCCTGCCCCAGTGCACAGTCTGTCCCTTATAACGAACAGCTTCTAGACTCATACTTCCAGATGGAGTATAATTTTTTGTGTCTTAATTAGGAGAAACTGTGCTTTCATTGCATAGCAAATAATGAAATGCTCTTCTACCAGCTATTGTGTCTGAAAATTAATTAATACAAAACTTTGTGCAAGCCAAATACTGAGGGTTTTCTTGTTTTAAAGGCAAAATATCTGTTTGTGAAGCAGAATACCAAAAAAATAGTAAAGTAACTTTGTTTTCAGTAATCAAATTAATGTCACAGTAGTTTCTAGATTTTCTTGAAGTCTTTGTGCCATTTAATGCTATTTAAATGGGAGGCACTATATTCATTAGCAACTTTTCTTTTAAGCTTTCCTCCCTGCTAGTTGGACTGCCCATGTCTCCTCTTCTGGCTAAGTCATCTTTTAGAATAGTCGAGAAAAGATCCTCATTTGCATTTGTCTCATTCTGATTTAACTAGGGAGTGTTTCTTTTTCAGTTTTTTTCTCCAGTGCCATGAAATACAAAGGAGTAGAAGACCTTGAGCTATAAGAAAATTAGTTTTAATTTTATTTTTTTTCAACTTGCATGAATTACAGGAACTAAGATGTTTAAGTAATGCAAGTGGATGGGTGACTAGAACCTGTTTAGCCTCCTTGAGATAAGCAGACAGGATTTCTTAATGCTGTGGCTTTCACTCATAGCCAAGAAGTGTTTTGAAGTCTGACTGTAACTCTTGACACAAGATTGCTTTGTGGCATAAATATCTTCTGTGAGCCTTTTTGGCAGTTGCAGTGAGCAGACTTGCAGCCTCCTTGATGAAACATTCTTTCCACTGATGTTCTACATCAAACTTCCAAGCCATTCTTTAGTAATGAAAGAAAGGAAAGACAACTTGACAATTGTCCTTTTCCCATCAGATACAGATAGCAACACCTCCTGAAAAGTGTGGATGGCTGTGAAGGAATAAGTGGCTCCTGAGAAAAAAGAGGCAGATTAGCCATCATGGGATGCCCTTTGACATCAAGCCAGATGTCTCAATCTCTGCTAAGGATTTTTCCTCTTCTGGATTCAGGCAAATAATGCCTCTTCTGTTACAGCTGACAAAAATGGAGGGGGTGGGGAGGGAAGGAAGATTAAATGACCTCCAGTACCTTTTAGATTATGTCTGGGGAACTTTTTTTTTCGAGATATACCCTTCATAATTAGATCTTTTTAAAAGTAGATATACAAACTGGAGTAGGTGATGTAAATGAGAACATCTGACTTCATACTCAGCTTATGCTTTAGGGAACACTTCAGTCTTATTTAACGCAAAGTCACAAAGTCATTTTAAATATCAACTTGAACATCAGAAAGATGTTAGATTTCATCTGTAAATACAGAGCTGACTCATTTGGCTTCTCTTTGGAGTGATTTTCCAGTTTCTACTGAATATTGTTACTGCACAATATGAAATATGTCAGACTTGTTTTATAAATGTTACACCACGTGAAAATTCTATCTACAGCTTTTTACATTTCTTACACTTGATGAAGGCAGGGGTGTGTGTGGAGGAAGGACAGTGCCATGTGTGTGGGTGGAGGGGAGCTGAATGACCTTTCTCCCAGCTGTTGGTTTCTGAGATATCTGGCAGTGTACTTAATTGGCTAAGAAAGCACAGTTTTCTAGACTTCCAATAGATTTTTTTCAGTAGATTTTCTGGCTTGTTTTCTAGAGCATTGATGCAACCAGGTTCTTAAAACATGTTGAAAGCATCTCAATTTTGAGGCTTAAATGGGGGCAGGGGAGGAAGCAGTTACCTGGGTGCAAAATGATTAAACTCTCTTCGTTCTCAGTTTGTGGCTCTCGGTTGTTTTTTTCCTTTCTCACACCCCCAAAGATTGATGTTGCAAGAAATCAAAATGGACATTGCTTTTCTTCTGCCTCTTCTGTTCTTCAGTGCAGCAGCAAAACTAATTGAAAGTTTTCAAAGTGTCAAGAAAACCCAGAACAAGTACCACAGTCACCTACACACCATTTGGCTGTCACTCCACGCTTCCATCTCATTCTTCAGCATTTCTGATTGTGATTTAGTGTGTGCATGCTGTTGAGTGCATGTAGCTGTTAGAGCTCCTCTGAACTGAGGGGTGCACTAACGTTGGGTACTAGCTGGCTTAATGTGGGCGCAGTCCTTGAGAAGCAAACCCTAGTGCAAAGCTCTGTGCTACTAACATCTTAATTTGTGTTGCTGCTTTTCTGTGCTCAGAGCCAGTGTCTGATGTTTGCGTCTTCGTGTTTGCCTCTTAACCCAGTGTCATTCTCACGTCCTCCTCACAGTCAGGGGATTTGACCTTCTTTCTCAGGCAGCTCTTCACAAAGATACCAAATTCTGAAGAAAACCTTTGGATGGGTGGGGCAGGAGGTGGGGGCTGATAGGGACGGGTAAAGTCAAGGTATAGCCTGGGGTAGGGAAGCTGCCGCTGGCTACGTGGTATTTTCTAGTGCACCTGGGTGAATCTGCCATACGGATGGACCCTGCTCGTTCCCAGAACTCTTAAAAATGATACCAAAAAGGATCTGTCACTTATTGAAACAGCAACAATCACCTACATTATTCTTTCACAGCCAAGGGTTTAAGCCACTTAGGCTGCCTGGCTGCCCAGCCATCCACTTGTCAGCTAGACCCCTTGCAGTGGGGGGTCTAGACTCCTATAGAGTGTTTGCGCCTACCTGTATCTGTACATGCAAGCGTGAACAGATCGGGTCTATTTTCCATTCTGCAGTTCTTGAATGATTGTCATCTTTAAGACTGCTAGAATATATTTGGAGATAGAGAAAGGAAAACTCTTGGATCTCCTCCTTTCCAGTTTGCCTCAAGAAAGAGCAGCATAAAATCAACTAAAGTGTGTTTCTCTTTGGAAAAGAGAAGGAGTGCCAGGATTGCATTATGGAATAGAAAATGAGAGTTGGAAAGAATGGAGTGCTTTATCCACGATAATGTAGTTTGCCTCTGGGTAGAATAGTCATCTAGTCCTTATCTTCCCTTCTCTGTACCTAACTGCGCAGGCCTCCCCGCTGCAAACATGAGATGTAACTCCCTTTTATTCTCTTTCCTTCTAGTTTTGCACAAGGATCCGAGACAAGTTTATCTTTGTTTGTTGGAAATTGGACGCATTGTATCCAGGTATGTGATCCATACGTGCTCTTAACAAGAAACTGAAGAACACATTTTCTATTAATAAAATTCTAAGACAAAGTTAAGACATCCACTGCACTGCAGTGGATGTTAATTCCGTGCAGGAAGTAATGAGCATCTTTTCTAGGACCACTGTACAATATGAATATTCTTTCAAATATTTATCAGACTCCTCTCATGGACAAGTGTTGATCCACACTGTTTTTTCTTTTAGCTGTATGTTTAAATATTACATTCAGCTTATGGGTACTTGGAAGAACTCATTGAATAATAAATACAGTTATAAGGTCTTCATTTTTTAAACTTTTGACAGGTATCTATCATTTTCTAAAGTTAGACTTCTAAATAATTTCTAATGCAGAACTGGAAGCTGTTAAGATAGTTGATCTAAATTGGATGGGACAAATTGTGTGATTTTGACAGTATTTTTACTGCCTTCCCTGGTAGCTCCAAGAGCACCTTTGGGAGGACTTCTAGTAGAAACAGTAGAGTTGTTTCTTCTTTCTGCATTATCAAGGCAGCTGTTCCCTGCCAGTCAGGCTACTCAGAATTTTGCATGTTTGTTATCACTTTACTTTTGTTTTCTTTAGCAATTAAGCTTTATACTTTTGTATTTATGTTGAGGTATGGAGTAGAACCTCCTGTACTAGTAAAACTGGAGAAAGAGATTGAGCTGGAAGAAACACTACTCATGACCTCTGGGCCACCATCACCTATTAGCACAACAAAATCATGTTGTCACCACGGGGAGCTACATGAGGCAGTAAGTGCTATGTACTTAGTGTGTTTTGGGGCTTTAAATCAAACTTTAAGCCTAGTACTTGTATGATCTAACTCATTAAACATGGGCTGCCTTTTATCTAATATTTGTGAGCCTCCTTAAATAGAAAGCAGTAGGGTACACTCCTCCTTTGAAAAACAGTGCTTTTTTTCTTTTCTTTTTTTTTTTTAAATGTGAGCAAAACACTGTCATATGTATTTTGGAGTTAATGCATGAGTGGATATAAGTTGCCTTGATTCCATTCCCCACCCTCACCCCAACCCCTTCATTTCTTCCTTGAGTATCAGTAATATTCTCATTCAATTTTTCTGTTGCATCAATATTCTATGACTGTAATTTAGGCTTCTCTTCAGTTTGATGTTTTCATAAATCTGCATCAAATGTTTGATGAAATTCTTTTTCAAAAGGCTTTAACTAAAACCTCTGTAGCTATTGGAAATGAATACATATGCAGGAAAGGAAATGATTTGCACATCTTGTGAACTGGTCCAAAAGAAACAATGAGGAACAACTCTCCTGTTTT
Source organism: Hypotaenidia okinawae (assembly GCA_027925045.1). Taxonomy (NCBI): domain Eukaryota; kingdom Metazoa; phylum Chordata; class Aves; order Gruiformes; family Rallidae; genus Hypotaenidia; species Hypotaenidia okinawae. The sequence goes on along the minus strand of BSDF01000001.1, from coordinate 62,369,511 downwards.
GCTTAAAAATGCATGTTGAGACTTTAAATTTCATTTATCTTAAAGGTCTTCGTTGTTGTAATGTAAAACTTATACTCTCTTAAGAATGTCAGCCACCAGATCCTTGCTCTCTGTGAAAAATCTCAATTATTGTCCTGCTTGGCAGTAGCCTTGACCTTCTAATGTGTTAAGTTTTTTAATGGCTGCAAGAAATACATCCTCTCTAGCCCTGGACTTATTTGGGGACTACCTTTCTCCTTTTTTCAGTGGTTTCCTTTTTGGCTGTCACATAGAAGATTAACTTATAAAAGCCTCACAGAAACTTAAGGAGAATGCTGAAGGAGCTCTTGGACAGGTGTAGCAATGTATTCGGTCACAGGAGGGACCCAGGCACTTGTTTCAATTTCAAGAGGCTATAAAAGCATTTTATTGGAATTGGAATTCATTTCTACTATGCAAAGTGTTATGGACAAATCATAAAAAGAAAAGTAGAAATAACTTCACCTTGCAGAAATAATGAGAATTTAATAGGAACAACTCAAAATAATTGTCTGTGCATACAGTTTATTCTTTCTTTTATATTCTACATTTTGAAGCTATGTAGCTGAGAATGTCTTGTGAGGGAATAGAATTCTAATGCTTTCTTAGATTGATATGAAAAAAACTGTTAAACCCCCGCTTCCATCAAAATACTAATAAATGCTTTCAATTTTAATAACTAGGTTAAGCATATAGCAGAAGATCCTCCTTGCAGTTGTTCCCATCGATTTTCAATTGAATACTTATCAGAGGGACGTTACAGATTGGGTGATAAAATACTCTTCATACGAGTAAGTAGTTTCTCAGGATTCCAATTTATATTCATAAAAGGGAGAAACAGGCTTTTAAGTGGAATATCTCATTTTTATGGTATTTTTAGAATTAAAGAATTGTTTAAGCTGGGATACCACATCATCTTATCTCCTATTCAGAGTAGGTGTAGCTAATTATATCTTACAACTATGGATTTTACAACCACACTAAGCACGTTAACCAAGCAAGTTAACACTTTTCTGTGGTGTTTCTAAAATTTCAGTAGAAACTCGCTATATAAATAAGGGTAACAGAATAGAATATCCAGAGAATATTATTTATTTAAAGTCTGGATGCTTGTGCTTTATAATTTGTAGGATAGTTGAGTGCTGTATTCAGCAGATGTAACAGTTTCTAGGATTAAAATGTTATGAGGACATCCACAATTTGAACAAAAACTGTATCCAAATCTCAGCATACTAAATAATATAAAATGTCTTCTGTATATGTGTTCTCATTATTTCCTGACACATAATGACTGTCTCTGCAGGAGAAACTACCCAATAAAAAGATTGGGAAGTATAAACCTTATTTATAAGATAATTTCTCTTTTTAAATGTTTCTCTGTAAGAAAGGAGCCCCTATTTTTACTCAATTTTAATAGATTTTAGTGTACAATGAAGACACACTGCTGCATAAAGCAAGTTTCTCTTGTCTTTCTCCTGCTCTCACCCCCTCTCTTCCCATTCTCAGATGCTACATGGCAAGCATGTGATGGTGCGTGTTGGTGGAGGCTGGGACACGCTTCAGGGTTTTCTGCTTAAGTATGATCCATGCAGAGTGCTTCAGTTTGCAACTCTGGAACAAAAAATCCTGGCATTTCAGAAAGGGGTCACCAGTGACGCTATCCCCAGCGCTTCAGCTAGAGTTCAGGAGCCTCCCGTCATGAATCCGATGTCAGCTGTCAACATGTTCCAAAAGCAGCCATCAAAACCCACTACTCCTGCTTCAGCTCTTGGGGCCAGTGCCAAGAAGGCTTTATCTAAACGCCCTCGGTCCCCTCCCTTGGCATCACCGAAAGTGCCAGTGACGCCATCCTCTGCAGCCAAGTCATTGGCAGTCAGATCCAAATTAAAGGGCTCTTCAGTGAGGTGCATGCAGTCTCCTTTCAAACCATTAGCTGGTACCTCAAAGAAACTGGAGTCTCCTGCACAGAACTCACCAGCAGCTCCCTCACAGCCTGTAAGCAAAAGCTCTTCGTCCACAAGAACGAGAACAGCTCTTGTTCACTCCGAAACGTTGCGCAAACGTATTCGGTCCCCCGATGCTCCCAAGGTGAATTTTGCCCTGGCTCAGAGTTCTCCAGCACCAGCTCTGCTCTCATCCTCTAAAACCCAGCCATCTTGCTTGCCTGGGACAGCTGAAACGATAGCTTCAAATCAGAAGCGTGTCCCTGCTAAGTGCAAACCTGTGTCTGTCACAAAAACCAAAGCGAATTTGGTTGCTCCGAGGGCTGCTCAGCTGCCCGCTACAAACCTGCGTGCTGTTGCCAAGTTTGCACATTCTCAGCAGCTCCTTGCAAAACCTCCTTCTGAAAATGCTACTCAGGCCTCAGGAAATGGGACTCGGCGTCCTCAGAAAGCTCCACAAACAGCTTCTGACTTGGCAGGGAACCTGAAAAGTGCTTCAGTCTTAAAACACTCAGCTTCTGCACCTTCCCTTGCCATTAGAAAAGCATCAAAGTCACCACCTGCGCTGGTATCTGCAAGCAAAGACCTGTCATCAGCTGCCAATAAACAGCCAAGCATCAGGAAACCCCTTCAGGCTGGACCCGCTTCCTCCAGACCTCCAGAACGCACTCCCTTATCTGTCGTACGGCTTCCTCAAACTTCAGCCAAAGGGGCAGTGACCAAAAAGCCAGCACAACCTTCCACAAAAGGTCAGCCTTCAACCAAAAATTTGCAAGCAAGTGAAAGCTTGGTCCCAGCAGCTAAGAAGACTCTCCCAAAGGGGAAATCGGCGACAGCGTGTAACAAAGGAACGCTTGGTGTATCCAAAGGTCCTCCTACAAAAAGCAAGCAAGATGATCACTATTTTGTTATGACAGGGAGTAAAAAACCCAGAAAGTAAGCTTATTTGTTACTTTCTGTGGAAGTCTTCATTTTGTTCACTTGGGCCTCTAGTATCTGCTACGTTGAGGGCAAGGAAAAAAGTTAAATAACACTACATTTACCATGAAATACTGGGTATAACCTACACCGCTCTGCGTAACTTACAATAAGAGCTGTATTTATTTTGCAATTCTGTTTGTTCTATTTGAATATATTTAGATGTGAGCTTACTTGCTGTGTAGCACCGTGGGACAGAGACTATCCCTGTCTGCTGCTAGCCTGACCTGCTGTGGGGAAACCAGGGAAAGGAAAGGGTAGCTGGGGCTGCTGCTTTTGCTGCTGCTTGTTTACAAGGGAGTGAATCCTGCCCAGGAAATGTTTCCCCAGGGCAGGGCCTGAGTGATTCTGGTGGTTCTGGCAAATCTACATTGAGGCCCATGGCAAATGATAGAGCTGTGCATAAGCTGTAAAAGTTCTAGTACCTCATACAAAGCTGTGGGGATTTTTTTTTTTTAGTTCAGCAAGATCCCAGAACCCAAATTTGAGTCACATATTAGAAAGATATCTCCAGTCATGTTTGGGTTGGGCAGCTGTTGACTCTAGCCCCCATGTGCCTTAAAGAGGCTTCATCTCACTTGGAAGTGGAGCCTTCTTGCTTTGCGTTAAGTTGGACATGGGAAATCATGGCCTTGATGACGGTCTCTTGTTGTGCCTTCACCTTTCAAAGTTGTGAGAGATCTCTCCAGTGAGCAATGCTACTTTTAAAACCCTGGGCAGAAAACTTTTGCTTAGTTCTTTTTTCAGGTCTGACTCTAAGTGAACCTAGTCTTCCCTAGAAAGCTCTTGCTGCACGGAGAGAAGCACCTGAGTTGCTGGGAGGGCACTTTTCCCTGGGATAGAGCCCCAAAGCAGCTCCTGTTGCACCTTTGCTGAGCTGCACTTACTGACCTGTACCGGCAGAGCCTTACTGTGCTGCAAGAGTGGTCTTTACACCTAAACTGAATTGCTAAATACTTAGTGGTGCTAAAGGCTAATTTTTGTGGGCAGTCCTAATATGCAGCGGTCTTTTTTAGTGTATTTATGGAGACCACCTTAGTGGCTCTCCTTTATTACTCCATGGAGGTGAGGAGTAGTTTCCCAAAAAGGTGACAAGGGGCTACATTTGCCTTTAAATATCTCAGAGCACCAAGAAAACTCTGCACTTCTTACATTCTCAATTCCTGAAGGCTTTCAGTGAGTTAAACACCTGTTTAGGTGCTCAACACCTTTGCCCTTAACAGAAGTGAGTTTCATGGCCGATGAAAAAAACCTGTCTTTGGGGTGGCCTTGTCTGAGATATTTTGGGTCTAATGAGCAGTCATTCCTACAAGCATCCAGGATCTCTCAGGTTCTGAGAAGAGACACTGCTGACTTCCACAGACCATCACTTCTGCTCTCTGCTCCCAGGGTATCTGCTTACAGGTGGGAGAAGAGATGCACGGAAACTGCATCTTGTATATATTTATTCCCCTCCCCGTGCCCCAAAACTAGGTAAGCAAGCCTCATAAGCTAATAGTGAGTTTCCACATGCTATGGCAAAGTCGTTGAGCTGCCTTTCTGAGCACCTTGTTAGCTTTTTTAATTTATTATTCTATTTATGCACATCTACTGTACAGTACTGCTTACACCCTGCTGGAAGAAAGCAGTGAATAACAATATCCAGACTGGAGGGGGAAACCAGATCGACTTTAATAACATGGACACAAGTCCCACGAGCTCATGTACAGAGCTGTGTGCTTGGGGAAGGCCTTACTGCTTGCATGTGTTATAAAAATACACTGGTTGAAGCCACTACTGCAAATGTTAAGAATAGTAGTGCCTGGAGTGGATTGCTTCCAGGTTTGATAAATTTGGCAGTTTCATATGCTGAAAGCATTTTACAGTAGATGACTTGAACTGATTTAGGGCTTCCAGACGGTGAGCTATGATGTGATGTATCTCATGCAGATTAATAGCTGGATTCTTGGGGTTTCTCTCTATAGTGGGTCAGGCTGAGATGGGGTTAACGTTCTTCACATCATCACGCATGGTGCTGTTTCAGGTATGTGACTAAACTGTTGATAAGACACCAGTGTTTTTGCTCTTGATGAGCAGTGCTTGCACAGGGTCGAGGCTTTGTCTTCTTCCTGTCTGCCCCCTGTAACAGGGGGTTTGGGAGGAACACGGATGGAACATCTGACCTGACCTGGCCAAAGGGCTATTCTATACCAGATAGGGTAGAGGAAGAAGGTAGGTGTAGGGGTTTGGCTTCCAAAGTCACTGTTGTTTGCAGACTGGCTGGGCACTAGTCTGTCTGTGAGAGGTAGTGAGTGATTTCCATTGCATCATTTGGTGGTTTGGGTTTTTTCCTCTTTCCCATCACATATTAAACTGCCTTTAGCTCAACCTGTCCATTTTCTTGCTTCTGCTGCTCTTCTCTCCCCTGTCTTGTGGGGATGGAGGGGACAGAGAGTGAGCAGCTCTGTGTGGGTGCTGCTGGCTGAGGTCACCACGCAACACTTGTTCAACCTTTTACAAGTATAGCAGGAATTTAATCACTGAGACTCTTGGATCTCAGTATAATGCTATGCCAGCATCTGTCTCTTTTAACTGTAATTTCAGAAATTAGGTAGATGGCTTCATCTTTGTCATCCATTACCTCATGTAATAGATTGAATTTTATGGTTCAAAATGAAATGAAAAGCATAAGCACTGAAAAAGGCAAAATAACTCCTCTTACAATTGAATCATTAATCAGCTAATATGAAGATGGCTTGCCTGTTACATGTGGGTAGGCTTGGCTTAATTACAAAAAATATATATCTGAGCATGGTTCAACCTCTGTAAATGTTGTTTCAACTTTATAGTCATATTGTAACTAGGGGTGTCAGTAACAGGAGATGAGACAAGAATTAAAATGGAACAAAGTACCTCCTAATAGGAACACACACTTTTTGTGATGTTTACATTGCCAAATACCAATTCTAATCTTCAGCTTGTGTTAGTTTTTTCTGAGGGGAAGAATCTGACTGAATTGTCCCTGTGTTATCAGTGTCCTCCTGTATAAGTACTTATTTTAAATAAACATATATTGCACCTTTTTTTATATGCATGCGCTTTTTTTTTACTGTCAGTTTTGTGGGGAGGGAAGGCACATGTATTTTGGAAGACTTATGTTTTCAACTCTACCATCACATAGCTTCCATCTTGTGCTATTATAAAGGCACCAATAGGTGCTTTTATTCCGTTGCTTTGTGTGGAGTTCAAGACTTGTTTACTGTGAACCTGGTTTCAGTATGACTGAAATAGAAGGGGCTTCTTTCTCTTTACTAGCTGACAATGTGCCTCAGTAGTTCCAGATACACCTCTGAGAGTTTTATTCTTTGCAGCTCTACTTGAAATATAAAGCACTTACGTGCCAGAATTTTCACAGAGTCATAGAATGGTTTTGGTTGGAAAAGACCTTCAAGATCAAGTCCAACCATCTATCCAGCCCTACTAGATCCAACACTAGACCATGTCACCAAGTGCAACATCTACTCTTCTTTTAAACACCTCCAGGGATAGTGACTCAACCACCTCCCTGGGCAGCCTGTTCCAGTATCTGACAACCCTTTCAGTAAAGAAATTTTTCCTGATATGCAACATAAACTTCCCCTGATGCAACTTCAGACCATTTCTCCTTGTTCTGTCACTAGGTACCAGGGAGAAGAGACTGACCCCCAGCTCACTACAACCACCTTTTAGGTAGTTGTAGAGAGCAATGAGGTCTCTCCTCAGCCTCCTTTTCTCCAGACTGAAAAAAATTTCTCATGCTTACATCTGCTTCTGTTGCCATCAATAACAAAAACTTCACAGGTTTGATCAAAAGGAGTATTGGGCCTTCTCACTGGACTCAACCTAATTAACTTTTTTCCTCTCCCTATTTGATTAAAAAAAGAAAAAATGTTTTAATATCTGCAGTTCTCTGACTGTTTGAAGTGGCTTCAATTCCTGCCAGTCTGATGCTGATACCTGATCGCATAGATATGCTTATCCTTCCTCTTTGGCTTTGTTTAGTAAGTTTACTCTTGTGGCGTTGTACTGTACACCAAGCTCTGCAGAGGAGTTAGTTACAGTTTTCTTTTAAGAGATGGGGGCATTATAGCTGGACCATAAAACACAAAGACAGCCAAAGGCTCTGTCAGGTAAGGTTCTACAACGGCATGCCTCCTTGTCCTAGTGAATCTTAAATCAGTTACTGTCCTCTAGTAAAACTTTAAAAGGACATATGGAAAATACTTTTTTTTTTTTTACTTCCTACTCCAGAAGTTCCCTCACTGATGAAAATTGCATGTTTTATTCCCAATGAGGATCAAATTGAGGTTGCCTCCTTACTGGGTTAGTGTTCTAGCCTTTAGACCTCAATAAAAAAAGATGGGATCACTCATGTTTTTACAGGGTAGGTATATAAGATTGGTATTCCCTTTTTTGAAAAAAGGCTTACTTCTAGTGTCCACAGTCCAAAGCCATTCTTCTCTGTGGAGAGGCATTCCTGAAGTCTTATGCTCTTGCTTTTCAAATGCCTCCGAAGAGGGTAATTTCAGATTGTGGCCCTGCTCACAACTAGGCAATGGGAAATGCTAGTTCCTCACTAAACCTGTATGTGACTCAAATTCAGAACAGCCTCTCTGGCACATTCCTGGTGCTTAACTTAAGATGCTGGCTACTGCTCCCACATGGAGTTCTTAACATGGGGAAGCCAGGCTTTTCTGCATTCTACCTTGGGCTGGTAGTGCACAAACCCCCAACAAAATGTCCTCCAACCACGTTTCTGTGTCTTTTGCCAGAAACTCAGCACAACTCCCATGCTCTTCACAGTTATCCATACTTTTCTAGTAATTGCACAGTTGTTATATTGTCTTCTGCTTAACAGATTTTCTCACGTAGTTGCCAAAACACTCTATTCCTCATTAAGATACCGTAAGTCTGGCTGTCAGTAACTGTGATGATTTACTGCATGTACTCAGCTAAAGTTCAGCTGTTCAGTCAACAGAACACTGTTCTTCCTCTTGTTCTCATCATGACTTCTCTGTGGTCAAAACAAGTCTGGGTCCTGTACGCCCTATAGGTTTTGTACATCTAACTGCAGCCCTTAAATCTCTTTTTCAGATCTGCTCTTCTGAAGAGAAGGAAGGAAGGGCAGTTGAAGTTGCATCTGCACTCCCATTAATTGCTAGTTTTTAAGCTGGAAAAGTGCCACATAGTGTTCCTGCTTGTCACTGCTGCCTGATAATGTGTGTTAGGTAAATAAAGTTTATGACATACTTCAGTTAGACCAGATTCCATTTGGTACAAGGAGAAATCTTTGCAATATTTGCTTATGGAATGACAAACTGGATTAGATCCTGTTGTTTATGTTGATCAAAGCATAGCTAGCAGTGTTTTGGGGGTTTTTTGCTAAAACTTGAGGGAGTCTAAGCATATTCATGCTAAAAGTTCCCATTTAATCATCTGTCTTGTTTCAGCTTTTGTAGCTCCCTCATGTGAACTAGCAGAAGTGGTCTCTTTGATGCCATTGCTATCTAAGTACTTTGGTAGCCGATGCTCTATCACACATTATGCATGTATGAAGTGGATCAACTTCTCTGAGGACATGTTCCAAAGCCATAATGAAGGATGCAGAAAAGTTAATGTGAAGCTACTCAATGTTTCCTTTTTTTCCCAAAGCCCAACATATGTCACATAGTGAGTGAATGAATGAACAAACAAATGAATACTTGTGTTCGTTTGATTTAGATAAAGCTAACTGGACCATCCCATGGGCAAGTGACCAAAAGCTAAAGGCCATCTGCTCAACTGGAATTTGGGCCCCATATTCCTATGCCCTGAGATGGCTAAAATGTACCTCACCTAGGACTGACAGCAAGAAGCTCAAGAATCAGCAGGCAAGTCACTGAAAGCTGCGGCTGCCTTAGACTCTGTTGCTGCTGATACAAGGGCCCACAGAATTGCTGCTCTGTGACACATCAAAATCTCATTCATGTGACCTAGAAGAAACTCCAAAACATGAGCACCATATACCTATTAAGATTTAGAAAACTCCTGAGTTTGGACTGGTGAAGTACACATGCATGAACACACAGTAAAATGTGTATGCAGTTCAAGAAACTTCAGTAGGGGCAAGACAATTTCATATCTATATATGAATCAACTTTTTAAAAGAGTAGATAATGGCAGGACAAGGGGGAATGGATTAAAGCTAAAGGAGGGAAGGATTAGATTAGATATTAGGGGGAAGATTTTTACAGAGAGAGTGGTGAGGTGCTGGAACAGGCTGCCCAGAGAGGTGGTGGATGCCCCATCCCTGGAGGTGTTCAGGGCCAGGTTGGATGGGGCCCTGGGCAACCTTGTGTAGATCCAGGCCTGGAGATTGGTGGCCCTGCCTGTGGCAGGGGTGTTGGAACTCTTATGATCCTTGGGGTCCCTTCCAACGCAGACCATTCTATGATTCTATGACACACCTGCATATATATACACATCTAATAATATTCAAGGCAGTTTGCCTTCTAAAAATTCAATCAGCCGCAACATCAAAACCCTAAACTATACAGCTCCTTCTCTGTTTCTCTACAGGGAAACAGAAATCTGTTTGTCAGATAGACAAGTGAGTGCTATGGGGCCACCTGGTGACTATGGATTTAATAGAGGCTACTCTGCCAGTGTAAGACCTTTAACTTCTCTCAAAAACCCACAGGCAAAACTTTTCTCTTTGATTCAAATAAACCCTTTTAGTTAGCAAAATCCAGACGTGGCATGCAATAAATAATGCAAGAGACATTTAATTTTGTAAGACCCTTTCATTTCATGCAAATACCTTTTTTTAAATCTCCTTTTCATTATTTTCTTTTTTTTAAGAGCCCAGATTGAAGATTGCTTCCTTACTGAAAGTTTTGAAAAATAAATTGTGTGAAATGTAAATAAGCTTGATACATACATTTCAGACATTTTAAGAACAAGGAAAAATATATTTGAGAGGTGAGATCCATGAACTCAAAACTTTCAGATGTGTCATCATTGGGAATGCCAACAGCCGGTGGCTTTCTGTTTGGGGAGGGGAACTAGTGTTGTCTAAATCAATGCTGTTGTGGCACTTTGTGCAAAGTATTGCATTCCAGATGGAAGAAAAACCTTACAGGACAGAAGCAGCTGGCCATTTCTCTGAGGAATGTAGCTAGGCAGAAAAATATTGACAGATTAGTTGTGCTAAGAGTTTTTAGGAGGTAGGTTTGCAGCTTAGAACTTCGATACCAAATTGGCCTTTAGTGCTAAGTCAGAAAATATTCTGCAAAGCTGAGGTCCTACAAAACCAGGCCAAACTTGAATGTTTCCTTAAAAAAAAAATACCATGTTTGAATATTCACACAGGAAAATTAGCACATATTAGTGTTTGTCAAAGTAGTCAAATATGTCACCTCGTAAGAACTGTATTAAGATCAGTTGCATACATATTTATAATGCAAAAGCATATGCTTTACCTCTCTTGCATTTAACAATAAGAGCAATTGTAAAAATTCAGGTTTAGAGTCTTGTAAGTTGCTGATCTTTTTTGTAAGCATTATTATTTTTTACTTTCCTCAAGTGAGGCTGCTGTAACAGAGAGTTCCTTGTACTGGAACCTATATTCCCAAAGGAACATAAATAATTACCATGGTGTGTCATTCTGATGAATGGTATGCTTCTTCACAGCTTTTTTTTTTTTTTTTTTTTTTTGCTGAGTATACTATTCTATAGACACCTGTGAAACAAGACCATAATAAATTATTTTACTGTGTACACGCTGCAGCACTGACCCTTGCAGTACCCTGATGTTATTTATTGCCGTATTGAAAGAAAAAGAAAAAAAGCAGCATAACATATCCTGTATTATATATTAGATTTGGGAAATACCATACATATTTGTATGGTCTGGATTTTAAAATATCACAGAATCACAAGGTTGGAAAAGACCTTTAAGATCATTGAGTCCAACCGTTCCCGTCCTATGCTAAACCACATCCCTGAGTACCTCATCTACCTTTTTTTAAACACATCCAGAGAAGGTGACTCAACCCCCTCCCTGGGCAGCCTGTTCCAGGCCCTGAAAACTCTTTTGGTGTAAAATTTCTTCCTAACATCTAATCTGACCCTGCCCTGGCACAGCTTAGTGCCATTTCCCCTTGTCCTGTCACCTGGCTGAAGAGACCTTCGCCCACCTCTCTACAACCTCCTTTCAGGTAATTGTAGGGGGTGATAAGGTCTCCCCTCAGCCTCCTCTTCTCAAGACTATCCTCAGCTATAGTAAGATATTCAGCTATGTGAAATTATTTACAAATATATACCTGAATAAGCATTTTTGGTATCCAGTGATCTATATGAAAATGGTCATGGGAATGTCTACGCTAGATTATGGGTGGTTTTCACTGTAAATAAAAATGCCAATAAGTTGGGGGGTTTTGTGATTTTCTGCTTAAAACCCCACTGGTTTCCTCCACTACTTGGGTCCTTTAATCATAATCCATTTACACTGGTATCTAAAAGTAACATATTAGGACTGTAAAGTCAGACATTCACAGTTCAGAAAACGTTATTTTTCAGATGGTAGGTGTGACTGTTTCGCTTGCATGCAGGCAAGCATGCATTTTGATATACAATTTCATTATAAACTGTAATTTAATCAGGAAGCTATTTCACTCAGCTGGTAGAAGAGACAGCTCTGGCTGTGTCACAGTTATTCAGCACCAGGGGTTCTCCCTGTACCTCAGTGTGTGGCCCCTTGCTGAATTCTCCGCCCTGTACTGAAGACAGTGAGTCACTGTCATACAAGTCCTTCCATGGGAAGATCTCACAGCCAGCACCTGAGTGTTTCCTGGGGTGTAAAATTGAACAGAGCTTATCTCCTTAACCAGAAGGAAAATCAAAGCTGAAAGTCAGTGAGATGAAAACATCCACTCAGCTGAGTTAATTAACTTGAGTTGTCTTGCACTTCACCAATCAAAGTAGTTAGTGCTGGATAACAGGACTGAATAACTTAAAAACTTCAGGTGATTTTACTCAGAGCAGGGAGGTTTTAGCAGCGCTGCAGATTTGGCTAATGGGGTTAAGTCAGACACCTGTACTATAAGAAAGTGACCCCTTGTGAAGAGTGAGCTTAATTTATTTGTCTGGTGAAATAAAGGGTTGATCTTGCTCCCAGAAACTGAAATTAGTTGCCTGAAGCAGAAGAGACTTGTCTGACTTTCCTGTATTATTTGCATTCATCCCCATCTATCAAGCCCGTGGAAGCAGAAGCAGTCTTTAGGAAGTTGCTGCTCATCTCAAGAGAGCTGATTTCAGGACCTTCAAGTAATTGTAAGCAACTTAATTTTGCTATTTCCTAAATTTATATGCCTCAATATTTTTATATGGTTTGGCAGCACAGTTTTTGCACTCTGTAGAATGAAACCTGAAGGATCTCTGTTCTGTGAGCTCTGGATCACACTGTAAGTATTGTTGGACTACATGATTGGTCTTGGCCCCTTTCAACCATGCCATTCTACTCCACATGTCACTGCCACAAGTGTTTCTGTTCAAGTCAAGCAGAAGCAGGTGCTTGTGTTTGTGAAAGATTGTGCTGGATTCAAACAGTGTTTGAGTTATTTGGTGGGTTTGGGCTATAAGGGGACAGTGAAGTTCCTCTGCTGAAAGTAAAAGAAAGAAAATAATTAAGAAAGAGTAATTGTATAAAGCATACAGCTGATGTTTTATTATTTAATTTTAATTATTATTATTATTTGCTGTCTTAGCTGGTGATCACCAATTTAGTCAACAAACTTTTTTTGTGAACATTGTAATGGAAATGGGTACCCAGGGACCTCCAGTTAGTGAGACACTATTGCTCTTACTGTGACTGCAAAAAGGCATTGCATGTTTTCTTTTCCAAGAACTGGGGTTTAGAGTGGTTTGTAAAGCTTAAAAAACCCTGCATGTAAACTTATTTTAGGCCTTTTACTGCCCCCTCTCCTGCTTCTGCAATAAGAGAATTATATTCATTAATCACAGATTTATAGTTATGAAGAGGCATTGTTACACTCAGAAGATTAAGTTGTATATCTATAGGAAGTCTCAACCCCCAAAATAATAAGGTGATACACCTTGACCAAGAGCAAACATGACTAGGTGATGGACAATGGGGTGGATTAGAAGGATGTTACCTTCACAGTGCTGGATGACTAAAATCTCTGTAAAGCAAAGGCACGCAGCTTGCAGGTGAGCTCATTCCTGTTCTCAGCTCAGCTTTTTACTTCTCTGGAAAGACTCTTCTTTGGAAATACTCATCACCAAATGTTCTAGTAGGCAATGAATTAAGGTAGCATTTGGCTTAGCTTGCCTTTTACTTGACACACAGATAAACACACAGGAATTTTTAAAAACAAAGTAGAAATCGGGGGTTTGGAGTATATTGCAGTGCCTGTGAAAACAAACGAAGCAGTACTGTGACAGTAAAGTGTTTGGTTTCAGCTGAACAAGTATTGCCCTCTGTAAAATATGATTCTGCACAGACAGGCTAATACAAATTCAAGGGCATGGGCTGTTACACTGCCTGAGTTGCAGAGATTTCTGCAAGACATAATGTATAGGACAAATATGAGATGTAATGATGTCCCTTGATGCTAGGTCCACCCAGTGTTTTCACTGAAGCTGGATAGAGAATGGTGGTTTGATAGGTTCTTTGTCTGCATGCTTTATTCCTATACAGCAGGAATTCTCCAGCTGTGCTCAGGCTAATGGGATCCTTTTGTGCATAAAGCCAAGTCCATGCTCAGGAGGCTGCAAAAATGTACCTTAATGAGCAATTTGCCAAGTGAGTCATACTCTCCTTTTGTCTTTTCCCTAGGAGTGATGCCTGTGCAATGTAACATTGTGAAAAGTTAGGCCTGCCATTACATTCAACCAGCACATGTCAGTAATAACAAATAAGAGTTTGTTAGGCTGAAAGCAGCTATGACACGTTCCCACTCTTTTGCTCATAATCCTATACCAAGCACTAAAAAACAATCCCTTGATTTTTTTTTTTAACAGTGAAAACTTCCAAAGACTCAGTTATTTAGGGCTAAAAGATGGAATAACAGGGCTGAGGTGTGTTTTGCGATGGACATATAAACATTAGGAGTTTGCGTGTGCTGAGGTCAGGAGAGGGTTCAGAAAAGCAGCATAATTGTTCAGATTTGGATGAAATTTCAAGTAAGGTTACGTTACCCAAAGACAAATGAGCCTGCTCCATTTGCCACCTGTCAAATCGTTTGTTTTAGCTTGACAAACCTTGATGGCGCTGTACAGGGACTGTTACATTCAAGGTAATGCTTCTCTTGCAGAGGAGCGAGAAAGATTCCCCTGCATTCAAATGGCACATGCAAAGTGGAGCACACACACCTGAGCCTTTGGAGGCGACAGGGACTCTGAGGAGCTTGTAGAGAGCTGTGTGGAGTCTCTTGCAAGCCAAGAAACTGGTAAAAGTTGGTGAGCTGAGGAGAAGACCTGTGCTACAGTGGCCAGTGGGAAAGCTTTATTTAGTCTGTCTTGCTGGCAGAGCAAAGTGGTCTCTCCTCATAGGCTTGGCCTATGACAAGGAAACGTTGCTGTGTAATTCAAAGACCTTCTGTGCCCCTGGGTGTGCTTGCTTTCAAAGGTAAGATCTATGATTCCAAGGCTCTTGGACACCGTAAGGAATACAGAAGAGCCTGAAGTGTGGAGTAAATGAAAGGAAATGTGTGTGTGTGTGGAAGAAGATGATGTGCAGGCACCAGACTGTGTTTCATGAGCTGAGGAAGGAAAAAAGGAGTCTCCCTTTCAAGCAGGAGACTTGCCCAATTATATATGCAGGTAAATTTAACATTTGGATTAGGTATTGATATTGTACCTTTAACTTCCTCTTAAAGGTACAAAAATAGGAAGACTACTTAAAATAAGTCTCCCAACACACTTTTTCCCCACAATTTTGAGCTGATTAGGCAGGTCTGATTCCTTTCTAAGCTTTTACTCTTTTTAAACACGTGATGTTATAAGTAGTGGGCTGAAAATGTGAGAGGAGAACAGATCTCCATGTAAACGGGCCAGAGGAGAAAAAGTTCAAGATAATTGCTCAAAGTACACAAGAATTTATGCCAAGGTAGAATTTATTTTTCTTCTCTTAAGCTAAAAAGTTAACTTTAAACATATTTAAACAATCTGGGGTGATGTTAAGTTTTATTCCAGGTGGCTGGTACTCTGCATCTTGCTCTTCTTTCCTGTTGACTGAGTGTTTGAATTTGGGAGGTGCCTTCATAACTTGCATCTAATCCAGAGTTAGATTTCACAAACAAATTGTGATTGATGCTCTCATTTTTTTTGTCAAGGTCTGTAGCAAACCCCGTGTTAGCCATTTGTCAGCACTTGAAACAAGGCTGCCTCCTGAATGCAGTTTTGTTTTTTTCTGGTTATGAAAACCTAGTTAAATAGAGAGGCTTGGGTGAGTTTCATGCTGCTGTGAAGTCCGATCTTCTGTTCTCCACTTCCATGATAAAAAGCAAAGCGTATAGGTTTTATTTAACTTTTATACAGCTACAACACCACAGTTCGTGATAGGGAGGAAAAAATTATTAGGCTTGTGTGCCTTGGTACTGTTAGATGTCAGAACATTTAAAGGTTTCTTCCTGTGTGTGCTACAGAATGCAGCAAGCTAGTCTCTTCTTGAACTCCTTGTCATGAAAATCTTAATACACATTAACAATAAAATACATTAATACAAATTACCTGAACCTTTATAACTTGCTACTAGGAAAGAGGGCAACTAATGATTCCTCATCTTGAGCCATCTAGGTTCTAGATTCTCTGAGTACTCCTGCTAAAGCCTGTCCCTCAGTGCCTTATGTGGCCTTATGTAAATGTGCCTAGTAAATATCTGCCACATGTGAGAACATGAAAAAATTATAATCAAATTGACAGAATGCTTTTTCTTTTTAAATGCTTGAAAAAATCCCAGTGAACTACAGGTGTAGTGATGACAAGACAAAGAATTCAAGAGCTCTGTTCCTGCCTGGTCTCTAGCAAAGTGTCTGGGTTTGTACTTGGGACTATAGGTCAGTGAGGGGAAAAGTACTCTGGAGGAAGCAGGAGTCAGAGAATATTTCACACTGCCTGCGGTGCTGGAGACTCAAGTGGATTTTATCTCCAGAATAGGATAGAGGTAAATGGCTTTTAGATACTCTCTAGGCAGTGATTTTGCTATCTCAGTGAGATATGAACGGTGCAAGTAAGAAAGCAGTTAGGCTGTGCATTAAGCATTTTCAGGCAAGATGTTTGTAATGATTGTTCTCCTGGGCTTTTTCTGCAGTGGGATTCTTTTAATGAAGTTGCAGTCCCTAGTGTAGATATAAGCTATTGTTCTAAATTAAATCTTTTTCCCATGCAGTATGTTCAAACTCTCCCTGGTTGCTCTACTATGGTATGTCTCTAGCAGTGATTTGCAGTATTCCTACAATGTCTTGTGTAGCTAAAAAAACACCAACTTGTGAACCCCACCACTGATACAGTGGACATCCATAAGAGTCTATTCCCTTGTCGTAACATGAAAAGACTCACCACAGGCTTTCAATCAAGTCATCTGACAGATCCCCTGTCTGAGGAGCTGATCAGCTGAAGACTAAGGCTTTTGTTACTGACATAGATGCTTTTGTGTGTAAGGAGAGCAGTTGTTTTCTTGTTATTTTCTTTTAGATGTTACCAAAGCTGCTATTTGCACTCTCTCCTTCCACAAGAAGTAATCACAAAATCCTTGGGTAAGAAAGAAAGGAACTATTTTGCTGTTTTTGAACTCTTTGGCTGTTTTGGCTCTGCCAGGTGTTTTGTCCAGTGCCCTGCAGTGAGACCTGTAGAAACACCTTGTCCCTTGGTATCATATTTTGCTTTGAGCTGTAAAGATGGCCAGCATGATCTCCATCATCTGTTTGTGATTTGGACTCCGTCCTGACCTTGGTGCATTCCCTGTGCAGAGGAGGACAAGCTGTGATGGTGGAGGCTGGTGCAGTTCTTCCCCACTGAAATGGGAAATGCACTCCTGGAATCATACCTCTGCAATAAGTGCTTTGCTCTTCAGTGCTTCCAGCAAAAATTGGAAGAAGACTGAATCAGGAAGTGGATACTTGGGGTCATCGTTTACGCTTCCCATCTTCAGAGAACTAATTTAGTCAGCTAAATTAGGTAGGTAGTTTCTTTGTGCTGCATCAATACTTAATGGGGGCAGGGAAAAGTTCTTACCAAGAATGATTTGCAGACCATGGTTATGATCTTACTTTGACTTACTCAAGTTGGTCCTTGTTCTCTCCATTTATTAGAGAAACTTATGGAGACCAGCTATCTAACTCGGGTAACTGAAGCTAGGCAGGGAATGTGCCCTTCTGCTGTATGCCATACAGTCTGCTGTGTTTCTGCTGTGACTGAATGCAAAACTCTGGCCTTGGATGTGCATGTGTAGTCTTGATGTGAAGCATAGGAAATGACTCACATATTGGCAGGTGCCATGTGGCCAGGGCTTACAATAGAAGTACTTTGCTATTTGCTTTTTAAATATATGCATAAATGTCCCTTAGACCTTTAGTAGAGGAAACAAATTGTGGGGTTTTTTTTAACCAAAACTGTATGAAAATTTAAGTTCTTGTCCAGTCTAGATGTGAATGAAGACCTATGGGAAGTCTGGCTTTGCCTTGAGTATGTATCAAAATGAGGTACCTAAAGGATAATTCCTTTTCTGGAAAGAGGATGGAGTGATTGCCACTATGGAAAAGAAATTGACTATTTCAAATCCCTGTTAACATAACATGGTGAAGTTTCTCTTTGTATCTGGCTAGGTGTTAGGCAGTCTACCAGCTAGCACTGGTATCTGAAAGCTGTGCAAGGGGATGTTAAGCTCAAAAGCTCGATCTGGGTCATCTATAGATAGTTTGAGGCTAAAAGTTGCTTTTCTGCTTAACACAAACTTTGAAAATGTCCCACGTATGCACTTTCAGTTTTGTGCTGTGTGCAAATGTCAAATATGCTTAGCTGGAACAGAATTTCTTGAAAGTAATTGTTGTCATCCCATTTAACTAAATATATATATGTACCAGAAATATGCAAAACTAAAAAATGCTGATATAGACTAAGGAGTTGGCATTTTTTATTTAAAGCTTAGTACTGTTGGTCTGTTGTGATTTTTCTTGTGAAGTTACCTATATGTTACCTATTCCCAAAATACGTATTTCCAGTGGAACGAAATGCAAAGGTTTATTCAGAACAAATTATGGTTAAGAAGGAAACTAAATTTGGAAATGAGGTGTCTAAACCCCTTTAACTGCCTAGATGGGTCAGAAAATACACAGAACACTTTTCAGAGTAGCTACTCCTAGTGAAGCATTTCAGGTCAGGTTTATAAGCAAGCTGAGCAGGCAGCAAGGCAAGCTCTGCTTCCAGGCATTGTCCTCCTCTATTTCTGCCCTCCCTGCATTGCAGAGCTTTTAATGAGCCTCCTGGGATAAACCCAGAGCTGTTACTGGGGTAGTTTTACCTCAGGAGACAAGGGGTGTCTTGCCCTCCCTAGTCCAGCTGTAACTACCAGTAGCAGGTCCTCACCAGCATGTTGAGGCCTTTCAGAAGGTTACTCTGATAGTTCAGTGGGATGGTCTGGGAAGGGGGTTTAGGAGTTTTCAGCAAACTGCAAGGTGGGCATCTGCAGCTGGGCTTAAGCTATTGGAGGACAGTGACAGGGTATGCAACTTAGGTGGCTACACTCTCCCTCCTGCGGCCTTGGCCGCAGAGAGGAGCAGGCTAAGTCCTGACCCTGACTAAACATCATGCCTGGTTCATCTGTGGGCCTTTCTGCCCCCTCTTCTGAACAGGGGCAGATGAGGTGGGAAGGTAAAGGTGAAACATATCACCCAAGTCTCTTGGACTCAGCTTTGTTTTGTGGTAGTGTGTGCTTTCTGGGGGCCTTTTCCCATATATACATTTCTTAATGGAGATGCATTTGGTCTATCCTGCAGCAGCCTAGTGTCCCCATGCAATGTGGCTGTGTCTTCTTGTCCTTACCACCGTTGTTCGGGGAGCATTTTGCTCCAAGAAGGTGTTAGTTAAATAAATGCATGTCTCTGCAAATCTTCTGGGGGAGGCAGACTTTTTTGGGTGTTGGTTTGGTTTTTTTTTTTTTTAACCTGCCCACTCTGAGGAATTTTGGTTGCCTGTGGAGCAGCAGCCACATGCACCACGTGAAGAGGCAGCAGCTTGTGCTCCATCTCAGCTGCAAGAGTGGAAAGGTGTGCCCAATTCCTAGGATCAGGGCTAGCTGGAGAAGTGAGAGAAGTGAGGGAGAGAAGGAAGAAAAAAAAAAAAAGCTTTAAATGGCATAGCTGAGCTTGTAGCATGTGGCCAGTGTGTGCTGTACAGACTTCAGGAGGCAGCAGGAGCACAGGCAAGAGGTTCCATCTGTGCAGCAGCAGAGGGAAGAAGTGTTGCAGGATGGGGGATTCCCGGATGCCAGTGAGCAGTAGGAGTCTGCAAGTGCACAGGGCACAACTGACAATCCACTGTCACCCTGCTTCAAACTCAGCCTGGAGCCCAGGTAGGACAGGTGCATGGACTGTGCAGTGTATAAATTGTTTTTTCATCTCTCTTAGTTCTGGCTCATTACATTATGGGGCGGAGGCAGGAATATACTGAGTTACGTGGTTATTGTATGGCTTTATTGTGTTTGTGGGAGTGCAGGAATATTAGAGATTGCTTTTTGGGGATTATTGCTTCAGGGGGACACATAAAACTTTAGGTTTTCCGGGAGAATTTTTGGGCACAGTGGTGTCTGAGAGAACAAGCCTGGGGACAATCCAGGCACAGCAGAGAGAAAACTCAGAGATACAAATAAACCACTTCACAGAAAACTGCAGAGAGAAAGGGAAACATCAGTAACAGGAGAGTGCATAAAAAAAATTTGTCTGATAGGAGAACCTGAGGGACAGGGTAGCCCAGCTTTAAGACTTGCTCCTCGGGTTATTGCATCTGCAAAGCTCCTCCGAGGGACTCTCAAGCCCCTTTCAGCCCTCTTCACTGGGAGAAACAGTTCCAGGATTTACAATTTCATTTCATTTCCATATTGCTAATCAAGGGTGCACATGCTTGTTCTTTCCTCAAGGCGTACTTGTATCAAAACACCTGGGAAGGGCATTAAGCTTGCGGCAGGGATGTTGTCTGCAGATTCATCTGTGCCTCTCTGCTTCCATCCACAAACTCTATCAGGAATCTAAGCAGCCTCCTTCAGCACGTCTCAGAAAACCTCTCCCTTCCTTGCTGTCAAGAAGCTGCGTTGAGAGCTGGATGCTGCTTTCCCTCACTGTTATAATTTTGAAACTCCTGGTGCAACATAAAACACATGTAATAGTGGTAGAAGTTTCTCTTTCGAATACTTTCTCTTGTTTCAGCTATTGGCTTGCTGTCAGCTAGTGAAGCAACGAGGCAGAAACAGCCAGTGCATGTATTGTGCAGTTGAGCACATCCGTCTGTACTGCTGCAGGGTTAGCCAGTCTTGCTTACCTTTTGCAATGAACCATAGTGTTGTGCTTAGCTTGAAAGATCTTTTTGAAATCTGACAAAAGTGGCTTTTGCTTTTATTAAGTGAAACATCTTCAGGTCCTTTTTCAAATTGTTTTTCACCCTAAAAATAAAAAAAAGCATTCTGTAACCTCACAAGAGAGCACAAGAGAAACTACTGTTACAACATTGAAATGTAATAATTTAAAACTGTAACATTCACTTTCTGCCTGTCCTAGCTTCTCATACACACACACACACACACACTTGTACTTTCATGGAGGACATGTATAAATACATACTTATATCTAGGCACGCTTATATGTATCCTCAATATATAGGCGTTTCCCTGTGCATTACCTTTAGTAGATGACTAACTGTGGCTGAAAGTAGTTATTGTGAAAGCTGTTGTTAACCAATGGGGCTAATGAGATTAAACAGAATTCTAAAAGAATTGAGAGCTTGCCGTCACTACAGTTCTGAGAAATTGATCAATAAAACTTTTTATAGTCTAGCTTAGTTTTTCAGTCTCAGAGTCTCTACATTAGATGCTCACTGCTGCAGCATAAACTCCCTTGCAGACAAAACTGAAAGTGAAGCTGGAGGTTTTAGTATAAGCAAAATGGCCTTGCACTGGTGAACAGATAAATAAGATAACTGATAGTCTCTTTGATGTGATGTACCTGTGTTGTTTTGTTGGGTTTTTTTCTCAGAAATAATCAATTCCTTGTACTTTCAGATGAGTTTATACAATTACTCTACTGGTAAAGGTGAAAATCTATGTCTACTGGAAATGACACTGGAGAAAGGGGTGACTGCAAGCATATATAAAGTATATGAATGTAAAATGGGATGTCTGAAGTACTTATGGATTTTCCATCATTATATCGACAGTTAAAAACAGTCATAAGTTTCATATCCTGTAAACCAAATTACATATTAATGTTCTTGTTTTTCTGGTGGTTCTTGATAAAGCAGTCAGGCGCTATGGGATAACTGTACTCTTTGGTTAACAGGTATCTGTGTACAAAGAAATCCAAATTACAACTAGGAAAGCTGAAAAGAAAAGCTGTGTCCTTTAGGTTTAGTCAGACAAAGCTCTGCGTCACTAGCTCAGTGTTCAGTATTATTCATAGGTTCATAGGTTCAAATGTGTTGTATGTTTGCAAGAGAAGTATAGTAATGTATTGACAGCTAATTACCTAGAGAGTCCATCATTTCTATGTTTCAAAACCATCCCATGAGTCAAGGTTTTGTACGAAGAAAAGGATGAAAGTAGGAAGGATGGGGGCTTGTTTCTAAACATGATACCTACCGCAGTACTGTCTAGTATTAATGTTTTACTACAGTCTACTGAACCTTCTGTGGTGCTACCCAGCTCTTTCTCTGGAGTGGACACACTTCAGAGTCTGTGATGTGTGTGTGTCTGTCTGGCAGGTAGTTCAACTCTTGATACACACACATTTATTTAAAGAGGTTTATTTCCTATCTCCTAGAAGCTTCTCTTCTGAAAGATCTGATGAACAGTTTCAGTTCCGTTGCTCTCTTTTAAGGGATCTACGTTTAGGCCATTGCCACTCTTTACATGTATTTCTTTGCTTAGTTTCTGTACCTGACAGAATTGTGTTTAGAGGAACTAAAATGTAAAATTACATTACACTCATGTTGCTCTTGCAGAACTTATGAGCTTACCAGTTCCATTCAGGCAAGTTCTGCTTTTAAATATCTTATTTTCTGTAGAAGGATTCCTTACCTGATCCTGTCTGAAGTCTGAGTTGTTGAATCATATTTCAGTGCTTGATGCGGCAGCACTTACAATCTCAAGTGAGTGTTGCCTCAATTGCCTGAGGGTCTTGTAGGACCATCAAAGATTTAAGTATTTGTCTGCATCTGAGTCCAGTTTTGCGGATGTGGCATTTAGCATTCAGATGCTGCCAGTCTTGCAAATATCTCAGACCTGAGAGTTAAAAAGGAAGATAATGCTTGTAGGAGAGACATATAGAAGTCCTCCTGTTTTGCAGTTCTACAGACAATCAACACTTCAGAGGTGGTATGGGATTGTTGGTTTTTTCTCTGTGGGTTTTTTTGGGGGGAGGGGGCGGTGGAAGTGATATTACTTGCAGCAGAACGACCTCTACAGGGCAGCTCTCTTCCACACTCTAGTGACGTAGGGTCATAGTAAGCCTTATTTTGTTCTATGCTGTTTTATGCAGTTGAATGATTAGGAGGATGAGAAATAAATGTTCAGAAAGCACAAAAATATTTAAAGACTACAAAATAATGAGTAATTAAAAGAAACTGTGAAATAGATTGGGTGGGAAAAATCTAAGCTGTTGATTGATTGGTGGATAAGTGAATTGCTGAGGACTATAGCAGAACAGAGATGCATCAGGGCAGAGCCCGCACATCTAACAGTGTAGCGGGATCTAAAGTGGCAGTGGAGTGGCTGTGCCTCTCACCTCCTGATATGCACTGAGTTCTGAAACTCACCAGGGTCAGGACAGTGGCAGCAAGGTTTTGATTTTTAGAGGAAAAGAAAATAACCATTGACTTCCCAATTTTGCTGAGAAATTGTAATGTGTGAGTGAGGCCCTGCAGAAATCTCAGTATAAGCAAGACAACAACAAACATATTGGTTCAACTTGGAATTACAACGGCTTATTTCATGTTCAATGATGTCTTTTGCAGGACAAGTAACATGCACTGAAAGTATACTTTCAGTATTACATCAGCACTTAACAGCATTATTGATAGTGGACTAGAATATAGTATGGCATTCCTTTCCAAGGGGTGGGCTAACTTAGTGTCAATTTCTGTTTTGATCATGACCTTATTGTAGCTTCCTTCTCCAAAAGTGTAAGCTGCTACAGTACAAGGCCCCAGGTTTTAACTCCTGATATGTGTTGTCAGGTTCTGATGCTGTTGGCCCTCTTGCGATAGGACTGCTTCGTTGGAAAAATCCATATGTGTATGGGAACCCTCATCTCCCTCTCACCTTCTCTGAAGATGCCTGTGTTCCTGTATTTCAATGTTTTGCTACACAAAATGACTTCTCATATCCATTATCCTGCCCAGCTTCGCTTTCCATCACACCAGTGCCTTCTTACAGCAGCAGTAGTCAAGAGACTTTGAGTCAAGACTCTACAGGTAAGTGATTATTTCTTTTCTGCATGTCAGAGCATATTTTTTTAATGTGTCAGAGCTTAGTTTAATCAGCAGTTTTGGTGTGCGAGTTAAATAGCTGCTTCTGCTGCCAGACTGCTTTGACCACTCCTAAGGAAGGATCAGACCACAGAAACTTCACAAAATAATTTATGCTTATGCCAGGTTAATCCTTATGCAAACAATTTGCCTCATGGTTGAAAAAGTATCAGAATCAGAGAGCATCATGTTCTCAGCCACAATAATGTAATTAGTGTATGTTTGCTTTAAAACTGGTAGACCAACTCTTTCATGAGGGTGGATCCACAGTAGCAGGTGGAGGCATATGAAGACAGAGTCCTCTCTTCTGTGCCCATCACAAAACTTTGCATGATGGAGGATACCCTGATATGTCCATTATGTATCCAACATGCTATAAGCACCTGGCTAATCAGAAAATAGGATGCACGGGGAGCATCCGATTACATCCATGCAAATGCATTTGTTCCCCCACCCTGTTAAAAGGCTTAGTGTATTTATCAGAAGCTATCAGACAGTAGCACGCTGGTCAGTGATGAGGTGCTTCAAGACTGGGGTTTGGAGGTATCAAGGCCTACAGGAAAAAGGCGGTGGCTGAAAAAAGGTGTTGGCATTAGGGCAAATCACTTCACCCACAGTCTGTTCCCATTTGTATCTGAGAGGTTTTGATCACAATGATGATAGGTCATGAGCTGAGTGAATTTTTCTGGCTGGCAAACAAAGCATCCTGATCTACATGCTTCCTAACTGAATCCTTGTAAAAGGGTTTTCATTCACACTGTCACTTCTATGTTGCTAAGTGGGATTAATTAGCAAGGTTCTGCCTAGGTGCCGAGTAGCAGAAATGTATATATGGAGGGTGGGGGCTTAGCAGATGCAGTATTGAAAAAGGATAATGCTGGAAAATGGCTAGTCCAAATACCTAGTGCTGACCTAGTTCTTAAACTGTCTGTAATAATTGCTGACAAGAGTGGCTGAACATAAACTGTAGTAAAATTATAATAAAATATGTGTGTTACTGCTTTCTGTCATTGTAAGTATTTTAGTACATTAACGTAATTCAGTGTAACTGATGTAGTCATTGCTGCATGTTGCCAAAAAAATAATGGGCCTGAAATTCGGTTGTGGTTCTGAAATCCAAGCAAAACTGACTTCTCCTTCACAGAACCTTCTTAATGGTTCATCCTCAGGGGCTGGCTGGATACTCATGGCAGCCAAAAATACCGGGCTCCAGCACTTCAAAGGTCATTCCTAATGCCTGCTCTGAAGGTGGCACTTGAAAAACAGGGGTGTTAGGGCACATGCTAAACAATTCATGCGAGGTTAAGTGTTGTTACTTCAGTTTGTCTTTTTTCCTGCTTCCAATTCAGAGCAGTGTAAATTTGCACATCCAGCTCACAATCCAGAGGGGTTTTCTTTGTATGAACTCCGTGACTATATTCTAGAAGCTTATTTTGTATAATTGTTTATTTTACCACCTATTTGAGTGATAGAAATACTGTATCTGCTGTGAGATATTTAATACTTCCCCACATGAGGAGTGATGACTGGTTTTCATTGCAGAGCTATTGTTTTGGGGCAGTGAGGTGGCAAGCGAGCCTTCTGTAAAGTGCACAGGCCCCATATAAGGGATGTTGTTAAAAAGGGGAGAGATGTTTGTTTAAAAAAACCTACTGCACTATGTAGTAGTATAATAAAACTTGAGGAGCTACTAGCATTGCATAACAGTTTCCCCATTCTAAAGTATGGGTGCAAGGTACTAGTATGATGTTATATTAGCAAATTAAATACAAATGCCCTAATTTTGATCTTAATTTAAGGAGATACTTTGAAGAGTTCAGAGTGAGATGTTTGTGAAAGCGTTACTCCAAAGAGCAGCTTAGGGATAGGTCAGCAGAGAAATCCTGTCCATGTCCAACGGGGGTGGGAGGTCCTGGTGCAAGGTGTTACTCGGAGCACAAGAAGATACAATCTCCGTCTTGAGGTGTTAACATCTTAATTTCTGTATCCAGTGAAACAATTGATAATCCATGGGATTATTTTAAATCTAAATGTCTCCTGCAGCATGGAAGAAAGGACTGCATGTAAACAACATGAAGTGTTTCATATACACAGATTAGAAGTGCTTTACACTATTGCACAGGGGTAGAAGGGTGTCAGCAGGTTCTCTGTATGACTGGGTATCGTGTCTGCAACACTGGTGATAATCCATATCACTGGGCCTTATTACAAAGCTTCGAATGGAAAGTTTCCTCAAGTTTTCTAAACTTTATCAGATTCCAGGGCTGTCTTGCCATGATTGAAGAGCTTGTTAGCAGCGAAGGTAAAAGCTGTTCAGCAGCATCACAGCATGTCTGCGGGAGCTCAGGCAAGAGTATTGCATCAGCTGAAACAGGAATTACTGAAAAGACAGAGGGCAACTTCAAGTTTGATTAATGAGGTAGGGTATATCTTGCAGTTGTATCCAGGCTCATTTATGTCCAAGACTACTTGATCAGCTTATTTACAGGAACTTGATATGCAGAAGAATACCATGCCATAGACTTGCTCTGCTACTTTTTCTTTTGTGAATTTACTTCAAGCTCTCTAACATTTGAACAACAAATTCTTAAAACCCAAACTATGCTAAACCACCAGTATACAATGCACACAACACAAGTGTTACAGTTTCAACATAATTCCTCTTTAACTACTGAAGATGGGGATGTTCTGTTTGCTTCCTCCCAAGCAGGGCATGTTTAGGCTCTCATTATAAGCTGTTGTTGGGGATGTTGGTCTGTCAGTTGAATTTCAATGTTCAGACCAACAAAACAACGATGTGGAAAATAAGGTATCGACAAAATGAAACTCTGTGTGTTGTGCAGTCTGAAGCAGAGAGAACTGAGCTGGTCTTAGTGGGTGCTTTGTATCCCATGTGAACCACTTATGTCAATTTAGTGCTTTTGTGGCCTCACAGCTTTCTGCAATGCTAGATAATTTAGAGTGGTGATGAATTTTGTCCTTGGATATAGGAGTACAATTGACATCAGAATCAATCAACTTCAAGGGTATTCTTGAAGTTTTAATATTACTTGTGATTTGAAATAATACTTTTTGGGAGATTTACACTGGTTAATAAAAAACATGCTTCTGTTGAGAATGGGGCAAAACATGAGGAATTATTCTGTACTTATTTCCTAACCTGGAAATCTTGTGAGAGGAATTATTCTGTACTTATTTCCTAACCTGGAAATCTTGTGAGAGAGTATCAAAGAAGAATTTTGTTTTGATAATGATTTCATAACTACATATCAGTTTTTGAACCAACTCCTCAAGTGTTCCTGTTGAATAACTTTCTATCTTCTTAGGATCGCTATCCAATGCTTAATTACATTGAACAGAATATCCAGGAGACTTTGCTAGACAGCACCAGCTGGCTTGAGATGAATAGATTTGCACCGGGTAGGAATTAGATGAGAGCTGAACAATACCTGTCAAGTTTGTGTCACATACAAATTTGAAAGAAACACAAAATACAATAATTCATGAAAATATTGAATGTAACAAGACCTCTATGACTTCTTGAAATGAATTTCCTTTTTTACCAATAATAATCTGAATCTTTTCTTTCAACCATTTCTGACCTGAAATTAGTGCACCTTCATCTAGACTGTATCCCTGTCGTTTGTTCATTGCAGGGACCTGTCCTCTTGTATGCTAGATCAGCTGTTTTGAAAGCAATTATATTGATTTGTCATGAATTGTTCTTGACAAATCTGTTGGCTCTTTGTTATCATCTTGTTTTTTTCAAGGTGCTTACAGACTACTTGATTTATTGCTTGCTTACTAATTTGTCGCCATCGCTTTTCAAATATTGATGTTAGGCTGACTGAACTGTGATTACCTGAAGTACTTTATTTGCCCTTCCCCACTGTTAGGGGACCTTACTCCATCCTTGGATGGACTATGCATGAAAATGATTTTAGGTTCCTAAATCCTAGTGAGGCAACTGAAACGTAAAGTAGGCACCTACGTGTCTTTTCTGAGTCTGTGCCTGGTCCCTGGTGTATGAATGTGTGGAATAGAATGATTTCAGGAGAACTTGTACTCCCAGCAGAGACAAGGAAAATGCAGAGGAATGCAGTTAGCTGGACCCTCTTCAGGGATACACCTGGGTCCCTCTTGTAGTTGGTCAGAAACGTGCACTTCTGGACAAAATAGTGTTGTTTTGATTGTGGTGCACAACTTTTTGCAGACATAAAACCTGAACAAGTGTTCCAGCTTTGTTGCTCAGGTGTGTTGGAAGTCTGGCTGCAGCTCAAGTCCCTTGTTTTGTTTATGTAACTTCCTGCAACCTCTCAGCTTTATTTTGCTGCTATAATCATAGCATCAAAACTTTTCCCTTTATTTCTAAGCTGCAAGACATTACCACCTGCTGTGAATGCTATATCTGACATAGACAACAGTAGGGCAAATTAATTTATGCATTTCTTGATTTGTATGTAAATTTACACTGAAATAGATTTTCTGATTCTGCAGCTTCCATATATTTTTTGAGTGAGTTGTCTTGTCTCATGCAACTTTTAAGACTTGTTTTAAATCACATAACAAAAGTAAAAACCTATATAAAGAAATAATTTGTGACATTGACTACTTTTTAGTATGGTGTAGGACTCCAGTTAAATTTAGTTGATAAGCTGGATACAAGGGAAGTGAGTGCAATAGATCAAATCTTAGCTGAATTTTGTAAAAGGATTAATATTGGCCTGCCTAGGAAGTTATTTGTTCACCTGGAGAAAAATGAGACTTAGAAAAATTATAATGTGAATAAGGAGGTGATTGAGAGGGACATGACAAGAATCTTGGGAGGGAGAGTACTAAATGGGAGGAAGATTAATAGCAGAGTTTTCCCAGGCTGGTTTGGAAACAAGGGTAATATTTTTATGGATGACTTCTGCCTCGAAAGGAGGAGTGCATTGATGAGATATGCTGATGTGTCTAAGCTGGGAGACATCATCGCTACAAAGGAGAATCTGAATGTCAGGTAGGAAGAAATGGATAGCTTCTGGGATCAGAATAAAGGAAAAATGATGAAATACAATAGTGTGGGTTTCAAGACTCTGTGTAACAGGGTTATTTTTCTTCTCTTGTGAACTAGGACTCCACAGCTAGAAATGGTAGAGGAAGATAAATTCAGTTACTGATCAGAAGTATGCTGCAGCTGTCAAAAAGCAAATGGAAGCCTGGATTGTCTCAGGTGAAATATTCCCAACAGAGTGATTAAAAAGCTGTTTACCCAAATTGACTCCTTATTTTCAAAAAGGATAGAGATGTACTGGAGCTTGAGAAGAGAAGAACTACCAGAACAATATGGGAGAGGAGATCTCATAAGACTTATAAGTTTTATTTGTCGAAACTAAGAAAACAAAAACTACTAAAGACAGACAGTAGGTTTCAGCTTTTGTTTATTTAATAATTTAATATTTGTAATGGTTGGGAAATAGCCAGTTCTGAAGAATTGGCTTCTGATCCCTTCCCTCACCTTGACCAGGCAGCGTTCAGAGTCTGAAGAAACTGCTAGGTGGCTCCAGAGATACAACTGCTGGTGTTAGCTCTTGGAGTTAATGGGTTCCAGTTGCAAATCTTAATTTGAAGGGTTTATAAACTGCTTAACTCCTGGGGACTGCATGCAAAAGTGAAGGCCACAAGATGGTGCTGACGCTCCTTACCATGCTTGAAAGGTTTACCGTAGAAGCAGAGCCACCTGCCATGGCCTGAGTGTAACCAGACAAAATTTTCTGCAGAGCATTGTGCGTTATCAACCCACAAACAAGTAATGAAGTCAGTAGGTCTGCAGTTTGTAATTGTAAATTGATTTTTGTTAAGGATTCCTAATACGTGCACTGTATGTTGGAGGGAAAGAGAGAGTTGAAGACAAAGAAGGGTACTGGAAAGGTCATGATTACTTCTGAGATTGTACCCTCTTTTTGTGTGGCTTTCAGCTACAGAGGGATAGATGAAATTACAAAATTGAGAAGTAGAAAGAAAACACATCTGTGTTATCTCTGATTAGAATTGTCACTTGAAATTCTGTGGTCTTTAACTGCTAAGAGCAAAATCTGCTGTTCCTACAGCGATGCTGACTGCTTGTGCTTCTCTGCCTATTTTCTTTTTCTGCTTGCATCAAGACAGGACTCATTTTGAGAGGTTTGTTTGGTAGTCTCTGAGCGGTGTCTTAAAAGGGAGTGGAATAGAGATAAGTTTCAACAGTTTGTGACCATCTAATGAGAGCTCCTAGTGAGGTTTATAAAGAGCAAAAATATTGTTTGCAAAAATGTTACTTGGGAACTCTGACGTCAACTGAACCCAAGAAATGAGGCAGCCTGGTTGGCAACTGCACAGTGTTATCTTAGTGCCCAGATGGCCAGCAGCCTTCATTCCTGTCCTGTCTGCCAACATGGGCATCCTGTCTCTGTTAACTGTCACAGCTGTGAAGAGCAGAGGTTTATTTTTCTCAATTCTTCTATTCAGCCACAGGCAGAATCCCCAAGTTTTATGAATGGTAACTGCTAACTACTTTTATCAAAATTAGGGGGAGTGCAATTTGCTACAGAATGCCTTTCCTGCAGTGCTGTGTCATCTTTTGCTACTGAAATGCAGTATGTGCATTTTTCCCTTGACTAAAATGAATCTAAATATGTTTAAGTCTAAACCTGATACGTCTAAAAAGCATACTGCATTCAATAAGTGTGATGAAATAGGATCTTAGAAAGAACATTAAGTATTTTACTAGCATTAGTGACCTTGCTGACTCTTGGGACTGAGAGTGCCATTAAGTCCATACTTCCAAATATCTAAGTAGGTGTACTTAACCAATTTTGAGGCTCTGACTACCAATAGGATTGCTTTTATGATACAAAGATAAAAATTGTGAAACTTTTGTAGCCTTCTGACCTTACCCTCAGATCAAGCCTAGAAACTGCTGAGCTTCCTGGTTCTGATCCAGCAAAGCAATTAAGTGTATACCTAATTTTGAAGAGTTGTACTAGTGAAATCAATTTATCCGATTTTTCTAATGGGTGTTACCATTTACCAATGAGAAACCAAAATTTGTCTAAGTACAATGAGCTGTTAGTAACCATTGTCACATGTATTTCAAAATATTAGCTAGCACTGATCACACTGTTACTTGAAGATATTTAACACTGGCAAAGCTAGCACATGCCTCTTGTAGTGCTGTATCAGAGTGCTTCAGTCTTGTCTTAAGAGACCACCTTTACAGCCTGACAATGTGCATTTACTCTCAAGCCTTCTCTTTCTGCTAATGTCTCTTTTGAAATGACCTACAAGGCCTGGCGTTTCTTTTTACCTAGAATGTGGATATTTGCCCTTTGTGCTGATCAGAGGTGGGCACATAATTGAACAAATCTAAACTGGAATCTGATGCCGTTGCCGTTTTGCTCACTGTTGGTACTTTATGTGAACTTAAACTCCTCAGGGTCTGTGACATAGTCCCCTTCTCAAATTGCTACTTTGCTAACACAGACTTGGATTTATAAGTCTTCATTCTTTTTGATTGCTTTATTCTTCTCAGTTGCTTTATTCTCTCTGAATACACTTGTGCAATTTTAATTGCCCACAGTTGGTGCAAGGAGGATTGACGTGAATGTCAGATTTCATGGAGGCCCCTTTTCTCTGGGCAACGTTCTGGGGTTGTATTGCCAGTCAGTTAATACAGAAAAAGGTTAGGGTGGGGTTCTGGTAAGCAACAGAACAGCTGCTTTTTACATATGGGTGCATCTCTACCACGCTTTCATCTGCAGCCTTCTAGTGCTAGAGGATATTTAAAACTTGGTGCATGAAGGAAATGTTTAATTAGCTCTTTAATAGGGGTTTAGTAATGCTGTGCAATACAGCAATCTGGTTTGCTCTTCTGTCACAGGCATGCCTTTCTTTGTGAACAGTGTACCTATCTTGCATATTGTGTATAATAGAAGACAAGCATAAAATTATTAATTAATATCTTGTTAACTTTACACAATCAAAATAGGACACTTCCCCACTTTATCTCCAGAGAAATTAAGTATCTGCAAATACAATGTTTTTATTTTGTTTCTCATTAGAGAATATAGCACAGTTAAACCTTGAAATGTTGCATCTGTAATTGCAGATGGAAGAACCTATTGGAAAAAGAAAAGCCTTTTAATAAATCTCCTTCTGATATTAATGCTATAGAATGAACCAGAAAAAAAAAAAAAGCTGGGGGGAGTGCTAATGCTGGAAAACCATTTTTTGAAGAGCTTTTTCAAATTGATGAGGATAATGAAGACTTGGTCTTTTGAAAGAGAAAGGATATGTGTTAGTTTCAGATGTCAACTGGAAGCGTTCATGTATAGCACTGCAGTAAAAGGCTGAGAGAGTGCAAGAGCCATATAATTAAAATGGAATGAATTATGCACAGTAGTGCCAATAAATCCCTTATTTATTTTCTTCCTCTCTCTTTAAAGCTTGGTTTGAGATAACCTTTGTTTCCCATCACTCTCTCCATTAAAAGAAGGATAATCAATCTCCAGACAAAAACGTGGAGATACCAATTAGGTTAATGCAATGCTGTCTCCTCTGCTCTACTGTATGTCCTTCTCTTTGCTCAGTTTTCCCTGCATTTTTGTAGTTCTTCTGTAGTCATTCCCCTAATGTTCACTGTGTACTTCTGAAAAATCTCCTCCTATTTTCCTTCTTTTTCTGCCCAGGTCAGTTTTCTGTGTGCACGCTGCGAATTTGTCCTCCCTGTTCTACCTATTATTTTGCTTTCTTCATTTATACAGTTTCCTGTAAAGAGGCACTTCCAGCTATGCATTTCTGATTGCCCTCAGCCTGTTTCTGCTCTGTTTTGATGAGAACCAGAGGAAGCTCCATGTAGCTTTTCCTCGCATGCTGGCTGCTTGAAGAGAAGTGGTTTCCCACCTCCTGGCTCCCAGGCAAGATTCTTTGCTTAGCCTGTGGCTTCTGGGAGCTGAAAGGTTAACACCAAGACCATCCAGGAGAGCAAAACCATGGTGTTATCTGCAGCTCTCACTTGGTCAGGAAGGATTGTTCATTGGGCCCCTGGAGTGGCAGATGACTGGAATGGCTGGGGAACACCATGATCCAGCTTGTGAGCTTCTGCTCATATAACAAGTTAGCAGGGGGATTACTTGGCACTTGCTGATCTAGCATCCAGTAGATTATCTGCTGCTTTGTGCTTGTGTCAGGTTTTAACATTTCCATGGTGTTTATGTCTAAGCAATGTCTTTTGGATGAGAAGACCAAAAAGCATTTATTGTGGGGCTCAAAAAAAAACCCCAACCCTCAGAGTTCCTACGTCTACTGACATGCTTGTAGTTGAATCTTAATTACCAGAGTGCAGGAGCCACCTTACTTTGT
This sequence comes from Hypotaenidia okinawae, assembly GCA_027925045.1. NCBI lineage: Eukaryota > Metazoa > Chordata > Aves > Gruiformes > Rallidae > Hypotaenidia > Hypotaenidia okinawae. Next base: position 62,336,443 of record BSDF01000001.1, on the reverse strand, counting down.
GTTTAAGTTCCAGACTTTGTTTAAACTGTTGGAATCAATGCAAAGACCCACTCGTGCTTCAGTGTAACGTAACCTAACCTAGGATGAAGACAACTGTTGTTCAGATACAGGGTAACTTGTTTACACATATTTTAGAACCAGCCCCTGCTGCTTCCTGTCAGTCCATGCATTATGGTATTACTGGGTTTATAAGACAAGCTCTAGTTTGCTGTAGCACAACTACTCACTCTCTGCTGTTGATGGTTCTGTTTGTCTGCTGCTTTCCTATGCCCTTGTTTCCCTTCTATCTGGGCAATAAAGCTGTGTGCGCCTGTAACAGGCACCTACTCCCTGCTGTCTGCTTAGAAAAAAGACATTAAAATGCACCTATCTGATACTCCCCTGGGGTTACAGAAGTAATTGCTGCTTTGCAAAGGGCAAGTCTGCAAAGCCCAGTCAGCTTTTGCACATCAGGACTAAAAAATGCAAGCACACCTAATGCACAAATACCTATATCTTATTTCCTTTAAATACTTCCCCTGGGTTGTTCTCTCTCCTTTGCCAAAAATAGTGTCATTCACATCCTTGAAAACACTTCAGTTATTGGAGATTAAGTTTGCGGGGGAAGGGAGAGCATCAGTGCAGCTTCATATGTAAAGATAAGAAAATGCTGCACCTAAAGTATGTTGAAATCAGACTTTTATTATTTTATTTTTCCCCCCTCAGGCAGATATTACACTATGCCATTCTGTGGATGGTAGGTGAGGGAGGAAAAAACAGAAAGGTGGAGCCATTATCCAACTATTCTGCAAGGTCACAAGGGCAGTGATTGCTAGAGTCACAGCAGAAATCAGACCCCGCTAGGTGATCCTTCAGGACAGCAGATTAAACAAATATCACTTGTGTAATTCGGAGAGCTGATAGTTTAGAATCTGTATTAGTAAACCTCCTCAGCCACACTGGAGTAAAAGACATCCTTGCCATAATTTTTGAACAAGCATTTAAGCTGTAACAGCAAAAAATTTTGGCTATATGTTTCACCGGGTTGAGTTATATAATGAATCTTGAACCACTAGAGGGTGAGGATGAAATTAAATGAGTCACTGTTAAAAATAGGATGTGGTTCTGAATTAGCTGTTGTTTGTGCAGGGCAGCCGAATGGAGGATTCAGTGTACTGTGAGGAATAGGCTCTGTCTATACTATATGAATGTTGAAGTCTACATAAACTCCTAGTCATTAGGGGTTAATGGTGGTTTTAGTTGTAAAAATGGCTTGAAAACCAAAATAATATGGGAATTGTGTCTATTGTTGCAACTGGTATTTGAGGGACAAGAAAAACATCTGACTGGCCCAGTGATAGATATTTGTTCCTATGCAAGGGGATGAACAACAGCACTGTTTAATCTGTCTTTATATTGAATATCATGAGTGGCGAGTGGGAATTTGATTGTATAAGCCAAGTGGGAATAACCTGCTTTGTTGGTGAGTATATATAGGAAACCATGAGCTCAATGCAGTTTTAAGATATAGCTGTTTAGAATGGGTTTCTCTCACAGCCAGGAGGATGCAATCATTCAGTTTATAGGGTGAGGGAAGAAGTGATCACTTTTAATGGGTGTTTAAGACGGCAGGAAAAGCATCCTGGCTTGTATCAAAAATAGTGTGACCAGTAGGTCTAGGGAGGAGGTTGTGACACACTACTTGGCATTGGCGAAGCTACACCTCGAATGCTGTGTCCAGTTCTGGGGTCCTCACCATAAGAAGGACACTGAGGTCCCTGAGCAAGTCCAGAGAAGGGCAACCAGGCTGGTGAAGGGGCTGGAAGGCAAATCATATGAGGAGTGACTGAGGGAGCTGGGGATGTTTAGCCTGGAGAAGAGGAGGCTGAGGGGAGACCTTGTCATGCCCTACAATTACCTGAAAGGAGGTTGTAGAGGGGTGGGCGATGGTCTCTTCAGCCAGGTGACAGGAGATAGGACAAAGGGAAATGGCACTAAGCTGCATCAGGGCAGGTTCAGATTAGATGTTAGGAAAAAAAATTTAATTGAAGGAGTTGTCAAAGCCTGGAGCAGGCTGCCCAGGGAGGTGGTTGAGTCACCTTCTCTGGATGTGTTTAAAAAGGGTAGATGAGGTACTTGGGGATATGGTTTAGCATAGGACAGGTATGGTTGGACTCAGTGATCTTAAAGGTTGTTTCCAACCTTGTGATTCTGTGATAAATTATGACTAAAAATGTGGGCTTAGGAAGCTTTTGGTCTGATTCAGCACACTAAAGTTTAGGTTATGTTCCTACACAATTTAAAGATGGAGTACGATAAGCTTGAGCAGTGGTTCATCTGCTGTCATCAGATGCCTTTAAATAATTATTTGATGAACATTTTCATCAAAGTAGAGTAGCTGTTAGTAACTTTCTTGAATGGGTGAATTTTCATAATTGGCTCACATTGCTCTAGATAAAATATACCATATATTTTGGTGCTGTGTGGGCACCTAAGTCCTCCACTTGGTTTAGATATTGGTGGAACCTCCCCCTTATGTTTCTCTGAGCTTATTTTGCATCCTAGTTGGGGGACAGGTGGCACTAAAAAGCAAGGTCTTTAAAAAACAAAACATAAAAACTCCACAGCAGAAAATGTACTGGTCACCGTGGAAACCAGGCTTTTGATGACGAGGCTGTATGTATCATAATACTTTACAGAGAGATCCAATTGCAGTAAAGATCCACGTTATTTTCTCACATGCTTACATTTACTCTTCTGCTCTGTAGTTTACTTCTTAGATTACAGAAAGGAGGAAACAGCAAAATATGGAGATTTACCTTTTAAAGTACAGGAAAATACTTATTTCAGCCAAATAGTAACCCATTTTGCTGAAATTAGGAATTTATTTGAGGCTCAAGCATTCAAATGGGAGCTATAGCACAGGAATTCAGTGCTTAACCACTCTTTAGACATGCATTAAGCTTAAAGGCCAAATACTTCAAAGAATTTAGGAGAAATCCTGTCAATAAAGCAGTGGCTAAAACTGGCCATTTGTAGAAATAATACCTCTGCATTTGTAAACATCCAGATTTGCAGCACAGAGACTCATGATCTCAGTGAAGTTTATTCATGCACATCGGCACACTCCGGGCTCTGAGTCCAGAAACACTTTGCATAACTTAACATGCTGCGAAGCTCTGGGTAGTTAGAAGTTGTGGGGTTTTTGAGGGTTTTTTTAAATATCATCATAACTCTGTCAAGTTTTTTTCTGACCCCAGGTATGATTCAGTCAGTAAGTATTTGAAAGCTGAACCACAGAACCATCAATGGGTGCATAAAAATCTGAGAATTGAGTGATATTAGCTTCAGTGAAACAGATTCTGAAACACTACAGTGATACTGGTTTCGGATCATGATCCCACTGTTCAGTCTTATTTACAAAAACTTACTAACTGAATGTTAAAGTAGTGGTAAATCCAACTCTGGAAAAATGTAAATGCGAGTTTTAATGCACATAAACTTGACTAGTAATATACATGTGTTTTCATTAAGATTTTATTATTATACATTATTATCAATTATTTACTGTTGTTTATTAATTTTTATATCAGTATAATTTTACTACAAAACTTTTTAGTACAGTATTTCCTGATCAGGTGATAATATCACTGATAAGAATTGTATCTGACAATGACCTCATCGTCTTTCACTACTTCCCGTGTACATTCATTGTCTTGTCTCCCTCCAGCTGTGGAAAGTACTGTAGGATTTTGCCACACTATTCTTTTGAAGTTGACAGGGTCTACTGAGGTTCTGTAGAGTGAGTTGCCCCCTGCAACCTCTAGCTGAAAAGTAATCGAACATGTTTTCAGACAAAATCCTTTTTTTAGTGGAAGACTCTAGCACCTTGTTTGTAATTCCTTAAAATATCTATAGAGTTTCAGGCATATACTGAGAAGGGTTTGGCTCAGAGGAAAAAAGAATGTGCTTTTTTAAAATGTCTTTGTTTTCAGGCATACTGTTTAAAATTCTCTTTGGCAGCTGGGGAAATATGAAATAAAGTTGAAAGACTTAGTGTTAGGAACAAAATACATCTGTTGTTTTACACTGATTTAGGCTTCTGAATCAACTTAGACGCATTACACTTCAAGCATACCAGTTGTCTAGAAATTGCTTGCATGCATGATTATCTGCAGATTTTGATATTTCATTTTAAAATGTTTATAGCTGTTTCAACAACTGAGATAAACATTTCTTTGACCCTGCAGATTTTGTGCATGACTGTCTCTAAAAAAAAAAACCCACCAAAGCTTCCAGCTCTGTATGCAATAGTGATCTTTACAGAAGTATTTGTTCTATTGCATTTAAGATACTTCTTTTTCTATTCAATTCCTCCTTTTCTTTCAGACTGCTCCTTCCTTGTACAAAGTACAGATACTCTTGCTCTCTACAGTGCATTTGCTTAATAAATTTAGAAATTTCTATAATGGTGACAAATGTATTAATTTAACAAGCTGGGCTAATTTTCTATATTAATATGCCTTTATGCAGAGCACTTTTGGGAAGAGTAAATAGCTAATCAGAGTAAATGTGTTAGTGAACCAGTCTGAAAAGAATATCTGATTATTCGTGCTTACATTATTTAAAGCTATTAGAATAGGGTGTTTTCTTTTCTAACCAAATGTAAACATATCTGAGGTCTAGACCTTAATGTTCTGCCTTCTGAAGAGGCCCTTAATTTTCTTAAAGAAGCCAATTAATCATACACATATGAGAGCAATCTTTTTACCTCTGTGGTGCTTTTGTGTGCTGTAGGATTAATGTTAATATGTTTTGATCAATTAGGTCTTGAATGCTCAATATTTTTACCTCTCCAGTGTGGGAATTTGCTTCTCTGTGCACATGACCTCCAATTTTCAAGGGAAACTTGTCAGGAGGAGACTTCTAGGAGTACTAAAACTGTTTTGGCAGCTAAAGTAATGAAAGAATTTGGGCTGCACTGAAATAGAAACAAAGTCCTTTACTGATGCTACAACTTTTTATCAAGAGGTTGGACTTAACGGTCTCAAAATGCATTTATTCTTAAGGAACTTTGACGTTTCGTAATGTTGAGTACCTGCAGAAACACGAGTATTTAAAAATCTGATAATTAATTTCTACTTTCAGACCTTAGAAGGGTTTTCTTTTCACTTTATTCTATAACAACTTGCACCTGTGACTGTGCTTGACTCTGCTGAGGAGTTTCATCTGTGCAAGAAAAACTTCTCTAAATTATGATTCAGTGGGACTCCTGGAAGGCTCCTTTGCATACCTGATGTGTCCTTACATTTTTATTCTGCAGTGTGGCTCATTCCTATGGAGGGCTGAAAGCAAACCCAAAATGTAAAGTTATATAAGGTGAGTGTATGACACATCTTCCTGATGGCCTGTTATTTATAAAAAAGAGGGATGGCCCTGAGGGCACTGCAACCAACCTGAAAAGCTACTTAAACTTGGGGAAATATAGTAGTGAGCATAATGGCACTATGTGATTGGAGGGGCTGCAGGGGCAGGAGGGGGTCTCACGCCTGTGCCTTCACATTCTAGAGTCTGGGGGTGAAGCTTGGAAAATGGTAGTCTTCATTGTTGAAGAGGAACGTGAAGCCATGAGTGGCTTTGCCTTGGCAACAGACTGGCAGGAAGCTGTGAAGAATGCAGTATGAGAGCTGGAAGGCTCCGCTTGAGAAGGAGGCAAGCGGTTTGGTGCAGGAGTCCCAGGGCTCACCTCTGAGGGGAGCATCGGCCCCATTTTCTCCCCCATACAGCAAAAATAAAGGTGCTTCAGGAGTTTCAAGTGACAGCTCAGGGAAGGATCCATTATCTTATAAAGCAGGGTTTGGTTCTTCTGCCACTTTGTCAGTAGGAACAAGGCTTTGGCTCTGACAGAATAAATTTGTACTGCTTTCACCTTTTCAATATTGTTATTAAAAATGAATCCTGATGAAGCTGCCAAACTTAATGTACATTACTCCTCCAATTACAGCGAGTATGTATAGGCAGCCATTTGGGAGGTGTAAGAGGAGGCGACACACCACCTGCCAAAGCTGCAAGGTCAGATTTAAGGACTGGTATCATGAGAGGCCAAGTTACAGGAAGAAACATTCCTCTTTCGTGTAGATAGATTAGTGTGTCCTCAAAGCGGAGGTGGTGGAAAAACAGCTTGATCCTTCTTAGGCTGCCTCGTATTGTGCTTGAGAAACGGTGGTGTAGTAGCTGAAAGGGCTTTACTTCCAAGCCAGGCTGTTGAGAGCCTTTGATTTTTTGCACTGAGGAGACATCTGTTCTGTCCTGGCACTTGCAGTACAGACTTTTCAGTGGATTTTGTGGTTTGTCGCCCTTTTCGCCCTGAGCAATTGCTGCAGCCTGAGCAGAGGCAGTGCTTTGTGAGTAGGCCTGTGCCCTAGCTTTGTAGCAATGAAGCTGTAGGTAGATCCACAACAATGTGCTTCAGGTTACTTCCACCTCTGGCTAGACAGAGATGGCAAAAATATCCCATTCACAGTGAGCATAAAAAAGGGGCAGCTCAGCAAAACCATGGCCGTGGCCTGCATCTGTCCCCAGGGGCATGATCATGCATACAGACCTAGGGTTGTGCTGGTCTGTACTTTCTTCTGTGCTTAATGTTTGCATTCAGGTTATTGAATAAACACCGTGCAACTGAGGAGCTGGGGGGACCAGGGAAACCCTAGTCACAAGGCCTCTCCTTGGGGGCAGCCTTAGCTTGGGCTGGGACATGAGCCTGTGGATGAAGTCAGGTCTCGGGCCTACCCTTGGCCCCCCATAAGGCCTGTGGTGGTGGTCTCCTGGTCACCTTCCTCACTAACCTGACGTGATGCAGGAAGGTGGGCTTGTAATTGCTTTGGTCAGATTTAGGCTGGGGTCAGAAAACAGAAGTGTTCAATCTAGTCAGGAATTTATCACCTGGAGTAGCATCTCTGAAGCAAAAAAAAAAAAAAAAAGAGAAAAGATAAATTGGAAGATACTGGGGAGCAAAATCCAGTATCTCACTTTCTTCCACCCCCTCTGTAGCAGCAGCTATCAGGACAGCATGACCCCACGTCACCTTGGGGATACATGAAAGCATGAACATAAGCTGCTTGTCTGTGTTCAATTGTACACTGAGTCCGACTACTTGTAAACTTAGAAATGGTTTTTTTTTTTTGAGTTTGTGGCTATGAGACTAACTATTCTGCTGCTTTCTGAAAATCTCACAAAATCTCCCTTTTCAGGCCCCAGACAACAAACTGACTGAAATTCAAAGGAGGAAAGTAAAAGGGGAAAAAAACCCCTGTTTTTTAGAGAGTTGATATTAATAATTTGATTTGTTTTCTGCATATCAGATTATTTTAGCGAATTGATCAGCATTTCATTTGTGTTTTTCTATGTGTGGGTGGGAAAAAAAGCTTTTTTTCTGGCTTATTACTTCTTGCTGTACAGCTACTTATGGTGATAATACTTTCTTAAGCCCCTTACTTTCTGATAGTCTCTTACTGTGGAAATGGACATTAATCTGAATAGCAAACCAATTAATTCCACCAGGGCTACACTAGCACTTCAAATCCACAACTATTAAGTATAAAAATGAGGAAAAAAATAGCAACCTGATCAAAATGTTGCTGTGTATTTGTGGGTTTAGTAAGCGTGGAGCATATCAAAAGGTTGGTCTGGGGAATCTATTTGTTTTAACGAGCCTTTCTCAGGCTAAGATAGCAGAAGAGAATCAGAGCACGTCTAGATACAAAACTACTCCCTGCTTTCAGGACTCTCTTCAAATGGTGTTTTACTTCAGATAAAAATAGTATCTAAGCTGAAAAACAATAAGTGCAATGGCAACTAATACTTCGAAGTGTGCACTGGTCATTTATTGGCCTTTGGTGGTGTTGGCGAAGCTGAGGGTGGATCATGAGAGCTAAAAAAGTATTTTCTGTTTGTTTTCTCTTTCTTGCCTCTCTTGCCCAGTTATCTACTCTACTTTGCACAGGACATTCCCCCCACAGTGTGCACATGGGAAGCTGCAGGTGGAGCCTTGCGATGTACGGTTAGTAGTGCCTGCTGGACACTGCTGCTAGCATGCTGCTTTAGCAGCAGAGTAATCAACACCTAAGTCAGGAAGCTTTCTACCCAGTCTTAGTTTCATGCAACAGCAGCAGTTACCAGATCTTTAAGTAACACAGCAGCTTTTCCCACCAAGGATTCATGCTCCTTGAATCTTCTTTCTTTGCCTATGATTTATTGGTGTCTCAGGCAACTTGTTTAAGACCTAAAGCAACATAAATTCCAGATCCTGATATCAATTCTTTGTAGTCAGCTACAGAGGCAGGTGTGTTGGGCTAAGTCTGGATTTTCTTCCTGACTCTTCCTGTTGAACTGTGTAGGACTTGGTACTCTTACTGTCTTCCGGGGACGGTGCATTAACGTGTAGCACTCCTCCATGTTACCAGAAAGTAGTCCTGTGTGTTTAGGCAGCAGCTCTATGATTAGGCACATTTGTCTGCTTGGTGCCCTGAGGTTATTAATATCCCACCAGGCTCCCAGGGTAGGCGCTTAAGGTGGGTGGGTGGGCAGAGCACAGGGATGGATATCAGCAAATACACATGAAATACTGAGTTTATCCCAAACAATTACTCATATTATTACATTCTGTCCATTTTATTATGTCTTAAGTGCCATGTTATACCATTTATTTTTTGGTGAGGAGCCAGTCTTCCTGAGATCTTTTCCAAGCATCTTTTAAAAAGGGACGTGAGCTGCTATTAAAAGGTTGTTCTGAAATAGTGATTTCAGTGGCTGGCAGTATTTATCAATGTGGCCTGGAGTGATGCGCTTGCAAGTATAGCTTCAACCATATCAACTACTTCAGGATTTCTCTTTTCATTTCCTCTTGCTTTTAGTATTAAGGAGATCCAGCTGGATTATTAACTGTGACACTTCTAGAATTTCTTTTTCCTACATTACAAATCCATTAAAAGTAAGAAAACTAGAATAAATTGTGAGTCTTTGTGGTTAATTTATGTTTGCTGTATTCCTAACATTTCAAAGGTTGAATGTCTGAAAACGGAGGCAGCTTAAATGGTCTGTGCTTCTGAATGAGCTGAACTAATGGAACAACTAAATAGGTAGCAAGTTAATTTAAAAAAGAGCTTCTCCATCTGGGAGAACACTTAAAAAACAATCCTATTGCTATTTCTAAGATGCACTTGAAATATTTCTGTAGAAGAAAAACTCCTTTAAACTTTAAAGGACTAGGTCATGGGGAACTCATCCCAGATTTGGTAGGCACGGTGGATTTAAAAGGCCATCGTTAGACAGGGTCACTTTCCAGCATTTGATCAGCCGATTGTTGTAATTTCTTAGCATGGGGTCTATTATGGGGACCCTTGCTGGGAGGAAGAACCCAGGATAAATGCCAATACCAGCTGAAGATATTCAGGCTCTTCAATTATGATATTTGTTTGTGTTCATCAGTGGTTACAATTGTGGTTATCATTATCATTTTTGCTTACTGTTTTGTTTGAGATGTTTCTTTGGTGGTTGTTTAGGTTTATGTTGTTTAGGAGTTTGTGTGGTGGTTTCTGTTGGGTGTGGTTTTGGGTTTGGTGAGATTTTTAGAGTTGTAATAATTCAGCTGTAATTTAGGTTAGAAGGCATCTTGAAACCATCTTGCCAGGCCTTGAAACAAGGACAGCTTATTTTGAGGCATTCAAATTAGATTCATATCCTAAAGTAAAGGAATGGTAAACTCTGTCTCTTCAGAGAGATCGTGCATTCTTAGTTAAAGAATTTGAAGTAAAATATATTATCTAAACCTCTTAAGTCAGCAGTGAAAGTGCTGAGTCTTTACATACCCAGCAACACTCTTGAATGTTGTGCAGTCTCAAATGCTTGTTGTATGTGTATACATAGGTCTCATAACTGATAATGTTTTTGTTTGCTTCATCATGTTGGGGTCTCCGAGCCAAATGAACTGGCCCTCTAAATCTCAGTGTCCTGTTCTCCCATACACCTGTACTATGTTCTTAGGGGTTTTTTTGGTCAGGTTTGGTTGGGGTTTATTTTTTTGGCAACTCTTCTCACAATTTATTTTGCAAATTGTATGAGAAGTAGGGCTGGAATGCAGCTATGAAACTGCTGGTTCACTGGGCTCAGTTTATCATGTGATGCTCTGCTGGGGCCATTCTGATCTATCTACCCGTGCTCGTTTCTTCCTCTGCTTCAGCATTAACTTGAGTTCATTTTTCTGTTTTCATAAAGATAAATGATTAGTATATTCTCAGCTCCAATTTGACTAATGGTCTGACACAGCTCTAAGTCATCTGCTTTAACAGTGGACTGCAAGGCCCTCATGAGTGTCTAGGGGCCTGTCTGTTCCTGGCATCTGGCTCTGTGCTTTCTAGGTAACATCTTTCTCCTTATTCCTCTCAGGAGCTCAGCATGCTTTGTTAAAGGTTTGTTGTGCTCATCCAGTGCAGCACACTGTTACCTCTGACTCTTCACCAACTTTTTGGATCTTGCAGTTTTCTATTACTGGTAATCCAGTGCTTAAAAACTTCTGTAGATAACACCCTTTGTTATAAAGAAGTGTGAGTTTGGGGGTTTTTTTGCCTTGTCTCCATCCTAAATTCCTAACCTGTGGAGAGAAAATGTTGACACAGGCTTTAAAAATGTTTCTTTATTTTTCTATTGGGGGGATGAGAAAGCAGATCCTCTAACTTTTGGCAGTAAAGGATAAGTGGACCTCACTTCACTCCCTTATTGGATAGACTGTCACCTTAGTGCTCTGGTTACCCATTCTAGGAACTAACCTACTTGTTGAGCTTTGATATATAGGTTATGTCCTCTGTGTAGTCTAAATCATTGCTCCCCAGTGTATCATCTTGGAAAGGTTTGTCCTTTTTGTCTTTGTTTCAAATGAACAAGAAACTTTTCTGATTGTGTTGACAGTAAAGTACAAAGATGTGTATTTTTAAGGAAAAGCCTTATTTTTTTTCCTTTATTTTGAGCAGATCTCCTGTTCATCTGCTCTAGGTTTAGTATAGATAGAAGAGTAAATACTTTGTTTAGAAGAGAGGCAATTTTTGTGGGCTATCAGAAGAGTTGTTTTACTATTTGAAGCCTAATTTTATTAGTTAAGGAGAAATGTAGAAATAAAGGGAATATTACTACTAAATTAAAGCAGTCTTACATGAAGCAGTTATGATCTTATATTATGACACTTAAGTCTTGATAAGGTCAGTGGTAACTTACTGATATTTTCTGCAATAAACATTAATATGCAATTATGCACTAGTAGCATAACTGAGTTTAAAAGTTTTAAAAACAGTTAATCATTAAATATTTAGTATTGGTTCCTCACTTTTAAAAAGCACCATTAAATTGAAATGTGAATTGGGTGGCCTGTGTATGTTCTCTGCTTATACATACTAGCTTTGGCTTCAGGCTGCAGTTGTTTTCCTAAGAGCCATCTTGAAGATGCATTAATAAAACCTGTACTTTATGCTTTGACAAATATTACCTGTATATAACTTTCTTTCTTGATTTATAGAAAGTCTGATTCTGAGGTCCTGAGTTAAAGATCAAATATGGTACTTTAGACAGTAGAAATGGTAATGGTGGGCTTGGTTTAGGCTGTGTCCCTCGGCTACCACTGTATTTTTAACTTTACTTCCCTTTGGGAAGGATGTGAGGAGAAATATGCTTGCATTGCTGTAAATGTATTTATGCCTTAATCACAGAACATCAGGAGTTGGAAGGGACCTTGAAGGATCATCTAGTCCAATTCCCCTGCCAGAGCAGGATCACCTAGACTAAATCATGCAGGAACATGTCCAGGCAGGTCTTAATGTTAGAATCTGTGGATTTGTTTTCTTTACAATGTGGCTGCACAAGCCTGTGCCCCTTTCTTCACAATGAAGCAATCTGTAATGATTTCTTTTAAAGAAAATAGCTAGGGAAATTCTATATAAGGGAAAAAAATCTCTGTGAGCAGGTGACTGAAGAATTCTTGTTTGGGTTTTTTGGGAGGGAGGGTGGATTATTGCTGGTGCTTTTTTTTTAATTTTTATGGAATTATTCTAATTAGAGAATTTCTAAGACTTAAAGATGCCATAGTCAGTAGAGTCAGTGGTAGTGATTTCTATCGACAGAATCTTGTCAGTTACTTGTACTGCTTCCCACCTGCATTACATTTGAATTTATGTTGCAGATATGAAAGTCTGTCTAGATGATTACTTATTCTGTTCTCCTCTGGATATTTTTAGTACTTCAGAAATGGTTGCATGGATGACTTTAAAAGTAAAATCTAAGGTAGAAATTATCAGTGGTCATTTCTTTCTCCAAGTCCATCACACTTCTTAGTTTCCTTTCCATCTGTACATATAGTTCAGAACTTCCTTTAAAACAACGCATCAGCAGCAGGAACAAAAGCTTGTGAAACCCCTGCTGTTTTAGAAAACAGAGATTGATAAAGTTTCTTCTTGGATTGATCCTGGTAATTCCTGATCACTGTTAATAGGTTTGAAAAATTAAGTAACTTTATTTTATAATTCTGTATTGTCTATCTGAAACATGTAAGAACGTTATAGTTTTTCCAAGGAAATGACATTCTGAAGAGTGAAGTCTTAGTAAGAAGAATACATTTATTTTATAGCTGTAAGATAAAAATTATAGAAAGTATATATTGACAGTCATGAACATTAATGTGTATTTATTACAGTAGAAAATAGGTAAGGTACCTCTTAGAATCAGGAAAAACATTTTTACAGTATGTTGTGAATTGAATTTTTACTTAAGATGTGTTGGTCTGTTAGTTCTGTTGTGGAAAGAAATAGTAGGATTTTCCATAATAATGTTAAAAACTGAAATGTTCAGTAATTTTTTTACTGTACTTTTGGGGAAAATGATGTCGTAACCTGAAATAATTAATTCCGGTCCTCACTCAATAGTTTCTAATTAGAAACTACAAGTTGAATTATTTTAGAATCAACAGAAAGGTGTAATCTTTTAATGTGTTTTAAAATAACTGTTAAATTCCTACTTGACTTTAAAAAATAAAAATCCTGAAAAAGTGCAAAAGAATCATGTGACAGGCTAATAGACCAGAAAACAACATCTAATCTTACCAAGGGGACAACTAAAGAGAGATTTTGGTCAGTGCTCAATAGATCGATGTAGAGGTTAAAAATCAGATCACTGAAAGTACTTCAATCAAATAGGTAATAAAAATAGAAAAATAAAAAAGTTGAAAAATGTTCAAATAGCAGTACCAGGTACTAATTCTCCTCAGTCATCTTCAGCCAAGATGAGTGAACAGAAGCCTTCCCGCTTTTTGTTGCTGTCATCAAGCTCTTCACCAGGTACCAGAGCTGTAGCTGAACACCTTGGGGAGACTCACAAGCACTCTCACCAAACAGAGAAGGAATGTTTTAAATGTTTCTTACCACCTTGGTTTTACTATTTCATTCTTGTCTGCTTCATTTAGTTCAGAGCATGGTAATTTTCTTCTGCATGCAAGAGTTGATCCCAACAGCATGGAGAAACAAAACACTTGCACCTAAATTAACCATTGAAAACTTAAACACCTGTCCCTGAACACATGTTTTATTCCTTTATACTTAACGATGCTTCTTCCCTCTCCTGTCTGCACTGTTCCCTGTTTGCACATTAACCTGTTGATGTGGGCTGCTGAGCCCACTGGGACCTGCATGCTAGCTGACTCCATTGCCCTTGTGCCTTCCTAAATCCTTCACTCCTTTCCAAACACTTTGGCAGTTCATTTGAGGCTCCTTCAGTACTGAGATTTGAGCTTTATTAAATTCTAGGTATCACTTTTATCTTCCAGCTCAGGAATGTTGATTTGAACTGTTGTCCCATAAATTATTGGAGAGGAATAGAGAGAAAAGCTCTGGACTTCCTAGTCCTGAGTTTGTTTTGCTTTCTCAGCAAAAAGATAGGTAGGCAGGATAAAACAAGCCCCAGTTTTGACTGCCAGCAGGCATTTGGGCTTCTCTCTCAAAAAAAACGTGAATGAGGGTTTTTTCTCTCTTATAGCTGGATGTAGAACAGTTGCTTTCAGTATTTTATTTTTTTCAGGCAGCAATTGTTTTCCTGAAATGGAAGAAAGAATTTTCTTCCTCAGGATATATGTATGTGTTTTCCCCTATTACTCCAAATCCCTGAAATGGTTTCAAAGATAACACTTAAGCAGGTTTCCAGTGTCCCTTGTACATGGTTATGGCCTCACCAACCACAGTTAGAGGCACGTTGAGAGGATCATCTGCAAATGAAGGAAAGTCAGGTTTCCAAAAGAATTTACTACCATTCCCTCAGCTATAATCAAAGCACCACAAAGAAATAAGGATCTTTTGTTCACCAGAAACATAGACCCTGTTATAAATCCATTCTGAACATCCGTCACACTTCTTCCAAATTCTCAAAGGTGGCCTCAATAGGAGCTTAAACCTAAATTACTTGAGTGTTCAATCCTCTGCTCTTAGCAGAAAGCTTGAATTAATTACTCTATTAGCCTTTCTTTGTGTCTTTTGGTTCGTTATAGCTGTCACTAGAGAGCATGAGGATGGAGTCACAACAGTTCTTCCTACTTCCTTGATTTTCTCTCACATCACATGTTTACGTGGGGAACAGACATCACCTCTCACACAATCCCTTCCTTTTTATGAAGTTCAGGTTTCTTTGCTATAAGACTCATTGTGAAATTTTAGCAGCATTGTCCACTAAATTGCTTTTGACCTAGCTTTCTTCTCTGAGAGTTGCTACATGAATGTTTGGGTTTATCATACATCCTTATAGGTAAAAAAGGAACTGAATTAAGTTTTATTTTCAAAGTGATTTGTCTCTTTCTTCTCTATTTATTGCCAAGTTATAGACCTTGACTATGCAACGTGGGGGAAAAAAATTTTGGCTGTGGAATGAATATTAATACTCTTAGGGGTGTGTATGCAGGCAATCTTAGTTCCGCAATGGGTATCTTGAGATGCTTTTTGAAGGTCTTCCATACTCTGTTTCCTGAAGCAGAAACTGTCTACTTCACCAAGTTTGTGGTCTGTCAAATAATATTCTTTCTGCTAGCACTGCAAAGTTTATTGCAGAGTGCTACTGTATTTTCTTCTGCCTCCATTTCTTGTGCTTGCTCCTATATTTGCTATATTCTTTAAATTTTGGTATCCATATGTAGATATTCTGTTCTCCTCTATATATTCTCTATGTGTATTATTTATATATGGTAATTGCTCTGCTTTCTTATATATTCTTTTGATCTGTCCTTTGCCTCTGCCCTGTCTCTCTCTCACCAATTATCTTCTGTTTTTTAAACTAATGTTATTTATGAAAAGGGAGGAATCAATATCATGCATGTTCTGCTGATAGCATGAAACAAGCCTATTAAAACCAAATTGAAATCCAGCAGTCACGAATATTCCAATGTCCTGTCATCTAAGGGGAGAAACTTGGGGTATTTTAAGGCAATTTTGGTTATGGTCACTATGCAATGGCAGCCTGGTTTGTGAAAATCACTGCTGCCTGCTAGTGGAATTTATATGCTCTTGCACTACATTCACACTAAAACATTTCCAAACAGATTAGCTCTATTAAATTGCACTTTAGACTGTAAATCTGTATTCAGGTTGCATAAACCTCTGATACATATTTTATTAAATTTTTTTTTTTGAGTGTTCCCCTAACTGGCTTATCTTGTTACCTGCTATTTTCTACAAGTACTTGATACCATATAATACAGGTACCACTGCTGGGAATACTTTGAGGTTTGTTTTCTCTGCATTTCCCCCTTACACTACTTAGTCTTTTCATCTTCTGAAACGTGAATATCAGGTGGATGATATTCATGCTTACTTTGCAGTATGGCAGAAATCCACAACTGACTGTTTTAAAAACATTTTGAAAAGGGAAGCATCAAACTCTGCCTATTGGCAGAGTGTCTGTTTTAGGTAAAAAACAGTCAGCATGCTGTGCTTAGGTTTGCTCCACTGTGGACTGCATTTTGCAGCAGAACCAGAAGAATTTATCTCCCACAGTCAAATGCAGGCATTTCAATTTTAGAATCAGAAACATTCCCTGGAAGTTACATTGTTTGGCATCTTTAATGTTGACAGCATCACTTTCCTCTGTGGATTGGCTTGATGGGTTAAATACCACAGAAAGGCTTGTCTCCAGATCCTGGTTGTTGTTATTGAAATTTAAGTTGAGTTCTGGGTGTTTTGGGTTTTTTCCCTTCTTTTTTTCTTTTGATGCCCACTAGTATAGATAACCGTACAAACACATAATCCAGTTTTCATCTTGGTAGGCTGGGGAAGAGGGACCTTGGTTGTGTAATTTTTGTAGATCTCCTGCTATCAGGGATTTATGATGTAATGTCAAAACCAGTGCTGCCTCTAACAAGGCAGTTCACAACAGTTGGGCTGTGCTGCGAAATCTCTTTTTAGACTTCCTTCTTTGCCAAAAAGAAACCTTTGAAGAGAGAGCAATGTACAATGCATGTTTTATTATCCAGCAGCATCCCTGTATAAATAGCAACTTAAATGATGTTGATATTTAAACCTCCAAACTTTTCCTGCTTTGGTACTGTTGCACAGATGTAGAAAGCAGCCTGTCAGAACAGCAGCCTGCAAAAGCTCGGAGCTTTCAAGGCGCCACTCCTTGGAGAAGATGCAGTGCACAAAGACAGTTTGCTTGCATGGGGGCTCAAAAATCCTCTCTTGGGGGTAAGAAGCAGATTAACCTGTCAGCGGTGTTGTGCAAGCCAGGAATGCACTGGGGGCTGGTGCGCCAGGCTGCCCTGTGTTGGACAACTGTCACGCTGGCACCACTCAGTTCCTCTGATTGGGTACTCCTAGTGACTGATTAAAAATGCTGATGCCGTTTCTGTGCTCCTTTCCACTTGGAGGAGAAATCTCTTTTCCCCACCCCTAAGCCCACCTCTAGGATGTAAGTAATGGTGAGAAGATGAAAACAGTGCGGTCTGAGTGACTGGAAATACAGCAGCCTGTTTTAGCTGCAGTGCTATGTACGAGTCATCTTCAGGCTTCTTACCTTTGGTTTTACGGCACAAACTGCTTGCAGGGTTTGGAAGCCTGTGAAAGGACTTACCGGTTGTGTGTTAGTGTGTTCTGTGTATCATCATTATTACCTTGCTTTTCCCTGGACAGCTGTGTTCAGAGCTTCATGTGGAAATCTTTCTATTGAAGAGAGATAATAAGGATCCTTAATCTGATTCTCTTTGGATCTTTCTATTTTTATGGTAAGTGCCAGCATGTATTGGCTGAGCATAGCTTCTTTGCTGCAGTGCTCGTGCTGTCGCGCTCGCTCTCTCTCCCTCCCCCTTCCCTTGTCTGTTTTTCTCCCCCTATATTCTTAGATAAGCCTCGTGACTTTCACTCAATATCTAGTCATCATTTTTAGCATCTTCACAGCAGATGTTGGCTAACTAAATTACAAGTTTTCTCTTTATTTTGCTCTTCTCTCCGACCCAGAGCTCTGAAGTAGTGATTGCAATCTGAGTCCTGCCTCTTTGTCCTTGAAACGGGAGGCTTGAGCATTGCTCGTGATTGCTGCTGGCAGCAACGGGATAAGGTTCCGGGGAACTGGGATTATAGATTTGGTTAAAGGTGATTTATATCTGTAGGTCTGTGCCACTGGGCTGGAAGGGCACAGAAAGCCCCTGCTTGACTAGCCATATAGAAAACTTAGAAGCCCCGCAGTGTTCAAGTGTGGGGCACACATGTGGTTTGAGCTGATGTTTGCTGTCACTGGCATAGGAGGGATGGGCTCTTTCAGCATTTTCAATATAAGACTATGTCATCAGGTGTTTTTAAGTTGGACCTTTTGCATCTTACAAGTTCATACGGGCTGGGACAAGAAGTTACAGAATAGGCAACCTAATAACCCTTGTCCCTCTCTGGTCTGTACAATTGCAAATTCTTTACCTTTTGAAGTGCTTTTACAACTCTGCAGTAGCAAAGAAGTGCATTTATATGTTTGAAAATCCATGCTTGCTTAATTCATGATCTTAACAGCTCTGATTTTGTAAATAGGAAAGGTCATTATTTAGTCCACAGTAAAATGTGCCTTTAAACATCCTCCCCCCAATACTACCAGTTTGCTGCATGGGATTTAAAGTAAATGCAAATGTATGATTTCTGATAAAAGGTCTATTCCTTTGTTTTTGGTTTGAGAGAAGTACAAAAATATTTCTTTTAACTTAGATGTGTTTCATGTTGTGAATCCATTATATGTGGATTGACTATGCATAGCCCTTACGCACTGCAGGAATAATAAAGACTTTATTAAATCCACTTTATTAAGTCCACTGAAGGCATAGATATAACACTGGATCAAACTCATCCCAGGCTGGTTTGCCTTCAAAGCAAGGCAAAAGAGGTTATGTGTTATACCTTTGTTTTACTCAGGTAGGATAAGAATAAAGCTTTTATTCTGTCTCTGCATTGCCTTTTCTGGGTTTAAGCAAGAGAGATGCTGATGTCTGGAAAATGTTTTCTTTGTTTAATGTGTCTTACATTGTAGCTCAATAAAATAATTTTGTTCCTAATTTACCCTGTAATTCAGAGGGGTTTGCTTCACATGAGCTGTTGAGTTCAGCAGAGTTTGTATATGTCCTTCCCTTTCCCAAATGAGTAAAAACTTTAAAACACTGCTGTTATTTAAAATACCTTCATTTCTTTTCTGTACTTGGGTGTAATGTCTGGTTGTATTGATAGTGTGTATGTGTGTTGGGGGGCACGGGGGACCCAGGTTAGGCAATTGCCAAGAAGTACCGGGGGGGTGGGGGGAGGAGGAGGCTTACATAGTTCTGCAGGTAGAGGACTTCATGGTGCAGTGAGGTACCTGCTGCATTGCCTCCCCAAAAAGCGGTAGTGGCCAGCACGTAGCCCAGATGTCAGCGGTCCCAGTCACCTCACACATCAGACCATGCATTTTGGCACCATGGTGCACCCGCCTGTGCAGCTGATGCTGAAACCTGTTTCCCTTCTCATTGATGGGGTGAGGGCAGGCTGCGAACCTGTCTCCCTCCTGCCCTGTGGAAGGGCACAGGTCTGTCTTGGCACCTGTGCAGCTCAATGTACTGGTTAAAAACATTTGTGTCTAGAGCAGTCCTCTCCACTGTCTATTACAAAAAGTCTTTGTCACTGTCTAGCATCTATGTATTACTTAATTTTTTAAAATCAGTACTAAAGGTGTGCCTGAGTTAGTTCTCTTACAGTTTCACTAAGTGCTGACACAACGTCAGCAAAGAAACTTTTTGTTGTGAAAGGAGATCAGCAGGGCTGTTGTTCACACACATGGGGAGGCGCCTCTAAGTGCCTGCAGGTTGTGACATTGCCTTGGAGAGACCGGGTTTAAGCTTTTCTTGATTAAATTTAACAGCTAACTTGTGCATCTGCATGTGGAGCTGTTTTCTGTACCTTTTTGTTCCATATAAAATTGCTGTAAGCATACAAAAAAAAAATACATGCATAACCTCAATAATTCTGAGGATCACACAGTTAAGTATGGTATGGCATGTTTTTACTTTTTAAATATCAAATCAGGTATTCCTGCTCCTTAAAATAATCCACATTCTTACCTGATGTTTAATCCAAAGGACTGTTTTTGCTCAGAAAATGATTCATGTCTAAGTAAAGCTATTTTGCAGAAGGTAGTTTTTAACCTAGGTGCATAACCATGGGTCTTTTTCAAGAAAAGTTTAAAAGCTGAGGTGCGTAATGTAATGTGCATTCTACATAGTCTGGGGGCAAAAGAAAGGGAGGAAAAACAATAATCCTGAAGTATTTTTTCCAGTTTAAATTGCATGAACTTGCAATGGGATGTTTATATTTGGAACATGATGCCTGTGTACTGCAACTGAGAAGTCTATGCACCTAAAATCTTTGTCAGCACATCCTGTGCGTGTCTTTTTTCTTTTTTTTTTTTTTTTTTTTTTTTTGGTGAGACCTTGAAAACTAACAATGCAATCCCCTATAAAAGCCTTGAGGGGTAGAGTGAAATCCCTCAAATGACATGAAATTCAAGCAGGTAGATGTGTTTCCTAGGAATCCTATGAATTCTCTGATAGGGGAATGCATGCATAGTACTTCCTTGTTTCACAGCATGGTGTCATGTTAATTCCTTTGCAGGCTGGCTGAGGACTGCATAGAAAACAACTGCAGGGGGGAAAAAAGCAAGCTCTGTTTCTTAGCCAGCCAAACTCACCCAATGGTCTGATGAAGTCACTGCATTTTATTTTTTTTCCCTGTGAATGTTCAGTATGCATTCTTCCTTCTACTTGTCCATAGAAGCAAGTTCTTTAAAGCTTTATACTTCACACATATTTAACCATATACATATATGTTGCAAATATAAAAGGGTACATTTTTACAGAAACCTCACTCATTTTCCATGCTGCTTCAGTAGCTTTATGCTTTCGATCTGCTTGTATCCTTTCTGCCAAAACCTGCTCAGGCAGCTATTGATTATGGCTAGCAGGAGAACCCAGGCGGTGGATTAGCCATGCTTCAACTTCCCTCTCTGCTCCAGACTGGAGTGATTCTGGAAGTGATGCTAGAGTATGCATTATGCAGAGGTGAAGTCATCAGTACCAGTTCTTTGGCTAGTGTTGTTTGTTTGGTGGTATTGTTTGATTTATTTTTTTTTACAATTTACAAATGTTTTCAAAGGTAACGTTATATTTTTATAAAGTATAACTAAATAAATTATGCCTACTCTATGTATATATTACACTTCACATTAATTGTGGTTTTACCTGGCTGTTTCTTTATACATCCTTACACAAGTGTGAGCACACATGGGTAATCAGAAGTTGACTGTATTTCTAGGCTTTCTTTGTTATTCATAGAGCTAAGTTTATGGTTTTCCTGGACACGTTCTCTCATTTAGTCTGCAAATTTTACTGAGGTTTATTTCAAGGACTTTATATCTCTAACATTGCAAATATTACAAATCTGTCTCTATGTGTCTGGAGACCTTAACAGGTGAGCTGTCTTCAGGCCAGTTGGTATTTTTGCAGTTCATGGATATCCAGAAGTCCCACGTGTGAATGCTGTGCTGCATAACCTGTCAGAAGAAGTTCAGTGCTTTTGGGAAGTATTGGGCAGGGGGTTTGTATGCTACATGTTTCCTCTCCATCTGTGGGGAAGGCACAGCTTTTAGGCGTTGTTTCAAGAGTTTGTTGAGACTTGTGTAGACTCGTCTGATTCTTCGTGGAAACCGTGACCTTTCAATTCACGCTGTGGAAATACTGGACACTAAGGTGAGAGGTCTTCTGTGCATTAAAGAACTTTCTCCTGCAGAGCACAGGTTCCAGATTCAATGTGCTAACAATGGCAGCAGCATTAGGCCTCTTTGCTCTGGGAAGCATCAAAGTGCTGAAGCGTTCCTGAGTGACCACTCTGTTTCAGACTTCCTCAGTTCCTGAACATAAAATTAAATTAAATGAGAATTTTTAAAGGAAAAATGTTCACTTTCAAGTGCTCATGGAAACGTTTGTAGTCTTTTTTTTTATGGAAGCTGTGGAGAGGGCAAAACTATACAAAATTGGCTCAATCCACTTCAACTGGCTTTATTCTGATAATCGGAGATTATTAGAATCAGGAACTTTACCTTGCTGTGTTTGCAGTATAAAGTGAAATAATAATGTGGTTACAAGTTACAGGCTAGTTCTTCAGGATCCCAGTGGAAGGGATCTTTGCACTGGAACAGGTAATGCAACATTCAATCTCTATGAACAACACCTCTGAACAGGATGAATACCACCAAACCTGCAATTAAATTCCCAAACAGGGGGAGCTAATGGTGCAGAGATTTTACCCTAGGGGACCACAACTCTCAGAGAATGTTTTCATAAAAGCCTGGTGTTTTGAAGAACAGTAGGTAGATACAACGTCTCAAGGCCCATCTGTCAAAGTACCTTTCTTTCACTACCTCTGGAGGAGCTGTGACAAGCATTTCTCCAAATGTGCCTCCAATTCAGCCCTGAGAGAAGACAGGTCCCCACCAGGCAGTGAAGTTTGAACGTGAGTTCAGAGATTTCTAGGCTGCCTTTTCAATCTGACTGTCCAAAGGCAGATTTGCTGTCCAAGGATTTTGTACAACTTGATCCCTCAAAAGCTCAAACTACCCATGATTTTTTTTTTTTTTAACATAGACTCTCTAAATTATTCTCTTTGACAATGGTGCCAGACTGGTGCCTACATGTCCTGATGGTTCAAATCTCATGTAGATGACTTGCGAAATCAGATCTGACATAGAACAACCATACTGAAGGATGAGATTAGCATCACAAACACATCTGGGTACCAGTCTGGCACCATACCGCCCTCCTCCCCATTTTCAAACAGTCAATATTCAGATGACACCAGCCAGGATTAGAGTCACAATGGGCTAGGTGTAAGTATGCTCTTAGGTCCTAGGATTATGAAGGTACTGATGATGATCATAGGTGATGGATTTCTCACGCTAACTACAGAGGTAGAGTAGCAGAACTCAGTGCTTTAGAGGATGGTTTGAAACATGTTTAAGACAGCTGTCCCAAATCTCTTTTAGAAGCCTGTTTTTGATATGAAGCTAGGAGAAGTAGGCTTCTGTATAATTTATCTCTATGGTTTATATCACTGCTGCTGGGAGATGATTGAAATAGATGCCTGCTGCAGGACAGCTTTTTCAAATTCATTCATTTGCT
This sequence comes from Hypotaenidia okinawae, assembly GCA_027925045.1. Classification (NCBI taxonomy): domain Eukaryota; kingdom Metazoa; phylum Chordata; class Aves; order Gruiformes; family Rallidae; genus Hypotaenidia; species Hypotaenidia okinawae. The sequence continues at coordinate 62,313,720 of BSDF01000001.1, read as the reverse complement.
CATGTTTGTAACCCCCTGCAGTATTGACATTAATTCCTTATTTTATATGGTGCTTACAGCCTTCAAATATAGAAAAATGACTGTGCCTCCCTTCGTTTTCAGAGCAGGAAGTTAATTAACAAAATCGCTTGAGAAGAGCAAGGCGGAATCTCCTCTGAGCAGTTTGCTATAGGGACAAGCTAGCCTGGTCATTAGCTCTTTTGGATCACCAGGAGATATATTCCCATTTCAGATGACTTTCCTTGACAAAACTGCTTTTCAGTAAAATCAGGAATAATACTTCACACATGCAGTATTAGACGCTTGGAGACATTTTCTAAATGAGCTTGGTACTTCTTGGAGAACCCCTTCTTCTAAATGCCAGATGAAACTCCAAGCTGTGGCTTTGTGAAATCAATTGGTGTGCCTCCATGTATCCCAGCAGACATGCAAGCTTTCTCTATGTCTTTCATCTATCCCCGGGCTCATCTCAGATCTTTTCTTGTTTGTGCTCCATGTCACCGTCTCTCTCACTGTTTTACTTTAAGACCTACATTTTGCCTTTCCACATATTGATTTGCCTTCCCATTTTTCTTAGTTTTAGTCATCTTTTGTCGGTTCATCTTTGCTGTTAATAGAGATGGCATCTCTGTTGGGTTGGTTGTTTATTTTATACTGATTTTCCACTCACTGTTTGTTTTTATTGTTGGGTTTGTGGGATTTTTTACTGTGCTAGTTGCCACCCTATACTGTGTTTAGTCTAGGCAGAGCCCTGATCTGAGTCAGTGCCTGAGGAACGGTGAATATTGTCTTTCCTAAATGAAGAGCTTGGTCTGCAGTCCCAACATACTGTGAAGTTTGTGTAGAAAAATGGAGATCAGGAGACATTGATAAGCACAAGAAAAGAGCTGGAACCTAAGAGCCAAATAAAAAGCCAGCCTTGTTAGCAGGAATACTCTTTTCATGAATCTACTAGGAAAATTGTATGTTCTGTAGTTGTGGAATCTAAGGTCAAAGAACCATAACAAGGAAGAGTTTGGCAGACAATACTGGTCAGAGTTGTTTCAAGTGCTCAGTGGTTTCATGTAGGCCACACTGTTTTGGTTTATGTGTAATGGTTTTGAGGTTGTTGCCATAAAATTTCTTTATTTTAGATAAGAAAGGGAAAATGGAGTAAGTTGAAGGCTGTTCTACTGTCAGGAGAAGGAAAAGAACACCTCTTCTAATTTCTTATTGTCCTTTGTTCCCATAGAAACACCTGCAGTATTTGATGTTTCTAACCTATGTCATTTAGATAACGAACTATTCCAGAAATAGATGAGGGGTGATTCCTGATCTCATTTAAATTAAATCTAAGGTAGTGAAGTTTCTACCCATAGACTTATTTTTATTTTGTAGGATGTTGAGTATTGATTACATATATCCTCGTTTTCTCTCTCTGCAACTTTATGTTGATCACCAGGTCAACTTAAGTATAAGACATTATTTCTAACTGGTCATACTGAAACTGCTGTTGAACCATAGGCAGAATTTCCTTATTTTCATTGAAAATGTAGAATCTGTGTGATGTAGATTTCAGAAATGCCTTGACAAAAGATTGAATAACTTTCTGCTTGAGCACGCTTTGTGAAGTTTACTCAGTTTCTTTCTAATAATAGACTCTGAACCATTCTGATTAATATATTATAGTGAAATTCTAGCTATGGAAACAATTCTTCTGGAGCTTACATCAGTACTCATTGTCCCATGATGAGTTTGCTACTGCAACTTCTCGTGGCACTGTTTGTTTGCAGAGCTGGTTCTGGCAACATCTAAACATTCCTGTTTAAGAAAAATATTACTTTGTTTTCCTTTTTACCTAAAAAACCAATGTGACTCAATAGAGTTTTTATTAGTACAGAGACTTAACCTGTTAGCATACCACAACATAATTTATTTGCAACAAACTTTTAGGCCTAAATTATCCACTTGCTTTCCTTAAAGCTCAATCAGGTCAGCATTCAGGTAACTCTTTCTCTGCAGAAGCAGTCTTAAATCTGCCTCCTCTTTTTCAGCTTCTGTCTCTGATCTCATTCCTTCTAATGTTCTCTTCTGTGTTTCTGCCACTTGCTGAGTCTTCTGTCCTTTGAGTCTCTTCCAGGGTCTGCTCCATCATCCCTCTAGCAATTATCTTTCTACTCCTTCTGTTCTTTACCAGCTCCTCAAGGCTATTCCTGTATCCAGGTGTCTCATTCCAGTGTTTATTTTTCTCCTGAAGTTCTGAGCTGTGAAGTTCTGAGATGAGTTCAGACCACTGAGTTACAGTACTTCAGCAGTGCCTGTTGTGCAGGTTAACATTCTTTGCAGCAATATTTTTCTGTTGTTTTTGAAACAATGCAATGAGGGTGCTAAAGGTGGCATTAGAATTCATGGAATCACACAGAATCACTAGATTGAAAAAGACCTTGGAAATGGTTACATCCAACCATACCTGTGCTGTACTAAACCGGAGACATATAAGAGCAGAACTGCAATGTCAGATTTCAGTGTGATAACCTCACTTCCTGTTAGAATGTTAGAACTGAAATTTAATATGTGTTACAGTGAGGATGTAGGATAGGCCTGTCCTTGTCCTGATGCTCCTTGGGTGACACAGGTTGCTGAATGGTATCAGTTCTGCTTATGAGCTGTGTTGAAAAGGGAAATAGTGAGGAAAAGGGAGATAGGTTTTAGGATTTGTGCTTTGTTTCAGTCCCAAGAGGGAGCAGAGTGAGAAGCAGTGGGCTGGATGTGGTGCAGATTCACTTATTTTTGACATTTTGCTTTAGGATCAGGTTGCGATGAAATAAATTTTTCACATCTGGAAACTGCTATGTGCTTTCAGCTACCATGTGATAGTGTGACGGTTACTGCACAGAAAGATTTAAGAGTCTTGCTTGAGATCATACAGAAATTTTGAGTCTTAGTTGAACTAAGAACTCTTGAAATCCATGCCAGGACAGTCTATTTTTTTCTTTTCCACAAAGACAGCATAGGGGAAAAGGAGATTTCTGAATTGAGAAACTACATTCAAATAGACAAGGTAGAGAAGAAAACTTATAATCTCATAGTTTCTAAACCAGATAAAAGTCCTCAGAAAAATTTTAACAAAGAAAAAATAATCATATTGTTACAGAACATGGAGTAATGTTTAGGATATTTGTCAAATAACTTTAGATATCATTGCTGCTTGTCATTGCCTATCTAAAAATTCTCAGTGTTTGCTTTCCAGGGCATAGAATGACATCTGCTTATATTTTGATGTGCTCTGAAACTCTCACTTGCACTCTGGTTGCACTAAACTCCGGGATAAGTAACTTGCATTTGACGTGAAGTTTCTGCTTCACCGTCATCAAACATATGTCGTCTTTGCTTTATTGGTTCGAGGGGAAAAACATGTTCTGGGGCCACACTGTTAGAGCTTACACCTTTTGAACTCCATTTTTTGAAACTTCTGCAAGCTTGCAAATAGATTTATACCTCTGATACAGGTTTGTGAGACTGCTATTGCAATCTAGATATGTTTTATTATACTTAAAGCACGGGATGATGCAGCTTTGAGCATTTAAGAATTAATAATGCCAGAATTTTGCTAGGCTGCATTTGTGCATTGACCTGGGACTTGAGTCATATGATCACATGCAGTGTTTTGTGCTGAGTTCTCTTTGTTTTGTTTTTCTTAAGTAGTTTGTTCTGTCTCATAGTGAGGGTATATGATTCAAACCATGCTCCAAGTAAAAAACAAACAAATGTTTCTCAATAGACACATTTTATGGCAATTGCTACAACTTCTGCTAATCTCTAGATGGCAAATAATTTTTCTCCACAGAAACTATGAGTTGAGATGTCCTCTGCTGATGTTGTCTGTTCTTACTACTTTGTAGATAAGGAGCTGAGGTTCAGCACGGAAAAAAAGAAATGCTTAGGGTGCCGAATGTAAAATGCCAAGGGATTTTTTGCCACTCATTTAGCACATTACAGGATTTCATAGAAGTAGGATAAGGTTTGAATTGACATTGCAGCTATGAAAGCTGTAACTTTGGTTAATCAGATATTGTAAACTGGGTGCTTGAACAGTGACAAACACCCACTGAAGTTGCTTCCTTAGAAGCACAGAAGGCAGAGGTGGGTATGTAATCAAGTGCCTCAAATTAAAATTCAAACTACTGAATCCAGATACCAGGATTTCTCTTTGTGCCGTTTCAAACTGTTTCTGCACCCACCTCCCTATTCCCCTCTGTGCTGAGGCTGGGGAGAGGCTATGTGGAGCTGACTGTTATCTCAGAAGTGTGTGTCCCAAACTCACACTGAAGATAAAAATTCAGTTTGGAATTAAAACCCATATCGTATTGCATAAGCACAAAAGTGCTGAGTGTATTTCGCAGATGCAGCCTTAATTCTGGCACTTCTTTAGGTCTCATGGCTTGAAACTGCTAACTCAACACTCTTCTGATATAGCTGCATTATATGTCAACACCTAAATATTTTAAAAGACAATATGAAATCCAGAAACCTCTTATATTGGAAAAAAAATGGCAAAATATGTAGGACAGATATTTAAAAGCATCAACTTTTTTCTTCCTAAACTAGAGCACACTGTGGAGTCTGCCTGGCAGCCATGGTTGTCGATCCCTAGGTAAACCAGTAGCAGTGGGAAAATGCGTCTTTTGCTACAGTTCCTTAAAAATCTATTGGGGGGAATTTAACACCTACTGTCACAGACCTTTCTACTTTGTCATTAGAGTAATTCTTCCTTCTTCACAACGTGGTGTGGCTGATAGTTTTAAGGTTTTAGGAGAGGAGGGTATCTGTTCTTTCACTACTGTTGCAGTGAGCCCCTTGAGCTATGGGAGGGACAAGTGCAGGGGGAAAAAGCTGCCCTTGTTTAAAGTGCTGTTAATGATATTTTCATCCTGTCACCAGGATAGAATGGACACAACATGGTGAGACCGAGACAATCTTTAGAAAAATTTGAATACCAAACTTAAATAACCTTAACTGTACATGAGACTCTTTCTGAAGTTTTTAGTGAGAAAAAATTGGTAAGCCTGCCTTAATAGGTTAATGAGCACCTATCAAATATCCAATCCCTGCTCTAATGTACAGACAATATTATTTTGGAGGGTGTGTGAGGGAAATCTCATATCAGTGCCTTTCTTCTTACTCAGTTACTTAGGATAACAAAGGTATCTTTTGCTTTAGAATGAAATAAACAAATATAAAAGAAGACGCTCCACTAACCTGCAGTAAAAGTTAAATTGACTGTTTCACCTAGAACATACCTTGCTATATTTATTGTTGAGAGAAAAAACAAATAGCTTATAACTTTTTCCTTTTTTTACTATAATATCTATCTCTCTAGATAAAGATACATCAAGATAGCCTACATCTTCAAATCTTCAGAACTGACTAGTGTTTTTCTGTGGCTGTTTTAAAAGAGCCTGAAATATTTAACGTTCTCCCTCTGAATTTCACGTAAAGCTGATTTTCAATATGTTAAAGCAGATGTCCCAAATCAGAAATGTCATCTTAAATTTTGAGGCACCTCTGTTTGCTTATGCACGGCTAGTCATTTTATAGCATATTCACTGATGTGGTTAATACTTGGAAGCTGCTGTTTTAAAAGAAAAGTTAATGTTGATTAGCTAGTATGTGAGCACAAACCTTATCTTTACAGTTTTGGTGTTATATGTAAATCTAGTTAAATTGTGGAAATTTTTTTATTCCACCTTCTTAAGATAGCTTTTATGAAAGGATGACACACAAATGGTCAAGTGCAAAAAGCAAACCCAATCTTCTCCTGCCCTGCTTTAGGTGTTGTGAATAAAGCAGCTAATACTTCACCCTTGTGCCCTTGAAAATAGCACAGGCACTGCCTTGCTTCAGAAGCTTTGCCAGAGGGTCTGGCTGGTGAGCCAAGGTTACGGGAATGCGAACTTTGATTTGGCGATGCCTTATAGATGCTTGCTGGAGTGCCATGTGCAGAAAGAGGTCACATCATGGTATTCTACAGTGCCTGGGGCTTTGTAGGGATTCGTTACCTGTGCTTTACTGTTCCAGGGCAAGAACAAGAATAAGATTTAATGCACAATCCCAGGAAAGTCGGTGACTTTCTCTGCCCGTTGGGCTCCAGTACACACCTTACTCTGACTCCAGCTGAAGAAAAAATATGACTTAAACTTTCCATGCTTTAAAATTATGTCTATTTCAGTAACTTCTAGATTCTTTTTAGACTGGGATATCTCTAATGGATATGTCATGGGCTTAATGCCCTCTGAAGGCAAAGATAAAGTTGCAGGGCTTGGAAAATGGTACTAAGGATGTTCCACCAATTATCGTTTATCATTTAAAAGTATAACTTGAATGTATCGTTTAAATGTTTTTGCATGTAATCACACTTAGGACTGTGTGCTAAAAATACTGACACTCAGAAGGCAGAGGCAGCCGTTTGCATAAATAGAAGCGTGGTGAGCAAGATGGTAGATTTAGTTACTCTGCATGGCAGTTTTAAGGCAGTAAGTACCTAATTTTCTGTCAGGGAAATTAGAGACTTATTGATTTCCACTGAAGGACATACAAAATGTTCATTTCCCCACAAAGACCATTTCCTTTCAGGATAAACAGGCAATTATTAGTTGATCTAGGAAAAGTCAGACTTTCAGCCTTCAACACCTACACAAGGGTCACCTCCATGCTGAATTCCACGCTTTGGGAAAGTCTGGAGAAATTTTTCCTTGTTCTTGATATGAAAAGTCTGACACACCACTAATAATATATTCTGTTAACTGTCAACTACCGAGTACTTTGGTGCCATGTTAATCCTCCTGGGTTTGGTATTGCTGTTTTGCTGAGCAAGCTCAGAGCGCAAGTGCGATAAAATAATTCAGAGGCAGGTGCTTTCGATAAATGGAGTCATGCAGGAGACACTGCAGATCTTCTGATCTCATATAAGAACAGCAGTAAGAAATGACGTAACTGAGAAATCTTTCAGAGGTTGAAATAGACTCTAGTGCTGCAGTTTATCAGGAAATCAATTATGAGTAAAAACGTGTGCTTTCCATTTTCATTCTGCCCTTGCACCAGGACATTGCCTGGCTTAGGCAGAGGCTGCTGTTCAGCTGTAGTCCACAGCATCCCTGTAGTTGGAATTTGCAGCCTGCAGTGGTAACTGTCTGGTTGCAAGAGTTTAAGATTCAAACCTGACTCTGTGTAATAACCTTAATTGTAGTCAAATTTTCCTTCATGGATTGGTATCAGTTTTTATAAAGTACATCTTATTATTTTGAAAATTTTGATAAGTTGTCTGTGCAATTAACAGTAATAGGAAATGAGTAAGAGCAAAATCGGTTTGTTCCAATTCCTGCTTATCATATTAAGTGCATCCTAGTTTTCACTCCTGTGCTGAATTTGTCTCCTTTACGCAAAGACAGTAAGCATTGGAGACAAAAGATGTTTTTTAAAAGCTTATGTCTAGCACCTGGAACTGTGGGATCTTGCATGCTGTTGGGAAAGTTCTTTGTGTCCTGTGCAGATTTCTGAGCTCCTAAAATCTTTTAGGCTGTTTTGAGTAGTTTCAAAGCTTTGCCAGAGAAATCTCCACTGTTTACTGAAAGCCCCAAACAATACAGAGGGCAGTGCAGCCTCCTGCACAGAAGGGACAGGGATCAACCCACCCTATATCTGGTTTGGACAATGGACGGTTGCCTTAATTGGATGCTCTTTATGGAGCTGAGATGTGAAATATCTTCTTGTTTCCATGCAAATTTTTGACTAATTGTTACCCATTGTTTGAAAAGGAATGACGCTGCTAACACAATAGAAGTGAATGGCAGTAACAAGTGGAAGTGAGAATGATGAGAAGTAGCAGGGTCAAGAGTTTTCTCAGCACAGTTTGCAGGGTGTGAGCAGCACAGATGCATTGAGCTTGGAGCTGGATCATACTGAGGAAATCAAGTAGGTGGGAAACAGTTTTTTGAATTTCTCAGGCCCACGCTGGAAAAATAACTTATGTCTGTTAATTAGTGCTTACTCATGGTGATGATCTGGTTTCACTCCATAGGTCATCCAGCATCCTGGAGTCTTTGGGACTCCTCCTGGCTTAAGAAGTAATCCAGTGTCCTGTGCAGCCCTGGAGACAGGACACTTTCTGATAGTTACCTGAAGGGAAATTGCATGAGGCCAGGAAATTCAGAACTATGTAGTTTTGTGTTTAAGTAGGCTTTTATGTCTTCACAGCTAAAAAAATAAAGGCGGGGGGCATTCCCCCTCCTTTTTGTTTAGAAAGAAATGTGATTTGGTTTAAAGAGGAATTGAAGGTAGAGAACAATGAACCAGGGAAGGAAGCATGTTTGAGATGTAGCATTTGTGCAGAAAAAATGCAGCAGCGTGAATGGTGATAGGACATAGTTACCGAAACTTGCATTGCTCACTCCTCTGCAGCTCTGACTTTTCCTCAAGATGCATTTTTCTTTCAGAAACATACTCAAGCCAGCACAGAGAAATAATTAGGTTATTACAGCCAAATAAATTGTGTACATTTTCATGTTATAATCATGGAAGACTCATGGATTTTATGGGTACTGAATGCTGTATAGAGTTTGAAGGATAAGTTACTAGAATTTAACAATAACTTGTTTTAAAATTTATTGAATGATCAACTAAAAAAAGGAAATAAATTCTCTTTTACTTTAATAATAGCATTATTTCAGGATTATTGGATAGAGTGACCCTGAATTAATTGTCATATTAAACTGTTTATTAATGTTTAATGTGAGGCATTATTTGCAGACAGAAAAAGCTCTTGAATTCTAGCTAGCCGATTCATAGAATGCTTTGGGATGGAAGGAACATCAAAGACTATCTAATTCCACCTCTCCCACCCTCTACTAGACCAGGTTGTCCAAAGCCCTATTCAGCCTGTCCTTGAAGGAAGGAAGAAATTCCATTCATTTGAAGGAATTCCAATAGCTGTGTTAGTTACTAGTAGATTATCATGGGACAATGCCTAATTCAGAATTGAAATGGGGAGTGTTCTTGCCATGGTGAAATCTGTGAGCAGCTAGGGATTTCCTGGTTTGTAACAGTGAAGGACCAAAGTGTTAGGGAATTGCAAATAAATGAAAGAGCTGATTCTACCACAATGTGAAACTGAGGAGAAATGGTGCCCATCTCTAGAGCTATTGATGCTGACCATACGTAACTGAGACAATCTGGACATTTGTTGACAACCCACAGGTGAAGCCAATTTTAACATGAGCAGAAGTGCCATTCAAATTGGGCAGGCTCAGTGCTGGTTTGATCTTGTGTAGACCAGCATTCCACTTGCACAGAATGAATTTGAATGGGATTTAAGTGGCAACATGAGGAGGCTATGCTCGGGATTGTTTTTCATGGTCATCTATCAACATTATCCATAACAAGGCTTGGATTGTATCGCTCTCTTTATTTAGTGCTTTTGTTAGTTGTGAAAATAGAAACGTAGGGCAAACCTGACAGTAAAAAACTGTGATAAACAGCATCAATAAAAACATGTTCTTCTTTCCATAAACAACTCAAAGTATCTGGAGAGGAGTTATATACTTTTATATTTCTTTTATGAATGAACAGACTAAAAAGAGGAGAAAAGGGGGAAAAAGATCTGCAGTTTTTAAAAATACCACAGTTCCCCCACCGTGACCTTATTGCAATCACAATGGGATGGTATAAGAAATATAAAATGAGTGCTAGTTTCAAGACAGAGGGTCTTACAGACTGTCAAGATAAGTGTTCTTGAAAATCTAGATTAGGTGAATTTTAGTTCGGTAATATTTCACAGAGCACTTCTGGGGGGGAAAAAAGGGTGTTTTTCTAAACATTTTCTTGACTATAAGAAATAGTTTGGATTATCATATTTAAATAAAACTCTCATGGATATGGAACTGGCTTGCAACTTTCCAAAGAAAAAGAAAACAAAATACTGATGTTTAGGCAAGGAATATAGGTAGTCATGAAAGAGTTTTTGAATAGTTCAATGAAACTGTGCGGGATGTGTCTAGATGTATAGGTTATTAGAGGAAAATCCAATACCCACTAGGATGTGATATATGCAACAATCGAGGAGGCACAGGAATGGGACCCAGCAACAGGTACAGTAAGTAGTCTGGTGTTCCAGTATTCATTCCTAAGCATAGCAATAAATTAATATCATTTGAATTGGCTTCAGTGAGTTTGTAGTGTGTGTTCGGTTCTGAATGCTGTAGAGCAAACCAACCAGAATCCTTATCCTGCTCTTGAAGCCCAAACCAAGAGGAGCTGGAGGGACACTGCACAGGCAGTCTGCAGACTAGAGGAGAAAAGCAATGGCTTGGCAGAGGTCTGACCACTCTGGGTAACTTATTGTGGTATGTTGAGATAGTTTGAGTCCTTTTAGCCGGAGGTAATGAACATAGATATAATGTACATCGTTGTGGGTCTGCAGACTTCAGCTTGGACAAAACTTCATTAAGGACACAATTGCATCAAACAGCTTGAAACTGTATCAATAACAGGATGGTGACAAAACCTTCCTAGTATTTCAGCAATTGCAGAAAGATCCTGAATTTTTAAATACGGGCTTCCTTGGGCGATTTTAATAGAAAGCAAATATTTTCAGCCAAATGCATTTCTTTAGATCAATTTCCCATTACAATGAGATCACTGTAATTGAACTGTAGTGAATCACTGTGGATTTTTTCTTAATTATTTAACTGCTCTTTTATTTTAAATGCTTATTCTAGAGAGAAACAGAAAATGAGGTAGTCCACTGATCTCAGTGTAGTCTATCCAAAGAGTAGGGGTCTCTTTTTCTGATTCTGTCAATATTTTGCAGTTTGAGTTTCAGTGAAATCCCTTTGGCCCTGCCTACTACTGTGCTGATTAGGCTTGGTTATAGCCATTGCTGCAACTGCACCAGATCCATGTAGAAATGAGCAGCACATCTGGGCAAGATATAGCTTTTCCTATTCATCTTGGGAGGATCCATCAATAATGCTACCTGCACTGATAACTAAAACACAGGCGGCCCTTCATATCTCCTTTCTTGTGTGTAAAATGTGTCTTATGGGAGAGGTTTGAAAGATGGATTAGCCAAAGTTTGGAAATGGATGATAAATGTATACATTCAAAAGTGTAAATTTCTGTTGAAGTGTTCTCTGGTTCTAAATTGAGGTTAAAGTAGCACAAGTTCACTTAATTTAATTATCTAACTACAGGAATTGTTATCTGTAATAACTTTTACGTGATCAGAATTTAGCATCTGCAATGGGCTATGGGAATGAGAGTTGTAAGCAGGTCATTGGTGATGAAGCAATATGCAGCGTGCAGGTTCAGCACTGTACTGTGCTGAGTACAATCCTCAAGTTTAAATTGGAGTTTATCACTTTACCTTCAGAGTATTTTTACTTATGTTTGCGAATGAGTTATAGAAATGCTCTGCTGTGCTGTCGAACCAATGATATCCAAGAAGTTACTGAGTTTCTGATAAAAAGAAATTGAAGGTCACTTCTTTAGATCAGCGGGTTTATCTCTAATCCAGTGCAGTAAACTAAATTGACTGTGTATTTTGCAACAACAGCAAAAAGTTTCAGAACAGTTGGAGTGCAGTGTCTCATCCATTGCAACAATAACACACTTTTGAGAGAACTATGAGGAAAGGCTGTAAGGTTTCCATGATGTCTTCAAATTAACAAACCTCTAGGAGAATGAGGTTTTACTTTGACTTTCAACTTTGCACTGTTCTGATAAATTCACTCAGATGTCAGGTGCTGTTTATGGCCATATGGTTGCTAAGACCACCATCCCTCTTCGCAGTGAGGAAGATATTGGAGCCTCTGTCTTTATGATACTGTTGTAGCCTGACAAATCTATTCAGGGGCATGAGCAAGCAAAGCATCTTTTACAGCTGAAGCCTATTGCTAAAGCATGAACAAATTCCTGTCTTTGTAAGGAGAGATATTTAAACGATTGGTCCAGATTTTCTCAAGTCCCATTCTTTGCTTGGAAGATGGGTAAAACAGTAGGAGTACCAGTTCCCAGTTCTTTTACTACCCCACCCTGATACCTGACTTAGCAGCTGTCTCTGCTTTGTCAAGACCAGCAAACTGCGGGCAATGATTCCTGCCTTCTGCTGCAACCCATTGCCTCTGGCCAGTCTGTGCAGGGCATAGTGCTGGCCACCTTCCTGCCTGCAGAGCGTTCCCCTCCACTGCTGCTGATCTACATTTGGCAGTTCTGTCCTACTTGTTATTTTCAGATGATGTGAAGGGGAAAGTATTGACCCTGTGGATTTATGCTTAGTTTGGTTAGGACCATTGCAAAGCCTGGCATTTCTGTTCATTGACAGCACTGAGGACAGAGATTTATTCCACAGAGGAATGCTGCTACCCTAGGGAATGATCCAAAATGGTTTTAGTTGTTCTAAAAGTCAATTAAAAAATTAACACGATGGCTCTTATCAGCACATGCACACAAAAATAAAATCACTTGGGCTGTGGTACAGTAAGCCACTATCTGACTTTTCTTTATATCCTTAAAAGGGTGCGCAAAACAAAGGAACACATTTCCAACCTCTTGTTGAGTATAACACATATGATAAGCTTATGTTTCAGTTCTGGATGGGAGTTCTTCATTATTGCATTCATATTTCTGAAGCTTTGCTGATCAGAGGCTATTTCCCTGGGAAATTATTCCCCATATGTCAAACACTGTTAGGGCAGCCAGAAAAATGAGTTACGTGCAGTAAAATAAGGAGAAATTGATTCAATTAGGCTTTAAGCCTTTTTGTTCAAATTTAGTTCTGGTAAAAGAGTGTTGTGAAGCTCTGAGAAAAAATGGTCTGTGATTTTTTTCTTTTTATTTTTATTTTTTTAAATCCTCCTTGGTTACTTTTGCTGGTTTTGATATTTTAGTGTGTTGCCCCAGAGGCAGACAGTCAGAGACATTATGAAAATGAAATGACTTATGAAACTATCTGCAGTTTAAAGACCAGTTTTCTAACCTGTTTCACACAAGTGAGTGGACCAAACCAGCAGTTAGCATTTATGGGCACATGTCAAGTGGTTTGGTTTGTTGTTTGTTTTTTTTTTTTTTGTGTGTGTGTGGTTGTGTATTGTAGCCTGGCCAGAGCTGGAGGTCACCTTCCTAGTGGTGGGTGAGAGAATGGACTGGTGGTTTTAATGCTGCGCCAATCATGTTTCATATTGGTGTGGGCTAAACCAAGAACTCAAGAGCTGCCTGAACATTGGCATGTCTCTAGATTAGAGCAAATGAACTTGAGCATTGGTGCTTATACCGCAGTGCTTAATATGTGACAGCTTTAACATCACTGGAAATTGTTAATAGGAGGGAGGCAGCAGTAAAATGTGAAGAAGCCCCATCTGTCTCCATCTGGATTGTTTGGCTGCTCAGAAATGCAAGGCAACAGTTTTGGGTGGTGTAAGATAACAACAATCCCTTTTGCTTCATGGGGTATATGGGCATCTTTGTAAGCTCTGGGAGCAAGTTCTGCAAGCACTTGATAAAGCTTCAATTAAGTGTTCATCTTGCAGCCAAGCACTAAATTACCTGTTTTTCCAGGTCACTGATTTGCTGATTAAGCTCTGCTCTCCATTATGAAAGGATTGCTGTCATTGAAACAACTGCTGCATCTCCTGGTAGCTGACATAGCACCTTCTCCCATCCCAATGCTCTGCTCAGCTCCATGCAGGGAAGCCACAGGAACAGGTGGGGGGAATAGGAAACATGTCTGTCTGATACACTGCTGGGAGATGAGGATGCATCCTCCCACCTAATTCGCCTCCAACCCCTTTATGTGTGGTGAGGTGCAAAGAATCCCTTCCATATAGTAAAACTTGTCCTTGTTGCATAAGTGCTGCAGCATGCATCAAAATCTTACACAGGCATAAATTCAAAAAGTCATTTTGCTAAATGAGAGGGCAGCATCCAGCTGTATCCTATCCAGGACAGCCACGCTGGGAAGGCAGGACTTGCAACATCACAAAGTAGGATTCATGCTGTTGAATAGATAGTGAAAAAAGGAGTCAGCACCACTGGGAAACAACCATACACAGAGGGCTGTCCAGTGCAAATAGATTAAAACTGCTGACTGGAGTGAAAATATGGTTTCTTTTAATTCTGCTCATCTTCAGCAATCCTAAGTACTGCTTGGGGCAAGTCCAATTTAATATATAGACAGCATAATTTTGTAATTACAGAACGTCACCTTACCCCCAAAACCAAGGTCCTGATGGAAAACCTGAGGTGATCAAGTCAGTACAGGAGATTAAGCAAATCTATGAATGATTACAAAGTGGTCTGATTTAAACTGTCTACTCCACTTCTTCATCTCCTACACTGTGTTTGGCAGTGGACTGCTCTTAATGCTATGCAGAACAATAAGGCTTCCCCGTCAGGTTAACATCACACTACAATGATACTTGAGAAAATAAGGCCTTTTTTAACACTTTTTCAGATGAATAGTTAATCTGAAGGACAAGGTCTGTTTTCCCATGTCAGAACATGCACAATTACTAACACATTGAAGTGATCTGGTGCATGTAGAAATCCTTTTGTGATGTTGGTGCTTGTTTCTCACAGAGTCATGAAAGTTGTTAGTGGAATGGATTTAAAATGAGACAAAATTCATTTATCGATCCAGTGGCTTCAAGCAGCAGTTCTTAGAGCTGTCAGAAGTGTAAGAATTGAGATGGGAAAAGGAGATCAAATAGTTGAGGGTGACTCATACAGACTGTCCTGTATTTGCCTCAGCTGGCAAGACTCCTTTTCCCCAAATCTTTGCTCTGAACTCAGGAGAAAGAAAGTTTTTCTCCCCCTCATGATTCTCCAAGATTTCTTCATGCAGTTCTGAGAAGTTCTGGGACTTTTTCTTCCTGCTACCCTGCACTGAATTGAAAACCGTACCACTTCTACTACCACACACCCCTGAGCAAGAGATGGGGAGAAGGGGGCAGGGAACAGGGAAATACAGATCCTTTCCCCTGTGAAAGCTCAGCCCCAAGATGAAATGCAGCCCCTTCCACCCCACCCGCCTTGCAGAGAGCCAGAAAAACAGGAGACAGGAGTTAATGCCTAGGATCTCAGAATAAGCGTTTCCATGCAGGGAGTTATTTTAGGAAGAGCTGTTCTCCCTCTGTAGAAGAGCTCCCACGATGCAAGTTTATGAAAAGAAATGATCATCTGAAGTCTGTGGGGCTACTTCTGTAAGTCTTTAGCTGTGAACGTTTAGACTGCCCAGCCTATGGATATTTTTTTTTGTCTAGTAGCTGTTAGACCTGTTGTCAATCTTGCGTTAAGAGTATTTTGGTTGATTTTTCTCCCCATTATGTTTCCTATGTTACTTTGTTATGTGAACATCAAAATTGAATATAGTGCTGTGAACTGAATAAGGTATTCTGCTGCGAGGAACTCGTAGTCTAATTCAGGCACACAGTGACGCACAGGAATACATAATATTACAGGATAAGGATGCAAATTCAAAGTCATAGAGGTGTCTGGGGAAAAATCAGTGCTGCAGGCTAATTTACTACTCCTGAGGAGATACTAGATTTTAAGAACATAGCGGAAATATTGAACACTACAAAAGCTGTCTTTTCCCCTCTATTTTTTCTTCTTTTAAGATGTTAATTCCTAATGTGTTGTCAAATAGAGGGAAAGCACCCAAAGAAAATGGAGAATAAGATAGGGATCCTCTTTATGTTCCTGTTTACTGAACTATAGCCCAGAAAAACAAATATTCTTGAGTATGCCTTATGAAATAAGAACTTCACTAAATATAAAACAAACAAAAAACCTCAAGGTGGATTATAAACTACTCTTGCTGTAGTTTGAGCTGTGGCAAGATACTGTGGGCTGTAGGAAAAACAGTCTGTATTTGTCTTTATATGTACCTATAAAATCAACACATTGGTGATTGCGTATCTTGCAGGACGTAGCTGAAGACTGGTGGGGTAATGATCATGTAAGCTAGATACAGGGGGTACCCAAAGCGAATGAATCCAGTTCTCTATCTGTTCCAAATCTAAATGCCTAGTGGAGATCCAGGCAGTTACGCACGCAAGCAAAACATTGAGAAACAGGGATCCTACCAAATTTGTTGGTGGTCTTGCACTTTGTGTTTATGTTCTCATCTAAGACTTGATTTTGTGCCATTTCTGGCTCTGCTGTTCAAAAGAAGTATCCAAAATTTCTTAGGCCTGGTGCATAGTCTTTTGGGTCTGCAAGTGTTCATGGGTCTAATCCATGTTTCATTTCAATGGTCAGTGATGGCAGCAAAGGAGTAGTCTAACATACATGAATGTACCAAACTCATTAACATCACATGGCAATTTTATCCCTGTTACTGATCCTTCAAACTACGGCTGTGTCCAGCAGTGATTGGAAGATCAAAAGAAGCAGAGTACATACGAGTGCGGACAGAGAACTTCTCTGCAAACTGGTAGGGGGTGGCTACAAATCCTGACACCAGCTGTGACTCTGACATGTAGTGTGGCCTCAGTCAAACCACCTAGCCTCCCAGCAAATATACTGGTGTCGGGTAAAGAAAATTATTAAATACAGGACATTTTTTGAAGGGTGACAATTTGAAATGCAAGTAGAGTTATGTACACACAGACATACACACACGTGTACCTGTGGATTATTTAAGCACAGAATAATGAATTAATTTATTCCAGATAATTAGCTCATCATTTCTAGAGAAATCAAGTTTACTGGTATATTAGCATTTTTATAATGCTACCACTGAGACTGCACACTGAGTGTCATGAATTGCCTAATTATGCTGGTGAGACTGCAACTCTTGTGGTTGAAGACTTAGTAGCATTATACAACCTTGAATGTTTTTACTTTCTGAATATTCTCATTTTCTTTCTATTAGATCTATAAATTGAAAGTGATAAATTTAAGGGAGCTGTGTGGCCAAGTCTTACAGTAGCTGTTCTGGACTTCACCTTCTAGTGTGGCCATAGGGGCATCACAGAGGCTGTGCATGTCTTGTAGGACAAGGCCAGTAACTTTTCTGTCTCGTGGTTGTTTTTTTCAAATCCTAGAGTGGCATGGGTTGGAAGGGACCCCAAGGATCATAGAGCTCCAACCCCCTGCCACAGGCAGGGACACCAACCTCAGGCCTGAATCTACACAAGGTTGCCCAGGGCCCCATCCAACCTTGGCCTTGAACACCTCCCGGGATGGGGCATCCACCACCTCTCTGGGCAGCCTGTTCCAGCACCTCACCACTCTCTCTGTAAAAAAACTTCCCCCTAATATCTAATCTAAACCTTCCTTCCTTTAGTTTTAATCCATTCCCCTTTGTCCTGCCATTGTCTACCCTTTTAAAAAGTTGATTCCCCTCCTGTTTGTATGCTCCCTTCAGGTACTGGAAGGCTGCAATGAGGTCCCCCCACAGCCTTCTCTTCTCCAGGCTGAACAAGCCCAGCTCCCCCAGCCTCTCTTCGTAGGGGAGATGCTCCAGCCCTCTAATCATCTTCGTGGCCCTCTTCTGAACCCCCTTCCAACACTTCCACATCTTTCTTGCATTGCAGGCCCCAGATCTGGACACAGTACTCCAGATGGGGCCTCACAAGGGCAGAGTAGAGAGGGACAATCACCTCCCTGTCCCTGCTGGCCACCCCTCTTCTGATGGAGCCCAGGATACCATTGGCCTTCCGAGCTGCAAGAGCACACTGCTGGCTCATGTTAAGTTTCTCCTCTACCAGAATCCCCAAGTCCTTCTCAGCAGGGATAAACCCATTAAAGATTTGGAGGCATTCAGATCCATATGCCTCTTTATAGTAACGCTAGGAACCTAAGCAGTATATCTTTCTACAGCATCATTTTGTGAGGTTGCAATAATTCTGTGCTATCATTTTTAAAATGCAATTAACGTAAGTTATTAGAAACCCCAAAAGATATCTTGTCTATTCATCTTTTCTTATGTGTACTTGCCACTTTGCATATATCATGTTGTCAGTGAAGTATTCCCATTTTTCCTCAGGAGTAAGAATGCTTTATGCTGCTCTGGTCAACAAATGTTAGATGCCAGATAGTGATTTGAAAGCATTTATCTTCTTTTTTACTTCCAGCACAAGTGGCAGCATCATACCATTGCATTTTTCTGACAATGCACTGGCAAGTGTTTTAGCACTGTGAAAACTAGAAATTGAAGAAATAAATGGATAAATATTTATAAATACCTTTGAAAACTGCAGAATTGTCTTTCTTTTGAGCTCAAGTTTTAGAAAAGCAGGCAGTTCTTTGTCTATACTGCTGGAGACTGTCCTCAGGAGCCCCAGACCCCTGAGGCCCCAGAGGAAGTCAGGATAAACAAGGAGTTTGCCTTGGTTGATGAGGACTGGGTGTGATGGTTGAGCCCTGGCCAAAGGCCAGATGCCCACCAAAATCAGTCTGTTACTCCCCTTCTTAGTTGGACAGGGGAGAAATAATAAAATTGGGTGGCTCAAGAGACAAACTCGTTAATGACCCAGGCAAATCAGACTCTACACAGAGTGATGAAGAGAAAGTTATCTAATTTATTACACTACACTAAAGAGAAAACAGTAAAAAGGAACCAGAGTCAGGAGTGCAACCAACAATCTTGAAACAAATGCAAACCTTTTGCCCCCACCACTCCCTCCTTAGCAGGCTTTAATTAGAAGTTTGCTCCCTTCTTCCCTCCTGGTCGCAGCCCAGGAGGGGCAGGGACTGGGGAAAATGGGGGTCTCGGTAACACCTTCCCCCCATCCCTCCATTCTAAAGCAGACTTCCCTTTCAGCCATGAGTTTGCTCCCTTCTCCCCCTCTCCTGCTCGCAGCACAGGACAGGGGGGCAGGGACTAGGAGATGGGGGCTTTGGTCAGTCCCTTGCAAGATGGTTTCTTTCTCGGCCGGGATGGGGGCATCCATTACACACAGCCTCCCCCTGCTGCACCGTAGGATCTCACCCATAAGAGCCAGTCCTCCATGAACTTTCTCCAAGGCAAATCTCTTCCCACCAGGCTTCACCTCTGCTATGGCAGGCAGCAACAAATCACAGTGTCTCTCAGTCCCAGTCCTCCACGGGGCTATAGGCCTCCTCCAGCAAACCTGTTTCACTCATCTCTGTAGGTCGCTTGTGCTGGCAGGGGCTCATCCCAACGTAAGTCACGGCATCTCCTCTATGTCTCCACCGGCTCCATCCAGCATGGAGCCTCTCCACCGGGCAGGTCAGGTCTCTGCCTCCTCCATGGGTCCTCTCCTCCAGCTACTCCACGTGCTTCAGCTCGGGCTGCAGGGGAATCTCTCTCCTGGGTACCTGGGAGCGCATACTCCCCACCCCAGCCTTCCCGGCCTTTTGTGTCTGTCATCTGCTTACATTTATATGCAAATATACATCCCAATGCCCTTAA
This sequence comes from Hypotaenidia okinawae, assembly GCA_027925045.1. Taxonomy (NCBI): domain Eukaryota; kingdom Metazoa; phylum Chordata; class Aves; order Gruiformes; family Rallidae; genus Hypotaenidia; species Hypotaenidia okinawae. The sequence goes on along the minus strand of BSDF01000001.1, from coordinate 62,294,309 downwards.
CGGACCAAAATTGCAGCCTTCCTGGCACTCTGTGTTCTGGTGGAGTCTTTGTCTCCTATATGTGATTCTCAGAGGCGCTATGAGCAGGCCTGCAGAAGACTTTAGCAGCCATTTTCTGTAGCACATGGCCCTCTCAGTAGCCAACTATGCAAAACTGCAACACGGGGTTAGGGATCAGTAAAGCAATCTGGATATTCATAAATCCATGTGTCCAGATGGGATGCACCCGCGGGTGCTGAAGGAGCTGGCAGACGTCATTGCTAGGGCATTCTCTATCAACTTTGATAAGTCATGGGAAACAGGAGAGGTGCCTGAGGACTGGAGGAAAGCAAACATGTCTTCAAAAAAGGAAGGAGGAGGATGCAGGTAACTACAGCCTCACATCCATCCTTGGAAAGGTGATGGAACAACTTACCCTTGGTGCAATCTTGAGGCATATCAAGGATAAGAGGATCATTAGGAGCAGTCAGCATGGTTTCACCAAGAGGAAGTCATGTTTTACCAATCTGATAGACTTGTATGAAGACGTAACCAGATGGATAGATGATGATAGGGCAGTGGATGTGGTTTACCTTGATTTCAGTAAAGCATTTGACACTGTCTCCCACAGTATCCTCATAACTAGACTGAGGAAGTGTGGTCTGGAGGATCAGGTAGTGAGGCAGATTGTGAACTGGTTGAAGGAAAGAAATCAGAGTTGTGGTCAATGGGACAAAGTCTAGCTGGAGGCCTGTGTCTAGTGGAGTCCCTCAGGGGTTGGTACTGGGACAGGTACTATTCAATATATTAATGAACACCTGAATGAGGGACTAGAGTTCACCATCAGCAAGTTTGCTGATGACACAAAACTGGGAGGAGTGATTGATGCACCAGAAGGCTGTGCTGCCATCCAGAGAGATCTGGACAGGCTGGAGAGCTGGGAGGGGAGAAGTTTAATGAAATATAGCAAGGGCATCTGGGGAAGAACAACTGCAGGTACCACTATAGGTTGGGGATGGATCTGTTGGAGAGCAGCACAGGGGAAAGGGACCTGGGGGTCCTGGTGGGCAGCAGGATGACCAGGAGCCAGCAATGTGCCCTCATGGCCAAGAAGGCCAATGACATCCTGGGGTGTATTAGAAGGGGTGTGGTTAGTGGGTGGAGAAAGGTTCTCCTCCTGCTCTACTCTGCCCTGGTGACACTGCATCTGGAATCCAGTTCTTGGCCCCTTGGTTCAAGAAGGGGGTGGGGAGAGAGTCCTGCTCAGGGCCACTAGTATTATTAAGGGAGTGGAACAGCTTTCTTATGACGACAGGCTGATGGAGCTGGACCTCTTTAGCTTGGAGAAGAGGAGACTGAGAGGTGACCTCATTAATGTCTATAAATCTGTAAAGTGTGTCAGAAGGACGTAGCCAGACTCTTCTCAGTGATGTCCAATGACAGGGCAAGGGGTAGTGGGTGCAAGATGGAGCGTAGGAGGTCCCATGTGAACATAAGGAAAAAGTTTTTCACTGTGAGGGTGACAGAACACTGAAACAGACTGCCCAGAGAGGTTGTGGAATCTCCTCTGGAGACATTCAAAACACGCCTGGATGTGTTCCTGTGTGACCTAACCTAGGTGATCCTGCTCTGGCAGGGGGATTGGATTAGAGGATTTTTCAAGGTCCCTTCCAACCCCTAACGTGCTTTGATTTTGTCTGTACCACAAGCATTTCAAAGACTTGCAGTCTGAAAACAGTGCTCTTGGCAAATAGGGGCTGAAAACACTGTACCCTAAAGTTAGCAATTTTTAAAGTGAGAGCAAGATGACAAATAACTGTTGCAGACTCTTTAACAGCCAAACAAATGCCCATCTGGTCCTTTGCATTGTGTGAGGGCAACATGCTGCAATTTAGCAAACAGAACATTTTTATTTTTTAATTAGTCTCAAAAGCAAAGTGATTTAAAGAAATAAACTGAGTCTATGAAAAAATAAATACATTAGTAGCAGCAGGCCTGGTGCCCAAGGGCTTTCTGCATGAATGTAAAGATGAGTGGTTTTGCTACCAGCTGCGTACTCTGGTAAATAATGGGCTTGTGCTTGCAATTCCCTATTCATGTGAGTATTTTCTCTGCTTTTTTATTAGCCAAGATTACTCATGTGTTTATGAGTTTGCAAGGCCAAACCTATTTGAAAACCGAACGTGATGAGAGATAGTGTCTAGAACCTCACTGCTTGGCACTGTGAAAGGGACTTCTGGGTTGCTGCTTTCTGTTGAGGTGCCTTTTTTGCTGTGAACCTCAGTCTGCCCTGCTTGGTGTGTGAAGTTAACAGTCTTGTGGGGAGTATCTGCTGGAAAATGTTACCCAGGACATTGCCAGTCTTGGAGGTTTTAAGCTGAGGGTGAGTTTCTAAGAAAGAAAATTTTGACTTACGAATGTATAAGGAAAATCCATCAGTGTAAAGGTTCATGGGGGTCTTAATAAATCTTTGTCATCTATGCTGTCCCAGTTCAGGCTGGGATAACGTTAAACTTTTCATAGAGGCAGGTCTGGTGAGTATAGGTGAGCTGAACTTGCCAAGGGTGTTTTCTATAACATATGATGTCACACTCCCCATAAAAGTGGGCTAGGCAGGGAGAGGCAGCTCTGTGCAGCTCCAGGACGGTCTGACTGTAGGCTCCTGGTCCAGTAAAGTGCCTCATGTTATCACCATGGTATATATAGTCCAAGTCCTGTTATTATTCTTCCCCCTCCCTGTGCTGTCCCAGCAAACTTATCCCCAGACTGCAGTTTACCTTTGCCCCTTCTCTTCCCCATCCCATTGTGGGTGTGTAGGGGGTGCAGGTAAGTGAGCAGTGCGTGGTGGTGCTCAGCTGCCAGAGGGGATGAACCATGACAAATGCAAGTAGCATGGCCATTGCAAGGAATGGTTTTAGGTACCTACTGTCTAGTTTGCAACCTGTGTGGGAAAACTCGTACCAATTCCTCTGTTAGACTAGGAATCCTTCTGGAAGTACTTTTTCTTTTGCTTTGCAACTTTGCTGACAGTGTCAGGGGTTGGTGTGGCAGGTCCCTGGTTAAGCTGTTTGCTTATAGTAATGAGGATTGGATGTGCTGAGGCTAGTCACCTAAGCAAGTAGTAAATTATAACCAAAATAAATCAAAATAAAAATCACTTTGTTTTCTATATCAGGCTGTTCCTGCTGTGCCTGCTGTGAGATGTTGCAGGCCTAGGCAAGTTGGAAAACGGCTGGTGCTTTTTGTACAAAATAGTCATTGTGTACTTTGTCCTTGGCTGCTCATACTCAAGAGAGCTGACCCGATGCTCAAGGCAGACCTCCAGCACCTGGAGATAAAAGCAGTAGTAGCTGGACAGCACAGGAGAGGGGATTTCCTTAATTCTCCATATAAAACCCTCTTAGGACTGCTTTCTGAAAGGCTTATCTCTTGTACAGTAGCACCAAAATTATTTTCAGGAAGCAATTGTGAGAGTCCAAGTATGACAGCTCCTGGCAGCAGTGGACTATAAGTTAGGTAGTTGCTGGTCCCACCTGGTGGAGGCTGCCACGGGGCCATTCCCAGCTAACCCCAGGGAGGACAGTGCACTGAGCTTTGACCTGGCTTTAGCAGTTTGCTGCTCCTATTGAATGTGTCCTCCATGCGAGCACACAGCTCATCTGACAGTACAGACCCCATGCTTCGGGTGTACAGCTCTTGTCCCTGGGGTCATGGTGGGGGGACTGACAAAACAGATGGTCAGTGGTCCCTACCTCCCCCTGGGTTTTAATTTGTCCGTGAATTTGTTTGCTATGCTGCTCCAAAATGCCTTTTTAGCTTCTGTTGTTTTATAGCGATTTACTTTACCTGGTTATTGTATCTGTTAAAAGCTGACAGAAAATTTGGGTAAAGAAAAACAGGAATGAGGTAAAAACTGCAGGGAAGCTACAAATAAGCACTAATACTTGTGCTGTTGTTAATATTGGTTGTAATACATACCTGATGTCGAAGTTAACAGGGCTGGAAAGACATCCAGATAGGCATCCAGACTATGGAAGTGCTTAAAATGATGTTATTATGAGTCACTTAGCAGCAACTGCTGCAAGAGAGAGACTTTTCTTAAAACAGTAGAAATTCTTAGATTTTTATACCACTTACATTTTTTTGAGTACAGTATTTTTGAATCCCGAGTGACCCTACCATATGATGTGAGCAGATCATGTGCTTGTTGCAGGATTGAGGAAAACCAGTGGCAATTTGAATAAACTGGAAACAGAAATCCCTTCAAATATTTATTTAGAACATTACTATATTTACCTTTTCTGGATGTAAAACAGTGGTACCATAATTCAGCAGATCTCCCTCTCACCTCTACTCCATAGCAAAACAAATGCTGATGACATGAAGTCAGCTGAACAACAGGGGAAAGACAGTTTAATTAGTATGTTGTTCCTCAGTTCCCCTTATTCCAGCAGCCAGGTCTTACCTTGCTACTTCAACTTTTTCCCTATTGTTGGGGCTTCCTGAGGTGCAGCAGCGTTTGCAGAGGTAGAACAATGTTAGTAGGGAAGGGCTACATATTATCTAGGGGGAACCCAGAGAAAGCTGGCAAGGATGATGTCTCTCTTACACCCTCTACCAGGTGCTCCTCTCTTCCCCCCCGTCTCCCCCCACTTGTTTATATTGAAAATTCAGGAACTTCTCTAATTAATTTCTTTCTCTCCTTTAAGATGACCATTTCTATTACTATTTCTTCACATAGGTCTGATTATCAAAAAATGACATCCTGTCTCAGATGTTTTTTCTATACACCAATTTTCTAGTACAGTGAATATCAACCCAATTGATTGTTTTATCTCTCTTTCTTTTGAAATGTGAATGTAACTAAATGTTACATTCTTAGTCCATCACAACAGCAATTGTACTGCTGTTTGACTGTATCTGTTAGTCCTTTCTCATCTAGCAAATGCAACATCTAATCTCATTCATTCATTCTCCTCATTCATTTTGTCTCCCCCCACCATCCCAACTCCCATACCAAGGAGTTATCTATGAAATTCCAGTTTAACAATCAATATAAAGCAGGTAAGGTTCATAATAAACTTTGACAACAGAGCTGAGTATTGCTGAAGACCACTCCTTAGAAACTTAGAACATTATCTATATTTTGTTCTTGTGTTTACACAAAAGATTTTTTTCTCTTACAAGTTGTCCTAAGGAAATATTTGGGAAGTATTTAGGGCTGATTAAATTATTCATTGTGAATATCTGACCAAAATGTTTCTAGTTTTTTTGCACAATCCTGAGAACTTGTAATTACAGTAGTCATTTTTTTCAGTTAAATGGGCCATGTACTGCAGAGTGCATGTATATCCTCCCAAGAAGAGGATTCCTGAGGGAATATATTCCCTCAGGCAGCTTGGCTGTAAATAAATATAATTTTATATAAAACATTGTAGAAGGCAAGCAGACTCCAGTTTGGTCAGCGGTAAGTAAACTAAATAAATAGGAAATATCATTATCTCTTTGGCACCATATTTGTATAATTTTAAATTAATGTGATGTAGTAAGAAAATGGTTTGGGAAGGAAGCTGTTTAAAAGCAGGCACTTCCAGACCACAGATTTAAAATGTCTGGTGAAAAAAAGATTAATGCAAAGTATCTGAGCTAATCCAAAATTTACTATGAAAATTCAGGTCAAACCTGTGTTCGGTGCTTTGTGTGCTTTACTGATAACCTTGACATTTCCCTACTTACCTCACTTGCTCTCATGTTGCTTAAGCCCAATATTTTTTATGTTAAGGAAAAAAGATGTGTCTTTCAGAGCTGCTATCTCTTCTGTTGGCACTGAGAGAACAGTGCTAGCCTGGTGCCCTGAAATTTTGCTGGAGAGAGCTTCAGATGAGTAGGTATGAGAGACAGCACCGAACAGCTGTTTGTCTGGGTAAAACTCATCTGTGCATCTGTGACTAGTTGGGCTTTTTCTTATCTGACATCTGAGCAGCAGCAGCAGCAAAGTGAGGGCAAAGGAAGGCTACCAAAAAATCCCTCAGATTTTTTCCAGATGTTTTTACTTCTCTGAATTTTCTGCTAGAGTGTTTAAGATATTTTCAATACTGTTATGGAATCATAGAATCATAGAATTGTAGGGGTTGGAAGGGACCTCGAGAGATCATCAGGTCCAACCCCCTGCCAAAGCAGCTCCCTAGGACATATGACTCAGATAGGCGTCCAGACAGGTCTTGAATATCTCCAGAGAAGGAGACTCCACCACCTCCCTGGGCAGCCTGTCCCAGGGCTCTGTCACCCTCACTGCTCCAACTTGCAGCCATTGCCCCTTGTCCTGTCCCCACAGACCATTGAAAAGGGGCTGGCTAATTCCCCCTGCATTCCATGCTTAAGATATTTATAAACATTAATTAGGTCCCCCCTTAGTCTTCTCTTCTCAAGGCTGAACAGTCCCAGCTTATTCAGCCTCTCCTCATAGGGGAGATGCTCCAGACCCTTAATCATCTTCGTAGCCCTTCTCTGGACTCTCTCCAGGAGATCCCTGTCCTTTTTATACCAGGGAGCCCAGAACTGGAGACAATACTCCAGGTGGGGCCTGACCAGGGCAGAGTAGAGCGGGAGGATCACCTCCTTTGACCTGCTGGCTACACTCCTCCTGATGCACCCCAGGATCCCTTTGGCTCTCTTAGCCACCGAGGCACACTGCTGGCTCACGGCCAACCTGTCATCCACCAGGACCCCCAGGTCCTTCTCCACTGAGCTCTTCTCCAGCAGGTCATCCCCCAGCCTGTACTGATAGAAAGGGTTGTTCCTTCCCAGGTGCAAGACTTTACACTTGCTTTTGTTGAACCTCATCTGGTTTCTCCCTGCCCAGCTCTCCAGCCTGTCCAGGTCTCGCTGGATGGCAGCGCAGTGTTCCTTCGTGTCAGCCACTCCTCCCAGCTTTGTATCATCAGGTACTTGCTGAGGGTGGATGCTATTCCCTCATCAAGGTCGTCAACGAAATGATGTTTTGCTAATGTTAATAAGATCTTAAGAGTAATTCTGTTGAGAAGCTTTTGCAAGTCTTTGCTTTGTAGCACACCTTTATTTTGCAGGAAATGTTTTTTTGACATGGTGGTATGTTTCTGCTGTTTGGATAAAATTCATTTTTGTGAAGATGGAAAGTTTTATGGAAATCAGAATTGATTCATAGTGATAAAACAGCGCTTTGAGTCAGAAAACAGAGACATAAAGCAAACATGTCATATTTGCTTGAAATTAAATGATAACATATGTAATCTTTGGCTGATTTAAATGATTTGCAAATTTAAGTCACAGTCAGTACTTACAGCCTCACAAAACAAATGGAAAATATTTGGGGAGATGGCAATGCCATGTTTTGGCAGAAGAGACCCTTCAGCATTGCTTCATTGCTTGTTGATTACAGGTTGGCCATGAGCCAGCAGTGTGCCCTGGTGGCTAAGAGAGCCAATGGGATCCTGGGGTGCATCCGGAGGAGTGTAGCCAGCAGGTCAAAGGAGGTGATCCTCCCCGTCTACTCTGCCCTGGTCAGGCCCCACCTGGAGTATTGTGTCCAGTTCTGGGCTCCCTGGTATAAAAAGGACAGGGATCTCCTGGAGAGAGTCCAGAGAAGGGCTACAAAGATGATTAAGGGCCTGGAACATCTCTCCTGTGAGGAAAGGCTGAATAAGACTGGGACTGTTCAGTCTTGAGAAGAGAAGACTAAGGGGGGACCTAATTAATGTTTATAAATATCTTAAGCATGGAATGCAGGGGGAATTAGCCAGCCCCTTTTCAATGGTCTGTGGAGACAGGACAAGGGGCAGTGGCTGCAAGTTGGAGCACAGGAAGTTCCACACCAACATGCGGAAGAACTTTTACACAGTGAGGGTGACAGAGCCCTGGGACAGGCTGCCCAGGGAGGTGGTGGAGTCTCCTTCTCTGGAGATATTCAAGACCTGTCTGGACGCCTATCTGAGTCATATGTCCTAGGGAGCTGCTTTGGCAGGGGGTTGGACCTGATGATCTCTCAAGGTCCCTTCCAACCCCTACAATTCTATGATTTACTTCTGCATGAGTCATGCCATGGTCTCAAGTGGATCAAAGATAGTTTTTAAAACCTTCCCAAACTGCCAAACCCAGGCATTCTTAGCAAACGGTAACAGTGGTGGGAAAATTGCTTGTTCAAAGGAAACAGCCCACCTCTGTGTCCCTATACCTGCCATGTAAAATTCTGGAGTCTCAATGTTCGGGTAGTGCTGCGGTGGGGGCAATGGGAACTAAGGAAAACCACCTCTCAGCAAAGCACTGCTAAGCCAGGCTAAAGTGCCACAGTAATGGAAATTATGAAGATGTGAGCAGCCACAGCAGCAAAAGGGCAAAACTCATCCCATCAGCTCTGCCAGTGGAAAGATCCCCATCTCAAAGACAGCTGTCTAGATGTTTCAAAGCAAGTCTGTCTTTCAGTGCAGAATCTTATTAGGAAGGGGTTATGTTTTAAGCTTCTAGGAGGGAGATATTTTCAAAGACAGAAGGAAGAAAGAGGAGAGACTGGCTTAAAAATACTTCTTTAGGGTAATGAGAGGGAGAGTGCAATACTAGCAAGGTGGCTTGCCTTTTTTACAGTACAGGCAGAGGAGTTAAATTGATTTTAACATGTTAAAGCAAAACTATGTTCTATCAAGAGGACACAGGACTGGTTTTTTTTTTTTGGGGGGGGGGATTAACACCTTTTGCAGAGAAAGAAAAATAGGAGCCAGGACATTGTTGACTAGTTAATTTAGCATTAATCTATGGGGGGAGAAATGGGAAAAGTTACTAAGCAAATAAGCCTTTGATACATGTGTAGAAGTAGATGAGTAGCAGCCATCAGATTATGTCAAGAAGAAATTGTGTGAAAGCCATCTGATTTTTCTCCTCTAACAGAGTAACACATTTTCTGGATATGGGAGAAATAGTAGTTGACGTATTTCTTGGCTACAGTAATGGTTTTTGACAAAGTCTTTCATGACGCTGTCACTTGCAAACTACTGAAGCCTTATACTCATGAAAGCCTTACAAGGTGAGTACAACATTGTTCTGAAAAACTGGCAGAGGATAGTTATTAAACCTGTTACCCTGAAAGGCTGTGTCAAACGGGACCTTTTAGGGGGGTCAGCTGACGTTTGTTACTATACAAAAAATTGTGAGAAACGGAGGCGATAGAATGGGATTTACTCTGAGTACATTTATTTATACATGACACAAACCTGTCAGATATACTGCTGAAGTCAAACTCCAAATGATTGTGATATACTGGAAAAATGGTCTGGGAAAATATTGGGTGCTCTTCAGCTGGTTTGACTGTGTTTAGGTGGAAAAAAAAATCAACTGCAATTGTGGAGGATGGGGAATAAGAAGTAGCTGTTTTCTAGGAAAAGATCTGTGGGTGGGGGAGTTAGAGATACAAAAACTGAGTGTGAGCCAATAATGTTGTACTGCCACAAAACAGGCAACATACTGGGATGTAGGAGGAGGATATACTGTCTGGAAGATACCTGGAGAAATCCTCCTTCTGTTCCTGGCAGAAGGAAGATTTCAGCTACAGTATTTTGCCTAGTTGGGGCAGTACCCTTCTAGGAGGAGGTGGAAAAGCTGGGGAAAGAAATGTTGTGAGAGAACAGCAGGAGCAGTCAAAACCTTGGGAAACAAGGAATGTAGGACTGCAGTCAAGGAGGCACTGGTGCTCAGTCCTGCAGAGAAAAGAGTGAGAGGGTGTGTGTTTGTCCCTTCAGTTATGTCACATCAAAGGTGGTGGCTGATGGGAAAGGAGTAGCCTGTTCTTTCTGTCCACAGTAGTGCATCAAGGAGAATAGACCTTAGCCTACAGCAAAGGAGCTTTGGACATCAACAAAAACACTCTAGTTCTGAGGAGAGTGCCTTGGAAGGGAGCAGGAGGCTGTGTAACCTCTCCTGGAAGCTTTCCAGGATGGGTTAAAGTGTCTTGTGTCCAGTATGTCTTTGTCCTCCCAATATAGAGGGTAGAGCAGAGGCTGGGTGACCTCACAATCTCCTTTCCACCTTGTTTCCCACATAGCTGTGACACTTACTCTGGTGAAGCAGGGTTCATACTTCCTAACAGAGCAAAGGCTCCTGCTGAGCTCTGCAGTGAGATGGCTCAATGTGAGCATCACTCCAGCTGTGCTGCTGGGGGCATTAACGGCACCGGATTTCAGGCACCCTTTTAATATCATCATGGGCATTACCTGCACCGATTAAATGAACAAGGTCTCAGAGCATCTTTTACAGTGCTGCAGAACAGCTTTGCATCAGGTGGAGTGCTGACCTTTTGAAAACAGACAAGTTGTCAAACTCTGATCTAGATGTACTTTCATACCTGTGGTTCTTGCGATGTTTCATGTCTCTGATAGGACTCCTCCAGTAGTTCAGGTTTGCAAGACTACATGTGACACTTCTTCAGGATACATGTCTCCACACAATACTTTAAAAGAGCCCCAGTTACTAAGTAACCTCATTTCACATCATAAGCTTTATCTTTCATATGTCTGTCTTCTTCAGTGTCTCTTGCTACATCTGAGAAGAGCAGAGGGCTAAGAATTTGTGTCTTCCTGAAGTAGTACAGTGGAACATCTTGGTGAGACCTTGGCTGCAGCCACAGTCGCTTGAACCATGTTGGCTAAACCATTGTACAACAAATCTGCTGTTATTTGAGCAAATATCACTCTGTTTCAAAAGGACTTGTAGATTAGAGTGGTCGTACTTTAACTGACAATTTCAAAAAGTTCATCATCCAACAAAAGCTGGTCATAGTGTATCCTATTCACTAATAGGATAATTCAGCAAAACTGAATAGGTTTCAGCAAAATTATCAGCAATGTTTATGTACCTTAAATAAGAGGGACGGATTCTAAGGTGGTAAATGACACACAACCTAGTGCAATGAACTTGTGATAACATTTGAATTCAGATCTCTCCTGAGGAAAAAAAGATGAGCTTACATACCATCTCTTCCCTGCCTTCAACTCTTGTATAGGTTCAGTATCTGCTATTAACTCCAGCTTGCTATTGTGAATCTGAAGGAGAGTTTTGTAACATGTATAGTCTTAGATAAGCAATGCACTGACACTTTCAAGAACTGAATAGCAAAATCCTGCTAGAGGCAATCCAGGTGGTAATTATGTAGTCAAAAATCACTTCTGTCAAATTAAAATGAATCTTCCTCTCTGAGGCATCTGATGACTGGAGAAGGCTTCATTAGTTCTTTGTGTTTCATAGCCTCCAGGTAACTATTTTTCACAAGGAAATTTGAACTTTGTTACACAGGACGTGGGAATAGTAATTTTTATTCTATTTACAGTAGATACTAGAATGGGCTGCCAAAAGGAGCTGGTGGATGCCCCATCCTTGGAGCTGTTCAGGGCCAGGTTGGATGGGGCCCTGGGAAACCTTGTCTAGATCATGCCTGGAGGTTGGTGGCTCTGCCTGTGGCAGGGGGGTGGAACTCTGTGATCCTTGGGGTCCCTTACAACCCAGACTATTTTCTGATTGTCTGATTCTATGATACAATCTTGCTAGAGAAAAAGATATGTTTGAGAAGGGATGTTGTATAAAAATAGGTCTTTTCCCAGATTCTTCAGTACCAAATGAGTGGCTTTTACTGTGTCATTTCAAATCCTACATCTCTAAGTCAAAGAAAACCCTAAAAGCCAGAAAATTGTGGTGTTTTTTTTTAAGTAAAAGCCATAGGTTAAGGTGACTTTGACAAATAACAATAGAGAGGTTAATGAATAGTAACATTATATATAGCTGCAGTTGTGTAGGAACATTATATAACATTATAATGTATGGTTATAGTTGCAATTGTCTGTGTCATATGCTAGGAAAACATGGATATATTAAGATGTAATTTTTGCAATGACAGTTTGGGATTCAGACAGATCAATCTGAATTTCCACAGCCAAATGCAAAGAAAAATGTCTGTATCTTCACTGACAGTCGTGACATGTTGTGAGATATCATGATATTTTCAAGTCCTTTGCATTTTGCTACAAGGGTCCTGTTAAAACATTAGGTAAATGGGCAACTGTGCCACATGTGTGACTAGTATCACTGATGGTGTGACTCGGGGCTTTGCAGCCCATATTGCGCTGCTGTCACAGCTTTCATCTGGTGAAATAAAGCACTGAAAGAAAATGTGATGAAATGTAATGTGGGGAGGTGATAGCTGCTGTGGTAGGACAGGAACCAGATAACCATGGGACTAACTGAAGTTTTTCTGTTTTATACTGAAATTAGTATTCCTGAGGTCATATAATTTTACACATTCTATCTCATTCACCTCTGATTAATGTGTTGATAGATGTATTTCCCCTTAGTTTATTCTAAAGAGGAAAGCTTTTCCACACTTAGATAATACAAATAAGCAACTCATGATGCAGCATGCCTGCAAACACAATTGAAAGTTGGTGTACTTGGGAGTTTGCTATAAATGGAAGATGCAGAAGAGTGATCTCTTTTAGCCATGACTTCATTAAAGAAACTGTATTTTGAAAATAAGTAATGAGTCACATTTCTTGGCCACAGAATGTAGCAGCTGGTTCTTTCATTGGTTGATTGCTAACTAGCTCACCATTAGAAAACAGAACAGGATTAGGGAATAAACACAGACAATATGTGGCCATTAAAAAATAAAAACCAAAACTGTACTGAGACTGAAAGACTCACTTTGAAGTGAAAGGTGCAAAGATTCATCTGGGCTCTGGATGATCAAATATGTTAATATTTGACTTTTTGTGCTTTTACTGTGTGAATGAAGAGTTGATGTTATGGAAACACAGGATCTTGCTGAGTTTTCAGTGGTGGTTCTAAATGCACTCTCTAGTTTTGCATTTTTGGCAAACTGCAATGTTTATCTACCTTGTATATGGCCCATAGTGTTGTTGCTTTCTACCCTGCAGCACATGCTTCGTCCCTCTCCTACACATCTCTCCTAACCCCACAAGGCAACAGTTCAGTAGAAGCTTGTTTTTATTCACTCAGCCTGTCCACTTGCCCCCTGATTTCTCTCAGTCTTTACTCCTTCTATTAGCTTAGGTGAGCTTACTTACATGCTGCATATTTTCCTGCCTTGAACTTGCTTTTGTTGCAGTCAGTACCTCAACAACCATGTGTGGAAGGTAGCCTTGTCGTTAGAAGTTATCTGCTTTGCTGAATGCCACACAAGTTAACAGCCTCATGGATAATCTTCATCCTGTGTAGTTTTGTTTGGTAGTGTTTCTCTACCTTCTTTATCATTATTTTTGCAACTTCTTCTTCGAAACAGATTGCCTGGAGGGAATTGTGCAGTATTGCTGCATTTTACTGCATCCTGGAAGATCTTCCTTCTTGCCATATCGTTCCCTGGGGAAATCAGGAATGTTAATGTTGTTAGATTTAGAATATCATTATGACTGTATTTTGCAGACATGGCAAGTATGCCTGCTACTGTCGTAATGCTTACGATGACTTGTTAAATATATATATATGTTTTTTTTCAAATATATATAAAAATACATACATAGAGAGGGAGGCAGAAAGACCCTTGTTCTGCATATTCACTTAGGTTTTCTGACAAATTTTGGATGGACAGGACAGACAGTTCTGGTAAAAGATATTTATTCTCTAGTAACTGTTGTGGGTTTTGTTTTCTTTCCCAGCTGGGTCTTTAAAGCTTTCATTTAACAAAATGTCAGTGGTGCAAGTTTTCTCTGGAAGGAGGTATGCAAACCTCTCCAGTTGATGATTCCTCAATCAAACACACGCTGCAGCTGGACTTCCCTGGGGCACCACAGTCAGGGAAACATCTGATAACAGTGTTTGTGCTGTTACAGTACCTTAAATGCTGCTAATTCAAGCAACGAATGAAAAAGTTTCTGCCTTTATTGTCATAGATTGCTATGATATTTTGTTGAAAAATAAGGGAGGTGCAGCCTCAGCCCTTGGGAACGAATTGAGCAGAGAGGCAGAGATGAGGGAGAGTGACCGTGTCATGGAAGCCATGAATGAAAACTACTGAAATCTGTCTGATGTCTTGTCGATCCAGGATTGCTTTTCTAGGAAAGAGAGGTGATTCGCAGTGAAAGGGCAAACCAAAAATACACGTTTCCAAGGTAGTTTGGGGCACAGTAAAAGGTGCAAGGCAGGAGGACATTAGTCATAAATGGATGGCAGAGGCTGTTATGTGCACATGGGGAGGCAGGAAAGAGAACAGATACTGCAGTTGGGAGAGAAAATGGAAGGTCTGTGTAGGGTGAACACTAATGCAGAGACACACATGATGAAGAACTATTTAGATGAGGCAAAACTGGGAAAGACCCTACCCGTATCTAATGGGACCAAAGTTAAGTTAATGGGCAGCATGATGATAAATGGTCTTTTTCTTGGGTTTTACTTGGGTTTTAAGTACTGCTTTTTAAAATAAGAATTTTTGCCTTACCATAAGGATACTAGAGGAACCTTGACCTTAAAATCCCAGGTAGAAGTTGACATTTAAATTCTACACTGACTTCCAGAAATCTGGCCTACTAGAACAACCCATGCATTAGGCAATCCCAGATGCAAGCAGGTATGTAATATAAAGAAACCTGTAGGCCTAAACTTAAACACTAAGTTGCTGTAGAATCCTCATCCGAAAAGAGCATTCGTTAAGTTTGCATTTATATCTTTCAACCAGCGTAAGCCATCAGCTAGTAGCCAGAATGACTGGTGCAGGATTCCTAGAGTCCTGTAGCTGGAATCCGTTAGTGTGTGTGTGTATATATATATATATATATATAAAATCCTTTTATCCATACCTTTTGTCTGTGGTCGTGGAGAAGGTATTCTGGTGGAAAAATTAATTTACCAACTCTAGTTAATAAGAGTGGTCTCTGACCTTCTATGATTTCTGCTGCAGCCTGAGGTAGAAATATGTTATATATGAACCTACTAGATAAGGATTTCCCCGCATACCAGGAGAGCAGGACAGTACTGCAGAACAGACTGTTGTCCTGTGTTATATCAGTGCCAGCAGTGCTATTTCCCAGCTGCTAGAGGGAAAGTAGGGGATTATTTTATTAAATACTACACCTAAAACCTGTTTAGCATACTGGAATATACATGAATGACATACAGTTTAGTACCTACTGGAACAATTTCTCTGAATACTGATTTTAAAATAATTTTAGTGGGTGCAATTACATGAAGATGTATTTGTTTTGTTTGGGGGTATATTCTTTTTACTATGAAACCTCCATTCAAGGGTTTGGCATATAGATAATGTTTGTACCTGGATGTAAGACTTAAACAACTGATTAAATCTACAGCGTATTTCAGTGTTACTTTCACAATGACAACTTCATTTCCAACATAATCTAAAATCTTCCTATAATTATATGATGTCCTGTAAATAAGCCATCTCCAGAAGGCTTTAGAGAATTAAATAACTGAGGCGATATACGGTACAGAGAATAGCACTGCATTGTACTGCACTTGAACAAATGAAACCAGATTAATTAAAAGATCAAAGATAGAGGAAATGCAGGAAAGTACGTTTTAAAGGAACTGAAAGGAGACAGAGAATAAGTGAAATGGGGGATCTTCTTTAGAAGGAAAAGAAATATTTGAGTGACAGATGAGATTGGGTAAGGAAAAGGTGGCAGGCTCCCAGGAAGAGGAGCTGATGAGGAAGCACAAGTAGCTCCAGAGGTGATGCAGCATAGGCTGAAATTGAGCAAAGAAGGATCTGCATACCAGGAGGGCAGGGCTTGCTCCTGGCAGAGGTAGCCAGGCAGCTGCTGGGGGTGCAGGAGGGAGCAGCCAGCCTTGCTTTTCCTGTGCTTGTGCCAGAATCCTGGAAAGGCAGCTGCTGGGCAAGACAAGAGGACATGAAGCAGCAGCGTTTGTGGTTGAGATGTCCTCTCAGAAATGAGGTTGTTACTCCACTCCTTCATTCCCTGGGCAGCAGCAGAGTGGCAGACCCTAGCTCTCCCCATTTTGGGGCCAAGTTTGGCCCTCCCTTGGCTCTGCTCAAAGTCACATTAAGGATGGCATTGGTCTGGAGCCAGAGCTGCACAGCACTGTCAGGAGCTCATTGCAATGTCTTTACTATGTGAGATGGCTTGTTTCTTATCAGTGGCAGTTAGTGAGCACCCCCAAACGACACTGCCAACTTCACTTTTTAAACAGTATTACTTAGGACAACGCTGGCTAACAGGAGGTGGCATCTTTCACGGCACAAGGAGACTTCTTCTGGGAAAAATGGCTACTTGCTACAATGGTTGTTCACCCATGATTTACCACTTTTTATCTCGCAAAAACCACAGGCCAACATTATTATACCATTAGCGCAAAGTAGGTCAGTATGAAGCTGTAAGTGCCTGCATTCAGAGCAAATTGCAGTGTGTCAGTGGTGCTACATGACCTATCACAATGTGACATTGACTACGGCGTAACTCTGCTGAAGAAAAAAAAAGACTCTTCAGGAATGAAAAATAATTAATGAGCTCTCAGAACAGTGAAATTTCTTAACAAAACATACACAACCGTTTCCAGGGATTTTTCTTTTGTTTGAGGCTTCCCTCTATTTGTGGGGAAGAGATCTCCCCTCTCAGCACAGAAGGTGACTTTTCACAGGGAGATGAGGGACACACACATTACCAGGTAGTCACCTTCATCATTGTCATTCCTTTTGCTGTTTTCTAAGTAACTTTGTTGTATGCTTTCTGTTTCTTGTGATCCCAGGGAAACCTGGTGTGAAGAGAATCTGCGGTGACTGGAATCTACACACATTCTTAATTTTCTGCAGTGTTGTGTAGTATTTTTCTTAATAATTTTTAATATTTAATATTAGAAAGTTTATTCGTGTTCTCTCTGACGTTATACATTGCAGGTTGTTTTATTTAGTAGAAAAATCACCATAGCTCCAGAAATGCTAGATACATGACTAAAATTTAGAACACATTACATGCTTTCTGTTGTCTTTGATAATGCATTAGCAAACATGAAAGCATTTTATGAAAAATTTAGAAATTTAGGGAGGAAAACTTAGAAGTAGACAGAAGAATGACTAATTACAGAGGCCAAATGCTGAAGGGGAACATCCCCTTTTTGGGAAACAAGCTGACTTTTTTTTTTTTTAACTTCAATATTTCTTGTATTGAGTAGGTAGAAATAACATTTTAAACTTTCCCACCAAGGAAAAGCAAACCACTATGTTTTGTGAGTCATCTAACAGTGCGCATCTGAATTAGCTATCTGCAGAGGTGTTAGAAGTACAGCTGCAGTGCAGGCCATGGAGATGTAACTAGACTGATCAGTCCTCAACCTGCTCCCTTTCTAAGATCTAGTCCTCCCTCCAGGCATTATACAGGTTGCTACAGGTTTCTATTTTATATTTTGTTATTTCAGGTTGGGGATTTTTTGCTCTACCTATGAGCTCAGCTATCTTCTAGGCTTCAAATGCCTCTAAAACTCTCAATCTCCCACTTCATCTTTGCAGGAGATAGTAACATTTCTTCTATCCTCGTAGGGTTTCTCTGTCAGGTTGCATGGCACTGAGCAGCTTCCCACTGGCTCTCTGTGGGGCTGAATTGCTGTTATGGGACAAGCTGCAGCTGTCTCTAAGTTTCCCTGATGCAGATACGGTACAGTTACTGTGCAGCTCCTTCACAGACATTATTGCTCTTCCCTTCTGTCGCTTTGCTGCACCAGCAGCCATCTCCCAGTGTTGCAACTGTTGCTTTTTAGAGTATGGCTCTTTCTGTTGTGTGGCTACCTGAAAACTATGCTTGGGCTGGCACATCTGTGTGTAGTGGCCTCTGGCCTTTGTTGTCTTGCTGTAACTGTCCCTCTGCCCAACTGTTCCTCTCCTGGCTGTTCCTGTGGCTCCTGAGCTCCTCCTTAGCTTCACAGCTCAGCACTCCACCCTGCCTGCAAACCCTCTGGATGGTGCTGGGCTGCTATGCAGTTCCTGGGAGTTTGTAGTGGAGTCCCTCAGCTTTAAACGATTGATTTCTTCCTACTTGCCTTGCCTTTGCCACTAAGCTCTAGTTATTGCTGAATATCCAGGTGAAGGTGATGTGTGCATAAATTTCTGTTTGGGGTTAAGCTGCTTTATTCTAGTGTGTTGTATCTTTTGAAGGTAGTAAGTTGGATAGTACAACACTTGCCTCTGTTTACATATGATAATGGTAATTGAAGGATCACAATGCCTTTGCATGGCCTGGTCTCAGAATTTGGAGGAGCTGTCTGCTGTAATTTCATGCTTCCTGCCACTGGAAGTGAACAGACCCTCCCTTTTTTCTCCCAGATTGTTGAATCCCCCTTCTGCTCTGTTCCTCAACTTGCACTGTATTATGCAGGCGTACCTCATGCCCCAGAACCAGTAAACTGACATACTACTTTGTTTTTCATCTGTTCTTTCATGTGGAGTGTTGTTCATTTCAGGATGTCATTTTTCAGTTCTGCTGGGTCAGTATGGAAGTCTCCATAGACAATATCCAGTCTTGAGGGGGAACCACATCTCTCAGTTGGCAGAAGAATATGCAGGAGGTATGTTTTCTCTTTGCAATCTGCCTAGTCATGCAGTGTGAATAATTGTTGAGCACTCTTAGTAATTGTTGAGCACTCACGTTTCATTTTCACCATTTTCCCAGATTGGCTTTAGCCTTCAGTGAGGCATTTTAAGTTACTGACAGAGGCTGAAGTCTTTATCTGCTGTTCCAAAGAACTGAAACGTAGAAAAGCATGTGGTCTTTGGTCTATATACTGGCAACAGAGAGCAAGTTGTTTTCAACCTCTGTATTGTAATGCCTTCTGTATTGTCAGGACTGAGCTACTGGCACTACGCTAAGGCTTCCATGGTCAACCTGTTCATCACAATGGCGCTTTTCTGGCTAGTTCATGGAGGAGGTCTTCATTAGTATTGGTCATAAACTAATATTACTCAGATTACTGCTTTGCTTATTTCTTTATTAGCTCAGACAAATGTCTGGCCCCAGGTCTTGGACCATCCTCAGTGTTCACTGGCATGTGCTAGCTGTCTTGAGCACCCTTGGGGTCTGCTAAGCTATATGAAGGATATGGAGGTATAACTGGTGGTCACTTAAGTTCTTTTTTCTCCTTGGTCTGTGCATTTCCTGGATGACACAGCTGTAGTCTTTCAGATGTTCTCAGATACTTGATGTTTGATGGATAGACAGCTCCATCCTCCCCTCCCCTTGGTGTTCTGCTCCAAGCACTTCTTAAGAATTGGATGTAACTTAATACCAGGTTCCTGGACTGGCTCTACCTCAGCTCTTTCTGTCCTATAGGAGTGTCCTTGCTGAAACCTTGATGCTTGGTTCAGTTTACACTTAACCTCTAGACCTTGGCTGGTATTTACAGCAGATCAAAGTCAACAGTACTTATGACCTCTCTGTCAAGTATCCTGAGGACACTCACCACCTTCTTCGTTATGATGGGATTTCCAAACACCACAGGAAGTAGTAATTCTGCCCTTGTCCTTGACAAGTACTAAATAGGAATTTGCCCTACTAAATAGGAATTTATATTCAGTGCTTGGGGTCATGGTTTTAGGCCCATGAAGGCTTTCTGCCAGCAGGTTTCCTTCCTAGGATGAGACTTTCAGTAGGAGTGACTGCATTACAGTCAGGCCAGTTATTTTTTCAATGTGGTTAACACAATCGGATGTTTTGTGAGCTTGGGTCTGCAGAGAGGGAAATTAGAAGCAGTAAGTCTTCTAGCTTGAGCTGTAAGCATCCAGCACCTTTAGGGCCATCACAGTGTCATCGTCTCCCCAAACTGCTCTCAGGCCTTGACTTACCTTGCACTTCTGCCACGCAGTATGGAGCATGTCCCTTATGTCTACTTCCACAGACTCTGAATGGCAATGTCTGCTCTTCCATGGATATCCTAGAGGCCATACTGTTGTGTAGCACTCACAGATTTCTTCTGTGGTGTATTAATAGCGCTTGGCCACAATTCTTCAGTCTAATGGTGCCACTTAGCAGTGCTGCAGGACATTATATTGCAGTGGCTCCCCCATCCAGCTGGAACTGAATTGGTCATAGTGATCTAATAGCAAAGTGGTGAATTTAGCAGCTGAACTGCTGGCAGCTCGTTCTGGTTGTGCAGAATACTGGATGAATCATTTGCTACATTCACAAAGCAGCTCGCTGTCATCTGGAACTGTTTGAGTAGATAAACCTATGGGTCTGGATTTGAAAGGGAGAGATTGTCCACTCACACTGCTCAGTGATAATGGGAAAGGCAGTGGGGAAATGGAAGAAGCTGTGTTTTTTCTTTTTCCTTCATAGGTAAATTTATGTCTCTGTCCTCATTTCTGGGTTTTGTTAGTTTACGCCTCATCTCCTTGTGCTTGATTCACCTCCTCAGTTTGATTCAGTCTTGGGGTGGCTCAACTGACCTTCCCACCTGGAAGCATTTCTTTGTTTAGATTTGTGTCTCTGTAAGCTTGGAAACATCCACTGAAGTTTTGTCTCTAATTAAATGATTCCTTTGTTTTTCCAAGATTACCTATAACACAGAATTTCCAGGTTTAGAATGAAAATATCTATTTTTCATACTGTCTTTCCCCCTTTTTGAGAGGAGGGTAAAACAATTCAATATCTTTTTCTGTTCCCGTTCTGTGCAAGATCAAAAATCAACCAGAACTTTCGCCATCTGTTCAAATGTTTTGGACCCTCTGCTCAGCAGTTGTGTTTTTATTTGCTTCTTGCCTGTATTTCCAGGTGGGCAAGTTCCTAGGAAGACCTCAGATGTGTTTTAAGGAGGGAAGGGAGATTACAACACAATTATGAGCTGGCATATGTCTGCCTGTGGTGGCCCAGGGATCTCTAGCTGGTTCCCCAGCCACCTGCCCCAGATGCTATTCACCCCTCCTAACTCTGCTCGGTTACCTTGAATCTCTTGGGTTTTCTGTGAGGTGCCGGTTGTAATGTGTTCATGAAGTCATAAGGGAATATCACCAACTTTAGCAAGGGTGCTGAAGGAGAAAGTTCAGCTAAAGCCACAATACTTCCTTTTGACTGTTTCGTTTAACCTTGTTTTAGCTTCCAACTCTAGGCAACCTTCGTGGTATCCTCTTCTCTCACAGTGTCAAGAATTAACTTGTTGTGCTTTCCTTGCCAGCTGGCATTCTCATCCTGTATTGCCTGCTGCTTCTGAATGCTGACACAGTCCTAGTGAAGGACCAAAAGGCCAACACTCAGTTTTCATCTACTTTTAAAGTAGATATTACATTCTTAACTGCTTTTATAATCTTCAAATATTCCCCCTATGCATCTTTGCCTGTTTAAAGACAACAGTGCTACTTAGATTAAGTTCAAAATGAAAGCTTTCCAGACATCATTATTTATAAAAGCCAGTACAAATTAAAAAGAGAGTATAATTACACAGAATGTATTTATTATTTTTAACATGCTTATTCTATTGCATGCTAAAGCTTAACCATGTCGGCACTGGTCTAGTCTTTTCAGTGCACAGCAGGTTCACAGCTCTGTGTGACAGGCTGTGAAAAAGCTTCCACTTTTTTCTTCTGGCTGTTTTAGTGCTAGCTCCAAGACTTGTGGGAGTGCCAGGCCAGCAGGTAAGGCCTGAACTCCCTCTCTCTCTTTCACTCACTCTCCTTCATTGCCAGGTAATGCAGCTTGCTGGACCACCAAAACACTTCAAAGTGCTTTGCCTGTAAGTTGTGATTTAGAATTTGTGCTTCATCTGATGCCTATTGCAGACCAGCTGTTGCCTTTCAAATAAAGTGAGTGTAAGAGGCTTTACTGATCTTTTATTGACCAGTATTCGGACTACTTCCCACCTTGCACTGGTGTTTCCAAAGCAATTGACAGACACTCCACTTAAGAAGAAGCTGTTCTGCTATTTGCTGAAGCTGCGAATCAAGTCGTAGCCTGAGAAAAAGGCTTGTCAAAGGGAAGGAAACAGAGAGAAAAGGAAAGAAAAAAGGTACACAGCACATGAATGATGCTTCACCAGTGTTCTTAGCTTACTCCTGAGCACAAAATTAGTCTCAGCTTTCAGAGATGTGTCATGGAACAATTTAGCTCTGGTCATTCTCAGCTTTGCTCTGAGCTAAAAGGTGCTGAATGGAGACCTCCACCAGCCTCTCAGCTCCCAGGTGGAGTTTTATTTCTGTATTAGGAAGCAGCAGGCAAGGACTGGATGAGTCTTCAGAGCACTGAAAGTGGTTATAGATGAACATTAGCAACACATAATGTCCCTTGCCTTCTCACCTAAGTCTCTTCCAGTGACATACAGTGCTTTTCAATTCTGGTATGAACATTCATATCTTTAAATGAAGATAAACCAAGAACATAGAAGTTGGTCCTTGGCAATGAGTAGCAAACCTGTGCAGTGGCTGGAGTCCTTTAGCTCTCTTTTGGCTTTTCTTTCCCAGTTCTACAACTTCTGAGACCAGTGAGAGTACTCTGTGTGTGTGTGTGTCAGGGATTTAAAAGCATATGATGGTAGCAGCATAGGGCTGCTGCTGATCTCTCTGAAAAGTTTCTTTTGTTTCATACAAAAGAAAACAGAGCAGTGCACTTTTCCAGACAAGCAGCTTCTGATGACGTGCTACCTCATTCAATTTGAAGGAGTTAATACTTCAAATTCCTGCTTGGTTTTCACAGATACCAAACTTTTGTTTCTGAATCTTTGTAGAATGCAAGTCTTGTGCCTGCTGAATCTATAGTTCTGTTTCTGTTGTGTGAATGCACATTCCTGAAGTTATTTTTTTGACAACATGCTTGTGTATTATTATTATTATTTCATTGAGCTGAAAACTGAGTACATGATTTCAAAGCTAGGAGCAAAATCTCGATGGAAATTACAGTAGGAAGGTAGCACAAGGGTTGGGGTTGTTTGTGTTATGTCTGATCTCTGCCCTGCCACCTCTCCCAGGACTAATGCTGGTAAATGCTAGTTTTTCTTCAGTGTCCTAAATAATCTTGAAGGCTCCTGGGCTTATTTCCAAGAAAGTAGAGAAACACTGGAAACTACCAATCTCTAAAGCGACTTGGGAGTCTTAACATTGGTTTTCTGGGTGTGGTTTGTCTCCATAGTTCCTAAAAATATCCTTATTCAAAACTGAATATGGAGAACAGTTGCGATTTCATTTGCTTTCTCTATAAAAATTTATGCGTAAAGGAATGAACCTACCTGTTAATGGCATAGATAACAATCTTGAAATGCTTGTACCAGTTTAGCTGTTTGCACAATGGACTTCAGTTTTCTCCTTGCCCAGCAAATGGTGTTTTCATTGCTTAAACACTGTGTGCTATAAGCTTCATGGGACGACTTCTACATTGAAACCAAACTGGGCTCTCTTTAGGGAGCAGGGTGTTGCTGATAGGTGTAACTGACAAAAATTGTGACCAAAAAAAAGCATGGGGACCAGTGATTTAGGAGCAGCATTACTGCTCTGAGGGCTGGGGAATGACATGATGACTCTTTCCTACCCACTTTCATTGCATTCTTACCTGCAACTCACATGTCAAGCAGATAATAGGTTTTCCCTTAGACTGGGTAATTACAAAGCATATGGATTAATTAAGATTTATTGTTAATGACAGAGTAGCAGTAGTACATTTTGTGTTCTGCCATTTTTAAAAAGGTGATTTCTTTCATTGCCATCATGACCTTGTCTGTTTACCTTAAAATAATTTGCTATAACCTAGAACATCTTTCAGTTACCATGACTGATGCAGTAGTAGATCAAGTAAAGAGTCTTTCCTGGGTAGGCATTTAAGGTAAAATGAATGACACCCAGACCCTGCACCACATGAGCCTCTGCTTGTTTTTTCCTTCTCTGCATTTACATGGTAGAGCTTTAAGGTCAAGTGGGTCTTGGAAACAAAATTGTTTGATTGTATTAAAATCAACTCTGTCTACGTCAGACTTTTTAATTGTGCTTGCATAGATACTTCTGTAGAGAGAGATAAAATATTAAACACATAATGAATAATGCAGCTGTCTCACAGTACTGTGATCTTTGTGTGAATGAGAAAGTCATAAATTGCCAGGGTATTGAAGTGGCACAACACTTGCTACTATTTCTCCAGTGACAGTGTATGCAGTGACAAGTTGCGTGATGTAATGTTGAACATTGTATGTTTTTTAGAGGAGAAATTGGTTTTTTTCCATCTCTCACTGCAGGAACAGAGCTGTGCAGTTGTCTGCTTCTTGGCAGCTAACACAGTTGTGTGGAAAACCAAGGTTTAGTGTAGCTCTCTGCAGCATTGTGCAGAGGAGAAGCCAATAGAATGAGACATCCATGTGAAATTGCATCTTGAGCCATGGAAAGAAAATAGAAGATGCCATAGGTAAAGAGCTGTTTATTAGTGACCTTTAGCTTCTAGACTCTTTCTATGGAGATGCAGTTCTCATGTCTCTCTTGCCATGTGCTGACACTAACTGCTAACTCTGCTTGGCTGGTTTTTCTGCTGAGCTCCAGCTACTACTACCATTCCCTCCTTACCTTTCCTCCTTCCTTCTTCACTAGTATAATCTGGCCTGCTGCCTGCAATCTGATCACTGGAGGATGTTGCTTTTGTCACTCAGTTCTTTCTCCTATGGATGTATTTTTCTTTCATTTTTAGATAAAGATTGATGTTTCCAATATTTTTTCTGAAAACGTCTCTGCTGAAGTTTCAGTTAGGCAGAGGCTGTGCCCTTTAATCTTCAGGCTAAAATGGGATTTTCATTCCCATTTGCCTTGCTGAGGACTGAGCCCTGGTATGGAGCATTTCTTCTTTAAAGAAAAAACTTTAAAAGGGGAGAATTTCACTTTTAAAATTAATCACCATGGCAACCTTTACAGTGAATTTTCAAACATAGAAAGTTGCCTTTAAGAAGCATGCTTGTCTAAGAGAAAGGTGAGTTTTTACAGCTTCTAACAGTGTTCCCAGAGAATATAAGATGTTACAAGGATCACTCAGAGGGACTTTTATATGCAGAAAAGTTATATGATTCTGATTATGTGGGGATTTTTTTTAAGGATGCTGCATGCTAACTAATCTCATCAGAATGCTGTCTTAAAATAGACTTGGAGAACTAGATAGAGCCTGGCAGTAATACTTGCAATATCACTGGATACCATCTAGGTGAATTTATACTTAACAATTTACCAACATTTCTCTCTTACTTAAAATGTTGTATTTCTTTTTCCCAGGTCTGGCTGCCTTTTCATGCATATTCAGAATTTTATTGGGTTATACTTTTTTAAAATCTAAAGAAAAAGTGAGGTAACAGTATAGCAGGGGGTGGGGGATGGTGGGGAACAAGTTGCTCATGTGTTAAAAGAAGAAAATCCCTCATACATTACAGTTCAGTGAAATAGAACTTTAGTACTTTTTTCTGTGTTCCTCTCTCTTGGTACTCAGCTGGGTTATTTTCTATCTTGTTTTCTGTGTGTATTAAATCCAAGGAACATGGAATTTCTTTTTCCACTGGAAATTCCCCAGTGAAAATGTTGTACATCAGATGAAATCCTGATGTTTTCCCTGAAATGGGAATGGTGTTTCATTCTGAAACCACCTAAATAAGAGCATTTTAGAATGAAATTTTCAGTGTCCAAAGGAGGTGTGAGACTGGGAGAAGGAGCTTATGGACAGAGAACCTCGGTCTCTGTGCAAATTTCAGGGGGTGATAGGGTGGCTGATGGACTGTCAAGAGACAGATGCGTTTAATCATATTGCAAAAATACCGTGGAAAACGTTCTGCTAAAAAATTGCAGTTGGCTCTTCCGATGTTGAATATAACGATTCAAATGTGTATCGGGCTTGGGGGGAGCACTCCCACACTGCACAAGGGGACAAGAGGGGACAGGTCAGTAGAGGACTTTCTTTCCCTCCTTTCATGCCATCTGTGATTGTAATTGTGAGGTCTTGAGCTGTCCACGGGTGCCTGGCTGAGCCGCATCGCTGATGTCTGAAGCAGGCACAGAGGGCTTCAGCACTGAGCTCACCACCTGGTTTTATTTAGCTGTATGGCCACAGTTCATTTGTATTTTACTGGCCTCATTCCCATTTGGAGAAAGCAAGATGGTTGTGCTGGAATTAGGGATGGGTGATGCTATCAGCATTTCAGAGGTGTTTCTCTGAGCAGAGCATATCTGGAAGAAACAGATTATAAACACTTCTAAGGAGGGGAAAGTTTCTGGAACTAGATTTTTTTTTTTTAGATTTCTTTTATTAATTTAAGGAGTCATTTAAAGTCAACAGCCTTAAGTTCAGTACCTCAGTAGTTCAATTAAAAGTTAACACAGTTAAAAATAAACTCAGTTACCAAGTTCTTCATGTTATGCAACATCGCTAGAAAAGTTTAACTTTTTGAGCAAAGTTAGCAGTAAAGTTAGTAACTGTTATTTGAGGTGTGCTCTTTTGAGATGTCTCTGCCATCATGCAGTGATCTTTTTATTTCCTGTGAAACGTGGGCAAGTAAAAAATTGCCTTTTGTACTTCTTTAATGGAGGATAGAATCAGCGAGAACTGAAAGGCTGTTTTTTCTCATGTGTACAGGGTCCTGTCAAGAACTTTATTTTAAATTCCAAAGTCAGCTGAAAGCTTGACAAGGTGTTTGGTCAGCGAGCAGCTCAGCAAACAATACATTTACAAAATACCACTGAGGCATGGGATTGTGCCTGCAAGAAAGCTGATAGGTCATGCCAAGTGATTGCAAGTTGAACAAGAATCTTTTGAGAAAAAAAAAAAAAAGAGAAGCAACTGTTGTGAATTACCATTCCTGGGTTTCTGAAAAATTGACTACAGGATTGACCTTGTGCAGGTTGTCAGACATTTTCCTTCCCCAATGCTTCTGATAGATGGGATTATAGCTAGGTCAAATTATTTCTCATACCATCCATCAGCACATTGCACAACCTAGGACAGAGTCTTTTTACTGAGAAAGCTGGAGTTGGGATTTGCAGCTGTCAAAGGTGCATCTGTATTGTTGTGCTCTTACGGACTACACATGTTCATTTCGATAGAAAGGGTGAACTGTAGACTTTACACATCATAAATAACTATTGTTTTTAAATTGAGAAGAGATGAGCTGTGGCACTGTATGATAGGAGGGAGACAAGAGCCTTGTTTCATACGTTTATAGTCTGTTGCGCTTGTATAAATTAGAAATAAAGAGCCAGGAAATTATCACTTTGCATGAATTAAGAACATTTAAATTAGAAATAAAGAGCCAGGAAATTATCACTTTGCATGAATTAAGAACATTTATGGTCTTGGTATTCACTGGATGTGAATTTAGTTATCTGAGAATCACTGAATTGTAAATTGCGGACGTTTGCAGAGACTGGATTAAAGTAACTGCTTTGAGATATTTTGTTTTAATTGAAGATAATATTGTAAAACATTTTGACATATGCCATTAAATTCTAAGGAGGAAAAAAAGCTGTTGTGGAATTGATAAGAGCACCAAGTATCTCAACCACATTTGGACAACAGGTTTCACAACTTATGAATTCTCATGAATAATTGTTGCATTTTGTCTAGTATTTAGGTTCTCTTATATTTACGTATAAAATGGCTTATTAACTGGAAAAGCTGAGAGGAAAGATAAAGGCTCAATATTGTTGATTATAAAATTTTCTTTAACTTGATTCGTTTAGATTTACTTTTTTTAAAGTCCAGGTGAAGATCCATAATGGAAAAAACACATTATGAGAAGAATAAGTTTGACAGTTCAAAGGCAGGAGCAAACCCAAAACCCTTCAGTCTATGAAAAAGGCAGAGTGTGACAGTCATTTCCTTGCCATGACTTAATCGCTGAAGGAGGTGAAGATCATGCCCAATTCTCCACAAGGAGACATGTCACATAAGGAGACTGAAAATGTCATGAACATTACAGGAACTGGAAGGAAATGCTCTCTGACAGATTGTATTCTTATCTAATATTAATGTTCTCACAAACTTTCATCCACTCCAATTCTAACTCATCTACTTCTTTCCCTCTTGGGCATATAATATATTTTATTGATTGAGACATTGCAATCATCTTTGGAAATCTATTTCCAGATTGCTCTTTGTGCAACTGTAATTATAACTACTGTGATCCATTAATAGCCTTTTGTAAGCAGGATCATATTGCTTTGTAAATGAAGAAAAATGTGTCTGGTTAGTGGTTATCTCCTCATAGCAATTTAACAGGAACATTATCTCTAAACTCAGACTTTTCAGGAT
The DNA here is from genome assembly GCA_027925045.1 of Hypotaenidia okinawae. Taxonomy (NCBI): domain Eukaryota; kingdom Metazoa; phylum Chordata; class Aves; order Gruiformes; family Rallidae; genus Hypotaenidia; species Hypotaenidia okinawae. The sequence continues at coordinate 62,266,098 of BSDF01000001.1, read as the reverse complement.
TTAGGCTTGTGCTCATGAAGGAAGAGACGAGTCCTCTGGGACCCACAATTTTCAGTCCCATTTTGATTCTGGGGATTACGTCTAATATGAAGAGGTACACATTGCTCTCTCTTCCAGGGAGTACAGAAGAGAGCTTTATGTAGTTGTGTCTAACCAGGCATTCACTGAGGGATGGTTTTATGTTTTAGAGTTTTGGTGTGGGTTTGTTTTTTGGGGGTTTGTTTTTGTCACGTTTTTTTGTCTTGTTTGGTTTGCTAGTTTTGGGGGTGGGGAGGTTGTTGTGTTTTTTTAAACAAAATAGGGTTTTGCATTTGGAAGGCTTTAATGTTATTTTTTGGTTGTGTTTTTTTCATTGACAAGACTGCCTGTCAGAATTTTTAGGTTTAAATGCCCTTCTAATACATGTTACTATTCTCTTGGTTTCACTACTGCTCCTGTATTTCAGTTTTCTCTCTGTGGACAGTATTCCATCATAGGGGCAGAGTACATAACCATCTCCAATTGTTCAGATGCCAGGTTCTGCTTAAAGACAGTCCTAGTTAATGACAAGTTAAGCTCTTCTCAGAATGACTGCTAACAAGTTTAAGGACTGTATAGGCAGTTTAGGTCATGAAATTTCAGTTTAGGGACCGTTCTACACATCTTTTGAACTGCATGTTCTTGACTCTGGGCAAAAAAATGGTGTCTCTGAAGAGAAAAAGTCTCTCTTAACTATCTGGTTGTTTTGAATCCTCAGAACTCTGGTGATATTCAGAACAAATTCAGTATCATTCTCAGACTGGAATATTCTTGCAAATATAACTTTTGATATATTTTCAATACTTAAAAATACAGCTTGCACATATTTGCAATATTTGTTACATATGTATTTTGAATTTTTTTAATTGTTTTTTCTCTCTGTTCATGCTTTTGAAAATGAGTGAACAGCAATAGGACATTGAGTATCAGTTGTATAACTGAAAAAAGTTTTATAAAACAGTATTTGTCGATGACTTTCACTGAGAAAACTTCAGTCACCAGACCTAATAGGCCCATGTTGCTTTTTATAGGTTCTTCCTATAATTAAGCTAGTTTTGGTGGATTCAGAAAACTTGTGTTTCTTCTGTGCCTCCTTTGAACCTCTAGGAACATTCAACTAGCACGTAGTGGTTTACATAGTGCATAAAACATAGGTGAAAGTATGTCTTGCACTCTTTGCATGTTTTTCTGACTTGGTGACATATCAGAGAATTATTTACAGATGGAAGAGTGGTGGGCCTTGCCCTTGCACAAAGTTGTCACTGAGCAAATGAGTGAGAGCATGGACTGCCTTTTACAGAAATGAATCTGTTCGTTATAGGCCTCTCATCCTACAATGTAGTCACCACGTTTTTATTGCCTTCTACCATTTCTTCTGATTCTGCTATAAAGAGACCAAGAAATAAAAACAGTTGAGCATTTCTTTCCATCACTCAGCACTAATCTGCCAAATTCAAACAAGTGTTACGTGATGGCCATTGTCTTTCTGTGTTTATTGGTCTTTCATCAGAAATACAATCTAGTTTAGAAATCAAATAACAATCCAGATCAGCATAAGTTGAGAGCAATCATCTGGATCCCTGTGAGGAACATGTGTGCGAACATGGCAGGTTTACATACCCTTTTCAATAGCATCTTGTTATTGTTAATTGCCTGGAGTCTTGCCAGAAAGATGAGGTGGCAGATGAACACAGATTTTCACTGGCATCTGCTGCACACTACAGCTGCCTTCTCCTCTGGGGATCGCTAGCACTTTATGACCATTTAGAAAGCTTGGAACCATGAGCTTTATTACAACAAAAAGCATTACTTGCCAAAAAAGGGTGTGCTGGAAATCAATGATGTACAAAGGAAAGACAAGTCGTACACATGCCTCAAAATTCCTGATACAACTGGCCCTTGTTAAGATGTCTCTTCCATAGAATAGGCTGATGGCAGACTTTGGTGTTTCAGCAGGTGTGGCTGTGGAGGCTGATGCTGCTTCTTGTAGAGTAACGATTGTCCAGGCTCTGCTGGAGCACATCACAGGATGTCCTTCCAGCCTGCGCCAGAGCCCCTTCCCCATGAGGGCTTCATCATCAGACCTTACATTTGGGTGCAGGGCCTGAGACGTGTCAAGGGTACCCAGGCTCTGGGAGCATCCTGTATGTCCACAACAGACAGTTGTTTCAAAGGGCAAAAAACCCTCCTAGGCTTTGGACTTGACCCAGCATGTGTGACCTTTTTAATCATACATACATCTGTCCAGATGCATGTTTATTTTAGAAGTATTATATTCAAGTAATATACTTTGCTTCAGTATGAGATAGAAGATGATTTTCCCTGTTAGAGGGAGGGGAGGTGAAGAAGTAACTTACTCGTAGGTCCTGCCCCGAAGACATTGGCTTATTAAAATTTTCATCTAAGTAAAAGTCAGCTGGAGGTTAATAAAACTATCTTTGGGCAGAGAACATTTTGACACCGAGCCTGTAAAAGGCCCCACAGCTTGGTCAGAGGCTGAGCAAAGGTAGGAGTGTGTGTTCAACCAACATGCTGCTTGCAGGTTCCCCAGAGAGTGTGGCTGGGGCTGACCTGGTGCTGGGGGCAGTTGGAGACTATCAATGGTGAGCCAGTCCCCTGAAAGTTAAATTAAGCCTGGTTGCTGTGCTGAAAATCGTTACTGTCTGTGCTGTGGAGGCAGACACATTCAGTTGTATGCTCAGGTATGGGGCTTTTTCCCCATCTGTGAAGTCTTTTAGGTTCTTGTCTCTTTCACAGATGAAGATGTCTCTGATTGCACTGTTCTGCATTATAGAGGATAACTGATTAAATGAGATAAAACAAGACTTTGTGGTATTTGAAATGTAGCAGTTGAAATTAAGGTAGCACGTTAAGATGTAAAAGTAAGAAATCATCCTCTGCTTTTAAATGTACCTATGCTCAAAAATACATCTGCATGGCTAGTGCTTCACTTTGTTCTTCTGCCAGCATAAAGCATCTGGGACCAGGCACTTTGCTTCACAGAGCATTGCAGTTTGCCCTGATGTTTGTGTTACACATCACCACTGTGTGTGCAGTTAACTTTTACTGTATGTATTACAAGCAAAAAGATGAAAATCAGTGCAAAGAGGTTTAATTAGAATGCTCTTGATTTTGAAAATCAGAGTAACAGTTAGCTGTTAGAGAAAGAAAACAGTTTTGAATGCAGTTCTTAACACAAGCACAAGTAAGTTTTAAATAATTTCAGTGCTCTGACTCCATTTTTGGCTGGTAAACGCTGTACATATATAGTAAAATGAATAAGATGAGTTACCACATAGTTCCCAAATCAGTAAATGACACTTAAGATGACAGATACAATCTGATGATTATTTTTATAAGAAATAAATATTGCCTCAAAGAAAGAAGTGTTGACATGATGTTATTTATTGTGACAGAAACCGAGATATGAATCTATTGGGTTTTGTGTGAACCTACATTCATTGTAGTGCAAGTTTATTCTGCTTGCTTATAGAGATGGTGAGTCAAAAGCTAAAATATTCAATCCACAAGAATTCTAATATATTTATAATTATTATAAAGAATTCTATTATCTTTATAATTTTTCCTTTTGAATCTCTTTTTAGCACTTTTTGTGCTTAAAATATTTCTATCAGAATTTGCTTTTGGAAAGTTGAAATTTTTCATCTTGGTTGGACTTGTTTACATTGTTTTTTGTTTTATTATTTTGATATGTTTTGCTTTATGGTTTTATTTTTCATGTTTTGAATTATTTCTTGGTATTTTTATATTACAGTAACATTAATTGATGATTGGTATTACAGATGGTGTTTCAGTATTTGAAATGATAATTGTTTTTTGGCTTGCTCAGAGGCAACTGGTATTCTAATTGATAATTTGTACTCTATTTGATACGTTAAATTAAATTTTTCAAAGTATCAAGTCATTACAAAATAAAAAGCTGGGATATTCCAGTCCAGATAAGGTCAGATTTATTTTCTAAATGAAATTTTTGATGTCAATTCTTGACTTTGGGATTATTTTTTCCTCTTACAAATTGTCAGGGTTTTTTGATAGAGAAACATTCTACTGAAAATGTTTCATTAGCCTCAGGTTTTGATTTCTACTGTGCTTATCTGATTTCAAGACAAGATGTTTTTTCTCACTGCTTTTTTCAGACTGGGGCAAGCAAAGGAACACTTTAATTGCCTTATTTTTTTCAAATTACTCTTCAGAATGCATGTGGTTCTACTACTATTAAAAGTCCAGTTGTAACAATCAAGTAAATCAAAGTAGACACCAAAGCAAACAAAAGGAGAAAAGCAATAAACACAACACAAACGCAGGCAACCCCAGTAAGAATTCAGCCCGCTGGGGTGGTGACAAACATCCCTGATTGCAGCTTTCTGGGCAAACTGAAGGGAAGTGTATTTTGCACACAGTTGTTAATTGGAAAATATAGCAGCATATATACACTATACAGTGTGTTGTTTTGGTTTTGGTTTTTTTTGTAGAAGGAGCTAAATAATGGATTGTTAGGCAGAAATCAAAATACAAGATTAGTCAAATTAGGCAGCTTGAGGGGGAAAAAAGTTCCACTTATTCACCTGGGCTCATAGGACTTGCATAGGCAGCACCTTGCATTTGGCACCATGGTCCAGCAGTGTTCCACAGCAACCAAAAAGAGATTCATATTCACTTAGCTAAGGTTTTCTCTTCACTCATGCCTGAGGAAGACAAATGGGATTTTTTTAGACTGTCACGCAGACCATTAAAGTAGGACTAGAATGTCTTCCTCCATGACATTTTCATGACTTCAGGTTGTTATCTTGCTTCTCTCTGAGCACTATGGGAGTTTTTCAGTCATGCTAGATGATCACTGTTGAATGCTAGCTTATCGTAATTTAATAAATGGTCTTATGGACTTTAAAAACAACCCTTTCCTAGGAAGCCTGAGGTAAGCATGATCTTTTTATTCATTAGGAGTTTCACAGACTTAAATTAACATTCAGAGCTCACTGGCTCTGGATGCAGTTATACCTCAGGTAACACATCCACTTCTGTATGGAAGAATAAGTTATTCTGGCCTGAAGCATATTTGCAAGTGTAAACATATGTCCCCCCAGAGTCTGCAGCTCTTTAACTGTTTGTTTCTAAATTGATGCAGATAGAGCTGCATAGGCCCAATGTGTACACAAGCCCCTTCTTCATGGACTCCTGGATCTAGGTCAGCCATGCCTTTGATGACAGTTGAAAACACAGATCCTAACACCACCAGTGACTGACAGGCACAGGGTGAAGCTACCTTCCTCATGGTGAAGGGGTGTAACTGGAGGGGACTCAGAACCAAAAAAAAGGCAAACCAAAAGAAAAGCCAGTGACAAGTAACACACCTTTGTGAATGTTTGTTTTGCTGATACAAAAGGGGTGAGCAGTGATGCTCTTAGAGAAGTGAAAAACATGAGACCTAGAAAGCAACTGAAGTGGAAGAAGATGCAACATACAAATGGAAGAAATAATGCAGTATTATTTCCTGCGGCCTTTGCTTGACATCGGGACCTTGTGCAGAAGGGTTAAGAAGGAAATCCCTGATTCACTAGAACTATTTCTGGTGCTGCTTCTTGAAACTTTTAAAATGTGCACTTCAGGTCTTCATTGCTTGAAAACAGAAAGGAACAAGCAAAGTGACATGGGATGATCGGAAGTATGCAAAGGCTTATTGGTGAGGAGCAACAGTATGTGCCAGGTTTCCTAAGCTTGGGAATAGAAACAACAGAGAGAGGATATAATAGAGGTCTGTAGTATCAGGAGTGGAATTGAGAAGTAAAGGGTCATTCATGATCTTATAAAACTTTGGCAATGATGTGTTTCACACAAAGAGAAAGATCTATTCCGTCACAGGTTGTATATTTAAGTGCTGTGGTTTCTTTCCATGGAAAATTATACATGATAAAAAAATATGTAAATTTAGAAGCCAGATGGACAAAAATTTTCATTGACAGAAAATGGAAAAAAATAACATTTAGGGTACAGCTTCTGAAACTAGTATGGGTCTGGAAAATTCCATCATCTCCCCAGTGCTTGAGAGAGAGTGAGGGGGAAGGCCATGGAAAGCCTGTAGAAAAATGTAACTTGTAAAGATGCACAGTGTTAGGTTTTGTCTACAGCCCGTCCAGTTCCAGGGAAGTTCTGTAACTAGTAGATTTTTTCTTCACTTATTTAAAGGTTTGTAGTTGTGGGGGTCTGTTTTACATCTGATGTAGTCAGAAGTGTTTCAGCATTTTCAAAGCTATACTTGAAGCATAATCTGGGCTTAGATATGATTTTGTTAATCCTTTGTTACCAATGGCAAGGGACTTGCTGTGTTAGAGAGGTGATGTTTAAACTTCTGAAAAATGATTTAATCTAATGTGGGAATCCTAATGCTATTCTAACATTTTTCCCCAAGGTGTAGTGAAAGATAGCTATGCTTTTCTGGATGTATTTGCTATATAAGTAGTGCATAGAGTGGGGGAAAAAAGAGAACTGCCTATAGACTGTCCTTTCCAGCATGTGTACAGACCACAGGTGAATTTTTCTCTCATGCTTACTCATTTCCACCTAGGGTTCATAGCAAGCAGAAGATTGCATCTATATTAGGTTTGTATAGTAAAGTTTTTGTAGCAGAGGCAACTTCTGTGAGAAGGAGCTAGAAGTTTCCCCCAAGCCCAGCAAAGCCAATGTCAACTGGCTCCGAGACAGACCACTGCTGGCCAAGGCTGAGCCCATAAGCTATGGTGCTAGCACATTTGAGATAAAAGAGTTAAGGCAAAAAACTTGCTGTGGAACAGCAGCCCAAAGAGAGAAGTTGGATATGTGAGAGGAACATCTCTGCAGGCACCCAGGTCAGTGAAGAAATTGGAGGGGGATGTGCTCCAGGTGCTGGAGCAGAGATTACCCCATAGTCTGTAGAGAAGACCATGTTGAAGCAGGCTGTCCCCTTGAAGCCCATGGAGGTTGATGGTGGAGCAGAGATTCCCCTGCAGCCTGTGGAGGACCCCAGACAGGAGCAGATGGAGGCACCCAAAGGAAGCTGTGACCTGGTGGGAAGCCTATGCTAAAGCAAGCTCCTGGCAGAACCTGTGGCCCTGTGGAGAGGAGCTCACACCAGAGCAGGTTTGTTAGCAGGACTTGTGACCTCATAGGGGCCCACATTAGAGCAGCCTGGTCCTTAAGGTCTCCACCCCATGGAAGAGGCCCATGCTGGGGCAGTTCATAAAGAACTGCAGACTATGGGAAGGACTCATGTTAGAGAAGTTCATGGAGGACTGTCTCCCATGAGAGGGACCCCACACTGGAGCAGGGGAAGTGTGAGGAGACACATACCCTGAGAAGGAAGGAGCAGCAGAGACAATGTGTGATGAACTGACCTCAACCCATGTTCCCTATCCCCCTGTGCCGCTGGTGGGGAGGACAGAGACTTCAGGAGTAAAGTTGTGCCCAGGCAGAAAGGGGTGGCAAGGGGAAGATGTTTTAAGATTTGTTTTTATTTTCTTATTGCCTTACTCTAATTTTATTGGTTAATAAATCAACTTTTCTGTAAGTCAAATCTGTTTAGTCTGAGATGGTAATTTGTGAGTGATCTCTCGGTGCTTCTCTTGAGCCAGGAGCCTTTTGTTGTATTTTCTCTCCCTGTCCAGCTGCGGAGGGCAGTGATAGAGCAGCTTTGGTGGGCATCTGGTGTCCAGCCAGGGTCAGCCTACCACATCATCATGGCATCAAACATAGCTGTCTCTCTGATGAGTCTCAGATGAAACTGGGCTTGCATGAGGAACCTTTTAAGTTACTTGATCTTTCTAAGCTCCCCCTTATTGAGGTGAGCTTCAAAATGTGAACAACCTAAAACTGTCTGCAGAGCATCATTGATTTTAATGGGAAGTGTGGCAATTTGCACCAGATGAGGAAAGGCTGCTTAGCTTTTTAAGGTGGAAAAATTAGCTCACTTTCTCCTTTGCTGGTTATAAAAGTCGAGAGGAACTATGTAATTTGCCAGTTTATATACTATACATTAAAGCCTCATTTTCCATTCTCTGCCCACACTTCCAAAGGTGTTCCCTGTGACCTTTCTAATTGGTGCCTTGACTCCTGCAGACTTTCCCAAGCTGCTTTACTTCTTTTGGCCCTACATGACATTTCAGCGGACGTTTTTCTTCCTCACTTCTTGCTTTGTTCTCCCTTGCTCTTGCTCTGGTCTGAAAAGGGCCTTGAAGAAAGGGTCTCTCACTATCTACTCCCAAGGCCTCCGCATAGGGCTGAAGCAAAGCAAAAGATCCACATAAAAGAGAGAAATAACTGGTGGGATTTGTCCTCAACATGAGCACCAACACTCTAATGATACCAAACTGAAAGGACTTAGTGTACCTGCTAGCATGAGTTTCTTATCCCAGAGAAGCCTTACAAAGCCAGTCAGGGCACTTCAGGCTAATTAAGGACTGTTAGCTAATGGATTGTTTACACAGCTTTGTAACTCTGCATTGTGTTATTATTGCTTATTCATGTTCATATTAATTCTGGCTAGGCACAGACAAATCAGAAAGGAACCTAAAAATAGATTTCTATACCCCAAGGTTGTTGGATGCAGTGCTTTGCTGACCCCAGTTCTGGTGCTAGACCATCTCCAGCAGTACCAAACCTACTGTGCTATGCACAGTTGAATAGCGCAGATGTGCTACATGAGGTCAACCTGGTGAAGGCATTGCTCCGTGCAGAGGGGTGTGGTGCACCACACCTGCTAGCCAGGGCCAAGATGTGACCAAAGCAAGTGCTCCAGGGATGCTTTGGCAGACTGACTTCTGAGTAACGCAGGATGTGGTCATTCATCTCCATAGCATCTGACGAGCCAACAAAACAAGTCTAACTGTCAGATAAATCTTTGCATGCAGACACATTGCAGTGTTTTCAACTTTTAGTAATTTCTCCCTCCCTTTTCTTCTTTATGTTTTATTTTTTGGCTTCCTGACTTGGAAGAACTGTAATACTCCACCTTTAATGTTCTCATATGCAGGTTTTATCTGGAGCATGATAAATTCCTTAGCGTTGTAAAGATAGTACTGCTTTCTAAGAAGTATGTTCAGTGTAAAACAAATGCTGCTTTAGAAAAAATTATAATAAAAATGACATAGCTGGAAGCAATGAAAGTGAGCTAGGAGCAGGATAGAGGTTGCTTTTTCCTGCTGGTAAACTGCAAGGCTGGAATGTGTTGGTGGGAAGGGAGTGAAGGTGTTTTTCTCACATGAACTGGCAAGCTCAAACAGGCATCAGAGGAGAACAAAGGGGCAGCAAGAAGACAAGCTCCTGGCAGGGACAACAAGCTTGTATTAAAAAGAAGGTAGAAATACAGGTAAGGAAGAGAAATGGGTGTGAAAACTTGAAAACAGAGGGAAGGAATTTTGCTGCATGCAGGAAAGGAAGAGATGAATGATACATACAATTCTTGAAGGCTCAGATCTTTTCCAGCTTCAAAACATTGAACTTCTACTTCCCACTTAAAATATTTGGTTACAACCAGACAGGTACAAGTGACAGAGCCCTGTCCAGAAGCCAGTCCACCAAAGTGTAGGGTTGGCTGTGGTCATTGGCCAGTATTTAAGATCTTAATTCCAATTTACACCACAGTCTTGGGACAAAATGGTGCTCGTGACCCATTATGTTAAGCCAGAGGGAGAGGCAAGAGAAACTCCTGGTTTTGTGGCATCTATACTGCCTGTTAGAGCATGCAGGTGTGCTCTTACACAGCTACAGAGGCTGCCAAGCTCACTTAAAAATGATCATGCTTCCAGGACAGGGACAGGCAGAGGCCATGTAGCCAATGGTATTGGGATTTTGGTGTTGACAACTATATGGCCAAGTCTGAGGGCAGGAGAAAAAAAACTCCACCAAACATAGTTAACTGAAGACCCAGTCTGCAGTGTACTGCTGGAGAACTTGTCTGTCTCTCTAGATGTCTTGTGTGGGTACTGTCACGCTGCAAAAAGTACTTGCTGTCAACTTTAGCATCTACTCCTCAGAGATTTCTCCACTGTTTCTCACATTTCTAACCCACAAACCTCAGGATTTATCAGATATGTGGCTTATTTGCAGGAAGAATAGCAGTTTAGTCTGCTTAGTGCCAATATTTTACCAGGTTTTCATCTCCCAGAAGCTTCATGCCCTATTCCCAATGGCTTTTTTGATTCCCCCTTCCTTTGTCTCTCCTTTTCCACATATCATCTGAGGATGTATTTTCAACTGCCAATATATCTTTTAAAAGGACTTTTGCCCACAGGAAAACAACGCAATACTGCAGCTTACTGCAATATTACCATCTTACATTTTTAAAGGCATTTCCTTATAGTTTAACAAAAGAAATGTATCATGGAAAAGCAAGATGGGGTCTCTCTGGAAAAAGCTGAAATGATAATTAAACAAGGACATGTGGATCTTTGGTTTCTACCTTCTTCTCAAGAAAATAATGGAAATTCACTCTCCTTGTCACAAGAATGCCTATGCGGAGAGAATAACTACAATGGCAAGGAGAGTGGGGTGAAGAACTCTCAAATATATTGAATATATTGGTGACACAACTTTAGTGTAAATTCTGGCAGCTTTCACCCACTTTTTAAACATGTCCAAAGAATAATCTGCAAAATTCCCAATATTGCTGACACATTATTACTTATGTAGTTGATGGTACCATTTTATAATGCCACTCCTTAGTGGAAGAAATAAAAGATTGCCTATAACCAGAGTCAGAGTGTTGATTGAACACAATTTTGAATGTGTTCAGTCTTCAAATTTTGCAGTTTTTAGGAATAATGATCTGGCTGCAGTGCCCTTTATTTTGATGTCTAAAAAGAAGTGTTGCACAGATAGTTTAGGAAGCTGAGTTACAGCTGCAAAACAGTTTATAGTCAACTGTTTTTGAAATGTGAAGAACAATTTACTTGAACCTCAAAGAAATGTAGGTGTCAGTTTATGTTTGGAACCAGTTCCTAAAATAGATAGCACTTTTCATATAGCTCTTTTCATGACCAAATGAGAGCACAGTCTTACTCAGACCCAGGCGGTAAGTATGTACAGATTCCAGGTTCATGTTTAGCATTGGTAGAATAACTTACTCTGTTGAAAGCTTCAGAAGGATGGTTGTTTTAAACAATGCAACAACCAGTGGTGATGCAAAAAAGGAAAGGGTTGTGGTTAATTTTTAATACCTTAGGGATAATTACACAATATTTTTAACATCATAAGCTTCCAGTGACTGCACAAGAATTAGCAAGCTCATTTTGCAGCTGGGTCTTAGTTTCTCATTGGTTGAGGCCCCTTATGGCTAAGCCATATGGCTGAACTGGTCAAAGAAACATGTTGTTCAGGCATGCTCGCTGTCATTCAGCTCACGTGGATTGCTCTGCTGCCTTTCCCAAGGTGAATCAACTGAATAAAATGTCTGGAATTTGCTGTCTGTGATGAAGATGTGATTTCAACAGTCTTTAGAAGCAGGTGACAGTTACATTAGACATGTAACCAGGAGATACATGATCAGTTACTGCAGGAGAGTTATCATCCCTTCACCCTTCCTGCAGAACAGCTCTGGTGTAGTGTGTGGCAACGTCGGGCAGCAAGCTTTGATTGTGAATGCACAGCGCCATCTAAAAGGACAGCAATTTGCACAGCCTTTCCCCATGTGTGCAACCCCACTGTTGGCACAATTTGCCTACAGAAGTGGCAGCACTCTTCCCCTTGGTAGTATATTATGGATCGAAACACATTAAGAATTCAGACATTCAAAACCTCTTCCGTGGCCTGGAGGTTCCCATAAATTGAATTTCAGTGGAACTGGAAGAGCAGAGTCATTAAGGTGTTCTTAGATATTTCGGTGAGGGACTTCTTTCACAAAAACGGGCAGTCTAATCAAGAATGTCTAATGATTTTGAGTGACTGCAACTTACAATGTGCTTACGCTTTTCCATCTGCTTCTTGGCTTGCCCGTTCCTATCTGGTTGGGGTTTTTAATCTGTTTTTTATAACAAAGAGTGGTTGCTGATGAAAACAGTACGAGTCGCAATTAAATTAAGAGTAAATCATATCGTTCTGCCTTGTTGCCTGAGAGAGATTGTCTAAAGGTTTTCACCAGAGTATGCGGAGAGTAACTCAAATGAAGTTGTAGCAGTTGCATCAATGTGAACGTGTGGAAGTCAGAATCAGCCTTTTTTCCTGTAAGATGGTATTTTTCTAAGGCTATACAATAGACATATAGGAAATTTCAACTTTGCTTTCCTTTTTGGAAAAGTAAAACTTGTTTGTCATCACAATTTCTATTTAAAAAAATTGTCTTCCTGACAAATTAGGGAATGTTTGGCATGAAAGATAATTTCCAGGGTTGTAGGTAACGTTTTAGAGGGCTGGCAAAAGTGGCATTGTTTTTCAAGCTTAAGGTCACGTTATTGTTGCTTGGTAAGCCTTACTCTTTACCTCAAAGCAGATCTTTATGTTTTTCTTAAAAGCAAGTAACCACCTCAAGTGTGGCATCTTTTCCATATGATGAGGCTTCTTAATGCTCATGAATAAGAAAAGAATATGTTATAGCCAAGTTTTAGTCCATCAATCAGAAAATGAGCATGTAATAAACTCTGTGGTTGTTAGCTCATTAATATTGTCCTACATGAGCTGTGTATGTTTTTTTAAGGAATGGAAGATAATTCCTCCTGCAGGCCAGTAATGCAGTAAACCATGACTGTGTATTAATTTAAATATCTATTAATGTGGCTGACTCTGATGTCTGCAGCACAGCAGCAAAGATGTTCACATTTTTCATTTTGGTAGAAAATTCATGGGTTTATAGTTTGGGGTTTTTTCTTATTCTCTTTTTTTTTTTTCCTTTTTTTGTTTTTTAATTTCAAGGTAGCTGATACATTTCTGTGTTAAACCATGGCAATTTTTATATTTTAGTTATTCCATGCTAGTCTCTTGTATCTAACAGAACTAATTCTTATTCCTGTCAGGTATAAGTTTATCTATTCATGGGGCTGAAAAGCGTGCGCAAATCTGTCAGAGGAGAACTGCAGCAAGCTACCCAGTGTCACAGCGGCCGCCTGTGGTTGGGCATCCTTCCCTCCCACGAGCCAGAAGGTCAATAAAAATGGAAGCCTCGTCTTCTGGATCTAGCATTTCAGCAGTCACCGGTGGAAAAGCAAAAACCCATCAGCCAGGTAAAAGATTTGGCCTGACGCCTTTTTCAGCTGTGTTCCTTGTGTGATGTGCCATGATGTTGTGAAGCTGGTATCAGTAGCATCAGGTCATGCTTGCATGGAGGTCAATCTATTGATCATGAGAGGTATCAGTTGATGTTTTGTCTACGTTTGGTGTGGGTTTGTCAGTTATAGGCTATAGGGAGCAACAACACTTGGGACAGCTGAAAGTAGGAAATAAGAATCTAAGTTTCATCATCAAAAGCATACAACATGTAGTGGTATCCAAGATGTTGACGCAGAGAGCGCTTTGGGCTATTGTTTTTTACTACTGCTTGCCTTCCATATGTTTAATTTTGATAAGCCGTGAGCTAATGGCAATGCTCCAGAGGCTGCAGGCATCCCCTGTGGAACTCAGTAGTTGACACTAATGTTGGTTTTGAACAAAGGCATGATCCAGGGCATAGATCAAAGTCTTGCTACTAGAAATGCAAACAAAAAACTCTAGATCTGAAGGAGATTTTACAACATATGTTAACTGGTTAACAAAATGAAACTTTTTAAAAGAAAGCAAGAATCTCCTGGGAACCATCAAATTCTAATTGACATCATGAGTTCATCCCTTGTTATGTTAATTGCCAGAGCTATTTTAGAAGTATCTTTTCTTATAACAGGAGAATACATTTCTGCTGGCCATGTTCAGTCATTCTTCACAGTAAAAATTAAACTCCAAATTTCTTCCCTGAGTAGAGCAAATTAAGACCACCCATGACATCACTTTTGTAGCTTCCATATTGAAGGGTCTCTATAATCTTTCAGTGTTGCTCCCCAGGAAAGGGCATGATACACCCTGTATGCAGCTGTTTGGGTGCTGTGAGACAGAGTCTGTGTATGTGAGACAGGCAGTTCTGCCTGCAAACCCTTAGCAGGCTTCCATGACCTTGCAGATGTAGGAAATGCTTTGATATTTGTAGACATTGAAAATTCAGGTTATTTATTGTGGGTTGCTATGCAGGTCTATTGCCATGAGTTTCATGCACCCGTAGTATTTAGTCACCATTGTCTTTGTCAACATAGATTAATTAAGAATTTACAGTGACTCATAACCATATGCTTTGTTTATTTCAGTTTCTCTGTTCATTTGTTTGTCCTTCTACTTTTTTCAGCTTCTAGGGTTTTTGTTTGAAGTACAGAAATTACTACTACTGAAATGTTGCTAAAGATATGTAATCATGACTGCAGCATGTTTGAAGATTGACCAAAAAACGTCAGAGTTTGTGGAAAAAATTGCCTTGAGCATGCACAGTAACTATGTTCATTTTGAGCTGCTGCACGTTCTACATCTGTGTTGGTAGATATGGCCCGTGCTTCAATACTAAATAATGTTACAGCAATGTATGCTGGCTTCTGATTGAGAAACAATCTCTTTTTAGATAGACCCCAGAGGTCTGAAATGGAGCTCATTAGTGAGCATCATTTGGTTGATGATCCTCTGAGGAATTCAGCTTTCAGTTCAGTCATATGAGATTAGTTATGTCTGTCGTACTCCACTACTTAGACAATAACAGCATCTATGCCCTATGGAGAACATGCTTGGCAGCTTGGTTCTAGGAGGCATTTAGTGTTATGAGCTTCACTGAAGTTAAGAGGAGTTAATAGTACCCAGAGCCTTGAAGGCTGCAAATTTGTATAAATATGTTGTATGACCAGAGACTTCTCTTAATCAACTTAGTGCCATTGTTTCATCTGGAACAAATGAATGTTTTTGATTTGGGTCTGACCTTTTTAGTTCAATATGAGAACACCACGTTTGTCTCTGTGTCCAGGTTAAATTACAACCATTTGAGCTGTATGCAAGTAGAGTCTAAGAAGTAATAAATAGCACTCCCAAGAGAAAATTTTAATTTAAGACTAAAATCATATGTAATCTGTTCTTAGCCACAAATTAACAGCTGTGGCTTCATAAATTATTAGCCTAATACACTAGCTGACCAATGGCAGTGCTGTATCTAAGGCTGCACATTATAAGTAATATGGTATTTAAGAGAGAAAATGTTCTAAGGTATATTAATTCCTCAGATACCACATCTTACATTGACATTTTCCAAGCTCTCTCCCTGTTATTACATACAGTAAATGCCTCAGGTTTTTGTTCAGCCTAATTTTAAATAGCTCATACAATTTGAGGTCTTCCTTCTGCTGGAGTGATGTTACCACAATCGAGCAGGTCTCACTGTTGGAGTAGTATACATTATATTCTGTCTGAAATTCCCTTTGTCCAGTTAACAAATGCTCTGAACATGAAGACAATCTGGCATAATAGATTGTGCAGAAAGACATTCTGAGGACTTAAAATGACATTTCTAATTCTTATCAATCAGAGAGGCTAGAACCGCGGAAAGAAAAGATCCTTGGTAAAACGACGGTTATGAATGAGTATATTTTTTCCACCTCTAATAGGATACTGCTTCTGTTTTCTGCATACTGCTTTGTTGCCCTTGGCCACTTTTCTTCTTTCTAGAATGACACCTTTTTTTACTTATCATGAAATCTTTTTAATGACAGCTGTTTCCTTTGACTGAAGTTCACAGGTAACTCACCTGCTAAGGAGGAAGAACTATAGATATTGTTCAGTGTTACAGGACTCTTTTTCAGCTTGCTTCCCTGCCAGTTTCATTTATAGCTAGTAAGGAGCCTGAGGCTGATGACTTCTGGTGTTACTCTGGGTGCTAGAGTGGCTAGAGAGCAGCAAGTTCTCTCTAATGTGCCTTTAAAAAAACAATTAAAAAAAAAAAATACTGTCTTGTGCAAGTTTGCAAAGAAGTACTGCTCAGCCACAAGGAGAACTGCAACTTCCAAGCCCTGATTTGAAGCAGATCAGAAGGTATCAACTGAAACAAAACCCAGAGGCAAATGCAGAAATGAGTGAAATAAAATGGTTACTAATGGTGATGTGAGGACTCCTGACACCTCTGCAGGTGCATCCATATGAAGAAAGTTCCTTATAAGGAGAAAAGCAAAAGCAAGTAAAGCAGTCAGATGGTAAATTTAGATGCAGTGATATTAAGGTAAATACACATTCCTACCAGAATCATGGAGGGACAGTATTTTTAGTTTTGAGAAACCTCCAGTTACTATGTCCCAGTTATGCGACTAGTTGTGGCATATTGTGGCTAGTGCGGTTCTGGGCTACTGAAGTACAGGGTTCAAAGCACTTGGAGCAAACATTTGGCTGGTACAATTGTTACAGCTCTCCCACAGACAGTTTGTGTGCCATGTGTCTTTGTTGCATGCAGGAGCCTTATTTTGAAAGCAATGATAATGAGAGTTTAGGTTGTCTGTAAAAGCAGCGGAGCCAAGTTCTGAACAAGCTTAGAGGAGGTTAAACTGTCATTGCAATCCATTCCCTCAATGCCAAGGTTAGACAAATCCAGGGACCAAAGAAATATGCTTGATATCATCAGAAGTGAGGCTATGGAGTAAGCAGGACTTTAGTTGCATACATCAATATGTATGCAACTGACTTTAGTTGCTGGGTATCTGCCTGTTCTTTCCACTGATACTCTTTATTCCAACTCAGGACAGCGTTACCCTGCTTCTTCATATTGGTGACAAATTCCTTTATTCTCAGACTCTGCAGAACTTGTCAAACCTAGTTTCTGTAGGAGTCATGGCTGTGGAAAAATTGAATTATTTAATAAGTCTAAGCAGCAGTAAAGTGAATTATTTCATTGTGTGAAACCAGAATCTTCTTAGGCCTTCTCTACCTGTACTGCTTGATAACAATTTTTCTCCATTTTGTAATAATAAGGATTCAAAGGTTGCCCAGCAAGAATTTCTTTCTCTAGGCTTCCTGTAAAGGCCTCTAGTTAACCCTTAATGTGTTTTGAGGTTTATATAGAAGTGTATTTATAATAATGTAGATATTAATTTATATCACATGTGCAAGTTAGATCTGCAGGCAATCTGCACAGCCAACAGGAAGCATTGTCTTTGAAGTAAATTATTTCCAAAATTTAGTAAATATGTTAATTAAAGAATCTTCACTCTAGAAAATATTGTTGAACAATAAACTACCTTCAAATCCCAGGAATGGTACATTTTGGAATGGAGATTCCTTGCTACCTGAAATGTATAGTTATATCCATGATATCTGGAAGAATTTGAGATTCAGTGGCAAGCAAACACCTGCTGAAAACGACTGTTTCTATCATCACTGTGGAAGTCTAGTGGTGTCATGGGAATTCAGTGAGAATCTTTTTTTTTTTGGCAGTGTCTTGCTTTTTATGACAAATAGTACCTGATAGATATATTATAAATGTTAAAGGAAGATGTGTTTGCCTTAGGCATGCTTTTCTTGACTTTTGGATCTTTATTACTGCTTATCAAACTGTAGCACTTTTATTGATGTATGCAGTTATTGAGTGTGAAAATAAGAGTTAGTGGTGCTGGGCAGCAGAACAACTGACTTAGGAGGCAAGGAAAAATGTATGGTTCTTGGAATTGTGACAATCAAAATTAAATCAGAATAAGAAGTGTATGTTTAATGAGCTTAGTCACAACTTAATGAACTTTGAATCATCAAGGAAACTAGAACCCAGCCCTTGAAAAATGGTAATTTACTGTGTAAAATATATCCTTTTCTCATCACAAAATGTGCACATGCTTGTCAGTGTTCATATTTGGTTGTGAATGGGCTTTAGAAGATCTGTGTTAGCTAGATGTGATTTGTTGGTTAAATCACATTCTCTTTTCTTTGCTGATTGGCAGGATGTGTGGCATATATCTCTCTCAAACTAAACGAAGAAACTCCTGCCAATAAGTCTGCCAGAAGGCTCTGTTATGCAAAAACTTCTTGGCAGCAAATGCGTTCATGGAGTGGGAGTGGCTGATGTAAACTCACATCAATGCTTATAAATACTCAAGGAGCGGGTGTCAGGAGGATGGGGTCAGTCTTTTTTCAGTGGTGCTCAGTGACAGGACAAGAGGCAATGGGCACAAACTTGAATATAGGAAGTTCCACCTAAGCATGAGAAGGAATTTCTTAACTGTCAGGGTGGCAGAGAACAGGAACAGACTGCCTAGACAGGTTGTGGAGTCTCCATCTCTGGAGACATTCAAAACCCACCTGCACGTGATCCTGTGCAACCCGCTGTAGGCGATCCTGCTCTGGCAAGGGGTTTGGACTAGATGATCTCCAGAGGTCCCTTCCAACCCTCTGCCATTCAGTGATTCTGTGAAAATAAGAATTTACACTGAACAGTAGTGCTGTTACCTTGTTTAACATTATTAGAAGAGCAGTGTTTTTCAAAATGCCTTCTGCTGGGTGTATCTATAAATTCCCCAATGTGGAATGAAGCATGGAAAAAGCAAATGGATTTCAAAATCAGTTTATATATTCCCTTCATTAAGCTAATTTTCAGATTACAAAAAAAAAAAAAATGCAATTAATGTCCCTATGCAGAAGGGACCTTAATGTTAAGAAACCAAACTTGCATGCTTATCTTTACCTACCGCCTGTGTCATTACAATGCAAGCTGGATGAACCAAACAAAATTTCTCCAACATCAGTATCTCAGACTTGAGCTGGAAACATGTCCCTACTGAACAGAGAGATAGTTCATTCTCCTGACTATCGGTGCTCTGGAGCCTCTGCAAAGCTTGTAAGGAGAAGAACAGTTTGCCTCAATTACAGTGAGGATCTTTTGTCACTGCTCTGAGTGACAGGTTGTCACATGGTGATTATGCAGTTCTTTGAACTTAAGAGCTGAACTAGCCAGCAGATGATGCAGAGCCTGAAATCTTCTATCACTCTGCTTAGTCATTCAGCCTATTTCTTTCATCATTTTCCTTTTCTAGGTCAAAAGCCACTTTGAAAATTCCTCTTCCTAAGTCAAAGTCTCCTAAAATGTTCTTTCTACCAGTTTGGATAACATTTTTGCAAACAGCACATTAAAAAAAAGGCACAATGATAAAGCAGTTTTTCAATGCTAACTATCTTGTTTAATTTTAAAATATTTCAATTATGCAGAAATTGCATCTTTCTACATCAATGTGTGCTTCACATGATGCACATAAGTACTGGTCCTGCTTTGGACCTGTGCATACCATCAATAAGAGGTTCAGAAATAATATTAATAATTTTATGTGGTGGCTTTGAGGGAGTTCTACTTCTCTGGGGAGTGTGTATTTTTAAACTCATCTCTTTTCAAGGCCTTTTTCTTCCCCTGCTTTGATCGTCTCCTGTATGCTGTTGTAAAATGATCTCTCATTCATTCTTGCAATCAATTATGTATGGTTACTTTAAAATCAGCACAGCGAACCCTCAGATTTCGACTCCCATAGCTGTTGTTAGTTTACAACACGTAGTTGCTTCATGACAGCTGAAAAATGCTGCTCTCTGTGGACATTCTCGATTGTTCCACCCTCAGAGAGTTTCTTCTCATGGGGAAACTTGTCCAAAATAGGAACAGGCAGACAGATGTGGCTTGTAATATCACTGATCCCAAAGCAAGGTTGCAAAGTGCCAAGACTAGGATTATAATTGTCTTAATGTAATTAAGAAAATTCTTGTCTACTCTAACTTTTGCCGAAGCAGGCAATGTATATAAAATTATGCAAAGTTTCTGAGAAAGTAAGGGCCCATATGTTTAAAAAAATAACTTACCATTCAAGAAGCAATGAGAGAGACTTTGCATAATCAGTTGTTATGCTCTTGTAATGTCTGACTGAAAAAACATAGCTTTTTCTTAGTTCTATGGTACTTGATTACAGGGGGCTTAGCATTATGTAAGCCTCTATTTCTGATGTAAACCACCTTTCATGTATTCCATGGAGAGATGCTTGCGGGTGGACTGTCAAAAAATGGAACAAACCAACATCTTTGGCAGAGGTGCTTTTAAGATCAGAAAAGGGATTGTTAGACTGTAACAGGGCTGCACAGTGTTACTAATTTACACAAAACTTTTGTCCTGGTCCAGAAGACAGCAAGGCATCTTTCCTAACACCAAGCCTGCTGGTTCATTCTGAAATGGGAAGAAAAAAAAAAGAGGGAGGGGCCTTAGTTCTTGGGTGAGTAGATATGGTACAAGTAAGTTCTTCTCTGCATCAGAACCTGCTAGAAATTTCAACCAATGCAATCAATGTGCTGTGATGCCCAAAAAAGACAAAAAGCCCAAAGAAGTTACATAAAACTCAACATCATAGCCTACATTTTTAATCTGTTCCTTGTTCCAGAAGAGAACTCCCTTTGGGTTGTACTGACTGCTGCCCTTCCCTGTCCTGGATGTGACTGGATGTCTCAGGGAAGCAGACATGTTCTCTTCATGATGGATAATTCCACAGAGGGACAATATTTAGTAGTCACATTGTTGGGGTATGCAGTTCTGTATCATGCTATGCTTCAGAGGCCAAATGGAGCACAAATCATAGCATTTTTGAGGTCTTAATTACTGACAACATTCTAGATACTTAAAATAGAAAAGGGAGATAGCACTATAGTTAAATAGTTTATTTAGACCTTGTTTTAGGAACACAGCTAGCACAGGAAAGGAATTCTACACCTGATGGCATAAAGAAGTAACCTGCATGTGGATGAAACTGGAAGGCTTTTAAGGGTCAGAAAAAGCTTTATGTGCTCTCAAGGCCCTTTGTGCTGCCTCAGTGCCTCAAAACGATAACCCTTGCCATTCAGATGCTCTCCTACTACTTGCAAATGAGACTCTGCTTCATGCAATAAATGAAAATAATCTCTTTTTGTTAAGTGTCCTGTGTGAACAGTTCAGACCTATTCCATGCCTTTTAATGGCAAAGTGCAACATTTCTCCTTTGCAGGTCTTTATAAGGCAGACCAACTGCACCAGCATTAGGGGCAGGATTCCTGCTGCTTGTGAGGTATTCTCAAGAACAAAATAAAAATCTGAGACACAAAATTTTTACACAATCAATGTATAAATATCACCCCCATTCTTCAGCGCTCGTTTGTAACTACAGGGTATTAATCTTAACCTCTCCATAATTCGCTCTCCCCACACCCAGTCTGGCAGGCTGGAACTATATCCTCTCCCTATCATAAACTTCAGTGGGATTCACTGCTCCATGCGTAGTTTCTCTACAGGAAGGCAAATTTCAGGGGGTCAGCACTACAAAGGCTGGAAACAAGGCAAGTAAAAGAGGAGGGAGGAATGTGATGGCTACTGGTTAACTCACAGGTGACAGTGAGTATAAAAGGAAGAGATTTCTAGAGGAACAGGGCATTGGTAGGCATCAATCCTCGTTGAGATGAAACCTTCCACTCCAGAAATTTCTCCATTTCTTCAGGCTGGAAGAAGCCAGACTTGGGATACACTGGATATGTTTGCCCTGTTTGTATTCCTTTTGCCTAAGCACCTGTTTTCAGAAATACAGTCCTGTGCTGGATAGACCTCTGTTCTGCTATCCTATCTTTAGGCTAACTGTTTTCACATTCCTATGCTATGTTCATTCCTCAGTGGTCTCAGAACAGCTGATGTTCCCAAAATTGTTTGACTGCTGGCCCTTTCTGCAGGAATGAATTACCGGGATGTGTTTATATTGTGAAGGCAGCGACAGGCTATGGTATAACACAAGTCTATATAACTGGTTCTTACATTAAAATCCACCTGGAGGAGACATCTGGGATCTTGTAAAATCTGTCTTGATGTCCCATGTAATAATGAAGTAAATCTTTGGTGCCCTGAGTTATCTGTAGGTCATGCCTCTTATCCCTGTTCAGCCAGCTTTTCTGCTTGTCTCATCAGTAAACTGCTGAATTGAGAGCTGGGAAAGCTTTTTGTACTATACAGTTTATTCAGCTAATGTTTTCTTCCTCTCCTCTTCATGAATTGCCTGTTAACCACTCCTGATATTGTCAGAGGTAGATGGTAAGGAAGGGATTTATCATTCACAAATAGTGACTTTTCAAATGTGGACAAATGTTTGAAGACATGTGATAGTGATCTTTGATAGCTATGCTTTTGTATGAGCATTCACAGTGCAAGCGGAAAGAGGTAGAATTAAAAGACAATCATTCCTACTGTTATTTTTATATAAATAAGAGTAATAAGAAGTGGGCTGAATTGTTTGGTCCATTTAATCTCAGACTAATGTCTAGAATCAAATTTGCAACGTACAACTGTGTAGAAATGTCTCAGCTTAGTTATACTCTATGGCTTTGGGCCATTTTCAGACTGTCTCCTGTGGATTTGGATCTCAGGCATTGTAGCTCTTGAAAAGGATAGCTTTGTTCCCAGTGGGAGAGCACACACTTTGATGCCCCATCTCTTTGTATTATCAATGAAAAGAAGTGCTTCTAGGGGGTAATTCCAAAGGCTCATTGTGCAACACTGTTTGTCTACTGATTGTGTGAGGATCTGCCCAGGGTCACATAGAGACAGGCAGTTGGAAATGTTAGGCATATGAGTATGTGACAAACTGTACTGGGGGCTTCTGTGTGGAAATTTGGGTCCTTTCAGCTCTCAGAATGTTGAGGCATCCTCTGAGCATAGATGGGAAACAAAGAAAAGGGTTGTGTGCTTTTGCATAGCAGTCCAATGGTTTGCGTGTTTGACCACAAGGGAGAGGTGGATTATCTGCTCTCCTCAGCTGTTGTCCCATTTAAACTCACTGCTTTACATATGCCTCCTCCTGATAAGAGCACAGTGTTGGTGGGTTTGATTGTACTCATGCCCACAGGTCATTCTGGGCAGCGACTGAACTAGAACTGCAAGAACTGAGGGCTTGCAGAACCCTTACCCCATAGCCTGGCAGTTGGGCTATTTTGGGAGTAGGGGAGGTTTTCAAGGGATGGCTTTGCACCATGATCTATCCATCCATTTTGTCGGGGGTTGTCTGTGGAAAAGGCATACATAGCATGAAAGAGATAGCAAACAGGTGCTAAACATAAGACTCCCTACTTCTCTGTAGTTAATTGGCTGATTGGACTTCTCCGTGTCTGCTGTCAGCCAGGGTTTAATGGAGGGGAGAATGGACACCATATGTCTTCAGAATTCCTTGGCTTGTGATAAGTTAATAATACTAAGTGTTTAGAAATCTCCTCTTCACTGCTGCTGCTTCTGGAAGATAAGAAAAGAGTTTGTATTAACATAATTAAACATATGTCATGCCTTAAAGTGTATTCCAATACAAAGAGAAACTAGTTTTAATTGCCTTTCAGAAATAATTTCAGTATTGTTATTACCATACCCTTGACATGACCATGCACAGAGACAGCTATGGCATAGGTTCTTCATGCTAAACAGAATGATGTGGGGTTTGAATTTAGGTTTTTTCCTAACATTCATTGGACTTCTTTATGGGCAATGAAGTAGCCCTATTCATCTATTCCACTAATTTTCAAAGCATTATTAAAACTAACAAGGCATTTTTGTGCTTCTATGCCCAGCCTTTGATTCTTGGACACCAACATGCAGACAAAATATTTTATCCATAAGCAGTGAAAAAAAATTAAGATTAATGGTGTTTTCTATATAGTGGAAGATTTGATTAGCTATGCTGAGTGGTGACAGAGTATATGCTTTTTTGAAGGTAATTGGTGAACCAATTAGGACTATCAAGAGTTATATCCAAGTCCTTACTTATTTATAGACATATATGGTGATCTACCAAGTCAGAGGTCTGCAAATATTTCCACAGGGTATCCAATTTAATCAGTCTTGGAAGCATATTATGTATTAATGCTCTTATGATAGAGAGCTTTGACTTGAATCAGAAATCTTTAAAAGCCTCTCTTTCAATGTGTATCATTACCTATTATTTATAATTCCTCCCAAACCATGGATGTGCATTGTAGATAGATGGTAGCAAATCCTATGACCTACTGTCTCATAAAGGTTGAGAGTCTGATGTGTGGCTGAGGAACATACTTCTGTTGAATCACAAGATTCAGAAGGACCCGTTTGCTTTCTAAACTCCTTCTCACAGAGGACCCTAGGTGCAGCTAGGTCCAGTCTTAGTTCTGGACTCAATCAACTGTTTATGTTTAAAGGATTATATATAACCCCACATATCAGAGTTAATGTTTGCCTGTTAGAGCCTCCAAAGGGCTTTTACTGAGGCAGTTGAAATAGATAGAAAGTTTATTAAAGCAGCAGATAAAAGGAGTTTGGAATTGCCATTGACCAATGCGTTTACTGCAGTAGCACTAATATGTGATTGTAGTGCCAGCAAAATGCTATCCCAGGTATTCTTCACCCAAAAGGTGAAGAGGCAGTGTTTACAAAGATGTCCCTATCTTGGGTGGAGGAGGAGAAGCATAACCCATTGACATTTGCAAACATACTTGTTCTTAAATCTCTTTGGAAAGGGGAAAAAAATAGCTCCTGAAAAATGCTGATACTGCATTTTTTCATATATTCAGACACTGAAAGACAGAGTTCTCCTTCATGATGTAAAGCTCTTTTCTACATGGGCGCTCAGCGTGTGCTTTCAGGAATTGTCTTAGCTGTACATGGAGAGGACAAACCTTTCCACCTGAACAAGAGTTGTAAGGAAACTCTGAAATGTCCTCTTATTTGTTTCCTCTTTTTTATTTCCATGGAGGAAAGCAATACCTACGCTAGAGTTAGTGAAGAGCAACCAGTGTTTTATATTTAATATGAAACTGACCAGGATGAAATCAAATGATCCAGTCTAATAAATTATAATTAATTATGGTTTCCAAATGTGGCTACTGGCCACATGTAATTTAAACATACTTACTTTTTCCTTTAATTCTTTATTCCTTTGTTTTTAATTGTTATGTGATATTTTATCTTATCAACAATACTTTTCCAATGTGGAACTTTGCACTATTGTACATTTTTTTGCTGTTTTCACAGCAGCAAGAAGAAAATTAATTATTTTATATATGAAAATATATCTAATGTAACCACTGTGGTAGGATTGATGCACGGAGTAACACTGGCATCCAGGTTACGCTGCGGGAGAGAAGAATGCTTTGGCAGAAACAGTATTGCAATATTTTGTTGGTTGATGAGAAGCAAGCTAGAATAAGGTATAGGAATTTTTATGGAAAACAATCCAAGTTTCTCTCTGACAATCTAGCAAAACCAGCTCTCTTTTAGACTCACTACGAGACACACCAGCCATCTACCTAATGATACATAATCAGCTATCTCTGAGCCACTGCTTTCAGGACAAATTTATCTTGCTGAGAAGACACATGTGGACTAATATATATTTGCATACATCCTATGACTCAGACAACAGGTGCTTTTTTGTTTTTTTCTGCCATCAGAATTGAACCAGTATGGTTTTATACATCAAGGTGTGTTGTCCATTACAGACATGGGATGGATGCTGGGAAGACCCACTGTGGTGTACATTTTGTTTCATTCCTGTCAAAGAAAATGCAGTGCTAGAGTTGAGATCAGTAAAGCTATTGATTTTATATGTATATAGCTCTAACATGTACAGATAACAGTTTTAGACAACTTCCATTTGAAACTACTTTTGCCCAGCAGTCAGTGAGAAGCAGAAAATAGACCTGCGCAAGGTCATACTTCACCCCTTGTTGACCTTTACTGAAAAGGACATCATGTGCAGCAGCTTTCTGCTTGCTTTAAAGAAGCAGCAGTGAGAAGGAACAACTTCTCTGTAGAAGCTACAGGCAGTATTTAATGTAGCAAGACAAAGCTGCTTAGGATTATATTTGCACTTGCTAAGTATTGTCCTGTTAGAGGTAGATGGCCCTGTGACAGGAGCATCTACATATGTGACATGCTAGTTATGTGCTACTTGTATTTAATGTCCATGCTGAAGTATATTTACTGCCAAAATGATTTTTCTTATAAACAAGAAACTAGCTTACTATAATGGTAGATATAGTCACTGACTATCTGCCTTTTCTGAAAAAACCTTTGAAGGTGTAATTTTGTCTCTACAGAAACTTACAGAGCTCTAAGGTGGTTTTGGTGGGTTTTTTGGTTTTTTGACGTGCTGAGTTATTAGGAAATGAGACAGGGCAAAGAAGAGAGACCGTGATTTCTGAAAGCAACTGAGTCAAGTATTTATGCTCTAACCAACGAGCAGAGCCTAAGTGGTAAAACTCTTCATGAAGCCCTGGCTACCTCAGTATATTACAAAGATCATCTCTGTACACACATGTCCATCAAAAATACAGACAAAATATGAGCCCTTTATTGTATGCTGAGAAACAGCAGCACTTGTTCCATCACTTAATTTTATATTCTTTATTTTGTTGTTGCTATGAAGTGAAACTATGCCCATTTTTCAGTGCACCCAAGTGCTCATGCTCAATTTGAGATCACAATGTGAGGATATTCATCTAGAAACGCGATTTACACGTCACAGCGCATGTATAAAAGTGTGCAGGCTTTCCAAATCTGGCTCCAGGTGTTTAATGTGTAACAAAATAGACTTTCTATTGTAAAGGTAATGGCTAAAATGCTGATTGTAATAATTGTCTAGACACTAGATTCACGTAACAAGGCCTCATCCAGCAAAGAACCTGAATATGTTCTTAATTTTAAGCAGACTCAGAATCTGCACTGCAGTAGGAATGACCTTGTTTAACATTAATACCATGTTAACCACCTTGCTACGTAATTCGCTGATCTGGTACATGTTTAATATTTAGAAATATGTTTAAATACTGTTTTAGAGCAACCCATCTCACTAACCCTCTACAAATCAAATGCCTTTTTGTCTCATTTGTTTTCCTAACCGAATTAGTAGAGACGCTTCAAAACAAATAAAGGAAAAAGCATGCTATTTTGTGCACTACTTTATGCATCAGTGAGTAAATCAGAGCGAACGTCGCAAGCTAATTTAAAATGCTACTCAGTAAGCTGAGGAAAATCTCAAACTGATCTTTTAATAAAATCACATAAAAATGATACATTTAGTATTTACTTCACTTTTTGTTTATTTCTCATGATTCTATGGAAAGTAGGTGTTTCCCTCCCATCCTCCCAGGCAATATCGCTTATAGTTTACTCAGTGGAATGTGTCACTGATAAACCATAAATCAGCAGCCGCTGAAGAAAGAAGGAAATGCAAAAGCCAAGCTAGTGATCCCTCAATAGCAACAGTGACAACTTGGGTTTTTTCTTTCTATTGGACGTGTGTGGGAAGATAAAGAAAATTAATCTATTTTGGACATGGGAGAGAACCCTCTGGCTTTTTCCAGAGGGTTGCTGGGCTAATACCTCTGTCCTTCACCAAATCAACAAACCCTAATTTGGCCAGCCCATGACCAATCATGTAGGAGCTGTTTCTGGCAGCTAAAAAATGCTTAAAAAATGCTTCCATAGGGTAGAAGCAAATGTACCTGATTCAAGTCTGTTTGTTGACCTCATGAAGATCATGAGAAAAGGCGGCATTCTTGCAACCACTTACTTAGAAGTTATGATGTCAGCAGATACATTTCTTTTTCTCTTTGTGATGTTGAAGGGAAGTTAGTGATTAGCCATGCATTAAATCACGAATGACTGGTGGAAGATTATGTTTACATTACAGTTTTGAGTGAAATCAGAGGATGGTGTTGGTCAATACTTGCAGAGTGAGGGCAGATATTAAGGCTACTGCAAATCAGAGAATCCTGTGAGGCTGTTGTTTGTGTGGATGGCTGGAAGATCCCCATGCTGCAAATGAGTCAAATACAGGAGAGGAGATATGATTTCAGCAGAACTTGCCTGGGCTTTGTAGTCTGTGTTGGGCTAACCAACAGCCAAGTTTAGGCTGAACTTTTTATGACCACTTTCTAGACAATATTTTTCATTGATTAAAACATGGCTTTTAAACTAAATATGTACATCATCCAACAGCTTTGTTTTATTGAGAGGTCACTGGCTAGCTAGTCTATCTGATAGCAGCACATGGAGACAGACATTGCTGGCTGGCTGTCACTTCCTCTCTCTCCAGACCAAATAGTTCTGTTGGAGATGCTGCAGGGATCCTGCTGCCTTTGAGTTTCCTGAGAAGCAGTCAGTTGGGTGTAGCAAGGATGGAGGCTTTGGAGAGGAGCATGTATTTTGTATTTGTCAGTAATGTCATAATTTTTACTCTAACTAGGGTTGAAATGGAGAAGAAAGATGGGTGGATGTAAATATGTAACTGTCTCTTGTTAAATACTTATCTACCACTTTTAACACAAACTAAACAATTTTGCTTGCAAAGCCTCTTAACTGAACAGCTGTCTATTACTTGCTTCTCTTCCTCTACCCTATTGTCTGTGTGCCTTTTCTAGCAGCTACAGTAATTTTCCTTTGTCCCCAACATTCTCTTTTGGGGCAAATCCTAGCATCCCACCTCTGAGGCCATCTGCAGATTTCCCTAGGCTGCTATTATATGAATAATCAGCTGTTTCACTTAAAGAAATTCTCTTTGTTCTACATCATTAAATGCTGACTCCTGCTGCTGCTATGACAGATCACTTTACAGGCATCTACAAGGGGAGCTGTCTCTGCCGTTAACAGTGGGTCTTTGCTGTGGAACAAAAGAATGCGCTCGGGCAAGCATGAGAGGGTTTGAATTTATAATATTTTAACACTAGGAAATAAAAAAGGCTGAAACTGGTGTATGTGTATTCTGAGATCTGTATTTCCTAAAAGTGAAGACGGGTCTTTAAAAAATCTTTGAGCAATTTTGTGCCCAGGACTGTAACTCAGAACTCTCACCAAGGAGGTGGTGAGATAGCCTCTTGGTGGGGTGTTGGGGTGGGTGGGGAGCAGGGAGAGATACAGTGGGCTAGGAGGGAATTCTTTTTATATCTGTAGAAGGAAAATGCTTCCCTCAAAAGCATGAGTTATGGCCTCTAGTGAAGGCACAGTAATGGACTAAGGAAGAAAGTTTCTTCTTCCACCGTGACTTTTTTGTTGTGAAGTCCTTTCCCACATATCTCTCTGACCACTGCAGCCCTCTACCTGCTCTCTATTAGTTACTCAAGAGTATCACTTCTAACAGATGCCTTTGTGAAAGGTCAGGTTTTGCTGTCAATCTTTAAAAACTGGCATATGCCTGGTAGGTCCCTCCTTATCTCTCTCTGTATCTGAGTGTCCTGTAGCCAGCAGCTTAAGCTTAAGCCCAGTACCTTTTCCTGCCTACTCTTGACACGTAGCTTTCTTTACATAGAAAGGGCATTGTGGTGGTTTAGGTCTGACTGGAGGCCAGATGAGTACCCAGCCACACAAGACTGCAACAGGTGTGTTTTCAAAACTTCCTCCATTCTTTGCTCATGTTGAAAGAATATGATAATAGGCAAATCTTGTGCCTATTTACATGTGCAAATAGGTTTGAATCCATGACCCACTAGCCAATGCTTTTATTCTGCAGTGGACAGCAATCATTACAGACCAGTGTGACCCCCTTCAAAATGGACTGCAGTACCAGAGTGCTTCCTAGACCATGGCATACCGTCAGCTTGGCATGTGAAAACATATGGTATCCTGTGGCTGAAACATGCTGTCCATGCTCTTTTTGTCCTGATGGTTGTTTTCCGTCTTGAGACTTAATTTGTCCTTTGTGTGTTAATGTGCTTCATTTTAGCCTTGTTGTTCCTGTAGTGCTGTGTCATTTGTAACAATGCCTCTTGTCTGTTTTCACCTTTCAGAGTTAGTTTTGTAGGGTGCTATGGTGAGGGGGTGCTCATGGCATGGTGGCACGTGTTCACCTGAAGAAGGGACTCACTAAGCGGTGACTCTGCATCATTGCTGATAGCAGAGAATGTTGTAGTTTCATTCTATTTAGCTTTAAATCAGTCCATGTTCTACCTAAAGCTTCTTCATTTGAAGAAAGATTGGTTCTGCTAGGGAAAAAAAATTAGGTAGCTTTATTCAGTGTGTATATTCCCTCACCTGAAAGCCCTTTGGCTGAATTTTCTACTGCGCTGTCACAAACCCCATCAATCTCTTCAGTTTCTTCAGAAGGAAGAGAGGAATTGCAGGTTAACCGGCTGGAAACGCAAATATGGATAAAACCAGACATACAGAAGACAGATGTGGACTTTTCAGAAATTCTTAATGCAATACAAGAAAGTAAGTTGTTCCTCTGATGCGTAATTTGGTTTATGGTAGAAGAATCAATTGAAATGCATTGAAATGAAGGAACATTCAAAGTGATGAACTGAGTGAGTAGTATATATTGCTAAAATCTCTGAGAAATGTCAATGGTTATTGAAGGCCAGGGAGAAATCTTTTACAATCAGAGAAGTCACAGTAAGATATGAAATATTATGTGTCTAAGGATTCCAGCAGAATATATTTCCTATGTAGCAGTAATCAGAAATGTGCAGATTCCTGCTACTTCAATCCATTCTTTACAGTCTTGAATGGCTGTGTGAACTAATAACGTGCAAATGCTGAAGTTTGGGATTAAAGACTGGATTTGAAGTTCCAGCTGTTCCAAAGTGTTGGGATATATTCACATTTTTGCAGCTGGTAATTTTTGAGAGCAGAATTGATGAGCTTGTCACAACAACTGAAGGTCTGTTTATATTAGATACCGCATGAAACTGTCTCTTTTCACACATATTGTGCCATGGACTAAAAATTGATTGGTCCACCCTTCTTAAATGTAACTGCAGAATGATTTCAAGACTTAGACTAGAAGTGACACTACTCATGGCAACAGTGGAAGACACTGCCCCTAACCAAAATTGATGCAACTTCAGAATCCAAAAGAATCTGG
Organism: Hypotaenidia okinawae; assembly: GCA_027925045.1. Taxonomy (NCBI): domain Eukaryota; kingdom Metazoa; phylum Chordata; class Aves; order Gruiformes; family Rallidae; genus Hypotaenidia; species Hypotaenidia okinawae. The sequence goes on along the minus strand of BSDF01000001.1, from coordinate 62,235,214 downwards.
AAATTCAGTGGAAATTTTCCATGATATAGCAAGCTCTAATGCAGGCTAAGAATCGAAATGCATGGTATGGCTTACTGGTTTCCCTTTTTTCACAATTTTATTTTAAACTGGGTGTTTTGTGTAGCAATCTTCTGAAGTCAGAAACAGTAACTTACATTCTTGTATGATAAAAACAGTATAAGGATATGTGAGCCCCTGCTCTCCTCATTTTTGTGATGTGAATAAGGAACCATACAGTGGTAGGTTCAGAGCATTTTGTGATGACATTAGTTTGGGGTTGGAAGGGAAACTCTCAGGGGGGTAATAATTTGAATTTAAATCACCTCGTCATTTAAGATGTGGGTTTAGGATGTACAGTGTTTTGTAACTTAAAAAAACCTGGTCCCGTCCGGAAATCTTAATACGAGGTTTTGCTTTCTCCCCTCTTCTCTGCACCTGCACAAGCCTGGGGGCAGCCGGAAAGTGGAGTGGAGAGCCTGAAAAGGCGCTATAGTCTTTCAGGGTCTGAATATATGAAACAAGAATAAGTAAATTCAAGTTGAGAAGAGACTATTTTGGAATACAAGAAATGGTAATCTTCTCCATTTCAAGCACATGGCTGAGGAGAATAAAAATGGATGACTTGTTTCAAACAATGAGATGTCAAGATTAGATTTATTAACAGTGTTTATCCAGCTTCTTTTTAAAATAGCCATATCTCAACTTCCTTTAGTACTGTGTCTTATTTCAATACCGTACTCTCTGATTGCATCCCTGTGCTGTGTAGCCCCAAATTTTTATTCATCAGGGCACAGATTTTCTTATAACCTCAAATGTTAAAATTCCAGATAAAACCTGTAGTTTCTTTTAAAGGTATGCCATTTTTCCATGGCGATAAAGAGGGCATTCATCTGACTTGAACATCGGGGTTTGCAATCAAGGTATCAAGATCTGAATTCATTGTCTAAGCCCCGTTTGTGATCGACAGGATGTAACTCGCATGTCTGCAGCCCAGTTTGTCTCATTTCAAAGTAGGTGTCTAATACAGGTGACTTGGGAATGGCCCTTTGCCTCTGTTGACAACAGATGGAAATTAGGGAAATAAGATAACTTGAATCGCTACCACAGTTTAGACACAAACATCTGGACTGTGGATGTGTAAATGTAAGTGAATCCTAGCCTAAGTTAAACAAACACTTGCAAGTGATTAATGGATAGACATTGAATGGAAGTAGTTTTCCAAATATTTTTAGCAATTTGAGTAAGAATTAAAATTAAACAACATTAAACAAAGAGCCTTTAAAGGCCTAACATTTTGATTTCTAAATTATTTCAGAGCCATTTGAGAAAGATGTTGCTTTTGCAGCTTTGGAGATGTTTTTTTCTTTATGCAGACCAGACACAGTTGCTGTTGGGAAGTTAATCTCTATGTTGTTCAGCTACATTTTCTTCTAGAAAGAGGAAAATACTGCTATGACTGTACAACCCAGTTTGCAGAGGGTTGTTTTGTGTCCAGGGGATTGTCATGGCATCTGTAGTCTGTTGTGAATATCAAACAATTTGGATAAACATGCCTAAATATTCTTTCTAGGGTGGGTGCTCTGAATAGTCTTTCATTCCCAGTTTTTGTCAGTGCTGAATGAAAATTTTTTAAAGCTCATGATGCTTTTAAATACCACATATTTTTTCCTCCCAACACGAAGTTCCTCAACATTTTCCTATTCAGGAGGTGTCTTGTGCAACTTCAGCTATCTTTCTGTTTGGTAGACTGCCAAGAGGGACCATTTAATAGCAGAGATTTACTACTTTTTTATTTTTTTTTTTTAATTTAGTTACTTGAGACATTTTGCTCTAAAGTTACTTAGTTTTTTTCTTTTACCTTACTGAATCTCTTAGACTGCAACTGAAGATAAAGATTTACCATCTCATTATTTACTTTTATGAGAATATACTATTATTATAAAATGACTTAAAAATTCATTTTACTGCATTGAAGATAAATTCTGCATTTAAGTACCATAGTTCACGATAAAGTCTTAAATACATTTCTCTAAAGATTTTGTAAAGTCCATTGTAAAGCTAAAGCATTTTTCTAAAGCCTTTTGTAAAGCTTGTAAAATCTTCTTGACCACGTGATATTCAAAATTATCTATAGTCTATCAGAGACAATCCAGAAACAGTAATTACTATTCTGAAAATGATTATACTCACACACACCGTAAAACAAGGGATTGCAATGGGTATAAAATTGCAATACAAGGTGATGTATCTGACTTAAACCTAACTTGCAAACTAGATAGCAGAGGTGTCAAGGATCTGCATGACCTGTTAGATACAAAGCAGAATTTCCTGTTGTTGCCAATTTACAGCCTGTATCTATGCCACAGCCAGGAGCAGAGCAGCCCAGAGTGGGACACAAGCAGCAGCCCCATCCCTTGGATACCTCCTTGGTACATCAGGTACCTCCGTGGTACAATGGGGCACAGCCAGGCAGGGCTGTGAGGAGCTGGAGACCACCACTGCTGCAGCATCACTGGGGCAGGGACTGATGGCCCTGGGGGAGCTGAAATGGGGTCTTGGGACCTGGGCAGGGTGGAAGGAGTCTCGAGGGTCCAGACAGGGATAGTCAGGGCTGGGGGTGCCCTCAGGGCCATGGAAAAAGTTAGCAAAACCTTATGGCTGTTTCCTAGTCATTACACTGAGAAAATGGACTTCTTATGCAAAAGCAATAAAAAGCTTTATTAAAAAACCTCAAAACATCACTGCTATTGCAGTAAAGACAAAATTCTAGGGAATCTGGCTTTTTTAGAAGATTTTTCAAAGTCCAATTTGCATTGACTCTTACTGGATTAAAATAAAAAGTAATCCGATTCTCTCATTTTAATTCTGATAACCTGGAAGCCAGAAATCAGTGAGTTTCCTGAGACAGGGTGGCTGATCCACTTTGAAGTTGGTGAATTTAGCATTTAACAGTACACAAAGTTCTGGGCTGTATGGTATCTGTAGGATGACCTCCTTGCAACAGATTTGTAAATTGTATCTGCCAGCCCTACTGAATGCAGAAAAATATAACAAAAAGATTTAAATAGAAGCTGTAAAAACTTACCATGTCATACAAGAAGATGGAGAAAGATTCTTTTTTGGTTGGTGTTTTTTTTCTTTCATACTTGAACTTTTCTGCTTTGCAAGTCACTGCAAAACAGATGTTTTCTACTCAGGACTGTTATTAAGAGGAGTTCTCCAATATTGGTGCTTTTAAACCCACTCATGTTTTCCCACTGCCATTACCATGTAGAAATGCTCTGTAACTATTATATAAACATTGCCAGCAAGAAGTTTTAAGGAAATTCATTCTTCAGTGTTACTGACAGGCCTAAAAGTTTCCAAAGAGCAGCTTTTGGAATATCAGTCTTCAGCTTGTGTTATCCAAAGCAAGGGTATATCTCATGGATTGGTGCCATAATTGGTAATAAAATGGCAATTAATTAAGAGAAACATGATCTCAGAGCATGCTTCCATGTTGCCACACAAAAACATAGTCAGGTCCTATTTTTAAATGGAAATTCTTATTTTTAGGTACATCAGGTTTTTTGAGCATCCATCTTTAGAGGGTTAAAGAAGTCATTTTATCTTTGAACCCTACCTAAATGAACCTCTTGGTCCAAAGTGGCTTGTGCACCCAATGAGATTGTGCATGGACTCTGGATCAGAATTTCCCAGCAGTTTTCAGAATATGTGGTTCTACTATATTTGGGGTAAAAAAATATTTGTATATCCACATTTTTTCAGCACCTCAAGGGATTCTGAATTATCAAGTTCTGATTTCTTGCCACAAAATGGAACATGAGGGGGAGAAAAGAGCTCACATATTTATGCTGATCTAAAAGCGGAGGGGGAATTCTTAGTATATCCTGTAGCAATGTACATGCTGCTCTCTATTGCTGTTAAGTGTCAATGCTTAAAAAGACATGACTATACATTATCACCACTGTTTCTCCCAAATATCATATATAGGATAAAATTATTATATATCATTCTGTTACAGTCATTTGTGGAGGTATGTATGTCATAGTCTGCAGGGGACGTGAAAGATGGAGCCTTTAGCAACATTCGGCAGTGTAGGTGTTCATGTCCATCAGATTGGAGTAGTTGAGCTAGGTATGGGCAGCAGGAGAGTTGGCTTGGAAGTACCACCACTGTTATTGAAGTAAAGCAAACAGGATTTGCTTTTCTAAGTATTTATATAGTTTTTTGGAACACTGCTGTATGATTTATATAGGGTTTTTTAAGTATCCAATGAGACTTGGAGTAGAAAATGTGTTCAGCAAATGGTAGGGCCCCTTGTTTAGAGTAAAAAACTGAAATACTAAGAGTGTATTTTCAAAAGCAAACAGAGCAGGGCCACTGTAGTGTAAAAGAGCTCCATTTTTTCACAAACAGCATACCTTTACTGCAACTGGAAGAAGGTAAGAGATACCTTTAAGTGCTGACGAGGTAGTTCAGCACCTTTTTTCGCCACTTAATCCTATTTACTGAAGCTACCAACCAGCATGCCAATTATCTGCTTACTTCTGATAAAAGCAATTCTCTACTACAACAGGCAATCTGCACAGGTCCTGGTAACTATTTTCACCAGTCAGCTGAGGTCCACTGATTCCACAACTTCTAGTCACTGCTGAGATGGGCTCGATTTTCAAGTGACCTTAAAATAAGTTTTTTGTTTGATTGGGTTTTTTTCTCTCCTCACAAGTCCTCAGCAATTCTCTGCTTGAAATCCCCAAACACATTCATTTCTCTTACACACCAAGTTGTGTATCTCAAAACACCCACTTAAAAAACATCTATTTTGCAAGCCAAAGTATTACTGGCGCTTCAGGAAACAGGAGTTCTAGTATCTTAAAGACCTCATCATTTATACCAAGGCAGTCTCAGTGGCAGGAAAATGCTAGCCCAAATTCCCCTGAGCATAGCATTCAGATAAAAAATTCTTTTTTTTCATCTTTCATTGCCACTGTCTGCAACAGATATCTTACATCATCTTCAGAAAGCTTCACTATTTAATTATTTTTGTATTTGCCACAGAAATTGTTTTTAGGTTGTGTTAAAGTGTTGGTTGTATACACGTTTCCGTGTAGCTGTCATGGAGGCATGCTGCTGCGGTTCAGTTCAGTGAAGTTTCAAGCAATTCAAAAAGTTTTCTGTTTCAGTAGTTCCTTCTGTTGAGTGTTCAGGTGAAGTCTTCTCATGTATGCAAAAGCTGGTCGTGATCTCCATCCAAATTATTATTTGATGAGGTCAGATATCTCCAGTCTAGCCCTTTGAAACAGTAGGGGCAGTGAAGAACAGGGGGTTAGACTGCTGTAGACCCCTGTGTTTTATAATTATTTCTAGTCTATTGAAATGGATCAAGATGGCAAATAATTCTTTAACATTGCTGCTGCATGTGGTACAAATTTGTGTCCTGTTTTTGCCTTCTAAGTCTCCTAAACGTCTGTAGTTTGTCCTAGGACAAGTTGGATGCAAGTATAGAAACACTGAGGAGTTGCAGGGTCTCCCTGCGACATAAGCCAAAACATTAGGATGCTCTTCTCCCCTGTCAATAAGCTCACCCCTAACTGGGAACAGGATAGTATGAAGCCTAAGCAGGTTTTAAAGTGGAAAGCTTGGTCCTAGATATTTGCCTCTAGTAATATCCTGGCACTTCTTGCAAATGTATGATAAATAAAATTAATGGACTGATAACAAAATCAGCCTTAGAATGGCAAACTCTGCTGTTACTCCCAGTACATCTGTAAAAGCTGATTGAGAACCTGCAGAACAGAAGATGCTATCTAAAACTGCTGAATTATGATATGAAGTGTTAAGGACTAGGTATTGTGTGATACTAACATTGGGATATGAAGATTGATAGATCAGTCAGTGTGCAATCTCAAAATTGCCAAACTTGAGGAGTAACACACTATCCTAAAAACTGTAAGTCTGCCACAGATTCTTATCATTATGATAATTATAATAATGGGAAAAAATGCTGTTAAAAATATTCTAAACTCTGAAAGTCTATTAAAAATTAAGCTGCTTAGGTTAGTGTGTAGTATCTAGAGTAAATTCATTTGATTGTGAAGACTTCTGTTTTTTCTGAAAATTCTAGTGATTTTATAAGCAAAAGTATTGCAACTGAAAATGCAATGTACTTAATTAACCCTGTCCTTATTTTCTACATGCTAATGGAGAAGAGTTCTTGAATATTTTGATAGGGCTTTCTTTTTTTACCTATCTAGAGTTGTAATAGCAGACTTTAGATACTATAAAAGACATTTACAGAAAGGGAGCAATTTCTTTCCCCAGATTCATCATTAGTTGCTAGGAAAAGAGCAATATATTTAAATTGCAACATATGTGCATATTCAGGGCATATATTATAAAGAAAACTTTTTCCCTTGTGATAGGAAGAAACAGGCCACCTGCAGAGGCTGTGGAGTCAGTAGCATCAGAGATGTTTTAAAAATGTTTCTTAAACAGGGATATAGCCCCTGAAGAAAGAAAAGGTGAGAAGGAGGCCACAAAATGCTCAGGATGGCTGGGGACAGTTAATGGATTTTAATTTCTGGCAGCTATTCAGTTTCTCCACAATGGGGGAACGGATTTTTACACCTGCAGCCAGGAGTTAGAAATGTAACTAAGCTGCAGCCAGCAATTGGAGATTTTTGGCTGTTCCTTGTTAATATAAAGTCTTGTCAACAGGAATTACAATTGCCTGCCACTAAATTAGGAGAGTTGCAGAGAAACAAAAGGATCATGACATTATAGCACAACAGAAAGGTTACCCCAAAAGTCATTCAAGTTTGAAAAAAATGTATGAGGAATTACTGCATTAGACAAATTTCTACCAGGGATGATAGATGTTTGATCCTGGTGTAATCAGGGGAAAAGGCTCAGTTGCTGACCTTCAGGTCCCTTCTAACAATTGTGACTCTACTGTCATAATTCTGGATTTTGCCTTTGAAACATGAGGTTGGAGAGATGAAGTCTGCCCAGAATTGAAGCTTGATCCTCAGAAAAGGCATTTTTCTTCTCCCTGCCTCCCATCTCTTCATCACACTGTTGCACCAGAGCTGCAGCGTATGGGGTGCAAAGCTGTACCTCGCCAGCTGTAGCCTGCCCACCTCGTGTCTCCTGTCTGACAGCCAGCAGATCAGTGGCCCTTATGCAGGGCTGTAGACATGCATGGCAGCTCTGCTCCCAGCCTCACATTGCCTCTTCGCTCAGCAGAGCAGGGAACATCACCCTAGAGCTAATGCTGCTCTAACCTTGAGTACAGTGCCAGCCTTTAATACATTTAAGCTACTGCTTCATGCACAACTGAGGGCTGTGTAGTAAATTAATCTGAACTTGCCAGCTTTACATGCATCAAAACATGTCAAACTGTACAAAGACAAACTTCTGCCCAGGCTTGTTTATTCAGTGCCTTTCAAGTAACAGCGTTTATTTGAGGTCTTCTGCCTCTGACTGTCTCATAGGACCGTACAACTTCTAACCCAATACTTCATGTAGTAGGTTAAAAATCTGTTTCTTTATAATAAACTTTCAGAGACCATGGTAATCTAGAATGTAATCATTCTAGCCACTTAGCCCCAGAGAAACCAAGGAGAGAGCTAATGTCTGGTTTATTGAGACAAAAGTTTGCTTACTGTCACCAGAGAGGAATTGTGGTGTCCTAAGTATCCTAAATCTTTCTGTGGCTCGCTGTTAAAGAAAGTGCTCCTCCAATGCACATCTGATTTTAAATTTAACATAGCAGATATTTAAGCCAGAACTAAAAAATGAGATTGTTGATAGTGTGTTCTACTTGGTGCCACCATCTAGCTCAATGTTGATTTGAATGTATGTTTTTATTTTTGTTTTTAGTAGCTAAGGATGTCAACATTTTTTTTGATGAGTTAGAAGGTGTGAACAGCCCTTCCAAAGATGATGACTCCCTGCTTCACCATGGTAATCTAACCAGCACTTCCGATGATGCCAGCAGGTTGGAAGTTGTGGGAGAGGTAAGAATGCAGAGCATTATTAATTCAGTAGTTATTTGTTATTGTTTTATATTATTTGTAATTATTTGTTATTATTTGTTGTTATTATTATTATAAAGAGAGAATAAATGTAATTTGATTTGAAATCTTTTTCTTTTATCTGACTTTTGTCATGGGAACTGTTTTTCCATTCTAAGATTGTGCTGAAATATAGAATATCTCGAGTTAAAAGGATGTTTTATTGATTTCATGCACCCTCATTGAAAAGTCTGTACAGGCCTTTGTTGTCTGCTTGTTTTCTGAACCAGCAAAGTCTAATGCTTCACTGCTTCTGAAAATAATGGAAAAGTTTTCCCTATATTCATCCTTTGGGGGGAAGGAGGAGAAGGAGAATTTATCATAAATCTTTTATGAGGAGCATTGGGTGTCATGTACGTGACACAATCCCTTCCAGTGAAGAACAAGTGACTTGATGGAGTGTAATGGTGATTCAGAAAACATACAGGGAGAGGTGGAGAATCTTTCAGCACATAGTCCCTTTTAAATTAAGTCCTGAGGCAGGCAAAGCATCATGGACCCAAATATGAAAATTTGGGCCTAAATTCTTTTTGCACCTTTTGTGCAGAAAGGAATATGATGCTTTTTAAGTACCCTACAGCCCCTGGAAGTTAGGGCTGTCTCCCTGGGGAGAGAGGACACCAGGGGCTTTTCCCCTTTGGCCCATGTCAGGAGTGTGGCTGCCCCCAGACTACTTACTGGAGCGAGCTGATGTTACCTGCAAGCTGTGCCTAGGGATTTTTTGGCAGAGGGCTGAACTGGCACAGAGCAGAACTTGCTGGGACCATTTTAACAATTAAAAAGCATGGAAAAAACATAGGATTCTACTGAAGCCCATGTCCTGACCATGTTTTGTTTACTAGTCTAGACAAAATTTAGATGGTATAACTGTAGATTAACTTTTTCAGGATCTACAGGGTTTTGTGCTGCAAGTTCTTTTGTGAAACAAAGCTGAGGAGAGAGTTAGAGATTTTCCTTGTGCCAGAAATTCAGCCCACAGAGGGCTGCACTCCTGGAATGTTTAGACAGATAATTAAAGCAACAAAATTCAGGGCACCCAGAGATGTGTTTGACCTTGCTCACAATTTCATCTTCCCCTTTGCTCATCGCTCTTCCCCAGGTTCTCATGCAACTTAAAAAGGACCATGTTTGCCCACTCACACTGTGATAGGTTATCCTGACGTGATATTCCTGTGTTGCACTTTGGGATCATGTACCATATGGTCTCTAACAAAGAGACCTGGATGAAAGGCACATGATATTTGCATGTTAAAGAGGAAAAGGGAACAGAAAATGGTCAGAAGGATAGAGGATGAGATAGAGCAACATATGCTGCTGTTACAGCAGACCCTTTTTTTCCTGTTTGATGCATTCTTTGTTGTTTTTTCAAAGGGAAAGGGAAAACGTCTGAAGAATAATTTCCTAGATGAACAGATTATCTTTTACTTTTTGCATAACTGTAACTGAGGAAAATAGTAATGTAGGTCATGTATATGTATAAGAGGGAAAAAAACCCGAGAAAACTGAGAATCTTAATGGGAACTGAGGGATGCTGTTGTGTACAAAAGATGTTTTAAGGTACTTAGCCCCTGCTTAATTTCAGATACAGTGTTTAGATGGTGTACGGTGTGTATGGATAAATATAGGAGCTCGGCTATACAGTGGAAGGGTGAACTCCGAAGCTTCAAGCTTCCTTTCAGTCTTTCAGTTTAATTTATTAGCCAAGATTTACTCAATGCCATTAGGCTAGAGGGTCTGGCTCCAGTGTGAAAGTCTCTCTGAATATATTGATGTTAGTTTGGTGTAGCTTTAAAGCTAACATTGCAGCCCAATAATTTAATATGGTTTTGTCTGAAATTGTAAAATGAATTTACAATAAAAAAACTGCAAGGACCTAGCAAATGTTTCATATCACTTTTGTATAGCTGACAGTTTGAAATATTGTTTCCTGGGGTGCATCCGGAGGAGTGTGGCCAGCAGGTCAAGGGAGGTGATCCTCCCCCTCTACTCTGCCCTGGTCAGGCCCCACCTGGAGTATTGTGTCCAGTTCTGGGCTCCCTGTTATAAAAAAGACAGGGGTCTCCTGGAGAGAGTCCAAAGAAGGGCTACGAAGATGATTAAGGGCCTGGAGCATCTCCCCTATGAGGAAAGGCTGAATAAGCTGGGACTGTTCAGTCTTGAGAAGACTAAGGGGGACCTAATTAACGTTTATAATTATCTTAAGCAGGGGATGCAGGGGGAATCAGCCAGCCCCTTTTCAGTGTCAGTGGGGACAGGACAAGGGGCAATGGCTGCAAGTTGGAGCACAGGAAGTTCCGCACCAACATGCGGAAGAACTTTTTCACAGTGAGGGTGACAGAGCCCTGGGACAGGCTGCCCAGGGAGGTGGTGGGGTCTCCTTCTCTGGAGATATTCAAGACCCGTCTGGACGCCTATCTCAGTGATATGTCCTAGGGAGCCTGCTTTGGCAGGGGGTTGAACCCGATGATCTCTCGAGGTCTCTTCCAACCCCTACAATTCTATGATTCTATGATTCAACTGTTAGTTGTTTGTACTCAACCAGAATGAAGTCTTTATGGATGGAGTTCCTTAATAGATATAGAGCCATATTGGGATTCAGCTTGTCCTTTGGCTAGAGATGTGGTTTTTATCTTTCTTTTATGTTTCATTCAAACATAGCTACAATCTGGTCAAATTAAAAATCACATTTTCCTTTTTGTGCATTTAAAGTCTCTATAGCTGTTAGGGATTTTACATAGTGAAACTTTTTGGGTAAGCCCTTTAGTCTAATGCTCTCCTAGTATATGTGTGTGCGTGAGTCTTATGGCCATGAATGTGGATGGTTCCTGATTGTGGGTCTGAGAATATGAAAATTAGTGCATCCTTGGAAAAGAGTTCCTGGTTATACAACTTTAGATACACGTACTATGAATAAAATTCCAAAGACAGCCAGAAATGCAAAACTTCTTGCTAGAGGGAAGTCTTCCCTGTCCTTCCATTTCCTACAGGCATCCTTTTTCTGATGAATGAATGAATGAATGAATGAAGAGTGGACATACATGACTAAACCCCTATCCCACCAAAAACTGCAATCAGACCTGGCTCTAGATCATTCTGTTTTAAATAACCTTAGGGAAGCTTAATTTTGAAGTCATAACACAGGGAAAGGTGATGCAGTGTCTGGAGAAGGGTCAGTGAAGGCAAGAGAACAGTCTCTGTCTAGAGTAGTTTAAGCCTGAAATACTGTGGACAATGCAAAAGGCCTGTAGGTGCTATTTCATGATGTTGCTGGGATCAGGACCCAGCCTGCCTGTCTCTGTGTCATGTTAGATCCTCAGAGTTCTTGTAAATTAGGCTCAGTCACTAAAGCTGCCTTGCAGGCTATATCAGAGGGCAACAGAAAGGGTTCCTTCTCAGAGCCCATACCAGTGTAGCAGGCTTTATCGTTTTGGATTTGACATACTGCGTTCTTAAAACGAAAAGGACCTCTGCATAAAGATGAGTCCAAGATGTTTTTCTGAAAGGAAAATGTTTACAAGGGCATGTAGTTATAGAAGGGGTAATGGTCTTAAGCTAAACAAAGGTAGATTTAGACTAGATATAAGGAAGAAATACTTTACCACGAGGGTGATAATGCCCTGGCACAGGCCGCTCAGAGAAGCTGTGACTACCCCGTCCCTTGCAATGTTCAGGGCCATGCTGGATGGGGCTTTGAACAACCTGGTCTAGTGGAGGGTGTCCTTGCCCATGGCAGGGGGGGTTGGAACTTGATCTTTAAGGTCCCTTCCAACCCAAACCAGTCCATGATTCTATGAAAATGATGACACTGTAGTTGGAAGTGTTTCACAGTTCCAAGAGAATGTAGTTGTCTCAAGAAGTCATATTTATAGAGGAGGAAGTCCTACAAGTCAAATAACTCCACTGAATCTCATAGACGCTCTTTAATGTAAGAGTCCGTGTGCGCTGATGTGTCAGCATAGGGCAAACCAGTTTTCTTCAGAAAATGATGAAACGCAGGAAGCATAAAGGGCAAATCTACTTTTCCAGTGGAGTCACTACTGCACACAGAGAGACACATTCTCAGTGGTATGCTGTGGACAGGTCTGTGCTCACATTTTAGTTCAGATCAGGAGTGTACATTTAAAATGAATCTTCCAATTGCTGCTAGCCATGCTTTTCTTGCATTTCAGAGCAGTGTTGGACTGCAAACTAGATTTCTTCTGGATGTGAATAAATTGTGAGGATACTCCAGTGATTCTCCCGCACCTAGGCTAGAGTAGGTCCAAAGTCAGCCCTCCAGCCTGTGTAGTGTGTGCAGCAGGTCCTCAGCATGGACTGCTTTGCTCTACAGAGCGTTTCCTATTAGGCCATTTTAATTGCTGAAACGCACATAATGACTCTGGAACCTGCAGAACAAAGGATGGCTCAGCAGGAAGCTTAGAAATCAGAGCGGGATCACCAAACTGACCAACTGCCTCTAAATCTCATACTTTACCCTTCCTTTATTTAAATAATCTTAAATATTCTTTTGGGTTTTTTTTTTTTTTACATGTTCTCAACATAGATATTTTCTGGGAAAAAAACAAACAGTGCTATCTGAGCTGTTTTCATATTTAATGCTTTCTGAAAAATATTTCCGATATACTGATAATATCATTTGTCAGCATGATGCAGTATGGATATAAATGGTTTGTTACTTACTGTTATTTCCTTAGGGCTTAAATCTTTTTTCTTGCCTTCTTTTTCAGTTCAAAGAACTGTTCTACTATATCAGTTCTATGTTAAGCTCTGTCAGGAGCCAGGCACTGTAATAAAAGAATCTTAGAAAAATTCTCCTTTCTGCCTTCAGTAAGCTGAATGTACCAAAGGGATGGGACATTTGGGATGCTTTCATTGGTTTTTCTATTTAATCAAAATGCCTGCTGAGAATCAGAAAGATAATTTACACTAAATTCTTTGAATGGGAATATTTTTTTGAGTTTTTTCCCTTATAATAATAATTTGTCCTATTACTATGTTCAGTTTTTGCGACTGAAGTTTAAAAGCAGTTCTCCTACAGAGAAAGTATTTTGAAATTTCTCTATTTTTTCCCAGATGTGAAAGACAAAATATATATACTTTTTTTTTTCCCCGAGTTTTGAACATATATTATAGGACATGGCAATTTCTGGCAAGAATGGTTGAGCAAATTCTGTGAAAAGAGAGATGAATTAGCATAACCCTCCTTTCAGCTTGGAGGTCCCTGAAGGCCCCTGCCCATTTTTCTGCCCCATGCTGTTTGTTCCCGTGTATCATTCAGGCTTGTGTTAGGTCGAAGTAGTGTTAAATTGTGAGGAGGATCTCTTGGAAGTTTCATCTCTTGAATTTCTGAGAAAAGACCAGTGTTTTGGTCTTTTAGATCTCAGGAGAGGGACCTGCTTGATCTCTTATTAAGAGTGAAATCATGTCGCTTCTTTCTGTTGGAGCAAACATTTGAACAGGCACGTTCTTCACAGGAAATAGCCAAGAAACATTATTTATTTATATACTACCAGAACAAACACCAGGAATTATTTAAAAAAAAAAACCAACAAAAAACCAGTACGTTTCCTCAGCTATTCCTTAAACCAAGAATAGTCTGTAGTTTGTCCAGTGAGGTATGATGCTATACGTACAGGACCTGATATCGTTTCTGTGCCCTGTGACACAGATGTACTATATTCATTGCAAAGCAATGAGAATCTCTGTGCCAGGTTTTAGTGTTTCTCACCACAGTAAATGTTTGTGTTTGTTCTAACAGGTGCAAAGACATTCTACCATACATACAGTTCTTAATTTTAAATTTGTGCTTGAGTAACGCTATTCTCTGCTTTATTTTATATATAAGAAGTTATTCCTGATTTTTTGGAGGGTGGGGTGGGGAGAAAGGTTTGGCTTGAGTTCTGTATTCTCTCCTATCCCATGCCTATATGAACAAATATTTGCCTAAGAAGACCTCCTGGTTTTGAAATGGGGAAGCCTGTACTACTTTCAAATGACCTCAAAGGCACTGTACATAAGGCATCTAAAGACTTGAACAGCTTGTTCTAATTCCTTATCTTTCCTGTTGAGTATTACTGAAAACTGCTGATGCAAACAGCAACTCAGCAACTACCAAGACAAATTAAGATTACTAGTATGTTTGACTTTCTCTTTACAGGAAGTACCTGATAAGAACAAAGCCAATGGACTATATTTTAGGGATGGGAAATGTCGGATTGACTACATCCTGGTATATAGAAAATCGAATCCACAGACAGAAAAGAGGGAAGTATTTGAGAGAAATATCAGAGCAGAAGGTCTTCAAATGGAAAAAGAGGTAAAAGAATTTTCTTGAAAAAGGCTTCCAGCATTTAAAACTGTGTAGAATCTAAGTTTATGAGTTTTGTTTTCTCTGAAACCCTTTTATTCTGTTGTAGGAAGGGGAAAAATGCTTTTAAGTGTGCCGAAATATAGGCTATTTATTGCAGGAGCAGTGGGAAAGCATAGCCTGCAGGAAAATCAGACACATGGATTTAAGGTCAAAACAGGCCATTATGGTCATCTTTTTTCAGCCTTATGCATATGTAGGCCACAGATTTCAATCCACTGTTCTGTGCAATAGGAAAAATAAGTGCTGGGTTTGGATGGCCTAAATTCTACTGATTGCAATCCACATTTCTGCACCTATGTTTCCTCTTAACCACCTTCTCTGCTCTTTGTTGAGTTTCTTTAGTACTCTTTCCAGGGACTTCAGAGTGTAAAAATGAGTGTAAAGTGTCTAAAAATTTATAGATGTGATAGGTAGTAGGAGCAAGGCTTAAAGACACCACCTCTCTTTTGCCTAATCTCTGTTCTTTCTTAAACTTTTGTAAGTGTGCCAAAACAGGGCTTAAGTCTCACTTCCATGAAGAATTGATATTGCTGATTATTTAGCTTTACTTGCGCTTGGTTGACTCCCACCCAGGTTACTGTGCATTGTCATGCTGCTACAGATGGGAACAGTAGGGGAATTTTCAGGTTACAGGCTTTGGTCTGTTATGTAGGTGCTATGCATTATCCCTCTTTCTTTCACTGAATTCCTGGTACATGTATAGATATTCTATACTTGAAAGGGGCGCTGCTTTGGAGAACACGGAAGGAAAAAGTGGGAGTTGTTTCTTTCCAGAATAATTAAAAAGTTTCCTTTCTTTAAATGCTTTAGAATGAACTCAGGTACTGGTGGATATAAGTGTTTAAGAGCATTATCACTCTACATCAAAGAGCTACCATAAACTGTGCCTTCAAATAACCTGGGAATTAACATCTTTGGTGTTGCAGTAGTTGATAGTTTATTTTCAATGGCAGCTATTGTTAATTCATTATGCTTCCTGAGAACATACCACTGTCTGTAGGAGTTGTAACTCAACATCTGAGAATATGAGAGCATTGCTGTGGCTTTTCAGCTTCACATCTTAGAATTCTGCCTGGTCTCCACCTGGAGAGATGCTGCAGAAGTCTCTGAAGTTTGGGTAGTGTAAAAAATGAACATGGAATGAATCCTCCATATTGATGTCCAGTGGTTTTGAACCAATCTTTTCCTACTTTGTGATTTTTGCAGCTCTATTACTATGCTAAGGACAGCAGTGAAAACTATGAAATCACCTTATATTTTAAGTACCATGAAACTTATTGCAACATTCTGCACAGAAAACTTTTTTTAAATTGATGTTTTAAGTGCTTACAACAGAGTTTTCTTGTGGTTTGTGAGTCAATTTATTTGGACTTTGCTGCCTAGGCTGCATGAATGTTCTGCCCATTTGATTATTCATTTTAGTTTCTATTATGCTACTGACATCCAGTTTTATTTCTTATTAATCTCATTTGGCCTTGGTGTGACTTCTTGCCAGCATCAGTAATTGTACATTTTCTAAAGTCAGAATGATCAAAATGAGGTTGTGTTACACGATTCAGACTAATGTTTCTAAAATGGAGGGTAGCAATCTTTTTGAACGTATGACTCCGACCTGCAATTAAACCCTAGAATGTATCTTTTATGATCACGTTAGTTTCCAAATTGAATTATAATCCTGAAGGAAATAAGTCCATTCTTGGTACACTCTCTCCCCCTCCCTGCAGAGTAACAACTGTGCTGCATAACACTTAGCTTAAAACGAAGTGGTGTGATCTGTTAATGCCTAGATTATTTCTCATTAATTTTTCCTTGTGGTGAGACTACACATCATTCTGCATTTCAGTTCAGGGAGAATTTAGCAGCAGGTCTGTTTCCAGTTGTTCATATATAATATATTGTTTCCCCTGGGAAAACTTTGCTCCTGGACAAAATTAGAGAATTGCCAATGGCTTTGACCACAGAACTCATACAGAGGTGACACACTGTTACTGCTGCGCTGAAAGAAGCTTTTTACCTTTTCCTTTGACTATTGGCTGTTTGTATATCGACATTTGATTATGTTACTCCTGTCTTCTGAATGTGAAATTGGTGGGAGAGAGGAGAAGGTAGAGAGCTGTTCACGCTGCAGTTTCACAACCACATTCCTCAGTAACCCCGCAGACAGAGAAAAGGCAGTGCAGCGCCTCGCTGACGAGGCTAGCACAGAAAATAACACAGGAAAGGGTGAGTGCAGGGAGTGAAGTGTTCACTTAACACCATGGAATGAGAAATGGCATCTGAAATGGATTCATAAATGTTGCAGTAATTTCAGGCATGGCGTTGAGACCATATAGCTGAGCAAGGTCTGAGCAAGTGTATGTTTCTGACTCTAGAAGAAGGTGATAACAAACATTTTGCAGGTATTGCCCAAGGCATTCACGCACACATTCTTCCCCTACACCTCACCACACTCCAGTGCTCTGTGTACCTATTAGAAAACAACGAGGGGATCCCAGTCCAAGGAACAGATCACAGAATTTGTGAAGGTATGAAAAACACAGATCTAAGAGGAAATGCTAAATGAGTGGAATGACATAAATCATCTTCTGACCCTTCTCCCTGCTTTTCAGTGTATATTGAGTCTGGATAGAATGACTGTGTTGTCCCAGTCCAACGCATGTGATCACATGCATAGATGCTCTGGGTAAGTTAATTGAAAGCACACGTTGTTCCGGGAAAAGATGCTGCATTTTCTTTTCAGTCAGATTTCCTCTATTTGATTTATCCTTTTTGACAATAGCTCACAAGTGAGAGAAATAACGATGATATCCTGCTCTAGAATTCTTGACAACCCTACTGATTTCATTTTTCAATGCTCTTTGAAACAGACTTATGTATCGGCTAAAGTGCAGAGGACAGTCTCCAAATGGAACAAGTTCACATCTGAGAAAGCTACCAGTAGTACTGCCAGTTTGTAGGCACTGATACGTTCTGGACTTATTACACGAGACTTTGACCTTCCAGAGTTGGCTAGCAAATGGTTACTGGAAACAGAGTACTACCGTGCACGTGCATATGTTTCATATTTATGAAAATATAAAATAAACCTGAAACTAAGGTCAGCTCACTGATGCTCAGAAAAAAAGTCATTTAAGATCACTTTTATGTAAAGAGAGAATACAGATAGTGTCTGTCATTCCAGATACAGTGTTCACACACACACCTGCGACAGTAAAACCCCAGCATTTTTCTGGAAAACTTACCTTTTCAAGAGTGAATGAAGATTTAGGATTGTATTTGACCCATGGTATTTTTCACAAGAATATAGATTTCTAAATTCAACCTCTTGGCCAAAATCCATCTCAGTTCCCTTACCCCAGACTATTTCTGCATCTTCATCTAATGTATTTTAATCCCTGCCCTAAATAACCAGGTAGAGCTAAGTTGATGTCAACTGTAACTACGCAGTGCTGGTACATGATTACAGTATTACAGACATAATTCAGTAAGCTGCTTTAACTTATGCTGCAATAACAGAGCAAGCACAGAGGCAGTCAGCACAGAGCAGCTAACATACATAGCTTGTTCACTTGCAACCTAATTAAGCTGGACTGTAATGCAATGAAAATGCAGGATAAAGGTAAAGTAGTTCAGAGAAATCTATGCTGAGTGAACACACACAGACCACCCTTGGATTTGTCATTTGTAGAAGAGAAAGTCATTTTATATTTAAGTAAATACTGTGTCTACAAAATTATACTGATGTTGGGTAAGATCTGGTCGTGTAGCCCTATGAATAGACTACATTTAGTTTGAATTTGGCATGGGTTTTGGAGGAAGGTTTTTTTGATTTCTCATGGTCACTGAGCTAATTCATAAAGAGTAGTCCTGTTACTAAATGTCCTGGATACTTTTTGTTCAATGATTGTGTCCACAGTTTATTTATAATTTCTAAGTTGATTTGACACAGTTTATTTGAAAAAGCATCTGACATGCCAGTCAAAATTGATAACAGAAATTTAGCAAAGGAGAACTATTCACAAAGTAGTGAAAGTAGTATTGCAATCCTTTATTTTATATATTTTGCATATTTATATATTTTAATCGTCAGTACAAAGGCAATTAACTACTTTAAAGCAATAGCATTCCTTACTGCCTTAAAAGCAGTTGCAGCTAATGCACATGGAATATATTTCAAGAACTAGTTTCAGATATTGTATTTAAAAAGGTCAATCCATTTGGGTTTCTGCCCACCAATTGATCTCTGCATCTTCCAGATCAACTAAAATGTTAGTGTAGTGTACTGATCCAGTTCTCAGCAACAATCCAAATTGTGTAGTTTTTAATGTTACATGCCTGATTAAAAATTTAAGCATTGCCACTGTAAGTGTCAAGCTGTCACCAGGACATCTCTAATTGCATTCACTCCTTGCCTTGAGCAACAGATGACATTTCTGGGGCAACATCTGGCAGCTGATATGCAGCTGGTGTATACAATAGGCAGTAGAAATATACAATAGATGTTCTCTGGAGAAAACCCAAAAAGACAGTGAAGATAAGTACAGTATAAGCTTCACATTTGTTGTGTGAACAGATATCTAGTGGCAGATATAATCTGAGTCTGAAAATTATGTAATCTGAGTCTGAATGTTATGTTTAGAGATCTTTTCCAGTAGTTGATGCAAAATAGTTACAGGATGCTATTATTTCATGACTTTTGAGCTGATATAGATAGGTTCATGGGAAGATAGAAGTTCTATGAAGCAATTTCCCTTAATGTGGCTACAGCTTTACACTAATGGGACAGGGCTTCAGAGGCTAGAATCTTGTATTTAGTAGGAGACTTATATTTAGCAGCAACTTAGAGCCTGGTTTAAAATGATGAATGTTGAGAGAAATTACAGATGACAGAAAGAGCACACAACAGAGTATCTCCGTGACTCTTGGCTCATCCCTGAGTGTGAAACCAAAATAGACGGATGGCCATGTCAAAGTGAGGTAAAGGTTAAAAATAAAGAATGAGTATAAAAACCCCAAGACCTTCAAAGACTGAAACTTTAAATACAGTTGTGCTCAGAAAGTGTTGATGTGAAAGAGATGTTATAATCAACAGCTATTGCGTTTGAGCATAGCCAAATACTATCATCTTTCTGGCAAAAATGACATCTACTACTTTTGTTGTTGTGGTTGTTGTTAGTACTGCAGAGCCAAGACAGTTATGTGAGACTGATCTGCTTTTTTCTGGCTTGTGCGTCATCACTGCAATTGTTCATGAGACTTGGGTTACATAAACGTTATTGCTGTTTGTGATTCATGGGCAGAAAAGAATTAAACTGACTTCCAGAGCCCTGGTGGCTTTTGCAGATCTGAGGAAAGGTGTTTCATCAACTTAGCTTATGTAAGTTGGCTTTCTGAGCCGCAGTGTGCAATAAAACCTCAGTGCCTTCCGAGTTGACTCTAAGTTTCTTTTCCAGTTGTGACTTGTCTATTCAGTTACTGAAAGAACAGTAGCTTGTTAGTAATCTGTTGCTGATATTTGATGTTAATTTAATCAAGCAGGCATACAGTTTATAACAGCCTATGGCTTAGTAACTGTTTGCAGCTTGCCGCTAGACTTAGTGTGGTGGCCAGGAGCAAGTTGCAGGTCAGCTGGGGGATCTTTTCCTGGATGCTGGTTTTGATTTGGTCCTTTTCCCATCACGTTGAGCTCACTCTGCATGTACAAAAAAACCCTAACCACTAGAGAAAAAGGTGGCTAGGAAAGGTTCTGCCATCCTCTGAGCTTTGTTTTAACAGAGACAAAAGTATCTGTGAGGATACACTGTGTGAGATACGTGCCAAGAAGCACAGGAAAATTGTGCATGTGGTGTTCATCCATACTGTGTGGGCAGGTATGTCAGAGGATGTCACGTATGGCAAACAGGCTTCCCTTTAGGACAAACTGGCATTTGGACAGAACTAAGCCTACTTGTTCTGTGGAGAAGATTGTATGTTGTATTGGTTTTGTGTGGAAAGGTTCTGGTAATGGGGGTGGGAGTTACAGGGGTGGATTCTGCAAGAAGCTGCTAGAAGCTTTCCCAATGTCTGGCAGAGCCAGTGTCAGCCAGCTCCAAGACGGACCTACCATCCAAGGCTGAACACATCCACAACAGTGATAGTGCTTTTGGGGTAAAAGAGTTAAGAAGGGGAAAAAATCTGCTGCAGAACAACAGCCAAAAGAGAGAAGTGCAAACATGTGAGAGGAACAACTGTGCAGACACCAAGGGCACTGCAGAACAAACAGGAGGAGGTGATCTAGGTGCCAGATTCCCCCATGGAGAAGACCATGGTGAGGCAGGCTGCCCCCCTGAAGCCCATGAAGGTTAACAGTGGTAGGAAGCCCACGCTAGACCAAGTTCCTGGCAGGACCTGTGGCCCTGTGGAGAGAGGAGCTCATGCCAGAGCAGGTTTGCTGGCAGGACTTGTGGCCTTATGGGGGGCCCATGCTGGAGCAGCCTGGTTCTGAAGGTCTGCACCCTGTGGAAGAGACCCATGCTGGGGCAGTTTGTGAAGAACTGCAGCCTGTGGAAATGATGTTGGAAACATTAATGTTTTCCATGAGAGGGACCCCACTCTGGACCCTGGGGACAGTGTGAGGAGAAGAGTGGCAGAGACGTGATGAACCGACCGCAACTTCCATTCCCAGTCCCCCTGTACTGCTGGTGGGGAGAAGGCAGAGACTTCAAGAGTAAAGTTGTGCCCAACAAGAAGGAAGTGGAGAGGGGGAGGTGTTTTAAGATTTGGTTTTATTTTCTTATTACCCTACTTTCATTTAATTTATAATAATTTTCCCCAAGTCAAGCCTGTTTTGCCCATGACAATAACTGGTGAGTGATCTCCCTGTCCTTCTCTTGACCCAGGAGCCTTTTGTTGTGTTTTCTCTCCTTCTCCAGCTGAGGAGGGGAGCTGAGGAGGGGCTTTGATGGGCACCTGCCCTCCAGCCAGGGTCAGCCCACCACAGGTGTAGTTCAATGTTCAGTCTACTATTGTAACTAAAATCAAGCATTCAGAGGCTTTGACACATTGGAGAAAGTTGTTCCAGTCTCCCACTTCTTTGATCCTATTATTCAATATGTAAATATCTGCAGCTAATGAACTTAGAGTACAAATTACGCAGCCTGCAGGAGCTGGGGTTTCACAAACAGCATAATATCCTATTATTAGCAGGTGCAGTTCGTTATTTAATGTTTAAGCACTGTGTCTGATTGCATCCACAAATCATGGATGGAGACATCAAAGTGACATAAACTATGCCTACAAAAAGGGAACCAAACTGAGATGCAAGCCCACCACATGCATGATAAGTTAAAGTGCTTCCAGTCATTTAATTTAAAGCACAGGGCTGTTAATTTTATCCAAATTCAGCTAGAGCAGGTTGAAAACAGACTAGTCTTCCAAAGATTTATTGTTAGTTCATTATCTAATGCAAATAGCAAATAGAGACTCTTTTCAGCAGTATTTTACAGAAACATCTATAGGTATGAAAAGAACAATGTTCTGTAGCAAAAAGCATTGCTCACTGAACACTGGAGGAGTTTCCATCTGCCTGGGTTTCTGAGGAAAAATGTTTCAGATACTATGTCCATCGTAGAGCACAGGAGCAATTTATATGAGAAATTTGAGAAGGTACATGAAAGTTTGGATGAATAGAGTTTGAATTTGAATTTCAGTGGGCAGTGTTTAAAATTAACCTTCTGAATTGTCTGTGAGAGCCCAGAAATTAATGTTTCTGAGTTGACAAATTCCAGCCTTTAACAGGGCATTGTAAAGTTGGTGGGCTAAGAAACTGTTGCTGAAAAATTGATCTACTTTTGAAAAAACAGGTGTGGCTTTTTCATGGAGTACGGAGGTAATATAGAAAGTATGTAGATAACTGAAAAGGGATTAAAAGGCCACTGAGATACTTCTTTTCCTTCAAGAATGTTGAGTAGCATTTTTTTCTCAGAGTTTCCGGTCATCAATCTTTACAAATCAGAATATCAAATACGTTTTGAAGGACACCAAGGTCATGGGGAAAAACAAAACCCCAACCACAAGCAATAGATTTAAGAAAAAAAAAAAAGAGAGAAAGATGAAGGGTACATATGAAATGTCCCCTATATGTCAGAAGTCACCTTTCCCTTTACAATAATTGGTCTTAAACCGCAGTTATTTTTGCGATGTTGTTTGCCTGCCGGAGGCATCAGGAACAAGTGTAATGCACAAGGCTGCAATCACTTAATGCACAGTGAGAGCTTTTATCGCCCAGAGGTGACACAGTTTGCTGCAATGCTCCCTGATGGTACTGGCTTAATGAGCAGAAATCTAGAGCTGTCTGTAGGGAAAGACATAGTACGTAGAAACACCAGAGTTATGTTTTACGTTCTCATTTCACATGGACAATTTTGGCATTGAGCTTGTTTTGAAAAGGCAGCATTGCATTTACAGCATTAGGATCCTGAACAGGCAGTAATGATTTCAGTTGGCTGCAGTACCTTCTTAGTCTAGGGGACATTTGCATCTTCCCCTGAAGTGTGAAGTGGTGAAATAATCCCAGGAAATAGTCCCAGTAGAGAAGCATAAATCTGGAAAGGATAGCTGCCTTTCTTGCCCACCTCTTGGCACAAAGTCTCCAGGCCCTCTCATCGCCTGATACCTTTCTTTGTTATATCAGGTTAATTTGGTCATGGAGCAAGTAAAACATTGGTGCCATGTGCCTTGGATTACCTGTATTTTAATTGTGGTAAGAGCCTCATAAATAGAGCTAGTCAAATTACCTCAGTGCTCAGACTTTATTGAAAAAGACGTTTCAGTTTATGGCTCTCTGGGCCCAAACTAAAGGCAGCACTTTCCACTGCATATTTACATATTTCTTTCTTGCTCTTTGAGTGCTAATGAAGTGATGTTGTAAATGAAGTTTAATAAAGCCTGACCTGAGGGAAAAATGTTCCTGAGATAGCCACATCAGCTGAAATCTCTATCAGCCAATTAGTCATGTCCTCACATTTAAAGCCTTACCTGGTTTACAAAACTCTCTTCTGTTCACAGATCTCTTTCATGTTCTTACATGAAAGTTTTTAAAAGAAACTCTAAAGGTGCCTTTTAGTGTAAATACACATTTCTTCTACCTTGAAGGTCTTCATGGTACAGTACTTACTGCTTTTCTTAGACACTTACCTTTTCTGTTAATAGACTCAGATAGATCTTTCCACTTTTAACAAATAAGATTGACTCCCCTTTCTGAAGTCTCCACTGTCAAGCACTAATATAAGAACTTTGTGCTTACTGGGTTGGGTTTTTTTAACAACAATCTCTCATACCTTTTGAAAATCCAAAAATTTCCATAAAGATGAAAACCTCCACAGTGAAAATGTAGATAAGAGAAGAACAAAATAGAGACATGTAAATCTGGAAACCATCACTCAATACTTTGTCTTGCAATGTGCAGAACTTTTTATTATTATTTTTAATATTTTTTTTTTTAATGACTGGTAGATTTGGAAACATATACTCTTCATTTCCAATATGTTTATTTGACCTCTTTCCAGGTTAGTTTGTAAATGTCATGTTTTTAATAGCTGATATTGTGGGCTAGTAATAATGGTGGAATGTTCGGGGATTTTCATATTCATGTACTTCTATACATAGGAAGTATATAGCTTTTGTGTGTCTTTCTGTGCTTCTAAAAACATAACTAAAATTGAGTTTGCACAATTTCCTTATGTAGGAATGTAAGGGTTTGAATTTAGTCATTAGATAGGTTTTTAAATTAAATTGGTTGGAAAATTATCTCCCATAATAAGCTGTTACAACCCATCCATCTAATTTTAGTATATTCTTTTCACATTTTTACTTTAATTGACTTAGTTTCAGAAGCAGAAACTGTATATTTGAAAGAAGTGTATCATTAAGTTTATTTCCTTGACTGGTAGTTGCTAAATTCCAGCAAATATATTTTTCTCCTGATTTACCATTCTTCCTTTTTATTCCTCTTTTCTTTTTTTTTTTCTTTTATCTCCTCTCTCTTTTTTTTTTTTTTAGGACAAATTGCATAAAGTCTTCTTGATCAGCATACTATACTCTCTTTTATTCAGATCATTCCCTTTAAAATGGCCATTTAAATGAGACACTTATAACATTCTCATGATTCCACTAACTGCAAATCTGATTTACTCAATTGCCAAACATCAATAAAAATAAAGTTCTGTAGTGTAATTTTTAATTGTTTTAAATAGAAGCTATAAAAAAATTACCCACTTTTAGGAGAAAGCTATCCAGACATGTTTACATGCATTACTTTTTCTGACTTGCTTGTAATACAGGCATGAAAGATAATACTGGATATAGACTTCAATTTGATGGTCTGAAGAGGATTTAGCACCTCTGCAGTTATTCTTCTTGAGCATACAGCCCCATCACCAACCATGCTCCAGTTCAGGATCCTTCACATTGTTTTTACTGGGTAGTGAAAAGCCAATGGAAGATTTTGTTCTTGCTGGGGTTGCTGCAAACCAGTTTGTTTAAAAGGAATGCATGATGTTTTGGTGGAGCCTGGAAGAATCACATGAATGTTAACTGACCCAAAGCCAGAAGGGTCCTTCCAGAAAGCTTTTTGTAAGGATCATTTCT
Organism: Hypotaenidia okinawae; assembly: GCA_027925045.1. Classification (NCBI taxonomy): domain Eukaryota; kingdom Metazoa; phylum Chordata; class Aves; order Gruiformes; family Rallidae; genus Hypotaenidia; species Hypotaenidia okinawae. The sequence goes on along the minus strand of BSDF01000001.1, from coordinate 62,210,140 downwards.
TAACCAGGTCCATTTCTTCAGAATTTTTCTCCTTCTAGTGTATGCACATCGGTGGGTAGTGAAATCACCATCTCTTATGTTTTTTAGCAAATCAGAAAGCATTCTTGCCAAATGCAGAGGACTGGCTCTTTTCTGGCCCTTTTAAAGAATCATAGGATAATTTAAATTAGAAAAGACCTCAGGAGGTGTGCAGTACAACCCCCTGCTCAAAACAGGGTGGGTCAGCAATGAGCTCAAGATGATGTAGCTCAGGACTTCCATGTGCCTTTTCCCAGGTGGATGCACTCATTCATTTTTTTTATGTTCACTTTTTTTAAAAAACATATTTCTGTTCCCTAAAGGGGCCCAGATACATTTTATGTTTATCTTAAATGAAAAGCAGCCATTGCACCCAGCCTAACTTCTAGGAATTCCAGTAACTCAGAGTTTACTGCACTGCTCTTTGCATGTTCTTCTCCAGTCAGAAGCCTGTCTCCTTATCTAGATTTCTGTGCGTTTCTGTGTCTCTTATAAGTTGATAACCTGAGTTGTGATCTCATTTTCTGGGGAATTTGGAGAAGCTCAGGCTTTCTACTATCACTAGGAGCGCTGTCAGGAAGGCACATCTGAAGTTCATTCTCCTGAAGCAGAACTATAACCAATGCTTAGTCAGGATTGGCTTTTTTTCTTCTCTGTCAGTAGTTCTGTGCAGACTACAGCCTGGCCCTTCATCTCCAGAGCTTTTGGTGTGCACTGAGAGTGAGTGCTATTGCTATAGGAAACTATGGATTTCTGAGACAGGATTGGATTAAAAAATGTCCTGAAACAACAGTTGAATGGATGGAAGCTGTGGTATGTAGAACATCCTGGGTCAACAGTCTTGTGTAAATTTGTAGATTTTATCATTATCTTCAGAAATTCACAGGAGAAAAGAATTCAAGTAATAACATACAGAAAGTACTGACCAAAATCAAGAGTCCTTTTAAAGTGCAGAGGACACTAGTGGGAGGCTATTATTTACAGATTGGCATTTCCTTGTGTGTTGTTTGCTGGCAGAATGCTTAAGGTGGGATGGGGGGAAATGGATGTCAGCCAAGGCCTTATGAAATCTTCTGAATCACTTCTTGTCCCTGTGATGTGTCTCAGATAGCTAAGCTGTGAACTAGATCCACACATGAAGGTGCAGTCATGGGTCTACACTACTGCAGAATTTGGGGTGGGTGGTGAGGAAGGTAATGGCAGTTCAGGGAAAATAAGGTGGCTGTGCTGCAGAGTCCCAGGGGGAAAAAAACCATCTTACTGACTGCAGCTGTTTGCAACAGGCAGGAACAAGCCCTTTTGGGCAGCAGTTCATCTCAATCTGAGGGAAATATAACAAATGAATTGTACCCTGAAGGTGCCTGTTCTTCTCCATTGGAGACATCTAAACATAGTTGCCCTGAATCATACCTGTGATGTCAGCTCCTTGGGAGTAAGCCTTTGGGCAGCTTCTTAGGATCAGTGGGCTTAAAGCCATGATACTTCTTGTGTTTTGGTGGCAATATAGCAGCTTGACAGTGTCCAGAAGGGGAAACTGGGCAGATACAGGGTACACACCGTATCTATAAACTACCAGAGATGAGCGACTGTGTTTGTTCTGTGTGCGAGTGGATTGCCAGCTCACCCCTAATGCTGGTGAAGTGTAAAGCAAACAGCTGACAAAATTGTGTGAAAATTGTAAAGTTGAATTCTAAAACCCCTCAAGCTATGGAATAGATTAACGCTTCTGCAGATTTTCCATTCTTTGACATCTTCTGTTCTTTGCTGTTTTGACTGTGAATTGATGAGTGCTTGCCATGCCAATTTACGTTTGCATCTTGGCCTGGATTTCGCCTCTGTTGTGAAAGGAAACAGAATTTGGGTATCTTACGCATTATTCCAGCCAAAAGGCACAACACAAACATTATATGGGGAAGGTGAGCACATCAGACTTTGGGGAAAGAGTGGGAGAAAGATGATGGTCAGAAAGCATTAAGAGGAAGCTAATTTCAAGATATGGAGGCATATCCACGTTAAATCATGGCAGACAAGGAAAGACCCCTCCTTACTGTATAACTCCCCCTGTTAAAAATCTGAGTGTAAAAAAATCTTCAGAAATAGAACACAAGCACTTAACATCTTGAAACAAATCTTTTACATTTATGGAGGATGTCTTAACAGAAGGCAGAGAAGGAGGAAAGGCAAGGAATTAGTGGCTATTAATATAAAATTATTAATATTTTCTAAAAAGGGCATATGCACCTCTCTAAACACCTGACAAGTGGTCTCCCTAACTATCCATAAAGTCCTGGAACACTGTCAGCAAGCTATTACCAGTATCCAAAAGCACTGATCTATTTCATTGTGTTACTCTTGAGTACCTAGCCTCTTGTAAATTGAATTTTCTAAGTGTATGCCTTTAACAATGGGAAGACATGTTTCTAGTGCCGTTAACTGTGTAATTTTGATTTTGAAGCCTATAAAACCTGACAATTTCAGAAATTAATTTTAAATAGAATAATATATTCCACAGTAAGTGCTTCATACAAATCCTGTTAAAAATATCCTGAAATTACCTCTGAAGGAGATTGGATGAGTTTGGATAAATTTACATTTTAAATACCATTTTTGTCTGTTTCATCTTTAAATTTTATCATATAGCTCTTTATTGTCTTCATTGATTTTAGTAGTTTAGTTTTTCCAAAGTGAGGAACCATCTCTTCATCATTGCCTTCCTTCCAGAGGTTATTGCAGTATTCCAATGGAAACATAATATAGATCTTCTCCTTTTATCCCAGACTAGTTTCTGTCAGCCCCTCATATGATTCTTACAGCCCTGTATCCCAACTCTTCGAAAGCCTTAGGCTAGTGTTAGATGGCATCTGTGGACCCATGTTAGTTGTATCTGTTGACTTTGAAATGGTGCTATGCCTTCCTGCATTCACCTGAGGTTAGTTTAATGTGCTAACAAGTCTTATTTTAGCAAAAGATCAGGTACCACAATTAAAGAAGAAAATACAGCAAACAACTCTTTTTAGCTCATACTTCACATGCAAAGCTCTCCCTGCTCCAACTACTGTTGCAGTCCATGCTGGGTGCAACTAAGGAAGTATTGTTTGTCTTCCTTCTCCTGCTCCAAGCCTCCCAGGACTGATTTGATGTGTGCACTATTTTGAGGTTGCTTCTTAACCCTGCATTTTAGCCAAGGCTGAATGTCCCCATCCTCTTTCAAACATTTCCATGTATCTCTTCTAGTTTCCGTCCCTTACTAGGACTGCCAGTGGTTTATGCCAAATATACCAGTGATGTCTCAGTCCACAGCCCTGATCTTTATTGTTCTGATCCCTCTTTGGAAGTCTTTGAAATTTCCCTTGCCAGTGTAATCCCTGATCGTTAATTCAGCCCTAACAACACTGCTTGGCTTCTTGGCTTGGCTGAAAACTGTTTGGCTTGTCTTCTCATAGCAGCCAGATGCAAGGTGCAGTTGTGCTCTGGCATTTAAAAAGGAAGTGACAGCATTATTTGCTGTCTGAATTGCCTTGTTTTCTTTTCCTAGGACTTGTTTTCCAGTATGCTTATTTTTCCTAATGTATTGTCTCTCAGGGCAAAATCGTCTATTTCCTGGATCTTGTATTATCATGTCTTCTGGGGCAGAGTGAAGGTGAGCTGTGCCAAATAAGGGAGGGTTGATTTCATAATGTTTTACAACTACTATTATGATTCTCTTGCAAATCATAATGAGGAGACTTGGGGGAGAGTGTGGAGGTCTTAAGAGAGTAGGAGTCACTTCCACACCTGCAAGGGCAGGCCAACTACATACTGTCAATTGTTTATCCAATCTTTTCCTAAATGCTGGAAGCCTCCCTTGCCAGATCACTCTAATGTTTTAGTATTGTTCCGTTTGGTTTTTTTTTTTCAAGGTATCTGGCCTAAATCTCCTTTGCTACAATTTAATCCTGTTATTTCTTGCCTGATTCAGAAGTAAGATGGCAAGCAGCTCATTCCCTTCCTATTCACAATTATCAGTATACTTATATAAAAAATGTTACTGTATTGTCTGCATAGCATTTTCTTCTGTAATTTGAATCACCCCAGCTCTTTTCATTTTTCCTCTAGGTCAAGTTTCCTGAAGCTCTCAATCGCTCCTATTGTCCTCTGATCTGTCTTTATTTTTTTCTTTTTTTCTTTTTTTTTTTTTTACTTAGACTGGACTTTATTCCCTGCTGCATAGCTATGCAAAATAAAGAACCAGGGAATTTAGGTTCTATATGCTTTTAATTTAGGGTATTCTTTTCCCTCTTCATGCACCTTACCCTACTCTGGCTTCTGTTGCTAACTTCTCTTCTTGATGCTCTGTGCAGTCAATCTTTCTGCATTTTCTACCTTTCAGCCTCCCTGCTATCTCTGCCTTCTGTGCTGCAATAGTGTGCTTGTCAGACCTAGAGTGTCATATGAGAGAAGCCATTTCCCCAAGCACAGAGCAAGATTCTTTTCCCCCTATTTTCTTTCATTATACATTAAAAAAAATTCATATGCTGTGATAAGTTCATCTCTTTAGACACTTGGTGACATTCCCAACATTAGACTATCTATTTTCTTGTCAGTGTCACCGTCACTTCAGTTTTCACAGTAGTGGCGGATTGCTCCTCAGCTGTTACCCAGAGCTCTTTCCTTACTCGTATTTCAATATTTCCCCCTTAACCTTTCATGTTTTAAAGGGGACGTGGCATCTCTGCTAGATAGGCCCTTCACTTAAATGCTGCCAGAAACAAAAATGTTTTTAAAACTTTTAAGTTGCTGCTATTTTGTGCTTAAAATACCATATGAGCATATCAAGAATCACTATGTTCTTTTTGCCTTAGTAGTCTGTGGTATTTCGTGTATGTTTCTTTTGTACAGTGTCCCCCCAGTTCAATATTTACAGATTCACAGATTCACAAAATTGTAGGGGTTGGAAAGGACCTTCAGAGATTGAGTCTGACCCCCCTGCCAAAGCAGGTTCCCTAGGACAGGTAGCACAGGTAGAAAATTACTTCCCTTTACTTTCTTAAATTGAAGTTTGAAATACTTGTGGCCTTAGTTTGACAGCTTCATAGGGATCCCAATTTTCAGTATTATTTGGCAAACAACTTTAGGATTAATACCATCACTTTGAAACATATGGAGTCTGATCAAAATTAACATTACCTCATGTGATAATGACGTTGGCTTTCAAGCAAGAGAAGACCTGCTTATTTTCTGTATACTCCTCTCATTAAATCTTCATGTGAGAGCTCTGAACTAGGAGGGAAAATCATCTTTGTCCTCTATCACATTTATCTGAATCATTAAAATATTGAGCTACATCTGGTGCTTGCTCTTGTGTGTCATACAGGAGGCAGTTTCATCCAGAACCTTATGTCAATAGGAACACCGGGAATGGCAATAACTGATCAATAACAGAGCTCGTATTTACACATCTGCCTTATCAATACATTGTGCCATGTATGGACATTGCTTTATCACCACAAATTAGAACTGTCCAAAGCAAAATCGTAATTTGCCTGTGTTATATATTGTCCTATTTAATGCACATCTAAAAAGTTAAGGGATTAATACCCAGCTGCACAAAGGAACTGGTATTCTTCCTTCTCAGTTTAGAGATATTATGTATTTCAATTTCATCTTGCCTCTAGTTAAATTCTAATTATTATACTGTTGCTTAAGACACTTTTCCTTCTGTTTCTGATGTGTATTTTTTTAACTTCAGATGATCTTGTTATATACAGAAGTCAAATTACTTCAACTTTAGCTGAGCAGAAACAGATGAAAAATTATGTAGACCATTGATATTAGGAATTTACTCTCTGTACTAGACTGTAACGTGTCTTTTCATGATCAACCTTAAAGTGTGATATGAAGCCAGCACATTAAAATGGATTTGTCTCACATGAGGATGGATTTGCCTTTATCTCTTGTTGTTTTGCATACTTTTTTTTTTCTTTTGTGGGAAGTATTCCACAGCCTGAACATGGTTTCGGATGTAGAAAAGGTAAATCCCCCTAATTCTATTAATCTGAACTATGAGCTGAACAGTTGTAATCAAGCCTACTCTCACCATCATACTTTGCTTTGGAAAACACTTCCCTTTCATGTACTCATGGAGGTGTATCTGGAGAGATAGCTGCTCTACTGTATGCTTTGGCAGATTTCCAAAACAACTCCCCTTGTATACTTGTTTTCATCCTTTTAATATATCAGATCACTAGAGTACCTTTATTAAGACTACAGAGTGCAGTTGCTCAGAAATTCACTGTGGCCATCTTATTAAAGGACTAAAACTAAAATCTGTATAATGCTGAAGAGGAAAGGCAAAATGGCTTGCTCGTGCTTCTGCCTTCAAATGAGCCACTCAGAAGAGTTTTGCATCTCTGAGTTGAACAGTGTGAAATGAATTATCAGAAAATGGCTCCTCAAACACTTTCCAATTCTAATGATCCTAGCAGTAAGATAAATAAATCACAGAAAACCGAGATGTGGCAGTAAAATAAATAAAGCCTAGAAAACTGAGATGTGAACCGAGGGAAACAGGCGTTTGAGATGCTCAGACTATCAGAGTTTATGGGGAACTATAAGTGTTTGATTTGTGAGTGATTCATGTGCTTCACATGTATCTCTCCCCCTCATTTATCTGGGTCTCCTATACTCTTTGATGACTTTTCTTTCCTGGAAAATGGGAACTGCCTTTAAGTCAGTGTGGTATTCTGTGACTTTCCTTTTCCTGTAGGGCAGAGGTATGTGCATGACCAGGTATGGTATAGAGACACACATACAGAGGTGTTGCCAAAGGACTTATCAGGTATTATATTCACATACATGGGAGAGCACCCAACCTAATCAGACATCCCAAGGTGTGTGTGCACTAACCCCACCAAACCCTCTACAACCAGGGCTAACATCTCCGCCTGTAATTCCTCACTTTTGTGTGTATGTAGCTGACTTGAAGAACTCAGGGCTTCATTGTGCCATGTGGAGTGTACTAAAGCCTCTCTCCTGATAGTGTCCTCTGGAGTAGGCTCTTCCTCAGCTGTGGTCTTCTTGAGTCCACTGACGTCTCACTTTAAAAAGAATTTTGCATAACACTGTTGAGTACGGAGGTACACAGAGAGACTGTCACAGAGAGCTACGGGTCACCGCATCCTGCAGAGCATTGATACCGAAAAGACTTTGAGAGTCTAGGTTGGCAGTCATATAAGTGTTTCTTGTCTTCCTTGATTGCATGAGCCAAACACAAGACTCTGAGGAGGAAGCTGAACACCCAAATAGATTTCACTTTTGCAGGAATATAGGCAGGTGCTCAGAACCTGGTCTGGTGCAAATGCTTCTGCATCTACATAGGGGGTCAGTGGTAGCCTTTCCATCCAGAGATGCTGTGGTGTCCAGAGAGATTGTGAGGTCTCCATCCACAGAGATACTCAAGAGCCCACAAACCATTCTATTTGTCCCTGCTTTGAGCAGGAGTTTGGACTAGATGACTTCCACATGTCCCTTCCAACCTCCATTATTCTATGATGCTATGGTATGCAGCTTGTTCAGTTCCTCTAGGTTATTTGTATGCAAAAGCTATAATAAGCCTGCCTGCACGTTTTCTGTGTTTGATCGATTACTAAGTTTGTGAAATTAACTGTTGGACAAAAAATAAATTGCCTTTTCTTTGCCAAAGCAATGTTTCTCCAATAAGCCTCTAAAAGCAAATATGAATATTTAATAGATGATTCATTAAATGTAAGTATTTTCTACTTCAAAAAAATATTAATGGGACATAAATCTGTACTGAAAAAAATATTGGCTTTATATTTTACATTTGTAATAAGTCACAGAGAAAGCTGCCTGATAAAGTGTAGTTCAGTTGTATGATGTATTCTTAATGGCCTGTGATGCCAAGAGTAAAATATTGTACCTAAGAGACCTTTTTTGGCCTGTGGTACAGCCCAAAATGTTTAATGTTCTCAACTATGACAGCACAAAATATTAATTTTTTTTATCTAAAATTGCAGTGTACAACTGATGCCTCAGTCAGAGACACTTGATGTCAAATAAGGTTTTCATAAGTTAAAAAAAAAACCAAACCAGTATTCTGTTTAGCGGTTTACCTACCTGCATTTTAAAAACTGCAAATAATAAAATTTACACGTTTATAGTAATTTTGTGGTCCAGAGGAGTTAAAAGATGCATCCTGTCTGTCAGGTGACATCCACTTGATTAGCTATTTTGTCACAGAAATCTTACCCAAATGAGTCAAACCTGTATTAATTCACCTGTATTTGCTAATGGGATTATCAATAAATGTTTTATCATTGCCTCACAGTCAGATCAACCTCTCCCATTAAGATGGCCATGCTGCAGGTACTTCTAATCCTTTTCTCTAGGAAGCAGAGACCAAGTCAGAGGATATTGTTTCCATGGTAGATTTACTACATCCAAGTGACTTTACTGTGAGATCCATCCTGTGGATTCAGATGGAATTAGTTAGAATTAAAGACATCCTTTCTCTCATTGTTTTCTCATCTCAAAGGAATTCCTATCTCTGTTGTGGATTGTAAGCCCATCGTTGCGTGGTAAACATGAGCAATGAGGTAGTATGTGCGTTTTACTTCTCCTCAGGTAACCTACCCTGTTCTTTAAGTTGCTCACACATTTTTGTCTACATGAAAGGACATTTGCAAACATTTCCCCTTGTTACTAACTCTGTTCTGTTCCAGCACTGAGATCCTGTCAACGGCTGCCAGAAATTAAGCACTGTAACAATGACATCTGCTCTGAGTTGGATTAGATGACGCATTGCCTGAATGCTGTCAATAGGCAGCCACCTGCCTGTATTACTAACTCCATTGGAGCCAAACCTCTGGAACTATTTTACAAAGTAAAAATAAAGCTTTACCCCATCAGCAAATTTTGTTGTGAGATTTCATACAAAATGCATTTTAAATTGTAATGATGTGGCTGTCTTCTTATGTCGATATTCTATATTTTGGGTGTCAGTGTCCTCATGCCAAACTTGATTTATTAACAGCTTCTTATTTATTAGTTAGGGCTTTCTTTTGTTTTACTATTTTCATTCTTATTGCTTTTGCCCTACAGTTTCTTGTAAGTCCAAAGCTTCTTAAAATCCTAACTGAAATGTGAGCAGTACATTCTCCTTTTTCACTAAGTCTTTGATTGAAACTATATATCTGAAAGGTATTGGCACTATTATTTACTAGATTCCTCTGGTCCATGAACATGGAGGTTAATGCTTCTGAGTACGTAATATTTTCCCATGAAACCAGGTGTATATTGACAGTATCTAAGTAATTACCCCATGGTAACTCATGCACTTTTGAAAACTGTTGGCAACATATTACTGCTGCTTTTCTAGGCCTGTGGAATTACCATTGTGAATCTACATTTACTTTAGTTTTGCAGAGGAAGAATGGTTTAATCAACTAAAACTTGATGGGTTTTGCTTTTCCACTTCACTTCACATGGAAACTCGGTCTGTGCTCTTAACATAGCCGAGTAATTCTCAAAAACAGTGGAACCTGTAGCAGTTACTATTTACTACTTTGCACTCAGATGTCATACAGAGGTTGTTACTAGAGGAAGGATGTTGATTTTTTTTTCTCCTTTTCTAGCTTTTCCTGCACTTTGGTCTTAACAAAAATAAGTTATTTTTGCCAAAAATTCAAGAACTGTTCCCATTCTGGCTTTTTAATTTGTGTCCCAGGGTCTTGCTAAAATAGGCAAGGTTTAATTCTGGTTGCAAGACCTGACTCATAATCTTATTTATCTTCTTCTACTTTTACAAGGAAGGCTTTAAAAGGTGAGAAGAATCCCAGTTTTGAGTCTTTTTCTCTTAAATGGTGATAGGGAAAACATCTTAATGGTATATTCTGATTTCTTTTCCCTACTGATATGCAGTTGTAAATGAGAGCATTGTTTTTATTGAAGTTGCTTGCCTAGTAGCCTCAAGGCAAATAAACAATTACACCATTCAATTGGAGATGATGTAATTTCATCCTTCTTCAAGGTTATGTGCTATGAATCTCTTTTCTCAACTTTCTTAACTTTTAGATACAAGAAATACTTCTATTAAGGTGAGTCCTACAGTTGCTTTTGTCTTAAAATAACTTGACAGTGTTATTGATAATGAACCCCAAAAAAGTCTTTGTTGGAGGAGAATGTTCAAGAGGGCATTTGACAAAAGATACAAACCTCCAGCCTTGATCCTGGAAGACAGCCTGTGAATACAGCAAAATGCGTTTTTTTCAAGAGACATTCAATGTCAACTGAACTTTGCTTCCATTGAGAGAAACAATGACTGCTTCAGAACGAGCAGAGTCAGGTCAGTAGTGAATATATATATGTATATATATATTTAAATCCTGCAATCAAAAGGAGTTAGTAAACCTGCAGGACTACAGATGTGTTTTGTAGTCAGGACTTAAAATAAATAGCAGTTAACAGCACTCTGTGCCTGCTTTCAGAGGGAGAATAAGAACCTGCCTCCTACAAGTTTTCCTTGGCCTAGCTGATGACTGTAACTCACCAAAGCAGGTCCTTATGCTTGTGGAGTTGCATAAATGGCCTATTCCACTCCTTCTATAGTGATACTGGAGAAAAAATATGGAGCCTTTTTCTACATGCATTTCTGGTTGATTTGTTTTCTTTGGGAAATACAGCATCTGTATAAACTTAATGGTAAAAGAGAAACATAGCCTTGCCAGAAAGAAAAGTCTATAATATGTGGTCCTGTGCTACTGCCTGTATTCTAGGATTGACAGCAATGATATGGCACTAATTCATCAGTGAAGGAAGGAGGGAAGGGGAGGGAAGGGAGGAAGGTCTCTGATGCAGAGATAGGGGCTATAGAACCTTGTAATTATCAAATACTGATCAACTATTTTCAGGAATTATGGAATATGATTCAAGCTGTAGAGGGAGGGGCGTTGGAGGTGAAAGAAAAGAAAAATTACGGTTTGTGGAAAGTTGTAGATTAATGGCAATGAGCACTGAAACTCTGTAACCCAGACTTGGGTGATCTGAATTCTGCCATACAAACCTGAAGTTCAGAGTTCAGTTAAACTAAATACACCTTGCTACTCCTTCTCAATCAGATTTTCTTTTTTTTCATTTCTTGTAAGAAACAGGTTCTTTTATAAAGAATTACATCTTTGTACTGAACATTTTGAATTTCTATGAACTGCCATGTCTGGAAACTTGTAGCTTTCATCCAATGTTTCTCTGGAGAAGAGAAGAGTTCTTCCATAGAAAATATTCTTTTCTCCATCCATCTCCAGTAAGTGGGTTGCCCAGAAGCTGTGAAGTCTCTGCCTGTGGAGATATTCAGGACTCAGCGGGGCAAGCCCTGAGCAACCTGATCTAAGCTGTGTCTGCTTTGGCTGGAGTGTTAGCCCAGTTGACACCAAGAGGTTACATCCAACCTAGATTAGTCTGCAATTCTCTGATTTTAAGAAGTATCTTGTCACAGTGGGTTTGCACTCCTCTGAAGACCAGCAAGAAGGTTATTGCTGACCAGAAGAAAATCTGTTATGCTATGGGTATTCCTCCTGAAAAACTCAGCTTGCAAAAAGCAATTTATTTGAAAGTTGGTGACCTGGCAATTATTGTAATGTGATAACTCTGTAGGCACTGGTGCCACAGGTCAATTCCAAACGCTTATTTCATTTTTGTGTTTGCAAAGTGTTTTATCTCATTGTCTGTCCCCTTGATTCCCCTGTTTTTCTTTCTTCATCATCTAGACATCACTTTCTAGCAGATTGCTTATGTCAATAGTAATTTTATTTAAATTTCCATGGGGAGCAGTATTACATTGATTTTTGTTTGCATGTTCCCATAATGTGAAATTGAGTTTACTTCCCCAAACCATTTAATGAGCCAAGCCTCTAAAGTCAATTACAACAGAAGAATGCTCTTCTCTCAATGAAGCACTTAGAAGCTGAAGAATACTGTGTTAAAACACTAATCTAACAGAGTTTAGGAGATTCCATTCACTGAAGTAGTTTTGTAACTAGGATGGTGCTCTTGATTTTTTTTTTATTGCTTTATTTTAGGTATTTTGATTACCTATGTTTTCCTTAGATTAAGCAAATGTGACATTTCATCCAATTACTCCCCCATCTGGATTTTTTCTTCCTTCTAATCTTGTTTTTTTCAGGCTTTCTTAGTGCTTTTCTTTACCAAACGCTTAACGTAATCAAACCCAAGGGAAATGGATTTCTGCATAAATAATTTAGTATTATTATCTCTTTCTTCTGAAAATAACTGAATCTCCCAAATGCAATTTTGTTTAGATCTTCTGTTGATAAAACTGATAAAATAACTTTACAAGACATTGAATAAAATTTATTCTTTAAACATCTGTATTGTGACAACTGTATGGAAGTTTTTTCTGTGGTTCTCTGTTTAACAACCACCACTAAATTTACAGATAAATTTTAATAAATTTCCTCCATTTATCAAGTTTTATTATTGTGTCAGGACTGTAGTTTCCTTCTGTATTTGAGCTTATTAGCTGGCTCTTTTGAGTTTTGGGTTTTCTTAATCTGAGTTGTTTATGACAAAACTGCCAGTCCACTGCTGATTTAACCTTATCTTTGAGAGAGTAGTTTGCAAGAAATTTTGAGTAGCAGAACTTAGTCTTGGCGTTGTGGTATCTACTTGCTAATGTCTGATGGGAAAATAGAAATTAATTTATGAAATGTACCTTAAAGAAAAACATCATTAGAAGCTTGATTTAGAATCCATAAAAGTCAATGGAAAGAGTACAACTGAATTCATTGCTTCTGAAGCAAGACTCTTTGGGGTGTTTTGCTGCTCTTGTATCATTTCATGTTGAAATATTTTTCAGAAAGTCATCAGCAAAAAGAACAGCATGTTTGTGTTTTTTATGTTGTTTTTAATATCAGAAAGTCACTTGTTCCATTATATGCACTAAATCCATTATTTCATGCAGCCCAACAGAACTTTAGGTACAAGTATTTCTCTGTCCTTTTTTGAGGATTACAATATTTTTTTTGTTTTATAAAAATGTTAGTAGTAACTGTAGTACCTTAGTTGGGGGGGTTGTTGTTGTCGTTTTTGGTTTGGTTTGTTAAGTTTTTTTTGGTTGTTGGGTTGGTTTTTCTGACCTAAAGAAAAACATATATATGTATCTTATCTGTTAGAGCGTTCATTCTTATCACTTTACAAGCTAGTAATAACATTCTAGCTACTCTAAGGGCATGGACATGCTATAGCAGTTTCAGCAATTTCAGCATCTGTCAGGATAGTGGAAGGAAGAATCAAATAGACATCAAAAGTACAAATGTCAGTCTGCTACCCATATAGTCACTGATGGGTAGTGACTATACCTTTCGCTTCCAGATAAACAATACTAGATTTAAGAACTTCCAGAAATTGTGTTAACCAAGAATTAATGTGAGAAACATTACCTATAGTGCACTGTCCAAAAAGAAATACAAAATAATTTGCAAAGCCAACTAGTTGTGTTCTTGTCTGCTTTTCATATTCCTCATACTGTCCTTTTTTCACATCCTAGATACCTTTCTGTATTTCGTGCGTGTTCCTTGAATTCAGCCTGTAGTAGTTGTCCTCTTTAAAGTGATCCATTCAGTCATGTAAGGCTGTTTTGTATGCAGTTTTATGAGGATTCCATTGATTTTAATTAGAATTTGAACAATTCCTCTTCTGGTATTGACATGTGTCTGTCTGTTCTCAGGTTGGCTTCAGCCAACCCTGCTATAGCTTCATTGTAAAGCAATATTTCTCCTCCTGGGTGCAAACAGAGCTAAATTTCTCCCCTTCTCCTCTTTACTGCATATTCTCTATTCTTCACCAGTCACCCTTCTATTAGGTAACAGCCATTCTGGTGTGCATACCCAGCACAAAACATTCCTCACACTACATACAACCCATAGAAAAGAAGTTGATAGCACTGGGTTCTTACTGGCAAAGTCATGCCCCTCAGCCTTCGTGGGCAACAATCTGTACAATATTATGCTATGGGCAGCATCATATTTCCTTTTATCTACTGCCTTTAGTTCTAACATTCCATATTCATGCGGCCAAGAGGGAAGCTGGAGAAAGGGAAGCTGGAGACCATGGTTCTGTAACTAAGACTTCACTATGTGTCCATGTGGGGCAGTAACAATAAGACCACAGTGTCATACAAACTTTTCTTGATTGCTGGATGTGTCTCCACACATCTGCACTTGTCCATGAGTGCAGAAAGCCAGGTCAATTGGCATTACCAGATCCTGACTTTCCATTTTGCTTTTAGCCAAAGTTCATGAGCAAGCTTCCAGACCTAGATTTACCTACCAGCCTTATTTCCATGCCACACATGGGCAACACACAACTACCTGTCAGCCTCCCCTCCATGAAGGACAAGCACATGCAGGCCAGAAAGGAGTCAGAGTATGGCTTGCAGGAAACCAGAAGAAAATGAGTTAGCAAAAAACTGATAGAACTACACGTGCTTGAAGAAGAATCAGGAAGTGGGAGGCAAGTGACAAAAGACCAGAAAAATAGATAGCGACTGCTGACTATGGGCTCTTTCTTTTTCATTGAAAAAGTAAGCCCCTGTGGCTGTTTTGTTTTTCTTTTGCAGTCATCTCTAACAAACAGTGACATCATCTTTGTGAAGCTGCACGCCCCTTGGGAGGTCCTGGGGAAATACGCTGAACTAATGAATGTAAGAATGCCTTTCAGGTAAGTGTAGTTGTATTTTGTCTCAACCTCCAAAGTCACGTGATACTGTAAAGCTTATGTAACGATAAACACCAAAATACACATGGAAAAGCTCTTCTATGAGGTACCACCCATCTTTAGAAAATATAAATGGAGTACTGCATACCATGCTCATTGCTGTTTCTTGTTAATGCCTGCCATTTCAGTACCATACTGGTTTGAAATTAAGGTGAGCTGTAGCAGTGCAGCTGTTTTCATGGGGTATTCTATCCTTAGGCCCTTTAACCCCTTCAATGCTGGAGCCCCCTGCATACTTGTGCGCTGCTGTTTTTTAAATGGACATTTCATTGAAATCAATGGGAGGTCAAGAAGATCCAGGTACGTAAGGCAGCACAGAAGGTGCATGTCTGATGGACGTATCTGGTATGTTCAGCACCTGTAAATTGCTTGTGTAGCTTGTAATTATGGAAATACAGATTATAAATAAGTATCCCATCTAATAGGAGAACGATTTAGGCTATAAATGCGGGGCTTTTTCTGTGGAGAAAATAAAGAACTTCTGTTAAATGCTACTGCTAACCAAATTCATTCCACACTGCCATTCAGATTATCATATATTTAATATTACTTGCATGTTGGGCTATGAAATATTCTATGTAAAATACTGATGTTACTCAGCTGGTTACCAGAACTGTTAAAATAGTATAAGGACTTCCTCTGGAACTGAACAAAACCCATGAACTGAGAGGTCTTGATTCTTCTTTCAATTAGCAGGGTTTATAGATGCATAACTCCATTGATTTTAATGGAATTACTCCTGAGCAAGAAAAGGATCAGACCCAGAATATGCTAATAGTGAGTTGGTCTCCTTCGTAGGATTTCTTCTGTTTTTTCTTACTTAAGGATAAAAAATGCCTCTGGTATGAGACAAGCTGTAGCACTACAGAACTTGCTAGGAAAAATGGATACGAATTAAGGAAAAAATTGCAGGCTTATTCTGTAATTTGGTATTCATTTCCACAGCAAGCCTGCAACTCTTCTTTCTTGTGCTTTTAGTGCTAAAGAGAAAAATATAAAAGCTATCATAAATCATCACAAGATATTTGTATTCTTTTTAAAGTGTTCTAGCTATAGAAACAATGGGCTGGGCCAGAAGCGTTCCTCCTTTGACTTCTCTGGTATTTCTTGAAGTGAATCTGCCCCAGTAGGAGGATAAAGTCTCACAATATACCAGGAACTCAGAATTTAATCGTTGTGAGCAGCGTGATCTTTCCTGATCTGAAGTCCCTTTTTAGAAATATCTCAGCAGTTAGCAAAGTAGATGCCATACAGATTATATAGGAAGTATAAAAAAAAACATTAAGGCTCTCCTGATGTGCTTCAGGACCATGGCTTTGTTCTTTCCACATCCACAAAGGGAGAATTATTTCAATGTTTCTAAGAGGAAATCGTGGTGATTTACTAATGTCTGCTGGACAGGCTCTTAAATTTTATTTTAGGAGCAACAGTACTATTCACAGTTTAAAAACAAGGACCAGCATTTTACAACATGTCCACTAGTCTAGGCTGCCTGTTTCCAGGTGCCCTTGGCTCCCCTCTTGTTTTAAGGGCTGCTGATTGCTTACAGCTCTCTATATTTTAGGTTGAGATTGCCCATCAGTGAATAAAATCCTTGCTGCTTCAAAAGCAGGAATGCCAAAACAGTATATACGTCTAATATTTGAATCAAAATCAAGAGGTGGATGACATCTTCAGAAACACTTATCTGTGACCCTTCTCTGCTCCTGCTAAAAAGAGCAAGATAAATAACACTATCTTGTGGATGAGTTGGCCAAAGGAAGCTGGCCAACATGAAATTGTTTCATTTCACCAGCACAATATGGGCACTGATAACGCAAATAATATCAAAATGTTGTGCGTTGTTTCAATTCTAAGCTCTGAAAAATAACCAGGAATACAGAATACACAGAAACCACCTTGATTAAGCAATGACCTGCTGTGAATGACAAAGCCAGCCTCTGGAGAAGGAAATCCAGAGTTCAGGCACTCACCCAAATCTTCTAGTAAGGATTATCAGTCCCAAACCAACACCCGAAAACCCTCAGAAGATGTGATATCTCTGGTGAAGGCGATGGGTCAAATCCTGACAGGTCTGGTGTTATAGGCACATATGAGGAGAACAAGAGCTTCCCGCAGCAGAGTGGGACAAGAGGTAGACTCCCCATTCTGCATCTACATGGTGGGGACGCTCTGCCCTGCAGGGCTGATTGGGACACAGGCCGAGAGTGTGGTCAGTGTGTGTCTGCTCGCACACTCTTGTCTACTCACTTGCTCCCCGTGCACACCCCCACACTGCACTGACCACAGAAATGAGCTGTTGCTTGCATGAGGGGCAGAGTGAGTGGCTACATACTTGGAGGGAGGGGATGCTCATTTTCTTGCACAGCCAATATTCTGTTTCAAGGGATGTTACCACAAGAGCAAACACTGATCCCAGTTGGCACTGCATGTGTTACGGCATATTGCAGCATCAGTCACCACTTTTCTGGCTTGTCTAAGTGATTCCCCCTTGTGTTTCACCAAATGCAGCTTTAATAATTCACTAGTGGATGTGAGATAATTTATAAGTATTTTCATTGACCCTGTAGAATTTCTGCAGCGTTTTATGAGCTTCTCTGAAATAGAAACATTTTTGGGTCCCTACCTTCCACGCACGACAAATAGCAGAAAAGGAGAAGACAATGGGAAAATAATGACCTTCTTGCAATTCAAATGCCACCAGAGTCTGCGTGGCTTCCTGTGACAGCTCTGTTAATCTCTCTTTTAGTCTCTTCCTCCACCTCTTACAGGCTTCTATCTTCAATCTCCTTTCCTTCCTTGCTAGTTCATACTGTAACTGACGATGGGTTTTCTTCTCGACTGGCTTCATTTTTGCTGTTCTTCCAGGAGAAAAATCTATTACCTGCACCGCAGATACAAGTTCATGAATAGGTGAGTACAATTCTTATGTCAGTCCAGTTTATGTTTGTGTGGACCCAATAACAAAAATAGTAGTTAAGGTCAGTCCAGAAGGTAAAATGTATTAATTGTGTGTGTAGGAAGGATGGAGGGAGTGATTACACACTAGGACATCTGAAAAACAATACAGAAGTTGCATTTTTCACATCTGCAACATGAAAGAGGCAATTTGTTTTGTCAGTGTTACTTTTTTTTTAGCAATAAGGAAATATTTTTCAATTGAGGGAGTCTTTTAAGGAAGTGTGTTAGTGCAAACACTGTATCTCTTTTTTTCCATGTAGCCCATTAGGGAATTTCTTGGGGTTAAAATACCACATTTACAGCTTCTTTTTTCTCTTTTCCTTTTTTTCATGCACCTTGCTTACTTGTAATAGCAATGGCATTATTTATTTATCATTTCCTCTGTGGGGTTGCTTAGTACTTTGCTGGGAGATAGGAAGGCAATGAACCAAGTTCATCTATAGTGTAACGTCACTGAGCTTGTGAAATGAGTATTTTTCAAGAATCTTTGGAGCTCTTTCTCTCAATTATTAAACACCTTTAAGGTTATGTTTCATGCCTAGTTTATGTCTGACAATGCAATATAAAACTTCAAATGCTGCAGTTAGCATTAAATGAAAACATCTCTAAAAAGCCTTAAAAATATACAGGTTTGGCAAAGATCAGGTCATATATGGGCATTTAATGCCACGGTGCTTTTGATGAAGTTTTCAAAAGGGTCTAACATTTGATTTACTCTCACTCTGAGGTCAGTGGAACTATGCCCATGAACCTCAGAGAGAGAGTAATTAAATTTTTTAAATCTGCATTTTGGAGTAAACAGCTGTATCACTTTGCAGATAATGTCAGTAGATGAACATCTTTGGGGAAAATAAATCTTGCATTAGCACTCTGCTCTCTGAGCACTTTGAAAAGCATTTGGTATATTAAATTCAATCACGGTGTGCTGGTGACTTGACAGTACCAGCATTGATCTCACATTATAGTATTTGCTTCTTTAGATTACTAAGCACCAAATGGGCTCTTTGAGGAGTTAAGGCATTTTACCTGGTCAGTACAGGCTAATGAACACACACAGTTCTTCTAAAGCTTGTTAATGCTCCCCCACTTTCCATCCTCACCTTACAGTAAATACTATAGCAGCTGTTAACTTTGGAATTTCTCTTGATTTTAATTAAGACATGACCGCTTTGACTAAAGTAATAGATAAGAAGGAGTAGGTGAACATTCTAACATTTATGAGTGGTGTATGAAATTTTGCTTTACATTCATTTTATTATGAGTCAGGATGCAATTTGAAGTCAATATGGGAAGAGGTATGATCTTTTTCTGGTATTTTAGTTCCTGAGTGATGAGAACACTTGGCTAAATTCAATTTTTATGTCCAGGTCTATAAATAGCTACTTGAGGCAGAAAAGCTATAACTGGATAGTCCCAGGGGGAAAAAAGCAAACATATTCAGCTTTATTTTCATCTATATGAAACACAAATATACAGCTTCAATAAAAGTATCAATTTCCTCTACTCCTAGTGCAATGAAGATTACAAGTCACTCAAGCTTTGGTCCATTATTTAAGCTAAGCCAAACATCTTATTGATGTTTGTGTAAAATTTATTTTAAAGAGAACTTTTGTTGCAAGGCAAAGCCCAGAACAGGTCAATTGTAACTTGTCAACCTGTTTTGAGTTTTCTCTCTGAAAAATTCTAGCGATCTCAAAGTTTCAAATAACAAAACTCCCCCGATACATTTTAGACAACAGGAGGGGTACCTGTATAGCATCTGCATTGTGGTTAAAAACTAAACTAGGACAATATCTAGCACTATGTAGAGCTGTATTAAGCTGACCCACGAATAAATATCAGTCATGATTCAAAACTTTTTTTTAAATTTTCCTAACTTCATGTTTCCTTTGTCAAAACAACTCTATCCCTACCCCACTTCATAGTGGGAATGCTTTCAAGTTTCTTTGAAATTATTTAAGAAATGTTTGTGTGGGTTAAACACAATATGTATCTTCAGGAAGAGGACACTGAGTCAAAAC
Source organism: Hypotaenidia okinawae (assembly GCA_027925045.1). Taxonomy (NCBI): domain Eukaryota; kingdom Metazoa; phylum Chordata; class Aves; order Gruiformes; family Rallidae; genus Hypotaenidia; species Hypotaenidia okinawae. The sequence continues at coordinate 62,190,353 of BSDF01000001.1, read as the reverse complement.
TGGACTTGAAGAGCAGGGGCAGGATTGACATTGTGTGAATGTTTTGCCTTATGAGGCTAACAAGTGTTCTTAAAGAAGGAATTTCAGAAGGATTTTATTATTAGATCTCCACTCTCCTCTTTCATTGTGGCTAACTCTACAGTGCTTCATCACTCCATGTACTCTACTGTTCTTCTATAGGTTGTTCTGCTTTCCAAACTCTGTTCCCCTATTCAGCTGTGTATATAAGATTCTCCATAAGGGAAAGCGAGGTGTGGATAACCCCTGAAGAGGTGATAAAACACAGTAGATTTTTAATACTGTGTGTCTGTGTTTATTAGCGCAAACACCACTGTTCCAGGTTTGTGGGGTTTTTTTTTAAGAGGTGCTCCTGTAGTGTACAAAGCCTGCACTGCTGGCTGACAGCACTGCTGGAGCGGCCTGGAGGTAATTTAAGAGTTTGATAATTTTTCTTTTCCAAGGAGATAACTAAGGGTTGGCTCTTGTTTTTCCCTTTGCTGTACTGTACACTCTGGGCCTTGCAGAAAAGGCTTTGCAACCTTTGCAGACCTGCTTGCCAGCAGGCTAGCTGAGCTTGCCAAGTAATCCGAGCCCTGAGAATGGCCAAATTCTGGGTACACTCAGAGAGAAGCCAACATGAATAATGCATTGTTCTTAAGTGGGAAAAGCACTCTGTGCTGACTCTGTGTGTGCATGTGTGGCATGATAAACCTGCAGCACTTGTATCTCAAATGTGCACATTGATTTGCAAGATGAATGGGGAAGGACTGCAGATTAGCAAGGGTGTTCATCACTTGGAGATTTTTGTTAGTAAATAAGCAGGGGATGGGATATTTAGAAACCCCTTCTGCCTGATTCCTCTTCCTTTTTTCAAAGGAATGTGCAGTAATGCAGGGCTTGTGGCCTTTACAGAGGGAAAAGTGGAGGCCGAGAGAAAGGGAATTCCCCTGTAGAGAAGTGAATTTTCCCTTGTTGTTCTTATCAGGGTCTGCACAGACTAGCTGAAGGCTGTCAGGCTGAATGCTGCAGCTGAATGCAGTTGGTCAGCCCTTCACAGCCCAGGAATCTGACATCTCTCCTGTGCTTGGGCACAGGCATTTGCAAACCACCTCCTCCTGTGCTCATAACTGCTGGGCCAGCGCAAGCACTGCCCATGAGGAGTTTATGATTAATTTAGTCTAGGTCTGTTGTGTTCACATACACATTTCTGTTCTTCCAAAGGGATGGTAAATTTACTCTCCACCCACTATTCCAAGAAAGGGCATACATATATGGTACCAAAACAAGTAGAGCTCATTTGGTTACAGTTTTGAAATATGTCTGTGTTTTAAAATTAGCATTAGCTTTCTCATCCAAGGTAAAAATACCTGAGGGAAGAAGGGTGAATATTACAGGAAATGTTTTATTTAATTTAAATGAAAGTATTTAATAATTTAATGTCCCTTTCCCACACGCTCACCTGCTTGGGTATGGATTGCCCTCCCCCAAACTGACTGTGCAGTGCTCACAGCGTTTGCTGGTCGTAGAGTTACTGTGCTGACTTTTGTCAAAAGAAAAGAAACAACTATATTTCCTTGAATTTCACCCAGAGCTGGACTTAAACTTCAAAGGATGTCAATTCATGACCTTTAGCTCCAGTGCTGGAAAGATTCATCCAGTGACTAAAGTATATATATAGTCCATAATTTGTAGCCTATGATCTTTGCAGGCAGGGATCACTGATTGAGACTCAAAAGCGTTAGGAACTTCTGAGAGAGTAGGGATCTTTGTCCCAGCCATATCTCATCTTCTAAAGTGTTTTTCATTGTAACATTTTAGTTTGGATTTGAATTTGTTTTACATTGTATTCTCCCATCAGCTCTGATTCTTTGCTGTCCCTTCATTTCAGTGTGCATCCTTCCAAGAATGCACTTGCAATTAAATCTGCCCTTTCTCCAGCTTGATCTTAGTTTACTTTCACCTTCTAAATGCAAGAATAACAGGCAGCTATTAATCTAAACACTGTGTGTTCTGGTTTCATGGAGTTTGTAGTATTGCTACAACTGAACCAAATGAACAAAGTAGCCTATTCTTTGTAGCGTCAATGGTGAGGTAAGAATCTGTAAGACAAGCAGTAAAGGGATGCATCTTGCTGGGATTTAGCTGCCAAAGCTCTCTGTCACTGTCTCTGTTGTACTAGTGTTTATATGTTCAAAGCCTTATGTGTCAATTAAACCAGAAATTTAAATTAACTGAAAAAACTGAGAAATAAATGTTTAGAACTAAGACCTAATAATGTTTAGAGCTTACTGGGCTTAATGAAGATTTATAGCAGAATGTATCACTAGCATTGCTTTTCTGTTGAGACAAAATAAAATGCCACTCCACTGAAAGTTCAGCACATACATTTTGGTCTACCTCAAAAAAAAAACAAAAAAAAAATCAAAGACACTACTTCTTTTCCAAATGTAAATATTAAGTGTCCTAGTTTGCCAGAATGTGTTATTTGTGTTTGGTATTGTAACGAAAAAACACTATCTTAAGAGCTCACACTTTTCCTGTACCACAGGATCGAGAAACAAATAAGCAGGTTTCGAGGATGGTTACCTAGAAAGCCAATGAAACTGGACAAGGATACACTGCCAGATCTGGAGGAGAATGACTGCTATACAGCTCCATTCAGTCAACAAAGAATCCATCAGTGAGTATTTTATTATACCTTAATTACAAGATGAAAACTTTTGCTTCTGGACTCACCTTGGAGAAAACAAATTTTTTAGTTCAAGTCTTAAAGACTAGTGCATTCAAATTAGTTCTTTGTCACAAAAAGGGAGAGATAGAGAGTCCTGAGAGAGCATAAAGTCTGTCTACATTTCTAATAATTAAAGGTCCAGCACAAAGCTAAAAGAAATCAATGGGAAAATTCCTTTTGATTCACTGGAATTTCAGGTACACCACTAGAGTAGTCAAATGGCTAAGTCTCTCTCAGGTCAGAACTACAGTTGTTCTTTGCCTTATAAAGATGTGATTAAATCTCCTTTTTCAGTATTTTTGTGTCTTTAGCATAAACAAAACCAGTCCTTCTAATACTGATGGTTGAAATAAACTGATACTACATTTCAGCCCTAGTTGTGACTGCAGAACAAGCAGAACTCTAAAGAAAATGGAGGGTGTAATATTTTTTATTTTTTTTAATTTCTCTGTCTTTTATGGAAACAAAACTGCTTGCAAAAATACCTGCATTAAGACCTATCAGTGACACTTGTCTGAGCATAGTAAGGGCACAATGTCAGCAGAGACATAATTTGATTACTGAAAGTCTTTATTCATTTGCAAAATGGAAAACAGAAAAAGACTTTTGGGACTGTCTAATTTTGAAGAAAGAGACTGTCTTACAAGTGGTTTATGATACCAGAACCGGTCACTGACTACCTGAGAATGAAATCAGAAAAAGTAGGCAGCACTGACCAGGGTACTAACAGAAGTCACAGAACAAATTACAGGCAGCTCTGAAATATGTGATTTTCTTCAGGGAGAAGCCCAGTTGAAGTAAAAAAAGAAAAAAATCCTCACTGTGAATGAATAATTTTTCAAGGGTTGGGTTTATTAGCTGAAATAGAAATGAATAAAGTAGACTTCCTCTTCCCCAAGTAGTGTCTTTCCAAATACAGCAGGAAAAAGAAAACTGGTGTCAAATCTCTGGAGAAATGTCAGTAGAAACCTGCTACCAGCCAGGGTTATCCACACTAATGTCAGTGCCCTGAGCAGACATCAGGTTCAGACTAAGGAGTCTTCCGATATTTGAGCAAAAAGATGGGTCACTTATTGTGCCCTACAAGAGGAAAAGTAGGTGCAAATTAGTTCAATAATAGGCCAATAAAATAGTAAAAAATAGATAATAAAAAATAAAGACATTGGGGCATCTGGGTTGATGTTTTTAACTATTAACTTCCCTTAAAATTACAGCACATAAGACAGGGTTTTTTTGAGGCTGGAAGGAGAATATATATATGAACCAGAATATTTTTTTCTTTCTTCTGCATTGCTCATGTTTGTTGAAAGGCCTGTATATAAGGTGGCAGTAGTAAAGATGCCCACCTAACCCCAAAAGTGGGGAAAGTATGAATAGAAATTGATTTTTTTATGTATGTTTATCCAAACACATACTAACTGATGCAGCAATTACTGACTGACACCTTCATTTGTCTGAGTAACTTTTGCCAGATGAGAGTTTGAGCACTGAGAAATAACTCTCATTCACCTTTACCCACTGTTAGGTGTTGTATCCTTCACAAGAGCAGCACTGATTATTGTCACCTACTCAGAACTGTAACAGAAACACTCTGAAGTTGATAAAATCCTGCCTGCCTTCATGTTAGATTAAAACTTCAGTTCTCGGTTGTCACTGTTGTGTTACAGAAGCTTTTACTTGCTTTTTAACAGTAAAAAAATTTACTAATTGAATATTTATTTTTTTTAAAAGTCCTCCTAGGACTTTTATCTAACCCAGAGACCCACAATACTGTTTAATAAATGTGATGATAAATAGTTACTGACATTTCTGAGCTGCAGAAATGAAGAATTGCCCTCTACAATACTGTTAGGATACTTGAGCTTGCAGTTTGTCAGTGGTAAGAAAAGTCCATGCATTTTCATATTTAGTGTAGTTGAGGTCTTGCTAGAGTGCTCTTACCATATCATATTGTCATTACAATCCAATTACAGTGGTATCTACATAATTGTCACTGACAATTACTTGTGGAGTTCAGGTTGCCTTCAACAAGTACATCATCCTGTAGACCAGAATAGCAGTCTCAGTCTCTTCTCTACTCTTGGACTCTGCATCCCTTTCCATCATACACTTATGTCAAAACTAATTCAGACAGAACATGCACAGGACAGGAGGGGTCCCAGTGATGCTCAGCTGACTGCCCCTCAGTATTGTTTGAAACTTTCATCCAACACAGGGCCATTTTTTCAGGAAGAAAAATGTTTGTAACATGTTGAGTTCTTGAAGTCCTCAGAGGATGGGGAATAAATCATAGAATCATTTAGGTTGGAAAAGACCTTTAAGAGCATCAAGTCCAACCATTAACCTAACACATCAAAGTCCCACAAAATCATGTCCTTAAGTGCCACATCTATATGATAGCAACTCAATCATTTCCCTAGGCAGCCTGTTCAAGTGGTTGTCAGCCCTTTCAATGAAAAAAATTTACTAATACCCGGTATACCTCTCCCCTGGTGCAACTTGAGGACATTTCCTCTCATCCTATCATTTCTTATATGGGAAAAGAGACGGATACCCACCTGTCTGCAACGTCCTTTCTGGTAGTTGTAGGGACCATTAAGGTGTCCCCTCAGCCTCTCTGTCTCCCGACTAAAAAACCTCAGCCGCTGCTCCTGCAACTTGTTCACAGGACCCTTCACCAGCTTTGTTGTTCTTCTCTGGACGTGCTCCAGCACCTCAGTGTCTGTATTGTCATGAGGGGGCCCAAACTGAACACAGAAGTCTAGGTGCAGCTTTACCAGTGCCCACAACAGAGGGACAGTCACTTCCCTAGTCCTGCTGGCCACACTGTGTCTGATAGAAGCCAGGATGCCCTTGGCCTTCTTGTCCATCTGGCCACACTGCCAGCATAGTGCTGCCTGTCCACCAGCACACCCAGGTCCTTTTCTACTGCTCAGCTTCCCAACCACTCTTACCCAAGCCTGTGGTGTTGCACATGGTTGTTTTGACCCAAGTACAGGACCTGGCACTGAGCTTTTTTGACTGTCATAAAATGCGTGTTGGCTCATCAATCCAGCCGGTGCAGATCCTTCTGTAGAGCCTTCTCACTCTCCAGCAGATCAACACTCCTGCCCAACTTGGTGTCATCTGCAAACTTACTAAGGGTGCACTCAATCCCCTCGTCCCAATCATTGATAAAGATATTGAAGGCAACTGGCCTCAGTGGAATACCACTTGTGACCAGAAGTCAACTGGATTTAACTCCATTAATCAGAACTCTTTCGGCCTGGCCATCCAGCCAGGTTTTTTACCCATTGAAGTGCATGCCCATCCAATCCATAAGCAGCCTATTTCTCCAGGAGAGTGCTGTGGGAAAGTATCAAAGGTTTTACTAAAGTCCAGTCAGACAACATCCACAGCTTTTTCCTCATCCACTAAAGGAGTCACCTTATTGCAGAGGGAGGTCAGGCTGGTCAAGCAGGACCTGTCTTTCATGAATCCATCCTGGCTGAGCCTGGCCACCTGGTTATCCTGTACATGCACAATGGCACTCGAGATGATCTGCTCCATAACCTCCCCTGGAACCAAGGTCAGACACAAGCCTATAGTTCCCTAGATCCTCCTTCAAGCCCTTCTTAGGGCTTAGGTATCACATTATCTAATCTCCAGTCAGCTAGGACCCCCCCCCAGTCAGCCAGGACTTTCTGATAAATGATGGAAAGTGGCTTGATGAGCACTTCTGCCAGCTCCCTCAGTACACTTGGGTGGATCCCATCCAGACCCATAAGCTTGTGTGTGTCTAAGTGCTGCAGCAGGTCACTAGCCATTTCCTTTTGGATTATGGGGCCGTCACTCTGATCCTCTTCCCTGCCTTCCAGCTCAGGGGGCTAGGTACCCAAAGGAAACTACTAACTTACTACTGAAGACTGAGGCAAAGACATTAAGTACCTCAGCCTTCAGTCCTTGAGCACTGTGTTAAGGTGGTAGCTAAAAAACGTCACTAGTGTATGCTTTTCCTTTTTATATGATCTTACGTATGGATTTTGAATTTCAAGTTTATAGTTAAAAAAAGAAATTATTCCAGATCTGGAATCCTAAGTGAGAAGTAGTAAGTGGGAAGTACATTTAACTGTTCTTTAAGAAAGATACGAGAGCCTAAAACACATGATCAGTCTTTCAATTACACTAGCAAGGATTTTTCTGGCTATTGTACAAGTGCTTGTGGAGAGCAATGTAGTACTTTTGCCATTTGAACATAGGATTTCTATGTTGACATAAATCAATGCTTATCCATGCTCAGTGATCACTGAGTGTGCATGTACTAAACCATTCACAAATGCAACCATCCTGGAGGTATAAATCCCCATATACTAAGTTTCCGGATAAGATCACATGTCCTCACCGGAGGGTTTGCCACATACCACAGCTGGAAATTGCAGAAGTCTTCCTCCTTTCCTGGTTTTATGTGCTTTTAAGTTCCTAAAATATTATTCCGTAAGTATTCATATGAGCTTGTCCATATTTTATGTTTGTCTAAATATTGCAATATTGCAATCTGGGTCTTCAATTACTTATTTCTTCCTTTCTTCAGACATTTTTTAACCTCAGCAAAGAATAAGTGTTTATCTTTTTGATCTAGCCGGAGTTTTCCTATCTAGGCCTCCAGTCTGATACAGGTGATATCTGGAACACGGTCTGAGTACAGCCTTCATTTGTGATAGCCACTTTTAAAAGCATGGAAAAAACAGATGACTGACAATACTTACAATGTAGAGTTTGGGGAGGAAAATAGCTAAGACCAAAATAAGCAAGGCCCGATTAGGCCTTTTTTTCCAGTAGGAATTAATATTTTTGTAAAAAACTGATGTACAATGAACATGTGCAATTTTAGTAGATTGTATTGAAGGTCTTAATCTTTCTTGCATTTTTTCTTTCCCATCCAAATGGAAAAGGCCACAAAATTGTCAGTACAAGAGAAATTCCTTTCATTTCCTAAGCAATAGGAAGTTTCTTTTTTGAAGGAAGGAAGCTCTGCCTGGCTGAGGCAAGCATTTTACTAGAATTGTGTGGAATACAGAATGATAATTTTCTAGGCCTCTGAGTAGTATCTCAAATCTGCAGCCACAGATTTGGAAGGGGTTTATTTAAGCCAAAGCAGTTCTTCTGAAAATTATCAGTTACAAGAATGCACAGTTCACAATATGTGAAAAATGTTTTCCATCAGACATGATGATAATTAGCTATTTTTCTACTACATCTTAGTTATTTCATGTAGTAAACTGCTAGTCAGATGGGAATAGTAACAGTAGTAATTATCTGCAATTTCTTAGATAGCTGTAACTAGCTAGGAAAATGCTTTTAATTGATGTTTAGAGATTTCAAACTTTGTATCAGGAGCTATTTCCCCCTTTTTTTTTCTTCCAAAGGCAATAAACTCTCTGCTTAAATATTAATCTACTATGTAATTGAATAAACCACTTAAAAATAAATAATTATTACTTCAGTAAAAACAGATTTAAAATGTACACATTTAGGACAACTAGGACAGTATTCGGATTAATTAAACAAAAATGGCCCTGTATACAAGAGGTTAATGGAGGTACTCTCATTTTTATGATGTCCCCCTGTAGTACATGTGGATCTCTTCTTGTATGTTTGTCAGATTTCCAAGATACGTGTCTCTCAGGGTGGGGTTACATTTTAAGCTTCCTCTGATGCCTCAGATTTGCCCTAATAAATCCCATCCATACCAAGGTGATCTGTACCCATGTCTCCTTGAGCTACTTCAGCCCAAGGTCATGGATGGGTCAGGGAGATGCTACTTCTGGAAATGAGGCTCAGGGCTGTAGGTACACTTACTTTTTTTGACCCAGGTTGGACATTCTTCTGTTTAAATACATCTACAGTATAACTATACATTTGCAAATGGAATTTTATAAGCAGGCAATCAAGGTTCTGTAAGATTCCTGCTCTTAAGCAAATCTTGGAAATGGCCTGTAATGTGTTTTATAATTCTCTCTGATTCTGGAAGTTTTAATTGCCTGGCAAAGAGAAGGAAACAGGGCATCCCTGAAAAATACATAAGGCTCATTCTATCAGACAGATATTCCTAAGTGAACCAATTTAAATTAAGAAATGATTTGTGTGGCAGGGTGATTTGAGGAGAAGGGCGGAAGGCAGCAGAGATACTCAGCACTTTGGCCACTGTATTTTACTTTAGAGGTTTTGAGGCTGTGATGTGCCAATGTTGAAACAGACAAAGCCACCAATACCTTCTTCATCACAAAGTGATCCTGGTTTAGGCACATGATGTGTAAAATCCCTGGTACCCATTAATAAACATTTTCTTTTAGATAATAAAAACAGTCAGCTGCAGCCTTTAAAAGTCAGACAAAATGAAAATAAACAGAAAGTGATAATAATATACCCATTTTCAAACAAATGAACTACAGGGATATTCTCACTGGGATACTGCAGACTTACCTCATTGCTGATACTACAGCTGATGATTGTCTTTCTCTGATGTTAAATGAGGTGAAAACCTGCTACTGCCTCAGCCAAGAACAGCTAGCTAGTGCCAGTGGTTTACCTAGGAGTGCAGAGGGTTGGGTACTTTCAATGTACTAAAGAATACACTTATAATACAGTGATAACTACTTTGGACATCATCTGTGCTTTTAGTTTGTACTGCTTGCACCTTTTGGTGTGATGAGTGTCAGACATCAAATGTTTCAGTGTCTGGGGATCCCGTGGAGCAAAGATATGCACGCTGATACGTGCGTGCACACATCCTCACTTTGCAGCTTTGGAACCAGACCATGGGTGTTCAATTTCAGCTATCTTACTAGTAAAGCAGAAAATAGCCTTTTCCTGCCTTTGGCTTCTCCAAAATAAATTGAACAGTAAACTTTTTTTTTTTTTTTCAAATGGGTGGTAGACAAAGATTCAAAAGCTAAATTTATCCTTAACAGTTTTGTACAACTTGAGAAATTACCAAAGAGAATGTATGAACAGCAATTCACTGGCAGTTTGTTCTTGGTTGAATTCATATTCATTTGAGGGCCTTCCTTAGATGACAGTTGGCTTTGCTGTGCTTTGTTATCCATGGGAAGAGAGTTTGAAATCTCCAGTTCAGAGTCTAATTAAGCAAGCTACAAACATAGTTTCAAAGCAATTAACCTTCACTGGCTCTTCATGTCACTTACAGTGTGAATCTAAGAGTAATATTTCCCTATGACATTTTTAAAAGGGACTTTAATTAAGGATCAACTCTGGAAACTTTCTTGCCAGAAGTGTTCTCATTATCTTCATTGTAATTTTCTTTTTGAGTGAGGACAGTTCATACAAACAAGACTTACAGGACCAGGCTAATGGTTATAACTGTTGTGGAACAAATCACCAGCTTTATTATCTACCTATACATTAACTTGAAGAGTAATAAAAGTAATAGTCTGTTAATCCTTACTTATTTTATAGCTTACAAATGAGGTGACAAAGTGATCAAACCTTCAACGAACTGTGTCCTAAATAAAGCCTAAACCCTTACTGAGGCTGAAAATGAGCTGTATCACTCTTATGAATATTCAAACCCTTATGCATATTGAAATTCTAACAAGGGCAGCAGAAACAGAGCAGCTCAGGAAACTGTTCCATCTGAAAGCACCAAGGGTTAAACAGCTCTCTAGAAAACCTCTGCCTTATGCAGTTTATACCTCGGTATGTCTGATGAATGTTTATCTACACCGAGTTTGCAAATGTCTTCAGCTCTGGCCCCTGTGAACTCAAATATGAAGGATGAGATTCTCCACAGGCTGTGAAAGACTTTCTCCTCTGAATTTCTCATTCGATGCTGTAGACCGTGAAACAACCTTGATAGTTATTCTGTGAATATGGATTTAGCACCCACATTCAGGAGGAAGACAACCTGGGGTACAGAAATTTGGGAGGAAGATAATGTGTGGGATATAAGAGTGGTGGTCAGAAGGGATAAGTTCTATCTTGAACTCCATGATTCTCACCTGACAGAGCAACTCCTGTCATTTTTGAGATAAACTGAAACATCCTAATTTATGTCTAACTGGGCTGCTGTAACACATAGTTACAACTACTTGAGATATTCTCAACAGTTCAGTGCCTCCCACTCATGTCTCCCTACTTTGTTTCCGTGCCAGAGCTCCCTGCTGCCTTCATTATTGGTTATACTGCTCTTTCTGGAGCTACTCTACAGACAAATTCACATTCATTATCTGAGTATTTCAGTTAAACAACACCAAAAAATTGTATTCAAATATAGATGAGGATTATAGTTAACCTTTGTTATGTGCAATTCTATCTTAAAACAATGACATCATGAGGATGTCCAGGACACCCAGAGAGCTCATTTTGGCACTCCTTCTTCACCTTTGGTGAACTCAGCATCTCTTCTGCATTCAAGTCTCCATGAGTCATGTTGGAAAACGCTGAAGGACATGTTCTTGGCCTCCTCTAGTCACAGTGAGTTCTCTCCTCTCCCCATCCTGCCCTCAGATGCCTTTTACTGGTACAAGGATGGGCAGGGGGGACCTCTGCAGCTCGTAATGCTCAAACATGTTTTAGGGATGCTTCAGCTACTTCTGTAATAGGTAGAGCTCTTCATGGCAGTTGTTATTATACTGAGGTGTCAACATCTGCTTCACAGATGCATCTGGTTTTTCCTTCCTGGCCACATGAGATCAAAAGCTGTTAACAAGACAATTGCTAAGTTTACAAATTAATGTAAATTACTAGAGTGTTTGTTTAAACAAGTAGTTCTTATTCCTTTTTAAGAGTGCATAGTGTTTGGCTTTTTGCCTTTTTTCATTCATGACTCATGGAAATAGAAGTGACTAAATACAGGAAAACTTTTAACCTGCTTATCCAGAAAAGTTGTTGAAATAACTACCTGTAGTTGCAGTATGACATAGTCATGATAACAGATGGAGAAAATAACCTTATCTGACAAGGAGAATAGATTAACATTATTGGGCTTACCCAGATCAATGTTCCTGGTTTCCCAGGTAAGTGATTCAATTCCTAACTGAATCCTACAAGAACTTATAGCTGAGTCAGAACGGAAATTATTGTGCTGGTTTGATTTCATAAGTTGTCTTCACACTTCTTTAACATTCAGTGCTGCCTGGGAGGTGAGATCCTGGAGAGGCAAACATTAAGAAAAAAAGAAACAAAGTGGGGAAAATTGTAACTCGTTTGTTTTCTGGTTTTCTCCTATCTTTGAGTTTGTTTCTGTTGCTACTCATAGCTCCAGCTGAAAATGATGCTGTTCTTTCTGCTTCAGAGTTTAGGTTGGTTTTATAATCTAATTTCCTTAAGCATCACAACTGAATGTGATAACATTATTTCCTTTTTTCAAAATTCTTCTAATACTTATTATTTTACATACTGACTATTTTTAACTAAAGTTGGTACAGATGTAGCTGTCTCAAAGATAAGCACAGTCTTATTTATTTGGTGAGCATCAGCAGCTTGAAATGGAATAGTGGCCAAAACTGTGCCTGCATAGAAAAGGCAGTGACCGGTGCACATCAATTTTATACGCTGCTTGGTAGCAGCCCATTGGTAAATTGACACGCACATGGTAATCACCCAATATGTGTAAATCAAATCAATTTCAATAGGTATTGAGGGCACATGTAAGAATTTGGGAAAGGAAGGGATGTAGGAGGAAGCCAGAAGTACACTGCTGAGTAGATTGTAGACACAGAAATGACCTGTGAGTTTCCGGAGTGGAGTGGGAAAGAAGATGAGGGATAGTAAACTCTAGAAACCCAGGTTGCATTAATAATCATGCTCTTGAAACAACTTGTCTTTCATACCTTTACTTTGGGATTATTTTTTTTGCCTTTGAAACTAAATATAAAGAACTTACAGGCTGGCTTGTATGGAAAATTCAGCAGAGAATTTTGATAATGGAGCATACAGAATCCCCAAAGTTCAGAAGTTGGACTCCTTTCCTGTTTTTCCAGATGACTGTGGAGCTGCAAGGCCATGTATAATTTCCCATGGATGAAGATTCATTCTGAAAAAGCAGGTTTTCCTTTAGGTAAAATTACCAAAGAGGAAAATTGAGCAGTAGATCCCATGTTGTGCACACCAAGCTCCCTGTTAAGATGATCTCTGTTAAAGTCAGATTTGTCTAGTGTGCAGTCCTACAGGCTGATCTCTCTATGACATCTTTATGGCTTTACCCTTTTTTAAATCCATTTATTCAATTCCCTGGCTCTTCACCAACACAGAGGAAAAAAACAATCTTACCTCCTATCCAAAATATTTTTTAAAAATATGAACCTTTCTATTCAGTCAGTTACTAAGGACCACATTTTAAAAGATATTTGGTTTCCTCAATATAATCACAGGATTACTTAACCAGAAACTCCATCTATTTATCTGCTTATTCAAGTGTCTGAAGTACTTTCACAGTCTGTTCTTGGAGCCCTATGCACTTCAAACGACATAAGAATTCTTTAGCAGTATTTAACTGACAAGTTGCAACAGTGTTTCTAAACACGTATTGTTTGCATCTTTCCAGTGATTATGATGATATGCTAATACATCTTGTTTTCCTTTAACATGTTTATTGGGATTAAGAAATCTATATACAATGTATTATGACAGCAAATCTAAGCAATACCATGTTTTTTCTAGTGGTTTGTTTGGGTTTTTTAATAATTCCTTGGACTCATCACAATTCTGTCTGACCTATCGAACCCTCATTCATACATAACTCCATAAGTAGATTCTGAAAACTAATTTTTCACTCTATTTTAACTTCCAGGACCAAATATAGGAGTATATAGTATTTTCTGTTACTAACATACCGGTTAGTTGATATTCAGTAAGAGTGGTTTACTGAGTAGATGTTTCTATCTGACTCTTAATGGTAAAGCGTAATTAGGAAGCCTGAAATAGACATTAAATGTGAATTTCTACAGCTGCACTCACAAATCTTATGCTTCTGCAAATTTTTGTGCAAGTATTTTGTAGTTTTCAATGAATTATTGAAAAGTGATGCTTATCATAATGAATGCTTAAGTATATTTGATCTTTCTCCAGACTTCCCCATGCAATTCTCTGTTAGGGAATGAATACTGTTAGTGACATCATCTCATTGAGTGAATCATGTCACTTAATCTAGTGTCCTTTAATCTGCCTTGCACTTGGTCACATACTGTAGATATTTTGTGTGCTAAAGAAAGCTACTGAATTAATATTTGCTTTAAATGTGCTACTGTATATTCCTGAGATGCCCTTTGTTTGTATTTTTATGTAGCTTCATCATACACAACAAAGATACTTTCTTCAATAATGCTACAAGAAGTAGAATTGTACACCATATCTTACAAAGAGTGAAATATGAGGAAGGGAAAAACAAAATTGGTAAGTTATGAGCAACTTGCTTTTAAACATGGGTGCTAAATCCCACCAAAAAATAGAGGAGACATCTACCTGGGCTTGTAACAGACTCTTTTGCTTCCTTTTGAATCACCACAATTTTGAACTGTCTCACCCACTGCTGCTGTAGGGGCTTTGCCTGGAAGACTTGATCATTGTGATTGTGGTGATTGTGCCCCTGTACTTGGCACTGGTGAGGCTGCACCTCGAGTGCTGTGTCCAGTTCTGGGCTCCTCACCATAAGACGGACATTGAGGTCCTTGAATGTGTCCAGCAACCAGGCTGGTGAAGGGGTTGGAGGGAAAACTATATGAGGAGTGGTTGAGGGAGCTGGGGATGTTTAGCCTGGAGAAGAGAAGGCTGAGGGGAGACCTTATCATTGCCTACAATTACCTGAAAGGAGGTTGTAGAGAGATGGGTGATGGTCTTTTCAGCCGAATGACAAGTAATAGGACAAGGGAAATGGCACTGAGCTGTGCCAGGGCAGGGTCAGATTAGATGTTAGGAAAAACTTCTTTGCTGAAAGAGTTGTTGGGATGTGGAACAGGCTGCCCAAGGAGGGGGTTGAGTCACCTTCCCTGAATGTGTTTAAAGGACAGGTAGATGAGGTACTTAGGGATATGGTTTAGCATAGGACAGGAATGGTTGGACTTGATGATCTTAAAGGTCTTTTCCAACCTTGTCATTCTGTGATTCTATGATTTCCCTGTAGTATCAGGCTGCTTTCACAGGCACATGTGTCATCACTTTGAGTTTATCACCTCTGCAAGGAAAGAAAATGACTTAAGCAAGGAAGGACCCTGGGGAAGCAGATCAGCTCATGCAGAAAAGCTTTTACTCCATCATAATAATATTTGGAAGGATGGTAAGATTTGTGCTGCTGTACATCTCAGGCTGTAGGGCTCCTCCATGGACATTTTTCAGTCCCTAAAGGGCTGTAAAGTTCTCTATGTCTGTGGCTGCTGAAAAGGGAGTTGACCAATGATGTCCTCAGTGCAAAGGATGCCATGCATAACTATGGCATTGCTTTCTAATAGTGGGTGGAGTGGACTTTTGGAGTGGCATATATGAGGATCCAGGAGAGCAGGTAATGATAGAGGGGGGCTGAAGTTCGAAACAGTGACCGCCTTCTGTCTTGTGGTACAGAACACGTACTGCTTATGTACCACATAGAGACCGGGGCATTGCAAATGGAGAGGTAAACCCCATAAAACTCCACAACCTATTTCATTTCTCTGCTGTTTAAACTCTGTCCTTCCTCAAGAGGTAGAGAAATATCCCAGAACTTTACTTGTTTCTTCCTCAGCTACTGGGGTCAAGGCAGAAATAATTTGGAGCACTGAGGGGAGAGAAGAAGGGAAGAATGCATGCAGCTATCGCATTTAGCACACACACACTTACAGTCCCTGCCTGCCTCAAGGTCCCAAACTCCCTCACATACCTACTTACGTTGTACCTACCACAAACATAACCTTGCATCAATCACTGAGCAGAGCAAAGCCCTACTCACCTGTACAGGTTTTGCTTTTCTGCTAGAGGTTTCAGAAGACAGCATAATCTGCCAAGCAGATATTAATGCAGTCACTGAAAGAGAAGTATCAATTTATGTTGAATTGATACTTCTCGTTGCTGCATTCTTGCTGCTCATTCCCCTGTGAATCACGTAAGGAATCAGGATTCCTTGCCTCTTGGTCAATGGTGTAGAAATGCCCTCAGGTTATTAGTTGCAGAATTTAGGTTTGCTTTGCCTGATAGTTGTTCAGTCCTATTTTGGTGACTTTCCAAATTGAAACGTGCCCATATCTCAACAGTCATTCATTTTTTCTCTCAAGGCTCACCTTAAAGGGGGACAAGGCCTGTCTGAGTGAGGTGTACGGTTACATTTTTGTGCCAAAAAGTTATACTTTTTATTCAAGTTCAAGTATATTTTCTGGTCTTGTACTACTGCAGCCTGTCTTGTTCCTGTTCTATCTATTAGTCCAGCAGCTTTTGTAAGACATAAACTGAAAGTATTCTGCAACCTTGTTATCATATGGAAATTAAGTTGCCTTCCTGGCCTGCAGTTCAAAAATGTAAAGAGCTTCCCTGAAGTTCCCAGCTCCCAAGATATATTGCCTTTCATCTGCGTAGTTTCCCTAGACCATAATTTATGGGGTCAGACTTCAATAACGGTGTGAGGTCCCTGTTTTCACTGAAGTTATGCTAAAGATGGATTTGGCAAATGAATCTTTAAACCTCTGACATAATAAATGATAGATTATGATTAATATTTGAACAAGTCTTTGCTCGCATTATATTTTAGTTCACCAAAACCTATGAAAGATCAATTTTTCTACATGTATCTTTTGCTGCCAAAGGGCTTCAAACTTCATGTAGCCAGCTTGTGGAAATGTGTTCTGCTTTTTACCCAGCAGTTTTTCTGATCCTATTGGTAAATAATTGGATACTTTTGGTTCTTAGGTCTGAATCGATTGCTCAGTAATGGCTCCTATGAAGCTGCATTTCCTCTTCATGAGGTATTTTTCTCTTTTTTTTTTTCTTTTTGAAAAGACATTTCCCACAAAATTAATTCTTAATTGTGTAATCATTTATTCTCAATCTTATTAATGTTACTTACTCTCTCTTGCATTTTGTGTCTGCCTCTCACATCCCTCCTATTTAGTAATGCTTTTTTTCCTGGAAAAAAAATGCTTGCTTTCTTGCAAAAAGAGATGAGTAAGGAAATCTGTTCTGGATCTGTTCTGTATAAAGTATTTGGGTTTGATAAGTCAGAATGTTTTCAGAGGGGAAAAATCATGCTGTGGTTTTCTCCATTTTATAGCCTTTGTCTTGAACAGCATCTATCATAAATTTCTTAAGAAGAGTAGTCTCAAATCCTACTAAAGTCAGAAAAATTGTCTTTTTAATGTCATATTTAGCTTCTCATACCCAGATATGGTGTTTGCATAAATTGTGTTATCCATACCACTAGTGAGAGAGATTTTTTAGGGTTTTTTTTTTTTTTGCTGCTGCTGCTGTTCATTAACATCCAGATTTGTATTTTAGGGAAGTTACAGAAGTAAGAATTCAATAAGAACACACGGGGCAGAAAACCACAGACACCTGCTCTATGAGTGCTGGGCTTCCTGGGGAGTGTGGTATAAATACCAACCACTGGACCTTGTGAGGTATGACTTTCCTGCTTTTAGTATGTCACAGGATAGGTTTGATGGTAGGTTATCTCTGTTCTGACAAAGCTATGTAAAGCTCAGTTAATTCATGTGTTTTTTAAAACCTGAAACTTGGGTCATGGGTATCCATTTCATTCATGGTGCTGCCACACTCAAGAAGTATTTATAGAGGAGCTGAAGGTGAAGGAGATTTCCTTGTAGAGTTTCCTGACACCACAACTTCTAATGAAGGTTTTGCAGAATATTTGAGAAAAAAAGGGAGAAATCTGCAAAGGCTGGGTAGGTTTGATTGCATGTCTATCCACTGGAGGTGGTGTTCTCTTCAGAGCATTGCTTTGGTGAAAAACAGCCTCTCATCAACTAGATCTTCTTGTTTCCAAAAGCAACCAGAGAGAGAGCCCTGCATGTAGTTTAATGATGCATATAAGTCATTAAGTGTGCTTCTGTGCTCGGCAGCACTAGTGGTAGGTGGATACAAGTCTCTCTCCTACATGGCACCTCCCTTAAACTCAGCCCAGCCACACCACCACTAGCTGGATTTGTATTCATCTTGGAAGTAACCATCTTGGAATAACTCCAAATTCTTAGAGCACTTTAAATTGTTTTTAAATGGGCTTGCACCTGCTAATAGAGGATTACATATTTTTAACGCATCTGTAGAAAGCCAGAGCCTTTATGACCATGTTGGCAGAACTATTACTGGGCATTAACGGGCTTTTTTCTCTTTGTGGAAAGGAATAGGAAGCTACAAGTACCTACTAATAAAGTCTTGAAGTGTACTGCAATCACTGAAGATATTGATATATTGGCCATTGGGGCAGGTCATCGAGAGCATGTAATTGGTTCAGCATATTAATTTCCCCTATTGTAAATCCCGTAACTGATAGAAACCTTTGTTTTTATTGACTCTCAAAATTGTTTCCAGATGAAAGTTTTGTAGAGGGTGGCCCTGGAGACAGACAGTGTTATTGATTAAGGCCCTAAAACCTATCCATTTCATAGAGCAGGAGGAGTTCCATTTCCATGGAGAAAAAATTCACAGAGAAATACAATACATTTTTTTTACTGAGTCATGTAATTTTTAAAATGCTTTAGAAAACAAATTAGTGTATTTGAACCTCATAATTTAATCCTGAAAGCTTCCTATTTCTTTTTTAATACACTGGCCTGGACAAAAAGATTGATTTTTTTTTTGTCAAATTAGGCTGTGGAAATTGCCGATTTACAGAGCAGCCAACAGTTATACTGAAGTTTTTTATTTTTAATTTCCCTGTAGCCAAGGTATTAATGTCATAACATTAACAACTTATGTCCATAATAATTTTTATTCATTTGTCTATGATGGTCAAGGCTGATGTTCCTAATCAACTTTTCTTGTTTGTGAAAGTGCTGCTGAGCCAGTATCTGGGTATTGGATTGATTTGGGTTATGATTATAAACAATCAGGCACCTGGAAGGTTTTTTTAAATATGAAAATAAATGGTAACAGAAGGAGAATGGTTAGACACATGGTTGTTCCAGACCTTGATAGCAGCCTTCTTGAGTAGCTTGGGTTTGGTGTTTAAGATGCTTTAGCGTTTCATCAGACAGTGACATCCACAGATTTTCCACAGGTATTTTACAAAAGAAAAAAGCAACCAAGTAGCAGACCCTCTAGCTGAGGTCATGGGTGTTCTGTGGTTGTTCAGAGCAGGTGTTTGCTCAAAGAAGAGGGATGCAGGGGGAACTGTGAGGCTCCCTGAGCATTCACAGTGGTGTGAGCATCAGTAGCCATTGAGCTCAGCAGGGTTCAAAGCTGCAGCCACAGCCCAGCCTACCATTTGCAACTTGGAGCAGACCTGTGACTACAATGACATCACTGAAGGAGAGAAGACAGAAACAGGGGAGGAATGCCTTTTACTTCTCACTTCATAGATGCTAGATCTCTCATGTTTCCATAGCTCCTGCCAAATCTTTCCTGTCTACTGCCACTCTCAGCAGCTCGCGTGTCTAGTGAGCTAGAGGTTTTCCTTGAGGAGCTGACAACACCAAGAAGACCTGTTGTTCATTTCACTCAGAAGTGTCTCAGCATGCATACTTTAAAAAGAAGCATTTTTAGTACCAGTTCTGCAGCAGGAGCAACTTTTTGGTTTTTTCTCCCATACCAACAGCTACGTGGGGTGTGCTGGGAGGGAATAGTGTTGCCAGCTGTCCAAAAGGGGTGGGTGGATCTTAGTTCTTCCACAGACATCTGGCCAGAACTTAATGTTGCTATCTGACATTCCCCTTTACTATATGCTTTAGAAAGCCTAAGGAATAAATTAGATGTAGATAATAGAATTATCTCACTAATAGATATGGTATTTCCACCTCGAAGCCAAGTCACCATGCTGGTAAGCTTAAATTTTGGCACTGTTTAATTTTTTCCTTAGCTGTTAAAATGAGGCCTAATATCTCTGGTGGTGTCAATCTAGTGCCTTCTTGATTACATTTAATCTCATCATCTGGCTGTTGTGGAGATACTAGTCACTAGAAATAAATGAGCAAAAGTCATTTGAGGGGAGTTGCATGATTCTGCTGTCACTGTGCTTTGAAACGTGTGGCAGTGTGAAGTTGCAGGCTTGGCACAACTGCAAAGGCACTCTTATTAATCAGCAGATGTAGTACCATGATTTTAATTGCACTTCTGTCGGAATTTAGTAACCATAGTTACTTTACAAGAATAATTTAAGATCTTTAGAATTGATAGCAACTGGAAAGAGGCAGGACTTACTATATTTTTATGCTCTGGGACAACATAAATCAATGGAAACTGTTCCCAGATTCCCAGGGCCTTCGGATCATCCATCCCCTTCGTGCTTCTGCACATAGCTGCTTCCCTCTAGGTTGGGCACAGATTGCTCCTGCTGCTGCGTGTTTTTTACAGGACAAAAAGGGAGGAATAAAACTATATTTATGAAGGGATTGAAAGCTATGTAAATGAGCCAGAAAGCGAAAGTAATGCCCAAGTAACTAGTATTTTACTCCATGTTTACATTAAGTGACTTGATTGCAAGCTGTCAGCTACCTGACATAACATGAGAGCTTTGTGTGTGCAAAACACATGCTGGAAAGCTCTAGTTCCCTCACAACTAGTTTCTGTGATGTAAAAGGTTCTGTATAGGGTATTGTTTTGAGCTGCAAAAGGATTAAGGAAGACACATAGGTTCTTGGTTTGAGTCCAAACCCATCTGTATTCTAGCTCCATGATTTCCAGGCATCCTGGAAGCAAAAGATTATATAATGAAGGTTTTAAACACAGAAGACTTCAATACCACATGTTATGGATCTGAAATCTGACCTTGTACCTTAATACTTTTCAAAAATGTGCCTTGGATGTAAGTACTAAGACTGAAATCATGGCCCGGTTAAGTCAGTGACAGTTCTACCATTGCAATGGGTTGAGGGGAGAGATAGTTCACCAGTTAGGTAGGTGATATTGGAGAGCTAGTGTCAACATAAAATGGAATAGCTGAAATTACTTTTTTACTATTATTCTAACGGCACAGTATATATGAGGGTAGGAGAGATAGATTATATTTTTCGGGTCTTGGAGGTTTTTATGGCTCTGCATTTTAGGTTAGCTTTGGAGGAAATTTTCTGTGGGAGAGACATCAAAGACAGGACATTTTAAGACAGAACACTTTTTTTCTATTCTTTTTAACAATCTGAAAAAATGGATGGTGATAAGTTAGCAAAGTTAACAAAAATGTAAAAGTTATCAATGTTGGAAATTTCAGAGAGGCATTCAATGAGCAGAGGGATAGAGGGTAAAATTTAAGCACAAGTAATTCACAGTGATGCACTCTAGGGAAAAAAAAATCCCTGGAATTCTTACCAAGTTTGGGGTAAAATGCTGAGTCAGAGAACTGCCATCACTGTGGAGAGCCATATGAAATTTCTGTTCTGCATATACTGACAGTGAAGAAATAGTTTGTTCTTCATATTTGGTGCAACTTGAAGGGAAAAGATGGAAAAGCTGTCTCTAAACCATCTTCATATCCTGAGGGTCATGATGGTGCAGGCTACCCTAATTATGGATCAGAATAAACATGGCACTGCTCTGAATATGACAACTAGGAAGGTCAGTCTCCAAAGACCTTGTTAATGCCACAGTTTGTTTCTATAGCACTCAACAAAGTGCTATCTGAGCAGAGACTTACAGAAAAAATATGCTAACCAGGAGCCAGAAGAAATGAAATTTGAAGTTGAACTTGATGCAAATTACAGTAGCACAGCCTGTGGAATACCAACTGTGAAGCAAAGGGCAATAGTGAAAGATCAAGGCTGTTTTGCCATATTTAAACCAATATGCATCAAAGTAATGTCAACAACCTGCCCTTATTTTATATATCCTCAGGTGCCTTTTCCTTACATTGCAGAGATTTGGGTTGCTCCCCATCATGTCCATTTTTATTTATGTACACACACTGAACCTTACTTAGGTCTTCATCTAGGATGAAGCTGTTTGATCTCTACATCAAAAAAGAGTATTCTGATTTGCATCATTACATGGAAAGGCTCAACAGGACAGGAGATGAAGTCTGTCAGCTAGGGGCATAGAACAAGGAAGCATCCATCCTTGAATGTAGGGAATGAAATAAAAAAATAAATCTTGATGAATGTTAGAATTTCTTCACTACTTTGAACTATGTACGTGGAGAAAAATAGGTTATAAAAATTTGGTCAAAGTAAGCTCAAAATGTGAGCTTGCCTTTTCAGTGGAGCAGGCACAGCTTGACATCCTAGGTATCAGGAAAATAATTAGGCCAAAGGGTTCACTAACACTTGTTAAGTCAGGGCTCAAAAAGCAGTATCATGTGTGTCATTTTACAACCAGACCTGTTGCCCTTGTCAGAGCTGAGTATGCTATCGTTATCTTACCACCTCTTTAGCCTATAAATTTGAGTCACTGTTGAATGACAGAAGAATAAAAACGGCATGACAGTATTTGGCTTCCCATACAGAGCTGGTAAACTCAAACGGCAGTCATCAGTGAAGGACAGGATCATTCAGGAAAGCATGAGCTTAGCTCAGACAGATACTGCTCTTGCTGAAATTTTTTTACATCCATTTGCAAATGGATAATTTTGTCCATTCTAGACCAAGTGTTTCTTTTCTCTTCTCATCTTGAAAGTTTGACCAAGGCTGTTTTCTGGTTGTATAAAGGAGCAAGCAGTGCTGACTCACTGCATTCTTTGTCTCTGGACAGATCAGAAGTTGCATCATTAGTGTAAAAGTGGGTTTTCATCAGCATCTATTCTCAAATTCAGTTGATATGCAAGTTTAAGTTGTCTGCAAAGTCTCTGAAGTGCAGGAATATAATCTTGCCTCATTCTTTAAAACTGATCTTGTAAATAATGTCCTAAAATCTTCACTGTAATCATGATCATTGCATATTGATTTGTAAAACATCCTAATCTGATCATCAGCCTACTGTGCACAAGACCATTAAACATGGGACAATGCACGAGCCTGCTCCTATGCTGATGAGTTCAGCAGGGCTCTTTGCGTGCTTGATGTATTCCTTAACACATAAACAAAGGTTTGGTTGTGCTAAGGTGGAGGAAAAACGTCAATGAATATGTAGCAAACAGGATCTTCCTGGCCACTTTACTGTTAGTTTTTAAGCAATATAGCTAATAAATTAGGTTTAATTCAGACTATTTTCCTCAAATCAGTGCAAAATGATACACAAAGATAGTTCTTGAACCTCACTTGCATTTCACTTCCCACCTGTGGTAGAATCATGTTTTCCAGGAACTGAGCTAAAAAAAGAAATAATCACATGAAAATAAAGTAGGTTGAAGAAAAAACACTGTTTAATTAATTCCTTAGAAATATTTTTTGCTGTTATATAAAATTCCGTGTTGAACCTGATTTCAATGCAGGTTTTTGGGAAGTACAGCTACACAGCCAAAAGGCAAAGCAAGACATCAATTTTCCAAACACAAAGAACTAGGTTTTTTTAAATTAACTCAGTTTTTCCTTTCTGAGGCCTCCACTTATCTCACTGTAAACTGTGGTTAGCAAATTTTGAAATTTATTTTTTAAGTTCATTTATGAGGCAGATCACTTGGTGGGGATTCAGAAGCCTTATCGCGGGCTTTTTCTGACTCTGTTCTCCAATCTACTCTTCATATATGATAGAAATATTTCTTTTCTATTAACAAGCAAGATTAAGCAGATTTATTCTAAGAAGCAGGTAACTTCACTGTGTTGTGTTTTAAAACAGACGGTACTTTGGTGAGAAGATCGGGCTGTACTTTGCCTGGTTAGGCTGGTACACGGGGATGCTCTTCCCAGCTGCCTTCATCGGGCTGTTCGTCTTTTTGTATGGAGTCACCACTTTGAACCACTGCCAAGTCAGGTAACGTGGACACTTTTTTAAAGGAAAGTACTGATGAGTGTTATTGTAGCCAAAGTAAGAGCTTTTCGTATGGGTGGTTAATTCTTTCATTTTGAACTGTTGAATGAATACTCAGGAAAAGACTGGGCTTTGTTCTCATAAGGTACCCGATATTGAGCCTTCATTGTTTTGTGTTCCTGAACATGGATGGGAAGCAATGTTTCCTGCCCAGCTCCAGTTGCTGATGATGGTGGGAACTCAGCATGAAGTAGGGAAAAAGTAGAGCTCCTTCACAGACCACGGGCCAGCAGAAGAGTAGGGAATTTTCACTCCTTTCAAGCCCTTTCCCAAAGATCCACCCCAGGGAGGCTTTCTTCAGATGAAGAACCCCCTGGTCCTTCTGCTGAGTTCTTGTGTGCTTAAGACAAGTCAAAAGAATAAGTCAAACTTAACTTTATCTGCAGTCATCCTCACCTTCCTCCTACCAAAGGTCACTTCTGGCTCAAGGAGAAGCTGGAAATGGTAATGCAATACTGCTGGGCTGGCCCTGAAGAACTGTCTGCTGCAGTTATAGCTGTAAACTCTGAAGTCTTAGACAGTCAACAAATATCAATTATGTTATGAACATTTTGACAACAGTTACAGAATGAGTATTGTTCAATAAGTAACTGAATATTATTGACATTTACCAATCTGCTTTAAGACTGATTGTGGCACATCAAAATACTAATTTTAATCTTTTCTATTTTTCCAGTAAAGAAGTCTGCCAAGCTACAGATATCATAATGTGTCCTATATGTGATAAATACTGTCCCTTCATGAGGCTGTCAGACAGCTGTGTTTATGCCAAGGTATGTTTTAAACTAAGCAAATAGAAATGCTTTCCTGGTAAAAGCATTCATTTTGCATTTGTCTTTAGTGAGGTTGGGTAGAAAAAATCTTGAAAGGACAGACCAAGTTCAGCCAATATTAACGTTCATTGTCTTCTACCAAGACTTAGTTTGGGTTGTAAAACACTCAAATGCAATTTGCACTTAGAGATTCAGCAGTCCCAGAGGTCATGTCCTAGATGCATGTGCTACGGCGTCCTTGGCATCAGCCTTTATCTTACAATCTGTCCTTTGTACGTGGCTCCGTAAAATGAATGCTTTGGGTCTGAAATGATGCTCACACAGAGGTTGGTCCCATGCCAGGCTGGTAAACAGTCCTGTCAATTGACAGGTGCATTTCACATGTCAAGGGAATGATCCTCAAGATTGCCAGAACAGCTGTTCTCATCATATTCATTTTATTAGGTGAAAAAAGAAAATAAAGCCTTGTCATCACAAATTGATCACATTATTAACATATCTCTCAGGTAACTCACCTTTTTGACAATGGAGCTACTGTCTTTTTTGCTGTTTTCATGGCAGTGTGGGGTAAGTTTTTGGTTTGATATTAAGTAATCTTTTTTCTTTAAGATTGTGATGCAATGTAGGCCTTCAATTTCTGGCACTTTTTTTCAGCCACTGAAAAAAACCAATATAGGCTTGATTCTTTGTGTGTCAGAAAAAGGAAGATGGAAGTGGTTAAAATCAGGTTTTTATTGACAATAATTTTAATTAAAATAAAAAATATGAATACAGTATCATAGATTGTATGTAGTGTCTATGTAGATACTCATATATTTGGGGGCGTGTAATTGTTTTTCAATATGTTGGCACTGAGGTCTTTTCTCTGTTACTGTTCAGGGCTTCCCTTAGCTTAGGGCAGCTCAGTTTAGTGTATGTACTAAAATGAATTAATGTATTGTTTTTCCCACCTTTCAGAAAGGCAGTAAAGCTTAAATGCATGTTAGCTGGTTGTAATTAAAGCAAAACTCTGATGGAATAAGTGGAAGATTTAGTTGAATGACAAATTGATTTGAGAATGGTCTAACAGTTGCCATGGAGGCTGAATTTTGCCCACAGGACAGTTCTATTTCTGGCTCAACTATTTTCCCTTCTGTGGTCTCATAGGCAGGATTGGAGGAAAGAGGAAACAATTATTTCTGGCAGCTCAAAAAGTCTTTCAAACACACCCTGAGCATGCCCAGGCTCTTAGCTGCTACTATGCCGTTCTGAGAGAAGGTTGACACCTTTAGAAAATGGCTCAATGAGGTGCCTCAGAAATGGCATCCGTCTCTCAGATCTGGGTGCTTGAGCTATCCTGATTTAGCCATTGTTCTCCTGTGCTTACTCACGCATCTCCAGCTCCTTTGGAAAAGTGTCCAGTTCCTATAATGTCCATTTTAAACTGCAAATCTCTTTACTGAGCCACAAGAGATATGCAGAAGGCAACATCAGAGCCATCAGGACAACATAGATTAGCCTACCAGTCTAATTCAATTCCTTCCCCCAAAACAAGCCTATTCGTGCCATTTTGTGTAATATTGACATAAAAATCCACAGATCATACAGATTCCATGCTTCTCCTTGTTATTTCAATTTTGTTTTATAGAGCTACACCAGAGCTAAGAATCACCATAAAGTTTTCTGCCTTAGAGACTTTTTTAGGGTTTTTTCACTGTTTTGGGAAATGCCCACCCATGCATCTCCAGCACATAAGCCCACAGAGAGATAAGAAAAAATACAATAAATGTTGCTCTCTGGGTGACTTGCCTGGTGGGGAAGAGACTATAGGACAGCAGCTGGGGTGAGAGTTTTCCCCACCACTTTTGTTGGCTTGCACTGTGCTCAGGAGCTTGCCACCAAGAGGGATGTAGGGGCAGCAACAGGAAGGAGGTTGTTAATATAGGGGAATGGTTTGGAGAATGCAGCAAAGTCAATTCAATGTGACTTTGTTAAGATAACAGTGAGATTGTAAAGATATTTCCATATAGGTAGAACAATGAAAGCTACACTTCCCAGGGATTTTGTGGTACTGTGTTTATGAGCTGACTTACCGCATATCTTAAATGGATTTTCAGGCCTATTGGCAGCTGCAGCCATTACCATCATCTCAGTAAATCATAAGGGAGGAGAAGAAACAATGATAGCAGTTTGATTGTGGAAATGTTTTTTCTGTCAGCATGAAACAACTGGCAAGTGCATGACAAATTGGCTGTGAAAAGTTCAGCCTTCTAGATGATCCAGTTTGACAGACACTAGCATATAAAATTATGATGGCAGTGCTTTTAAAAAAGCAAAAGCAAAAAAAAAAAAAAAAGGCAGCTAGAATTGTGTTACCTCTTTAGCCTGACTGTAGTCACTGTCTTATTATCTGAAGTACCTTCCTCAGCACCTTTAGATCCATTAGTGAACTCCCATCTTGGGTGAAAAACCTCAGCCAATTACTTGATGTTTTCCAAATCAGGAGTGGGCAGTTTGGGCTTTCCATGAAACACCGTGATCTGTACGGTGTTTTCCTCCTTTACTCTAAAGACACCTTTAATTGCTGGAAAAAGTGGGTTACTTCTTAAATAGAAATAAAATGTGTCTCTGAATGATGAGCAAATTACGGGGCCAGGCTAAGGAGAAGAATGGTCATGATGAATATCACTATGGACTGCTGGATTTCTGGAGCAGCTGTAGGACTCTGAAACACAGGGACCTATCTTTTATGATGCTCCATTGTGGGATAAGTGGGCCCCATCAAAATAAGTCTTGAATTGCCAAGCACACCAAAATATATTGGAATAGAAACACATTTTTCTTCAAAACATATACTGACCCACCACCTCACTCAGTGTATTTCTGTCTGGTTTAAACAAAGTTCTATGTCAGAAGTATAAGTAGTTGATATAACAGGGGGAAAAATATGATACTTACTAAAGTATACACAAAAGATTTAAGACTTAAAGCAATTTCCATTTTAAACTGATGTAACAAAGGACAAAAGCTAGTCTCCCCTTGGTACACCAAAGGAATTCACTGGTAGTTTGTATACGTTTTTCTGTATTGGAGCTTCTGCTGAAAGGAAAAAACATTTCAAAGCAATTGAAGCTACAAATCCACATGTTTTATAGGAAACCCTAAGTCTCTATAAATGCTAATACTTTTTTATTGGTGAACAGACTGTTGTTGATGCTTACTGAGATGTAGTAATCTCAGAAGCTGGAAAAGATAATTTTTCCTTTCGAGAATTCCTAGTCTTGATGGTATTTTCCAGATGTTCAAAGTTTTCAAAAAGAAGGAAGCAATAGCATTTTTCGTGTTTCTGTGCTAGAAGGAAATACCTACACTTTGCCCTTTGTGTATGCCTTGAGATATGTTGAGCTTGATGAAAAGGTAGGTCCCATTTCTAGGAAAAGCTCTCTTTTTTCTGTCTGAATTGGATTCCTACCAAAGACAGAAAATGAAAGATGTTCATTCTAAATAAAGGTTGATATTTAAAGAGCAGGAAAAAAATCTAGGTAAGTTTGATAATCAGCTGGCTCCCAGCATGATGGAATTGCAGCTTTTTCTTTCCCAGTTGAAGAACTGGGCAACACTAGTGCAAAGATGTCTAGATGTTTCCAGAAACTCAGTAGCAAAGTTCTGTATCTGTCCAGCAGAAGTGTCCAGCTACTTACGCTTTCTAATGCTTTGCTAGAGACAAGGTGGGCTGACAGTAGTTTCCCTGTCTCTGCATATATTTCAGGGACTAAGGGACACAAGTCTTTTAGGCAGTTTCTTCTTGTGTCCCTGTCCCTTCAAGCATGTCTCCTTTGGTAAATGAAGTCGCTTTAGAATACTTGCTGAAAGGCAAAGCTGGGAGGAGAAAAGAGGCCTGGCATGAAGATTAACATTTTTTCAAGCAATAAGAAATGCCAACATAAAACATTTTTTCTAAATGCATCAGTTAGTCTAATAAAAGATATTACTTTCTTGCAAACCTTGCCTCTAGCACAAAACATTCACATTGATCTTCTCTCTGAGGAGACAGTTTAAGAAGATTCTTAAGTAATATTCCTGCTATATAGAATGTATTCCAGAAGTCAGGATGGATACACTAAATGGTCTTCTGGAATACAATCAGGAAAGGATTTCTGGGGGAAAGTCAGGACTAAGCTATTTGCTTGAAGAGGCGTTGCTTGGTAAGATCACCATTAGTTTCAAAAGCCTCTGAAGAAATGATGTTAAGACAGTTGTTTGTACAAGCGGATGCTGAGGACTGAGGTCAAGCTCTGAAGCAGGACAAGTGTAGCATAGCTAGCAAAAGACTTGGGAGTTAAGGTGCCATGGTTTATCCCCACCTGACAGCAAAGCACTGCACAGCCACTTGCTTGCTCTCTCCCCCAGTGTGATGGGGCAGAGAATCAGAAGAGTGAAGTGAGAAAACTCATGAGTTGAGATAAAGGGAGTTTGCACGTAAGCGAAGCAAAACAAGGAATTCATTCCCCACTTCCCATGGGCAGGCAAGTGTTCAGCCATGCCCAGGAAAGCAGGGCTCCAGCACGCACAATGGTTACTTGGGAAGACAAATGTCATCACTCCAAATGAATATCCCCCCTTCCCTTCTCCTTCCCCCAGCTCTATATGCTGAGCATGATGTCATATGGTGTGGAATATCCCTTTGGTCAGCTGGGGTCAGCTGTCACAACTGTTCCCCCTCCAAACTCCTTGTGCACCCCCAGCCTCCTTGCTGGTGGGGTGGGGTGAGAAGCAGAACAGGCCTTGGCTCTGTGTAAGCACTGCTGCTCCGCAGTAACGGAAACACCTGCATATTATCAGCACAGTTTTCCACACAAATCCAAAGCACGGCCCCGTTCTAGCTCCTATGAAGAAAATTAACTCTATCTCAGCCAAAACCAGCACATAAGGCCAATAAGAAATTCAGAATTCCAAGCAGGATTTTTGGAGAATTCTCAGCAACTGTTTTAAACATACCAGTTGGAAAATGGAAGAACTCTAAGTACAATGGTGTCCTGTTGAGCTGTCAAAGTCAGAAAAGAATTCTGAAGTGTGATACAGGTTATTAGCGATTATTTGACTAGAAAAGAAGCAGAGAGATTTCAAAATGCAGTACTTTTTAGAAGACCTCAGTAGTACAGTGAATCAATCAAAGGTGGTTATTTATAGCCCATTTTAAAATATCTAGCAAGGGAAAAGTGTATACTGACCTGGATAGAGGGAGGAAAGTGTAGCACAGTAGTTAAAGCTAAAGCAGCACTGTGCAGATTTTGCACACTGTTTGCTACTTAATGATTTGAAAACAGCCTTCTGAAGAAGCTTCAAGAACTGCACACACTTACTCTGACAGGTGCTAAATATACTAAATATATTATGTATAGATTCCTCGCTCCAGGTGAGTGAAAAACAAGAAAGAAACGAAGTACAGTTCAGCGCAGACGTATCTGGGAGGTTCATGCCTGTGGTCTCACATGCCCACTCGAGTCCTGCTTCCAGCTGCTTTTTGGAATGGAAACAGAGTGGTAGCAATCAATCAGGATTGTTTCTCCCAGGTCTCCGAAAAGTGCACGGCTACTTGTTTAGCCTGTACAAAATAATTCAATATGAGCTGATAGGAGAGAAGCAGCTCCACCAGAAGACAAGTCAAGGAATGAACAATGTGGTGTTTCAGCAGCAGCAGAGCCTCGTTAGGGCTTATTAGTTTTGCTGATCCCAACCAGTCATGCTGCAGTTACTACTAAAAGTCATAGAAACATTAGGCTCAGGAGATTGAATTGACTTACTTTATTAGATTAGATTATATCAGAGCAACAGGTTGCCTGGTGCAGCACAACTCCAACTTTCAGGAAAGGGGCTGCATGGTATGTGAATATGCCTTCAAATCAAATGGCTGCCTCCTTAAACATCCTTTATATCATGCACATAAGATATCTTTATATCATGCAGATAAGATATCTTATCTGCTTGCAGTATTCATTTTCTAAACACATCTTAGCTGCATTGACTAATACACTAAAATATAGTAATTCTTACTGGCTAAAAATTCACTTTCACCAAATGAATGCCAGTGCTCAGTACCATCTCGCTGCCAATGTGCTGCAGTAGGGCAGATAGTCCATTAAGGAAATGCTTTTAAGACTGAACATGGAACATATTGCCAGGCACGTGTGACACTGTTACAGCTGGTGCTGTGCTGGCTCATGAACAAAGAGGTTTATGTTCACTGTGGTTATCAGCACTATGCTTTTTAGTGAGCAATACAGGGAAGAGACAAAACTCACAGTGGGAGAGGAAGCTTTTCTATTGATTTGTGTTAGCTTTAGGCAGTTTCTACATAATTTTAACAAAACAAATATTTTTTAAAAGCCCAAACCCAACCCAGCCAGTAATTATAAGCAGGCTTGGTATTAAGCTTCAGAATATTAAGATATTATTTTATAACTCCTTGATTGTTCTTTCAGTCACAAAATGGAAACATAGTCATGTACAGGCATATTCCACTATCTTGAACTCTGTCCATAAGGGCTGTAGAGCACATAATGTTTAATTGTCAAATGTTAATGCCACTCCACATAGACACGCTTGTGTAATGTAAAAAGAAATGATCTGGATTAGTAAGGTGTAAGATAAAAGTTCCCATTTCTATAAATTTGCATATGGACTGGAAAGTTCTTCATTTGGGTGCTGGCTTCTCTGTATCATAAACGATCTTCCATAAAGGAAAGTTACTGCTTTATCTGCAATAGCCCCAAGAAACCTTTAGCTTCATGAGAAATCTGCTATATCTGGTAATGATGACTCACAGGAACAATTTTATTCTTTAAGAGTCCTCCTCTGGTTGGATAGAAATTAAACATTATCATTTAGCACTAAATGAAATCTCTAAAGCCTCAATCATACTTGAAGCAAGCAAAGTAATCCTTAGAAAGCAATGCTTTTTGAAAGCATTCCTGATCATCAGCATGATTTGCTGTTCAAAGGAACCCATTTGTGCAAAGAAATGAAAATAATGTAAGAGCTTCATTCAACAGTTCTGTGGTAGCAGTTAACATTTTCCTGACTTAAAAACAATTCTGTATTTTCCTTCCCATTTGCTCCAGCAACTGTTTTTCTGGAGTTTTGGAAAAGGCGGCGAGCAGTAATTGCTTATGACTGGGACTTGATAGACTGGGAAGAAGAAGAGGTTTGTATTAAGAAATGTACTCCTTAATCCTCAATACCAAAAAAAAAAAGAAAGGGGGAGGGGGTATTGTTTACAAATGTAAGCATGTTTTTCTTCTGGAGTTATTTTCAGTTCATTCTTCAAATATTTGTGAACTGTGAAATAAGCAGTTTTATCCTCAGGTTTTCTTCTAGAATGTGAAGAAATGTTCCCCAGGCAAAACTGTCCTCTCTTTTTACACTTTTGTAAATCTAAATTAATTTGAACATAGCAGTGGCTGTCATTGAGGAAGCTTTCATGAAAAAAAAGCACTTTGGGGGAAGCTAACAAATTATGGTTTTGAATCCAAGGAAATTCTTGATAGCCATGGCGACCATGACTTTTGGCAAATGAACTTTATTCTTTTTGATAATCACTAATATTATTGATGGAGAGAAAGGTTTGTGAGGCTTGTACCAGCTTGTGATAGTGCAGGTGCTGGTTACCTCAGTATATGCAGTACAGCGGAGAGACTGAAGGAGATGAACCTACTGAAAGGATTTAATTCGTCCTCTGTTGGTAGTGGAAAACCCCTAGGGAGGAAACCAAACAGCAAAAATTATCCTTAACCTTTTTCTGTGGTGGTTACCAGAAAGAAACCTCACGCTTTTGGGACTGAGAGCTGAGTCTGAGTGGAGCTAGAAGGTTTTATTACGCAAGAGAAAAGGAAGATTCAGTGTGTGTGGCAGAAAAAGTGCTTCTCATGTGGGATTTGGACATACAGGTATCCACAGAGTCCACTCTTCCTCTCCAGGGACTGTCCTGAGGCTGCTGTAGTGGTCTCAGTGCAGTTGAACTTCTGTATTGCTGTCTCTGTGGAAGAATTTCTTTTTCATTAATCATGTCAGCAGAGAGAAACAGACTTCTGAGTTATGGCATTTTTGTCTCTATGAGGCAATGTAGTTCAATGAGGCCATGAAATGGTACAATTGCTCATTTGCTAGCAGGAATTTATTTTTTTAAATGCTTAATTACTAAGAAAATAGTCTGAGAAGATAAGATAAAATGAAATAACTTGCATAACTGGAGATTGCTTTCTTTATAGCAACAGGAACAGCATTATTTGGGCATATATACTGTCAATTCTTGGTGATACTTCAGGACTATTGTCACATATTTAGAAAATAATCTAATAACGACTTAATTCTCCTGAGATTAGCAGCCTGCTCTTGCCAGTGCTGACAAGCCACAGAAAGGTCAAGCTGAGATATTCCTGCCTCAGCTTCAAATATTGGTCAGCACTGACCTGCAGTGATCATGTCCCTTCATGGCTAGTTGCAAAAAAAGCCGCCGCTGCTGCTGCTGACAGCTAAGGCAAAAGATGGATATACAAAACTGCAATTTCCAGGACAAGATTGTAACTCACTGTCACCGGGATGAGAAGGAGCCTTTAAACTAACAAAATCCACAAGCAAATACACTATGAGGCCCTTTTTATAGTTTTCCCAGGAAGCCTGGTTTTGCAGATATTTATAGTTTGGGATGTTATATGTCTGCACCTTCCACCATTTAACCTACCTGGATTTGGGATTGTGCGGAATTATAAAGCCATCCACCCAAACCTTCTGTGATCAGTTCATTACAAATACCAAATTTCCTGGTAAGATTGACCTCCAGTGATGCTTTGTTTTGCCTCTGGTTTTTTTTTTCCCTTTCCATGTAGTAAGTTATTTCAGGCTTCTGTGCTAATGCTTGAAGAAGTCTTGTGCAAACCCATTCAAGACCACTACCCATTCTGTTTCCCTCTCCTCTTGTCCAAACTCTACTTACAACCTTGCAGTTACTATTGAAAATGCATGTCCTCTTGCAGAACCTGGAAGAAACCGTTCTTTCACTCTCGGCTTTCTAAGCTTTTTGGGAGATCATTATTGTGCCTATGCAACTAAGCCTTTAGCTGGCATAAATGCTGAGAAAACAGAAGAAAGTAGAGTTGCTGGATTTTTCTTCTTCAAGTGAGAAAGCCTGAAAAAGCTTCTGTAGTTGAAGCTATCCTCATAGAAATATCACGTGTTTATTTTACAATGTCTGTCAACATTATTTTTTATAAGAGGTGCTTATGTTGTACTGGCAGATTACTTCTTTTTGGCCTGCAGGATGGCATATACATGTTGGCAATTTCCAGAGGATACCTGCTCTCTGCTGGTGGCCAGCTGGTCTTTTATTCAGGCTTCTTCCAGGGAGTTCTGTCAATAAGACCTCAGCCGAGTGCCCTGGGACCTGCTCCAGAGCTGTTCATTGCACCTCCTTACAGTTCTACGGGGAGTTTTCCAAGTCTCCCCAGCAGGAGGCAGCAGTTTTTCCAAAAGCAGTGCACTGGGTGGTACCTTTCTCACTCAAATTAGAGGTTAAAGATGTCAGTAGGAACTCATCTGGCTGCTTTAAAAAGATGCATGTGATCAGTCATCAGAGCATTAGTATCTCACTGGCATTTGAGGTGTCAGTTCCTCCTTTATTCAGCATTCAGTGGGATCCCAAAAGCATGAGCTGCTTGCCTCTCAGAGGTGTCTTCTTGGAAGATAGTAGAGCTCCCAGTGCCCATACCCACTTCACAAGTCTAGCATGTCCTTGCATTAAGGTCAGCTTGACAGCCCACTGTATCAAATGCTGCACTTTTCCATTGGCACTTTGCAGGACTTTGCCCCTGAGGCAGACACGGTTTCAAAGCAGGTGTCCCAGGCAAAAAAGCCTTGAGATCTTTTCCCTGTTCTGCGGTTTGAAGTCCAACTCTTCGCTTTGGCTTTGCCTTCAGCTGCCAATCAGGATGACCTGCAAACTGCAGGCTTTGCAAGGAGACTTATTTCTAGGGATGCTATCATTGTTGCAGGGATCAAGATTCAGATTTTTGATATTTTACAAATCCTTTCTCTACATCTAAACTATAGAGACCAATCCTCTATACACTGTCTTCTATCCTTGGACTATGAAGTATAGTCTCCTATTGTCCTGCAAGAATTCATCTGTTGAAGGACTCAGAAACCTCCCAAAAGGAATGGATATATTTCACAAAGAAATTTAGAGTAGCTCTTCTAGTGCAGAAAGATCTGGCCTAAGGCAGTGCACATTAATCCCTATTTGATACTCCAGAAATCAGTTGGGTTTTTTTCCTGTGAGTAAAGAATTAGAATGAATGATCCATTTCTGAGAAGTGGGAAGGAAGGAGGAAGATCTGGTTTATGTAGATTGAAAAAGACACATCCCATGGATTTTGATCATGAAGTGAGTTACCAGGGAGAATTTTGTCTCCATAAGATAAAAATTTTACTCCTAAAAGCACTGATTTTTAGTAAAATCAATGCGAATTAAGTTTCCTTTCTGCATTCCATCCACTTACCACTGGACAAAACCAGATGATTTCTTTTGTTAGCTATTTCAAGGAAATAAATTAAAGAGTTGCAATTACTGTTTTAAGTCACAAGCTTTTGTTAATGAAAGTTGTTATTTTTATTAACATTATATGCCATGTCTACCTTTTTCTTGCTTTAATATTCATTGTCAAATTGAAAATTAATGTTTTGCTACAGAGGGAAATTTATTAATTCCTACCAAAAATAGATTGGGAGGAAAAAAAATTATAAGGCTTTCTAGCACTTTGTCATATTTTTTCTGTTCTAAGAGAAAAGACAAAGAAATGAACCAATGAAGATGTTGGGAAGGAGACTTAAATTTGTTCAGATATGCAACCTTGTGGATTCCTCACCACTTCAGGTTTTCATCCAAGGCAGGCATGCTACAGCCAGCCCCTGCAATGTCCAGGTCCCCCCACCTGGGGATATGAGTTTTAATGTGTTCTGACTCTTTCAATCCTGCATATCTGGATTTCCTTTTCTTGGAAATGAGGTACAAGGTGGGAGACATGGAGAATACCTGGGTCTTGGCTTGGTGTGCAACAGGGAACCCACTGCGCAGAGCTGCTGGCACTCCCAGCTGAAATATGATTTCTGTTGCTATTTACATCATGCTTTTTTCTCTTTCTTCAGTGTTACTTTCTTTGTATCACTAACCTTAGCCAGATACAGTACTGTTCACTTCCTGCCCCAAGCTGTGCTCAGCACTGATGAGTGTCATTAAACAGGTATGAAGGTTCATGCCAGAGTTTGTTTTGTGTGGAAATGTATCTGTAAAAATAGCATTTCCATTATCTGAATTGACTGGATATTGTAGGAAATACCCAGGTTCATGGATGGGTGGATATGATAAGGACTTCCCTATAGTGCAGCTTGTAAAAGATAATCTAACCTTGGCTTGGAAAGAGCTGCAAAGAAGAAAGGGCTTCTTGTACATGACTCAATAAGTCACCTGGCAAAGCCTTTGCACAATCTACAGGGTGCAATTCCCAAGTGCCTTTCTTCAATGCTATAACACTATGTCCTTTTTTCTGTGCTGGGGCACACAGGAGTACTGCTTGCATTGTTTCTCTTGCTTGATTATGGTCTGCTCAGCAGCCTTCAGCCCTGATATGGCAAGAACAGCTTGAGCAAGGTGGAATAAGAGCTCTGCTTCCACAGAAACAGGTTTCTCCTTTGTATAATGTGGGGCTGATTCCCTCAAGCACATAATTAGTTACACAGGCATTGCAGCCTGAGCATACATGCCTCAACTTTTTTTAATACCCTATTACCAGGTTGCTCCTTGAATTTGGAACTTAACTGTATTGAGAAAGTGCCTTGAAAATTGGGCAAATGAGACGTGAATTTTCCCATTACCCCAGGGGAACTTTATTAGACGTGTGCAGGGTTTTAGGATATCTCAGTTTTACTCACATTCTGAAGACACATATGAGTAGTTAATACTCACATATTTCAATGCAGCCATTTAAGGTCCAGGTATTTACAACTTTCAGTCAGTCAAAGTTCAGTTAAATGCAGTTGAATGGCTAGAAGTGACTGAAATTGGTAAGCTGGGTTCTTGGATTTTACAAAGTCAAGGCCTGGCACAGAGGCCTGGTGAAAAAGCTGCAAAGACGATCCCTTGTAGACAGCTGTACCATGGGCAGATTTTCCAGTACATGACAGAGCACTGTAAAAACATTATCTTGTGTGTATGAGTGCCCTTCTCAGCCTGGTGCTTTCTGTCATCTCTGAGAGCATACCTGATGTCAGACTTGAGTGAGGTGGCACAGGACATGTGGCTGCTGGTGAACCTCCTGGATGGCAGGGCAGTGGGGTGACCCTCCTGCAGCTAAAAACTGTGAGGTCTTACCTGAACTAGGGGTGAACTCTGTCTTCTGACAAGGCTGTAATCAGATGTAACCAAGCCTTTCCCTACCAAATTCCCAGGTTTCATTTCACAAAAGAGTTTTTCTGGCAAAGAAAGGCTTGACATTTCTGCTGCTGAAAATTGTTCCTGCTAATAATATTGTCCACGTTAGGAAGGAATTGAGCAATATTAAATGGCATGCCTCCTCCTTCAAATGCTGAGAAACTTTTGCTGAGAGTGGGGAGGTAATCAGTTACCTAGCAAACAGCAATTGGGTTTGGAAAAGGAGGTTGTGGTGGGTGTATTTTTTTCTTTTTGCTTTGTTGTAGAATTCCAGGATAACACCAGGCTGGAAAAAAACCTGTGGTATCAACCTTAAAATGATTTGGTTTACAGCCATATAGTCTGAAAGATCATTGTTTAGAGGAGTAATCTAATTGGAAAGTTTACTAAGTACTTCCAGTACAGTTTTATGGGTACAGTGATTTATTCTAGTTCTCATGAAGGTCTCCAGATTCCCAGCTCAGCTTTTATAGGAGCTGTACCAGCCGTTGAATTCAAAGATGTAATTCCCAAAACCAGTGATCTGATAAATGATCTGAAGTTTCCGACAGAATCTTTCCTAGCTGTGCTGGATGTCAACACTGTCTGTCTTCTTTAGGAGGAAATACGTCCACAGTTTGAAGCCAAGTACTCCAAGAAAGAACGAATGAACCCCATATCCGGGAAGCCAGAGCCTTATCAAGCCTTTGCAGATAAATGCAGCAGACTCATTGTTTCTGCATCTGGAATATTTTTTATGGTTTGATAACTTTTATTTATTTACCAGTTGAAAGAACACAAAATAGCATTATCTCTGCTGAAGAGAGTATGGGGATGTTAGATATGAATGCTTGAGAGTGAAATAAGTTCTAGCATTTTTACTGCAGGCTAAAAATCTGTACACAGCACATTGCCTGAGTTTCTGCAAAGTTCTACACTAGTTTATTCTTCACTGAGTCTCACAGACAATTAAGTCCTTCCTTCAAGGCTGTACACATAATACTGTATGTAGCAACATGTGTGCCAGAGTAGGGATGCTATCACATTTAGCTTCAGCTGACTGAATTAGCTCAATGATTTCCTTGCCTTTCCTGTGTAGACAGAGCAGAATGATGGGGAGAGAAGTCATGGGAGAGGCAATTGTTCTTTGTAAACTCTAGAGAGAACCTAAATAAGATGCCTAGAGTGCTTCACATCCTAGTTTTTCCGTGTATTGAGGAAGTAAGAGAAGAAGATTAATATTCCTGGTACAATTGAATTGGAGAAACTGATGTTCCTTGTCTAAAATGATGCATGTCTCCCCCTTCCACAGTGCAAAACTAAACTAAATGTGGCGGTAAAACCTCTCCCAGCAGAGAGCTGCATGCATTTCTGCTCAAATACCCCCATCCTCTAACTTCAGTGAAGTGCTATTTGCTGTTATTCATGTAAGAACAGCAGTGGTAGGACTGGTCTTGAAAACACAGCTGGCGTCAACTCAGTCCCTCATGGAATTTACTAGAGCTTTAGAGATTTTCCCTGGCGTTTGAAAATTATATAGATAAATATAACTTCAAGACCTGTGGAGAGTTGGATAGGTGAGCTAGTCCAGCAAATTTGTGTTTGAATGAGATGGGAGGGAACAGACCAGAGGGCTTGTAAGAAACCAATTGCTTCAATTTTGTCCAAAGCAACCTTGGACAGGAAGGGCAAGAGCATTATTGAGATGAACCATGCTCTGGTATGTAAAGTGTATGGACAGAGACACACAGAGAATCACTGGGCAAGGGGAACCAACATCCTGTCTGACTCACCCCCTGAAGACACGTCTGCTCAGGACAGCAGACTCTCCTCAGAATTGACTCTATACCTCCAACATTTTGCATACATTCACTACATTTTTTTTCTCTTGAATTGAGACAGTTTTCACTCCCTACCCTTTGCAAACGCAGTCATTAATCTTCTTAGCCTAGTGATAGATCTTGCTCAAAGTGTCAGAGAGTAGCCTTGCTCTGAATAGCATGCACCACAAATTGTCCCCATAACAGTCCTTGAAACAGGACAAGGATAGTTTTCACTCAAGGTATATTTTTATTGATGGCATTGTGTGCACTTCCAATGAGTAAGGAAAACACTGAAAAACGTTCCATAAAAGTTATAGCTTTAAGCACAAGAGATACATGTTTACCAAAACCTCAAGTTAGAACAGTTCTCAAAATTTCCCAGCACTGACTCTTGCTACTAATACTAAACGTCAGTTTAGTTTCCTGGTACCAAAGCAAAGTGGTCCTTGTTCCCCTCAGCGGGGAATCCCCAGGCAACCCTCCACACACACACTTTTCATTTTCTTCTTCACTGGGATGATGTCAATCAACGTTGTAACTAGTAAAATGTGAAGCCAACTTGATTAGCATTCAGTATTGTCAAAATAATTTGCCCATTAGGTTATCTTAGATATACTTAAGTTTTGATAGGGTCAAGTTGTCTGAGCATAACCTTGGACTACACCTATCTTTCGCAAATAATCATCTGTCTTCCACTGAATAAACTCTCTCTCCTTATCTAATAAGACTGCTAACCCATATTGGGTCAGAGTTCCCAGGAGATGAGTCACCCATGCTAATTCCCAACTGTTTGTCCTTTAGGCGTCTTGCTAAACTGTGACATAAATTGGTCACAATGGAAAACAGTTGTCATTTAGTGCTCAACTGTTGCATATGGAACATCAAGTGATTTAGCAGCCTGGCTCAGCTGTGTGGCTCTCAAATTATAACTGTCACATTTGCTGAAAGTCTCATCAGAGAAGAAATTACAAGGGCAATTGAATTTGTTACCTTCCCTAGACAGAATCATTCCAAAACCGTAGCAAGAAACAGCTTGCAAGGGTAGCGTGCCAAGGGTGATTGTTGAGACAGTGCTTACAAATGGTGACTTTTTCCCTGTGAGTGTGAAGTCCATCAGAGCACAAGATCCGTCCCAAATATGACACCATCAAGCGCAGACATCAGCTTGAGACTAGCCTTTGCACATGGTGTAATCTACATGTAAGGAAAGTTTCTAACTGCCACAGCTCACCACACAATAAAGCTAAGGAAGAGGTATTTTCAAGAAAATGTTTATAACTGAAAATTATTTCAATACAATTTCAAAGATATTTTGCATGATAGAAAATAAAAAGGAGTTCACAATAAGAAGAATATCTATGTTGAAACCTTTCTCTGGAGTCAAAATAGATGCATTTTTCAAGTTGTGTGTTTTAGTTTTCAGGGGTTCAGGTAGAAGTTAACTCCTGTTCTATTGAAAGTTTCCAGGTTCTTCTCTCTGTTTTTTATCTCCCTTTAGATCTGTGTGGTGATTGCTGCTGTTTTTGGCATTGTTATTTACCGTGTTGTGACTGTCAGCACTTTTGCTGCCTTTAAATGGGCTTTAATCAGGAATAACTCTCAGGTTGCAACTACAGGGACTGCAGTGTGCATCAACTTTTGCATCATCATGCTATTGAATGTGGTGAGTAAAACCGACCTATCCAAAGCTATATCCAAGCCATCGGATCGGTAGATATCTTAGTCAGTCTGCAAACCACCCAATGCTTCTGGCCTTTTCACAAGGATTGCAGTGTCTCACTGCTTATAGACATCTTTCACTATGTGAAGTACAATCCCAAACATTATGTAAATGTGTTTGAATGTTCTAAGAAGTATTTTAGGGAGGCATGTCCATGCTCCTGTTTCATTCTTTTTCTCTTTTTTCCTTTCATATGTTTTCAGGTTTCAATCCATTTCGTTAATATTCTTCCTTCTAATTAGCATGTTGTTGCTTTGTAAGTACAGTGGCCAAGCTTCATTCTTATCTATACCAGTTTCAGTAATTCCAGCTTCAGTTCTCACAGTAGTTTACCAATGAGGATATCTGTATACAAACACAATGTTCCATATGCAGGAGAACTCCCTTGAGCTGAACACTTCAAGAGCCTTGAGCAGACATGACTTTTAACATGAAGTGCCTGAGGCCTTTGCCAGGGTACATCAGAGACATACTCTGGGTGTAGGGGGCTTGCTGAGGTCACATTGTTGTAGTGAACTGGTTTGGAACCAGACCTGGTACAAAATGGAATTTCTGTGTGGTAACAGGCCCAGCAAAACAGGATAGCATACATTAGATGGGGAATGACTTTCATCCTTCCATTGAGATGCGGGTACTTCTCAATGTTGCTGTGATACCAGCATGTCTTCTAGTTGCTCTTGGCAAGAGGTGCACGGCCTTTTGCCACCAGGTTTTTGTCAGCTGTCATTATAAGAATGCATTTTAAGGTGGAGAAGGTTCAAACAGCAAACCATTCAGGCGTGGGAGCCAGGGAAGAGTATCTCGATCCACTCAGTAGGAAGCCTGTTCTGCAAAAAAGCAGG
Organism: Hypotaenidia okinawae; assembly: GCA_027925045.1. Taxonomy (NCBI): domain Eukaryota; kingdom Metazoa; phylum Chordata; class Aves; order Gruiformes; family Rallidae; genus Hypotaenidia; species Hypotaenidia okinawae. The sequence goes on along the minus strand of BSDF01000001.1, from coordinate 62,149,004 downwards.
TTAGGCTTTTCTCCAGGAGATATGCTGACTTAGCCCCTAGGGGAAGTACGAGATGTCATTTCAGGCCTGCACATTTCCAAGTGCTGGTTTGGAGACTTTCTTTCCTGTGCTATACCCAAGCATTTCCATCACCTAGAAGTTATTTTTAACAGCACCTTATTTATATAGCCAGAAATTCCAAGAGGCTTTGCTGCAGGACTTCACTTCTCCTTTTGGCATGGAGAAGACAGCATTGGTGCTTGGACAGTCTATCAAGAATGGGTTGAATTTTCTATATTTTTCCTAAGGTGGGGCTGTGGGCTGAGAAAGGGCAGAAAGAAGAGGTGGAAAGTGTTATTCTCTCTGAGTTTGTACTGAGGGGTCTCTTCTTTTATGCTCTTTTTGATTTATTGTTTGTTGCTTGCAGCTTTTGGGGGTTTTCTTTAATCCACCTGGAGCAGGTAATAAGCATAGAAGAAATAAAAAGAAAAAAAATATATATCTATGTCAGTGCAACATCCATTTCCAAGCTCTGAGTATAAGTCACTGTCTACGCAGTGAAGCAGCAACAAAGAAATACTGCACAAACAAAACTATTTGGTTCTCAAAGAGTTCTGCAGCTTAGATATATTTTTAAAATAATGGACAAAGGCTTGAGGGTGCCTTTTGAGAAACTTTGTTTTGTTTCCTAAAATGCATCAAATAAATAGAGCACTGCAAAGGTGGATTTTGTAAGCCTTATACTCCTTACTATGCAATAACCACCACAGGCTTAGATCTGGATATAGCTCCTGGAAACAAAAGATCAAAAAAAAAAAAAAAAAAAAGAAACTGCAGGAGCCTTTCAAAAGAAGGATTTAGGAACATAATCCCTCACTTCCCATGATGGATTAATGTAGTTTACTGAAGGAAAGTAGTGGGATTTCTTTGTGTGTGGGGGGAGGAATCTCCAGTAGCAAATCAGGTAGTTGAATCCTCTACAAACTGTGACTCAAGAAAAGTAGCAGGAGAGCAAGAAAAGATGCAGTAATAAAACCAGAGTGGGTCAAGATGTATATAACAGTAGGGAATTCACTGCTAGGAAGCCTGGAAAACCGCCAGTGATTCTGAAACAAGTTGACAGCCTCTCTATGCATCAGGGGAAAGGTCTAGACCACAAGCAACTTCTGGACTGGATGCTCTGAGAACTGATTATGTGCACTCACACATCCATCATGACAAAAAAAAGTACTTTCAAGCATAGCATCTCCTAGATAATTGTGCAGCCTGACCTGGGAACAATCATTAGCTTTACCTGGGTTAATAAAACCTTTTAATTCTGGTGATATTTCCCACAGAAAATATGAACACAGAACAGAATATGATCCTAAATAAGTCCCCTTAGGACTAGCAGTGATAAACTGCAATAGCAGATAATTAGATCCAAACTTTGTTAACAGAATCTCTAACTCCTTACTGTTCCAGGAGGAGTAGCAGCAAAATACAGTTTTGATACCCTCTTGTGTAGAGCAAGGTACATTTGTAAAATAGCACACTCTCTGCTGGGATCAGGATATAAACCGCCCAGACATTTAGCACTTTCACAGCTGCCCTTAAGAGATGCTTCTAAACACAGAAGAAAACACCTTTTTTATGGCTTTAAACAAAACTCTTTACTCCAAAGGCAGCAAAAAGCTATTCTAAACAAGAAGTGGTTGTTAACACAGATCAGATAATTCAGGATCATTTCCATTCTTCAGCAGTCAGTCTGATCAGTAAATTGTAGATCACTTAATTTATAGCAAGAGTTTATCAAAGTTTATAAATGAAAAGAAACATTGCTGATATGCACTTCAGGAATAAGTACGTACTTGACCCTGACACATGAGGAGCTTTGTACCCCTGTAGGCATCAGTGATTTAGCACTTGTTTAAAGCAAATGAATGTTGGTTTATTTATTTACTGATTAATAATGCTGATGGTGGTGGTGATGTACTTACAGGTTCCTTCTTTTATTATATGGTTGTATTGTTACTATATGGTTTAATTACTGTCATTACCAGAACATCACAGGGGCAATTTGGATGTCAGATTTAACATGTAAGAGCAGTTCATCTCCCTAGAAAGCACTTTTATATTTTTTGAGCAGGTCACACATCTAAGAGGCTGTTTCTTCTCTCTTACAGCTGTATGAAAAGGTTGCTCTTTTCCTGACAAATTTAGGTAAGCAACATTAAATACAAATTTAAATTAGATTGTACTGATTTTTTTGTTTCCTCTATTGTCGTAGCATTCAAACTGTCCGTCAAGTATGACAAAATCCTGATTGATTTACAATCTAGGGATTTTATGTCTTTCTTAAGTTTTTAATAAAAGGGTATATAATTCAGTCTATAGTCCCATTCAGTCAGTGGTGACAGCAATCACCCACATGCTATGTTTGGTTCTTGTTCCAATCCCTCACCTTGTAAGAACTTAAAGAAATTGTTACCTTGGAGGGAAAAAAACCCATGTGTTTTCAGAGAGACTGAACACTCACAACCCCCAGATTTTGTGAAGACCTAGAAATGGGGGAATCACTTCTGGAAGCCAATCTTACAGCTTGAAACTAAGGTACTTACTATCAAACATATGCCTTTAAGAGGGGCAGTGATTTGGAGGGGAAAATAACTGACTCATCAACTCTACCAACAGCTAATGGTGTTCTGAGTTTCAGTAATCTTTTCAGCTCACCCATAGAGATGATCATTTTACCTGAGTAAGAACAATGTGCTTTCTATAGACAGCCTGTACTGTCCCTGGGATAGCAATAGGCCAACACTCATATATCAATGGCTTAGGCAGAGTCTCTGGAGATCCTGATCATGCTGAAGGACTGCAGTAGTTGGTGGCTATTGGCAAGAACTCCTTAGTGTCAAGAAGCCTGAAATGAGACTCAAGCTGAAGGCCTATTAAGGGAATCTTATTACATCATGTGTATAAGTGGTTTGAGCTGATTAATGTTATCTTCTGCATGCCTGTGTACATTGATTATGTTCAGCGAGGTATTTTTGACCAGATGGGCAAATTTTGGCATCAGCTCAGAGGAAGAACACAAGCTGCTTCTGGGAAGTCATAGGTGGTGTGTTCAAAGCACACCTGTGTAAGATAGCATTTTATGTTGTTGTGTTTTTTTAGTCTGAGGGTCCTTGTTTGTATGCTGTAAATTTCAAATATTTTTGCCATCTTCTATCTATGGAAAAGATACCAGCTAGTTACAGTTGAGAAATATGACTTTCAAGTATGTGATCTGCACAGGCTATGCCATTTTACTCCCTGGGGACAGTAAGATATGATCTAGAGGCCTTGAAGCTTGATTACTTGCTGCCAGGTTATCATCAAGGTAGGTCTGCTTCTTGTAGCCTGTACAGAAAGCCCTTGTATGAGGACTCAGTGGGTCAAGCTGCTCTGACAGTGTTCAGACAGTCTTGTGGTTTTTCCTCTGATGGTCTAAGTAGATGAATTGGTTTGAATGATCTTTATCAGTGTAATAAGCTCAGAGTGGCATTGGCAGCAAAGCCACTTTCAGGATGTCCTTCAGCTTTTACATGACCTTTGTCAGAGCTCACGTCCGTGCTCCTCCAGAGCATTGCCATTGTCTCTGATGGGCTAGAGCAGCTCCGTTAAAGTCAAACTTGTCCTTCCCACAGACTGGCATAAAAAATCCATGATGCTCTATTTTTTCCTGCTTAGCTAACTGTCCATGTTCTGGCATACACTCAGACTTGGGTTTCTTGACAGGTATTTCCAAATCACTAACACAGTTGTTAATTTCTGATCTGTTTCATGGTTTTGTTGATGCATCTATTTTAAATTTCCTCATGGTTGGGGCAACTCTAATTAAAGAAAATCTAGTCCATCATTGTTGTCTCTCTACTTCCAGCACTGTACTAGGGGGCCTTTGGAAGTAATTAGAGAGATACCCAGAATCATTGTTAGTACCTATGCTTCTCCTCTGATTACTTTTGTTCCCAGCAATAGTTGATTAATAACATGTTCCTGACAACTGGAAAGTAGTTACGGGACATGGTACTGGTGTGTTGGCAAAGAAGTTGTTTTGTTAACTTGAGCCTTGATATCTCCTTAGGTGGAGATGAAGGGCCTGTCCAAATGGAAGAATATGACTTCCCCTTTCCCGTTTCCCTGGCTTATTTTTTCTCAATCTTTGCGATGAGTTTCCTGGGACAAGGAAAGGGAGTCATGCAGCGGCACTCCACTGATACCTGTGCAGAGCCCTTAGGTGCTAGCATGGCGGGCAAATCCATGAAACAGAATTGCAAGGAGGATTTGCTCCTGTTCAGTGTGACATCAGTAACAAAAAGGCACTTACATTGCTTGTAGTGGGGTATTTTCAGGCATTGTCATTATGGTGGGTTGCAGAAAAGGAAACCAGAGAAGAGCCTGAGTCTGTAAAGCACACAGGAATCCAGGAGGGATGTTTAATTATCTTGACTGCTTTCTTAGAGTCTCTTGGGAATATACATATCTAGATATCAGAAGATATTTCGGTCCTTACAAGCTCACTTGCTGTGTGCTGCTTTTGGATACAATTTCTTCTGTCAGCATATATTTTGAAATCAGCAGGCTAATTTACAAATACATTGCCAGCTGCGATAGGTGTGTGCATCCTTTGTGCCAGGGGAAATTTTTCATCTGATTAAACCTCTGAAATCCTGCTCTCTTTCTTCACAGAGCAGCCTCGCACCGAATCCGAGTGGGAGAACAGCTTCACTCTGAAAATGTTTCTTTTTCAGTTTGTCAATCTGAACAGCTCTACTTTTTATATAGCATTCTTCCTTGGAAGGTAGGATTGATGTCTGCACCCTCATATGAGCCAAATGAAGTAGAGACCAGAAATAAAATTGTTTGTAATGAAATAAAATGAGACCATATTATCACAGGTCTCAAAATGCAAATTCCATTCTAACAGAACAGGACAGATTGCAGTTTTATTTTCCTTTCCAAAGCTCAGAAACAGACTTTATTTTCATTTCCTAGCACTGGCTCAGCAATTTCACTACTGGGAACTGATGTGTCCCATAGTATTATACATGCAGGTCACTTCACTATGTCTTTATGTTTGTAATTTGTTCAGGTAAGTAAGTAACACTGTGTCTTTTTAGAATAGAATAGAATAGAATAGAATAGTTCATGTGAAAGGGAACAGCAGTGATCATCTAGTCCAACTGCCTGACAAATACTTTGCTGATCCTTTTATATGGTTTGATCTGTTAAGAGTGAATTATGAGCCATCAGTTGAGATTTTTTGTATAGAAAATTAAGAAAAATATATACATATATGTTTGCATGTCTCTTTCTGAAAGTCCCCTAAAACTTTGAGAGGGAAGGCTCAAGTAGAGTAGGCATGAGAGGAAGAATTCTTCAGTATGGGTTATTTGCATGTGGGAAGTTGTAGGAATCATTTTGGAAGAAAACATGGGGCAATAGTGGAAAAAAAAGTCTGTTTTCCTAATGAAAACTAACACTTTTGCTGATTTCACAGAAAGGCAGGTATCACAGCCCTCGTTATGGTGTAAGGAAATGGAGTGGCAGTAAAAAGCCATTTTCCAAACTGATATGACCGGTTTTATTCAGATTTTCTCCCTTCTCTGGATATACTGAATATCCAACAGCAGAATATTTCTTATTGAAATAAAACTATAAGAAAAAGTATACTTAGCCCTTCATGGAAATTATTCCAGGAATCCCTCAAAACATTTTGCAGCATAACATCCTTTACAGTTGTATCAGTCTCGCTAAGATGGCATTAGATTGAAACAACAGTGTGAGCTTTCTTCTACTGCTGCAAACAGACTGCTTACACAACATGGTTGATGTATATTCCTGTGTTAAAGATTTACAGGACACCCTGGTGCCTACTTAAGGCTGATAAACCGGTGGAGACTGGAAGAGGTGAGTGTTCCCTAACTCCACGCTGATTTATCTGTCACCCACAGGTGCAGTGAATGCCGGCAGAGGCAGGCATGTAACTCTGTCTAGGTATTTGGAGTGTGTTACTGTGTTTTCTGTTGCTGTCTAACTCCACACTACTGACACTACCATCTGCTACAAAGACATCTGCGTATTGATATAGACATGTCCTTCTCAATGCTGGCAGTTTTAGTGTTTGCACGGCATTTGGCACATCAAATGGTTTAAACATTACTCACATTTTTACACTGGAAATATTTGATCCTTGAAATTAATGAGTCTGATATGAATCTGACAACTTTTTGCTTTGACAAAAATCCTTTCTTCTCAACTTTTCTAGCCTTGCTGACCAGGTAGCTAAAATAATAATTTAAAAATCCAGACATATAAGATCTACTTGAAAATGGACCAAAACAGCCAAACAACTTCCCAAAAGAGATACTGGAATAATGCTCTGTGTCTATAAAACCACACTGATTTGGAGAGCAGTGAGAAGCTGGCTTTACAAGTCTCTCAAGGACCAATCCCTTTTTTTTTTTTTTTTTTTTAAAATACATTCAGAATTCAAAACCACTTTGGCACTTATTGGAGGTGAACAGCAGCAGTTTCTGGACCATTCATCTAGTTTCCAGTGCTGCTATTTGCACACTCAAATCCCATGGTTTCTTTCCTGCTTCACAGCTGAATAACTGAAAAAACTTTGCAAATACATGACAAATGGCAAGTGGAAAATGCAGGTCTTACACTGCCAACATCAATCTACAAATGCTTCCAGGTATAAATATTTTGGATTACAGACATCATCCAAATACTAGCAAAAAAAAGGTATAATTTGAAAAGTCATCCTAATTTTGAAGTAGTGAATTCTGTACATCCAAGAGAAGAATACCTGATGAATAGGCAGACAGAAATTCACTGAACATCCCTCCAAAGTCTGAGAAGGGCTGAGCTGACCTAACAGCTTGCTGCTGCCTAAAGACAACAGTTCTGTTCCTACTTTGAGCCTGCCTCCAGCACTTTACTCCTTCCTCTTCCTCTGCTCTGGCTCTGGCTTTTCCAACCCTGTGAGGAACATATTCAGTTCCCTGTATCAGCAGGAAACTCTTCCTTTTTATGGGTGAATTAGTTTTCTCGTGAGTTACTGGGCTAGATCATTCACAGAGGGATCAGAGAACAGGGAAAGAACCTCACCTCACTGCAGGAGCAGAGATGGGAAGAAGAAAGAACCAAGTTTGAGAGGGAAGTGCAACAGTGAGGTGATACAGGTTGGGTCAGTTGCTGGTGGAAGCTAGTTTTACTCCCTAATGTTTTGCTTTTCTCAGAGCAAAAATAAAAGTCTAATAATAAAATTCATGTCCAATAAAAATAACCCTTGACTTTATTGACCATGTCTATGCTAGGTCTTATTAGAACCATAATGTAGAATATAATGTCCAAATATCCCTCCAATGGCCCTCTCTTCACCTGTCAGATGAAACCAAGTCTAAGACATTTATAGAGCTTAGTCCAGTGTCTCTGGGCATACTCAGACCACAATTTATACATGTTATGTCTGTAACACCACTGCTACTTCATTAATACTGCACTTTCCCCTCTCAGGTTATACTGGCTTGTGTGACTCCTTCCTAAAAACAGAAGGATGGTGATTTAATAATAACACTGGAGAAGTTAATTAAAAATAATAAAAAAAAAGCAGTTATCTGCCACCCTGTTAATCTAATGAGAAGCTGAATGGGGTCAACAGAAACCTCAGCAGGGACCCAGGATCTGAGCACTGTATAATGCAGTATGTGCAAAATTTCATACCGCATGTTGTTACCGGTCATAACTAATTTTCCTCCCAAAAAATAAGAGAAATAGCTCCAAATCCATAAGAGTGATCTGTCAGGCTTTCTCATAATACCCAGCTTGGACTCCACTGTTTGTATCCACAGTTTTTCTTCCTTCTCCATTTCTTCCAAAGCTAGATGAATAATTGTGGAATTAGCCAAATTTTAACTAGTTGAGCATCCCTCCCAAAAGCAGCAGCGCTTCTTCAAGGCCTGAAGCCACTACTAGAGCAAGCAAGCACTCAGCAGGAGACACTGAGAACTGTTGTTTGACAGTTAGAGATTTTTAGTTCTTCAAGAAGCGAATAGCTTTGCATGGTCCGGTCAGTCATATACTTTAAAGAGTACAGGCTAAACAGCCTGTCCTCTCAGCATAAACTGCTTGTCTCTGCAGCCAGGAGGAATTTTCTCTTCATTCTTCAACTCGATGTGCAGTCAATCTCCCCAAGACCTATTGAAATCGCTAGAGAGACTTGGTAACCTTTACCTCTGTTCCACTCACAGTGGCGCGAAGTTGTTAGGAGCACCAGTGTGAAAACTGCATTGGTTTCAGCTGATTCTGACCTCTGCAGAGAATTAGGTGATACGTTTAAAAGTTTCATGGTATGCTACAGCTTCATATATTTCCATGAGGGGTTTGTTGGTTGGTTTGCTCTAAAATAAAGAGAATACCATTTAATTTCCCTTAAGTAAATTATCTTATATCCATTTCTAGTCTTTAAGAAATGTTTTAAAACTCAGCATTATTTCTGTTTAACCTTTTGTTTCTTTTATTTTTCTGTAGTGCCACCCCAGTGGATGCCTTATTGATCTCTGTATGCAAATGGGTATTATAATGGTGCTAAAGCAGACATGGAATAATTTCATGGAACTGGGCTACCCGTAAGTAGATATTCCTTATGACTAGTTACATAAAAAAAGATACAGCAGTTATTACAGTGAAAAAATCCCCCCTTAGGATACAGAACTGTTAAGACAGAATTCTAGACTCACAGATAAATGGTGTTTGGGGTGGTTTTGGACATAGTTTACAAAAGTGGAAGTGTAATTTAAATATTAACAGATAAATAATACATAGAAAGTGCTTGATTTCATTAAATTGTATTCCGTGTTTTAAAAACCCTTAAAAATAACTGTAGGGCCACTGTATTCCTTGCACAGGAAATATTATATGTATCATTTTTTAGCTATGCCAGTAAGTTCTAAATTGGGTTTCTCCTTGCTGGGTGATAAAAGATGCCTGAAAGGGCAGGTATGAGCTGGAAAAAATGCACTGCTGGCATATACGCTTCCAGAGATAGAAAAAGGTACTGACTGGTATACCAGCAATTTCCCCGGTGATCTTCAGGGTATTGTGGAGCTGTGCCCTACCTAAAAAGGTTGACAATTATTCATTTCCTATTGGTTCTTTTCTTATTGATTAGTATTTAATGAGCATGTTTAATATGATTAATCTAGACAGTTGCTGGTAGAGACAGCGTGGCAGGTCATCAGGGGAAATTAGCATGTGTCAAATGTGAGAGAGACCTGGTGCTGTCACAAAGCTTGCCCTTGCAAAGTTCAGAGGGATGTGCTGCGCTGCAGGATCCACAGCAGAGCTAGAGCAGAGATCTGTCCCTGGGCTGGAGAAACATGTGGCACCAGGGATTTCAGGTGACTTTACTGCTGCTCACACCTAGCTGTAATGAGATATCAGAGTAAATTATTTCAATGCAGACAGTATTTGGCAATGGAGGCACTCAAACCTCGCTGTCTCTCTGTTCCTGGCTTTGTGCGCTGCTTACCAGGGTTTCACAGCAATTAGGGCTGGAAGAATTAGCTGGGGTGGGGAGGAGAGAAGGGCAGAAGCCGTATTGATCCTTCTCTTTCTGCTCCCTCCTTCTTTTGTCAGTTTTCATTAGATCTTTCTGCTACCTATTAATAGGGATTTTGAAACCTAATAAAGAGCACAAAAGGGGATTAAAGAAGGTGGTTGAAGGAGACAGGAGGAGATTGTTTAAGAACAAGTGATTTAATAGGAATAAACTGCTTCCAGTAAAGTCAGTCCCTTCACATTAGAGTCAGAACAAAAACGAGAACATAAATCACTCAGTCACAACAATGTGAGACGCTTCAACTTATTCTGATAAGAAATGTATTTGCTCTCCACACCTTTCACTCCATCTCCCAGCCCTGAAATGCTGCAGGCAGGCAAGTGCATTTCCTTTTTGTGTGACAAAAACACAATCATTTCTGCTATAAAGCATGACTGGAACCAACACCCTGTGAGTGGCCAGAGGATTTGGAGCAGTAGTCTCCAGTAGAACATCGTTGCACCTCCACCAGTGGAATACTTTTGGATAAGATAGGCCTGGGAGAGGAGCTACAGCAACCTGTTTTGAAGACTGTTGTTTGCATCATTTGAAGGTGAAAGCCCAGCTCTTGTGCCAGTGTCTGGTCCCACAGGTGACCACAGAGACATGCAGGGCAACTAAGAAACGGCACTTGGACCTCTGGGCCTTTTTTGGGGGCAGAAACCTCAGCGCCTGCCATCACACTGCTCGCTGATAAAAGTGGCATTGGCTTGTCTACTGACATTTATGCCTGAGAGTCAAAAAATGGGATGCAAAGATATCAAAGAGAAGCCTTAAGGTGTATGCTAGAGGTTGTGCGTGTAGCGGTGACATGTTTTAACACAAATATTGGCATGCTAGAGTTGTGTTTCTGCTTCATTCAAACACCAACTCAAAACCTTTGGAAATATGTGTCAGTTCTCCTCTCCTGTATAGATACAGGAGCAATAACTAAGAAGCAAAGTAAAAATTATTGTTTCACTTGGAGGTGAGAAACTATGATTTCAAGTTGATGTTTTTCCTGGGGTAAGAACATACATCCATATTAAAAAATCACATTACATTGCATTGCTCACATTTTGCTCACATAGAAATCAGAAAAAGATATCTCTGAATTTTACTAGGAGCCTGCAATATTAGTAACAGTGGTTATGGGTTTCCCCTTTCACAGAGGAACTGAAGTCAGACATATTTGCTCCAAGTATTGCTCTCCCACCCACTTCACCCATAGATTTGCTGCCTTTCCAGGAATTTACTTCTCAACCTTCTCACCTTCTCATGAGCAGGACCAGAGATATGAAGTCGCAAAGGGTACTGTGGACTGAAAATGTCCCACAATCCATCTATCACAACTATGTTCATTCACTGGAAAAGCCTTTTTAGCACTTTTAGACACTGGTGACTGACTGCAAGCCGCTAAAATCGCATATTTTATTCTTTCCTTGTACTCACAGATTTTGTCTTGAAGTCCGTATTTGTATTTCTAAATATTTTTTCTTGCACTTCTGAAATCTAGATTTTAATATCCCACCCTCAGTTGCACCTCCTCTTCTTTAAAAAAGATAGGAAAAGCTATAACCTCTCTGGTAAGTAGCCTGAATGGTAAAAACATCTCTAAGCTTTGGCTAAACTTTTACCCAAATCCAATGGACATGTACCTACCATTCACAGAGACCAGACCGTACAACTGTGAAGGCCAGAAGTAAAGAACAGTCAGGGAAAGGATTGAATCATTTGGGTGAGCCATCACGTGCCTTGCTGAGATGAAAGGACCAACCACAAGTTCTGAGGAAATCTATTTCTTCCCCCTTAACCCTTTGTACTAACTGTAACTCATGTCCTTCACTGGCCAAACTAGTGCAACTGCCTTGACTGGGGATGCAAAGACATTTACTTCAGATGTGAGCGCTCATTTCTCTTCTGGCTCAATGCTCCCCACGGTGCCCATGCACATGCAGGGGCAAGATATTTGCATGAAAAGTATCTTCCCCCTCCAGTCCAGCACAGTTCCCCCACTTCCTGAGATGGAGATAGCTCTCCAGTCAGTCATCCACACAATTTTGTTCCTCTGAGCTTTGGCTGCAGACCAATTCAAGGTTGCTTTTTCCCTTCTAAGATTGCCCTGGGTCTGTTACCCTGCACCCTGAAGAGCAATGTAGAGATACCAGCTTGCACACAGGAAGGGATCAAGCAGTATTATTACTCAATTTAGTGATTTCTCAATTAGAGCTCCACTATCTCCACACAGCATTGCTTTCTGCCATGTAAGCAGACCCTGAAGTGATTTGCCATTTTTTCTAGAGAAAAAGCAGGTGAATAAATGATGAAAAAATGTCAAAATCCCTCCGCCATTTCAAAACAACATCTTTGCCTGGATTACAGCCCATCAGCTGTAGCTGTTTTTATACTTATTAGGCCATGTCATCAGCCACATATATTACTAATGCTCTGTTTTCCATGAGCATTGGGAAATTAATTTTACAAGGTATGTTGTGCACACTTAGCCTCTTTCAATTCTGTGATAAATATGCACTAAATATTATTTACCTTGTTTTTTTCTCTTACTTGAAAATGTAGGCTAATCCAGAACTGGTGGACCAGGAGAAAACTACGGCAAGAGTATGGCACACAGAGAAAAACAAGCTTCCCACAGTGGGAAAAGGACTACAATCTGCAGCCTATGAATGCTTATGGACTCTTTGATGAATACCTAGAAATGAGTATGGCTCTGACCTTAGTCCTTTCTCTTTCACTGCATTTTAATGTTGTTGCTTTTCTGTTGGCATGGGCTGGTGTATTCTTTTAATTATTCCTGTATGAAGATAAAGGGGCTGCAAAATGTTTTTCACTCTCATAGGTCAGGCAAGGAATGGGAATGAGTTTGCAGGAACCAAACCAGTGTAGCTAACCACACTGCTGCTGGTTGCTGGCCTCGTGTCTATAAAACACTTCTCATTCTGGCTATGTGTGCTCCAAAGCAGAACCCTCCTCTTCAGCTGCTTACAGCTCTGAAGAACTTTGCTGTTCTTCACTAAAGGAGCTTTTTTTAAAAAAAAAAATTGCATGGTACAGACCTGCACACTTGTTTATTCTTAAAATTCACCATCATTTACTATCTCACATTTACAAATTATCTGGCTGCCAAAATATATTGCTCTAGCTGGAGGAGGAGAGAAGGGAGGGTGACTGCTCCAAGAAATGTTAAAGAATTTTGCCCTATGTGACTGGACTGTGAATGTCATGATTGGGCTTTTTTTCCTTTCCTTTTCTCCCTCACACAATTCCTAATTAATTAAATTCTATTAATGGGAAATTTGGCAGGCTGAAAACCTGCTTCTAGAAGGTTACATGAAGTTTCAAACTGCTGCCCACCTGTACTATAAAGAGGAACGTATCCAACCCTAATCTTCACAGGTATTTAAAAATCCTAGTTGATGCTGGAGTAAAAGCATCACCTTTCTAAAGGCACTGTTTGTCCACCTTCAAACTTCACTCCAAATTACAAATTTAAATCCCGCTGTCCATCCCAGGGACAGATGTGCTTTTGTTGTTGTCAACCTTGCTCTGAACTTTTGGCCACGAATTGCTGTACAACTGTCACTAGACTATTGTATGGAGTAAGAAGAAATGTTTGTGTATCTATATATAATGTTGGCATGCATGTGTTATTTGGTATCTTAGACCTTGGGATTAGATCTTAACAGCTATACTGTGATCTTTCTATTTTTCCCTCCCCCTAGTTCTTCAGTTTGGATTCACAACCATTTTTGTGGCAGCTTTTCCACTGGCACCGCTTCTGGCCTTACTTAACAATATCATTGAAATTCGGCTTGATGCATACAAATTCGTTACCCAGTGGAGAAGGCCTTTAGCTTCAAGAGCCAAAGACATAGGTGAGCATGTGTGTTTGTTAATATATCATTTTTAAGGCAAAGCATGTCATTTTTAAGGCAAAGCATTGATCACTTCAAGAAAGAGCAGATTAAGGTGTTTTCAGTCATCTTCCCCATTAGCAACACACAATTTGATTGTTCCAAAAAACTTCAAGCATCTGATGCCAATATACTTAATAGACTACATTGGAAAATGTCTTCTAATGATGGTCTGGGTGACTTAACAGCCAAGATGTCTTAATGAAGTGATTGGTGTTCTCTGCAGGTTTTTCCTTGTGGCAGACACACTGTGTGAACACATGCCACTGCTCAGGTTGAATGTAATAACCAGAGTAGCTGAAACATGAAAGTCAAGCCAAAGCAGCCACCATCCTGTAAGGGATACCATGTGTTTTATACTTACCTGGCCAAAACCAAGCTCCCCTGTGACAACTTGTTCACAGTGAGGCACACCTACATTGCTAAACACAGGGTTCACATAACATTGAGGTCACCCAGCCTGCACAAGGCTCTCCAAACATATTTTGACTATAAATCTCTTCTGTCCTTGCAGCATGCAAAAGCAGAACACCTTTAGGAAGGACTCTGTAAAACAAAGTCACCTGCCCAACACTGAATCCCTGGTGTCTTTGGAGGCGTAAATAGGATACCTCGCTGCCCATCTGCAATGCAGAAACCAGTAGCCCACACCATGAAATACAGAAGCCCAGGCTTTGTGCTCTCAGAATGGTCTACCATATATCTGAAGTCTGTCTCTGAGTAAAGCTTTGTATGTGAACAGTGAGGATCTATGTGTTTAGGTACAAGCCTAGACATCAGCCAGCACACAGCATACACCACAGGCAGAGTTCCTGAAAAACAGCTTTACATAATGTAAAAAAAAATAAAATAAAAAAAGCACAGAAAAACAGAAACCTGTTTTTCCCCAGGCTGGTTTAGTTGTCATTTCTCAAACTAAGTTGCATTCGCTCCCTATTCAGCAAAGTTTTCAGAGACAGCTTGATGCCTCATTAAAATCAGTGGTTATGCCGTGTGGTTCTCAGGGATGGTCCTCAGGACCAGAGTTGTTGTGTGCCTGTACTACAGGATCCATCAGACTGCTGCAGATGGGCCAGAAGCCCAGGTGATGCCCAGGGGCTGCGTGCTATTGTGTAGCAGTAGCACACCATGAAGGTTTTGATGCAGATAGACACATGCTGACCAGCTGCACGTGAGTTTTACACAAGGCTCCTGTGACAGGCAGATCATAGGCTCCATATATTCATGGCTGTCCTGGCAGACCTTCCTCAAAAGCAGGGTAACAATCATCATAAGCAGGGATCAGCATTTCTTAAAGATGTCCACATGGTTACATGGCTTGGTGGACCAAAGACCTTCACAAGCCTTTTTGCAGTTTCCTTGAGATTATTTGCAGGATAAACAAAACTACCACCCGGTGGGAACAGAAATCTGTCTCACTGAGATCCTGCTGTTCAATAAGAAAACTTATTTTTACACAGTGACTCTTGGATAGAAGCTAAATGAAAAGACCTTGGGTGGTGGGGACAACTGCTTCAGAGCATGCAGTATCTCAGGTACTTTTGTTCTTGTTTTTCCTGGAGCTAATGTACTCTCCTTGTTGAACAGGAATCTGGTACGGGATCCTGGAAGGCATCGGAATTCTTTCTGTTATCACAAATGCATTTGTTATAGCTGTGACGTCGGATTTCATCCCTCGCCTGGTTTATGCTTACAAATACGGACCTTGTGCTGGCCAAGGAGAAGCCGGACAAAAGTAAGCTTGTTTGGGGAAACACATGTGCATGAAAAACATCTGCTACTTAAATAGATACAGCAGCACTGTCTGGGCATGTTCTGATTCCACTAAACTAAACCTCTTGCTCAGGTAACAAGTATCAGCCATAGATATTGCTGCTTTGCATGTTCCGAGAATGGAGTGCTGAGGGACTACAATTGGTGATGGTAATGTGAGGAAAACATGGCAGAGCTCCACACGTGGCATTTCTGTGCTGTAGTACATGGATAAAACCCTCTTTTCATTCTGAACCAACACTGATATTTATCAGTTGTGGATTTAATGAGCTTTTTAACCTTATTAGGCTTCTTACCCTGAGGTAGTATTCAGCATGTATTGGCTAAAAAAAAGAAGCGGCAACTAACAAGAGGAAGCAATTCCCAACTAATAAATCAAGATATACTTACAGAGCAAAGCAATTTGTTTTTCTTCTAAAACTGGAGTCTTTAGATTAAATCTTTCAGGAGATATTTGTGAACCGAATCCCCGCTGCCTAAGTGGATTTTCTTTCAGTGTTGCTAAATGCTGAGATTACATTAGCTTGTGCATATTCCTCATGAGTATGAGTATAGCTGCTACATGGCAACAGTCTGTTGGGCTTGGAGAGAAGGTCATCAAATCCAGCTGAACACAAATAGGCCCAGTTTGCAAATAATGTCCTCGCAGCCCCATTAGCAAAAACCCTACTGTTCAAAGAAACACAGGCTTAGCGGCAGACAGTGACAGAGAGCGTACATTCTGCTATTAGACATATGGCAGATTGATTTTTCTTCCCTGCTACCAAAAGCGAGTTCCTCTGTTGCTGCTTTTTTGCCGCCTTCTGGTTGTCAATACCACTTAATCAAGCTGATGGAAGAAGGGCAGCTGGCGTGGCAGCTCCCCATTAGCAGCGCCGAGAACTTGCTGTCCTGCGAGGAGTTCAGCGGTTTAGTAGGTACCAAGGGAAATGTTTCCATTTATTTTCAGGAAGAGCTAGAAGTCCCTTTAAGGGTAAAGTGTTTGGTCTGGTGCCAGTTCTTCCTAAGCACAGGGCTCTGCCTGTGCTGTTATGGAGATCCATAGGACGCTGAGGCACTGTCAGCAGCTTTCCTTGCTACTGATGTTCTCACGACCACTGCCTATGAAAAAGCAGCACCTTTAGAAACTGTATTTTTATGAAGAGTCACACATGACTGACTGGCTTTGAAACCAGTGAAAGGAGCTTGGCTCGCAGAGGAAGCTCTTGCCATTTTTTACAAATCCCTTGTACAGTGTTTTCACACTTCTGCAGCTTTTCTGAGTGAAATTCTGAGATGAAACCATCAGATATTAATCCCTTGAAGGAGCCAACTTGGATAAAAACTATTTATGACAGCATCCTGAATATTGTTATTATTAAGTACTGTTGCAAAAGAAGGAAGCTCTTCAAAAATCCACAGGACTATTGAATTTTTTTCTACTTAAGGACTCGAGAACATCTGCTGTTGAATAACTTACATGAGAGGTCCTTTTTTCTTTCCAAAAGCAGCTGTAGGTATTAGATCCATATGACACCCAGTGATACTAGAAAAACATGGTAATTAAATTAAGTTTCAAATCCAATCAGCATGGAGATTTTGAGACAAAGACAGATGGTGTTTAAGTGTAATTTTTCAAAGATTGCAAATCCATATTTTTAAAAAAAAGCCAGCCCACCAGGTCTTACTGTACAGAATACTCTGCAGTAAGCTGAGCAGTGTACCTAGACTTACCTGTAGACTTACCTGCAGGGCTTCAGCAGTGCAGAGGGAACATGGCAATAGACATGACATAAATCTCCTCATCTTTACCAAACCCAACCTTGAGCCTTCTTGTGACCTTCCACAACCCTTATTCAGGTGATGTACATTCTCCTACTCAGGGTTCTCCAAACTTTGCTTGATCCTCCCCTGCCAATACTCAGCCATGCCATGATCTTTTAGTACTGAATTCCTCTGATTAACTGGACATTTTGTAAAAAGCTGATTTATGTGTATTGCCTTTCCACCTGTTTTAATGTCCCTTTGTGCTAGTATCATGAGGGTAACAGCGGGGATATGCTGATTATCTTCCTAGCACTACTCATTATTTTCTCTACCACTGTTGTGTCACCTTTTAGGTGACTTTTCAAAAGTAGCCACTCCTAGTCTTCCCCATTCCTTTGCACATAGAAATCTACCATTGCTTCACTTTTATTGCTCATCTGACCTACTTGACCATTTATTTTATATTGCCTCAACAGCCCTTTCAAATATTAATAAGCTTCATAAGTATGCCATGGATTTCATGAAACCCAGAGAACATCCTCCTGGGTACCAGAGGGTTAATGGGAAAACTTGGCTGTGCCCTGATGGCAGGATTTTTTCCCCTGCAGGTGTATGGTTGGCTATGTGAATGCCAGTTTGTCAGTGTTCCTGGTGTCTGACTTTGAAAACCGTTCAGAACCAACATCAAACGGAAGTGAATTCTCTGGTTCACCATTAAAATATTGCAGGTAAGTATCTGAAGAAAATGCCTCTCTGCCATAAGACATTGCAAGGGAGAAGCATCATAAAAAACTTGGGGATGGAACTAATTTTCAGAAATTAGAGAACAGTAATAGAAAGAATTAACTGCACTGTTTAGGGACAAGCTCATGGTACTGCTTGGCTGTTACTTGAATTATTCCTTCCTTTGGGACAGAAGAAGCTGAAAAGTGGATATCTGGCAGGTGTTCCTATTGCAAGACTTTTGTGGTATCATGGCTTGAATGAGACACAACTGTCATGGAGAAATATGATATCAAAGCACCGGTAATAGGTGACCAATTACTTAGGTACCAGTAAGATGAGACTTCTATTAGATTGTATCATAGCACGAGCACATGGAAGTCAAGGTTGCACAGAAGTGACCACGCTGAGTTATTTCATGGGTTTGCCAGGCACAAGCATTGGGGTCCGTCCTAAACTGCCCTCACAAAGCTTCAAATCCAGCACTTGCTAACTGCTGAATTGTTAACACATTGCTGTCATTGCTTGCAGGTGTAATTATAGCCATCTACTAGCCATTTGAATCAAAATAAAATGAGAGGTTAATTATCTTTGTCTTCAACCAGCAGATTAGGTCTGAGACTAGTCTGTAATGACAGATTTGCACCTGATTGATTTTAACTGTTCTACATAAAGGTCTTAAATGGGGTCACAAATAAAATTACCAAATGAGAATTGCAGCTACCATCTTTATACTGCAATGCTGGTTTATAAGCATGAATCACAGCAGCTGCAGATACACGTAGATTCGCTGTTTTTCACTGTGAATAACCAAAATATCCTAAAGAGAAAAAAATCAAACAAAAAAGATATTCTGTGATACAGCAAAAGTCAGTGATACGTTGTGACACTGTGACATTTTCATTAATTAAGTTGAGGGGTGTCATGACCTGGGGGGGGGGCGATTAGTGTTTTTTGTTTAACTAACTGATATTTAACAGTGTTGCAACTTATTTGGCAGAAAGAGCATCCCAGTGCTGAATCCATAGAGAACATTTTGTATGGAGCAGGTCCACTCTGAGAATACTCTGTTCCACATTGTTTGCCATAGCACCGTTTAATAATGTTTTGTGATTCTGACCATTCTCCTCCCCCTCTTTAATTCCTTTCTTCCCCATCTTCAAGCATGAGTTTGCTGCTACTTAAAGCTGATGGTGGAAATCCCATCAAGAAAAAGATTGTCCCCTCAGTATCCCATAAAAACAACACTATTAAAGATGGTGCCATAAGTGTCCAGAAGAAAAATCTGTTCTTTTTGGGGACACTGAATTGTTGTGTTTATCTACCCTTGAAAGAAAATTAACATCTTTCTTTCTTTAGCTGAGTTTATCAGCTACTTAACCCACCTGAATTCTGCTAAAACATCAGTCATTTTAATTGCACTTCAAGCCAGATACTGATAGCAAGATAAGGAAATCCTGTTCAGCTGTGCAATAATGCAGGCATTTTCCCAGGAAGGCAGTCTGCCTAAGCACAAAACAGTGGCCACAGTCAGGTAACTTCTGCTCATTTGGAACCCAGTTGGTGCTGTGCTATTCTGGTCATGTATAAAAGGTTTCTGAGTTGGAATGGACCCATAAGGATCATCAAGTCCAACTCCACTTCTTCACACCTGATGCTTGTTTCCTAGCAAGTACAGAGAGGTGACATGTTCTATTCACTTGGGACTTGGTTCAGGGACTTCTGTTTTCAGGATGCTTAGGATATTGTTAAAGATCCTAAACTATGAAGTCAGGATGCTGTTTGTAGAAGGGAAGGTCATCTCAGTTTTGAAAACATGCACTAGAGATACTGCAGTTAAAGAGAGGTTGTTGTCAAGACATGGTTTATTTCATTTTGTGTAGCACCCTCTGCAATCTATGAAGGTGAACCTTCAGGAAGTAACAGAGATTATCACAGAGATGAAACAAGTGTTTATTTCCTTTGTTTATCTGAGTTTTCCATGGTTTCTTAAAACTAACTTAGAGGTCAAGCTTAAGCATAGTATTTAATATGGTATTTTCAATACTTTTTAATGGGTTTTCTGTCCCACCTAGGAAACAAACTAATGAGGAAACATGTTTTCCACTAGTTTTAAATTAAGTTTCTGTAATAGGATTTTCAAATTAACATACTGCTAGTAGAAACAGACTCCAGAATGTGTGATGTAAACACATTTATGATTTGTTAATGGAGTTTTGGATTCTTCCTG
This sequence comes from Hypotaenidia okinawae, assembly GCA_027925045.1. Lineage (NCBI taxonomy): Eukaryota > Metazoa > Chordata > Aves > Gruiformes > Rallidae > Hypotaenidia > Hypotaenidia okinawae. The sequence continues at coordinate 62,129,011 of BSDF01000001.1, read as the reverse complement.
GATCCAGCTTCCCCAATAGATATATCTAGTTACTTGTATTCACACCTAAACTCTTTAAAGAAACATCCTGTGAGATAAGACACTAGCTCCTATTCTTGCATAGCCCTTCCCTGTTGATATAAAAAGAGGTGCAGTTCTGGCTTCACTGGAGTCAGACTGACAACATTTGGGACATTTATGATTTTAAAATGAACTTGTAATGGGAAGAAAGTGGTCCTCAAAACAACAGCGCATCCCACCCCACTCCATGTTCTGAGCAGGTGCCTGCAGGACACATGGTGTGCTGCCAAGGGAACTGCTGTAGGGTCAAACCACCGGTGCAGAGCACCCACCATCTTCTGTATTTGCTTCAGCAGTTCTGCTTCATGCAGACACTGGCCTGGTCCTTTGCTCTGAATTTCCATTAGCAGCTGGAGCATGAAGTGCGCTCCTGGAGTGCTTCTTACCGTTCAGAACCACAGAACATTAGGAGTTAGAAGGGACCTCGAAAGATCATCTAATCCAACCCCCCTGACAGAGCAGGATCACCTAGACTAAATCACAGAGGAATGCATCCAGGCAGGTTTTGAACGTCTCCAGAGAAGGAGACTCTGCAACCTCTCTGGGCAGCCTGTCCCAGTGCTCTGTCACCCTCACAGTGAAAAAGCTTCTCCTTATATTCACATGGAACTTCCTATGCTGCAGCTTGCACCCATTGCCCCTTGTCCTAGGGGAACCTTGTCTTAACCTTGCTAGGTTTCATCTGAACATAAATCTATTTTGATGAACCAAAGCATGGCAAGGGGAGATGATGAGGACATTTGCTGATCTCACATAAAACACTGACACAGGCCCAGCCTTAGAGTCAAGCAGTGTTGTGATAACTTGTACAACTTGAACCAAGATTGTTTTGACACAGAAAATGCAAGGATCAAGGAAAGCTGGGTTTTAGGTTTCTCTTCGTCCCAGGCAGGAGGGCAGGAGTTTGCTAACTACTGTACTCTGCTTGTCTTTCAGGTACAGAGACTACCGAGACCCTCCTCACTCCCCAGTGCCCTACGGTTACACACTGCAGTTCTGGCATGTCTTGGCAGCGCGGCTGGCTTTCATTATTGTCTTTGAGGTCAGTGACCATTCAGGTGGGACGGGTGTTTGTTTCTCTGTTTTAACACAAACAACGAAATGAAACGAATTTCCCTTTGAAGCATTTTCACTGGTCTATGATGGCAGTTGTGGAGTTGCTTGTGTTGGTTTCAGCTGTTTAAATTGTGCTTTGCAAACTCAGATCTGTTTTCTGAATAGTCACAGGTATTTAGGTTGTAACAAAAAGGGGAACAGCACTTTGAAAACTGTAAGGGTGGCTTACAAAGAGGGGAAGTAAATGAGCTTTTTATTTACTTTCTGAGTCTTGGCTAGGCTGGGAAGCTGCACGCTGACCCGTGTGTTAGGAAGGGGTGAAGACATGTGAGAAGGAAAGATGGAATCTGAACAACTGAAAAGTGAAGATAGTTTAAGTTACAGTATTTACACCTCTAGCTTTTTTCTTTATTATTTAATACCACTCATTTCCCCAGGATGATTAGCATCACAAAGATGATGACAATGAAAAGTATTCAATACCTTTGCTGATGTTCATAATATTAGTACTTACTGTCGGTATCTCAGAACTCTTTAAGACAAACCAGAGAACATAATACCAACTTCACATGGCTGGTATTCCCATGCTGATTCTGAAAAAGAGAGACAGGAGGGTAGATAAATAGGACGAGAACATTTACAAAACAAAATGCAGCTTTTAAGGCCTGAATTTCAGATGCCTGACTATCCCTGCCAGAAACCAGGGACTCAGCACCTCTCCAGCACTAGCAGTTTGAAACGCTTTTTGCACTGCAAAGAAGCCAAACAGGGAACAAATGATTTTTAAAGACTCTTTACTCAATCCTCTGCTCGGAAATCATAGCAACAGGGCATCCAACACAGATATGGAAGCTGTAATCACCATAAATTATTGGCATAATGTTCATGAGCACATACTGCATTTCTGACTCACATTGCTGTGTAAATTCATTCTGAACTGAGCTTTCGAAACACCTCTTTGGATCACAGAACAGAAGCATTTGAATTAGAGCAAAGGTGAAGGGGAAACATTTTCTAGATTATTTTTTGTGTAGGGATGTCTTGGTGGCTCAGCCGAGGCCCAAGGTGTGTAGTGAATTACCGCACTGTCATTTTCAGTCCTTCCCAGACAAAGGGGGAATATGGCACTGCAGGTTGGGCTCTCTACAAGGGGTGAAGTCGTTAGAGGTGGGTCCAAATGAGATGGGCTCTTTCATCATCTCTATCACACTAAGGCAAACGTTAAGGAACAGAGAGAGAGAAAAAGAGAAAGAAAGAAGGAAAGAGGAAAGATTTGATAGAGGCCTGCTTGCTTCTTCGTTTCTTAGGCTGTTGGTACTGAGAGCCAGGTTATCTGCCTCCAAAAAGGACCACAAGAACCTGCTTTGTCACATAGGCCTAAGCAGTTTTAAGATCGAGAAGGGCCTGGCTTCTTGGTACGTATTTGGCATAAAGGCAGCAGCACAGCAAAGATCACTGAGGCAAGAAAAATTCAGCCCTGCTCAAGTCTCAGTGCCAGGCTAAATTTGTGACCTGCAGTGGAAAAGCTTTTTGTGTCTGCCTGATACCTGCACGAGAGAATTGCCTTTGCTTTGCCCCAGCCAAAGCCATAGGCCATAGGCAGAGCAGTCTCCCTCAGCAGAGGCCGCTCTGTTTTTTGTGACTGCAAACTGTTTTTTAACTATAGCTATGAAATCAAAAAGGTAATTGCACCAGGAACCATGACTGTCTTTCTCTGTGGAAAACACTAATGGGTGTATTTGATTGCTACAGCAATTACAGTAAAAGACTGTGCTAAGAGATAAGTGATTCTAGGTAGGGTATTTTCATAAGCTAAATAACTACGTAAGCTCAGATACCTTTTGGGTGCTGTGGGTGTGGTTATTTTGGCTATCTTGACCTCCCTTAAAACCAAACAAAAGTATTCTCTATCACTGAAAAAGGAATTACTAAAGGAATTATTTGTCCAGGCTAAACTGAGAGAAGAAGCATTTTTTCCCTTTTTTTTTTTTTTTGACAGAAACCCTCAGCAATTAAAGTATTGTAGGTTTATTTCTCAGGAGATGGCATGGGAAAACATGTTACATTTTCTTTACACTGGCTCTCAAAGGAAGGATTTTGCCTAGAGAAGAAATACCTTTGTTTTTTCAATCTAGAATGTGTGTTTTCTGTGATGGAGGATTTTTCTGTTTCTCTGCCCCTCTCTCAAATGGAGCGAATAAATTTCCAAGCAGCATTTTTGATCAACCAAAAAAAAAGGACACTCAAGCAATCCTCCCTCATCACACTCAAGCTTTGGGGGACAAAGGATTAGTTATCTTGTATTTAATTCTGATGTTTAGTAAACAGGAATATGCCATAGGAGGAGAGACACGATATAAGAAAAAATGCTTCATTTTCCCTAAGCCATTTATTGGTTCTGATACAGATGCAAGGGGTTTCTGTCAACAGGAAAGTATATCATTTGATCCTCCTTCCTACAAAGCAACCCACTAGTACCAGGCCCAGCCCAAACAACCTTTTGGCAAGTTGTAACTTCAGGGGTTTGAACACATAGGTCAAACAGTTTAGAGGCCTTATTTGAACACAGCTGCTCATAACCTTTGCTGCTGTCCATATTCATCTGACTTTGAGGTTTTGTGGAAAAAGAACTTCATGATTCGGTTTCTTCAAATTTAGTAATGGATTTAGTTCTACCACAACATCATTTTGTGAATTGGAAGGAGAGGGTTTTCAGAAGATATAGAAAGTCCTTGTTTTCTTCTTATGAATTTAATTTTTTATCCTTTTTTTTGTTTTCACAGCACCTTGTCTTTTGTATAAAGCACCTGATTTCCTACTTAATCCCAGATCTCCCCAAAGATCTGAGAGATCGGATGAGAAGAGAAAAGTACCTGATTCAGGAAATGATGTATGAAGCTGAACTTGAACGCCTGCAGAAGGAGCGGAAAGAAAGGAAGAAGAATGGCAAATCTTATCACAATGAGTGGCCATGATGGGGTGAGGAAGAAACTGCTTAAAAGAAGATAGGAATTCTGATTATAAAAATTTCCTGGTTTTATACCATGGAGAGTGCAGTGAAAGGAATAGTCAGTCAACGTTGCGTGCACTTAGCATATACGTGTGCTCACATGTAACAGGGTGCACATTGTCGTAAGCCTTTTGATATTAGAGGTCTTGCAAGGCTTAGTCTTCTTCAGCATGAGCAGATCAGTCCAATGCTTAAGTCTCTGCACTCTTTCCAGGAAGGTCCCAGGCCCCAACTTACATTCAGGGCCTTGAACTTTAGTGCAGTTATACATCTTACAGAGCTTTACACAACTCGGTGATCCTATAGCTCGTTCTCATGACCAAGTTGCTGCTTCTTAACCAGTGACTGTGCGTTAGCAACATGGCAGTACTTCTCCATGTGTGTGGCCATCACCTGCAACACATGCATGGTAAACATTGCCCTCTGGAAGAGTGGACTAAGCTGTGTTAGCTTGCATTTACCGTGAGTTAAGGTCACATATGTGGACCATTTCCATTACTCCAACAATACTGCAGTATATTATAAGAGGAGATGCTTGATCATGAGTCTAATCAACTGGTCTAACAATGCTGAAAAATTTAGGTGTGTGGAAGTGCTGACAGAGCACCTAAATGTGGCCAGAAGTGTCTGACTGTAAAGTCATTTATTTGGAAATGATACTGTGAAAAGTTGGTAATACCTTTTAAAGATTTGAACAGTGCCTTTACAGCTATAGGACTGTCTGGTCTCTGAAGGAAACAAATCAGGGTAGGGCATCTTGCCCAGAACTGCCCATGTATTTGTGTTGCAAGATCACATTGATGCCTCGCATGTGACGGTGTAAGATACATTTAACAGAAGACAGACTGTGTCTTAAGGACCTATCTGTGTAAGTAAAACGAAAAAAAACCACCAACCAAGAGATTAAGAGGTCAGCAGAGCACAAGAATACAGTCATCCCAAATCTCTAGTCCTGTAACATTCTCTGTATTCATCCTTCTGTTACTGATGGAGGGGTGGAGGGGAAAGATAAAACAACACACTGTAGTACAAAATAGCTTGAAATCCTTCATGCAGAGCAAATCTACACAGGCTGTGGCATTTGAGTTGGCAAAAAAGGGTCACTGTCTGTTTCCTTTTGCACATTCTTTAGCATTAAGAAATTAAAAAACTTCCTGGATCATTAACCCAAAATAGTGGAGTTGTGGGTCTGAAGACTGCAGAAGTGTTGGATGGAGCAACATGAACAAGATGTTGAGCATTTTGAAAGCTCTACCAGCTCTTGCCTCAAAGTGGTAATGCTTTTTCTGCAGAACATGCAGTGGTACAGTCAGCCACAATGCAGATAAGGAAAAGCCAAAACTGTAAGAAGGGAAGTGGAAGCAAGACTATGTTCTGGTGAGGATGCAGCTAGATAGAAAATACTGGAGCCCATCAGTTTACCTAGCCCTTTTCCAAGTAACTGGAGGTCCGCAAAAATTATTGTTTTTTCAGAAATCTTAAGGAATTGTGACCTTGTTGGTCTGAAGATATTTAAGAGAGAGGAAAATTCAGGAAGTTTCTACATGTTCTTCAGCAAACCACTCAACAGAAGGGCTGCCCTTCTGGACAGACCACACAGAGCAAGACCTTATGGATGGATGTCTCAGGCTCCACAAGTCATCAGGACCTCTTGCACCAAGACTACATATTGCCAAACTAAATCTATTAACTTATTTCCACTACAAGGGAGAACTGTGCTGTTTCCATAGCATGGGAGAATGTTCTAATGAAAGGTCATACAGCTTGAGGAAGGAGCAGGGAGGAAGAAAACATATGTGCCCTCATCCTTGTAACCACTGCCTGCCTACACTTTGCTCCCTTGCAGTGAGGAACCTCCTCTGGTAGTGACCCATCATCCTACAGGAAGAGGATAAACGGCACAGCAGCTCCCATTTATTGGGTGCTACTGGTCCAAACCTGAAGGTCCCATGAGGCAACATAAACACTGGAGGAATTTCAGGATTAATCTGTTAAGTGGGCAACACCAGTAATGGTTGTGAGGTGTAACAAGGAAGTGAACTTCTTCCTCTTTGCTTCAGCTTGCAGCAGCTGGGGACACATCTCATGTGGACAGTGGAGAAAGGGGGTATTTCTGTCTCTGTAAATAGGGGGTGAGGATTAGGCACTGTCATCCTTTGATACATGCCGGACGGGTTAGGATTTGCCATCCACCACCTGCAGGTGTGTGCTGCACTCCCAGACTGGGGACTCTCAAGCAGGATCCCTGCACAAAATCACATTCAGACCAAACTTGCATGGGCAGTCAGGTTAGTTTGCATACCCTCTGTTTAATATCTAAAACAACAGATGACAGAGCTTAGAAACTGTTTGCTGAGTAGTAAAGTGAGACGTGAGTCATGCATAAAACCAGTGACACCCATATGAGTGTGAACTTTTGCAAGCTCCCGCAGTAAGATACAGCTTTGTCAGTGTAGAGCTCAAGTAACTTCCCAGAACCGACCCAAAACCTCAGAGAATATAAACTGACTTCAACTTCAAAGGAACCGCCGCAAGATAATGTGCCAAAACAAAGTGCAGCAGAAATTGCAATAGATAATAATTGCTTTTGAGACTAGCTTTTCAACATAGCTACATTACGATGAATTTTCATGACAATAACATTAGTAGGAGCTGTGTCCCATTCTGCTCTAAATGAGAACAGGAGCTGGCTGCTTACCAAGCTTGTGCCGTGCATGATGCTGAAAGGGGCTCTGACCTCCTGGCAGATCTTGAGTTCATTTCTGTTGCTTCATGCTGACCAGTCAACCCAGGCAGAGGGGTTTCTGTGTTGCTGGTCTGTGGGATAGGTTTCCCTTTAAGTCCTTCAATGCTATAGAGCAGAACACTCAGGAAAGATGACCCTTTTTAATTTGTTTTATTAATTAGGAAAATATAATACAAATGATAGGCTAATAATAATAATAATAAATGGAACTTTAATGGTCTCTAGACAGCAAATTTATGCCATCCCCTTATTTCTGATCTGACGATGGGCTTTGTTTAAACCTCCAGGTGACCGTCCTATATGTTGTTTACTTATTCCAGCTCCACAAGAGCACTACCTTCAAGGGAATGAGAAAAAATGCAACCTCAATGCATGCCACAGACATTTTACATAGTGAGCAGGACAGCACACATCAAAGGATTTACTGTGAAATCATCTTGCAATCAGCATAGGATTGATCTCCATAGACCACTCTTGCCAGCAAGCATGTACTTCATGAGCAGTTACATGCCAGTTTTTAAAACCAAGGAAAAAAATTGTATATTGGGACTGTTTTTCAGCCTGTTTGCTACAGTTTTTGCATTCTGTCCCATGTTGGTTTTACAGATCTTAGAATAAAATGTAAATTAACAACCTGGATACTTTGGCAAAAGAAAAAACCTAAGTGTAGAACATCATTTGTGTTCAAGCCACCAAATACTGCAAAAGAAACCCTGTTTACAAGTCAGTTCTTTTTTATTTTAAATCTTTCTGAGGGGAGTTATGTTATTTACCATATATATAATATATATATAAAGTATATAGAGAGATTGTTTATTTGTAAATAGAAAAATCCTATGGAGAAGAATGTCAAGTTTTCACACTTTAAAAACAATCATCAACATAAAGCCATGTTTAATGCTTGTATAATGTGATGCAATAAACTTTAAAATAAATTATGCATATGAAATATTTGCTGTTTGGCATTCACGAGCTCTTCTCTTTTTACCTTATTTGTTCAGAAAGCAAACAGGCCCATTAGGTGGAAGCAAATCTAAATGCAGACCAAAAAGGGCCAAAATCTGTCACTACTTTCCCTCTGTGAATCCTTTGTTTATTCACATAGTCAAATTTTCTTCCTTTTGTGTTTTTTAGTTCTTTGGAAAATGTTCCTGTTTGTCTCTTGACCCTGCCAGGTGTTACGTGTAATTTGGACTGTGTGGAGTGCTCCCACTCCCATGGAATTCATCAGCTTTGAGCATGCTGCATTTCTTTGCTGGGTGAGCATTTAGCTGGCAGAGATGAAGAATCAGGGTGTAGGAGTGTGATGGAGAGACCAAGAATTTATATTACTGCTTTTATACAGACAAGGTCCTGACTGAGAATCCAACTAACAGAGGACAGTACATAGTCCCAGAGGAAATATATTACTTGAAATTCATTGCTTTAATTAGTTATGCCAATTAAAGCAAGAAGCATATAGAAAAAGTAAAGCAGAAAGAGTCACTTTCTACTTCTGCAGCAATCTCATGAGATTAGTTAGCAAGAAAAGGAGTAGTTGGCAGGGTCATCTGCAAAGCTGAAGAATGTCTCTAAACTTCTTCCAGCAAGCTATTCTCCCCAGTGAAAACTCATCTTTTGACTCTGTGGTTGTGGACCAAGGGAAATCCCCTAGCCCAAGCTTTCACTTTGTACCAAAATTAGTTAAATGACTGCTCAGTGCTCAGAGAGCAACTTCAACCAGAAGTGAAGGCAAGTTGGTAATTTTCCCTGTTTTAAACAACTAAGTGAATTCAAAGCACTGAGGGAAAAAAACACCCACCTCTCTAAACTGTGACACCTGGGAAGATTAGCCTTCCTGAACAAAACAGACAGACATCGCAGATCATCCGAGACAGTTTGAGGCAGTATCAGTTACAGCACAAACAGTGATCTTGGCACAGAGTGCTGCAACCAGGGCGGCCCTGACACGGTTCAGTACAGCAGTGATCTACCACCCTCCTGAGAAGCACCTTCCAATGGGAGCTCAGCATGGTGTAGCCAGCTGTACCAGCGGGCACATATGTCAGTGGTTTGCTTACTATGTGCAGGTACACAGAGGCACATCAGTCCATTTCAGCATTCTGCAGCAGAGTGGAGGTACCTGTACTTACCCTGTTTCAGACCTGTGAGCTGAAAGTACCTGGTAAGTACAAGTTGTCATACTCTAAGGCTGAAGAACTATTCTGTAGCACAAAACAGAGCATCTATTTCTGGATCGTGAAGACAAAGCACAAGGCTGTATCAGCTGCACTTACCTTCTGAGGCTTCAGAAGCATAGCCAGCTTGTCCACTCCGTCGAATAGTTGTCTCAGAGTGACTCAGATAGTCCTGTATCCCAAAAGACTTTATTCAGGATAATGTCATTTGTCTCAGATCTTAGTTATAGGGACACAGGACATAACTCACAGGATCTATTGCACTCGCTCACAGCCCTGCCACGCAGTGGCTCCAGGCATTTACCTGCTCACAGAGCTGCAGCAGAGGGATGGGAGATAAGGGGCTGGCCCTAAATTCTGCACTGGATCCCACAAATCGAGTGCTCCAGGAGGCAAAGAGGAAACCTGCCTCCATCAGGAGTTTTGGACTGGGTTAGCTGATGGACACATGCCCTTGGTGGCAACCCACACAGGGTGCTGCCTGGCCCATACTCCTCTAGTAGATGTCGGCTCCTTGGAGCCTTATTTTTCTTCCTAATGTTTTCTGATCCTGTCAGTTCTTCTTAAGCAGTAGATCATCAAGAGCCCTCTGTCACTGGGGCAAAGAATAAATTGATTTAGATGCTTCAGGGCCCAAGTCAAGGTAGATAAACTAGCACTGTGTCACATTCCAAGTTACAGCAGCTCAGCACACAACACTAACGTCACATCACTTTTAGAAAGCGTTTAACACATGCAGTCAGTGTTTCATTTCATTCTCAAGTATGACTGCTTTGTAAGCTTCATGGATCAAATTTCCTGCAATGGTTTTTATTTTCCAACTTGATTCTGGTCCCATGAATAGCCACAGAAAAAAGCCTGCAGTACAAAAACAACACAGTGGGTCAGAGCCTGTTCCGGGCTGCACCAGAAAGCACACAGGACAAGGAAGAATTAGGGGTTTCACCCTCACAAACCACAAGTAAAGCACATGGTCTGGAGTGGGTTTGCTGTTCAGCTTCTCTTGGCAGCTCAGCCAGTGGATGGCCCAGCCCATTGCCCTGTAGCCCTGGAAAAGCCTTCAACAAATGACAGCCTCTGGGATTCCTTCCCCACCCCAGGGGATTGCCCAGTGGACTCAGACCACCTGCCAAAACACACAACGTGCTTTTGTCTGATCTGGACCAATTCTGAATGTGAATGCCCAGATGGACAACAGGGACAGTTTGAACAAAGATGGCTACATGAAGTTTCAGCTCACATCCCCACAGATAACAGCAGTGTCAAGTGCAGATGCAGCCTACCCTCTTGTCTGGTACAGCAAAGAGGGCCCTCTTTCTGCATTGACATCTCTGCCGCACTATGCCCAGCCCAGTGCCAGCGCCATCCTAGGCCAGCATGCTAGGGATGAAATACAAGTCTACTGTGGTTCTGATATATTGAATAAAACCCCCAAATAGCTCATTTCCTTCATGAGGACCAGCTCTGTAAGGATAAAACAAGGCAGAAGAAGGAGACAGGGCGTGAAGGGAAGAATATAACTGACTTTTGCCTCTATCCATGACCATCTCTTGTAGCTTCCAGCAGTCAGCACAATGAAAGAGATGCGGGTAACCAGGGAACAAGTGGCTTAATAAAAATACTCATATATGACAAAACCAGCAAAATAAATATGGACTCAGGATCAGTTGTGCAAAGCAACCAGAAGGCACTGAATGCACCTCCTGTATTACAAAAAGGCCCACTGTTTCTTGCCATCTGATAAAGTCCTGCAGCCCTAATCTCTTCATACTTTCAATGCCTTAAAATTTAAAAAAAAAAAGGAAACAAACCAGAAAATCAGCCATGTCTGGGGGAACAGTGCTCTTGCCAAATAAAAAAACTACTCTGAGAGTGAACTGAGATTAAAAGCAGAGGTTTTTCCAGGAGGCTTAAAAGTATCAGGCAAATATTTCACAAAGAAACATTGCCTTAAGGCCTGCCACCAAGACGCAAAATGAGAGAGCGAGGCAAGTGCGAGAAAGACCTGATTTTCTTGATGGATGTCAAGTTCATGCAAGGGTGACAGTGCCACGAAGCTCACCGGGTGCCTGCCCATGACCCCAGCAGGGCTGGTAACTCAACCGGTACAGGAATGTCAACATGAGCAAAACTGTCCCCATGGGCTGACGTGTCCCCATGTCACATATGAAGGTCGTTGACTTTGTTCGTATCGCTCGCAACGTCCATTTCGATGTGGCTGAAAGCAGGGTTGTCAGTTCCTTCGGCTGCCATGGTACATGGTTTCCAGTTCAGCACTTCCACTTTCTCTGGCTAAAAAACAAAAGACAAAGGCCATGCTGTGAAGTGAAAGAAACAGCCTTCCTCTTGTTGACCTGTGTAGGAGCAGAGTCAGGCCTGACGTACAGGATGCCTTGAAGGCAAAGGCATCATGCTGACAGCACAGATAGTTAGTTATTCATTGCAGTAGCTGGCATTTTTCTAGGAGCATGGAAAGTTTCTTATTGCATAAGGTACTAGTTGTGCAAAATCTTCTTGTCACATAAAATGTTCCTGTCCTGCAAAGTGTTTGAAGTATTTTGGGTGTGCAAAGTTCTAATTGCTGTTTTCATGCCTAGCGATCTGTCACCAACAGATCTTGAGCTAATGACTCCCAAACCCCTAGTCCTTGCCCCATCTTTGACACACAGAGCAAATTAACATGCATCATTGCTTTGATGTTCCATCTCTGTATAACATGGGCTGAGGTGGTGACCTCTTCATGTGCAAGGAGTTGCTTGGTTCCCCTTTATACTTCTTCCTAACAACATTCTGTATTATTTGTGATGCCAACTGCTAGCTTTCCAGGTCCTATCTGTATAACCAGCCAGACACTTGTTTCTGATCCTGGGCATAAAGTATATGGCTGTGGACATTGACTTCCTTGTGGGTGGATATTTTTCAAAAGACTTTAGGGATTAAATTCCCAGATAGTGAAAACTGGTGTTGGCCCATTAAAGAGAGACAGTGAATGGCAATAACAGGGTAGCTGGTCCCCAGTCCTGACATGGGCAAACAGCATTACAGTAGTATTGTAAAAATCATTTTCTATCCCTGGTGTTCATATCCAGGATCTGAAATCCATGAGATCATACTAAAAGGAGTTGTCATCATGGAGGAAAAAATTTTTGCAAACCAGACCATCTCAAAGATATGATCGTTGCCTGTAGTGCACCACTTGAAAAGCACTGAAGAAAGCTGAGCTTGAGTGTTCAGCATCATGATGATACTTATTGAAAAGTGATCTATAGTTTATTTGGAAAAAACACCACCAAACCCTCCCCTACACTTTCCCTTCTAAGGGATGTTATTACCCAATAATTTCTTCTTTTTCTTATATCTTAGAGATGGAGCTAGAAAACAGATACACTGACTAAAAAGTTTTCTCTCAGAGAGTAGCCAAAGTTGCAAAAAATCCAGACTTTGGAGAACACATGTTTACAAACAAAGGAAGCTTTGCTGAGTCCAAAGTGTGCCTTGGGCCAGCTTCCAAGAGACTAGTAAAGGAATATTTTGGCAGAAACCAGGAGAACAACAGTCTCTTGTCTCAGCTGCTACCCTGTTGTTCACTGAAGTCAACCCATGGCCAAACATAGCTTCCCTTCCTCCGCCAGCTGCTTCACTCCTACCCCCCTTGTGCTCTGCTACTGCCTTAAAGCAGACAGTCATATCAGGCAGCATCAGGTGCTATTCATTCTGGTGGGAAAAAATAGGCCAGGGGCTGTTTGCTTTTTTCCCTGGGAGGACAGACTGATTTAAATCAGAGAAGCATAATTATACTTACTTTCTCAGATTTAGCCCATGAGAAGTTGGACAGGAAATCTTCCTTGGTCAGCAGGAATCTAGGATCTATGTTCTGCTTTAGTCCTCCTGCAAAATAGGCAGGTGTCAGTCAGCCAGGTTTCCACATGCAAATGGTATGTCAGAGGCCAGCTTATGGGCACCAGGCCAGGTGAGCAGGACAGAGCCATGCAGCAAAAGCCATTGAGGAGTCACAGGCCTTAGGGATCATTTCTTTGCAATGATGTATACAACCTGCACCTATCAAAACATAAAATGATCCCTCAAGGTCTATTTGAAATGCCTCAGCCATTTCCTAGAGTTTTCTAAACTGTTCCCTCAGATTTCTGTGACAATCATCAGAAAAGGAAGAATCCCATGCTATGATATCTGTGACCCCCTGCCAGTCCAGGAGCTGTGGTACCAGGGAGCCTGAGCCCCAGTTCTCAGCTCCCTGTCAGCAAGACTGCAGGGTCATCATCAGTTTTTCTAGTGAGTTATTTAAGGGCAGCCCCAAGGTGGTGCAATGAAGCTTAATAGGATGTTTGGGCGTTTTTACTGCATGAAAGGTTAACTGTTCTCCTGTGGGAATATGTGTGGGGAAGAAGGGAGATGCAGGTGCCGGGAATTGGCTTTGATTGCCACTTGAGGCTTCTATGGGATCTTGCTCCACAAAAAGCAGAGTGACAGTGTGGTTGGGTCAGTTCTTTTGGGTTTCTGTTTCCTGGAGTGAGGATTTTTCCTGTGCTGTCTGGTTTTTGCACTTTGTGGTTCATTGATGACCTGATTCCAGTCTGGTAAGAGGCAAAATTTGTCTACCATTGCTACTGTAACAATGGAAGAGCTTGTGATGGGAAGGGAGGGGGAGAAAACCCTCCAGAAATTCACAAGGAAGAGGGAAAGATGGAAGTGTAAATTCTTATTAGTTGCTAAGCGTGAGGAAACTAATGCAAGCAGGGCTGTCTGCTGGGTTTGGAGTTTTGTAGTCTTGGCATAGTTGTAGGTCAAACTAATAGGTCTGAAATCTAACAGCCTCAAAGATGACAGCTGCTGTAGGAATCTGGCTGGGCATACTGGCGAAGGCTGTGAGAGCAGCTGCTTTTATGCTGTTTCTGCCATGCACCAGGTAGATGGTAGGTGTACTTTGCACCTGACCTAGGTGCCAAAGTGGTGAGGTTCCTGCTGTTACCTGTGGGGTGCTGCTTTTTGCCCCTTGCACAAATAGTAAAGGCAAACTGAGAAAGAAACTAACATAGCCATGCACAGGGTCTGCAGCTCTTGGGTACATGCTTGGGAAATGTGGTGAGGAGCATGCACTGTACAGGTGCAGACAAAACCCCTTGAGTGCTCTGAACTCACTCAAAGTAAAAGTGCTTTTGTTCTCTAGAAGCATGGATGTATCTCCTTGCCTGGAGCTGTTGACATGTTCAGGGACAACCCTTAAACCACCAGGCCCTGCTGGCATCTAATAAAACAGGAAAGACAGATGGTTTATACTTTTTCTCCCCTCAGGTTAAAAAACTGCTGAAACTTATTTCTCCTTAGAAATACAAAGTAACTTTTGCCATGAGTAGGCACCAAGAGTGGTATGTAGAAGTGCTGAGGGGAGGAAAGGAGAGTTAGGGTGGTGATTTTCATAAAAAGTTTGCAGTATGGTCACTGGCACTTCCTGTGGCAATGACAGCTCTCTGGTCATCTCAGTTTGAAAGAGATTTAAGACACATTAAATTACAGCTCTGGAATTAGTACCTGTTAGGAGGCTGAGAAGTATTCCCACAAGTACTGTGATAAGTGTCCCAAGTGTGCTGAAGTAGAGATAAGACAAGGAATACCAGTTATCTGCCAGGACAGGCCTGAAAAAGAGCAGAAAGAAGTATTAATCTCTGCTTTTGTGTTCCAAGCTGCTTGAAAATGTTGACTGTTTCCCAAGTATAAATACGGAGCTACTTCTGAACCAAGCAACTTGGTACTCTTGAACTGCCTCTGTACAATAAAATGTGCACTGGAAATCTGTTAAAAATTGCAGGACAGGTTTGGTTTCCTCATAGGGCATAAGACTGGTCTGTACTGTGAGGACAGGCATGGGATAGAGGAGGTAAAACAAGGCAGTCCTGTCTCTGCTAGGATCTAGCTGTGCTGAGTGCTGCAGCTAACCAGAAGGGATAACCTCTTTAGAAAGGGGGGACATTATTTAAAGGAGAGGACTCCAAGTTAGGAAATCAGCCATGTGTAGCTGTAAACAGACAGAAACAATAGGGCAGCTGTTGCACCTTGTGTTGTTCTCCCTGACAATGTGCTCTGTTGCAATCCTTGCTTCCTTGCAGCCACGAGCAATGCTGGAGGCCTTGACTGAAAGATGTAGTATGTGAGCCTGGATGTTGGGCACCCTTGTGTGTACCAGGGTATCTGTTGCTGATGGTACAATCCTCCTAGGTGTAAGGATTTAGGAATCCTTAGAAATGTGTTTGCTTGGCTTTCTGTTCCTGCTGTAACTCATATAGTCTTTCATAACTGTTACACTTCACCATGACTGTCCAAAGTAAGACACTGAGTAATTGCAGAGGAGAGAAAATACCTTATATTTTACCCATTTTGTGGATGATGCCCTTTTCTGACTTTCCTGAATAGAACTACTTCTGCACAGACCAGCTGTTGTAGGTGGAGCTGTTGAACTGGCAAATGGCCCCTTAACTGCCTACTGCTTTAATTCATGTGACAGACCATGGAAGTCAATCCAATAATAACAAACACTATGCTTTCTTTAACTCCCTGGTCCCCAGTAAGGCATATCCAAGTCTTCAGACTCAAATATTGAACTCAAGCTCTTCAGACCATTAGGGCAATTTGACTTCTGTTCTGGGAGAACTTTGAGTAGTGGGGAAATTGGAGAAAGCTTCATCTTAAACAGCCTGGTAGGTAAAACAGAGGTGGATAGTCATAGTAACCCAAATGCTAGGCAGATGTTTGTGGTGCTTTAAAGCAAATACATGCACATGATGAACTTGTATACCTCTGTACAGTTGGTTTACTGAACATTGTTGTTAATGGACTTGATGTTGACGTCAAATTTCCTGAGGTTATATTACAGCCTGCAGTTGAGAGAAATAGTGGCTTGGTCCTCTCAGGAAGCGGAGGATAAATCTGAGACCCGATTCCAACCCAAAGTGAAATAACAAAGCCACTGATGAGACCTCCAAATGCACCCTGCAAAACAGAAAATAAACTTGGATTTACATGAAAAGCAAAAGGATGTTAAAAAAACCCACAAAAAAAACCAAACCCCTATATGACTGAGTAAAAAACAGTAAAGATAATCTAAACTGTAGGTTTCATAGCAAAAAATAAATACACAGTTGAGGAGAGCTGGGGAGTTTACTTCATTCCCTTTTGGGGAAGCACAGTATTTGCACCTCTTGAGCATACCTCTCTTTATTTTATCTCTATGTCTTTACAATCAAAGGATAGCTTTGGGCTGTGTGACATAGAAAATACTGCTTTGTTTGAGGCCCTTTAACAAATACAAAAGTGATTTTTCCTTGTGAGGTTTTTTGGCTGACAGCCAGTTATTTATTTTTTTAGTATATATATGAAATTTCAGCTGCAAAGAGGTGAAGGTTAGTGATTACTGAGTCTTAAAAAGTAGCAATCCTGTCAGATTAAATCATGGCCCATATTCCAAAAGTGCATCAAATCTATCTTTTGATGGAATAGCTTTTTCCTTTGAAAATGATGACTTCATGATGCTGAAGCACTCTAAGAACATCCCAATCCAGACTACAAGTGCTTGTGCCCCATTTTCCTAACCTTACCCTGTTTTTCTCAGACAGGCCAGCATCTCAAGACACACCTGAGGGATGTGGTTTAGTAGTGGATGGCAGGTTAGGGTGATGGTTGGACTTGATGATCTAAAGGTCCCTTCCAACCAAGACAGTTCTGTGATTCTACATTGTTCCCTGCTTCTAAAACTGTGTTTTCAAGAAATCTTTGCTGAGGTTTTACTGTTATTCAGATATTTTATTTTTTTCCCTCTCTTTCTGGTCATTTAAATCTCTCCGTGGGATAGAAATTCAAGTTCCTATACAGACTTGTCTGTCCCTTCCTTGGGATAAGGAGGAAAGGGAGCAAGGGAAAAATGTCCTTATGGAAAGGATAAAAGACATCTCCCTTGCTGCCCAACATAAAATTATTGGGGGAGGAGGTGGATGAAGATGCCCAAAATTATCAATGACTTTTAGATGAACAGAACTTTTAATTTATACTTACAACTCCATTTGCAAAGGAGCAGAGGATTCCCAAGGCAAACAGTCCTAAAAGGGGGCCACCAATCATGCCAAAAATGCTGAGTGCTGCCTGAGAAAGGAATAGAGATTGCTATCAGATACTATGCAAGAAAGTTAAAGCCTCCAACATGTCAAGAAGGGAAGGTGTTGAAAAGGAAGTTAAGAGATTTTTTTTTTTTTAGCTGTTATGTACTCAGCTGGCAGGACCTGATATAGTTACAAACTAATCTTGTAATGATATTCAGCAATTATTTTCTTACATAATTCATCCTGGGCCATTCAACATGGGTATGGAAAAGCAGTCTGACACCTACCTGCAACAGGGCTCCCATACGAGATGCCACCGCAGCCATAGCGATGCAGACTCCACCATAAAACAGGCCTGTGTGGGAAAGGCAGAACTAAGCCTTAATCTGCTGAGGTTGGAAATCACTAATGAAGTGTTTCTGCCTAATGTGGCATGGGCTCTGACACCTCCGAAACAAAGCTGCTGGTATCTGTATTTTTCTCCTCATAGAGCCTGAATTGATCAAAGGGTCATGTTCCTGTTTACGTAGAGGCCATCGTGCAAACTTGATAAAATCCTCTTCCTGTGTGTTACTAAATGACAGCTATATAGATTAGCTGTACTGGCAATACTGCATGTATTGTTTGTGTTTCTCAGATAATCTCCTGTGTCATAGTCCTTATTTTGAGGGAATGATACTTTTGCTCCTCAGTCTGAAGTCTTTGGAGCAAGAAAGGAAATTCTGGCATATTACTGGGAGCTGGCACTGTGACAAAGAAGATCCTGGGTCACCAGGACATAGTGTCTCTTTCCAGGACCAGCAACAGTGGCTTGTTTGTTTCTCTACCTCCAACACTGCTGAGCTGCACTGCACCAAGTATTAGGCTAATCTTGCTGTTTTGTGTGATATATTGGGCAACTCAGCAATAAGATCACAATTTTGGCATTAACATTGTTTGCAACAATGTTTAATAAACTGCTCTGGATGAGTATATTTGTGTGTTTGACATACTGTGCTAGCTGGTACAGGCTGTGACACCACATTGGGACTGTGGGGCTTTTTTCCACACCTACTATGGACACTGTAGCTGTTCAGACAGGACAACTAACAGAGGTGGCAATTGCATTTTGGAGATTTAAACCACCTGCTCAGCCTAGTTCCGACCTTCTTCTTTGAGCTACACTAAACTGAGGACCTAAACAGACAGAGTTAGAGAGCATGTCAGAGAAGATGCGAAGCTTCTCATTCTCTGGATTGTTACTGGGACAGAATGCTATTGCTCATGTATCACTCAGTTCAAAAGTCTTGTCACAAAATTGTTTCTTAGATTTCTCACTTTTGACAGCTCAAAGAAAAATAACTGGTGTTCCAGCCTGAGATGTTTGGCTTTGTGGCACTGCGGATCAATATGGAATACAGATGTAGGGCACCTTTCCCACTTACAGCTCAGACACGATGGTTTCCTTTTATCCTTATGCTTACTTGAAACAGCTTGTTCCCCACTCTGCATAAAACCTATGCAGTGGATCTTGTCTCCCCCAAGTACTGCACCTGTTGGTGGGAATGCACTTGCTCCTGCCTCGTGCTGCCATAAGAGAGATCTGAATCAAGCAAAAATTACTTTATAAAGCAAAACTGGAAAAGATAATTTTCCAAACATACTCATCCCCATGGAAATCCATGACAACTTCTTTTCGGAGAGGGATTTGAAGTATGGCTTAATGACATCCTCGACAGTCACAGCAGCCAGAGCGTTGATGCTGGAGGACACTGTACTACAGAAAGCAAGATTTAGATAATTATTTTTTTAATCTTAGAAACTAAAATGATAGGTAGCAGATGGGTTGGTCGCAGAGAGAAACTGCTGCTGTCTAGAACAGTTTCAGAAATCTAATGTGACTGCTGTACTCATTGAAATAACTTATTATCCCAGGTGATGCAGTTAATAGCTTACAAAAATTGCTTAAAATAATTGCTTTTGGTGAAGACAAGGCAAATATCAATGAAACGATGGGCCTGAAGAAGTCACTGAAAAAAACTACTACATGTGTCTAAGCTGTCAGCACTACTGGTATATGTGACACCTTTGCAAATGATCTACAGAGTATAAATCTGGGTAGGTAGGTAGAATTCCTACATGCAGGTCACTGATTACTTTGAAAGCAAGAGAAGACAGATAATCTAATTTTATATTAATCCAAAATTTAGGCACCTGGTCCAAATTGAACTATTCTGCGCTCCCTACGGGGTCAGAGAAGCCAACATTCCTAAGGCACAAAGCCAGTAAGGTGGCTTTTTCTTGTACCTTGCTCTTTTAAGCCTTTCCTCAGCATGTGAAAAACAAATATCCCTCTATTCATGTAGCTACAAGTATTCAGAATGACAAAAAAATTATTGTGGTTGTCACATTCTTAAGTTCCCTCATTTTTTTTTATCTGCTTGTTCAGAGCCTTCCTCAAAAGAGGCAGTGTTTCCTAAAAAAAGCTGAACAAAACACTCCCTACTATGAGTTAGAAAGGGACTGATTTGTCTCCTTCAGCAAAAATAAATAGTGATTGGATTTTTTTCATGGGGCTCATTCAAGACAACTGGAAGTCCAGGAATTCTTATGTAAACTAGACTCTGAAGATCAGAGATGGGGAAATGGAAATTACTAAAGTTATGCTGATTCGAAATTGGAAAATTAAAGATGAGCAGTAGGAAATTTGCTGAAGCTGTAGCTATTTTGTGTAACAACACATTTATAATACTTAAAAATTCCTACAGTAGAGGGACTTTAAAAACACAAAGAGAACTCCTAAGTGCTGTGCATCACGTGTGGCTGGCTGTTTCCTCACACTGCTAGTAGGGAACTTCAGACAGCTTTGATTCATGCAACCTTAGAGTGCTGCTGTTGGAAACTACAGATTTTTAAGCTGGATCAAAAAAGATCTTATAGTACTTTTTTAAAAGAACAAAAAATTAGTCAGACAAAGAAATGAAGTGCAAAAGTTTTAGTATAAATGCAACTTTAGTTCTAACAAAAAAAGAAAAAAAAACCCTACCCACTAGGTTGCAAATTAGTAATTACCTTAATGTCCCACTGTAGGCACTAGCCACAAAAAGCCCTGGCAGTCCTGGAAAATGATGGAGAATATCCAACACTAGGTATGGCATTAGCTGAAAAATTCAGAGAGTAAAAAATATTAATATCTTGCCCTAATTTTTCTTTTTGTCACTGTATAATTTTCTTATAGCCTTCTCACTGGCATTCTGCCCAGCTGATGTAGTTTTGAATGTCCCACCTTGTGTTATTTATTAGTTTTCTACAGAGAAAATCAATCCTAAAACATCCACTGACAGTACAGCAAAGTCCATTTAGACCACCTAGAAGAGGCTTGCTATCAGGCTTGGTTTCCAGTGATGACTGTATAAGAAGCTAGCGCTGGGCAGCAGGTATCGTGCATCACTGTTTGGAGTGAGTGCCACAGCAGGTGCTTATGTGTGCTGTGATTCCACAGAAATATTTTCAGATGCAGTCCAATAACTTCAGGCTACCTGAGAACAATTTCCTTATCGGAAACTGTTTGTCATTTGTTGGCTCTTGCCAGCTCTGAGTGTTGGAAAGAGATGAGAATTTCAAGATTTTCTTCCTGTGAACCCTCACCCCACCACCACCACCACCCCACCCCCAGACAAGTTGGTCTCTTCAGTATCTTGCTTCTAGTTCTAAAAGAATTTGACTGACAGGAACAACTTAATTTCCTGCAGGTTTCCACCTCAGCTTTCCATGTCTCATGTTATTCTACCCTTAAAGACCAGGTGGTCCTGCCTCAGGTACTCTATCTGTGTTCTTTTCCTGGCTTTCCAACTATTGTCCACAAGGTATAATTCAGAGCCTATGATTATCCCAGTCATAAACATACATACATACATATATATATATATATATATATATATATATATAAAGACTTGCATTAATTGCACCTTGATTCTGGTCAGTCAAGAGGCTCTCAGAGCTCTTGTTGCTCCAGTAAATCTGATGCTTATGCCCTATTTAGGGAAAGGCTGCCATTTGGTTATGAGATCACTTCTCTGGTACAACATGATTTGATTGGGCAGATGCACCATTGCTAGCAGAGAACTGCCTGCTGGTAGCCTTCTTCCAGGTGCAGACTTTGGGCATGATTATGTTTCAAATCTGAGAAGGCTTTTGCTTCTCTTGGCACAGAGCAGTTTAGGTCTGTGCCTATAAAGCAGCTTGCTAGGGCCCATAGTCACTCATAGGCAATGGTGTTTCAGCCATCCCTGGCAGCAGCCTCTTCCCCTCTGATTTGGTTTCATGCAATGCTGGCGCTTCTGAGCACCAAGTACCTGCGGAGGCAGGTAGATTAAGTGCTCTCCACATTACTGCTTTCCTGACACCCTCTCTACCTGGTGCCAAGAGACCCCAACTCCAGTACAGCTGGGGGATGCTGGGACTGAACAATGCCAAAAACAGGTCTGTTTCTTTTTCCATGGTGTATTTTCTCCCCCAGTGGTCTCACCTTAATCCCTCAGTGTTACAGACTCACCTGATATGGGACTTGGGCACCTCATTATTCCCAACCCCCTGCCTCTTGAACCCTACCCTGTCTGGCTATTATGGCTGCAGAAGAAGGAAGCCCCCTCACCTCCTTCCCCTGAAACATGGGGCCCTACCTGGTCGAATGCTGACACCTGTTTTGCTGTCCATGGGTCACAGTCCTTGTAGATGGAGTAGAGGGACAGGCCACACAGTGTCGCGCAGGCCAGTATCACCCAGAGGCCCACCAGGTTGATGTAGAGGGACCTGCACCAACAGGCACAGAAAGGCCATGTTAGAGCTCAATATCCTGCAAGAGCCTGCTGGGGCCAAGTGAACAAGCGCCCATGTCAGCATGGAGGAGGTCTGGTGGGTGGCTGCCCACTGGAAAGGGAGTCAATGTTCAGCTCCCAGCATTTCACCTAGTGTGAGATCACATTTGTAAATATACAAATCACACTTCTGGTTTTGGTGGTACGGTCTGAGTGGCCATCCCCTGACAAAGTTTGCCTGGGAGATGATAGGCGTGATACGGAAATCGTGATGTTTCATCATGTGAACAAGTCTTACATTGCAGGCAGGTGGCAAGAAGATATTCTTTCTCCCATTGCTACATCCCTTGGTAAAGACGGACAGATTTATCAGGCAGGGTGCCCCAGATCAAAGTGTGGGCTACCTTTTAGTCAGCACCAGCACTCCATTGCCTCTGAAACTGCAGTGCCATGCTTACACAACTCTGGAGTTGCCCTTGTACAGCAACAAATCCCCCATTTCCTCCTAGGACAGCCTCTGTGGGAGGCAGCAACTAGGCACTGGGTCCTGGTCTGGATCCACCTACAGCTTCTGCTTCCAGAGAGCACAGAGTTGCCACCAACTCCAGGGCTTCCCCTTTAGTAACTAAACAACTTGGAGCCTGCTATGGTCCAGTAACCCCATCCCCTCTCCATGTCTTGACAGGAGCTTCAACTAATGCTGAAAGCAGAAATGCATTTTCATTGGGCACTAATGCCACCTTTGCCATGTAACAGGCAGCCTCTATTGGCAGGGAGAAACAAATTGTTCTCCTCACTCCATGAGGGCTTTTCCCTTCCATCTAACTATCCAATCTTCTGAAATGTTTCTCAGCTCTTGATGACTTCTGGGTCACGCGGTTCTTCTCACCTAAAGTGGTAAATTGAAGCAAACACACCCACCAGAAAGCTTAGCCTTGAAAAACAGTATTTGCCTCCTGGTTACCTGTGTACCATTCACTGCTGACAGTGGTTTATCTGCCTGACAGATTGCATACCATGGTCCTGTGCCAACTGCTAAGACCTCCATTGTGAGGACCTTTGGTTTCTGTGCAAATATATCTATGATTGCACTGCTTCAGAAGGCCTTTCAGCACTTTTATTTCCCAAGAAGGTAAGGGGCACCAGCCTCTGGGCAACTCTAGAAGGGCCATCAGGACGAATGAAGAAGTAAACCTAACTTTATAGAACTTGTTTGCACAGGAGCTTTACATTTTCAGAAAGGCAGAACATACATTAACTAGTTGAACTATCAGTTTTATACTGTAGAAAAATTACTGGCTAGCATGTGAAGTGTTTTAAAAGACCTACATAAATAAAAGCTGATTTATACATTGTAGGTGAAACGCAGCAATTATGCTTTGCATTTGCAGTTAGGGATGGTCAATACACAGAAGCAGCAGCATCTGGAATTTCTCCAGTAAAAAAGAAGTAATCCTCTTTCCCATAAATGTTTACATATTGGTTGTGTGTCTTGCAGGCATTTAGCTGAAGCTGTTCCCACACTGGCATAATCCACCTTAATATAAACTGAATTAGCCCAAAATTTAACCAATGAGTTAAATCAATCCAAACCTTTTTCACATATGTAATAGTGGGCTGATAGCTTGTAGTAAAAATCAGAAATTCCAGAGAAACTCACAGAAACAAAAGAAAGTGTTTATCTGAATCTGGAAATCATGTCAGTGTTTGACAGTGGAAAGAAAGCTGGTTTGTTTTGTGGTTTTTTTCCTTCTGATTTACATCCCAGCTCATGGTACACCCTATGACTAAGCACTGGAGTATAATAATTGTAGGACTATTGGAGGGAGGAGTTCCCATTAATTCTGTGTGAGTAACGTGGGGTGGAGTTTGGGTGAAGTAGGCACTATGACCGCACAAGGCTTATTTTCAGTTGTTCATTTTAGGCTGGCTCTAAGATTACAGCACTGAAACATGCCAAATGATGACCTTGAAAGGTCAGTAGATAAAAATGTGTTAGTAGCCCATATTTTTCTGAAAGCATAGCTCTCCTGCTCTGAGTGCCTATTATTGCTTATATAGGAGCATTATTTTTAATTTGCCTAGTTACTGTTTGAAGATGACAGCAGGTGCCCCTACCCACTGGTGAGTTTCTTGAATAGAGTGAAACCCTTTCCCAAAGCCTGAGAAAGTTCCTACTCTCAAGCCACTGTTAAAGGAGGCCTTCCTCAAACTGCAGGTTGGGGTCTATGAAAGAATTCTTTTCTCAGCTCTGATTCAGTATTAGGCTGTCTCTTACAAAGCCTTACAGCAAATGCCACAGGGATACAAAGCCCTATTACTTTGACCCGATAACACTTCCCTGTACAGGCTAAATTGCAGTAAGAGATGCAGGCCACCAATGTGAGTTGCCAGATGTGTCTAATTACATTTGCAAATGAACTAGACAGCCACCACAGAATGGTGGTGGTTATAGTTGCAACAGGCTGCAACCATTATACACAAAATGATTTCTCCATGCAGGGGAAATTCCCTGCGCAACTGAGATGCAAGGAAGATGCCGTGGAGCCCAGCCACCCATGCCAGCAAGAGAGGACTCCACCAATTGAGACTGTGCCATCATTCTGTGATTCTCTGATTGTGAATATGGTATGAACTATAAATGCCATCTGAACCCTGCCAGAGCCAGATAGCTTTCAGCCCTGATCAAAGCTGCCGCAACAGCTCAGAAAACGTGCCCTTAAGCTGCCACTGTGCCAGCTTCCCCTTGGCCACACTCCGCTCCCAGGATGTCTTGGAGAACAAAGTGGGTAGAGAGGTTGTGAGAGAGGAGCACAGCCCTAAGTGGAGCAGGTGCTCAGGAATAACACTCTCACTGGCACCCAAATCTGGCACAATGAACATATGCAGCTGTTTTTCTATATGCAGTCATGCCAGGCATCATTACAGATGTGGGATCTACCTCCTGCCTCTGCAGTGCCAAGAGCCTGGAACACATCCACGTGTCAGAGATTGTGAAGAAGCCACATGGTGTGTTGGAGATGTGGCTGATAATAAGCATCAGCTCATTCCTGTTTGCAGTGTAAATGACTGAAAAGTAAGTTTTCTTTATTGCCATAATCAAAATATTTCAGTCTAAAATTGTATGTGATTTTGCTGACTTTGGAAAGTGAAAGCCTTCATAAAACTCTTTCTCTGGATGTCATTGTACTATAGAATTAATAGGGACTAGAGTTGTGACTCACATGTACATATTTCTCCTATAAAGGTATGTGCTTGCTAATAATTCTTCAATCCTGAATTGTAAACTACAGGAATGACTCCGACGATAAAGGTAAGATAATAGAGTTAGTAAGTATATTCCATTCTAGAGTAAAGGTTGATCAGAAGTGTTTAAATTCAAGGAAAACAGAACTCTGCCAGTTTCCATAGGAATTTCTTTTTTAAAAAAATCAGTTTTGGGAAAAACAAACTGTATGATTCCTCAGCAACTTTATCACCAAATAAAACACTTCTACATTTTCTCATGCCTATATTCATTGCTATGGAAAACTATTCCTACACAAAGACTTACTTATAGTGGAGTAGCAATTCAGGATGCTGTCTTGATATGGCTTCAGCCTAAGTACTATATTATTTGATCATGAGGTTGCATATAAACTTAAAGCACCTATTTGTATGCAAGAATAGTGGCACAGTGAAACATTCTGACATGAAGTTCAATATTACAGCCATGATATGTAATTCAAATGCCAGCATTTATAGTGCCGATTCGTCCTCTGCCTAGTCCACAAAGCAGAAGTCATTACCCTTTGTAAATGGATTTTATATAGACAAAACCCAGTCCTTTTTAAAAACAAAAATCTGCCTTATAAAGAACAGTCACTGCTAAATTCAGACATTAAAAGTTGCTGTAGGCAGACTTACAGTTTTGCGTGGAACCTGCTTTTGCACGCAAGGTATCTCTGTACTTGGGACTGGTTGACTCCGTATATGCCAGTCCATGTGAAGGTCCCACCTATAATAATCGTCCAGAAGGTGTGTCTTTGCAAGGGATTGGGGTTAAAGCTACAGTGAGAGGGAAAAGAGAAAACAAATTCAGAATATGAAAATCTCCTCATTACGAGAAGACCTTAATGGTTAGGAGAATAAAATTTCCTTATACTTGTTCTAATACAAATTCCTTTAATTCTGCCAGATTTTGGACATTCAGATACGTGAAGTCTGAACTCACGGAAAGCAGATTTAAAATTCAGAGCTGAAATCTTAATCTGGAGAAACATTCTGATCTGTCCAAAGGTGAAGTTTAACTAATTTATTTGCCCATAAACTACAGTCTTATGTAAAGCTGTATGATGCCTGTGCTGTGATGAAATGACGCTCCAGTAAAAAGTTTAATATACTGCTTATCTAGTGGGACATCACTCTGACAGCAATATAAAGGTGTATGTGCACGCGCAGCCCTTGTGGCCAGAGCCTCTGTAAAACATTTTATGTTTTAGCTCTAAGTGAATCATAGATTTGGAATAACCCTATATTTTTTTTTAAAACTTTTTTTAAAATCAGGCTTTAATCTAGCAATAAATTATGCTATATTAAATGTAATACTACTTCACCTATTAGATGCCTTCATTCTTTTTCCCATCTATGAGCTCTGTGACCGGGGGAAGAAGCAATGGAGTACAACCACTGCACATCAGCCAAACAGATTGAAAAAAGTGACTTCTCACAAGAAAGAGGAAGAAAAATACCCGCAGATGAATTATTTACTGAAGAACTTGGTGAAGAATTTTACAGAACAAGCTGATGAGCATTGGGTACTGATAGACAAAAGGACATAAGGTAATACTTGTCACACTAAACTTTCACTAACAGCACTGGGTAGTTTCTCATCCAAAGTACAATAATTTATTTTTTTTTACCTTGAAGTGTGGGGGTTTTATTCAACGCTATCAGAATGAATATTCTTGACCTTACAAAATAATGTTTTTAGGCTATAAGTAGTGGAGGGTAAAATATGATTAAACCCACTTTTAATTTTTCTTTCAGGGAAAAAACCCAAACATTTCAATTTTTCAGACTAGACAAAAATTATTACTGTTCCAGTTGTTGTAGTTGAGCAGCTGAAATGCTAAATCAGCTGTTTGCAAAATATAAGTATAAATATGATTGTCCTCCCCATTCACCAGTCATTTTCAGTGTAATCCAAACTGTATCCTTAAAACATCTACTTAACAATGTAAAAAGGGTTTTGCACTTTACAGGATTTTGCATGGTGTAAAACCTAAGACATATCACTCAAACTAGGTAAAGTTTTTTTTTTTAAAATATTCTAATATTGAGGCACAACTTCTCCCCTCCTCCTCCTTCTTCAGTAGCAATTTAATTTCACAGTTAGTCACATGGGCTCTATTTGTAGGAATAGAGGCACATCAGCTACAAGTACAGACTCACTCCCAGAAGTTTAATCTTCCTCCGTGGTAGGAATCATTTATAATGGTTCCAATTCCGTTCTGAACCACCACAGCTCGTATAATCACAGATGAAAATCCAGCGACCATGATTCCAACCTGGAAAACATCTGTCCACACCACTGCCTTCAGACCACCCTGTGTGAGGAACAGCATGAGTCAGGTACCACAGGGAAGCAGCATTCTTGCTTTGCACTCATATTCAACTAAGGGAAATGTTACTATGGGGATTATGTGTAATATAATTTCCTCTTCTTCCCTAACAGAAATAATTCTGCATTGGGAAGCTTAGGAATTGCATCCTGAAGCATGTTCAGAACAGGCTGGCCCTGTTTTGAAGTGCACTGGAATTTGCTTTGGCCATACACATAGTTTAATCCAGTATTTCCTACATCAGATACAAACTTCTGAAGCAAGTTATCAAAGATAAATGGGCAGGCAGGGTTCATCTTACATATATACAGTCTTGCTAACTCCAGAAGGTATAATATTCACGTGGGTAAAAATAAACATGATTTAATGCAACATATACAAATAAATTCATGTCACACTTGTTCCATTCAATAATTTCTGAATACTTGGCAAATTAACATTAATCTAAAGGCTGATCTGTTCACGTGGCACTTGCTGTTTGCAGTGCCTCCATTCAGACAGGACTATTGTAGTTGCATTAAGCAGGTGCTTGACAACTTACACAGCTAAACCTCACTAAATTAGAAGAAAAATCACAGGAAGAGTTTTAGGAAGGGAAATCTATTTTTTTGCTTTTCTTTCAGCAGCAACAGAAGCTTGAATGTATCAAAACCTTTTCATCCAGAGAAGTCCCTGGGGGAATATGGTCCTATGGCTACAGCTATATTGTTAAATGTACTCCCATGGGGTAACCCAGTTATTAGGCTAGTTTCCAGTAAATTCCAGATTTAAGGTGAATGGGGAAAAGAACAGAGATTTTTTCTCAGCCAAAGGGCCTACGTACCAGCGTGCAGTAGAAAGTACAGACCACGCCAGTCGCTATCACTGCACCCCACAAGTCAAAGCCAGTGACTGCAAAAAAAAAAAAACAAGAGGGAAATGGCACCAGTGTGAATGAGGCATTGGGGACAAAAAATCAGGTTGATTTTTCACCCCAACCTGGTTGCTGGGGAAAAAAATAAAACTAAGTTAAATGCAAAAATAGGAGGGAATAAATAATTGCAAAGAAAGATTTGTGTATCTAAACCAGGGTATTCACGCTGACCAATTCTAAAAACAAACCAGGTATATTTCAGGATCTAAGATGCTATTTATCTCAGTGTGAATGCTGTCAGTCAACAGATCCATGATGCTTGCAGGCCCAAACTCAGGACGATACTAAAATATGAAGCAGCTGGGTAGTCCCAAGGAGTCCTTAGGCAGGGATTTAAGCAGGTGAACAGCATGGGGATGGCCCACAGCGGGAAAGGGGTTCAAGTATGGTCTGGAAGAAATGGCAGCAGACTAAAAGCCTTTCTTTCACTCTTCTTTCTTTTAGGGAAACATGATAGTACATCTACGCCAGACAGCACTGTGCTGTGGTTGGCATACAGTCACTGTACCAGCCTGGCACACTCACATACTGCCAGGCAGAGCACTGTGAGGCTGCCATAGATAGGACAGGCTTATGAGAAACACCGTGACAAAACTAAGGAAAATCATTTTGCTTCAACTTGAGAGCCAGCTAGGTCATAGCCTGGTTTAGCATGTATTTGCAGGGTAAATATAAATGTCAAGGACATAAAACCTGTGGGATTTATACTCCGGAGGAACCCAGTACTGATAGTATTGGAGGCTTTTTTCTTCCTTTTTGTTCAGTGAGCAAGGAAAACAAAAGCCCAACAAACAGAACCAAAATTATTAGGGTTTATTTGCATATTGTTACTGTCTTTTCTTGCCAAGTAGTCAAGTTAATAGTATCTGATTAAACATTTAATTTGGTTCCATATAAAAGCTTTTTTCCCCCTTTTAAAATAAAAGTGGCTCCATTTAAAAGCAAAGAGTCATTTTTAAATAGAAAATGGAAATATTTCCTTTTGTAAATATCACAAAAAAGATCTTAAATTCCAGATCTCTTTGCTGTTGATTTGTTTTTCCAGGCAAAATGATAGGCCAACTTAAACAATTCCATGCAGCCCAAACCCATACTTACAAGACTTCTGTCTAGCTCTCCTCTTGAAGAAGAGTACTTAAACAGGGGAATTAAATATGTGTTCATTGACTCTGTTGCCTTCAAAATTTAATTTTCTTAACTTTTCCAAATATATCCATGACCAAAGGATGTTAAATGAGAGGTAAAGTAAATGAGGGCAGATTATTTCCCTTGAGTCTCTTCTACAATTCCTTAAAGGTAGAGATTAAGGGACTGGGATTACAACTGGGAGGCCTTCCAGCTCTATCTTTGGGTGCACATTATAAAAAGAAAAAACAAAACATACCAGTACTATATGCAGGAAAAATTGTAACATAGAATAAATTTGCAGTATACTCATCTTACCTTGATTAAGTGCTAAAGCTGGAGCAAAAATGACGATACCAGTGTATAAAATCTAGAAGGGGAGGGGAGGAAAAAAGATATAAAGTCAAAAGAAACGTAAATTCCTGGAAAAGGTGATAGCTTTCTGGGATGGTTTCTCTTCAAGCCCTTATGCAGTCTGTATTTCCTAAATACGTGACAGTTGAGAAATTGCAGTTGTTCAAAAACGAATGTCTGAGACTAACCAGTACTGCAGTCTCACAGCCTAGTGTGCTTAAAACAAATACCAGTGACTCTTGAATACTAAATCCCTCTTCAGCTTTTGCTGGATTTTATAATTAACTTTTTTTATCGCTTTAAAGCTGCAGTCATATGGCAGAAGCAAGAGCAAAAGGAAGTTGCACACGTTTCCAAGGAATTTATTACAATTTATTTTCTCAGTCTTGGGATGCCTCATCAATAATGCATCAATATGCCTCTCAGTATGCAACTATAATGCACATGAGTAAGGACAAAAGTACAACATTAATTAGTCATTATGGATAGCATTATAAGGATTACACTCCTGTAAAATGAAGCTATGCATGCTTATTAGCAGATTTATATTTTCACCCAATGCAGGAAAGATACAGACAAATGAAGGAGCTACTCTATCCACTTCTATGGGCACAATAGGATTTATACACTGATTTCCTTTATAATTTCTTTCTGTATATCTTTAAATCCTGTTTGCCTTTTTACTACCATTATTTCTGCCTTGCACTACTAGGACAAGTTCAACTGTGACATGATCTGGAGGCATACGGCTTTCAGTGTGCAGACAACTTCTGTCAAGGTCAGTGGTCTTGATTCAAAGGATCTAAATCAGAGTCAGGTCCTGAGCAGGCTTGCATCAGTTTTCCATGACTGAACTCTTCTAACTCCCTGATTGACAGTGGTTGGACTTGGGCATGGAAAAGCAGCAGAATCATACATCACCCAGTATCCAGCATGCCTTTGCCCTTCCCCTAAGCATGGAATCTGCCTCAGGCACAGGGGGTAAACCACAGCAGGGTGGCTAACCGGTGGATGGCTTGCTGTGACTTTTGAACATGTCAAATCCAGCCCCTGCAGTGCAGCAATACCACATGGCTAGCAGCTATGCTGGGGAGAGAGCCAAGAGGTAACTGGAGTGAGTGGCAATCCAGCAGTGGGAGAAAAATAGTATGGAGGGGATGTGTGATGACCAGATTTCCCTGGCCACTTGCTTTACACCTGCTAAAAGCATGTGCCAGAAAGGATGGTGGGGGCACTGGGGAAATAGTTGTTCCTACCTGTGTACTGCTCCCCACCTGTGTGTGTGTGTTCCTCTTGGTGCTATGAGTCCTCTCTAGATTTTCATATATAGCTTGTATGCCAAGAAGGCTGCCAGTTCTGACCAGTCTCTGGTCAAGGAATGTCACCTCAGAACTGGCTGCATCACTTCATAGCCAATTACTGGCACCTGTCAAGCTAAATCAACGTTTGACTTACTGTCCACACAGTGACTGTCAGTGTGGGCTGCTGAAATAAAAGACAGTTTGGGTGGGAAGGATTCTTTAAAGATCACATAATCCAATTCCCCCAAACAAGTGCCAGATGCTTTGAACCATCAGAAACCAAAATTTGTCACAACTATGATCACATTTTTGTCTAAATTAAAATAGGACTGATGATACAGTCTCCACTTCTTTGGTGGTTTTTGAGGTCGTATTACTACATACCCTTTTTTCTTCTTTTAAACACATTCCAGTATTCACAGAACAGTTAAAATTACACCACTAAAATATTTGGGGGTTTCCTTTCCTCACTGTTATTTTCACTGTTCAGGTTGTTAGTCCTTGGCACAGAAAGACACCTATAGAACTTTAGTCACTTTCTTGGGCGCATATTTAAGTTGTATAGAATTCTTTTTCTGGCCTTTGCAAGCAAAGACTATGCTTGGCTTGTTCCAACTCACACAACTGTGATGTCTTCATATATGCTGGTGGAACAGTGTCAGGATTCCCACATGCTAGCACTCTTCCTATGGGCTTGTGTATCTATAAACACCAGATAAGCAGCAGTGTTCAAGTAAGTAATCAGCACTGCATTGACCATCTTATCAGTGCAACCGTGATTGCCCTAAAACTCTTGGTATCTCTTAAAAATACAAAAATTAGCAAAAAGCAAGCATGTAACTTGAAAAGCTTGCTTTCAATTCCTCCAGTAGTCAGTCCACTTCAAAACTGTGGGAAGAACAGATTTGTGTTTCTGATGCACTTGGCACAAGCTCAGTGTATGTTTAAAAGCTCTGCTCTCATACTGACTCACCAAATGGGCCGCATACAGCAAACTGTACCAACAATAATTGCAGGTACTGCTTTAGTTTAACATTCTCCAAGGCAGCAATTTGCTACTTGGCAGTTTGCAGGCACCCAGGTATTTTTCCAGTGGTGGTGGCACAAACCCTCATGCAGCAGATAAGAGCTCCCAACAGCTTGTTTTGTCACTTTTCACAGGCCCTCAAGAATCAGTTCAGGTCCCGGAACCCATGGGCCAGAGGACAGAACCTGCTGCTGTAGATAATTGGGGCATATTTACATTTTGAACCCATTGTGGGTTTTTCCAGCAGGCAGGCGAACAAATGCTCTTCACCCAGTCACCCTGCAGTGAAGGGTCACTCATCTCTGGGCACAGTGCTGATGCCAAGTGACTGCTTCAGGTGCTCAACAGTGCACACAGAGACCAAAGGGGCAGATAGCCCAGCATCTGCTCCCCACCTCACTGCTTTAGAGTAGCAAGAGCTTTGTTTCTCCTGCTCCCAGCCGCCCACACACTGTGGTAACCTCACCAGCCATTCAGAGAAAACAGAGGGTTACACTAAGCTGTAAAATCCCTGGGGCTATGAGGACCACAGAACAGCTTTGAGGTTTTACTTGCCGTTTGTATGATGAAGAGGATCATTCCACAGAAGCGCAGGTATTTATTAAAGCGAAGCTCTAAGTACTTCAAAAAGAGAAGAAAAAACAAGTGTTTATATCAAAACTTGGCAATATTAGTAGGACTAGAGTGAAACAATATAGAAAGGGCATAGTACTGCTTTTACATTTTTACAAATGGCCAGAACTCCAAACCTTTTTTGACTTGATCTGACATTTCTTTACAGACTTCATCACTGGGTAATGACACACAAGCTAGTCCATATACCAGGGGGTCTGCAGAATGGAAACCGGTGCTGCGCTGCTGCATTAAGGCACTCAATAGAGAAGGAGCTGTGCATCATGACCTGGCAAAGACCAGCACATATTATCACAGAGATTTTGAATATCCCAAGTTGGAAGGGACAAATGAGGATCATCATGTTCAACTCTTGACTCCACACAGGACAGCCTACAAGTTCACAGTGAAGTACCAGCAAACAACAGAATGCATTTGTGTTGTGAAATCAGAGAGGAAAAGAAAATGTTACAGACATTCCTGAGAGTCTGTTTGGGAACTGGTATTATGTGTGTCCATCTGAACTGCTGTGAGAGAAGGCAGAAGGTTTTCAGTGGTTAGCAACCTTCTCCCATGGTAACATCACCTTCTGTGCTGCCCAAAGCAGCTCATTATATTCTACTGGTAAGTGGAAATCTAGACTTTTACAGACCAGGAAGGCTCTCTTTTCTGTCTAGCCTGGGACAGCGCAACCTCTGAATCAGTCTGTCATGATCTAGGGCAGACTTCTTCCCACCGCCTGTCCCAACAGCCCTGGAGGGTGTGTGATTGTACAAAAGGGATCACCTTTGCCTGACAATCTGTTGAATCGACATGGACAGACACTGAAGTATCTCAAAGTGTTCACTCATAAATTGAGCATTTAAAAAACAATCTGTGAGCATGTCCATGCAAGGAAGTTGTGCTGAATGCCTGGACAGACACAATATGTTGTTTAATCTCTGAACTCTGTCCACAAATAGAAGATATATCTTTTATAGGTACATTACTCTGATTTAACCCCAAGATTATCAGTGAGTTTCCAGTCATAATTACAAGTCTTTTAAATAAAGAGCCCTATTTTAAGTATCATCATAACTGACAGTCCAAAGATTAGTAGTTTAAAACATACTGGAATCCACTACGGAGTTCTGTTGGTGAATTCTTATCTAAATCTACCAACAGAAAACCTTGTTTTCAGCCTCCAGTGCTGCAACGCCCCTGTTAGGTGTAATAAAATGCAAAAGACCAAGGACTTTCACCTGCACCAATGCCCCTTTCCCAGTGTCCTTGGTGAAAAGAGTAATTTACCTCCAAATCTACAGCTAGGATCTGTCTTCATGTAGGAAGATAAACAGGTTGTACGTACAGCTCTTCTAAATGAGAAGAAAGTCCTGACTAGATAATTCCTCATCCCAAACCAGTTGGCACTGCTAGCTATAGCTTGTAACTTACACGCTGAGCTGAAGAGCGGCTCAGCTGTATTTTGGTGGGAGTAAGAAAACTCTTGCAGACACGGAGCATTTGATGACTTTGCTGTACAAGGATGATGGAGAAAACATTCACCAGTGTGAACAACCTCAGGTGGAAAGAATGCCTACCCAAAATCTCTAGGAACAGCATAAATATATCATAGAATCATAGAATTGTAGGGGTTGGAAGGGACCTCGAGAGATCATCGGGTCCAACCCCCTGCCAAAGCAGCTCCCTAGGACATTTCACTCAGATAGGCATCCAGACGGGTCTTGAATATCTCCAGAGAAGGAGACCCCACCACCTCCCTGGGCAGCCTGTCCCAGGGCTCTGTCACCCTCACTGTGAAAAAGTTCTTCCCCATGTTGGTGTGGAACTCCCTGTGCTCCAACTTGCAGCCATCGCCCCTTGTCCTGTCCCCACAGACCACTGAAAAGGGGCTGGCTGATTCCCCCTGCATCCCCTGCTTAAGATAATTATAAACGTTAATTAGGTCCCCCCTTAGTCTTCTCTTCTCAAGGCTGAACAGTCCTCTGCCAGAGGGAGACATGATGGAGCTCTTGTGCTCTGCTCTTGGCATATTAATTACACGTCATCAACCACATGTCACCATCCAAGCTTCACAAGGATTAATCCATTTGCTGAATCAATTATTTGGAGTGAGGAAACAGAGCTGGCATGGTGCACAGCTCCTGAGCCAACACAGCAGCACCGAGCATCTCCTCTCTGTGGAGGCAGCGTGGGTAGGCTTGGGGACAGAACAGGTTGCAGCATGCCCTAGGGAGTGTGGGTATATAGGGCAGCACAGACTGCAGAGGGATTTGGGGGAAGAGACTGAGGGGAGACATGTAGAAAACAGGCATGAGAAATCCTCCAGCTCCCTGAAGGCTGTGGAAAAGCTCATTCTACTCTATCTTACCTCATAGGTGCTGGTAATGCCCAGCTTGTAGAAGACTGGCAGGAAGATCTCGGCGCTGCACAGCACCACCAGGGCGTAGGTGATGGAGAAGATGCAGAAGATGGCACCAAAGCGGTAGATCTCGGCGGGGGTGCCCAGTACAGTGACGGCTGACATGAAGCTGGCAGTGAGGGACAGCGCGACAGGGACGGCGCTCATTTTGCGGCCCCCCATGAGGAAGTCCTTGGAGGTCTTCTGCCCCCTCCCACGAAGGCGTAGTAGACGCCGATGACAGCCGAGACCAGCAGCATGGCCGCAAAGACCACATAGTCCCAGGCGGTGAAACGCGCCATGCTACCGGATGGACTTGCCCTTGGAGCTAAGGATCTGTCCCAAAATCAGAGGGGCAGCTGCTGACCCCGCAGGGCCGGCGGGGGGCGCAGGAGAAACGGGACGGGACCACGCGAGGGTGCCGCCGTACCGTGCGCCCCGCCGAGGCAGGTGCGGAGCGTCCCTCTGGGGCAAGTGCGGAGCGATGCGGAACGCTGACCCCCGATGGGACAGGTGCGGATCAGAGCGGAGCGGTGAGCTTCCTCTCGCGATAGGACAGGTGAGGGGCCGTGCGGTGCGGTGCGGTGCGCTTTCCCCCGCGATGGGACAGGTGCGGTGCGGTGTGCTTCCCTCCGCGATGGGACAGGTGCGGTGCGGTGC
The DNA here is from genome assembly GCA_027925045.1 of Hypotaenidia okinawae. NCBI lineage: Eukaryota > Metazoa > Chordata > Aves > Gruiformes > Rallidae > Hypotaenidia > Hypotaenidia okinawae. The sequence continues at coordinate 62,093,065 of BSDF01000001.1, read as the reverse complement.
GCTTTCCCCCGCGATGGGACAGGTGCGGTGCGGTGTGCTTCCCTCCGCGATGGGACAGGTGCGGAGCGGTGCGGTGCGGTGTGCTTCCCTCCGCGATGGGACAGGTGCGGAGCGGTGCGGTGTGCTTCCCTCCGCGATGGGACAGGTGCGGAGCACCCCACTGGGACAGGTGAGGATCAGAGCGGAGCAGTGCGGTGCGCTTCCCACCGTCCCCCGGTGGTACAGGTGCGGAGCGGTGGGGAGTCCTCCGCCGGGACAGTTGCGGAGCGGTGTGCCCCGCGCAGGTCTCCACTCCTGTGCCTACGGGGGAGAGTGGGGAGTTGGACGCGAGCTGCGCCGTTAGCGGCAATGTGAGTGCCGGAGCCGGGACGGCGGGCGTGTCTTATACGGTCCCGGTGCGCGCTCCTCCCCGCGGCGGTAAGCGCCCCCGCGGAGCGGGAAGGGGCGGCGATCCTCGTGGCGTGGCCCCGGTCGGGCCATTCCGGGCTATTCCAGCCGTGTGTGTGTCCCCGGGAGCTGCGGACAGAGGCTGGTGGGATGGCCCCACCACAGAGCCCCACCTGAACAACGGGTTTACACCACAAACTAGGGTCACGGTCCAGGAGCTTTTGCACGGGAGACAATTCACCTGGTAGTTCCTCAGGATGGTATTTCCTACCCTTCTTCATTAGTACACGCTACCTTCGCCCCAAAGGAAGGCAATATGTGTCTTTCTTTATACGCTTCTATGGGTTGAGCAATCTGGAAGATAACTCACTGAATCAGCTACCATACCACATTTGCCCAGGTGAGTTGCTGAACGCTGCACTTATATGACAGGGAAACCCCACTATCTGTGCCATGCTCATGGAAGTTGGGCTTAACACTCTTCAGTCGCAGGTTCAAGAGTTAAAGTGCACAGGAGTATCGTGGACGGAACTTCATGCATCTCAAGCACAGGGGAACGCATGAAAACCACCTATGGGATTTCAAAGCCAGGGATGCCAAGCAGTGATGACCTCGTTTCTACAGCTAGCAGCATGTTCGGGGCCACCACAGCAAATACAACATTTGGCCACTTTGCCATATGTCAGCAACCCCGCACACGGGATTAAGGTGTGAGGGTGACAAAGCCAAGGTGGTCCTGACAGCTGCACAGCTGCACGCAGCACACCTTGCAGCAGGGCTCAGTAGGCCTGCACAGGCCTTCTGGCTGGAAGCATGCATTGACAAAGCACAATGACAGATTTCCTAGCACGTCAGCACCAGCTTGAGGATAAAAATTCCTTCATGGCAGGTAGGTAAGTCTCTTTCATGTTCAGCCTCGCCTGGCTCTTATCTTCAGCTGGATTTGCTAGAAGCGGTCTTTGCTGCAAGTGCCCTGGATTCAGCACAAGGCACTCTCACCTGCCTAAATCTGACCAATTTGAGGCACGGTTTTCAGCAGCATTCCATATCAGAGAGAAAGGATTGACCAGACACTCAGCAGCCAAATTCAGCTCAGGGAGCACTTTTATCTCCTCGGGAGCACTAGATTTGGCAGGCCATTTGGAGTGATCTGTGAGTGCATGTCAGGAGGAGGGGGATGCAGGTGGAAGTCCAGTCTGGCAAGGTTACTAAGATGAGCTGTGAAATCATGTCTGTGTTGGTCTGATCTCTATATGCCCATCTGGGAGTACAAATGTCCCAGAACACAGAGAAGCTGACCACTGTGGTGCAAGTGGTATGTCCTAATCTCACCACATCAAGTTAGGGCGTTGGTCTCTCTGGCCCAATTACTCTTTAATTACTTTTACAATGAGTAACAGCTTCCAGATGTCCTGCTGAGGAAAAGCAAAGAAACTTATTTTGTACCTCTACCAATTAGTCTATTGAGCTATTGATTATCTGAGGTGCTTGCCCTAATTTGCTGTCAGCTTTTGATCACATGAAAGGCCCTCCCAGCAAAGCTTCAACCAAATCAACACCTTGCCACCCAGTGCAATGAACTGGTGTTGTCCAGCAAAAATACGTGTTGTCAAAAAACATGACCCACTTTCAAGCAGCCTCCTGCCCAGACCCACAGCTTGTGCCACTCAGAGCTCCATTCTCGGTTCACTTGTTTGCACTCTTCCAGGTATTATGTTGCTCAAACCATTCAAACAATAACATGCATTTAAAGTATTAATTACATGGGATTAATACAGTTTTGATTCTGCTTCTTTATCATTTTTGACATAATGTAAACACAGCGAGTGATAACATGTATTGAAAAATAAATCATGTTTCTTAACTGAAACACAAGCAGCTATGAGGAAATGCCAGTCACTCTGGTTTCAGGTGGCATCTTTGATTCTTTTTACAGGGGTGTTTGTTAAGCAAATTGTCTTTCAAATGTCATCACGACCCATACAGCAAGAAAAGCTGGATCCTCCCATTTGGCTGTTTCTGTCTTAGGAACCAATGGGAAATCTGTATGATACCTGTGCCCTGAGTCACAGTAAGTGGACCTGGAGAACAAGACTAAATGTTTTTCTTCCGGACTTTTCACACACAAAATCAAATTAGCTCCGTGGAACACGGTGGGTTTGTGCTACATAACAGAAACAGGACTGCAGGTGTTTGTTTTTTCTTGTTGCTACAATAGATATTTAAATGTCTTCGAAACTCAGAGACTGTATTTCCTTGTTTTCTTGTAGCACCTTGTCCCATCTTCAGCAAGTTTTACATGGTCCCTCATTTCACTGGCTCTGTGACTATACTCACATGAGGTCTGCTAGCATCAGTAGAATTTGGTGCCTAATAGCAGGCAAGATTCACATTTAATAGCAAGTGTAAGATTCACATCTCTCCAGATTCCTCAAGTTAAAAAGGCTGTGAATCTGCCTAAGAAAACCCTAGACTGCCCTATGGGTTTCAGACGGTTCTTTCCTTGTGCTGTCATTGGGTTCATTTCCATCACTGGACACATCACTGAGGTGTTACTGAAATGTCTGTATTACTTGGAAGGACAGTCCTTCCTCACCCCTTTTCATGTGGATGGGCCACAGCATTGGGAGATCAGTGGGACGGGTTTCCCTTGATAGACAAGAGATAAATACATCTAGCCTTGCACGTGGAGACATGCTGCCCACCTCTCTGAACTAAGTTGTGGAAATACACTTTGAGGGCTTCTCCTACTTGTAGGCAAATGTGGGCATGAACAAAAGCAACTGGAAGGAGAGCACAGCCTGGCAGTGTTGCAAGATCCTTTGCATTTTGCCCTGGCAGCCTGGGAGCTATTTGTTCCTTCCCTAAGTGTGCAGTTTCAGACTGTTTGAGGCTCAGTTGTACCTACACCAGCTGAGCTGAGTGTGCAGATGGAGAGCAGTTCATGCTCAGTGGTATTCCTGTGTAGTGCCAGGACTGGGTTTGGAAGTCTGAGCTCTGTTCTCTTCTGCTTACATAGGGATCACTTTGGAAACCTTGCCAGAGAATGGCTGGTCATTGGTACAAACCAACCAACCAAATCTGCAAAAACTGATTTTTGCCTTTTTTTTTTGCACTCAGTTTGGCCTTTTCTAGGAACAATGTTACGAATTCTCATTTTAAAATCCTCCATTTTTGTTTGGATTATTTGCTTAGGAAATTAGGGACATGGGATCGTGCTTTCTGTGTATACACATATATATATATATGTGGAAGATGTTTGCCCTCTATCCAACAACCACTGAACACTGTGAGCAAATTCATAGAGAGGCAAAGGCCTTGGATGTATTAAGGTGCTACCAGCTTCATGAGAGTAGAAGGGCAAAAAAGAGGGATCCTGTAAATGGTCTTGTTGAAAGGAAGACTGCAGCAGGAGCTGAGTCTCTGTTGCATGACAATTAAACAATATGATTTCTCTCCTTAAAAATACCCAGCTGCAGTAATAGCTTCTCATCTTGTAGCTTCTCATACAGAAGCCAACCAACACTAAGAAACAGAGCTATGTGGATGCAAGTTCTATTTACTCTTCTGTTCATGGAGCCACCTGTTCAATTTCCTTTTGCTCATTGTTATAATTAGAAATATTGTCAAAAGTAATCATTGAATCCAACTTAGTTTGATTTTTCTCACAATGCAATGCTTCAAGTCAAAATGCACTTCTTTTACTTGTGGAAGATTTTGATTCTGGGAAAAATGAATAAAACCGTGACTGCTTCCTTGCACAGCATCGCTTAGCACCCTGAAGAGCCTGCCCAGATTTTGAGTTAATGGCAATTTATTGGTGACAGTATTTTATGTTTCTAGAGATCAGTTAGTGTTTGGCTGCACCCTAATCTCTCCGTGTTGCTGTGCTTGTCCACTCATTACTGTCTGGAATTGCTGGGCTTGGTAGAGCTAGTTACCTGACTACCGTCATCAATGAGTTTGCTTCTCATGGTTTAATGTTACCTCAGACAAATCTCTGACAGTGTAATTTAGTGATGTTCTTAGCTATCTCTCTAATTACTTCTTTTGGTGTCAGTTCTGCTTTTGTTACTAGTGTTTGGACATGACAGAATTACCCTGCAAGGAAATTCAGAAGAGCAATACCATTATCAATATTCCTTGTGAACTTTGGAATAGTTCTATAGAAATAGTCAGATGGCACCTAGATTTTGACCACTGGGATTTTCTTGTACAGAGGCATCCTGCAATTGTCACTTCTTTATTTCCAACAACATCACTGGAGTACATATCCAAGCACACCTTTAGAAACTTCTTTTCAGCTAGTTGGATTTGCAGTGTCCAAAGCACAGGACGGTATGCTTAGAAGCCCCTCTTGTGCAGTCTGTGTGTCATGGGCAATAGCAAGCATGAGATGAATTTCCAAGGGTCTTATACCTTAAACTACCACCATGAACACAGCAAGTTAAATATTACAAGAAGTCTAGTTCCCTAATTCTGTATCCTTAGCATTTCTTATCCTCATCCTACCCAAATCCCAAATTTGCTGGGGAAAATGGTTGCAAAAGGTTTTTCTTAAGATCATAATTCATGGGAATTCTTTCAGGATAACAGCTTGTTTGCTACAAGTGCTTGTCCTCTTGTGCTTAGTTTGGTTGTGACACAAAGAGAGACGGAGTGACTTCCAGAGAAAGAGATCAATGGTGAGAAAAGAGCCAGAGATGCATAAAAATCATAGGAATAAATCACATTTCTACTGACATTTTGAATTAAACCCCCTCAGTTGTTTGCTTTTTCTATTTTTGCCTTCCAGAGAAATTTGAACAAATGCAATTTGCAAGCAAAATCCTTTAAACATGAGTGCTTAATGGTCTTGAGGAGGAAACTTCAGATTGTGTAACCCCCTAACACCAACACACCTTTTAAAATCAATAGCCAGTGCCTCTGGATTGAAGCAAGTACTTAAGTTAGCCTTGAATGCTGATCATTTAAACCTGAGTTATTTGGAGCCTATAATTTATGTGCTGGAGGATTTTGCTTTTCCATTTGAAAGAATAAATTACAAGATTTATTTAAGGGCAGTCCACACAGTGAGATGTGGCATGCATAATTATTTTATCAAGAGAATAATTAGTATGGGAATAAAATTGTGGTCCATATTTCACTTCTTTAACTGAAAAGGACAAATAAGTTACATGCTTGAACTTTATTCTCATGGTGTTGGGATCTTTTGTTTATTTAAGGTGTTCAATTTTGCATCCACAGAATTACAATTCAACTAGTTTGCTTACTCACAGTTAATGTATGAGAAAGAGCTGTCAAATGTTCACCAGAATGATCAACAAAAATCGATTTTTTTTTTCCTGAGTGGATCTTTCCTCAACTTCCTTATTTTATTTCTGTTGTCTTCCTTGTTTCCACTACCTGCAATCCAAACTAGTTCTGTTCACATTCTAGTTGGTATTATTTTGAGATGTGTTTGCTTTGGGTGCACAGTGTAGGTACTTCAGCTATGCAGCTTGACTCCTTATGTTTCCTCTCTAACTGAAGGACAGAGACAGGTTCTTCAGAAAGAAACTTTGCTGCTTTGAGGAGGAGCTGCTCCCTGGAGCTGCTCCCTGGAGGAGCCTGTCTCTTTCCATGATCTACAGAGGAAACCCCTGGAAATGAGCCTGCTAACTTAGGCACATAAAAATACTCTGAAAAATGTTCTCTGCCACTGCCCCAGTGTCCTAAGTAACCCTTCTTTTTTACTATTTTGGTTTATTCTTCCATTCATACTTCAGTGTCTGCCACCACTCCTGACATCTCTCTTGTTATCTGTTTTCCATCTGTCTTTGTAATTCCTACTGCTAAATCTCTTATGCTTCCTCAGTCCTTTCATTGCCCTGAGTCTATATATTAAGAAATCTTCTCCTCCCTTCCACGTTTCTTCTGCCTGAATCCCTTCTTTTTTGCAGCCTGAGTCCCAAGAGGCATTTCCCTCCAAATTGCTGTTTGCTATTCAGTTTGCTCTTCCATTTTTGCAGTCTCTCTGAGGTGACTGCCTTACCTCTCTTTTACACCCCTCTTTGATCCTCTCCAGACCCCCTTCTGCTCTGCGTTGAGGCTGCCCACGCTGAAGGTCACATTGCTTGGAAATGTTTGAAGACAGTTACGGATACTTGCCCCAGCTCTGTATGTTTATCTGGTTTGCTTGTCAGGCATCCTCAAAGCTACATTCATCACCAAATGGAGGTAATAAAGGATTTCCTTCAGGTCCAGCTGTCTGCAGCTGCTGGCTTTGGTTTGGTTTGTTTCTTCTGTCTGCCTCTGCAACATGGGACTCGCTGCACCTATTTCCAACATTATGTGGACATTTCAAATAGCAAATCGCTACTTTTTCAGAGAGCAGGAAAAATTCCAGCATCCAACAATTCCAGTATGCTGCTGGGATACACCATAGTTTTTGTGACCTCTTGGACTACAATCCTATGCCTATTGCAGGATACTGGGGAGTGGTGAGTGATCTGTGGTGGGTGGGGGACAGTGAGCCCGTGTTATGTGGATTTTCATGACTAAACTCTGTGGGAGAGGGACTTTGCCAATCCAGGCACACTGGCACTCTTACATTGAATGTCTGTATGATTATAGTGTATTGGAATCCAGTGTTAGTGTGCATCCAAATAGGCTATTGCAGGGGCTCTCATGAAAATGTGGATTGTGAGCTAAAGTACATTTGCATTTCTTAAGATTTAAAAAACAGTGTGCATCCATCATCATAAAGCCCCCCAGCTTCTGCACAGTCAGGTTAATACCTTTATAGGAAATGCCATTGATAGTGTCAGCAGTCCACAAACTCAGTGAACACCATGATGCACAAGGAAGCACAGAGGAAGAAATGGCAGCCAAGGAGAAGCACTTTGGCCACAGCTGATTTTAAGGGAATCCATCTCTTGGCACAACAGATGCTCTGTGTCTGTATGGTAACATTAGCCAATCACCATTTTGAGGGGGCTTGTTTCATCTTACTTCAACACAGGTACCAGTGGAGCACCTGTTACCTCATCCATGTGGCACACTCAGTACTCATCTTCTTCCACTGGCTGTGAATGCCAGATCAAGTATAGCCCTCTGTGCAGCAGGTGGCTATAGCCAGGGAGGGCAACTCTCTCCCCTGTGGTAAGTGCCTGCTCTGTAGAAGCAATGAGAACTTTACCTGTGTGGATTGTTAATTTTCCTCACTTGGAGGTGGATGCTCTGGAAGAACTGATCCTGGTGACAAATCCTTCTTCAGGTAACACAGAGTTTTGGAAAATAACCAAGGAAGCCAGTCAGGGGGGTCTCTTCTGGTTTATATAGACCAATGCTGGAGCTTGCTCATGAACACCTACGATCTAGCAGCTAGTTCCAACAGCCAGTGACACAGCGGAACTGGCAAGAACTGCTTTGCCTTTAGATGTAGTCCAGGAATAGTTAACTGAGGTACTGTCTCTACTAGAACCTGAGAGCAAAGTTAGAGCTACATGACTATTAAGACAGCTCAAGCTTCAAATAAGGGGAAAAAAAAAAAGGCAAATTAATTAGCCAAAACCCCAAACCTAGGTACCCACATTTTGGATCTAGCGTGTATGAACCAGAAGGATGCAGAGACATGAACAACAGTATCAACTGCTTTGAATGTTGCCTTCTACTCAGGGGCCAAATCATCCCATTCCTTTCTGTAACAAAATGCTGAGCCTGGCCTTATTTGCCACGCTGCAAGTTTGAAGGCACAAGCTAAACATTTTGTGGAAAGGAAACATCCCTGACACCATCTTTATGTGATTTTGTGTTTTCTACTCCAGTTGGCTTCTCAGTATCATTGTAAGAAAGTTGCTGCCTTAGATCATTGATTTAGGATTTCCTCGGTGTCCTTTTACAGATAGAGGGACTAATAAAGACAGAGCAGAAGAGGACAAAAAAAGAGAAAGAAAATTGAATATGGGAGATGGCAACGATTTTGATGGAAGCATGTCCTTGTGTGTACTATTTTCTAAAAGATGTTTACTGTTTTCCATCTTCCCTTTTTTGGAAGGTTTGCCTTAAAACGTAAAGTTGTGATCCCTTAGCCCCAGTTTGTCATCTTAAACATTTTCAGCTTCCAAACAAACAAGGGGGAATGAGATGGGGTGGAAGGAGAGATTTGGGAGCACAGCTTCAGATTCACTGCTAAAGGCTTTATGCTTTGTTCCTGGACATGCCAAACAGCCAGATTTCGGGGTAGCTGTCAGAAATCTCAGTTAGACTGCAATCAGACACGTAGTAGTCCCAGACAGCTGACAAACAGCCTGAAATCCAGATGCTCTCTGTCAAATCCAGATGCCACTTGTCCTAGCAGTGGGGGCAAAATGCAGGAGGGAATTCACATCAATCCCTTCATGTCTCAGGGCCATCTGTACAAATGCAGTTTCTGAAGAAATCATACCCTTTTTCTTTCCAACACTAATTAATCTACAACTTCCTTTCCCACCTCTAAAAAAAAAAAAGAAACAACCCAACCAAATAAAACCAAGGTGTGGTTTCCTATGCAGCAGGAACCTTGGAATACTACTAGTTGGCATGAACCAAAATTGTGCCAGGGACTGTCTTAATGATTAATTGGTGTGGATGATGCCAGTGCTCTGGCAGTACTCAGTTTACTTCTAGAGATGGAGCTAGTACAGCTCACCTGCTCCAGCTCTGCAGCAGAACCCTGTCTTGAGGAACCACTTGACTTAGATGTCTCAAGGGGCTGAATCATTCTCAGTGCCCTGTTCTGTGAGGGAAGTCACAAAGTTCAGGATATTTTGGGCATGCACTCTCACACACAGAAATAGCTGCAGAAATCTGGGATCTATATTCCAGCTCCAGTTGCCCAAAACTCTCTGATCTGTAACTTAAGGGCAGGTGAAATCCTCCCTAGGACACCACTAGCACTGACCGAGAGTTGCATTATTTGCAGAATCTCTGTGCTTCAGGCATATTAGAAAAAATGTGGTCAAACAGTTCCACCAGTTTGCAGAACAGGTTTCCAGTATCTTGTCTTTGTTTTTGAAAATGCAAGTGCTCTCAAACACATCCTACATAATCTTCTGGGATTTTCTCCCGCAAGGCAAGGCAAAATGCCAGCTAGAAGTTGAGAAGGAAACTGGCAGTGAAAATATACCATTGTATTTCAAAGAGTTCTTCCTACTTCCCAAATTAAAAAACAAAATAAACCTGCTTGCTTCAGTTGAAAGAGTACACCAAAGGCATCATGTGCTTGTATAACCTGCCTTCAAATCCATGCCAGCTTCCTACTCAATGAGGCTTTTGGAGAGCTCCTGTGATGCAGTGGGTTTTTCTGTGAGGTGACTTGAAACAGGCAAAGAGAACAATTTCTGGGTTTACAACCAAAGCAGGAAACCCTCACCACTTCAAGACTCCATTAACTTATTTAGTGTCTTTAATACTAGATTTAGGGACTCGCCTTTGGGCACCCAAGCTTGGAAATTGTCTGGCTAAATTCACAGGTATTTATATATTGGGGGTTGGACCCAATGATCTCTCAAGGTCCCTTCCAACCCCTACAATTCTATGATTCTATTGAACTCTTTGCCTAATATATTTCATTTTTAAAAGCAAGATCTTCTCACAGTGAAATTCCTCATGTGCACTCCTTTCCTGGCACATCTCCACAATGCCCATATGAATGTAGTAGGAAAATGAAAATCTGATTTCACACCCGTGCACCTAAGCAATCTAAAATATCCTGAGGTTACAAACAAGCTGCCCTGGAAGTCTGGCTGCTCATAGGCTTGTACCAGATAGCATGTCCTTTAGGTTAGAAACTCAGTGTCGTAGAGGCTTCAGAACTATGTGTTGTGCTTGTGATGAGTGCACATAAAAATATGATGGAAGTAGGGCAACTCTGCAATAATTAGCATGCTGTATATTCATGTGGCTATTGAGCCATGCCATGGGGGAGCATTCATGGGGGTCAGCTGCAGATATACACATATAATGGGGTCATCTACAATTACCTGACAGGAGGTTGTAGAGAGGTGGGCGATGGTCTCTTCAGCCAGGTGACAGGAGATAGGACAAGGGAAATGGCACTAAGCTGTGCCAGGGCAGGATCAGATTAGATGTTAGGAAAAAAAAAATTACTGAAAGAGTTGTCAGGATGTGGAACAGGCTGCCCAGGGAGGGGGTTGAGTCACCTTCCCTGGATGTGTTTAAAAAAAGAGTAGATCAGGTACTTAGGGATATGGTTTAGCATAGGACAGGAACAGTTAGACTCGATGATCTTAAAGGTCTTTTTCAACCTTGTGATTCTGTGATTCTGTCTAGACTCTCTGAGCCAGCCTATTGTAAGGCACAATTCATTTTACTCAAACACTGATGTCTCAAGTACATGTAGTACAATGTACCTAGATCTGTAGTGAGTATAAAAGGAGCCTAAAGTGACTGCTCAGAGTCTTACATGTGCCTTGTAAACATTGCAGGTTATGTGAGATGAATTCTGCCCTGTGAGACCATCTTTAGTTAAATATTGAGGTATTTTACCCAAGTTACTGTTATTAGGTTGAACTGACAATGCTCAATTAAAAAAAAAAAACCAACCAAAAAACAACCAAACCAAAACCAACAAAACACCACACAACAAAACAATAGAACCAAACAACAACAAAAAAATCAACTGGAAAGTGCAACACTGACGCAAGGTAAGACAAATTTCCAGAGAACAAGCCTGGTTTGCCTCTACAAAGACGGGCTCTGGTTCTTGCTGACTCCAGCAAATATATTTTGGGCAGAAGGACTAAAAAGCCCAGGCAGCAGGAGTAAAAAGCCCAGGAATGGAGAAGACATTGGAACCTTAGGCCTGTCGCAGAAGTGCTGATGGATTAGTCAGGGACCAGTGGCTGTAGGCCACAGCAAGTGTTTGAAGAAGTCAGATCTGCAGAGGTGACTACTTTGATAGATGTGCACGTGCTGTTTTACATTTTCCTCTATATGCCTCTACAGGTATTACTACCAATAAGCCGTCACTCCTCAGAAAGCCATCTGCTTACTGTTAGTATGGATTTCTGAAGGACACTTGCTGATAGCTAACAGCTAGGTCCATCAGATAATCTCGGGGTGTTGGATCTGGGGCCTGCCCAGAGGTGGGAGAGCAGCTTTTACTTCCTGGAAAAGTAAAAGAATGAGGCCTGAGGCATTGCAGTCAGAGGGGACTACATGTAGAAAGGATACTGTTAACATAGCTGTAACTCATACAGAAGTGGGGAAGGGAGCTTCTGGGTCACTGAGCCTTCATAGTTCAAGTGCCAGACCTATTGTCATGACCATACTGGTATCAATACCCGAGTTACTACCCCAAGACTCATTCAGTTGTATCTCCAAGTGCTGTGTTGATTGCTGGCTGAAATGCAGTCCATCAGTAATACTTGTGGGCAGAAGTTCTCATTAACACCAGCAGCTTGCAGGGATAGCCTACCCCATCTTCTGAGAAGATGAGTTACAAACCTAAAGAAGCATTTGTAACATTTTAAAAACTTCCTCTAATGTCTTACTTTTGCTGGTTGATTGTTCTACAACAAACAGAGGACACCTGAGCTCTTCTACCCATTGTTTTCCACCAGTGTTAGATTTTGCTCATTCCCTTTGATGATTTTGGAGCACATGCATCCCAGAAGTTCCACATCTCTACAAGATGCTATTCATAATGGAGTAAAGGTCTTGTGGACCGTTTTTCACAAGTTCACAGGATGTAGGAGACTTATTAGGTGAATTTCCTAACCACGTTTGGAGAGCTACTTGTGCTCTTAAAACAGTTGCATATTGGTGCCTAAGCTCTTTTTTGGATCTAGACCTCTCCACATGCTTTTAGCTGCACTTTCCCATGGAGGTATTTGGGGTTGAAAACACTCAAGCCAAACTTTTTGAACTCAAGTGCCTGAATTAGGCGTTCTCTTCACACCCAATGCAAATGCCAGAAGTCCTTTTCAATCCCAGAAGCAGAAAAGCATGCTTTAAAGCTAAAAGCTGCCTCTTATTTCTCTGACTTTGCAGGTGCTGGAGTGCACATGCTCCTCTGCCTGTCCAGATGGCTATCACGTCAATGGCTGATTGCTGGCCCACGGGCAGCTATTCTGGATACAGCTGGCAGCGTTTAACCTGTTGGGTCTGTCCAAAGTAGCAGGTCCCTACGTGCTTCCAACAATGAACTTCAGCCGTGCTCAAATCCAACCTTGTGTCCTGCACTGTGATTAACTTGCAGACCCGGTTTCCAAGAGAGGCCTTGAGCAGCCTGCGACAGGAGAGGCAGGCTAGGGAGGGACAAAACTCCCAAACCTTGTACACTGCATCCCAAAATGCTTTTGTGGCTCCAGGCTGGTCATACGGCACCTGTTCAAGCCAAAGCTTCATCCAGCTTCTATTCACCTCCTGCCTCCCCAGGCTTTCTGTGTCCCACAACTGCAGTCACAGACAGAAGCTCCCACAAGCCCTGGTACTGCCATGAGCAACGTGGCAAAACTCAAGCAGTCCATAATCACTTGCTCTTGTATGAGCCTTTAGTTTGCTCTTGTATGAGCCTTGTACTTTGTCTGGGACGAGGTGTTTGGGGAGGAAGGGGAGGTTGAGGTCCAGAGAAAAGCCTGTACAAAAAATTTCACTGTAGTAGCTGAGCAGTGGCCGCTTCAGGCTGAGACACCAACACTGTGCTGAGAGGGCTGGCACTCCCAGTAGCACGCTCGCACTGGCACTTAATGTCTCACTGGGACCCAGTTCTCTCCCTCAGGCACCGCGGGGGCCTCCTCCCGCTGCTGGAGTGCCCCAGCCCTCCGCGCTACCCCAGAGCACAGAGACGAGGGCGGCGGTTGGCCGCTCTGCCCTAAGTCCTCTTGGGAACGCCGCTCAGGAGGCAAGATGGGCACTGGGAGCGAGCAGTTCCCATCCCTCCCAGCCCCTACACTTCGGCTCTAACTCAGTAGCCACCGCCCACCACGACCCCCAGCACCCACCGCCCGCCCCTTCCGCCGGTGGACCCGCCTCCTCCTCCCGGCAGCCCGCGGCCGGCATGGCGGCGCCCGGAGCGTAGGGCTGCACGTGTGATTGTTGGTGTGGGGCTGCGCTGTGCCGCGGCTCTCAGGCTGCCGCCATGAAGAGCAAGTCCACCTCCCACAAGTCCGGGAACACACATCGGGTGAGCGCCCGTCCGTCCGCCCGCGCCCGGTCTCCGCGGCTGGACTCTGGGGGAAGGGCCGTCGGTGCTAAGTTAAATGGTAGCGCCTGGCTCCCGAGGCGGCGCTGATGGAGGAGGTGTGAGAGCCGGTGGTGTGGCAGGCCCCTGGGGAGCCGCGCCGTGACGGGTCTCCGCGGCGTTGCGCGGGGCTTCTGGCAGAGGCATCCGTGCCGAAGTGCGGCTTCTCCCCCTTTTCCCTGCACTCGGTGAGCCGAGTCACCGCCGGTGTCACGCAGGAGGCACACCGCAGCCCTGCTGTAGAAAACCGACGATCTGATTTACAAAAGTAAAAGGTCCAGTGGGGTATTGGCCTTGTCCTTTTCCAGGAAAGGGAAAAGCTGGGCGCTGCCTTGAAATCTGGGTCGATGTCTCTGTATTTTTTTCACTGTGTTGTGGAGACATGTGGGCTGCAAGCCCTGGCTGTGCAGTGAAGGGGGAGAGGGTCGGGCCTGCTCGGAGGTGTTTGAAGGGGATTTTTTGTCTTAAAACTTTGGTAGGACAGACTGTTTAAAACATTGATGGGTACTATCTGCAGCCTGGCTTAGAAGGACTGTTCTAGGAATAGTGCAAAACTCACGTGTGTCCTCTTGTTTTACAGTTTCTTACCTTCTCAGAGCGCTTGAGCAATGTTAATATTGATATTATCCATCGGATTGACAGAACTGGGAGCTACGCCGAGGTGAGGACAGCAGTTGGTGTCATTTTCTGAAATCACATCGCAAGTAGATGCATTCCATGAAAGATTCCCTTAAGAAATTTACCCAGGAGAACATTTGAAATAAACTCCTGCAAGAATTGCCTTTCCTTGAACCACATTTGTTCATGCTGTGTTCCCCTTGGCTTGTTAACCTACTTTGCAGTATTGCCATAGAGACTTTTTGATGGTGCTGCCTTGATGGTTTCCACAGTGTTGGTGGGCCTAGGGGTGTTTCTGAGCATGGAAGATGCTACTGTGGCAGTCAGCAGTCCTAGGTCTGAACCTGCAAAGGCTTACAAGTGCTGAATAGTTGGAATACTCGCAGCATGTGTATGAAGCATGAGCATTTGTGTTTACACATCACGAAGAAGGGTCTTTTGTATGTATCCTATAGATCATCATTGTGATTATAATACTTTGCAGGTTATTACCTCCTGACCTGCTGGATTGTTCTTCTGAACTTCCCACTCAGTTGCTGTGACGATGTCAAAAGAAATCCCAAAATGTTTGCACTGGGTGGGCTATGGCTCAGCATCTTAAATAATTGCCAGTCAGCAGAGGTCTATAAAGCAATTATGTAAACAAGTCCTTCCAGACCTAACCATTCTATGATGATTCGATGATTCTAAGTCCTGTCACCAGCAAATGTGTTTTGAATAGAGAAAGAAAAGTCTTACTTTGGGGGAATTCCGTAGCATCTTTTGAAATGAAGTCATCAAAATTTCTTGAAATATTCTTTAAATATTTAAGGCACTTGATTGTTTTCTTCATTTGAACCTCTAATCTTTGCAGGCTACATTGATTATTTTACATTTGTTTTGACAGGAGGTTGAAACGTACTTTTCTGAAGGACTACGGAAATGGAGGGAACTGAATCTCACTCAGCATTTTGGTATGTCATTTTTATTCATGTCTCCTGCTTTCCTTAAACTGTTAGAATATGTTTCTTCTGCATCCAGAGCCTAAAGGGAGATTTCCTGTTGATGTTTTTGTACTGGGCTCTGGAGAGCTATCCTACATGTTTACCAAGAACTGGACTAGTTATCAATGTTTCTCTTTTGTGCTTCAAACAGTGCAATTCTACACTGAAGTCGTCAATAAATGCCAGTCCTTCAACCAGCTTGTCTATTACCAGAGTGCCATTGTGCAGAGCTTGAAGACACATATAAATGTCAAAGGCAGCCTTGCTTATCAGCCCCTATTAGAGTAAGTATATAGTGACAAAGTGTAGTCAGAAGCTGTAATGGTATTATAAGTAAGCATGAGACCTTTTGTGACTGTCCTTTATTGTACCTGAGAAAAACATAACAAGGAGATGCCCAAAGTAGTCATATTTCCCTGGTACAGATTTATTGGTCTGAATCTTAAAAAACCAAAAACCTATGACAAGGCTAGCAAATTAGCCTTAGTGCTTACTGATTGTCAGACACAACATTAATGTGCATTGTTTGATGTTTGTCATTTATATTGTCTTGTTAAAATATGTTTCTTCTGCATCTAGAGCCTAATGGGAGATTCCAATGCTTGATGTTTGTTTTTTTTAATCTTAAGATTATTGCCATCTACAGCTGCCTAGTAGCTGATACTTAAATAAAAGCGAGAAGTGAAGGTGATGCTGTCTTTCAAAAGAGGCTGTGCCAGGTTATGCAATGTTTAACTAACACTGGTGTATTTTCTGAAACACAGTCTAGTGGTGCAGCTGGCTCGAGATCTTCAGGCTGATTTCTATCCTCACTTTCACGACTTTTTCCTGGCCATCACAAAGTTACTGGATACGCAAGACACAGAGCTGCTGGAATGGGCTTTTACCTCTCTTTCCTACCTCTACAAGTATTTGTGGAGATTGATGGTGAAGGACATACAGAACATGTACAGGTAAAAACCGTGTTTAATGTCTGTCTGGATCAGGAGTTATTAAAAGATGTAGAAATGTAAATGCTACAGGAATACATGGCTTAATGCTGCAATATATTCATTAGCATGCTCATCCCTGCTCTCTGAGAGAGTCTGAGCCTTGTTATCATGTGCAGCTCCTTTGAGATCCTGCTGTCTTTCGTGGGCCACAGTATTGGAAGAGGGATGTGTATTGGGCTGTAGATTTAGGCCTTCAGTCCCCTTTTCTACGGTGGGGATGGGAGAGGAAGCATCCGACTCAGCTGGGGCAAATAAGACAGATACTGGATTGTTAGAGTCGTCTTAGGAAACCGGTGACCGAGTCTAAATTCAGCGCAGGCCTCTCAAGTATGTCAGTTGTAGTCGTATCATTTCTGCCTCTCCCAGTTGCAGACACCTCGACTTAATAACACTGAATAGATTCCTTTGAGTCTTTAATTGTTCCTTTCCCAGTATTTCCCCCTTTATAATTTTCCTTTCTTCCTGTCTGTTTAGCAGATGAGGTATGCAGAGATTTATATGCCTTGAAACTCCTTGCCACAGGATGCTGAAGATGTGGAAGGTTGGCATGGGCTCAAAAGAAAAGGGGCCAAGTTGAAGGGATTTACCAAATTCTTAGCAGTGGCTTCTGTCTTGGGGAGTCCCTGAGCTGCAGGTGGCAGGAGGCTGATTTTGTATGCGCTTGCCCTGTTTTTAAACCTTTCCCAGGCATCTGCTCCTGGCTGCTGCTGTAGACTCTGTACTAGGCTGGATGGTGTGGCCTGTCCCAGTATGACTGATGATTCAGTTTTACATTGCTGTGGTAGCAGGGCTCTTTTTCTCATAGCTAGTGGGTCTGTTTTGCTTCCTCCTCATTTCAGTTTGGAACAGATGGAGAGAAGGTGTTTCCTCCCTGACCCAGTGAAAGCTGTCGAGCATATTGAAAAAACATCTGCTTGGCTATGAATCTGAGGCACCACTTCACCTTGCACTGAACATGTGTTGAGATACCTGCAGCTGTTACTGGTACTTACCAGAGAACAGTAAAAATTTATTACTCCTGTAATTTGTCTCTTTAGAAACTTTTCAGTGCACAGGAGAGCCTGTTGGCTCAACTAAAATACCAATCTGGTTTAACAAATCAACTTTGGTTTCACTTACTGCTGCTGAGTATATATATTGAAAATCTTGATGCTGCAGTGTAATCTCTCTGGATTCAGAGAATTAAGAGGTACTTCTGAGCGTGGCTTAATTTGCCTGGTATTGTCATTAGACCTTCCTTGCAAAACTCTGTTCTTTATCCAGGACAAGTGGGAAGGAATCACGGTGAAGGAGGTATTTGCCCTCTCTAGGAGGACAAATTCTTAGTATTTGTAAAAAGTGGCAACATAAGCTAAACCCATGAGATTTAAAACTGATTGGTGGCAATTCTTGCATCACCTTTAAGACAGTGGATTGTTTTCTGTCTTCGTAGCCTGTACAGCACCCTCCTGGCTCACCACAAACTTCACATCAGAAACTTTGCTGCCGAAAGTTTTGTCTTTCTAATGAGAAAGGTAAGTGAGGCAGTTTTGTTTGTAGTTTGACACAGTCTCTGTCCCGTGGTGGCTCTTGGATTCAGTGTGTTTTCTCCAAAGAAGTGTTACCAAGGCCTGAACTGGCATTCAGCATGTCCCGAGTTGTCATTTTTAGTGAGTGTTTTACTGGGAGTGCCATGTGCTTCGTATTGGCGCTGGCAAACAGAGGCCCTAGTGCTCTCTGTTCTAAGAGCAATTAAACAACTTATCAGTGGTTGGTTTTCCTAAGGGGACTAGGAATGGTAATCCTGCAGACAGAGGCTTTGATTTGTGAATGCACATTTGCTCTCTGGCTTTTTCACTAAAGCCTATATAGATTGACTATATAGAACTGAAATTCTTGTGACCTTTTTGCAATCCTGAAAACCAGGGTATATAATGTTCCCAGGCAGGTCAATCAAGATCAGACAGCAGCCTTTAAGGGAGTAAGGAAAGGGAGTGGTAGTTATTGGCTTTTATTTTGTCAAAATACACAAAAGTTTGGATTGCTGAGCAAATTTGGGTATCCTCATTTTTGTCCTAAGTTGAGAGACCTTAGTAAAGCACATCTGTTAGGTTGTTTTCAGAAATTCCTGAACTTCAAGTCAAATCCTCAGAAATGGAGGGGTTTGAAGTTTGGGGACAAGAGTCATTGCAGTGCTCCCAGGTGTGGTTATAGATTTGGATGACTGGATGTTGTGTTTAGCTGATACAAATCTCTTTTCACACCAGTGCAGCAAACCTTTGTGTTTCACCTGGGACCAGATTAGTCTGTGCATTTACGCACAAGTTTAATTCTAAAATCATAGTAATCAAACCCACGTATTTCAGCTGCAGTGACCCCAGCAGACTTGTGTACGTCTTGTGAGGAGAGGGGGAAAGTGGGAACAGCTGTAGTGGCTGAATAGCTGATCATTTTTCTCCTCTCAAGTTCGTTGTGTGGCTGCCAAAATAATGAGGTTGAACAGTTGTGGGGAGGCAGGACTGGGAGAGCAATGTGGTGCTGTGGAGCCATTTAATTGACTCTATCCATCTGGCACCTCTGAATAGAAAATAACTTCTTTTTTTTTTCTCCTTATATTTTGTAGGTTTCTGATAAAAATGCAATCTTCAATTTAATGCTGTGTGATCTGGGGGAGCACCCCGAGAAGGTGGAAGGTGTAGGACAGCTGCTTTTTGAGATGTGCAAGGGTGTCCGAAACATGTTCCACTCTTGCGCGGAGACGGTAAAGACAAGGAGAGGTTGCTGGTTTCAGTGTTGCTGTAACAGAGCCTTAGGCAGCAGCGCTCAGTGAAACCATTGAGTGTTGTCTTGTTCTTCTCAGTGGAACCTTGGTGATAAGCCTGCTTGCTGTTTGTTACTTAATAGGATCTGAAAGCCTTCTTCTAAGAATGTTCTAACATAGGAAAGTTGCTTTTATTATTTCCTGTGCAGTATTACTCTATATTAAAATAGTACTGCTTGCTGATATTGCAGATTTTAAGTGGTAGATTCTTTTTTTTGTCACCCTATAGTTGTTCTAGAAAGAATCGAGATCACTGAACTATATTTGCAGTATATTGCACTAGCTAACTTTAGGGTTGCTGGATGTATTTTCTAAGCATAAGGACATGATGTGCTCTTTTGTGCAGGCTATGAAGTTAATTCTGTTAAAGCTGGGGCCTATTACTGAAGAAGAAACTGTACTACCATGGGCAACTGTAGGAGAAGCCTTTAAACAGATGATTAGATCAGCTGTTCTCCATATCCACAAGGAGCATTTTGGCGTTGTCTTCAAATGCCTGGAGGTACATTGCTTTTTTATTATTATTTATTTTTTGTTATTCATGAGTGACTGAGAAAAAAACCCTGTGTACTTGTCAAGTATTTTTGCTTTATTGGACCAGAATTGTTTTGGATGGGGTTTTTTTTGCTTTGGAAATATTAAATATAAAGTGATGTGGATGTGAAAAATCTCACCCTTCTTCTGTAAGCTCAGAGTGACCCTGGTGGCTGTACTGAGAGTGAGAAAGAAGCCGCTGTGTGTGAGACTTAGAGCTCAGTCCCATGGTTTGCCAAGGAGTCTTTATAGGATCTACCTTTGCAGACATCACAGACCCCTTGCCAGTGTGGGCATGCCAGGGCTGTTTTATGTTGTTGAGCTGGGTATACTGGTGGTTCCAAAACCACTTTGTGATAGTAAAGGGAAAGCTTTTTGCCCTGCATCTCTCTTTACAGCAAAGACCTGGGCTGAACCAGGAGAGACAAGTTTAATCCTCCAAGTAAAGTATTGAAAATCACTGAGTGTTGTCAGTCCAGGTGTGCCTGTGTTCTTCTTGAGGTTTAAGGGAGCACAGCTGAGTGACATGGGCTGTGCTGTGTTAGGGTAATGTGGGATAATGAGCAAGGGCCCAGCAAGTGTGGTGGGTTCTTTTTTTCTACTTACCTGACTGACATTTAGATGTTTTCTTGCTAATGTTTGGCATTTGCTAAGAGGGATTAAAACCTCTGACAACTGAGGATGTAGTCCCTGTCAGTTGTGCTCCTCAGAGGGGTGAAATTGGAAACTGGAGGAAATGTTATGACTGAACTTTAGGGTAGTCCCTCCAGTATGGATAAATGGTCCTGTTGGCTCCTCCTTGGAATTCACTCCCTGTGACTATCCAGTTTCATAGAAAACTTCATCCTGTTCCTCCTACCTCACCCAGTATGGTATCTGTTAATGCCTGACTGTTGTCAGGTACAGAATTGTTGCTGTACGTTTTGTATCCTTGGGATCTGAGTCACTCAGCATCTGTAGTTGTGATGAAGTCTTGGAAATTGGTGACATAATTACCTTTAGTTTTAATGAGGCTTCTTGTTTGCGTGGTTTTTTTACCCCTGGGAACCAGTGGGGACGGGGTGGGGGGGCAGGTGGGGTATCTTTCTCAGAGGGAAATAATAACATATTCTATGATAGCTCTCTAAGTTGGGTTCTAAGTTTATAGGATCAAAGGATGGGAGTTTATCCTCTGGAGAGAAAGGGACACTAATGGGTGTGATCCAGAGCAGCTCCATTACCTGTAGGATGCAGATGATATGAGTAACCTCATACAATGATGCATAAAGTGTAAAAGTGCTTAAGTTCTGGCCATTTCAATGAGAGCAGGGTGATTCCATATTGTTTTGGGTCTGGAACGAAGTATTTTTTTCCCCTCTTCGTCTTTTCTTTTTTATGTGTCATGTGTTGTCCTTTCAGGAGACCCTCATCTTAGGAGGTATTTGTGTTTCTGTCCAAGGGATCTGGGATGTGTTTTTACTTACTGGGAATCACAGAGTGTTTCTGCAAGGTTTAGTTTGTCTAATATGAATGAGTCACCAGTAGTTTGTTGGGCACATATGACGTTGATTCTTTAGAATGCTTTTCAAAGCAGTAAGTGAAGGGTTTGTTCATTCCTCTGAAACGTTTTGTTTTCCTTTTGTTTAAACAGGAGTCACTCTTGGACTTGCAGAGGAAAGTAACTAAGGCCAACAGCACTATGGCTTCAGAGCAGATGGAAAGGATTCTGCAAGCTTATCTGATCCTAGTGGGACATGCAAATGGATCCAAAATCTCACTGCCTGAAGATGTCTGTCAGGTAGGTCAGACCATTGCTTTGGCTGACGTGCCAGAGAAGTTGTCAATGGAATATGGAAGAGGTTTGGTCAGTTGAAGCACTTGTACACACTTCTGATGCATCATTGAGCTTGGGATTTGAGTTGAGTGAACAGAGACATTTATTTGAGTATTGTTGCCTCTCTAATCCCATGAGAATTTACCTCCATACTGTAATGCTGATGTAGTCCTCCTTTAAATGAGCAAGGGGTAAAGTGGACTGCTGCTTCTAGAGAACAGTTCCTGCTGCTGTGGAGGAGACCTAGCTCCCCCACACCACCTATCAATGGTAGAACAGTTCTACAGGATTTATATCTGTTTCACCCTGTTGTGTTTGAAATGTAAGTTTAAAGCCTTCAGACTTCAGGGGGACAGTTCAGATTCATTTCTGTGGGCTGAAGCTTAGAACACCATGCCCTCCTGCTCCTGAGGGACTGCCCAGGTCAATCAGACCAGACAACCACGGTCTTCATAGATGAATATCTGTTCTCTTGCTTTCATTTCAGATTTTAATAAAAATGTTACAAACACCAGATCTCTCATCGTCTTGCTGCAAGACCCTGCTGAACACCATTTCTGCATTCCTGCTGGCAGAGAATGTTTTCTTGCCTGATTCTTTGATCAAGGAAGCTATTGAGAAGGTAACAAGGACTGACACTTATAGCAGAAATTCCAGTTCCCTAGAGCAGGCTGATTTCAGGACATTCCACTTCAGACTGGGAAATATGCTATAATGTTCCCTTCAGCCTTCTTGCACAGATAAGGTAGAGCTGTCCGATGCCTTAAATAATGTCTGCTAAGGTAATGGGACTCTATGATGGTCTTACATAGATTGTCAGTGTAGCAGTGCTGCTGTGGGAGACATCTTTGCAATGAAAACCAGGCTCTGATTCAAACACCTCTGACCTCTGTAGAAAAAGGAGGGGGAACAGAAAGGGGATGTGTTCTGCCTTGGGTTATAAAACAGATCAGTGCCTTGCAGTTGGTGAAAAAAGTACATTTTTCACTAAGCTGTCAGGTATTTAATGAGTGTGGCTTAGCCTCATGAAGGAGGTTCAGGCAAGTGCAGTTTGCTTCAGAAAGCTCAGGGGTAGGGATTTTTCAGTGCTAGTGTTGCACCCGAAGTAGACAGGATTAGCTGCACACATACCTACCAAACACAGGGCTGCAGGGATCAGTAGGAGATGCTACTGTGGAGTCTGATCCTTCAGATTTCCTGTTACAGTATAATTTTGCATTCTACGATGCAGAGCATAGTTGTACTGTATATATTAAAAAAATTTTAGATATAAAATGTCACGTGATTTACAAGGGGAAATCCAGGCTGTTGCAGTTGTTAAGAGAGATCAAATTTCGTCTGGTCTTCAGTCTTGGCTCATGTTGAAGAAAGATTAGTTCTGCCTGTGGCATGAGTCCAGTTTTGCTCAGGAGACATGGTCCTTTGAACATTTGAGGATATTTGTGGGGGCTTCTGTTAAACTGGAGGAGGCTTAAAGATGTCCCTCTCTTCTGGAGGGCCTGAGAAAGGGAGACCTGGGTGGGTGTTTCTGTGTCACACATTTCAGTGTTGAAGAGCACTGTGGTGTTTCAAAGGTGTTTCAAAGGACTGGTTCTACCTTGGGCCCTTCAGAACCAGGGAGGTTGGCTCTGCCCATGAGTCCTTAAAATTTCCACAACCTGTGACACAGAAGTAGTGCTGACTTTTCACAGAGCTGAGTTGAATCCCTCAGGGTTTGTTAAAAAGGGTTGTGTCACCAGGGCTTGTCAAAAAGGACTGTGCTTTTCTGTACCTGAACTGTCACTGGGAACAGTATAGCTGTGTGTGCTGAACTAACAAGCCTTGCTGGACGTGAACAGGGAGCCAGGCTGGGTCTTTGAGAGTTCAAAGCACAGTTGATTCATAAATGGGAAAAAATGTTCCATGATTAATGGAGAGTTGACTATAAAATGTCTCTTGTTAAAGCATTCTTGTCAACCCTTCATTTGCATCTTGTAGGTATTTGCAAGTGGATTTGAACGGTATTTCCTTTTGGATTTCTCTGAAGCAATGTTCACAATGAAGCAATTTGAGAAGGTAGGTGGAAGCTTTTGTGCATTTTATTTATTTTTGTTGCCAAAGGGAATAACTGGGGAATCTGTAATACACTTCCCTGCCTTGTATGCTGAAGTGTTTCTTGTGTATTGACATGATGTTTACTTAACTTCTGGTGTGATCTCGTAAGAACTTCGTAATGATACTTTGGGTTGGGGAAGGTGACATGTAGCTGTGCTCACAAAAAGAAGATTGTCTGTTGGGAATTTAAGGGGTGGGCCTGTAAGGAATGAGATAGAGTGGCGTTCTGGAGAAATTAAGTGGAAATGACTAATAAGAGATGATAGGTCAGGCCTGGAACTGGTGGTCTGGGAGGAACAAAATTAATTAAATGGAGTGGGAGGTGAAAGAAAAGTCAGGGATTTGGAATGTCCTGTTGGCATTAGATTTATGGCAGAGTGACTATCTTACATGAAGTCACTGTGCCTGCTGGGGTAAGAGGATGTCTGTGCACTGGTGACTTGGGTCACCAAGACTTAAGTCTAGTGCTTTGCTGGCTCAACTGTGTTTGGATTTCTGTGTCTGGTGTCATGTTGTTTATTTTTCATGGATTTGATCATGGTTACAGAAATGTAATAATCCATGACTTTTTAACTTTCTGTTTTCTTTCTTTTTTCTCTTCCAGCATTTTCTTCCATGCTTTCTGCAGTACATTGAGCACTGCTTCTCTGGCACAGATACCCTTGCAAAGGATGAGGCAATGGCAATTCTTGCTAAGCTTATTCTGGTGAAAGCAGAGCCTCCTACCATTGGCTCAATGGCATTTGAAAAGTATCCTCTGATTTTCACTGAGTCACCCGTCAGGTGAGACATCTCGAGTTTAGTTAGATGCATCTGCATGGCTGCAGGCCTGCAGGCAGTGCAGAGCTACATAAAAGTTGCCCCCCAGTATTCACTGGAGTTGTGTAAATGGCAATGTTGCTGTCAGATACAGATACAAACCAAGTGATGCAGTAGGATCCCGTTTTTCTTTCTGAGATGACTTGAGAAGAGGTACTGCTCTAGAAAGGTTTTCACTGATACAAAAAGACTAGTGAGTGTTGCAGTAGGTGTGTGATGGGGATTGCGTGGTGCATCCTAGGGCAGTTAGTCTTCATAGTGAATGCTGCAGTCCAGGCTCTCCTCATTACTATCCTCCTGCCTGTGCCCCATCTTTCTTCCTTACATGGATACATCTTGTCCGGGAGCTTTCTTGGCAGCAATACTATATTCTTGCTGTGGAGCACAGCTGAGTACCAAAGGGCATGTGATTAATCCAGGTTCAGCCCTGCGCTGGTGCAGCCTGACTGCTTCTAGTTGCAAAATACTGTTTGCAGCAAAGTGGTTGCTTTCCCCTGGAGCCTCCCTGAAAGATTTGGGTTCACCACTGTCAAACACAGAATAAGCATTACTAATCTACTGACAACAATTGTTCTAATCACTGTAGCTCAGATAATTCAAAGCTTTCACCTGCAGAGTGGTGCCTTGTGTTGCCATTTTAGGTAAGGTTGTACCTTTGCTGAAAGCAGTGTACTCTGTAAGGGTTTCGTCTTTTTATTTAATAGAGCTCAGGTATTGGGATTTAGGGGGCAGAAATTTCAGGAATAATTAAATTTGGTTTTCTTCTTTTGTTTTCTTTGTTGATCTCTCTGGATTTTCAGTGGAATGGAGTATGTAATCGACAGGACCTTGGTCCTACTTGGGACTTTCTAGCGCTCCCGCGATGTCAGCAGTAGAAATTAGGGCTGAGAGACAACTCAAGAGTTGCATACCCCATCTCCTACCTAGGATGGAATTAGTGTAATCAAGTCCTAAAGCAGTCCTGAAAGACGTCTGACAAAATTGTTTTTAAATACTGCCATTCTGGTGATCCCCAAACTGCCCTTGGTGGTCCGTGCCAGTGCTTTGCTGTCATTAGGGTTACACAAGAGTTTGGTTTGCTTTTTTTCCCCAGTTCTCAGTGCATGAACTAAAGTACCTTTACTTCTGTTTAAATCCGTTGCTGCTTATCTTATCTGCAGGGAACATAAAGAGCAGATTACTTTTTACTCTTTGCATCCAGCTTTTACAAATAACAGACTTTGATCATCAGAAACATCTGAAATCTTGTTTCTCTGGACCAACAACCATAATTTCTTGAGGTTTATATAATAAATTTTGTTTCTTAAACCTCTAATGATTCTTGATGCTGTCTTTTTGCTAGGTTCTGTATTTATTAGAAGGTTGCATAGGCTGCATCCACCCTTCAACTGTGGTCTTGCAAGCACTGTTTGGAATAGAAAGATTGCTGTCCATGGGGTGTGAAGTACTCCTGGTCATACAGTCTAGTGTGGTGTCAACCATTTCTGCCTGCAGATAGGCTTGTTGATTTAGGTTCAGTTTGTGATTATTTTCAAGTCCCCAGACTTTCACCAGTTGGTTTATTAACAATAATCACAGGGACAACTCCCATGTGCTTCCAGATTGCAGGTCCTAGTTGTGAGGGTGTTAAACTGAGACCTAGTAGCTTTCCTTCTAGAAATATTAGTTAAACTTCAACACCTGTTCCTCATGGGCCATGTTTTGTGCTCCTCAGCATGACTAGATGATGTTTTGTGCTGTGGAAGACATCTAAAAGAAAAAAAAAACAAACCCTTATGTAGTCCAAGTCCTTTTTGCTACAAGTAGCAAACAGTTTTCAATATCATGGATGGAAAAGGCACAAGCTCTTATATGCAGTGGTGGGTTACTAAAAAGTTTGGTTTTCTTTTTAGCTCTAATACGAGGCAACAAACAAGTAAGAGAGAAGGAGGAAAGGCAGAAGTACCAGTGTTGGATCATGTACTGTCTTTAATCCACTTACCAGAGAAGGAAGACATCACTGACCTGTCACAGCCCTGGGTTGCCTTGGTTGTACTGCCACATATTAGGTAAGGGGTATTCTGAGCTCATGTATTTCTGTAGGATTTTCTAGTGCACTTTCTGCCAGAAATCATTTTACTAAGGGAAGGACAATAATTACTAACCCTGGGTTAGAAGGCTAAAAAATGCTATGTGGAAATACCATGAGTCAATAGTAAAGTCAGGAATGGAATATCAGTGTATTGATCACCTGTTCCCTAAATTTAGTGCTGTAGTATATAGAGATGTTCTTGACATGTTTCAGTTTCTGTGTTTTAAGCACTGTCCTCTCTAGATAGTGTTTTGGTTTGGGGTTTTTTTTTCAATAATTACAGTGTTCTTGTATGGAAGACGTAGTTGGAAAGAAGGTGTAGTAAATGGTACGGCTTAAATTGTGAATTGGAAATAGCTAAAACAGTTGGCTGCTGCTTTCAAAATAGGGGTGAGCCATTAGTAATTTAAAACGAGGTAGATGTGAAAGAAAACTTTCATATGTGCATAGGTGTCAGTGTAGCATAGAGATAAAAGTCTTCCTGTTTATTTTGGACAGACCAATGAATAAAGAAAACATTCTGCCCCGTGTGACAAGTTTTACAGACTCTCTCTTCACAGCCATTGACAAAGGAAGCCTCTGCAAAGGTTAGTCCTGGCTTTTTCCTGTTTATTTGCTTTTTGTTGATATATTAAAAAAAAAAATGTAAAGACATCTTTTCTGATGGCAGGAAGCATGAAAATAGCAGTAGCACTGTATCCAAGCTCAAGTAAAACTAGTATAGCAAAGTTTGGGAGGAAATGACCTCTGGGAAACTAATCTGCATTTGCTGCTTATAATAATATTGGGGCAGCTGATGTTCTGCAAAGTGGAGGAGAACAGAAATAATTGGGAAGAAAAAGAAGTGAGGAAAAAAACAAAGGATGGAAATCAATCTAAACCAGATCCAGGCTGAAACAGTCAAGTGAAGGAGAGACTTTTGACTCATTAGGTCAAATTAGCCTATTTCAAACCTATAATGCAAAGTTTGGGGCATTACTGTCACTTAGATCAGAGATGGTACCAATTCTAAAATGCTGCACCTTTTCTTTCAGCATGGGTTGTTGCTGGTTGTCTTCCAGCCAGCCAGAAAAAAACATGCTTAACTTAGCTTTCTCAGAGGGATTGCAAGTATTTGACCTTGTGCCAAAGTATAAGCAAGTACTGAAGCAAGTACTGAGATGCCCCAGGTTCAGTGTTCATTTGGTTTGAAAGGGCTTGTCTGGTCTGTCCTTTTCCCTTTATTTTCCTTTTATTGACATTCCTAAGTGTGTTCACGTAGTAGCTCTTGCTTTTTCTTCTTTAGCCTTTCTCAAGTGTGGTCCTTTTTCATTCAGCCCTTTCTTCTATCCTACTGTCATCATTACTGTAGAGCAAATGAACTTCCTCTAAAAAAGAAATACCCAGACTTGCTTTTTTCAGGTTGCATTTTTGGGGGTAGTAGCAGCAGCTCTGCTCCAGCACTGTGTCTGTCTGTGTGTGTGTGTGTCTGTCTGTGTGTGTGTGTGTGCCAGAGGGATGTTGCTGTTTTTCCTCTACCCATTAAAGAAAACAAACGCAATCATTTCAGACCTACATGCCTGCACCTATTGCCCCATCCTACGCTTCCTTGCTTTTTCTTCACCCTCCTGCCAAACTAGGGTTGGTTCCTAGATGCCTTCTTCTGTTATTCTTTCCAGTTCCACGGGCTTGACAATTCCTTCACTTAGTGCTAGGTGACACTTAGCAGTGTCCTCCTGCTGTCTGTGCAAGACACACACCAGCCCTGTGCTCCCTGTTTGACCTGTGAAACCTCTGTAGCTGGAGGCAAAGTGCAAGTCCCAGAAACAGGTGTTTTTCTGCAGCTGCTGAGGAGTACAGGGAACCAGGCTTGCGAACTGGGACAGAGCAACAGCACATTACCCCTGGCAGCTGTATGTGCCAAACTGCCTGTGTAGAAGTGCTTACTTACCCCATCGATCATATAGGTGTGTCTGTAGTTAAGGTGGAAGCTGCTGTATTTGTCCAGCGTGAACGTACTGCTGCCAAGTGTTACGCAGATTACAGTTTGGCAACCTGAGCCCTGATGCTGTAGATGCAGATAGCTTCATCCTGCCTTTCCTTCCAGTTTCTTCTCTCTTTGAGTAGCTCCTTGCGGAGGTTAATGGTGAGCAGGATTTGTCACACTCCTGGGGAATTAAGCAACTTAGAATAGAGGGACCTTTCAAAGGAATAAATAGGAAATGAATGCTCGCTTCCCCTTGTTTGCCATGGCAACTGGCAGCATGTAAGAAAATTAGATCCTTTAAAAACTTTTTTCAGCTTGCCTGGTTAAGGAATAGTGTCTCTTCTGCTTGGGAAGAAACAAAGGACAGGGGAATTAATTTATTTTTTTTTAAAACAACCTGCTTGCTAACTTAGGAGTGGCAGGGGAAAGGAATTGCCCTTCCCCTTTCTTGCCTGAAAGGACTTTGGCTCTCCTGTGCTTCTGGCAAAGCCCCCATCTGTAAAGGAGGCTGAGAGGTTTAGGAAAGAGACATGACTGATGTCACAAAATTAAACAAACCATCTTCCAGTAAATAACAAATATTCAGTCTTCAAGTACATGGGACAACTTTTGAAGATCTCAGAGTAGTGCATTGCCAGAGTGCCAAAGTTTCTGTGTGCCTGTGTGGTATCATCAGGATATATTTTTTGCTTCTGTTTTGCTGCCTTTGTATCAATTTGAGCAGCGCTTCTGAGTGCTGTTTGCAGCATAGAGCTGTCTGAGACTCCTACAACAGTGCTTTGTTCCAGATGTCTCTTCTTTCTTTATGTGGGTGTGATGGCAACAGATGCAAACTGGGAGCTGCTCATAGCTTTCAGTGCTGGCTCACTGGAGTAGGCACTTACTTTGACAGCCCGAGGAGCATTTCTTGTATGGGTTATGATAATGGTTAGAAAATACATGTGCTAGTTCTGGGATCCATATATTACTCCATTTCTGTCACTCTGGACATTTCAGGATGGGCAAGCACCATGCAAACACAAGTGACTGAGACTTGAGTAAATACACAGGCTGTTCTTGTTCTCTCTCTGCTCCAGGAAGCCTGTTTGTGGCCTGCCAAGCTGTAAGTACTCTTCTTAGTTTGGCGGAGTCTTCTGAAATACTGCATTTGTTACCTGTGGAGCGTGTCAAGAGCTTGGTGACGTAAGTAAACTCTGCATGTTCTGTGATCCTTCATGATTCTCCTTGGTACAGCAAAGAGTTGACTTAGCCTTTATGTAGGGGCTTATAAAATACCTCTTTGTGTGTTGCCTGTACTGTTGTGGTAGCACATTGCCTCAGTATTCTGGCTATGTAAGGCAGCACTGTAGTAGGCACTGGAGTTTTTTTGAGAACCAGGTCAATGTCGTGCCTGTAAAGTGGCATTTTCTCTGTAAACTGAAGCTTTCTTACGCTGCTGCAGGGTAGTGTGTTAAAAATGTTGCTTTAGTTTTGCCTGGGAGCACTAGGTAACTCTTACGTTATAATGATAAAAGAGACAGGGACGGCACATTCTGAATTGGGTCAAAAGCCTGAACTTCTGTTGTCTGGCAGTGTTGGGATTCCACTATATCCTTACATGTTCGTATGTGCTTGCTCCACAATAGGAGCTTTTGTATGCTGCATTTTATTTATTTTTAATATATTCTACTTATAATTATCACACATAGCTGAGTGGCTGGAGTGATCGAGGGAGACTGTTGATCTTTGTCCAGAAAATCCTGCTGAACTTGTCATCTCCCATCAATGCTGGGCTGAAACATCTCCATATCTTTGGTGTCTGGAGCTTCAAAACATCCTGTTTGCTTAGGAAATCATGGTGCCCATGTCTGAGGCATGATGAAGACAAAACATCTTGCCCAAATCAAGCAGCAAGCTCCAGTCTAGTGGGCTTTGTCCAGCTTTGGGCTGGGGGTATGAGCCTAGCTTCATGCAAGGGATATTGAGTAGCAGAAGGAGGATTCCCTGTGGGCAGATGGGATTCCTGGTGTCTCCTTATTTCTTTTTTGTTGAAGTTGATGGCTGACTGGACACCTGGGCAATAGTGGTAGCCTTTGTCTGACCTATGCAGATCTGTTTTCTGCAGCTGTGTGTGAGTGCAGCCTGCTAGTCCCAGCTTGACAGGCCTGGAGGAATTTCATGTCTCTTGGGCTGTCATTGGGCTCTCAGGCTGCCAACTAGTGTGCTGGCAAAGTCCAGACTTCACCAGCCTGCTGGTGCCACAAGAGTCTGAAATCATGTGGAATTTTCTCTGTTATTGTCACTTGCCTTATTTTCAAATATCTGCATCACTGCACTGCTCTTGGTATGCTAATAAAACACTCTGTGGTTTTAGGACATTCCCTTCAGACCCCTCTGCATTGCTGTTGGCCGATCTCTATTACACGAGGTTGTCATTGTGTGGCTGCAAGGAACCCCTTTCCCAAGGAAACCTGATGGACTTGTTTGAGAAGTTGCATCCCAGTATTTCCACTGGTGTTTCCAAGGTAATCTGCTTTTTAAAGCACATGCAAGGTAATTTGTATTTTAACAATGTATTTTTCTTAAACTGAGTTAAACGACAAAGGCTGACAGGAGAAACATGCAACTGTGTAAAGCTATTAATTCCATAGTGTCCCTTTAGGACTGTGTCCATCTCTCAGGGGTTGCCGTAGGGCATGAGTTAACAGAGGTTAACTTTTAGCCCTGGGAGCCTTGCCTCTTCCTAGAGGTGAATCAAGAGCAGGAGCCTAATGTTTTCATTCTGAATCACCTGCTAGACCACAAGAGCTCATCTGTTTCTCAACTCCAGGAGAGACCTAGTGAAATCAGCCTCCTGTGCAAAACATTAACTTCTGTGTAGGTGTGTACGTGTCTCTGTGTGTAGCCTGAATTCTCCTGCATGCCTCTGACCTGTGTTTCCACTTTGGATAGGTCCGACTATTGGCCATCCGAATTCTAAACCATTTTGAGAATCCGCCTTCTACACAGGTTGAGGTAGGGCTAAAGCTTTTCATTTGACATTTCAAAAACATCTGTGTTTGCTGTTGTGTGTGAACAGTTTGCTGTTTCACAGAAACAAACCATGTGTCTGGCAGAGGCTGTCCTCTGCTTTTGTGCTTTCACGTTAGTTTTACGGCTTTGTATCCCTGCCTCCTGGTATTTTCAAATTTCCACTTTTGGTTCCCTAAGTGGTGGAAGCCAGAGGAAGCCCCTTGGCTTTGTTCTGTGGTCCAGAATGGCTGGCACTCTGTGTACTCTAACAAAATGCATGTCACTTGCTTGTTCAGGGTGATGGCATGGGGGAACTCCAGCCAGTATTTGCCGTATTGCTCCAAGCAGAACTTGTGCCGGCAACAGTGAATGATTACAGAGAGAAGCTCCTCCATTTGAGGAAACTAAGATGTGACATAGTGCAGTCTGCCATACCAAGCGGATCTTTGCAGGAGGTAAGTAGTTGGTGTCAAAAAGCTGTTGTCACTTTCCTGTATTCCAAGAGAATGCTCTTATTCATCACATAGAGTGCAGAGTTTTTAACGAGAGTTCATCAAAAAATCAGTTAGCTCCCGGATTAGGTTTTAGAAAATGTACTTGTTAGTAAGGATCACAGCTCCCATTGTCCTTGGGACTATTGTGTTCTCTTGGGTATTTAGTAGAAGAAGTGGTATGTAGATGCATGGCCCACTGTAAGATTATTCTTTTTGTTTGGTTGGGTTTTTGTTGCTCTTGTGGAAAGGAAGGCAAATGACCTTTCCATATCCTCAGCATGGTTGAGCACTGGCCATTGGAGAGCCTAGCCTCTGGATCTGCTGCAGGTGAAAATCTTGTATGCCTGTGACTGTTGAATCCACTGCCGCTGAGCTAAAGGAGACCTCATAGTTCAGATGGGGCTTTGTCAGGAGGGGTTTTTTATATTGTT
The DNA here is from genome assembly GCA_027925045.1 of Hypotaenidia okinawae. Classification (NCBI taxonomy): domain Eukaryota; kingdom Metazoa; phylum Chordata; class Aves; order Gruiformes; family Rallidae; genus Hypotaenidia; species Hypotaenidia okinawae. The sequence goes on along the minus strand of BSDF01000001.1, from coordinate 62,060,844 downwards.
TTTCTGGCTGTTGCTGTACCTATATTAACTTTTTTTTTTTTACCTTGACTTGTAACCTCCTGTGAGGAAGGGCTGTAGGTCAGCCCTGTATGTAGGTCAGCAAGGAGCAAGTCCAGAGGACATGCAATGAAAACTCCTCAGGGAACACTTCATTCTTTCTGATGAACCTGATGCTGCTGTGGCAGTCCCAAAGTTCAAGAGTGAGGCAGGTAGTCCAGGTCATTTGCTGTGCTGAACTGGCTTTTGCACATTCATGACACATAGGTGTGGCAACTAGATCTCAGTGCAGCTTTTACAGTAAGTGGGCTCTGGGTTTCCTTATGCAGCTATGAGACAAGGTTTGATAATGAGTGTGACTTCATTACTTGCAGTGTTTCTGAGAGCTTCTTTGGTCAGTTACCTTCTTGAGAGGAAAAAAGGTTAAAGGAAGTTGGTTGGTCTTTCTTTTTTAACATCTCAACAAGATGGTTTTGTATGTCATTCTAGGTACCTCTTCGGTATTTGCTGGGAATGCTTTATATTAACTTCAGCCCTCTCTGGGACCCTGTAATTGAACTTATAACGTGAGTATGTGCAGTTAGGTGCTGCAGTCTGTGGAACATTCTTTCCGTTGTTCTGTGAACAAAAGCTGGGGTAAAAATGTCCAATTTGGAGAGATCTGTGCATGACAACCCTCGTGTGAAATCATCTGAAATCACTGTGATCTCCCAAATAAATCGCAGCCTGTGAAGACTCCTACTTTTTAACTTAGTAGTAAGAAAAAGCAGAAACTAAAGGGAACTTTCAAAAAATGTAGTCAAAGCTTCGGAGTTTTGAGTCAAAAGTAGCAGGATTTGATTAGTGTTCCGCAAATGCTTAAAGAAGCAAGAAGATCCTCTCAGTTTCTCTGGTTCTGACTTTTCTGCCCTTAGTGGAAAACCTAAATCCTATTGAAAAGTAGGGAAGAGTTATCATGGTTACAGCTGAGCTAAATACAGAAATCATTGTCTGCTTTCAGCATGACTTTTATCTTTCTTTTCCCCCTCTGTTGTATGATTAAAAAGGATGGGATTTTCCCCATCAAACTAGTGAACTAATTAAAAAATATTAAACTGGCTCTTCACAAGTTATGTCCATGCTAATTCTTTCTTTGGTTCCATATGATGCTACTGTACAGAAAGCTTGAGAACATTTATTCTCAATTTGAGTTCATTTGAAGTCATGAGATACAACCAGATTATTTTAATAACAGTTAACATTTGGGATCCATGAATAAAGACAAGGAATTGCTACAGCTGTATTGTTGAGATGTCCTGTCTTCGGACACCCACATTAAAGCCGTGATCAAAGTCTCTGACTGTGGTGCTAACTTACCTAGTGATGCCTGCCTTTTTTTCTTCTTTCACTTTTAATTTCATGTTGTCTTATGCTTTGTTAGTTCTCATGCAAGGGAAATGGAGAATAAACAGTTCTGGAAGGTCTTATATGAACATTTGGAGAGAGCTGCTGCCTATGCTGGTAAGTCACAGCTCCTAAATGTTATAACAGTAAACCAGCTGATTGTGTATGACATAACTGTGTTTTTGTGTGCCCCAAATTTAAGTGTGATGGGGAATTCAGAACAGGGTTCTTGACTGCCAGTGTCATGCCCAGGGCAGGAATGGAGTGGCTTGGGAGAAGACACTGTCTCTTCCTGTCCTGCACACCAAGAAATAGCTAGAAAAGGCACCTGCATGACAGGAGGGAGTTGCAGGTTGTGGGAAGCTGCACAGCAGTTTTGTCCCTGCTTTCAAGGCTGGCTTTGATCAGGAGCAATGACAAAACCTGTACAGTGGGGCTGAACATCTTTCAGCTCCAGAGATGCAGCGGTATTCCTGTAAATGGTGTCGTTTTAGGGTGTGCTCTTGAGGTTTACCTATGAGGTGTGTGGAATCTGATTTCACGATAGAGCCCTGAGCACATAGCTATTTGTGGATGGACTTCTTTGTTACTCATGAAAACTGAGCTTAATTGAGGCACATCAGTGCTGTAAGACATCCTAGAATACTTTCTAAACAAACATGGGTCATTCAGGTCAGTGTTAAATATAGTTGTCTAAACAGGTCTATGTATTACTTTCGTAATGGGGGATTGATACTGTGCTAATGGCAATTATGAAATAACCTGAAGAGATTTTCTTCATCTGTTCTGTAGAAATGGAGCTGCAAAATGAACTGGATGAAGAAGAAGAAAGCACTATTGAAACAGAAAGCGAGAAGGTGCCTGAAAGAGGGGTGGGGACTGTCTTCTTGGAGCACTTGAGGTCTAGAACAGACTGTAGTGAGCGGCTGGACCACACAAATTTCCGTTTTCTGCTGTGGAAAGCACTGGATAACTTTCCAGATAGAGTGGAGCCTAGGTCAAGGGAACTTTCCCCACTTCTTTTGAGATTTATTAGGTAAGTAAGATTTATTTTTCAGTTGAAAGGACACACTGCTTTCAGTGTCTCACTGAGCTTTGAGACTGTGGCTATCTCATTATAGACTTCATTTCCTAAATGCATGACCAGTGAGATTGCCTGTTTCCAGTTAAGATAACCTTTTGATTGAAATGTGTGATGTTTCTAACAGAATCCACCAGAAGCAGGCTGGAATGAAGCTACCAGTACATTTCTGCTGCTCAGTTTTGCATTTATTGCCTTTCCACTGTCACAGCCTCATTACTCTATTTCCACTGAATTTGCTCCCTAATAAAGTTCCCTTTTAAAAAAAAAAGAAAATGCATTTTAATTCGGAGTCGTAGGAGACCAAACTACTTTCACCCAAGATGGGGAAAACACTAGTTACGTTAGAACCTAATTCAGTTTTCCGCCTCTGAAGGGAGATCAGTAGTGTGCTTGCATGTGTGTACATCAGATAGTGTGATGCATGATCCTAAGGCTAGGGAAGGTTTCTGATACTCCTTTTCTAGGATTAGAAAACCTATGTATTGCTTGCCTTCCTGGAAAAATTGAGCCAAGTGAGTAGGTTAGCTTCCTCACTCTCACACTTGCCATATTCGCTTTTCACCTTCTCACTCGAGCAAACACAATCGCCTCCTTACAAATCTGCAGTAATTTAGTGATTCATGTCACAGAATCACAGAATCGTAGGGGTTGGAAGGGACCTCAAGAGATCCTTGAGTCCAACCCCTCTGCCAAAGCAGGTTCCCTAGGACAGGTCGCACAAGTAGGCATCCAAACAGGTCTTGAATATCTCCAGAGAAGGAGACTCCACAACCTGTTCCAGTGCTCTGTCACCCTTACTGTGAAAATTTTCTTGGCTTCACCTGGTGCTGCCAATCTCCTTTAGTGTATTTGATCACTTTGCAACTTGTAGACAAAAGCACATACTTGCTGAAATGCATTTCTTTGGGAATTTATGGCCATATAAGTGTCCTGAAACACAGCACCATTAATAATGAGCATGGTGGATTGTGGAGTTTCTAGTTGTTCTTGCCCTGAGACGCTCTGTGCTTCTTAATTCCTTCCTCCTCTGTTGTGTTTTTTTTTTTTAATACATAGAAATGAGTACTACCCAGCAGATTCACTGGTCGCTCCATCTCAGGATCTTAGAAAGAAAACTAGTGGTACAGTAGCAGCAAAAGAGATACCCGGTGAAGAGGTGAATGATGTTGCTGTGGAGGAAGAGGAGGAGGAAGAAGAAAAGGAAGAGGTGGAACCAATTGCTGTAGGACTACCGAAAAGGAAGACAAGAAGAGCTGCTGCTAAGTAAGTAGTTTTAATTTTCTCTTGCTAGTGCTTTCATGGAAAACACATTCAGCAGCTCATGTTGAGATGGAAAAAAAATACATATATGTTCCTTTTTCTTCTTCTGCTTGCAATTAACAATTTTGCAGTGGATGATAAGCACTTTAGAGTCAGAAACTCTACAATACTAAGCATCCAAAGACCCTGCCCAGGCTTTATCTCATTACTTGTTAACAGTTTGCCATTTATCTTTCTTTAAGCAAAAATTATGATATTCTAAAGTTTTTGGAGGCTGTTGTACCTGCATTCCCCTGCCTTCTCTGTCTGTATCTGTTTGGTCTTTTAAAACCACGGACATTGCCACTTTGAAAAACTAGAGTACTCATTTAGGTATTTTACTATTGGTACTCTGCCATTGCTTACCTAAATCTAAGTCCTGGTTGTCTTAAGGATTTTTATTTGGTGGTGTTTTAGACTGAAGCAACGTGGTGGTGTAAAGTCATTGTTTGCAGAGCTGAATGAATGGAGAAAGTGATTCTTTGTATGAATTCTCCACAATTTCTCTATCAGAGTGTTTTTACTCTGATGACCTGTATCAAATGTCTGTTGAAATACATCGCAAAGATTTGTATTTTGCCACTTTTTCTGCAAAGGATGGCCCTTGTAATGACAGAACATCAAAATGCCACCTTACACATTGGAATGTAACAAGTATTTGATATGTAACCTGAATTGTCATTTAATCCCAGGTGTCTCATAGGTGTTTCATTTTGTTCCCAGATTCTGGCTGCTGCCTGTAAATTAGCAGCAATTAAAATACAGTGGCAGTCCAAGACTGACTTTTGTTTAACTTCCATCTCAAAATGTCTCTGTACTGAAGTGGAAACATTAGCTCCTGGTAGCAGTAGCAAAGGCATGAAAGGTTTGCCAGAGGCGTGTTAATGAGTTCTGGAGTGACTGTCCCTTGTCTTCACCCTGGACAGTCCATGCAGTCATGCCTGTGCTGCGGCGGGAGAGCTCTCGTGGGACTGTGCCCTGCGAGGTCTGGCCGAGGCAACAGGAGGACCCATGTCTGCCCAAGCTCAGCATGGGGTTGCCATAAGGCATCATACTTGTCCTTTGGCTGAGCTCCGCTGTGGAGGAGGGCAACCCAGCCAAGTATCTGGAGAGTTTAATGTAGGCTACCAAGGGGAACAGCTGGGCGAGGACAACCTCAGCCCCCTCCACAGTACATATGGTAGAGGAGATATCACACTTTCTTTATCTTGGTCATGTCTCTAGCCTCCTGCAGAGTGGAGTTGGGTCACATGTGGGGTGACACAGCCACTTATAGAGGAACTAACTCTCGTCTGTCCTTGCAGCCTGGACTAGTCCAGCTCACTCTGTGGCCAAATGCATCCCTTCTTAGCGATAGGAGCAAAGTGGGCACCAGTTAAGGACAAGTAAATAAATAAAGAAAAATTCACCTGTTTGGTGTTTCAGACTGGGCTGGCAGAGAGAAGTAAGCTGCATACTGGTTGTAGTCCTTTTCTATCAAAAGCTGAGCCCATCTAGTGCTGCTGAGGAAATGGCCTTCTCTGTGCAGTGAAGTGACATCTGGAAGATGCTGCTTTAGGAGAGGGAGCAGGATACATACCTCTTGCTGTGTCTGTGAATTGGAGGCCTGTAGACTTGGGATTTTCTAGTGTTAGGTTTGGGCTTTTTCTTTCTTTGTTGTTAATTGGTTTTAACATTATGATTATGTTTATGATAATGCAGGATTGTCTCTTCTGGTCACTGTTAACAATAATCTTGTTTTGTTTGTTTTACAGGCAACTAATAGCCCACTTACAAGTTTTCTCTAAATTCTCAAATCCTCGTGCATTGTATCTGCAGCAGAAGTTGAATGCATTATATACCCAGGTGATCCTATTTGCTGGCTTTTAGAACTGCTGATAATAAATCAACTCACTCTTTTTTGAATGTAGTGTGTGAGACTACAGAAATCAGTCATTTTGTGAGGGCTTTCCTAGCAGGCTTTGCTTGAAATATGAGTGACTTTAGCAAAGACCCTTTTGAGATACCTGGCTCACGCAAACAGATGTGGTAGCAGACAGGTAGTTTTGGAAAGGCGGAGGAGTTGCTGTAGAGGGGAGTCTGTTCCACTTGCACAGGATCTGGAAGAGGATTTTGAAACCAAACCTTGGGGAAGACCCAAAGAGATTTGTCCTTGCCCTACAGCGTTGTGTCCTCAAAGACTATGGTCAGTGTAAACAACAAATCATTCTACATCTAAAAATTTTGATAAGGTTCCTTTTTGAGGGATTTCCATGAAGGAATTGTGAAAAATACAACTTTGAAAAGGATTTCCAAGTCTACGCTACACTTCTTAAAAGGGAATTCTATTAAATTTCTGGGCTTGGTTTCTGATTTGTTCAGGTCCTTGAGGTTTGTTCTTACTTCTTCCAGATTGTGTTCTTGGAGGCTGTGGTCAGTGGGCTGTAGAACTGTATTAAATGGTATGAATCTGTTAGTTTCACCTGGCACCCAGTGTGGGAGTTGAAAGGTCCATGCATTAGTCCCCAAGTTTGAGAGTCTAATGAACATCCACGCAGTTTCAGTCAGCCTCAGAGTTTTGTTTAGGAAAAGAGTTGGTGGATCTGTTCGCTTGCCTGTATTCTTAGGAAGATATTGAACAGATGTGTACAGGTCAGAACTGTGTGAAGAATGGCCTGACATAAGAAGAGAGATGACTTAACTTTGGCGTTTGTGTGCCTGAACATAGTTGTTGTCATGGCCTGTGTGTCCATCTGGCATAGGGGTGTCATGGCAAAGTGACCTTTGATGATTCTAGTCTGTACTATTTGGTAGGAGACTGAACTGGTTTTAGAGGTTAAAAATACAAGCTGAGGGTGGTCCAAAAGACAATTGTGAAAATGGAATCATTGTAACTATCCTGTGGAGCTGAGGAGGAAATGTATACATGAAGTACAGCAGCCATGTCTGCTTTTTATGAGTGGCAGTTGTGTATTGACATCTTGGCTTTGTACTGGCAATACATATATCCTGTTTCCTTTTGGATAGATTAGTCCCAGACCTGCTTGAGCTTGGAGTCCTTTTTTCACTATCTTCAGTAGGTGCTTTTGTCTGGATAGGGACTCATTTTCTTTCTTTTGTCATCTGCAGTTACTGTGCCATCAAGACCAGAATGTACAGAGAATAGCTCTTGACTGTATAATGACATACAAGCATCCTCACCTACTGCCATACAGGTAGAAGCTTTTATATTATTTTAGTATCAATGAATGAGCCTGCTGTCATATCAGAAGCTTACCTGGGGTCAGTTGCCTCCAGGAGGGAGCCTTGCCTGCATTTATCGTTTTAGCCAGGTGCATGTTTCCTGCCTAAAACAGGAAATCAGGTCTTGAGGTTGGTCAAGGTGTCTTTTTCTTTTTCTTTTTTTTTTCCGAATAGGAAAGTAATGATGCGTCCATGCTATCTCAGAAGAGTATGTGCTTAGTAGTTGCATTTTTTTGAAAAAGGTCTTTGGTACTAAAGCTTTATAATCACTCAGAGCAATTGATAGCATAAAACTGTAGTTTGTGGTTGAATAATCACTTCAGAATGTGTCCAGGAGGTAGTTTCATATCTAATTAGCTTGAACTTGCTGGCTTTAAAAATGTTTTCTGATACAATGATGGCAACATAGTACTTTATTATTTTATATCCAACATAGATTAGATATGTGAGTAGATAGAGTGTGTGTATGTGTGTATGTGTTTATTTTTACAATCCCTACCTGCCCTCAAATGATGTTTATTACTTTCAGGGAGAACTTGCAAAGACTACTGGATGACAAGAGCTTTAAAGAAGAAATAGTCCATTTCAGTATTTCTGAGGAGACTTCAGTAGTGAAAATGGAGCATCGTCCAGATCTCATCCCTGTCCTGATGAGGTGTGTCACGAAGGGCGGGTGTAAAGGTTTCGTGTCAAAGTACCACGAGCAGAGATGTAACGCTGCTGCCTTCCCTGTTAAACAGTTGAGATAAACCTGTGATTAATGGTATAGCTTGATGACTTAGTTTGTGATGTTCTGTATGGTTTCCTATTTAACATAGTTATGTAATTTGTTATGCAAGTAGCATTTTCTTTAAGAACAGTGTTTTGGTAAACGCTTTTTCTTCTAAGGCTTGCAGAGAACTGTGAGTTCATTTCAATTCTCTGAGTATTTTTATTAAGATACAGTGATGCAAGTTAGCATGCAGGTTGCTGCTTCAGCAGTAGCTGCCCTCAAGCTAGCTTGGAGGCATTCTAGTTTTATACCTGAAGTTTCCAGCAAAGCTTTTATTGTAGTAGCAGAAGCTGATCTTTCACTGGGATGTTTTTGGGCACCATATAGCACTTCTGTGGAGACCCTGAAGGTGGGGCTTCCACTCAGTTTGTTCTCACTAGGGTGTGTTTTTAACTGAAGTGGAGTTTCTCCTGTGGAATAAGTGACTGGGAAACAGATGGCTTGCTGAAAGTTAATGCAACCTCTTCTTGGCTCTTGTAGAATTCTCTATGGCAGAATGAGAAACAAAACGGGGAGCAAAACACAGGGCAAGTCTTCAGCAGGCACTCGCATGTCAATCGTTCTGCGGTTTCTTGCTGGCTCGCTGCCGGAAGAGATACGGATGTTCTTGGATTTGCTTTTTGAAGCTGTCAAGCAGTTCAGTGATGGTAGGTACAGGCAGCAGAACCTGGGGGTACGGTGCTTCCTGACCTGTAGAGATGTGGGAGGATAAAAACGCTTAGGATCATTATGTGCTGTCTCTAAACAGTGCCTTGGAAGGATGAAGAGTAAAGTTTTGATAGGGAATGGCATTCCCCAGACCTTTTCCTTGGAAAGCATGATTGCTCTTTTATAGGTCCAAGGTCAGAAAAACTGAGTGACTTGCCACAGCTGTGGCAATGAGCAATCACTGACATCATAGGCTAGCTAGTGTACAATGGCAATAAGCAGAGGTTGTAAAGTGCTGTGATACTGTAGCAGTGGGAGTCTTGAATGCCACAGAGAGATGGGAAACCTGGAGCTGTCTGTCTTGGTTTAACCTGTCAGGCAGCTAAAACAACCACACAGCCATTCTGTCTTTTGCCTCTGCAGTGGGATGAGTGAGAGAATCAAAAAGGAAAAAGAGTAAGCTTGTGGTTTGAGATAAAGACAGTTTAATAGGACAGAAAAGGCATAATCATCATCATATAAGTAGTATATAAAATTGATGATGAGCAGCATGATTTCTCACCTGATGCTCAGTTCCCAAGCTGCCCTGCCTCCTGGCCAACCCCAGGGTTATATGCAGAGCATGACATCATATGGTATGGCCACTTTTGAGTCACCTGTCCTGGTTGTTCCCCCTCACAGCTTCTTGGCACTCCCCACCTTCTCCTTGTTAGGCAAGTAAAAGTTGAAAAGTCTGGCTGCTTGGCAACAGCTGAAAGATCAGTGTGTTACCAACATGATTCTCATCCTAAATCCAAATCCACATTTAAAAAGCTGAATGTAAGGAATTGAAAAATAGTATAGTCTGGCCCTAAATTGCATGGAAGATTACTTTTTGTATGGGTTATCATCATTGTGCTTGTCTAAATAAATTGCTGTCCCTTTGCCTGTTGCAGGGCCTTGCCAGGCTGCAGTGCTTCGAAGTATGTCAGAACTGGATTTAGCTAAAGTCCTGCCCCTTGGGCGCCAGCACAGCCTCTTCAATGGTCTCGAAGTTGTGTTGAAAAACATGGGACACTTGATCCATCAGTACCTGCCTGAAATTCTACAGATTCTGCTCTGCATGACGGCTGTGGTATCCTGCATCCTCCAGCAAAGGGAGAAGGTATGATTTTAAAAAGTAAATTGAATTCCTTTCCCTCCGGCTCTCCTTAGCTTGCGTGTGTATTCACACCTTTACTGGTTCAGATAAAAGTAAGTTTAATGCCAGCATGGAGTGGAGTTTAGCCATTAGATGTCTGTCCAAATAGAGGCCAGTGATATTTTTCTGAAAGCACTACAGGACTCAGGCAATACAGACAGAGGTAACATATTTAGAAAGCTGCTTTGGACTGCATTTTTGCTTGAGTTACTGAACAGAGAGTTGGAGGTGGTCTCTGTGCATTGCTGCCTGCCTGCTCTGTGGACAGATGAGCATGAGGAAACAGTAAATGGTTTGTTTTAATGACATAGCAAGATCTTACGGGTGGAAATTGAAATTGGCCCTGAAGGTGTAGCATCTTTGCTGCAAGGATAAAATGTTTGAGTAGGGTAAGGATAGGTTTTTAAAGCTCCTTGCTTGAGGGCTTGAGAGCAAAGCTTCTCTTTGAGGTGTTTTGTAGAAGTGCTAGACCCAAGGGTAGCTCAGCATTGTGGATGACCACAGTCATTATCTACAGTGATTGTCCCCTGTTATGGGACATGGGGAGAACGTGGCTACCAGCCGTGTTTTCCAAAGCACATTAGAAGTGTGTTCAGCTCTGTATCAGGAGTAGTCATGCTAATGCAGTGTCACAACTGGGTCTCAGCCAAGTATCTGCACAGTACTGCAAATGTGGGATTTTGTTTCCCTCATTGGCTGTGCAGTGGCTCTGTATGAAGACAGGGTCAGGTGAGGAAAGCATTCTGTTAACAATTGACCTCATCTAACATGGGGCATGTTGGCTTAATGCTGCCATGTGCTGAGGAGAGTGGTGCACAGGTCCCTGAGCTCTAGCCCATATAACTCAGGGAGGCTTTTGCCAGCTGTTTGGAAGCTGTTGCCAGCTGTTTGGAAGCTGTGACATTGAGCCGGGCTTTCTCATCTTTCTGAAACTAGTGCCTTTTGCCAGGCTTAATCCAGATAGGAAAAGGAAAGATTGAGTCCAGCAGCCAGGCTGGTGAAGGGGCTGGAGGGCAAATCTTAGGAGGAGCGGCTGAGGGAGCTGGGGTTATTTAGCCTGGAGAAGAGGAGACCTTATCACTGCCTATAATTATCTGAAAGGAGGTTGTAGAGAGGTGGGAGATGGTCTCTTCAGCCAGGTGACAGGAGATAGGACAAGGGGAAATGTCACTAAGCTGTGCCAGGGTGGGTTCAGATTAGATGTTACAAAATGTTCTTCGCTGAAAGAGTCATCTGGGCCTGGAACAGGCTGCCCAGGGAGGGGGTTGAGTCACCTTCCCTGGATGTGTTTAAAAGACAGGTAGATGAGGTACTTAGGGATATGGCTTAGTAGAGGACAGGAACAGTTGGACTTGATGATCTTAAAGGTCTTTTCCAACCTTGTGATTCTGTGATTCTGAGTCTGGTCCTGTACAGAACGTGATCATGTATTAGGTGAACAACAAGGAAACTGCACAGTCACCATCATCACTGTGGTGTCGAAAGAAATTATGAGATGATAGTCTGAGCAAGTGGTGTGTTGAAAGGAATTGGGAGATGATAGACTGAGCAAGTGGTGTTAGGTAATGAATGTTTTGTCACTCTGTGTGGGTATTCTTGCCAAGACACTTCTGTAAGCATTTGAGGTTAGAACTTGTCTTGAAAACAATCCACCAGACAAAGCAAGCCCTTGCATTTAGACAGCATCCAAGGTCACACAGTTGCCTGCAAGATGCACAGAACCTTGTGACTTTTAATTTACAGAGAGGATGAGCAAAGTTTAGGACAGCAGCAAGCAAGTCAGGGGAAGGAGTTTTAAAAACTGCTTCATTCATTGCTGGGATAGTCACATTTTGCCAGTGTTACCACAGTAATCCTGTCGTCATTGTGTAACGTGTGAAGTGACAGTCTGTCACTTGCCTGAACTTAATTTGCCACTTCATTAGCCCATGAGATGTTAAAAGCTCAAGGAAGAGTGTGAGAAATCTGTTTATCTTAGCTAATGATTAGAAGATATTCTTTGAGAGTAATTTATTGCAGGCTGATACTGCCTGGAGAGTTAAACATCAACTTTGACTGTATTAAGTCAAGTTACTCATTTATTGTTTCCTACTGTTTGTGTTCACTATTGAATTTCTTTGTCCTCTCAAATACCTGATCCCAAAGATTTGCTCTTAAGGCAATTGAACAGTGGGGCACCCAAAATTATATCATGGGCGGGGTGGGGGCGTCACCGTTAGCAAGAGCTGCCTGGTTAGTGCTTGCTTTGGTCCTTCAAGCAGTTGATTGCACACCATTAATAGACATTCAGCACAGCTTGGGGAGTCCTGAGCAGTAACACATTTGGTTCCTTTTCCACCATCTCTTCATCTTTTTACCTGTGATTTTGGCTGCAAAAGGAGTACAGCAGTGTGTTGCATGGTAGAGGGTACTGTCTTCAGAAGTCCATGGGTACATCAAATAAAAAGATTATGATGTCTTTCAGTGGGGCTTTGACACCAAAGCTGCTTTGCAAAATAAGAGATACAAGTGAAAAATAAGATTCTGTGTGGTGGGTTGTTGTATGTATTGGAGGCCCTGAGGAACCCAAGACATAGCTCCAGTCTCAGACAGTGGCCTTTCTGTGCTCTGGCACAGCACTGTTCCTGATACTGGAGTTCCTTACCTCTGCTCTGTGAAGCTGCCTCATGTGTTTGTGCTGTGAGCCACATTGCGCAGTATGGAAATAATTTAGGTTCCTCAAGTCAAAACTCTTCTCCAGGAGAAGTCAGAATGCAGCAGTGTGTGAATAACATGATCAGCTCTGTGGCTGAATTTCTTACTGAAACATTTTCCCCAAGAAAGGCTGTGGAACATGAGTGCTAAATGGGTACAGGAAGAATCTTCCTGCAACTAAATGCTATACTTCCCCCCTGTGCTGTTGGATGGGGTGATTCACATTCTTGCCTTCTCTGTTCCTACCCCTTCTCCTTGTCCCTTGATTTCTTTTCTTCCCAGTAGATCTCAATGTGCAAAGTACAGCTTCAGTTTGAAGAGCTGATTTCAGTGCTTCCCTGTGTAAAAACACAATTATTTAAGTGTCAGGCCTGTAACTCTGACTGTATTGCTGCTTTCTGCACTTTGTCCATGGAGCACTGATGCTGCTTCAAACCTGACAGCATCAATTTTCATGAGCTGAAGGAGTCCTGTGTAACTGACTAAGTGCAGGAACAGTCACCTCTTAGGAAAAAATTAGGTCAGCTGTAAAGGGTAGATTGTTACTGTGAACAAGTTACAGGAGAAAACAAAAAAACCATTGTGATAGTTCCAGCAATTCTGTGGTCACAGCTTCACAGAATTGCAGGGGTTGGAAGGGACCTCAGGAGACTGAGTTCAACCCCCTCTCAAAGCAGGTTCCTTAGGACAGGTCACACAGATAGGCATCCAGATGGGTCTTGAATATCTCCAGAGAAGGAGACTCCACCACCCCCTGGGCAGCCTGTCCCAGGGCTCTGTCACCCTCACTGTGAAAAAGTTCTTCCCCATGTTGGTGCGGAACTTCCTGTGCTCCAACTGTGCAGGCCATTGCCCCTTGTCCTGTCTCCACAGACACCGAAGAGACTGGTTATTTCCCCTTGTGTCCCACACTTCAGACACTTATAAGCATTGATCAGATCCCATCTCAGTCTTCTCTCAAGGCTGAACAGCCCCAGTTCTTTCAGCCTCTCCTCATAGGGGAGATGTTCCAGGCCCTTAATCATCTTCGTAGCCCTTCTTTGGACTCTCTCCAGGAGATCCCTGTCCTTTTTATACCAGGGAGCCCAGAACTGGACACAATACTCCAGGTGGGACCTGACCAGGGCAGAGTAGAGGGGTAAATGAAGTGCTGTGTTTAACTTCAGAGTAAGTAGCTAGTAGTTGTTCTGCAAAGGTCTTAGGGATTTTGTTTGTTTTCACAGGTCCAACCTAGGTTGATTAATCCACTGAAGAACTTGCGACGTCTTGGACTCAAGCTCGTGGCAGAGTTTTTTTCTGATTATGAGAACTACAGCTTCAGTGTGGAAGAGATTGATGCCACTTTCCATGCAGTGGTATGGCCTCAGGTGGGTACTCTTCTTAAATAGCTTGTGTGTAACATGTACCATGCAGAGAGCTTCAGCTGCACTGGAGTCCATTGTTGTCAGCTGTGTCTGTCACAAGGCTGGATGTGGCCTCGGATGTTTTCTGGCATTCTGATGTGTGTGTGCAAGCCCAGTTTCTTGGCTTATGTCTGCTTAGCTCTGGAATAATCTAGTCAGAGGCAAAAGTGCAAATTAAGTCATCTGAATAAAATAGATGCTGTTTCTTTCTTCATTAGGGATGGAAGCAGACTTCTTCCCTGGATGCTTTAGGGAAGCAAAATAATCACTCTTAGGTGCATTTTGCTACTTTTCTGTGTGACAGTTGTCAGGCCTGTGGGAGGGACTGCAGGAACAAATCGTGCTGCAGGACATAGGGGACTCTGTCAGTGGGCTGTGTGCTCTTCTGCACTCTGTGCCTGCCTGCTGGGACACTCATGTGAGCACAGCTACAAAGCACAGGGTTGTGGCTTTCATCAGATAAATACAGACCACATCTGAGCTGGGATAATGCACTGCTGTTGTAAGGGCAAGACAGAACATACAGTATTTAAAAGGAAGTTGTAGTGTCGGTGTCAGTGCACTGGGCTCTGAGGTTATCTGGGAATGCCTGTAACAGCTGATGGGTTGTCTGTGCTCTAAAGGCAGTCACATCCCCCCAAAGGGTAACTGAGCAGGATGGGCTGACTCTGACAGAGCTCTTCCACTGAGGCTTTTCAGGTATCCATATTTGTCCACCTTCCTTGCAGCAGGAAAGCCTGTCAGAGAGCACCAGGAGTAATGGCTGTGGTCTGTGAACCCCTAGATCTGCTTCTTCAGACACTGTGCTTATTCCTGTCCTGTTTCTCTGTTCTACCTGTAACAATATGGGGGGAGGGGGTAAACAGTAGATTAAATACTTTCAGGCAGTGCATATAGAGCCTAAAAGGCTTTGTTTTGTTCACTAGCATGTACATATGAGGGACAAAGGTTTTAAACTAGAGCAGGGTAGGTTTAGATTAGACTTTAGGAAGAAGTTTTTCACTATGAGGGTGGTGAGACACTGGCACAGGTTGCCTAGAGAGGTGGTGGAGGTGCCATCCCTGGAGATATTCAAGGTCAGCCTTGATGAAGCTCTGAGCAACCTGATCTAGTTAAGGTGTCCCTGCTTACTGCAGGGGGATTGGACTAGATGACCTTTAAAGGTCCCTTCCAACCTAACACATTCTGTGATTCTATGATATAGCTCTGTGTTTCACTGTGAGCTCTATTTAACAGGGACCTAGCTGTATGTTCCTGGAGTCTTTTCAAGACCTGGGTGTTAGATGGGCAAAAAGTGTACGTTTTACTACAGGCCTAGAGGAGTTCAAGCTTGTGGTTTGGGCTTTAAGTCAGTGAAACTCTTAACGCTTTTGAGGAGCGTTGTGTTTGAAAATGCTGAGTAAATCTGAAGAAGATGTAGAATTCCTGTTGTTCTTACAGATTTTGGGAAGACAGCTGGTTTTGGTGCTTGGCTGGTAGTACGATTCAGAAGCTCCCTCTAGAGTCGACTCCACAAAGATTTGGTATAGGTAGAGGAATCATTTAGTTAGTGTGCTTTCCTTTTTTAAGGCTATGGAACCGAGGTGTATGAAAACACATGAAGAAGGCAAATTGTTTAAAGCCTGTTGGACTTGGAACTAGAGTTTCTTGCTCTTTGTGCCCCAGGAATTTGCTGCAAAGGCTGTTGTTAGGCTGCACAGCAGTGTTCCTGCAGGATTGGATTACTGGTTTACTCTTTGTACATCATTCAGAAAAGCTCCATTTTAGGCAGGGCAAAAACATTACCAACCTTTGGGGGCAGGAGAAGAAGCTTTCTAAGACCCTGGCTACAACGGTCAGAGCTGTCTTCTGTTATGGTCAGGTCTTGAGCCTGGACTGAGCTAGCCCAAACCCCACACGCATCATCCTGGCTGTATGAAACCC
This sequence comes from Hypotaenidia okinawae, assembly GCA_027925045.1. NCBI lineage: Eukaryota > Metazoa > Chordata > Aves > Gruiformes > Rallidae > Hypotaenidia > Hypotaenidia okinawae. The sequence goes on along the minus strand of BSDF01000001.1, from coordinate 62,045,239 downwards.
CACGTGCACCATCCTGACTCTTGCCTTCAACACATGTTCACTGTCTGTGCCCTGCTGACAGCCTGGTTGTGGTGGAAACCCAGTTGTGTGACTTGCATGTGCAGCCTGTTGGGTTGTGAAGTGGCAGAGAGGAGGGAGCAAGACCTGTGTACTGGGTCCCCTGCTTGTGTCTGGTCATGTGGAGAAGCAGCAGCTACTGTGTGGGGCTTAGGCTGGGCAACCCTTAGGTGGAGCTGTTTTGGACACAGAACCATGTTAGAAGATCTCATTCCTTGAGTGTGGTACAGTACTTGAGCCTCTCCCTGAGCAGAGAAGGTTCTTTTATTAGCAGCAAGGCCATGGAGGCATATAGCAGATGTTGGAATGGCAGGTGCTGCAGCCAGGGCATAGAAAGTGTGGGAGGAGTGAATCTTGGGTGTCACTCTTAAGATCTCATACGTATGTCCAGGAGAGGTTGCTATGTCTCTGTGGGAAATGTGAGGCTCCATGGGGAGCTAGTTTCACAGAGAAGGCAAAAGTGGCCTGGGTGTTATATTGTATAAATATTAAGGTAATCTAAAAGCAATTCCACAGATAGTAAGGAACCTGGAAAAATTATCAGTAAATTAATTTTTTTAATATTAGATTGTAGAGAGTTCTTGTTTGAGTTGAAGTTTTTAAGAGGCTTTACCTTCTCATGTTGCATTGGTATCTGATTCTTTTTTCCTCCTCTAGGTCTGCAGATTGGCTTCAGAGAGTCAGTATTCCCCAACTTTTCTGCTCAAACTCATTCACATCTGGAGTAAGAATCCCAGGTAAGTGTTCTTGCAAAGAAGCATAAGTACTTCTCCTGAGTACACAAAATTCAAGGGAGAAAGTGCACACTAACAGGTTCTGAGTCTGTCAAAACCCATTTTTCTTTTTCCATTAGACTGTTAGGGTTTTTTTGATAGCAGTCAGATGCAGGGGGGAAGCTTTCCAGTTTATACTGTTAATCTCTTTTTAGTGGGCTGCTTTTCTCATATACAAACAGTTAAATACATACATAGCCCAAACTCAGCTCATGGGGGAGGAGGAGAAGGAGGGCTGACTTCTTCGAACACATCTGTATCTTAACCAATGATGACTTAGTCATGGGAGGTGAGAAGTCAGTTTTACAGTATATCATTTCATTGGTGGTTTTGGCTTCCCTATTTCTTTCTGGTTTACAAAAGAACATTGGCAGGTTGAGCACAGAATCTGTGCCTGTGATACTGAAAGCTGTACAAGAGCTGTTTTGGTTTTTCGGTTTTTTTTGGATGCAGACAGTGAGGAGTTCCAGCTCAGCTGTCTTGAGTCATTTTTTTGCCTCTTCCATGGACTCACTGTTCTTCCTTTGCTAAAGGATCCAGTATCTGTTTTAACACATCATTTGTAGGCATGAAGAACTTGTATACAAGCTTCTGTAAAAAAACAGTATTGGATCATTAAGTTAGGGACAGACTAACAGGAAGTTTGGAGAAGGGATTAGGTTTAGACGATGCTGTCTTGAAGCAAGAAAATGGACTTGACCTTGCAAACTACATTCATTCTGTTTTTCATGACACTGTTTCGCTGTTGTGGGTTTTTGCACTTTTTCCTTGTTTGAAGTAGAAGACAGACATTTTCTTTTTATGTGACTTTTGCACAAAAGAGTTATGAAGTCCTGAACTTAAATTTTCAGCCAACTTTCTTTATAATCTTTCTCTCAGGTATTTCCCCTTGCTGGCCAAGCAGCACCCAGATAACCCGGAGTGTGATATACTGTCAAATGTGTTTGCTGTGCTGTCAGCCAAGAATCTGTCTGAGGCCACGTCCAGCCTTGTGATGGACATAGCTGATAGCCTTCTCAACAGCCCAGATTTTGAACCCACGGAGCAGGTTTCCAGTTTGAGCGTGACTGGCTGTGTTGTCATGGCCACTGGAGACGTGACAGGAGGTATTGCTTGCATAAGAGTTATGAGAGGCCTGCTGGGTGCTTCAGGTGGAGGTGTTAGATTATGATGAGGTTATCTCTGCGCTGGCTGAGAACCGAGGGAGGAGGCCACCAAGTGGAGATGGAAGTGTCACTGTACGAATTTGTCTTGGCATGCTCAAGAACTGTAAAGTCCTGTTTGTCTAATGGCTGGTGAGATCCACATTTCGGTGTCAGAGTCCTGAGCACGGAGAAATTCCATATGAAGAAGGAAAAAGTTTGTGTTGTCAGCCTGTTTTTCCCGTGAAACTTTGAGTGATAGGGTAACTTCAGGAACTTCACTGCTGACTTGACTCTGAGCCTAACATCAGGTTGCTCGCTCTCTGTATGCATATGGTCGTGTGTCACTTTGATGCTTAGTCTGTGCTCCCTGACAAGAAAGACCTGCCACTGGTTCCTTTTTCTTTGAGTGGTAGTAGACAGGAAGCATGGTGTGCTGTGCTTGATGCAGTGGAGCCCTCTTTCCCCTGGAACACTCAAAGGCAGTGGAAAGCAGAGCACTTAGCACTGTGCTGTTGTTATGGCAGCTTTGATTTGCACAAGAGGTCAGCAGTAGAATAAAGAAAACTACATCTATAAACGCTCCATCCATTGTAGGAGATGGTTGCTACCTTTGAGGGATGTCCTCAGTACCTTTTGATAAGCCCACACTTACCAGGGCTGTAACTGAAGTGTATGTGAGAGCTTTTATTCTCTGGGTGTGCTTTTCATTGGTCCCAACTCAGACATGTTAGACTTGGTCTCAGCCAGTGCTGGTGCATGTTCCAAACAGCCAGCTGCCCTGCACATTCATAGCTCCCAATGATTTTTCTGTCTCATTTGCTTACATTTCCCACTTTGTTTGTGTAGGGTTGGCTCTCTTTCTGTTGCCTGCAGCAGAGAGTTGGGTGTTGCTAACTGCTGGTTCCCTTACAGAGAACCTCAGCCTAGGTTGCCGGTTGGTTCTGCCTCATGTTCCTGCCATCCTTCAGTACTTCAGCAAAACAATGTTAAACGTGGAGAAAGTGAAGAAGAAGAAGTATAGAGCTCAAGTCAGCAAAGAGCTGAGTATACTTTCCAAGTAAGTGATTCTTTAGAGTTCAAAATAGTTAAAAAGTTGGAAGGAGGGAGGGGAAAAAGAGGCTTTTTGTAAGAGGTTCCAAATTAAAAAAACATTATGCGCCAGCTATTTAAATTCAGAGCAGTTGAAAATAGCTGGTTCTGTCATTGACCTTGCAAGTTGCTGGTGCCTGAGGCGAGAAGTTTTCAGAAATTGGTTCTGGCTGTCTGTTGCTGGTGCTCAAAACCAGTGCCTCCTGGGGGTAGCAGAAGGTACAGAAATGCCTGCAGTCATGTGGAACCGAATACTTGGGCTGATGCCGTGATTTCAGTCTGTTAGCCTGGGTACAGATGATTGGGCTGACAAAGCCCTGTGCTTTGGCACTAGTGCTGAGTTCTTAACTTGCTCTATCCTGATGATTGAATTGATATGAAATAGTAAATCACCTTGTCTCATTGCACAGGATCAGCAAATTTATACAAGAAAAGAGTCAGAATTCAGTGCTCGTGAGCCTTCTCCTCCCCTTCCTTTATCAGAGTAACATGGAACAGGTAGGTAGAAATTACTTTCCTCCCCTATTAAAAGTATGCTTTTCTTTTAATAAAGTATACTCGTTTAAGATGCAGCAAAAACATGCCATTTCTCATGATTAGCCTGAAATTAAATCTTCGTGTGTTTGTAGCCTGCTCAGCGTGCTGTGCCATTGCTGTTGACATGTATAAGTCCCGGATACATTGCAGCGATGCTAGCACCTAGGCTGGTTCTTCCCCCTTCTCCCAGGAAAGACCTGCAGAATTTTTCAGGCACTTTAACTCCTTTGCTGCTGTAGTCAATCCACCAAGTTGCACTGCTCTTCCCTGTGGATTTCATGCGCCCCAGATGCAAAGGCATAACATCTGGGCAAGAGTATGAATATATATATGGTCGGTTATGTAATGCCTGCTGTGTGATGGGTGGTGCTACGTCAGTCAGCTGTGGGATGGAAGGCAAATACCATGTGGTGCTATTAACATGCTCCTGTATCTCCTGCTTCCGTTTGGTTCTCCTTTCACTTTTAAGGAGTGCATCTGTGGGTACAGAAGTGTATCTCAGAACTGAAACTTCCCTAAAATTCTAAATTCCTCAGGCATGAAAAGCATATGGACTGTGGTTGAAGGCAGCAGAACTCTCCTTTGCTTAGGCTTTTGTAAACTGATAATAAATTACAGAGGGCACTGGTAGACTATTTTGCCTGGGTTTCTATCGCTGCCAGGCCTTGTTTTCAGATCTATCATCCCATCTGCAGTGAATGAATCTACTCATTATTGATTGCCAGAATCACTGGATCCAGGCTTGGGTCTTGTTTTTCTTACAAGACATTCAGTTGCACAATGGGAGACTTTAGGCTTGTGGAAAGAACCACTAGGAAGCAGCCTGTAGCTTCCACTTTGCAATTGGTCACTTAACTGTTCACAGAGGCTTCTTGGATTGTAAATCTGTGAATTGTTAAGGGGAGGATATATGATTTCTGCTCAGGGACATCATACACGTACACTGTCTTGTTAGTATTTGTTTCAGGGATTAAAGAAGGACTTACTTAAAAGCTCTGTTGCCTCTCCTGACCTTTGAGTCATTTGAGGAAAGACACAAAAAGGAATTCCTCATCATGATGGCACTCTTCTGTAGCACTGTGCTTGTGTCTAATTGAAAGGTTGCAAGTGCTTCTGAGAAATTTGATGATTGCAGTGAGAGTGTCCTGCTAATGCTTTGTTCTCCTCCAGGATCTGTGATCTGAATAAAATACAGCAAAGTGGTTAAGTTCACTCTGTGTCTTGAAATATTTCCTGAAGAAATTAAGTAATCTTGTGAGGTTTCATTATTTATTGATAGTTACGTGTCTCTTTCAGGGTACAGAGATTGACATTCTGGAGACAGTGCAGAACTTGCTGAGGCATTGCTCAAACCCTACGAGCTTTCTCAAACCACTGGCAAAGCTTTTTTCTGTCATCCAGAACAAACTGTCTCGACATAAGTTGTGCTTGGTGTTTCAGGTATTGCATTTTATGTGTCTCTCTGTGCTTTTCCTACTTGTTCTAAGAGATCAAGAAGAAAATAAATAGCAGTACTTTTCTTTGTTGTACATGAGCTTAAAAACCTTTTTAATCTACATCATGCATTAAGTGAAAGTAACTGAATTGTATATGATAGAAATTTAACAAGCTGCATGAAGATACGTAAAAGTTCTGTCTTCCAGTCTGGTTGAAGTGAGCATCACCAGGATTCTTCTGTGCATGAGAAGCCACATAAAGCACACTTCATCTGTAAAGAATCCCGTGTCTTTATGACATAAGAATAGTTTTTGGCATCCTGAAGGTGTATTTTTTGTCTTCTCACAGATCCATAGCAGTCAGGCTGTTTTGTACTACTTTGAACTAACTTGCATAGCTTTTTTTTTTTTTTTCTCAGCAGGAAAACCCAGGGAACAGTCGATGTAGGTATTTAGAAACTTCAGATCTTAAATGACACGTCTTCCAGTTTATGGAAGAATGGCTCTTATTAAGCTTCTGACAGGAGAAGGATTGATGCTGTTGCTTGCTTTATTTTTTGTCTCAAGTGGTAAAGTCTTGAGTTCTCCATTTTTTTAACAACGGTAACAAACTGTTTTCTTTTACGTTTCTTTTTAGACTTTATCTGAATTGGACAGTGAATTGAAGTATATTACTGATGTTGTTAAGGTAAGCACAGTTTAATTGCTTGCTTTTTTCACCAACACTGTATTGTCACGTTTCTGGCCTCTTTCATGACCAACTTATGTCTGTGTCATAGCTGAATGCCTTTGACCAACGGCATCTCGACGATATCGACTTCGATGTGCGTCTGACAGCATTCCAGTCCATCACAGCCCACATCAAGGCAATGCAAGCAGTGGATGTCGACTTCCTCATCCCTGTTATGCACAACTGCTTCTACACCATCCAGGTTGGCTGACTGTTCCTTCTCTTGCTTTGTGCACCATGTGTCCATGACGAATTAACTTCTATATTATTTCCATCAGCTGGGTTTTTTTTGACACTGTAGAACATTTGGAGGGTGTGTTTGAGTCTTCTTACAAACACCTGGCTTTAAGTTTTGTCCACTTGCCATTTCTCCTGTGTGTCCAGAAGGGCAAATACAGTGAGTGCAGCAAAGAGGCTCACCCAAGTGCAGCACACCTTTCTATCAGTGAGCCCTGAAACTATTCTGTCAATTTGTACTGTATAAGAGGCATGCTGCAGACTTGAAAGGATGCTGTTCTTTTTGTTGCAGCACGTTCTAGTTGTGTGGGTCTGCTGGTAAAATCTTCAAGGATTTGTCTAGATTGGAAGGGTGGGCATTAATTCAGGGCAGTAACTTCTACAGGAAGTGTCTCATGGGTTACTGGGTCTCTACAGTTCTTCTTGTGTCCAGTAGTACTGTTTGGTCTTTTGGGAAGAAAAGGGTGTCATATCTAGACTCATGTGGTACAATTTCTTCCTCCGCTCAGCTAGGGGATATGGCTCTCAGTGACAACGCAAGCCTTTGCTTGACCAGCTTTATCCACCGACTGGCAGAAATCAACCACACAGAAGATGAGTACAAGGAACTAATCCAGCAAACCCTCCTGGAGTCTGTGAGAAGGGGGCTGAAGAGTAAGACTGAGGTAAGGCACTGTTTGATTATGTATCTCCATCCATCTTCAGGACGCCAGGGCATACGTGACTTCCTATACATGAGTTCTGAGCCTGTTGTAAGGATAAGAAGTGCAGATACCCACTGTAATCAGATTTACCCTTCATTTGAAAACTTAAAAAAATCTAATGAATTATATAACTCTGGTATCTTATGTTTCTGTGCCGTTGTTCAGCTTTTCTCAGTTGCAGTTCTTCTTTGGAGGAGAGACTTTAATAATTTGTGCAGTCCAAAATTTGCTGTTACCAAGGAATAGGACTTGGCCTGAAACACTGTTAATGACAGCACTGCTGTTCTGAGGAGCATGTAGCAGCTTCTCTGAGAAGTACTTAACTTTCACTGCTTGCTGTTCACAGAGCATCCAGCAGGACTACACATCCTTGCTCTCCTGCCTCATTCAAACATTCCCAGAACATCCTGAATTCCGGGACTTGGTCCAGTTGACCAACCGCCATGATCCTGACATGGACTTCTTTGAGAACATGAAGCACATGCAGGTAAAAGGCAACAGGCATTCCCTAGTGCCTCTCTTCCCCTTCCCAAAGCAAAAGCATTTTACTGTGGGGTAATCTTTTCCAAAGCACCCATGTGCTGTCTTTACTGAGAAATTGAACCTGTGTCATTAGATAATATTAAAAAAAAAAAAGGTGGGGGGAAGAGGGGGGAAAATTGGACATTATCACATGGGTGATTGTGAATCAAAGGCATGTTTCTATCTAAAAATTTCTTGGCTCTGATGTAGCAGCACTGGTTTTTACCTCTTCCTAATTTAAATAAAAGAATTCTTTTGTTTTACGTGATTGTTCATGATCTTGAGCAGGCAAATGCACATTAAACCCTCTGTGTGACCCAGCCCAAAGTCAGCAGCAGTGTCCTGAGGCAGGGAATGGATCTTTTTGCTTTCTCAAGCCTGTTCCCTGCTACTCTCTGGCTGGAGTCTCTGCAGCCCCTTCTCATTCAAAGACCTTTGTAATATAAAAGTTGTACAAAGCCTGTTCTTGGGGGTTTTCCTGCAGTACAGAAATAGGATGCTTCTCCTGCTTTCAGATATACAATCAGAGACACCCTTTGCTATACATGGAGAGTCTTGATTTTTGCCTCATAATTTTATCAGGTCTTTTTATCTTGCATCAGTTGCCTCCTTTGTCTGCTATCTGAAGATGTCACAGCCCTATGATTGAGAATTCACAGTGAAATATCCCACTGAGTTGGAATATTTATTGAGGCAAAAGGGTAGTGAAAGCCCAGGGACTGAAGGAAAAGGGTCGTTGAAATGGCCACAATATGTTTGTGTCATTACTTAAAACTGAGGTGTTTTCAGAACTGCTGAATGTATGTGCTCCCTTGTGCTAGTGGTGACTCAAGCACCACCTCACTCACTGTCTGTCATGTTTGGCTCAGATCCACAGGAGGGCACGAGCTCTGAGGAAGCTGGCTAAGCATCTCACAGAAAAAAAGCTCACGCTGTCTTCCAAATCCCTGCAGAACTACATCATGCCTTACGCTACTACTGTCCTTTTTAATGAAAAAATGCTTAAGGTAGGCTGTTCAATTGAGTATTTTCACCTTTCTTGAATACCATTCTCCTTAGAAGACTAACCACTTCAAAAAGCTGTTAGATTTGTGGGGTGAGTGTCCCTCTTTCAGATGAAAGTGCTGTGCTTTTGGTGGCAGAAAAAGGGTTTGGAAGGTGCAGATGCAGTCTGGGCCAAATCTTGTATCTGCTAAGCCTGTCCTGTTTCTCAAAGACAGATCTCTCAACTGTTTGGGGGTTGTTTGGGTGGGTGGTATAGGTTCATTTTCTATTGAAAGCACATTTTATTGAAAACACATGCAGTGAAATTACTTGTGGTGTCAGTGTGGATAGACTTTCTACTTGGATATGTAAGGAAGGCTTCACACTTCTGTGTGGTTCCCTGCACACTGTAAGGAAACAGCAGAGCTTGTCATGTCAGACCCAGAAAACATCTAATTTGCATGGACAGAAATACTCTTCTGAAGCAATTAGAGCTCAGGCACAGGACCCAGCACCCGCAACCACACAGACTGTGCCCATCAGTAGAGTGACTGCAGTGGGGTGAAACCCCAAAGCACCCCCTTGGACCAATGCGGGGTGAAATAGTTGGTTGAGACCTTGGTGAAGAAACAAGCACGTTTAATTTCATGTCAGAAAGGGGTTAATGATGTGTACTTTTAGTTGACTAATTTTTAGATCTTCACACAAGTAAGTCCATAGATCTAGTTATGTGAGAAAAGTTAGATTTGTGCAGAAATATCTGGACGAAGTGGGTCTGGAGATTGGCTTGATGAGCTCTGATTTTTAATATATTTTTTTGCTTGGTGTTTGAGAGGAGAGATATAAGAGCTGAATGCCAAGAGTCCCCCCTAGACAGACACTACTTTTGTCTCTGGTTGCTTTGAGTAAAGTATGCATTAGACACATTCAGCATGAACACTAACAGCAACGGAATTTCTCTCTTTCGGGCAGCATGAGAATATGGTAACAGCCTCTGTTGAAGTTGTTGGAGCTGTCTGCAGACATCTCTCGTGGTCAGCCTACTTGTACCACTTGAAGCATTTCATTCATGTCTTGCAAACAGGGCAGATCGGTACAAAGCTGGGAGTCTGGTAGGTACTGCGAGTGGTGCTGCTCTGGGTTTCTCCAGAAACTGCTAGGACAAAATTCAGTCTCTTAAGAAGCATCTCATTATTTATCAATAATATAATCATCAAGATTATCCTCTTCCTTGAGGTGAGAGATTTGCAGACTTCCAGTTGCATGAGCTCACCTCAAAGTGGTCATGGCCTTGCAGCCTGCAGCTATGAGGGATTAACAGGTCACTGTGTCTCACTAAGTGCAGGCCAGCGTTAGCAGCTTCTGCTTCTGTCAGGCTGTGACTGCTCCCAGGACACCTGCATTCCTCCAGTACCACTGTCTGTGTGGTTTCACAGTGACCTAGGTCACAGAATGCATATAGCTGAAAAGCAACCATTTTTTTTATTTCCAGGGTTGCTATTTCAGGATAAACATCCTTATGCCACAGTGTCACTGAGTCTGAAGTTTTCCAAAATGGACTTTTAAGATTTTCTGTTTGGTTGGTCTGTGCAGCCTCTCCTTCTCATGCAGAGAGCTCATCTCTCTTCATGTTTTCCTTTTGCAGCTTGTTAGAGACAGTGCTGGAAGCCTTTCACTTTGACTATGAAACTCTTGAAAAGCAGCTTGTGACCATTGACAACCAAGGTGAGCTTTCTGCTCCTGAACGTAGAAACACTACCTCTAACTCCTCAAAGTGCAGCTAATCTGAATTTTGTGGTTTATTATTGAGGCCAGTTACTCCCAAACTTTTAAAATGTACATTTTGGAAATTAGTTTTTACTTTCTTCTTCAGGAGCAATGCAGACTGTCCTCCTGTGTGTAGACAGAGTGACGAGAGGGACTATCTCCACTTTATCTCTCCAGCCTAGGCCTCCATAAGCCAAAACAACCCAGGCTCTGTTTACACAAGTCTGTGGGGTTCTCCAAGGTCTGCACCCACCCATGTGGCTACTGATACACCTGAGATTTTTGTCCTTGATCTTGGCTGCTCTCATGGTTATCTGCAGCATGAGAAAGGTGCTGCATGTCCTCCTCTTGCTTACCCCAACATTTCATGGGAAGAAGTGATGTCTTTTTGGCTTCTTCACCATTGTGGTTACCATTGTTGTGGCCTTTGGGATTTGCTGAGGAAGGAGGAGAACATCTCACAGCCATGCTTGTCAGTACCTCTTCCCTTGTGAAATTCTTAGATGTAAGTGAATGACAGGTTCAATCACGTTGGCCTTTGCTAAACTGTGAAGCTCAGAGAAGAGTAACTTAGTCCTTGCTTAAAGCCTAGCCCTGAGGGGTGATTATCATTAATTAGCATGCCAGAGCTTCTTTACTCAGTGAAACAACTATGATGCTTACTGAGTGCTGTCACTCATGATAGGTGGCAGCTTTGCCTAGAACACAGCCATGACAAGAGTATCTTTTAAGGGATTGATTTTTGTGGTCTTTCATATTTACCCATGTTTTTGACAATTTCTTGGCAGAAGCTGCTGCCATGGACCTTGAGCCAGTGGTAGAGACTGAAGAAGCCATGGAGCTGGAGCAGAGTGAAGGAGAAGAGGAGGTGGTTGAGGAAAAGAAAGGGAAGAATGTCCCTGAGGAGCCAGCAGAACCTGAGCAGGCTGCTGAGGCATCTAAAGATGCTGAGCAAGTGGTCAAACCCGTTTCTTTCTTACCCCGAAATAAAGAAGAGCTGGAGTGTCTGATCAAACACATTCAAGATACTGTTACAGTCAACATCTTGCCTAAATTGCACAGGTGTATTGTTGCAAAGGTGAGAAGTTGGCACTGGAAAGGTGTTTTCCAGGCCTGTACTGCTACTATAAAGGTTGGAGTGCTATTTCAGAGCCCGGTGGAAATGCAACACACAAAAAATAAAATAAAAATAGATGTAACTGAAGAGAGGCCACCTGAAAGCACCCCTTTGTTGTGTCATTGAGATTACTGGCAGACCCTCTGGGTCAGTGTGGGTGTGGTGTCTTTACTTCCCTTGCTGAGAACTGGCTTGACCCACACAAGTGGAAGGATTCACTTTGTGCAGCCTGTTGAAAAGGTCTCAGCCGCTTGCTAGGACCCAATTTCTCCTCTGTATTGAAAACACAAGGATTTATCTCACCTGTCCTTCAGCTGTCCAGGTTTTTCCTGTAGTTCACAGAGGATAGCCACTTGCTTTGTTGGCCTCTTCTAGAGTTTGTTGAGAACAAGCAGGACTTGTTTATGTATATTAAAAGTGCATTGTGTCTTGCTCTTCTGAAAAGGTTAAAAGAGACGAAGAGCACAAGCTTGTGAAATCCAACGTTGTGAATGATGATGAAGTGGTTCGTGTTCCTTTAGCTTTTGCCATGGTCAGAATGATGCAGTGTCTTCCCCAAGAAGTGATGGAAGCCAACCTGCCCAGGTAAATCCCATCAGAGCTCCTTAAATGCAGCTCAGCATTCTGGGAACAAGTGCAGGCACCTTTCTCAGGCTGTGGTTATGCACAAAGCTAAACCCAGGAGGGGCATCCTAACAGTCTTTAAGGACTTTTTTTTGTTGTTTAATTAATTTTCCTAGTGACATTCTCTTCTGTCAGCATTTGACTTTTGTAAAACTGAGTTTGAAAGGAACTTGGTAAACCCTTACATAAGAACAGAGCTCTGAAGCAAGTTGCAGAGGTAGGAGTGGCAGAGCTGGGGAAGGAGTAATGTGCAGAAAGAAAGGACGATCGGGGAAATGTCCTGAAGGATAGTGGGTGTGTGTATGACTATAAAGCCTCTCCGTGAGACTGACTTTGAGTATAGCTCTGTTTGTGAAACAATGCTGAAAAGCAGCCTACTTACCTAGCACTGTAACTAGTTCTGTTCTGTTCAGGGGTGAACTAAGCGATCTATCTCTGTTTCCAGCATCCTGCTGAAAGTCTGCACTTTCTTGAGGAACAGATTTCAGGAAATCCGGGATATTGCCCGTAACACCCTCACTAAAATCATGGAAGTGTTGGGAGTGCAGTACCTTCTGTACATCTTAAAAGAGATGCAGTCCACTCTCGTCCATGGGTACCAGGTAATGCTGAAATTCTTCCTCTTCTGCTCTCTGTAGTTTTTTCTAATGTGTCAGCAGGAGAATCCAAAGGGAAGTTGCTGCTGAAGTTGTTTTGCAGTGGTAGAGTAGCTTGGTGTAGTACAGCTAAGCACTATTGCTAGTCCCAACATCTGTCTTTATTATGCTATGTGTCAAATTAGGGTCTGTACCCAAAGAGCTTGAAGAGCTTAATCCGGGAAGAAGTTGAGGTATATGGAGGTGAAGGATTAATTTCTTATCCCAGTAAGATTAGTGGAAATCTCTTTCAGTAAGGTCATTACGGCCGAGCATCATCAGAGGTGGGTTTCCACAGTGACTGCACAGACCATGTGTGGTGGTGCTAATTTAAGTTCTGCTTCCCAGATCCAGAGCCAAGGCTCTGACTATTAGTTCAGCTTTCCTCTTTCCATGGTGATTTGGATTAAGAGTCATTTTCTATGTGAATTAGTGCAGTGGAACAGAATGAGCTTCTAGCTGCTGTAACAGTGAAAATGCCAATTATCACAGCATAAAAATATCAGTAAGAGCACCAGGAAAGGGAAGATTCCAGCCCTCCTGCTAGACAGGGGTCTTGCTGCTGCTGGTACATGGATTCTCATCCTCCCAGTGATTTTATTATTATTCAACCCCTTCCCCTCCCCTCCCCCCAATCATGAGAGCTCAAATACAGCGTGTGAGTTGTGATGTCTCTGCCACGGGAGTCTCCCCATCCAGTATTATGAAATAAAATGCAGAGGTTTGGAAACATGATCTGTTCTCTTTTTTTCTCTAGCTCCATGTGCTGACTTTCACTGTGAACTTGTTACTGAAGGGCCTTTCTACCAGACTCAGTGCTGGTGATTTGGATCCCTGCTTAGACATCCTGATTGAGGTAAAAGCTATTGAAGATTGAAGGAAAGACCATTGTGAAGTGCCTAGGGCAGATTCTGGGTGGAGGTGGTTTTATGTAGATTCTCATGGACTTGGTGGCAAACAGGGCTGATTGTGTGTGTACACACAATCTAGTGAGGCATCAGGAGATCCCTTGTAGAGTAGTGAAGTAACTCTGGGGCTGTATCCTGAGCTCTGCATACTGAGAGGGAATGGGTTGAAGGTTAAGATAGGTATGGTTCACTGTACTTTAAATGGCTGAACAAGTCAACACACATCAAGTCAATGTGGTCCATGGAGCCCAGCTCAGTTGGCCACCCTTATGGGGTGTAGTTGGATGTCTCAATTTGACTGCAGTCCCACTCCTTGTATCAGCACCACAGAGGGGTGTGAGAACAGCGTCCTCATCTGCTGTGCTCAGACTGGGGTGTTTTATGTTGACAAAGATGATGTAGATATGATATATAGGAAACATGGAGAACTGTTTATTCTGTCAGTGGGGAAAAATAATAGTGTTATATTGCTACTGGAGGAATCTGGCTCTGCTTTTCTGCTCCTCTCATTCACTTCTCTTGCCTGATTTCCAAAGATCTTCAACCAAGAGCTGTTTGGGAATGTAGCTGAAGAGAAAGAAGTGAAGGGAATTGTCTCCAAGGTCATGGAAGCACGCAAGAGCAAGAGTTACGATTCTTATGAAATTCTTGGAAAGTTCATAGGAAAGAGCCAGTTGACAAAACTTATTCTGCCACTGAAAGAGGTAAGAGAAGTCAGACAGAGTCTGTCTTAACTCTGAGCAGTGTCAATTCTGTGTGGTCTAAAAGAAACTAGAGCCTCCAGGATGCTACTGTGAAATTATCTATATAATCCTGCTTTGGCTTCTCAGCTTTGTTTTGGAAAGCAGCCTGCACTCAGCTCATAAAATGAGATGTCCAGGGAAGCGAATGGTGTTCTAGGAAGCATTCAACCCCTTCTAGAGAGGAAACATCCTACTATGAATTGTCCACTCCTCCCTCAGCCAGCTCTTGCTTCCTTTCTGGTTTCATCTCTTCTGCATGAAGGAAGAGTCACTAAAATGTATTCAGGGTCTGCCCATGTACAATAATGGCCTTTTTAGGGATTGTTCTTCAAGTAGAGTACACAGTCATGCAGAAATGGAGCCCTAGCTTGCTCATGAGCTCTAGAGTGTCCTGGTGGCAATGACTCAATGACCGGAGGCTGAGAAGAGGCTGGGGAGAAAGGAGGGATGTTGGGTCAGAGCTGGGATGATAGAATGCTGTTCATGTAGAGAGCACATGTCAGCCTGTGCTGAGGAATTGCTCTAGCTTTTTCCATGTTTTTTCTATCCTTGCTCTCATGTTGCCCTCCTGACTCTCATGGTTGTGACTTTGCAGGTTCTAGAGAGCACCAACAGCTTGAAGATAGTCCGGAAGGTGCATGAGGCACTGCGTCACATCATGGCAGGGCTGATCTTCAATTCAGACATGGATGCAGAATCCCTCCTCCTCCTCAGTCATGGTCTCATCAGTGAAAACTTGCCTCTGCTCACTGAGAAGACCAAGTGAGTTCCAGGATGTTATCCAGACACTCTGTTACCGGTTGGGAGGTTTGCTTGCAGAAGTGGCAGCTCTCAAATCCAATCAACCACATGTATGAGGGCTTCCTTGCTTTCATTTGAATTTTGTTTTCAATGCAAGCAAATTAGTTGGGCAGTCAGAGGGCAAGGAGAAAACTTGGAAACGGGAGTGAGTACTTGCTGAACTCAGGGGCTCTACTCCTGTAAGTGCACAGGGCCTTCATCAAGGCTTTTTCACCATCTGATAAGCTGATACATGTATTTGGCTGTTTAGATGAAGGGATGAGGGACAGTGTCTAGAACCAAGCTACAAACTGCCATATAAGAGATGTTTGGGATCCTGGATGTTTTCATGGGGTCAGGAACAAGACAATCTGCGGGCTGTTGCTTTGTCACTTTGGTGCTGGTGCAGAAGTCAGGGAGGACCATCAGATTTCCTCTCTGCCTGGGGGTGTCACTGTTCAGAGCTGGGGCTGGGTCTCTTGCATTTCCTATGGCTTGCTCCAGGATCTGACAGCTGTTTGCAGACTACTTGGAGCAGCTTTTTATAAGCCATCAGAAACTGAAGTGATTAATGATGTACAGCAGTGTCAGGAGGTCTCTTTGCTAGAAGGATCTACTGAGGTTGTTCTGCCCTCTGAGAAGAAAGTGGGGAAGTTATGCAAATCAGAGTGCATTTGTTACCTTTGTAACAGTGATACTATTCTGAAGTCTGAGAGTCCTGTCTGTCCTGCTGCTCTCCAGTTAATTTTATTTCTTTGTCTTCTAGCTGTGACTTGCTCTTGCTTGTTGTGTGGTAGCAGCTGAGCACAGTCCAGATCTCTTCCCTCCCAACAGCCAGCTTATAGCGGAGAGCGTTGAGATCTGAGTGTTCTCCTTTGCCATACACTGTTTTTCAGAAAAACAGTTGCCCCTCCTCCGGATCCACGGCTGCAACCAGAGAGCTGCCTGCTGCTCCAGCCCACTCCCACCAGAGGAGGGCAGAAAGCACGTGTCAGCAGCAGGACTAACACCTATATCTTGGTTGATTCAGGACTTCGGGTAAGAATTTCCTCAGTTTTGCAATCAAAATTTGTGTTAAGGGTATTCAAAGAGAGGTATGGGGGATGTATTGTGGTAACAGCACAGCCACTTGCCTTGTTCTTTCACATGTGGAACTCCAGTGGTGCCTCTTGGAGAGCTATAAAGAGTGCTCAGCCTGTTGCAGATATTTGGGTGGGATATGACAGAGATTCTACTATAACTTGAAACAGCCTGGGGCCTCACTTGACTGATTTGAGTCCCAGCCTGCCTTTGAAATGAAATGTCCTGTGCTTTCTACACCAGCTCCTGCACATGAGCCTGAAGAGGTCCAAAGTAAATTCTTCTGAGGAGCATGTTTTGGAAATGTTAGACCCTTTTGTTCAGCTGCTTATAGACTGCCTGAAGTCTGTGGATGTCAAGGTACAGTTCTGAGCTGGGGTCTGTCTGTTCTCTCTGTTCTACTCAAAAGCATCCTGCCCACAAATGTCATCTTGCAGTTCATCTGCAAGAGAAGAGAAAGCCATCCAGTCTTCAAACCTGAGTTCACAGGTTGTTTGAGGACATGATATCCCAAGGGGGAGGAAGGATTGTGACTGATGGGAGGGAGGGCTGAATGTTCTGCCCTTAGTGCTGCAAGTTTGAATATGGACAAGTTCTCCTGGAGCATGTTCACACAAGGACTTTGCAGATTTCGTAGGCCATCTGTGAGGGGGTTGATGAGGTCCCGTGGGTGCTGGGAGGGTGGTATTGTCACAACTGTGGTTTCTTTTGATCCAACTCTTTAAGATTCCCAGCACCATGGGCAGCCTCCTTTTTGGGCAGGTTTGGGTCTGAGTGAGCCTAGGAGGGAATCTGGTAAACCTTGAGTTTCCCAGGAATGGAAGGCATGCCTCATACCTGGAGCAGGGCTTTCAGGTGACCTGGATTTTTGGTAGAGCAACTTCTGTGCCTTGAAGGCACCTCTGCTTCAGAAAGAGTTCTTGCCATCTGCTGAATCAACATTGCACTAATGTCTTTACCTAGTAAAATCAAAGTTAGAGAATTAGAGATTAGAACTGAAACCCTTTGTATTACATATGAATGGTTTGAAAGGAGTTTGGGGGTTTTTTTTATAGCTAATTGCCTTTTACCACAGCTGTGGATAGCCTAACCCATGTCTGTAAGATTAAGAAAAGTGTTCTCTTAGTGTCACTGTACCCACTATGCTGTCCTTTGGCTCTTTCTTACAGGTGATAACTGCTGCTCTGCAGTGCTTGGTGTGGATTTTGAAGTTTCCTTTGCCTTCTGTCAGTACAAACATGGAGCTACTGATCAAGCAGCTTTTCCTATTGCTGAAAGAATTTGCCAAGACAGGAATAGCCAAAGGCCAGAATTTCCACCTGGTTGTGAGCTGTTTCAAAGTAGGTTGGACCCAGCTCTGCTCTTTCCTATTTCAGGATTAGCTTGGTAGAATGAAACTCTTCCAACTGCAGATCCTTCCCCCAGCTGTCCCTGAAGAGGTAATCTGAAGGTTGTAACGTAGCAAGGGAGATGTGGCCTTGATGATTCTTTCCCAAGTGCAAAGTTAAGTAAAGCTACCCCCAAAAATGCAGTTTGCATCTAGAAGAAGTGTTTTTATAGAGGCATATTTGTCTTCTTTCCTCCTTGAAATAGTGTTTTGTTACCACCATGTCTTTTGAGAGGTGTCAGTTTTGTGCTTCTTGCTTTTAACATCATTCATTGGGGTAAATCCTTGCAGCTGAAGTGAGACAAAAGGAGGCAATTAATAGTCATAACGACTGCTCTTTCAGTGTGCTGCATCTTCTTGAAGGTGCACTGCTGAATTCATTAAGCTTTATGATCATAAGGGACAGTTAGAGTAATTCATGCTGAATGCCATTGCCAGACAGATTTTCCCCTCTTCCTGGCTGTGTTCCTGCATCATGGTTCATGTCTGTCAGCGTTCCCCACTCATTTCAAGGACTAGTCTGAATTTGTGTATTTGTATTTATTTGTTTTCTGCCACAGAATCGCCAGCTGAGAGCAAAATGTGATGAGAACAGGGTTAGCTGCCTTTTTTGGGGCAGCAGTTTGTCTGTTCAAACCTAAGTGTTACAGACAGTGGGGCTTGGCTGTGGGCTTGTGTTTCCTGGCACTGTGTGCGTATTGAGAATGTGTCCTTTGGTTTGGCAGTGTGTGACGATGCTCGTGAAGAATGCCAGGAGCCAGATAACCAGCAAGCAGCTCCAGGTGTTGCTTGGCTTTGCTGAAGAAGACATTTACGATTCCTCACGCCAAGCCACTGCCTTTGGCCTTCTCAAGGTAATTCTGGTGTAGGGGTTCTGTGAGCCCCTGGAACGGCAGTGATTCTGCCTCCTGGTGAGAGGCTGTGCCATCTCCTGTCAGGAGCTGGCTGCAGGATGCTGTTAAGGGTCTCAGCTATGGGGGCTGGGAAGGAAGCAGCAAAGCTTTCCTGTTTGACTTGTGGTCTCTGTGTAAAGTCGTTTGGGAGGCTATTTTATGCCTATGGGGATATCTTCGGGCCTGAAGGTGTTTTTGGTAAAGAATCAACACCCATCATCATTAAATGAAGTATTTTGTGTCCTCCAAGAGAAACAGATACAGATTTGTCAACTACATTCATCTCTTAGCTTTTTTTTTCTCTCTTTTTCTCTTCGTTCTCTTTTTTTTTCCTTGTTTCTTTTTTTCTCTTCTTTTTGCCCTTTTTGCCTTTTTCTCTATAAGTTGTTCTGGCTATGCTTGAAGATGTGAAAAAATCAGTGTTAGTGTACCACTTGCGACTGGTGTAGTCCCGGTTTATAACACTGCATCTTGGACTGGGCAGGCCAAGTGACATGACTCCAGCTGTGCTTTTCATTATTTTTTTTTAGGCTATTTTATCCAGGAAGCTGATTGTCCCTGAAATTGATGATGTGCTGCAGAAGGTTGCCCAGCTGGCCATCACAGGCCAGAGCGAGCCAGTGCGAGTCCAGTGCAGGCAGGTTGGTAGAATGGAAAGTCTCTCATCTGACTTACACCGGTCGAAGAGGCTAGAAACTTCAGTGTGGCTGTCCCAGCTCTCACTGACACATGCCTTAGACCTGCTGAACCTCTAACCCTGTTTCCCCTTCTTACTAAGCCTCATCTCCTCATTACCTGGGTGACTTTAGTTCTTGTGACTGATGCACAGCAGAGTCACAGACTGCTTGTCATAGTGTGCCTTCAGAGAGCTAGCTGCTCAGCAGCAGTGATGCAGTTGCTCCTTTGGAGGCTTTTAAAACTGCGTATCTAAGAGCCTTTCCCTTTTCTGAATCCAAACAGAAGACAATTTGCCACAAATCCATGATTCCTTCCCACTGTTTCCTCCTCCCTTCCAAGTTAAAAGCAACCAAAAGGTAGAATTGGTTGCTTCGTTCCAAGCATTGGGATACAAACACAGCAGGAGCTGTGTGTAACCAAGTAGTGCATTTCCATAGTTATGGGACGAATGTGGAAGGATGCAGAATCTCTCTTAACAGAAGCCTGTTCAAATCACAGTATTACTCTACCGACTGGTGTGGCAGTTGTCAAACACCTGCAGATCCTGTTTCAGGCATGGAACTTCTGAGCAGCTGTTGGCCCCCTCTATAACAGGACATTTACCTATGCAGGAGAAAGTGGCAATTCTCATAAACCTGCTGATACATCACTGCATTTTCCTCTTAACCTTTTTACAGGTTTTCCTGAGTGTTTCTTGTAACTCCTCTCTGTGTTGTTTTTTCTTTCCAGATTTACTTAAAATACATTCTGGACTACCCCCTTGGTGACAAGCTGAAACCCAATCTGGAGTTCATGCTCGCACAACTGGAGTGAGTTTATATTCCAAACATCTCTGTCAGAACAGAACCTTGTTGCTTAAATATGACTGTAGTGGCTGTGTCGTGTGCCAGAGGAGGAGAGCATGACTGAAGTCATCATTTTCCTACCTCTCCCTTTCTCAGAGACAGGCTGTTTGATAAAGCAATTCCTCTTCCTTGTTTCACAGTATCTCTTTGTAAGCAAAGGTTCTCTTGTGTGCCCAGTGGTTAAACAGCCACTGCTGGTTGTAAAGCAAGTGAACTGGAAAATCCAGAAAGAATCAAGGGAAGGCTCCACTGCTGTCCCACTGCAACAGTCTCAATCGCAGTTGCAGGCACAGTTGAGATCAACTGCACCAGTTCAGCAGGAGCAGTGTGTGTGTGAAACCTCCTCCTGGGCACAGCCACTCCCTTGCTAAAGCTGACAGTAGATTACCATATTCCTCAGCACCTTCACCCAAGTGCTGCTGTGCTGGCTGGAGTTGGCTGGAGCCCTTTTTGCCTGTTTGCATGTCTCTGTGCCCATTCTCTGGGGGTGGAGTCAGTGGGCCTGTTGCTTCTCTTCCTCTAATCACAGAATCACAAGGTTGGAAAAGACCTTTAAGATCAAGTCCAACCATTCCTGTCCCATGCTAAACCATATCCCTGAGTACCTCATTACCCTTTTTCTGAACACATCCAGAGATGGTGGCTCAACCCCCTCCCTGGGCAGCCTGTTCCAGGCCCTGACAACTCTTTCAGCGAAGAACTTTTTCCTAACATCTAATCTAAACCTGCCCTGGGCAGTTTAAGGCCATTTCCCCTTGTCCTATCTCCTGTCACTTGGCTGAAGAGACCATCTCCCACCTCTCTACAACCTCCCTTCAGGTAGTTTTAAGCGGTGATAAGGTCTCCCCTCGGCCTCCTCTTCTCCAGGCTAAACATCCCCAGCTCCTTCAGCTGCTCCTCATAAGATTTGCCCTCCTAAGTATCAGACCAGGCAGCAGCTGTAAAAAGATCCCTCTTAGTGTGTGTTTCTGGCACTGGTCATTCTTGTTAAGCTGTTAGCAGCTTTCTAGATTATTAATCCTGCCCTGACCGTTAACCCTTTCCTCACAGGTACGAGTATGAAACTGGAAGGGAATCTGCGCTGGAGATGATTTCGTACCTCCTTGACATGTTCCCAAGGGTAACAAGAACCTCTCAGTATTCCAAACATCAAGCAGTTATAGTGGTTTGTGCTAGCAGCCTCTTCAGAGCAGTTTATTTTGGGAGAGCTTGGTAGTTCCTGTTACCTCTTATCATGAACATAATGTTCACTTATCTCCAAAAAACCTGGCTTTGCTCCAAAAGAGAAATGACATTCTGGAAAGTCTGCAGTAATTCTTTATCTAATGTGCACAGTCTGCAAGCAAAATAAAGCTCTGTCAGCTGGAGTTTGGATAAACTTGGTGGTGATTTATGCCAGGAAGAAGCACGAGCAGTTTAGGAAATGGGGTGTGAGTAGAAAGTGAAGTCTAGAATTTCTTCACTGTGGGTTTTTTCCAGCTTTCATGAGGGATGTTGCTGACCAAACTGATATGTCATGTACCGTATCTGGTTGGTTTGCCTGCCAGGAGAGGGAGGCCTTCTCAGATCAAAATGAGTGCTAAAAAATAACCAAGTGTGTATGCAGGATACAACACATGCGAAATGCTAAACTGCCTTAAGGCTCTGCAGCTGGAGTTTGACTGAGTATTCAGGAGCCCCAGAGAAGTGCAATCAAGCAAGAATTTGAGAGGAAGGAAGAGAAATTCTGCGCAGTAAGCTGTGCCTCGCCACCACCTGATTAGATTTAGTTATCTCCATGTTGTTCCTGGCAACTCAGTAAAGTAGCAAAGAGCTGCTATCTCTGAGAGAAGGGCCTTTGGGCTGATTGCTGCAGTGCTGAGAGACTTAAACCTCTTTCAGTGAGAGCTGAGCATGAAAATGCCCTTGATGGTTTGACACATTCCTGTCCCTGGGATGTGTTTGAGAGTCAGAGCAGTGCTGGGGCTGCTGTACACTCCCTTGTGTGCTCAGCAGCGGGATCAGGCTGTCCTGGCAGTTCACCTGCCTTGACACTGGCCCCACTCAGGGCTGACCTTGTTCCTATACACCATGCAACAATTACCCCTCTTTTCCCCTTTGAACCCCAGAAGCTCCTTGGGCATATGCAGTTGGCTAATGGTTGTTTCATCCTAGGATCTCCTCCACAAGTACTGCGGGCTGTTTTTCCTCTCTCTGTGTATGATGATGGTAAATGATGACTCTGCTAAATGCAAAAAGATGGCAGCTTTGACATGTAAATCTCTGCTCAGCAAGATCAACAACGAAAAACAAGATCTCATGTTTTCGCTGGTCACAGAGTGGTTTCACAGCAAGAAGGTATTCGTTGGTCTTTTTTCCCTGACCAGGTCTGGACTCTTTTTTTTGGGGGGGCTGAGCAAGATTAAGGCAACTGAGAGATTGCTAATACCAGGTCTAATGTTGTGGTAGGTTTAGTTATGCCTGACTTAAGAGTTTTAGGAAAGGAGAATGAGCAAGGTTCAGCTTAGAATAAAAGCTCTTTATAGTTGTGCTCAGCACCATAGCTCTTGCTGGTAAGAGGAGGAAGGAATTTTATAGCTTTGTATAACTGCACAAACGTGAGGACCTGCTGCTGTTGTAGACCAGCCTACAGGCTTCCCAGCTGCATTGAGCTCATTTATAACAGGTCCTCTTTTGGGTCTGGTATTTCACCCAGTGTAAGCTTTGCTCAGGTTAAAGGTTTGAGAAAATTCCTTAAAGCTCTTCTGATCCCAGTAACTGGCTTTTCACTCTGTCTTTAGCTCAGACGTTCTTCAGCTGTTCAGTTGTTGCTGGCAGCTGGACGGTGGCAAACCTGGTCCTTCAGACCTCCTGTGTCAATCTGGGTACCTGGGGGTTTAGTTGTTCTCAAACAGGACTCAGGTTCAGTCCCTCTGTCCTAGCAGAGTGAGTGTCCTTCCGCACTTCATCCTTTTCATCCCTCACGCGTTCAGTTCTGGTTTACAGCCGTGAGCTGCCTGTTGTGCTGTGAAGAATCAAAGAGCGCAGAGTAGCCCCTGGAGCTCTGCAGCTGGGATCTGGGCTGGAAAAGGCCCTTCCCTATTCAGTCTGAGGGTGTGTTCCCAGGAACAACTTGTGCTGCCAGGCGCTTTTCCCCCTAGCTGCCAGCAGCTCCCTTTTCAATAGCACTCTGAAAATCTGAAGCTTTTCAGCACCTTTCTCTGAAGGTGCTGCTGCTAAAGGCTCAGGGTTGCTGCCTGCTCCTGCACGTGGGAGCTATGGGATTGAATTACCAAGAAGTAACAAGGGGTGTTGTTCTTTCTGTGGGCAGAGCTTGCACAGGAGGTTGGCTGCCCAGGCCTGCGGGTTGTTTGTTGAAGTGGAGGGAGTGATGTTTGAACGGCGGCTGGAAGCTGTCCTCACCTTGATTGAAAAGGAAATCAACCCGGACAGATTTGAAGATGTAAGTGACTCTTCTCATGTGTGTGAGGCTTGGGGAAGGGAATTAAGAAAATGGGAAAAGGGAAGAAGTGTAGGAGAGATCTACCAGTTGGACCTGCTGTTTGGGAGTGAGGCAAGACACAAAACATGCACATTTATTCTGAAGGGGACCTTACTGACCTAGAACCGTGGTTTTTTGTCAGTAAGCCTATACTTGATGCCATGTGTCACAGCACAAGGGTCAAAGGAACTGCAAAGCCACCTAGCCTGAGCCCTGCAGCGATACTGTGTGACCAGCAGTGGAAGGCCAGGGGAGCATCGTCACCTGTGACTCTCTGCTTTATTCAGTGCTATCTACAGTTTTGCTTTTCAAAGGAGTTCCCTTCCCATGCTTCAGACCGTGGTTTTGTTTTATGGAAAATCTTTGTAGTGCACGGGATTCACTCAGAATAAAACTGAGAGAGGGCAAATTTAGATCAGATATTAGGAAGAAATCCTTCCCTGTGAGGGTGGTGGAAGCACTGACCCAGGTTGTTGAGAGAAGCTGTAGCTGCCCCTCCCTGGCAGTGTTCAAAGCCAAGTTGGATGGGGCTTTGGGCAGCCTGGTCTAGTTGAGGGTGTCCCCTGTGAAGTGCAGGTAAAGCTGCCTAGTTATATCAAGCCAGCTGGTGTCTGCAGGCAGGCTGAGGACCTGGAGTGGATTTAGTAAAATGCTGTGCACACAGAGCTGTCATAACAACATGGGGTTTCCCATGTGACACAGGCAAATCTGAGCTCAGCATGGCTCTAAAAATGAGGATCAAATGTGCACCAGTACACACAGAGACAAAAATTGTGTGCATTGTGTGTGTAATTACTCCCATTTCGGAACCCAAGAGGTTGTTACGGTAACGTCTGTCTAAAACCCAAGAATAATTGTAGTCATAAACTCCTGCAGCAACTCAGTCTCCAGAGGAAATACTTCAGCAGAGCTGCTTCTCTTCTTTTGGGAATTGGGTACAAGTCAGCCTGCTGTTTCTTTGCAGGGTTGGTCTGAACTTGTATCTCGTAGGGTAAATAAGCACTGTCATCAGGTTCTCACAAGCATCTCT
Source organism: Hypotaenidia okinawae (assembly GCA_027925045.1). Lineage (NCBI taxonomy): Eukaryota > Metazoa > Chordata > Aves > Gruiformes > Rallidae > Hypotaenidia > Hypotaenidia okinawae. Next base: position 62,021,057 of record BSDF01000001.1, on the reverse strand, counting down.
CTTCACTTTCTGATTTTATTAGATAACTGAAGAGGAGGAGGAGAAAGCTGCAGACAGGCTGCTGTTCAGCTTTCTTGTGCTGGTAACGAAGCTCATCACAGAGTGTAACTTGACTCAGTTAACCAAGAGCCATGACGTTATGAGCAGTATCTGGGGTGAGTATCAAGGAGTTGCAATGGCTGTGTTACTGGGAGGATGCCTCCTGTGCCATGGAGCCTTCCACACCCTAATAGAAACAACTGAACTTTGTTGTACAAGATCTACATGCTGCAGAATCCTCATACGTGGCAGTTACTGGGCACTGGAAGAGAAGGTATTAACGGAAAGGGTTGCGTAGTTGTTGAGAACAACACACCCTCTGTCTCAATTGCTGGGAGGTATTTTCTGTTATCCCAAGGGCATATAATTGTGAACTGTTGCATGTTTGACCATAATTACATCCTCTTGGATTGAAACATTCAGTTCTCCTGGGAAGACGGAATTTTCTTGGTGAGATCACGCATAGGCAATGTCATGTGGTAATAGTGCTGTAAATACTGTGTGTCTGCCAGGATGTTAAGGCCTAGAGCTCATTTGATCCAAATCATTTTTCTAGGAGTAAGATTGTATGATGTCAGGCTGGTTTATTGGCCTTTTGTTGCCTTGTTTTTAATTGCTTCATTAGCTGCAGTCAGAAGGCCTGGGTGTGTCTCGTTAATGTCTTCAGAGGGTTCAGCCTGCCATGTGCCTTCAGTGAGATAGGAGACAAGCCTTGTAAATCCTAGATTGCCTGGGGATGTGCAGCTTGGTCAGAGGCAAGACAAGAGAGCAGGTTGCTTCTCTGAAGCATCCCCACCCTCCATCCAGGGGTTCAACCTGACCATCTGCAGCGGTGCCCCAAGTCACAGCAGCCAGTCCCCAGGTATCATGGGCAGGTGACCTGTGGCACCGAGTCCCAGAGGGGAATGTTAGATGCTGCAGAAACATGACTTGTAAGCCAGGATTGGAGCAAGTGTCTTTTTGTGACATGCCTGCTTTTCCTGTCCTGTTGCCATTGGTTTCCAGTAATGGAAATCTGTGGATGTCTGGAAGTACATGCATGGGTGCCTAGTCACCATGGGGATATTTGGCTGCCTGTGGCTTTTTGCCACTGTCTGCTTTGGCTGGATGGAGTTGCGAGGAAGTCTTTGATTATGTTCTGAGCAGATGAGCATGGTTCATTCCCTTCCCCTTTTTATTGTAGCATGTGCTGTTGTAATTCTTGGAGGGACCTGGTGGTGGTTCTCTCACTGGACCAGCTCCTGTACTGAAGGAGGTTTTGTTTCTCCTAGGTCATGTCCAGTCTCACCTGTGGTATCCTCACAGCTGGGTCTGGCTGACAGCTACTGAGATCTTTGGCTTGCTGTTTGCATCTAACAAGCCAGAAGATCTTGTCAACATGTGGAGGGAAAGAAAGGCACGAAAGAGGAAGAAGACACCAGAGCTCTGTGTGTCCACAGTCTTCTTGACTGCTGAATTGGACAGAAAGGTAACAGTAAAATCATAGAATTCTGGAATGGTTTGGGTTGGAAGGGACCTCAAAATCCAACCACCTGCCATGGGCAGGGACACCCTCCCCTAGCCCAGGTTGCCCAAAGCCCCATCCAGCCTGGCATTGAACACTGCCAGGGAGAGGGCAGCCACAGCTTCACTGTCTTTGTCCTATGGTCTCTACCAAGCAGATCCCTGAAGAGGCCAGAGTCAGCTCTTCTGAAGTCCAGGGTAGTGACCTTGCTGTGCGCCCTCCTCGCTGTGCTGAGGATCTTGAACCCCACCATTTCATGGTCATTGCACTTCATGGACACCCCCTCCTTGTCTACACTGCCTGTCCTTCCTTGTATTCTTCCATCCCAATGCTCCAGTCATAGGAGCCATCCCACCACGCCTCCATGATGCCAAAGATCACAGCCCTGTAGACATGCTCATGTCCCTATGTTCTCTTGTTTATTCCCCATGTGATGTGCATTTGGATAAAGACACTTCAGATGGGCCCCCAGTGAAGCTGACTGTCTGGCTGGAGTGGTTGGAGCTCCTTTGTGAAGCACTTTGGGTGCTCTCCTGCTGACCTGGGATTCTTTTACAGTATCTGGGCATCTGTTGCTGGCAACGGCATCAGACTGCTAGGGCTGGGATGAATTGAAGTTCTTCTCCCCTGGCAACCTTAGTTCAAAGCCCACTTCACCAGGTTAGCAAGCCTGGAGAAGAGGAGGCTGAGGGGACACCTCATCATGATCTGTGGCCTCCTGACAAGGGGGAGCAAAGGGACAGGCACCGATCTCCTCTCTTTGGTGACCAGTGATAGGACCCGAGGGAATGGCATGAAGCTGCAACAGGGGAGGTTTAGATTGGGTATTAGGAAGAGGTTCTTTACTGAAAGGGTGGTCAGGCACTGGAACAGGCTGCCCAGGGAAGTGGTCACAGCACCGAGCTTGGCTGAGTTCAGGAAGCGCCTGTATGATGCACTCAGTCCCATGCTCTGACTTGGCTGGCCCGGTGTGGAGCCAGGAGTTGGACTTGATGATCCTTATGGGTCCCTTCCAACTCAAGGTATTCTATGGTTCCATGCTCTTCCCCTTCTTTGCCACACAGACCCCATCAGTCCCCCATAGAGCAGGTTTCTCAAAACCAGTGCCACAGTCTGTGCAGCCAAACCCCTGGCTGTGGCACCAGCCCTGTCACCGTTTGTCTGTACCCCCTGCACATTCCCATCCCTCACCAGGACATAGAACCAGTGTTACAGTTCAGCAGGGACACTTCTCTTCCTGTGTCTTGGCTGCAGCCTAATCCTGATCATGTGAAGCATTTGAGGAGGTGTCTGTGCTGCTGGGAGGGGGCTTCTCTGGGGTCATTCTCAGCAGCACCAAGGTTCCTCTCTGGGAACCTTGGTGCAGGCAGAAGTTATGCTGAGCCAATCCCTCGGCCTCCTCTGGGAACCCCCTTTGGTGACTGCAAAACACTGCTTTGATTTCTGCTGCTGGCTGCCTTTCATGGTGTGATTCCCTTCTCCTCTTTCTCCTCTTTCCTCCCTCCAGATGAAGGAACTCGCATTTGCATTCTGCCACCAGCTGCAGTCCAAGTTCCTGGACCTGTCTCTGGGAGAGCAGGTACATGTGGGAGCGGGGGCAGGTCTGGGGCTGCAGGAGGGCCCAGAGCAGGCCCTGGTCCCTGTGAGGGGGCGTTAGGTCCTGATTAGATCTGAAACCCTCCTGGCTGGTGGTGGCTTAGGGCCAGCTGCTCTGTGCTGAGGGTATCTGAGGAGGTGTGTGGCTCAGGGGGTGCCAGGAAAGTTCTCCATGTGGTGTCAGCCTGCTAGAAGGGCTGAGGACTAACCAGGACAGAAGGCGGCACCAGGCAGGGCATCAGAGAGTCTGACTCTGCAGCCTGGACTGGAGCAGGTTGGGCAGCTGCATCACAGAATCATAGGGGTTGGAAAGGGACCTCCAGAGATCATTGAGTCCAACCCCACTGCCAGCCTGTCCCAGGGCTCTGTCATCCTCACTGTGAAAAAGTTCTTCCATGTGTTGGTGCAGAACTTCCTGTGCTCCAACTTGCAGCCATTGCCCCTTGTCCTGTCCCCACAGACACTGAAAAGGGGCTGGCCCATTCCCCCTGTGTCCCACATTTGAGATATTTATAAACATTGATCAGATCCCCTCTCAGTCGTCTTTTCTCAAGAGCCCCAGCTCACTCAGCCTCTCCTCATAGGGGAGATGCTCCAGGCCCTTAATCATCTTTGTAGCCCTTCTCTGGACTCTCTCCAGGAGATCCCTGTCCTTTTTATACCAGGGAGCCCAGAACTGGACACAATATTCCAGGTGGGGCCTGACCAGGGCAGAGTAGAGGGGGAGGATCACCTTCCTTGACCTGCTGGCCATGCTCCTTTTAATGCACCCCAGGATCCCACTGCCCTTCTTGGGCACCAGGGCACACTGCTGGCACATAGATCCTGGTGCAGGGATGCGAATCTCTGGCACTGGTTCCCTGCAGCTGCACTGGAGCCCTGGCTGTTTGCTGGGAGAGCTTGGTCCAGCTTGGTGCTGTTGCTTGAAGGCCTGACTCCACTGTGAACCTGGTCAGAGTTTTCCTTGTGAGGAGTCAGGGGGTGCCAGGGGTGGAGAGGACAGGAGTGTCCCTGCCTCAGGAAGTGTTGGAGCCCAAAGGCACAGTAGCTTACGGAAGAAGACTCTCCCAAACCACAGGAAGATAGTGAGGTGAGCCTTGCTGTTAGGAGCAACATGCTCTGTCACAGGGCTCAGAGGCAGTGTATGAAGCCATTACAGCCTCCTGGGTTGGCAGGTTCCTCTGTCCCATCTAGCCTTGGCTTGTGCTTGCCCTGGTGCTGGCAGTTTGGGGACCCTCAATGACTGGCTGTTCTGTTTTCACCCTTCAGGTTATAAAGAATTTGCTTTTTGTGGCCAAAGTTGTTTACTTGATGGCTCCTCCCTTAGAAGAAGGTCAAGAGGCCAAAGAAGAACTTAGCTGTGACATGCAAGAGCAGAAGGCCTCAGAAGATGAGGAAGAGAGAGACATTTCTGCTGAAGGAGAGGGAGGAGGAGGGGACACAGAAGAGAAGGGCCAGCCAGCCACATTGCTGTGGCTAATGAAGAAGCTCTCTCTGATGGCAAAGCGAGAAGCAGCCTATTCCCCCAAGGTCCCTGTGAAGGTAAGAACAGGGTCAGACCAACCGCTTCAGATGCAGCTGGCTGGCACAGCAGAGTGGTGCTCTGGCTCTTTGCTTCCAGGGGATCAGATGTAGAGCGTGCTGGGAGCTGGTGCTGTGGGAAGGATTAGTAGGTGCCAACAAAACAAGAAGCATTTCAGTTCAGGGTTCTCAGGACAGGCTCATTGCACCAGTCTGCTTCTCCTTGCTGGTGCTTCCAGCACTTGGGAAGGATAGGGGGGTCAGGGGGTAGGATGGCCAAAGCCACCGAGCTGCAGGGCACAGAGCGCTGCCTTGAAAGCCCAAGAGTGCTGGGTTTATGCAAGCAGGGGAATGGCAGCATGGAGTTCCTGGCTAGGGGAAGGGGAGAGTGTGGGAGAGCATCAGGAAAGCACTGTGGTTCCCCGTGTAGCTGCAGAGGCACAGCTTTCCTGTCTTCAGCCACCTCCATGCGGGATGGTGAGAACAAGCCTGTTGTTCAGGTGAAGTCACAGCTCTGGCACTTACCGATCCCTGGGGGCTGTGTCTCATCTAACGGCTGTGTGTACCTGGCTGCGGCTGTGTGTACCTGGCTGCGGTGAGACAGCAGTGAGTTTTGGCCTTGGGTGTCTGAGAGGCCCCCTTGTGTGGTGAACGGTGATGCACAGCTCTCCTGCAGCAGTCCCATCGCTTCCTCACTTTGTGTCCCACGCGCTTCTCCCCACAGAGAAGCTGCATCTTTAAGTTCCTGGGAGCCATCTCGGTGGATCTGGGGAAGGACAGGATCAAGCCGTACCTTCCCACAATTCTCAGCCCTCTGTACCGGGAGCTGAACAGCACCTACGCAGAGCAAGGTAAGCGATTCCCTCACAGAGGCTGGCAGAAGTGTGTCAGAGCTCGGCCTCAGCACAAGCACCATCCATCTGTCCTTTTGTCTGTTGGGGCAGAGATGCTGTAATGAGGGAATTTCACCTACTTGCTGTCTAACCAAGCTATCAGGAAAGGAGGAGAGTGCCTGGCAGCTGAAGCTCTAGGTGATGACACAGACTGGAGTGAAGTCAGGCAGGCTCCTGCATGCAGGTGGATAAAGCTTGAGCATGTCATGTAGTGGAAAAAATGTAGTGCTTAAGGGTGGACTCAGCAGCAGGGCTCACAGAGTCCTTGCTGAGCAGAGGAACAGAGTGTGGGTCTGCAGGAAGCCAGAACAAGGCTGGTGCCAAGTGTTGTTATTTCTGAGATGTGTTTGATCTGCTGTGAGGCTCAGGGCCATGAAGATCCATGCCCTGTGGTTGAAAGCACATTTCAGCTTTAGTGTAAACCAGGGCGTGTGTTCCTGTAGAGCAGAGGGTTGTGCTGGTACCGGTTTGGGGGCGGTTCCTTGGTGACATCCCCAAGCTGCCCCTTTGGAGATGGAGAAAATGACCTTTAGTGTGTGGGCTGTGCACAGCAACTGAGAGGCAAACCCCTGCAGGGAGGGGAAGGGAGCTGTGAGCTGAGGGAGGCAGCACGCTGTGTGCACAGGCGTGCAGAGTCCTACTGAACCCGTGCACAGCCCTTCTCCCTCCTGAACGTGCCTGGGTCACTCGGTCCTGCTAGATTCCACCTGAGCAACAGCATGTGTTTCTCCCTGGACTTCAGTGTTTGTTTAGATCTTAAGTAGTCTGGTGGGGGAAAGACAAACCAACATCCCATTTAACCTGGTAGGCTGAAGAGCAAGATACTGGTGGCCAGAGGTCATGAAAATGTGTTGAGCAAAATCCCGTGTCAGGAAAAGAAAGAACTGATGTTTGTATATGCAGTGAAAAGTCAGTGTGGGCCCCTGGGTCCCTGCATCTCAGACAGGATCCAGAAGGACTGAGCAAAAACTTGGAGGAGGGCTGGAACAATGTTCTAGGTAAGGGACAGCTGCCTTGGCTATGTGGTGTTGGGTGTTTCAGTTAAGCAAGCAAGAGGCTTGGAAAAGACAGACGGTGTTGTAGGTGGGTAAAGATCAACTCTGCCTTCTCTGCCAGCACAGGAGCCAGGGGTGTTCCACTGATGTTTCAGAGTGAGCACAGAGATGATTTTTCACATCATGAATGTGACAGCCCAGAGAATTGTCTCTGAAGGACGTTGTGGAAGTGAGACACTTACACAGGCTTCCCTGGAGGCTGAATGAGCCCTTGAAGAGGGAGCTGTGGAAGACCGAGGGCAGCATTTGCCCTGCTTTGGTTTTCCCTTGGCATCTCTTTGCAACCTTTCCCCCTCCTCACTATAGATGTAGATGTAGCTCTTAGTTTTTCAGTAAGCGTAGTTAGTATATTACAGCTAGTCACCAGAACCGTTAAGGCAACCTTTATTGTGTACTCTGGACAGAGATGCTGGCTGACAAAGCTGGGATCATCTCTGTTCCAAAGCGGCCTGTTCTCAAGGAGCCCCAGTGGCTGTATGCAGCAGGCCACTGTTAATAACCTCTGGGATGCCATTATCCTTCTGGAAAAGCTTTCCTTCCATATGCTGAAAAGGTCAATTATGTTTTGTTAGATCCGACACTGAAGAACCTTTCCCAAGAAATCATAGAACTGCTCAAGAAGTTGGTTGGACTGGAAGCTTTCTCGCTTGCCTTTTCTTCTGTGCAGAAACAGGCCAGTCAGAAAAAAGCCATGAGGAAGAAGCAGAGGGCGCTGCAGGTAAGAGGATGCTCTCCCCTCTGGGGAAACAAACAGGGCTTCTCCAAAGACTTGTCTTGTTACCCAGTTCTTGGGAAGTACCCACAAAGGTGGAGTGAAACATCTCCCGTAGGAGGACAGGCTGAGGGAGCCAGGTCTCTTTAACCTGGAGGAGACTGAGGGGTGACCTCATTAATGTTTATAAATATGTAAAGGTTGAGTGTCAGGAGGATGGAGCCAGGCTCTTAGTGATGGCCAATGACAGGACAAGGGGCAGTGGGTGCCAAGATGTGAACGTAAGGAGGAGCTTTTTCACTGTGAGGGTGACAGAGCACTGGAACAGGCTGCCCAGAGAGGTTGTGGAGTCTCCTCTGGAGATGTTCAAACCCCACCTGGATGTGTTCCTGTGTGATTTAGTCTAGGTGATCCTGCTCTGGCAGGGGGTTGGATTAGATGATCTTTCAAGGTCCCTTCCACCCCCAAACACACTGTGATTCTGTGATGTTTCCAGGGACAGCAGTTGCTTGTAATTAAATACATGTATTGTTTTTCACCAGACTGTAGCAAACCCTGACGTTGCTGCCAGGAGGAAGCTGAAGAGACACAGGAATAAAGCAGAAAACAGGAAAAGAAAAATAGAATTCCTGCGCCCAACCTACAAGGCCAAGAGACCTCGAAGTCACACGCTGAAAGATTTAGCAGTGGTAGAATGAAAATGAAATTCCTGGAGGATTAATTTATAAAAAGTAATGCTAAAGAACTAAGTACTGTTTTTAAAAAAAGTATTTACATATTTTAATTGTATTTATTAGTATTTTTCATGTCTTCTTTTTCATTTGGGATCTTAAATAAAAGCTTTTACATTTTTCCCAACCCTCTGTACTCACTGGAGCACGTACAGTTGCACAGATGAGTGCTGTGATCTTTTATATTAAATTTTACTACTTTTTTAAGAGATGGGCCATGTGGTGACTCCCTTTGTTCTTCCATTTCTGCAGCTACAAGGGGAGCTCAGCTGGGAGAACCAGGCCCTAGGGGAGTTCAGCTCACAGCCCAGCTGCAGCCAGCTCTCAAAGCCATTCATGCTGTGTGCAGCTCGAGGTACGCTGCACAGCAGCTCCCCACTGACAGGCAACATCACCTGCTTAAGGAAATAGTTCGTTAATAGTTCGACTGTGGGGCAGTTAGGCCTGGCAGCAGCTGGACTGGTTTCTGTGAGCTAGCAGCCTTTAGCACACAACACACACAAGTGACAGTTCCAGATTTTATTAGTGTTTTAATTACACAAATACCAGTGGGGGGTATTGGGTGGGGGAACACAAAAAAAAACCCTTTCCCAGCCTGTAAGACTTTCATACAAATTAACATAAGTACACCCTTTACACAGAAGGAAAGAAATGAAGTATCAGCATGGATAGAGATGTTCCTTCCCTTGGTTCAGTTTTACAGCTCCGGAGAGGCACCCATGTTGCGGGAGTCAAGCTCACGTCTGCGCTATTTACAAGTAGCTGTGGCCCAAAAATACTGGACTGTGGAGAGGGGGAGTCAGGGCAGAGCCGACACTTCTTTGCACTGCCAGCTCTCGGCATCGCTGCCTGCTCGGCCTCACTGCCGGCTCTTCAGGGCCTCCACCAGCCTAGGAGAAGGGCCAGGTTGGTTAACTGAAAAGTAGCCAGTACTAGGGTGGGACAGTGCTGCAGACAGAGCAGCTCTCGCCTGAGCATGGGCTCTGCCCTTTTGGGTCAGACTTTCCACAGATCCAGCCTTCAAATAAAGAAACAAACCAAACCCCCAAACCAGTAAGATGTTTTTCTAGCAAGGTCACAGGATGGTCAGAGTGTTACTCACCACTCCATGGCCTCATCGAGCCCGGTGCCTTTAGTTGCAGAGGTTTTGAAGATCTGCCACTTTCGGTCCTTCAGCGCTGGTAAGCCCAGCGCGTTGGCCATTTCTGTGGGAGTCATGGCCTGTTCCATGTCCTGCTTATTCGCAAACACCACCAAAATCGCTTTCTTCAACTCTTCTTCCTAAAAAAAAAAAACCAAAAATGAGAACCATGCAAGTTGTTGCAGCCCTCTACTGAACGTATTGGCGCAGAGAAAACCCACAGAGCATAAAGACACTGCCGCAACTCCCCTAGTGACGTGCACTTCGCTGATTTATGTCCCTTAGAAAATTCTTCAGGGAAAGAATTGTGTTTCTTTTGAATTCCAGCACGACATCATGCAGGAGCAGCTTCAGAACGTGGCCGCCTATGCCCTTTCCATTAGGCAGTCAGATTGAACAGGGCCCATCACAGAGCTTGGAGGAATTTGGGGCTGCACTAAACTGAAGCATCTGCAGTCACACTGGGCCTGTCCCAAGGGCTGAAGTGTCCCAAGTGAAGACGTTGAGCTTCACTTGATTCACTGAATCAAACTGCATGTTTGCTCAAAAAAAAAGAGGTTTGAATGTCTCAGTTTCTCTTCTAACAGACAGACTGGTCATGCTGGTTTCTTACCTCTAACATAGCAACAAGCTCTGATTTTGAAGTGCCAATTCTGTCTCGATCACAGCTGTCCACCACATAAATGACCGCGTCCGTGTTTGAGTAGTAACACCGCCAGTAGGGCCTGCACCAGAAAGAGAAGCCCCAGTCACATAATTAGCACTTCTAACAGTGATTTTTTAGCCAGAGAACGAAAAACAGATTACCCAGAGGAAGTGAAAACTGCCTCTGGGGTGAAAGACCCCAGGAAGCAAGCAGAAGATACCTCCAAGAAGCTACAAAGAGGAAGAGACAGTAGAAACGCTCTCAATAGCAGGGAAAAAAAGGAAAAAGCAATCAAACACAAACCAGGCTGAAAACAGGGAAAGGACAGAAGTGCCAGGAACACATTTGAGAATCAGCCTGTAGGACATCAGGTCCCTCACTGAGGGACCAGGAAGCGAAGGAACTTTAACCACACAAGCTTTGGCCATAGGTAACCACTGTGGTCACCGAAGGAGGACAAACAGAGAAACCTTAAGTGACTAATTCATACAGGCAAGTAATTAACACGGAGCAAAAAAAATAAAACCCACCCCTTTTTCAGAATTCTGTTACTGAGAAGGTAAGGAACCCAGCACCTCACTGCCTGCACCCTGCTCACTAGCCAAGCAGGCTGCACCTTTCTGCCTAGCGTGCAGAAGGCCTGTACGGGGCGCTGACGAGATGGCTGCAATTAAGTGTACGACTCATCAAATTGTAAACAAAACCCTTGTAAAGCTTGCTAGGGATGTTACCTCCCACATCTAAACTCAACTTCCTTGCTTGGAATTGTTAGGAATGCCTCAGTGTCTTTTCGGGTTTAAATCACCCCCATCTCTCAGAATACAACACAGTTGCCTACTACAGAAGTAAAACTTGTTTTCCTCAGAGCAAAGCTCCTTACAAGTGGAAACATTAATTTGCACCTTTCCAAGCTGTAGTCCCAACCAGGTGTTACTAACTAAATTCTGTCAGAGGCAAGTGTTCTCCTGATGATGGTTTTAAAACTTAACCAATTTTCACGAGTGCCAGCTAGGAGAATCCCAAGAATTTGGCCCTGTTTTACAGAAACTTCATGCTCTCTTTTGATTTTAAGAGATCTGTTACCTTATGCTTGTCTGTCCTCCCAGGTCCCAGACTTGAAATTTCAGATTCTTGTAGGTCACAGTCTCAACATTGAAGCCAATGGCTGAAACAGAGTTAAAGAGTTTCGCTGCCTGTGGTGTTTCTTGAAGAAGGTTACAGCACTGCCATACCCCGGGCTGTGGCCGTAAGCTCACAGCGTATCACATACACACATCATTCCTTCCCCTGCCAGCCCAGGGAAACACAAAAAGTGAACCATGGATGCAGACTGCCTAAAATTTACGGAGGGGGAAATAAGCAAAAACCCCAGGGACAGAAGGATTACCCTGCAGTGAACAGCTGGTTTCTGAAAGGTAAGAGAGACCTGACCAATCCCGGTTTATTGTGGCCACTCAGGAGATGTGACAGGGACTCAAAAGCCAAGCACCCCTTGTCCTTCACGTTACACAGCATGATCCGAGCCAGACCACTTTGGCACACACACCTGGGTGTGTGTAATAGGTGGGTACAGCTCTGAGACAATTGATTAAATCAGTTAGATTCCTTTAAACAAGCACCTCCCTCCTTCAGAACTCATGTGGACTTTGCTTACAGCTTCCTACATAACTTAAACGACCTGATTTTTCTTCTCTGTGATAAACAGGCGTTTATGTAACAAACTGAAGACCATTGTCAAAAAAAGAGGTCCAATTCACAACACCATCCTATGTAAAAATAAGCATTTATATATTAATAACAATCTCTAGATTCTCATTACTTGGAGGCCAAAGACTGCTGTAGTCAACAGTTACCATTTACTGACTGTTTACCTCTCAAGAAAAGCCTGCCAAGTCACGGGCACAATCTTACACATCAAATAAATACTCTGTGCATTCAGCCAGGCAGCACAAAACATTCCTTTACAGAGTACTTCCACAGCATACTGTAACTCTGTTATGCAAGAGAGTTCTTAAACCCAAGAGCACAAGGCTCCCACAGCATAAGGTCCTTTTGCTTAGGAAGGAAGCGTGTAGCAAGCTCAGGGGACAAAGCTCAGAGGTGTCAGAGGCACAGGCAAATCAGGTCCTTCCACGAAGGGGCCGGGCACTTACTCGGAATGGTGGTAACAACTTCTCCGACTTGGAGCCTGTAGAGAATGGTCGTTTTTCCTGCTCCATCCAGTCCCAGGATGAGAATCCTCATCTCTCGAGTTCCAAACAAACTAGAAAAGATAGTGGAGAAAAAGCCCCCTGCGAAGGACAGGCCGAGGTTTCAATGCCAAGGCAGAGGATATGGAAAGACAGACCAACAGATCTGAGTTCCTACTGAGCAGCTTGAACGACAAGTTCAGGTTGTTGCCCATGTGTGCTGACCCACAGAGTATTGCCCCAGGTTTATGCCCCTAGCTCAGCCCAACAAAAACAACCTTGCAGCAGCAGCAAGCTTCCTCGCTGTGGTTAGGATTTGGGTTTTCCCCTTTTCTCTCAAAATCTGAGCAAACTTCTTTTTGTTTGTATCAGACCTCACCTTTTCGATGCAAGAGACTACACAAGGACATGCTGAAGTCTGAAAGAATCCTCTCCCACGTTTGCGGTCTCCCACAGGACCATTCACTGAAGTATATGTTACAAACCATGAAGCCGCACTAAATTAAATACGCCGATGCTATGGAGAAGTCCAGGAGCTGATTTTAACTGCTGCCACCCCACCCATTCCAAAACTGGCTTGCCCAAATATCTCATTTACTCTTTAAATGTGAGTAAGAATACTTATGCCCAGGCTAATATCTGATTTGCACCTTTTAGATGCCTCACTGTAGAAAGACTATTAATGTTCTCAGCCAGTGACAATGGCTTTTTTCCCCGATTATTTTTATAACAAATACATCTAATGCTAAATACTAATTTTTGTATAACCACCCTAAGCCCTGTAAAAGGTAATGAAATGCTATACAAACTAGAGTCACATCTGATAAATATACGAGACGAGAGAAATTAGAGCAGGCTTACAAACAAATTCTCATTGAAAGAGATTCTGGTAAAAATTATTCCCCATGTTTGCCATCCTAGGCACCTGGGATGCCCTTCCAAGGGAAAGATGAGAGCAACGAGCTTATGTGTAGGAAGGAATTCAACGTGACAACAGGTTGCTTTGGTTGTTCTGAGCCCATCCCACCACTGAAGCCGTGCAGGCTACACACCCAGAAAACAAAAAGCAGGCACAAGGTGTAAGGCCATCTGCTGCTCGAGGCACCGTTTACTAGGAGGCAGGCCAACCACTGTAACAGAAACTTGCTACGAAAGGTTATTTTGGTGGAAACATTTGACGCAGAAGGCCACCATGGGATCGATGGAGGCCTACGAGGTGGCTGTTCCCCCGATAACCGTTTACTGCCAGACACCTGCCATGCCCCCAGTTTACATTCCAACGGGCTCCTCCCGCACCAAGCCCAAACACCATCTGTATTGAGTCAGGCTAACGCTTCCCGCTTGATCCCCGGACTCGGGGCCTCCTACTAGTTCTTCTACTTTATTTACTAGTCCTTATCTATAAAGCCCGCCGTTCTCAGCGGCCCACGGCACACCCGAGCCGGGGTTTGATCTGGACGCGCCTCGGGAGTATACAAAAACCTCACGGCCTCTGAGGCTACGCTGCTCACTTGATTCGCCGCCCGAGAACCAGCCGCCACCGAGAACGCCGCCGTGAAGCGCTTCAGCAGCAGCGCCCCCGGGAGCCCACGGCAGCGCCAGGAAGCCGACGGTCCCTAGGGACCATCGCGGCCGGGCCCGGCCCGCGTTACGGGCTGAGGCGGAAGGCAGGCGGACAGCAGCCGCTCCCTGCCCCGAGCTCCGCTTCCCACCGCCGGGCAGAGCTGGCGGTCAGGCGGCGATCCCCGCCCCTCACCCTTCCTCGTTCAACACCGACGCGGCCGGCTGCTCCCTCCCGCCCATAGCCCCGTCTCCGTCACGGCTCCGCAGGCCGCCGGGGAGCGACGGCCGGGACCCCTCGCGCCACTCCGCGGGCCGCCGTCGCCCCCGCACGCCGGGGCCCGTCGCGTTGCGCCAGCTCCGGCCGCCTCCCGGCCTTCCCCCGCCCCGCGACAGGCAGCGGTGCCGGGCGCTGAGGCCGCCGGCGCCGCCGACCGCTGCTCACCCATGTCGAGCCGGTACGCGGCGCCGCGGCCACCCCGCTCCGCTCTGCTGGTCCTGCCGCCGCCGAGGCGCCGCCGCTCGCAGGCTCCACGTCGAACGCCGCGGCGAGTAAACGTGGCGCTCCTTCCCCGGCTTCGCCGTTTCGACACAGAGCCGGGCCAGCACCCGCGCGCCCTTGGCGAGGAAGAGAAGGGCCGAGTGCGGGGCTGCCCGTGCTCTCCTTGCACGGACGCACCCGGGTAGGAAGGTAAGAGAAGCCTGAGGCGAACAGCAGAAAAGCGAGCCGGGGATGGGAATGTGACGAATCTGCGGCGGCCGGAGCGCGGCCCTGCGCGGAGGGGCGGGCCTTCCTGCCTCTCGCCGCCGCGCCGCGCCCTGCTGAGAGGCCGGCCCGCCCACCGGCCCACCCTCCGTCAGTAGCCGGGTTGCGGCCCGTCCGGCTGCCGCTGCGAAAGCAGCCGGGGCACGGTCAGAACATCACCCCGGGGTAAAGCCGTGGTGCAAGCAGCCCCCCGCGGCAAGGGGGCGTGACGGCTCAGGGCGGCTTCTGGCAGGCCGCGAGCCGCGCACGGGCACGCTCCTGCAGGCTCTGTGCGGCTGTTCTCTGAGGCGGCGGGGAAACGGGGCCAAGGCCCGGCTGGGAATCGACATTACCATTAACAGCTAATAACGGCACCTGACAGCGGTGTAATATACTGCGTTAGTATGTATGAAATCATAAACAGGAAGCACTCGGTAAGAAAAACCTAGGAGAGAGAACTTACAGGGCACACAGCAAAGAGCAACAGACCTCACATCACTAACCAGCGGGTAAGTTGGCAGGGATTGGCTTTTCTGAACAGGAGCCAAGGAGATAAGGAGATACAAGTCCCTCTCTTAGTAGAGCAACTGGTAACTACAGAACCACCCTACCACTAACCACATCAGCTTCCTCCTCATGCATTTTATTGTGTTTGTTCCCCTGGTCCAGCGCTAAACACACACACACACACACACAGACCCCCCCCCCCACACACGCACTTGTACTTCTGTCCACTGAAAAGAGGCAGCGCAAAAAAAACAGTTCACGGTGCAAAGGATCCTAACTCACCCAGAATCCACACCAGAGTGAGGGCAGTCTCCGACTCCATTGAACTACATTGTTTCCATTAAAGCTGCATGTGAATCAAGAAGAATGGTTGCTGCTGAAAGCATCCATAAGCGTAATGACAGCTGCACAACTGCTTGTGTTTCCTTTATGTCCCCCATTAGCATCCTTTCTTGCTTGAAATCTTACATTAATCATAACTCGTTTAAAAACAATTCTTTATTTTTCCTGTCAAGTGGGGAGCAATAGGAAAGAATAGACAAAAATGATCCATAGGGTAAGAAAAAAAAAAGTAACAAAATATTTTTTGACATCATTTAGAAAAATGTATGAAAAAAATGGTGATTCAGAAGACCTGCCCTAGTACACTGCTTTGAGGGGCAAGCAACAGGCATCGTAGTCTTTTAGGTCCTTGATATCCTTAGGAGTCCACGGATGCGTCTCACAAGAGCTTGAATAAAGGTGTATCTTGACCGAACCTTCAAATACAACCCTTCGATGTCCAGAAGCTTCTTCTGCAGAGATTCACCAAAGCTGTTTGCGGCTTCAATCTGAAGCTGAGAAACAGAGAGTTGTTCCAGTCAACAACAGAAAACCTTCTCCTTTTGGAATGTCACTTACCTCTCACAGGTTTTTGAGAACAGGGCTTTTCCTGCACCAACAGCAGTAGAAATGTCAGTGGGATTTATTAATAAAAAATTACCTTTTCTTCTGCCACCTCCATATCAAATTTACATGAACTATTAAATCACCATGTCAGCAGAAATTGTTTCTTTGCTAGCATTCGTATTTTATAGTCTCCTCAGTTTCTGTTACCGTTTTCAATCTCATTTCTCTACAGCCTAGCTGCAACTGACCTGTAGCAAACAGCCACAGGATCACAGAAAATTTGGAATCCTGCCCCCCACATCACAAGTCTTTCAAGGATAACTGATGCTTTCAGAAAGCTATTATTGAAAAGCATGTAAACCAGTCAAACTATACAAGACAAAAAGAATGATTATTTTTCTAAGTTTAGCTCATTTTCCATTTAACTTTTCATAGGAAGACTGGAAAGTGTGTGCAGCGGCACAACTGCTACCTGGTTCATAATACTCTACACAAAAGCATTTTGCAACTTCTCATTAATCCTAAATGAAGTTATGTCCTGTTGGTGCTACCACAGGTTGTTGGAGGTGGGAAAGCTGCAGTCAGGCTGTTCTCAGTAGCTGCGTGGTAACCCGGCGCGTGCTGTACTTCTCACCTGCTCTATATCGTGTTGGCTCACTCGATTCAGGCCACTACTGAAATCCAGGTTTGACTCCAAACCGAAGGAATCTAGCCACAGAAAATGAAAAGTTACAATGACAGTGGCTGCTCCACACAATCTGTTCCACGTCAAGTTAATGAGTTTAAAATGCAGAGTCCCAAACTGGTCAGTAAGTCTGTGCATTAGAAATTATGCCAATTTTTTACTTAAATTATTTAGAGAATATAGAGCCATAAATCATTTTGATCACACAACACAGCACTTCAAGCAAAATGTTCCTCCCCAGATCACTCCTCCCCTTCTTCCTTCCATTCTTTTTTTCTAAAAAGAAATAAAAAAGCCAAAATAATTCAAACTTCAAATCTCTGGTGAATCAATGGCACCTACAATTCTCAAAATGCTTTTCAGACCACCAATATTAATTTTAGTTTTTCATTTCATCTTAGATTCTTGTATTGAAATGTTTTCCTCTAAGTCGCTTTGAATCACTGATCTGGTCACATCAATTGAACTTTACTTGGTTTGAACAGCAGAAATAAAAAAAACCCAGTTAGCTTTACTTTCCTTTTGAGATTATGGGTAATAGGCAAAACCCAAAAGGCTGTGACCCAACAGTATTTGCCTTGCCAGTTCCCCAGTGGAAAATCCAACAAAAATTATTTTATTAAATACAAATGGCAAAAAACATTAATCAAGAAAATCAGTTTTAAAGTTAAATCACAGGAAGGTATTCAAAGGCACACTGATGTTTGAGAAGTTTTACCTTGCAGCCTTCTTTTCCTAAATGACATCCCAGAGGACAGCAGGGGGTCTTGGGAGTCAGTGGGCGTGCAGTGCAGTAGATAGTGTTCCAGATGACGCCAAAGAATGAAGAGACATGTTTCTATAATATCTGTAGACACATCTAAGTGAAGGAGTCTAATTTTGTTGTCTTTAGATTATGCATTTACTACACAGGCATGTTTACACACTCTGAAGCAACTTAACCAACTCTCTGCTCCTCCAGCATAAGCTTCTGCAGCCTGGTAACCGGTCGCTTGCACCTCCCTTACATGCTTCAGCACAGTGCTGGCCAGGTGACTTCAGTGACATCTACTCACCCTGAAGAGGCTGTAAACCCAAAGCTCCGCACCAGAGCAGAGCTTGAGTGCTCATTTGATTTGTACTGACAGCTCAGTCACAGAGACAGTGAGTTAAAGCTGAGGTTATAATGCTGGGGGTGGCAGTAACCTCTTGACAGGTAAGGCTGCAAGAGCACTCCTTTCCCAGAGCAGGTTTCAGAGGGGAATTCTGACCTGCCACAGAGAATTACTCTGTATGGGACTAGTTATTTCCATGGAATTGGTGGTGTTGCTGAGGCCAGGTTGGTGCAAGGCTGACTGGAAACTCCAGCTGCTCTGACAGGTACCTCAAAATTATTTTTAACAATATTCCTTCCACTGCACTTGTACGTATGTGAGTGCTTAGTGGATCCGGATACAGAATTGAAGAGCTGTAATAACTCCTCCAGTGCAACAGTCTCCATGATGGGAATTACCAACTTAAAAATATTTATATTCTGACAATAGCAGAACAATACAACACCCTTTTCACTAAATTAAATTTCAATCAGTATTTCAAATTTCCTTTTTGAAACAAGCATTGTTGGGAGTGGCCAGAAGTCTCAGTAAAAAGAACCTGTTCCTATTTCTCTGCTTTTCCCAAGCATCACCTCGAGGGTCATTTCAATTTTAGAAGGATACAAGAACAGAGAGAGAGCAGCTTGGCTCGGTTGTTTATCAGCTTCACCAGGCGTCGCCTTGCCAAGACGTATTTTTGGGAAGTGGAGATTTTGTCAACCCCAGCTGGCATAACTGACTGGCACAGCTGTGATAATGGAGAGGAAAAACAAGATTGTAGCAAGTCACAGAGCATCAAAAGCAACAAGCAAATGAAATAAGTTATCAATATCTAGAGCTTCCTTGTCACCTGCTCCAAACCTGTGCTCTCTATTTTGTATTTGCATAACCTCGCTGACGCAAACATGGAGAAATTAAATGCATCCTCAAGCAATAATGAAAATAACTTTTACAGAGTTAAGCCAAATATTTTCCCCAAGGTTTTAGGTCACTCATTCTGCAGACACCTTCATCAACAGTAGAAAGGAACATGCATAAGAACTGGAAGTACTTAATTAGATAAGATGCTCAGGAGTGATACAGCTACGGCTAAGTTACAAACAATGCAGAGATGACAAAGTCAGAAGACCTATTACCTCTTTTATTTCATCTGGTGGGAGTTGTTCCACATTTTGCAGTTTATTAACACTCTGCCGATGGCTGTCATAGTAACTGAAGAAATCACTCGTGCTCTGTTTCAGCAAGTAGACGATAATGCCCAGGCCAGGCAAGCACCAGTATGGGACCACCGGTACTTGTGTATCTAGAAAATAAGTTATAACAAATAAAAAATAAAATAATAATTTTTAAAAGTATTCAGTAAGATATACTCTCTGTCAATAAAGTAGTGGAAGACATGAAAGCACTGGCAAGTTTGTGTTTTCCACTTCTGTGTCAGAAGTAAAAGACCAGTTGCAAAGTTCTGTGGCTGCAGAACTGGCAGGCAGTGACCACAGTGCAGCACTGAGCATAACATGACACGTAACTAGACCAGAAGACTTAGTATTTATATATTTTAACCATCTGGCTGAATAACAGCACACTGTACACTCTTGCCATATGGTGTAATGAAGAGTTCAGTCAGCATCAAAACGCACCTTACATGTCATAAACAAGGCCGTCTTGTCACACGCTAGAATCCACCACAGATGGTGAAAAAAGGAATGCTCACCTTCCTCTGTCTCGTGCTGGTTACTGACATCCACCTTTTTTTTTCTTAATAGATATATGCCATGGGAAGTGAATTAAGAGAGACTTATTGGGCACGTTTGGTTTAACTTGCTCTAGCTTCCTGATTTGGCTTAGTGCAAAGACTGCACAAGCATATGTTCCAGAATTAAAAAATGGGCAGCTGTGGCATAAAGTAACTTAAAGCACATGTGAAACTACAGCCTGTGCTTCATTATTTTCCACTAGTCCAAATATAACACCATTCACTCTCATAAAACAGCAAGCCAAAAATCTCACCCTGACGAGGCCCATCTCGGTTGGTCGATTCTGACAAGCTGGGAGTAAACAGACAGACAGTGTGCTGAAAACTGGGGGTGCTTTGCAGCATGAGCGACTCGCAGTATTCCATCACGTTTGCACAGATCTGCAGAGATCAAAAACAAAAAACCATCCCCAAAAAACCCAACCAAAAAGACAGTGTGTCAGTTACAATATCTACATGCTTTGGAGCATTAGATTTTAAATGGATAAATATCAATAAACCACATGTTCTACTCCATCTCTTCTCACCAGAATGTGTTGATTCTCCTTTGTGATCAGTAACAACCTCTCTTCTATTTTAAGTCTTAGACTTGCACATTGCCTCTTTCCTAAACCCACTAGTTCAAGTTTCTTATCAATTTTAAGTCCCCTCTGGCTGTAACTCAGTGTTAGCCATCACATTCTATACTCAGCTTTCATTTTGAAAATTTCTGATCAACTTAAGGCTTCTGAGTTCATAGAGTCTGTACCAAAACCAGTAACACTTGCTAATGGAAATTTAAGTAACCAAATTTTCAAAGTTTAGTCTCACTGTAACTCGAAGTGCACTTTGGTATAAGTGGTTTTACTTATACCAAAGTAAAACCAGTGTAGAGCATTACCACTGTCACAGGAAAGTCTGACAACTGAACAAGTCTGCACAGCAGGTAAAAGGTCAGGATCTGAAACCGACCGTTCAAGCAGTTTCTGGTGTCCTTACCTGTTGCATGGCCAACTCAATCTCATCCCTCTTGTTCACCCTGTCCCCGTCCGCGTTATCATCCTGCAGCTTAAACTGACGCAGCCTGTCTGAGCCGCCAAAACGACTGAGGAGAGCTAAGCACTGGCGCTGCCGTAAGGAATGAACATGGTCATCAGTATCTCAGCTAAGGAGGTGCACGATTCTTTTCACTTAAGTGAAGCACAGCCCTTAAAGCACAATAGCAAGTACTTTCAGCTCTCTATAAACACAATTTAAATATTTAAAATGCAATGTTTTCGTTCACCTTTAATTAATTTAACAATTAATGGCACCCCAAAGCAGTTCCTGGAGAAATGAATGCCATTCAGAAGTGCACAACTTAGCCTGATGTCTCTCCCATAAAAGTAGAGTGCAAAAAACAATTCAACAGCTTCATAAAATGAAGCAACAATCAACACATTTGTTCTTAGTTTGCATGTGGCTGTTAAGGTCAAAGTGCCTCAGACTGTTAAGCCAGTTTTGTGTGGAATGGCAAAAAAAAATATATATATATATATATATATGAAAGATAAAACATTTTTGGGTAATTACTCTAGGAAAAAGTAAAATATTTAAATACTTTTATTACTTGATGAAAATAACAGGACAAACAAGACAAAAGTTAAAATAATAGATGACTGATTTGTTGTTTTGCTCAGAACAGCTCAGATTTCAAATTAATGAAAACTCTTTTATTAAAAAAAAACTTTTAAAAAAAAGAAAATCCAAACAACTTTGTTTTCCCATGGGAATTTCTTGCTGACACAACACATTACAGCAATCATTTACAGCTTGCTATTTTGCTTCAAGCTCGTCCGCCTAACAGTTACTATCACAGTGCCCAGAGAACACCTCCTTCTCTTGCAACCAGAAGTGTTTGATAGGGAAGCCCTTTCTACACAAAGCTTTCAGAAAATATTTCTTTATGAAAGGCCTTGCTCACATGGACCACAAAGCTTCAAAAACACTGCAGGATGCTGGATGCTGAGCTGCAGAGAGGGCTGTAGTGACAGCTTTTGAACAAGACTTACTCTATCTCAGCTTTCATTCTGGTTTCTAAGTCAGATTTAAAAGGGGAGGAAAGAAATAGAGCACTGGAATGTTTGATTGCTGAGCTGGAGACATGCTTGTAGCAAAAGTGCTAACAGTATTTCTGCATGACTTCATATTCTTTAGTGTTTCGCTCAAATTACTCTCCTCCACATAAAATTAATCCTAAGCCAGGGAGGAAAACAAAGTCCCTGACGCAACTCTGATGTTGCCAGATGTTAACTGTTCTTTTTCCAAGAGAAGAACAACCCAAAGCAACCCAACCCAAAAAAACCTCCTGCAGCACCAAAACCACACCTACCACACAAACCACCACACTCTCACACAGACCACCACACCCCCCAAAAAAACCCCAAACCATTACACATTCTTCTTAATGATGGAAAACATCCCTTTCATAACTGCTACTAGTAAGAGTACAAAACCAGGAAGAAACTCAAGCACATACACAATTCTAAAAGAACACATGTTAAATCTCTCTCTCTTTATCACCTGAAATCGCCCTATATGTCCTTGTAGCTCCATCTGTGTCCCTTCGTTAACATCAGTGTCCAGCTCACTCAGCACTCCTGGTAAAAGACACAGCCATTAAATCATTTGTTGTTTGGTTTTTTTCCCAAAATAAAAGAGATTTATGCTTTAGATACATTTAAATACAGGCATTGATCAAAGAATCTCAGCCAAATATACAACTTATATTTTGCACACTGACAAAAGCATTCAGCTATGTATGCAGCTATGGGGAGATGCCTGAAAGCATGTAGCTTGCTGTTCTGCTAAGTAATAAAAAGGGGGGTGGTAGCATGAAAATTGCAGCTCAGTATGCTCTAAGCAAAGAAACATTTGGCTTCAACCTGCAGCTCTGCACTTCCTATTGCAGTCAGACGTCTCTTCTGAACAAAGGTACCCATTAAATCAAAGGACAGAAGTTAACTGTGAAATGGTAAGCAAGCCTTCCAGAATGCAGAAGAAATCACTATACCCATCACCCAAGAGAAATGTCAGTCTGCTAATCCACAGTGCTTCTCCCTGGAAGCTTTCTTTTTTGCAAAGTAAAAATTGAGAGGAAGAATTGAGAAGACATTAACAAAGATAGGGGTATGCAATTTTCTGTCTTCATCTCTTCAGTCACAGAACTTGCTGAATGAAAACTCTTTCTGAAGATACCACGTGCACTGTGAACACTATTATTTGTACCTTATCGCAAAGACACTTACTGTCAGGTAGCATAATGAAAAGAAAATGGGAAGTCAAATGCATACTGACTAGGGCACGACGCCCACTGCAAAACCACCATACTTATTTTCAAGAGCAATTCTTTACTTTTATTCTTCCCAGAGCTCTACATGCCAAGAAAATTCAGTACTGTAGTGGATATTCCCTTATGCATCACACAATTTCTTTAGAGAAAACAAACTCTGAGATGCACACAGATGGGATAAGAGACTTCAGAACTGCAGTTCCTACCAGGCAAAGCTGCCTTGCTGATTATTCCTGTCAGGGAGGCCAGCTCCTGGAGAGATCCAGCACTAACATCTTGACACCTCAGGATTGCCTGGATAGTATCTGAATGGGAAATTAGAAACTGCAAAACCTGTACCACAAGAAGAAAAAGGAAAACATGAATGACTCAAAATATAGTGATGAGCAGACAGGAAGCAATGCTTTTACTTTGGAGAATTTTAAAGTGATCTCCCATACCAGTGAGGATGGGACTTTTTGGGGAGAAAGAAAAAAAAAAGCTCGCTTTCAGAGCAAAAGGACACATATCTCCTTGAATGAGCAGTAGCAGTGATAATTTTAACTCTTTTGGAGCTTACTTGTCCTGC
Source organism: Hypotaenidia okinawae (assembly GCA_027925045.1). Classification (NCBI taxonomy): domain Eukaryota; kingdom Metazoa; phylum Chordata; class Aves; order Gruiformes; family Rallidae; genus Hypotaenidia; species Hypotaenidia okinawae. The sequence continues at coordinate 61,997,941 of BSDF01000001.1, read as the reverse complement.
TGCTTGCAGATGTTGTGCCATGCTGGAGGTGAGGATCACCTGGCACAGTTGAAAAGCTGGAAGAAGAATCTGGCGGTAACGTTCCACTGGAGCAGGGACGAAGACTGGGGAATGCCTTATTCCATACATTCTTAAGCGGTTTAAAAAGAGGAAAGAAGAAGAAAAATTATAAACAGTGCAATACAAGTGAAGCCCACCAGCAAGGCAGAGCAGAGCCTCGGCCTAAAATCACCCTCAAGAACCTGTCAATGTATTTCAAGGTCTGCATGTGGACATAGTTCATAGGTCTGTCCTTGAACTGAGCCGACATTGGAAAAACACCACATTTATGATACACAGCTGCTGCAATTCACCTAGAGCTGCCAGGCATTGCCCCTAAGTAGAGAAAATTACTTCTTTGTACTGTACTACATTAAATGAGATTACTTTTCTGTAGAAATACATTGGTTTTCTTTATTCATACACATTCACACGCAACTAAACATTCTCAAATACTACAGGAAGAGGCATGCTTACTTCTACAGCAATTGTTAAATACCATCCTCTACAAGTGTCCTGTAGGTTTCATATAATCTTACACATCTCACTGGCACTTCTAAGCAGAACTTTGAAAAAAAATAATATTTTGACAAGTGTTTGAACTAAAAAGTCTTGTCACTACAAAGTGTTCCAAGTGTTGTCACTAAACACTGTAAATTCAAAGCCAGGACCGAGGTTGAAGTCAACTGGGGTGATTTCCCCTAAATAGGCAATTTCCTTCTTCAAGATCTCTCCATGAGCTCACAGCGACTAACAATATGGCAAGACATCAAGAAACTTGTCAAACAATATAAAACTGTGAAAGTTTGTTTTTTTTTAAATACATTATAGAATATTTCTGAAGTAACACTTAATTTGCTGCTCTCTCATTAGTGCTTTACACAGGAGGACAAACTCTGCACTGTTTTTTCCCCCCAACTGCAAAGCCCCCAAAATAAAATCACAGTATGGGCTGTTTTTCAAATATCATGGTCTAAATTATTTAATAATAATAGTAATACATAGATCATTTGCATCTAAGGGATCAAACAACTAAATTTTGCATAGTCTAAGTAACAGCATACAACTCACCCACTTATTTGGAATCTTTTTCTCAATAAAAGGTAGTTTTAAACTGAACTGCTAGATTAAAGAAATACAAAGCACAAAGAATAAATGCATAAATAATTACTCAAAAGTCTTGGGGTATAAAAGGACACCATATGCTTCCAAGACTATATTACAGCTTCAAAATCTGCTGGGGAGCCAACACTTACCCCTGATGGTTTGTTTCGGGTCGCATGTCATAGACTTGACATTGTGCCAGCCTCACAATCACTCCTGATCGCAACAGCTCTAATGCTCCCTGCTGACTTTTAGCTACTCTAGTGAGGAATGCCTAGGCAAGAGCAGAGAAGGGTAAGTAATGCAGATGCAGAATGAGACTTACAACAACTATTTTCTTTATTTTAGCATCAGTTCAAATACTATTATTTTAGTAAAATGTCTCTTGAGTACAATCAATGTGAAGTATAGACCCTCAACTTTTATTTAGAAAACCAAAACAACCCAAAGCCAAACCAACCACCAGACCATACCACCAATTTTTTTCCTGCAGCACTATTACCATTTTGGACTCATAGGTGTACAGCGCTTTCAGTAAAGGGGGCTGAGGTGTGAGTAAGCTCTGAAGAGTCAGATCATCATCTGCTAGGCTATCCACAAGCGCCTTCAGGTAGCCACTATTGGAGAGGTATAACAGCCACTGCTGCTGCTTGTCTACTGAAACAATACGATCAAGCAAAGCCAGTGCCAGCATCTGGGGTGGGGGAAGAAAACAAACAAAAGAAATATCCAAACAAAATGAAATGTATGAGATCAATGAGATTTTTAACAAATACATCAAAGCATGACATGCTAAGCAGTTGCTTTTAACAGCTTCTAAAAAGCAGACTGTATTTCTGCACTACAATTGCAATCCTTAATGTAAAAAAATATTTTAAGATTTCTTGATGTTTTAGCATAGTCTGAGCCAAATACCTTTCTTCTATTATTCTTTTATAAAACATTACAGATATTGTTGACCAATAACACTGTCAAAACATTTTCATGAAGTATTGCTACAAGCACTACTACAGTTTAAAGCTAGTTTGCATTCTCACCAAATTTCTGTCTGCTGAAGTTATAATCAGAAATTATTTCTTCCTGAAGTACCAAAGTGAGAAAATAATCCTGCAAGTCCATGATTTAAAAAAATACTAATAAACGAATGCCCCAACAGTTCATACCTACGATGTTTTGCAGCAGTGCTTGCTACTCTTATTTTTAAATAGGACACATAGCTTTTTTGAAGGGGGAAAAAAAAATATGCATGCGTGCCCCTGCCTTCAACAGTCTGAAGAGAGGACTGAACTGTGAAATGAAATATGAAAGAGATTAAATATCTACAAAAGCATTCTACCTCACTGCGCAGCAGTGACATGTTAAAAACCCATGTAACAGCGGCTGACTTACCCGGCCTATCTCGTGACCGTCGCAAGCGTCCCGACAGACCACCTCCATCAGAGATGCCCCGTAACTCTCAATAATGGCCATGTTTTCCCTCTGCAGTTTACTGAACACGTCTTCGGGAGCTGTCAGCCTTTCCCACATGGATTTTTTAGCTGCAAAAAGCAAACAAAACAAAACATGAAAAATGCAAAGACAGGCACAGCTGAGCATTAGCTTAGCTACAGTACAGCTGAAGCTACTACGTCCTTCAGGGCAGTCTCTCTACCTTGCAACACAAATGTCCCAAACAGCAGATAGGGGTTTTTAACTGAAGCACAAATGTTTTCCTATAAATCCCTTCTTTCCTGAATTCCACACCCAGGCCAGCTAGAACAAAAAATGCTATGTGCCTGTATACATACACCACCCTTGTAAACAGTCTGCTTAACATAACTCTAAGATTCATATATCTAATGTATTTATTAGGCCTAAGAGCTTTCACTGGCATCAAAACACTTGGTTTGAGGGACGTAATCAAGCTCACTTAAGCAGGAAAGGGTTGAATCCAAAGCCAGTAATAAACTACAGTGGGGTCCTAACAAATTCATGCTTGTTGAGGTTTTTTTTGCTACAGTTGCTCAAAATGCTGACAAAGGAACAGCAGTAAGAGTCTGCATGTGCAGGTACTAGCCCCAAGGCTGGTTTTCAGTCCTTGTCCAAGCTCTAAAATGAAATAACAGAAACGTGGACTACTCAAGTTTTTAAGCCATTAACATAGAGAATAGGATACATGCCATCAGTTCTTTTGGTTAAGCAACAATTCTGATGGGTTTTGGTGTGTTTTGGGTTTTTTTTGATTGGCTGGTTTGTTTGGTTTTGGGGTTTTTTGGGTGGGGCTGTGTGATGCTTTATTTGTTTATTTGTTTTCCTCCTAGGGGTCTTCAGCTATAAGAATAGAAAGAAAACAAACTAATGTTTGGGTTTGCTTTGCTTTTTTAAAATAGGAACACATTTTGAATGCACATGTAGCTAGACAGGTAAGAATGGAGGAAGATTTGCATCACTTAGCACATGCAACTAATTTAAGAGGCTTGGGGGGTAAGATGGTTTCTATCTACATCTATTTCCAGAAGTCAGTTCAATGTGCAGAAACTGTACCATTTAGGGGATTTTTTTTTTTTTTTTTTTTGTTGTCACTTCTCTATTGTACAGCTGGACCATACCTGCTTCTAACGTGTCTGGTTCATCTGGTCTCTGGGCAATCTGCAAATAATAAAGCAGTGATCCATAAAGGTGCGTCCTCACTCTCTGGAAGCCGCCACCTGTTAGCAAGAAACATTCACAATTAATACCAAATAGACGTAAATTCCCTGACATCAGTTTCCACTGACATTTAATTTAACTTTCTTACTGAAGTGCTGACAGAAATAAACAAAATAAGTAGATTTCTTAAGTCATGAGTTCTAATGTTCACATAAAAGTCTATTTATGATTAAATTCAACGAGTTTTTGCTGCTCAAAAAAAATGGCAACATGAAATTCCCTTTATAGTCATTTACACATCTCTCTTCTGCTTGTTGTACAGATTTTGAAAAACCATATGCCTTATTTTTTTTCTTGTTAGTAACATCACTTGAGTCTATATTAATCATATAACTGGTTGCAATAAAAATCTTCACTGCAGTAACAGGAAACAGCTCAGCCCATCTTTATACTCCTTGCAGCTGGAATTCCCCACACAAAGGTCAACACACCTGTTTTCAAAATGAAATCCAGTAGCTTTTTTAGGATGATGTGGAGGGAAGAGTCACCAATGGAAGCAAAACCCATGGATATGCTGTCAGAGCCAGGTGATGAAGTAAAAGAACCATCCAGCATCAAGACATACTGCGACTGTCCCGCTGTAGGGACTGCAAGTGGCTGCTTCTGCTCAGTTTTCATGGACTGGCTCAGGTGGGCAGTCAGGGTGAACACAGCCCCTGCCACCACTGGCATCAACTCCTGAGCTGCATCATCATCAAGAATCTTAATATGGAAGAAAATAAAATATAAAAAGAAAAAAAAATAAAGTCACTCATTAAATTAGTTATTAAAGCAATTCATTTAGCCTATCAACTATTTCACTTATGCATGCATAAGGATTTCATTAACAAGCACTATTTAAAACAAATCAAAATCAGTAGTATCAGAAACATGTTCATAAAGACAAGCTGAACACACTTTAATTGAGAAGACCATCAGGCTTCCAGTTTTTATTCACACAAATCACAGACAGGATGATAATTAAACCTGGATGGGGAAAACAGAAGAACTGTGCTGACATCTGAGTTGCTTTATTATCAAGATACCTAAACCTAAGTTAGGGAAAGAACAACTGACACCTTCTTTGTTTTACAGCTATTTAAGAGAATTATTTCCATTAAAAATGTGAAGATACAATTTAGGTAACTCAAAGACATGAGCATCAAAGGCGCATTTAAGACAATGTGGAGAAATACTAATGAGAAGTTAGAATTTTATATTTTAGATCATCATTTAAAAGGTAAACCTGGTATCTTTATCACTGACACTCAAGGAGCTTTCCTTTTAAGCAACATAGTTGTTTAATATAAGAGATCAGGTTTTTTTCTTTTCAAAAGAAAATAGTGATGATTGTTTTCTTGAATTAAAAAAATCTTAATTAAAAATTAAGTGTTACAGAAAATTAGAGTCCGAAATTTCTGCTGTGTAAAGATTTTAGGAAAGAAATTCCTTCAACTAGCAAAGGCCACCCTTGTTTATTTTTTTTTAAATTTTGCTGACATAAAACACTCAAACCAGCACTCCACCCAAAATAGTCTTTAGGTAACCCTTACAGAAAAAAAATAAATAATGGAAACTATGATAACAAAAATCCAAAAAGTTACCTTTGGCTTGGAAAAAATATAACATTTTCATATTTTTTTTTCTCAAAACTCTACTTGTCTATTCAGGAGAAGTACAAACAGCATAGAGCTCTCAAAAAAGAAAAGAAAAAAAAAACACCCAACAAGACAATGCCTCAGCAGTCTAAACAATACAACAACCTTTCATTAAATTCTGTCTTTGAGAACGGCTGAGTCAGCAGTAACTGCCCAGTCAGTCTCAAAAATTACTACTGTAGCCCAGCAGTTAACCACTGAAAATTTTAAATACTTTAAGACAAAGCAAAGTCACATTTCCAAAAGCCCTTCTAATGGTAAATTATTTACTTTTTTTCTGTTTTGAAGCTTCATTCAATTTGCAGAGTTGTCTAAACACAGTAAGTCAGGAACTGCAGCACTGTTAGAACTGATGGAAGGGATGTATTCAAAAATGGGTTCATCAAAATAGGCCTTCCTTTTCACACACCCTTTCTCCATCACACTGCTTTGTACTGAAATGTCTTTGATACTTGTCAATGTACGGTTCATAGTTCAACAGTAGGTATGCAAAACCACAGAATACACCCCACTCTGTCCACTGTGCATTCAACTTCAGCACAGTAACTCAGAAAACTAGAAAGAATATTAAAGGCAGACAATTTTTTTAATACAGTCAACACGACTTTAAGAGTGCTCTGTTCTTTTACATGAAAGAGAAACCAACAAAGTTCAAGGAAAGGGCTGACTGTCAGTACAGCATTACCTTGTCATGAACATCCTGTAACAGATCACGGATAATCAGCTGTCTGTCCTCAGCCTGTATGAGATCCTGGGGGCAGGCAGTGAGTATAATTTCTACCAGTTGCCTCCATGACTCCAAAGCATGCCTCTTAGCATGGAGGCATTGCAGCAGCTTGTTCCGCTCCACTACGTACTGCAGGATAGTGTTGATCTCCTGAACACCCATGACAAAGAAACTGAGTTATAATATGCTAAAAGATGTTAATGGCAAAGACAGATTTAGAGATGACAGTTTTATCTATTAGTAGTAGTCTTTGGAGGGGGAAAGAAAGTCTTTCAGCTTATCACAAAAAAAAAGCCACTATTAATCATTTTAACAAGATAGGCCAATCCACTGCTATGCTCCTTTTCACAAGGCCGTTCCATCACAAATGTCTGAAGCTCATATTAAAAAAAATGAATCATGGAAATTCTTTTCTAGCATGCACTTTAAAATAAAAACAACTATGGAAAACTTTGTGCATTTTCTTCCCACTTTAGTCTGAGTCATTTCTCCTTCATCCTTCAACTTTCAAATCCATTTAGCCAATTTCAACTAAATTTCAAAGATGGCAGGAATCTCAAAAGATCCAAGGTCATTGAAACAAAAACTGTGTAGAATAAAGGAGAAATAAATTGTCATCCCCTGTGAGAGAAAGATGAGTTTAGCTGCTACATATTGTATTTGTCAACAGACAATACTGACATCTATATACTGCTTTCTGTACAGCGGGTGGGAGCTGCAACTGTTATCACTAATACAGAGGAAAAAGGTTCAAGAAAGAACACAGACTCCAGATCCCTTTTTAGAGAACAGTAAGTTAAGGAGTAATTTATCTTACAAAAACGCAATGTCTCCCCCTCACTCTCCCCTCCCCCAGAATTACTAACTCAAAGTTAGGACTCAAATCCACAAGCTTGCATAGTAAAACTTATTGCTTGGCAGTATAGGAAATCCACCAAGAGCAATAAACAGTAGTTTGTCTTTACTTACCTCCATAAGTAAAGGTCTCTGGCCTATTGCTGCCATTCCTTGAAGGGCATTGACTTCTGCAACCAGAACTCTGTGAAGGTACTGAAATTAAACAGTTGGGGAAAAAAAAATCAACTTTAATTACAAGGAAGATATATTTGTTCCTCCTGAAAGTATTTCAGAGGTAATGACAGATGTAATTGAAGGACTGAGATTCACATAATTTTTACTCGTTTTCTAGGTTTCTCCCATACATCATCCTCTAAGCACAGCACTTTCAGCTGTCAAGTCTCTCTCCCTGCATTTCTCATTTTCACACTCATTCATTTCCTTCTGGTTCTAAGTTTTCTGTCCTTTCATGACCTCTTCTAACACATCACAATCCCTTTCTTCTTCAACCTCTACTACAGCCCTTTTGCACAAAAGGTTTGTTTCCTCTCAAGTCTAAAATATATTATTTTACAATACAGAATACCTGGTTCCTAATTCGGGATAGTTGCATTCCTATCAACTTTAACGTTATATTCAGCTCCTGCTCTGTCTCTTGCCTATTAAATCACAAAAATTGTCAGGACTATTCACTATACATTTGTCAAGTACTCATCACAATGTGATGCTATACTAACTAAAGCCTTTAAGATCTACTGCAGTACACGAGTGTTTTGTGATGCAGTTGTATACATGTGTGTAGTATGACATAGTTGGGTATCAGAGACTAATGAAATGCATAAGGTAGGTGTCACATCTGCAGTATCACTTGGGTGTTCCAAGCTGTGAAAAACATTAAGATAGAAAATATTTCTTGGAAATATCTTAAACTGAGGTATCTGTCTACTTCAAATGAGAAATAAGTGTGTGTGAGAAAAAGAACCAAACTAATCCAATTACTTTGTATAAATTATGCACATATCTGAAACAGCTATACTTTTTATGTGAAAGCAACTTTCAAAATATTATCCATGCATTGATTTTTTAATTATTATTGATATAAAATAGCACAAACAACGTGAGAATATAGACCACTGCACACCTTGACATTGCAGACCACTTGTCCACGTGCATTCTTGTGCTCACAATTAGCAATGACTTGCTCAATCTGAGCCCAGTCAAAAAAATCCAGCTGTAAAGGCTCTGGAATGTCCTGGCTGAAGTCAATCGAATCCAGGATACTCAAGATCTTCCTGCGTACTGGAAATAGAAATCAATTCAAACTGTATCCAGAAATATCAAGGGGAAAACAAAACCAATTGACAAGGGGAGCCTAATTTACCTTTGTAAATCCAAACCTTAATGCGGACAGTTTCAAAAGAAAACAATATATCTTCAGAAAGTGCTATCAATCTATATAAGTGGCTTATTTTTAGAGCCTTAAATCTTTAATTTGTGTTGTATGGTATTGTTCTCCTGTTATGTATGCCTGTAATCCAATATTTACAAATACAAGATTCTAGTTTTCCTCCTAAATAAAAGCAGGCTGGTTTTCAATGAGTCTTTTCAATGCAGTCCTTTGTTGAGACTTAGAAATACTGTAAGGGATCTGAAATTATTTACTTTTGTAAATATTTAGTAAATTAGTTTCTTTGACATCAAACTACAAATAGTCAGCCCTAGCAACAGTCTCCCTGCTTTTACTGTTAGTGGTCAATTTGTAGACTGCCACCTCCCATTCTGCCCTTCCATAGACACTTCTAATACAGACTCTTCTAACTTCCTTTCCAGTCCAGTATTTTCCACTCACTTGAACCACCTATGTCAAAATTCTAAAATTCTTTTCCCCCACACACATTAAATAATCTCTTTCCATGTACTGGTGCTGTTTAGAAAATCTGTAAGTATTTTCTTTTTCAAAGTGTCCTTTATAGAGGCGTTCCCCTCCCCATTCAGGATCAGAAAAACTTTATTGAGAAATTATCAACAGCCATAATGCTTACCTTTGGAAGCAGTGTCAAAGTGGAGAAACCCACTGACTGATCGACTTTCGTCTTCCATTCCACCTTCACCGTCAGCTGAAGGTCATGGAACATAAGTAAGTATTTTTTTTTAATTAAAGTGAGAAATACCACCTATGTTACGAATACTCAAAGATGGCAAGAGCACACACTAACAAACCCTTTACAGGAAAGTCTTCTAATACAAATACAAAGTTGATTGTTAATAAAATGAAGACAATACTTATCTCACAGAAGTTAGCAAATTATCAAGTCCAGTTTAGACAGTACTAGAAACACCTAAAAAAGCCCCACCACTCATCTGTAAGAATAATGCAACTGATTGAATGTTGTAAAATGAATAGGGTATCTGGGCACATTTTCCCATACTCAGATCTCTGAAAGGGTGAAGAGACAGTGTTCAGGCCTACAAAAGTGAGGGGAAAACACCATACTGCTGCAGCCCGTGATACAAAGGTATCTTCCAGTTATTCTCGTTATATTCTTCATGAAGACAGTTTCATTGCCACCTGTTTCCATTTCTCTTTATTCAGTTCTTCTCTCTTCTAAAACTTTGAAATCTTTACTTTTTATTTAACATCACATTAGGTTGAAATATTTTTGTGATGTTATAATCTCAACAAACAAGTTGACCTGTTGTCACTATCTTCTGTGAGAGAGTTGAAAATGTATCACAGACAGAAAGACGACTAAGAAAACTTAGTATTAAACTGCACAGTAACAGCTCTGGATAGCAACCCAAAATAAATTATTTTATAATTTTTTTAATTTTTACATTCCCTTCTCCTATATCATAAATTGTATTTTTTATATCAGTGTATACACTGAAATGTTTCAAAAATGAAACAAAGACAAAGCAGCAATGAACAAAAAAGATGCCTTGATTTCTTTCACTTTGTATTCTATAACCATCATCTTTCTTCCCATCTCCCCAGTGGCAATTCCAGACTCGATATTCACAAATTAACTGCCACAAGCTTATATAGAAAAAAATTCAAATAAAGTCTCTCATAATTCCATTTTCTCCAGCTTATTTGCCCTCACAATCAATTCCTCTTACCCAAGTATGGTTTCACAGGCATATCATCAAGCAGCAGATGCAGCAGTCTCTGCGTGTGGGAGCGCTGGCGGTTCAGCGATGTCACTCGCATTTCTATAGCTGCGGTTTTCATCAGCCAAGACATTTGGTTCAGTGTTGAAATCTCATGTTCTGGATGGGAATAAGGAAATAATTATGGAATTGAACATATTACTTAATCCACGGAAAGCATTCTTCATTTGAGAATGCTTTTAGAGGATGCCATTCCTTATTATCTGTTCACCATTTGTTTATGGGACAAAAGGACCGAGAGATCTGACAAAAGTCATTACATGAACATTCGCTTTCTGTGAAAACAAATCATACCCATACACACAACTGACAGGATACACATACACAAAACATCTGGGTAGAACCTGTACTGTCAGTCACGGAGAATGCAGTGCTGCATGAGCGAAAATGACTGAAAATTTATACAAAGTGAATTATAACTTTAATCAAAGCTGATAAGGCTGGAACTTGGGTCTCCAAGTACCTTCATATTCTACAGTCACTTAATTTAGATTGTTAAGTTATATAAGAATAATCTAAAATGCTTTACTATTCTGGATATGTATATTTGAATGCTATGTTTACTGGCTTTTAACAAAGGACTAGTGGTTAAGCATCTGATAAGGAGAATAAGTACATCGTGCAAAACTACAACATTTAAGACACCTGAGAAATGTTGGTCTGAAACACTAAAAACATATCTGTTAACTTAAAAATTAATGTTGTCTTCAAATAAAAGTACTTTATTCAAAGGAAGGGGGATACTGGTGGTTTACAAGCACCAGCCTTCTATTCCCTCAGTCCCCTGTAGCATTCTTGCTTTTCACTTTTTTTTTTCCTGTAATCTAACAAAATTGCAACAATAATGGAAATACTGATTAGGATTTGCTTCTGGAGAACTGACGTGCTGCAAAACTAACATTCTTTTACAAAAGTCTGTGTCCTGGTTTCGGCTAGGATGGAGTTAATTTCTTTTCTAGCAGTGGATGGAATGCTGGAAGCAGTACTGACAACACCCTGACATTTCAAGCCGTTGCCCAAGCAATCAAGGACTTTTCAGTTGTTCCTATTTCCCAGCTAACAAGGGACAGGACAGGTGAATGGCCAGAGAGGGCATTCCATGCCAATTATTTCAGGACAGGTCTGGGTTGCACGGCCTGAGTTGTGCAGTTTGGTGAGAAACTGCATTGTGTATCACCAGTTTCATATATTTTGCTATAAAGTCCTGTTATCATTGTTATATCTATCTTTCTGCTATTCTAGTACATTATCCTTATCCCAACCCGTGAGGTTTTGGTTCCTTGGGTTTGGTTTTTTTCCCCCTTTTCCTCCCCTATCCCTCAACTCCCCGCCCCTGCCCTCCACTCCCTTTTAAAGAACAAGCAGCTAGGCAAAACCAGGACAGTTCAGCACCAGCAATCTGAACTTCCTAACCAGGAAGAGCTCAATCTTTGCAGAATTAAAAGGTTATCAGTAATTAATTCAATTTAATAACGTTACCTATGTGTCTTCTGTGATGCCTAGGGAGTCAAAAGATGCACTGAATTTTAAGCATGCACAATCTTATATTAGCATAAAAATTACCTTTGATAGAAAATGGCAAATACTGCAGCTGAGTGAATAAGAAATCCTGACTGGTCCTCAGGTATCTCATAGTAGGACCTGATGTGTCAGAGCATGCACACAACTGATAGATCACCTGACAAACAAAAACAGTAGATACCCATTTATGATTAAAAACAAACCAACCACCAAAAGATGCATAACACACTTTTACTGCTTAAACAATTTTACTATAAACACAGCTAATTTTCCCATCAGCTTACTCCAAAGCTGAACATACGATTTATAAGAGATGTTGAATTATGACATTAAAGACTACCAGCCGGCATGGAGATGATTACAGTGGCTATTTGCCCACAACACACCACTATATGAGTCTGTTTCTTCAGCTCACTTAAAATGAATGTCTTTTTCAGTCTCCAGGTTTACCAACACAGGAAGTATGATTTTTTTCCCCTCCTTCTACAGTATGGTTGCTTTCATTTTTAATAATGTTTGAAGTACTTTCTAGATTCCACAGATTTTCAACATCTTACTGGTATGTAATCATACGACTAATATGATTCATGTCCAAACATCAGCTGCCTTGAACATACATCTAATTCAGCTGCCTTCCCCACCTCACCCTCTCAGACATACAAATATACATTCTGTCACTGCTACAGAATAAAGAAGAGAATTTTGTGGTCTTATTTGGGATTACTTGTTGTCTTACTTGTTGATAAATTGCAGTTTAAAAAAAAAACCCAAAAACACAAAACCCCAACAAAACCCAAACTCAAACCAAAACAAACCTAAATTGGATTGGCACATGGTCACAACAGATTCAAAGGCTCACAAAAAATATTAGGATGGCTATTTTTATAAGTATATTCCAATTCCATGTTCTGACATGAGTGTAAATCCTTTATTTTCTGCATTGCTACAAGGTAATGCTTTTTCACATAGAAAAAGGTGGAACAGGTAGAGTTCAGTGTATTAAAAAAGAAAACAAAACCTGATGGATGCATTTAAAAAAAGAAACTATTACCAAAATCATCAGCCATCGCCTGGGTGGTTGATGCCAAGAGAAAGCATGCTGAATACCTGGTAACAGAGTTCTGCAAGATGAGGAGATTCCTGAACTGCTGTAGGCCCATTCCTTGTTTCAGTACCCTTCTCCAGTATGTTCAAAATAGCATGAAGGCAAGTCCGTGGGCAACCCAAGACACCTGAAATACAAAAATATTTTTTTAATATTCTTGATTTTACTTGCCTCTATGGAAAATATGGGTTAGTGCATAAACTTAAAGGAACTAAATGGTTCAGATATTTTGTGTTGCACTAAACTGCTTCACTGCAGCTAAAAATACCTGACAAAGTTTTTTTGTCCGTTAATTAAAATAAAAGGGGGATCAGTTTTTCAGCAAAAGTCTAATGGCAAGATTTATGGTTAAACTGTAGGATTTTGTGATGCTGGTGAAAGAAGATAAATTATGCAATCAGAACTTATTCAAGAAGTTTCTCTTCAGTTCTATTTAAAAAAAAGATTCAACTGATTCTTTAATACTCAGTATAAACCCGATTAAAATTAGAATTCTTGCTCTTAAACTTTGGAATTGTCAAATGAATATTCAGTTTCAGAGTTTTAAATTCCTGTCTTTATTTTACAATTACAGCTATTTTATGAGTAATACTCCTATAGGCACCTGACACTGCAACCAAGGGGAAAGGGGAGGAGATTTTAATACTGAAGCCAAAAATCTGGCTTTTTGCATTATTCCTTTTGTCAATTAATTATTTTAATCAACCCAGAAAGATGTCCTGAAGCAGTAAAGGTATCAATACCTACAGTTCATACAAGGGAAATCATCTTCTCTGTTTGAAGGCAGATAATTTAAGTTTTAGTAAGAAAATATTATCTTGAGGCAAATGGCCTTAGTGGCATCATTTCTTCACAGTATTAATGGAATAACTCAAAGAAGTGTTCAAGGCTCTCTCATGGCTTCAAGACAAAGTCCCACATCACTGACCTAATGTATGATTACCACGTAAAACTGGGTGAGAGCAGACCAGTTACCTGCACTCTGTAACTATGGAATTCCAGAATATCAAAAACATGGTCTGCAACGATAAGCTACTTCAAAAACGAATAAAAATAGCTTGGCATCTTTTTTCATCTTTCTGATACATGAACTAACTTTAAGATTTCTTCCCCCTTCCAAATAAAAATCAAATCCTACATACCTTTCATACAGAACTATGAAGGACTAAAACCTACCTGGCCACAGTGTCCAACACAAACCTGAAGATAACAAAAAATATTCTTCTCTAAAGAATGTTTTATATGAACCTGTTTAAAACAGTTGAGAAAGAATCTCACCCTTCAGATCTAAGCTACTGCTCAGTTATGGCATCAGATCAGATTGTTCATTGCTTTACACAGTTGGGTCCTGAAAACTTCCAAGCACGAAGACTGCAAGACCTCTTTGGCCAACCCACTCCAACTGCTTCACTGTCTTTGTGGTGAGAAAGTTTTCACTTGGACCCGCTTTCTTGATTCAATTTGGGACACAGTTTAGTGGGAATTGGCAGTGTTTGATTTATCACTGGACTTAAAGATCTTAAAGGTCTTTTCCAACCTGAATGATTCTATGATTCTGTAATTTATGCCCACTATCTCTCATCCTCCTGCCACACACCTCTGAAGAGCCTGGCTTTGTCCTCTCATTAACCTCATTGAAGATATTCGAAGACTGCTATTAGGTCTCCCCAAAGCCTTGTCTTCTCCTGGGCTGAAGCAGTACTGTTCCCTGAATTTGCTCAAGTTTATCAGTGTCTGTCGTGTATTGAATACAAGTTAGAAGCTGAGGAGGCAAACAACACACATACTAACACGGTATTTTTCTCACCAATTCAAGAAACATTAGAAATGTCACTTCTGTTGCTTTAAAGTTCTTGTTCTCATGTATTATGAGCATATAAATATATTCATATACCTAGCAGCAGAACAAGAACCCACATATTCTAAAAGGTTTTCTTTTACAACATTAAACAACAAAACTGTGTTTTTTTTTCCCCTGTAACTAATTTAAAACAGGACTCGGAGGAGAGACAGCACAGTAGTCAAGTAGTATAACTAGCTCAAAGTGACAGTCTGCTCTACAGATTCTCATGTTGTCCTAGACAGGCATTTCTTGGATCATCACATTGATTTATTTGTACTATAGATACAACCACACTGCATAAAATAGTAAATAAATTAGTACTTCACTTCTAAATTTTCTAAATTATTCTATCATTTCCCTCCACTTTAATTTCAAGTCTATTCCAAAGGATCAAATCCTGAAGCCATTTAAATGCTTCGTTTGGGTATCAACATACCTTTTAATTCAGCTTTTAAGGATTAGAACAAGGCCTTGTCTTATTCTCAACATGCTTCTCCCCATGAATTTTCCAGTAAGTACTCCCAGTACTGGTAACAGAACTGATTAAATGCCAGATCAACCTTTCCTCTTCATACCTGGATCCTGCAGATTTGTAGTGCTGACAGGTTTCTTTAGTTCAAATCCCAAGAGATACAGAGCAAGGCTGGGAGGACTACATTCCAGAGAAGTGATAAGGAGATTCAGTATATGGATCCTTGTCTCATGGTGGATTTGTGCCCGTTTCTTTTCAGGCTCCAGCTCTTGATTTAAAAAATAAAATAAAATAAAAAAGAAATCCATTTAATGGAATAATCCTTTGAAACAAGAAAATTACGGCATAAACTTATATTACCACAGAGGTATATAAGAACTAAATTTCAAATTACTATTAATACAGCCCCAGATAATCATCCACAGCAACGCTAAGTACTTGTCTTCTCAAAACAGACTCAGTTTGTGATAGGCTCATCATACTATGGACGTATCTTAAGATGACAACAGTGTTTTTCCTTCTGTTAAATGCCCAATTCTACAGAAAACAAGGAGTTTCTGATTTAAGAGCACTTTTTTTCACCTCTTTCACTAATCAAATTCTTTACAAACGACAACAGTGTAAGTAATTTTTAAGAAGTCTTTTACATACCCACATCTGGGTTAATTAATTCTTCTGCATCTTCATTGTCCAAACATTCCACAAACCCAGCCATCAGCTTCTGGCTAATACTCTGTATTCAATGGTGGAAGGAAAGAAATGAGGTGGATTTTAAAATTACTGAAAACAATACCTTTCATAATTCCCTCCACATAAGTTGACAGAAGTTCTAGAAAAAAATTATATAACCTAGTTAATACGCAGGAGTTAAGAGTCATAGTTGTTCCAAGCATAGGTTAGCAATTAGCCAGTGAATAGAAAAAAAAAGTCTACAGTTGTTACATATGCAAATTATGCTCACAGGTTGAAGACAATATAAAGTCAATATGAAGTCTTAGTATCTCAAAGAATATTGTCCTTTACTGTCTTGCAAAAATTCACAATTTTTTTTTCAATTAATGAAGTAGTTGCTTTTCACAATGCCACAGTGAAAGACTTTTTAGAGGTAAGTAGATGTAAGACAAAATACAGTTCTAATGTACTTCATCTCCTCCTTAAGGCGGTTGAGGGGAGACCTTATCACCACCTACAATTACCTGAATGGAGGTTGTAGAGAGGTGGGCGATGGTCTCTTCACCCAGGTGATAGGACAAAGGGAAATGGCACTAAGCTGTGCCAGGGGAGGTTCAGATTAGATGTTAGGAAAAAAATTTTCACTGAAAGAGTTGTCAGGGCCTGGAACAGGCTGCCCAGGGAGGAGGTTGAGTCACCTTCCCTGGATGTGTTTAAAAAAGGGTAGATGAGGTACTCAGGGATATGGTTTAGCATAGGACAGGAATGGTTGGACTCGATCTTAAAGGTCTTTTCCAACCTAGTGAATCTGTGATTCTGTGACCTAGAAACCTATCCTTTAAAGCACGGGCATTTCTTCACCAGTGTCTGTTTCCAGATGCAAAGAAATCGGCACTTACCTGATCATGTGTGAAATCACGAACTAGCTTTATCTGGATGTGGGAATTACAAGAAATACAGCATAAAATCTTGGCACTTTCAAAAGCCAGTTCAGGATTGCTGTTCCCATGATAAAGATACCTTCAAAAATGCAAGATTATTGTAATGAAATTGTTGGGAATTTTACTATTTCAAGATGGTAATGTACAGATGAGAAACTGAACATTTAGAACTAAACCATTTATAAATCAAACTACATGAGAAAACATTAAAGCAAGAAACAAAATTTAACTCCACATGCAGCACTTAACATTACTCCATCAAAAGGAGGATAGTAGGTTGGGTAGCGATAATAACCTCTCTTGGAATTTTTACCATTCTTTTTATCTAAAATCTACCTCAAACACTGCAGGGTAAGTTAAAACATTTGGCCACAGGCCCACACAAGGAATATGGAGAAAGTACCTTCAGATCACACAGAAATGAGCCTCTCTGAAGATCAAAACTAGCTAAAAACAACTACTGCATCTTGCCAAAATAGGCAAGATGAAAAAAATTAGAAGAATCTTAAGAGGCATGGGTTTTTGAACTATTTGTCAACTACTGTTATGTGACAAAAGTAATATAAACAGAAGACAAAAACACGTATATAAGAGAGAGTTCAGTTTTTTAGTGCATTCCATGTCAGAATATCACTGGTTTTTTATGCACTCAAATCTACTATTCAGTGTTGGTTCGTCTGTAAAGTTACTGTAAAACTCAAACAGTAACAGCACGTGTCAGTGGGAAGCAGAAATGCTAAGTTTTGCATTTGAAGCTGAGTTTCAGATTACTAGCCTGATGCTTTCAATTTAGTAAACAATGGACAATTTAAGTGGCCAGTAGCAACCAAATACAGTTTTACTCTCCCACTCTGTGACAACCAAAACCTGTCTCAAGCTGAAAATTATATGTGAGAGAATCACTGCACATAAGGCAACCAGGAAGAAATCACAAGGCGGAAAAAAATTAGGAAAGAACTGTAGATCCCAATCTTGCACACAGGTCACACCACCTGTAAAGACACCGCCCCGCAGCAAAAAGAATTTCAGAGCTGCTCTGTGTAAAGAGAAGCATTGGCTAGTCGAATTAATCAAAAGGACTAAGATCCAAACATTTCTGTGCCTCCAAAACTACTCTGTTCTCAGCACTTTGCACATACCTAGCGATGTTCACCACATGATCTGCCTTTTTAGTGCGAGGATTGATTCCTTGAAGCAGCTGCTCCAGTGGCGTGACAATAAGGGAAAGATGGCTCTCCCGCAACAGATCCATAAAAAGATTCTCTTTCTGTAGGGTTAAGTTTAGAAGTGCAAGGCAATACTGTACAGCTTTCTCTAAATGCTTCTTCCCTACAGTGCAGAAACAACGAGGAACCATAAATAAACACAAGGACTGGTTAAACAGATTACATTCATAAACCTCATTCATCAAGCTCTGCACCAAGAAAGAACTCGTCAGTTATTTAGTACTAGGGAAATTCCCCACAAAACACAATTTTTACATGCTAGATAAAGAAAATCAAGTTGAAGATATGCAATGTCAGCTTTAAATCCTACTTAGCATGCATTTTAACTTCACATGAAAAATAAATTCTAGGCACATACCAGGAAAAGGAGCATAAGTATCAAGCTGCTTAACCCCTTCTTCTAGCAAACTAAGGGACAGCTCCAGCATCGGGGACTCATTCAACAGATGATACATCAGATTGAATCCAGCTGGTTTATATGCTATTATTTCTTCTCCTAAAAAGAGAAAGGGGGGGGCGGGAGGTGTAATTAACACGTAACAGAAAACCTCTTCAGAGGCTTATGTGTAAACCTTTCTCTTCAGAGGTTTTCTTTACACATAAGCCATTTAGGTAATTTTTTTTAACATCTTCCTATCTTAAAGCCTTGCTCTAGCTTTCCACCCGCTTACTTGCAAGATTAAACAAGATCACAAGACAGAGGTAAAAAAGCAACACAAGTTACAATTCTGCCTGTTAGTAAATAAATGAACAAGGTAACCTTGTAACTCCACATATTGGTCCACAAAGTCTTCAAGTTGAGGTTCATAGTCCCGCAGCAACTTGTAAAACACTTCCAGAACAACCTCAGCTACTTCCCACTGTAGATAACCACAAAATAAAGGAAGTCATGCACAGAACAAGACTAATAGTACAGCAGCAAGACCAGGATGACAAAGAATACAACAAGCAATGATGTACCAGATCAGAACTAGGCCATGACTATCTAATTCTGGAATACTACTCAAAAACACTTACAACTTATCGTGTCAAATAATTGTAAAGGCCAAGCTTTCTTTCTGAAGTAAAATGGAACACCAAAGCAGACATTGCCTATTTCAGGCTCCATTATACATATTAGTATGCTGAAACAAAGAGTCTTTAATAGGTATACAGCTAGTGACAGAATTTATAGTTTCCAAGATACATTTTAGCATGTGCTTTCATCCAGAAGGATCATAAAGGAATCTCAAATTGCTTGGTTAAAAAGTCAGAAATACTCTCTGAAGTAACAGTGAGGAAGGGACAAATCTGATTTGTAATCTGGGGACGCAACGTTCAGAAGTCATTAGCCATGTTGCAGTTGCAGAATCCTGTATAGCAAATTGAAATTTAACTTTTTTTTCTTCTTCTTCTTTTTTTTTTTTAAATCATAGTTTATACAGGCTCCTTAGAAGTAGTTCATAGATCCTGATAACCTACAAGTTGAAAAATCACCTGGTTTACAGAATCAAAACTCTACAAGCTGCTCCAGGTTACCTTCACTGCATCAAACCTGCACAGATTTTCAAACAGATCTAATCCACAGTCAAATCATTTTAATTACATCCAAGAGAAAAACGATTTTCAAACAAAAATTACTTTTTCTGCAGCTCTCCGGTAAGCTCTGGTGCGGAATCGGAGAAACACACTGTCCCTGAGGAACTGGAGATAGGGATCAAAGCCTGGTGGGCGGAGACCTGCTCCCAAGTTAGAGGGGAAGGAACTCTCCACTAGTGTGCTGATGAGTCGACAGAAGGCACGGGTTAAAGGGTACTCCTCACATCGGGACTCAATCTCATTCAGTTCAACCTTCCCAAGAGGACAGAAAAAACAGAATTAAACCCACAAAGATTCTGAGGGAGGAAGAAACATGTGAGAACAAATAATATATGGGCATCACCTGTGAATTACAGTGAAGTGACCTTCCTGCAATTTTGTCTATAATATATAGGCAAAGCAACAGTACCATCATTTCAATGCAGCAACACACTCTCATTTCTGAGCCACTAGAATATATGCTTCAGCATGTACATACTTTGCTTTTATTACAAGTGAAGTGAGCTATACTAAGATGCCACAAAAGTGTGGCCGAATTAGGAAAATAGGGAACTCTGATAAGAAGAGGTCCTAAGGGTTTAGATGCTCTTCTGTTACTAGTACGAAGCTGCACTAGATTCATAAAGGTATAAAGATTCCAGAAATCACAAGCAGACTTGAGAGTAAATTTAGCAGCAGTGAAGTGACAGCACCTATTCCAAGGGTTTCGCATGGGCACAGCAGCAGATGCAGCCTCTGCAAGTGTCTCCCAGGCTCATTTGCAGATGGTCAGAGAGGCCATCTCGGTATAGATACAACCCTTACCTCAATACCAATTGCTTGCCTCTGGCCTGGACTTCTCACAGTTTGTAATATCTTCAAAAGAGAAAAAGAAATGAAAACAGACAAGTAATGCATTTCATAAACTCAAAGTGCATCTCCAATGCATCAGGACTAAAATGTACTCATCACTTTTTAGCTATAGAGAAGTTTCCTAAATCTTCTTAAAAGGTATAAAACTAAGATATTCCTGTCCTGAAAGGCTGCATTACATGTTGTACATTTCTATGCTTCTAGCTTTGAATCCTCAAGAATCTGCGTAATATTTATTGTAAAACGAAACAAAGGGCAGAAATAGTTTCACATTAATTACTTTTGTCTTAGATTGACTAGGGGAAAGGCACTGTTCTTGTTCTCTCTTACAACAGTATATTTTTTTAAATTAGAAAAAGCAAAGGTGGTGAGCATTTAAAAGACTACTATTTAAAGATGTCATTATTAGTAGGGTCTTTTTATTAGTAATAAACTAGCAGTTGCAGTTCAAATGCCTCAAGTTCTTCCAAATAAAACATCAATCAGTCTGAACAATAATACAGTTTATAAAATAAGCCAATCACATGATGATTTTTAATTAACTACACTGAGAGCATTTTCATTTGATACGCTTCTTCCTTAAGATTCAAGTCAGAGAAAAAAGTGGGAAAAACTGACTTTTGTAAAAGGTAGGGTTTGTAATATATAAACATTTGTCATCTGAACATGGAAGTTGGCAACAATATGCTGCAAATTTCAATTAACTACTTCTGAAAATGAAATGCCTGAAAGTGGAGCTTTTTGTGCCAGCCCCTTCTTTCTGTGAGCATCACCCACAGTAGGTTACACAGACACACACCAAAAAAAAAAAAAATCTAACAAACCCTCAAAACAGAAAAATATATAACCTGTACAACATCTGTTATTGAAGAAAAAAAACCAAACCATACTGAACACACATGTCAGTGTGTCAGGAATCTGTATTTATGTAAACCAAGCAGAGCCAATAAGATCCCTGAGGTATAAAACTATACCATCATTTTCCAAATTGTTTCAAAGTAAGAACTGCACTAAGCGAAAAAATTAAAAAAAAAAAAAAAAAATCACATTTATTCAAGAATGTCAATAAGGAAATTGAGGAGGAAATGTAATACTATTTCAAATACACTGACAAGTTTCAACAGATTGGGATGCTAGAGTTCTAAGCACTGAAAATCCTAAAATACCTGTGTATATTCCAGAGATTGCCAGAGCGAAGCAGCTATTTCAGGAGACCTTCCAAAAGCAGTAAGGGTTTCCAATAGCTCTGCTTTCAAAATAGGAGGAATGCTGCACTGCAGAAGTCCCAGAATGACCACTACTGGTGTCCACTGAGGGTGCTCACAAAGAGCCAAGCGAGCATTCTCACTCTACAGAGTTCAACAGAAAACAAAGCTACCGGTTACTACCTCAAACATTATTCACCTCTTACAATCTCTAGCTCACAGTCCAGTATCAATGAGCCTGCTTCACACTTGAAAAACATCAGAATGGCAGAGTATTACAAAGCAAGAGATTTTAAAAAAACAAAAAGCACAACTTAATGACTTATGAGTTCTAAAATTGTGCCTATCCATAAAGACAAAATGTACATGCAATATAAGCTTCTCATAACAACCTAAACATACATATTTTAATATTCATATTCACGACGTTAGTCTTAAATAAATTTAAGTGTTTATACCCTAGAGAGCTTCTTCAAGCATTGGTGGAAGACTTGATCAATACTTCTATTATAAATTTAAGCTGTGTTTGGACAGTTTCTAGGAACTTAGATAAATTTATTTAAGTCAAAGAGTGGGTTCATCACCAATGTAAACTCATTTGAGACTCTCAGATGAACCACTTGACAAGAACAAGACCTCCAGCCTCTTTAAATAATAACTCCCTGCATCCTTACCACAAATTTACTTCTTCCCAGGTAATGGTTTGATGATATGAGGAAACATTACTTTTAAGAGTTTCTTTTTCCCCACGCTTACACAATGCTGAAATGGCATCTTGCACAGGAACACCCCGTTATTGCCACCAGCAAGGATGATTTTTAAAAAGCCCAATTAGTTTCACTGACCTGTCTTGTGTTTGTGTCAGCAAAACCAAGGGTATGTCACTACATCACAGAATTTTTAGGCTTCAAGAGTCTGGTGAGTACCAAACAGCTGAATTCCACACCAGAATTACCCAGAATTACCCCATCAATTCACAATACAAAAATCTCCATTGCAGCTTTATTCTCTTGGAATCCTCTACCAGTCAATTCATGGCACATTTCACACTCTCTGTGGCGGGACATTTTAAATTTAACTCTGTAGGCAAGTGTCACAGTTGAGGAGTTTCCTTGCCAAATGTCTACCATTTCCTGACAAATTAATCTATTATTTTTGCCTTTTAAAAACTCTTAGTTAAATGCAAAAAAAACCCTTTCCTACTCTGTAGTCATTTCTTCCAAACACATCTCACTTCTGAAAGTGAGAAGTGAGATACGTTTGGAAGAAAAGTATCAAAGTATCAGGAAAGTATCACCAAAGTATCAGGAAAGCAAGAAAATCAGTAACACTGATAACACCAGCAACCCAGGAAAAGGTGTCATCTTTGCCTGCTACACCCAGGCTGCATGTTTGGTCATAACTCTTACTCCTGATACTTTTTAAGTTCACTAATGCTCTACCTACTTTTTTGGTCAAGTGAACTTGACAGCTCCATGATGACGTTTTGCAGGAAAAAAGTAATGTATTAAGAAAAGCCACATAAAAGCTTGCTTACCCAATTTACTATAACAGTGGTCAGCTGTAAAAAGGCAATTAATCCATCCTGTTCCTTCTGTGTGATACCTCTGAGGGGCAGGTGACGATACTGGACACTATCTGCACTCGGCAAGTCTTTCCTTAAGTGCTCATGATAAAGCATCAAGGAGTGGAAGAAATGCTCCCAGGAGACGGGGCTGCCACCGGCTCCTTGAATGTTTTCCGCTAGAAAAGTGACCAACAGGTGACAAGATTTTCTTTCTCTTCTTTTGCAGGGTTACAAGCCGAGCAGTTACATTTAAAAGGAAATGTTTCTTATTTAGAGGTGAGAACAAAGTTCCAAGTAAAAGCAACTTTTTCCAAAATAACTGGGGTTTTTTGTTGTCTGGGTTTATTTTTTTAATAGAGACAAAAGGAGATAATATGAAAAGCTAGTACAAATAAGTTTTCTGGTTTATGAATAAGAACACCTGTAGCATTATTTATATGTTCAAGATACAGGGTTGGGTTTTTCCCCCCAATGTAATCAATGCAAATTTAATGCAGAACACAAGACAGAGCAGCAACTCTTATTTTGAGAAAGTGCTATTATATTACATGTACCAAAAAAGTCAAACAGAAAAAGTGCTTCTGAAAAAAAAAAATCAGGTCAGGAACAATAACTACATTTACCAAATACAAAACTGAAGACATTATTAATTTTCTCTTTTATAATAAGCACTATTAATATTCTGCATCTCTTACAGTGTTAAGACACAGCTCTTAAAAAATGCATTATTTCTTTCTGTTAATTACTTGTTAAGGTACTCAGAAGTTTAATTATCTCAGTGGATTTTTCTTCCAGATTACACATTCATCTTTGTACTAATAATGAAATATTGCAAGAATGAAGCCATAATTCATCTCAAATGAACCTCTGGACTTTTCTAAAGAAAAAGAGTTGAGAAGGAGCTAATGTGTCACTTTTCTTACCATGACTACTCCCGTTGACTTTCAGCAAACTAAAGCAGTAATGAGCACACTGAGGCCCACTAGCCAGTCCCCGCAGCATTTTCAAGTATGGGATGTAAATTGTGGAAGGAAGTAGATCTCCCATTTGCCTAACAAACTTTGACAAGACAACCTAGAAAAAATAAAGACCAGCACTTAAGAAAAATAAAAATTAAATGAGTACTTTAGGAAAATGATTGGCAGCCAAAAAACAGATTCTCATGTTATCCGGAGGGAGAAGAGTGGAATCACAATTCAAAAAAGAAAAAGAGAAAAAAAGAAAAAGAGAAAAAAAGAAAAAGAGAAAAAAAGAGAAAAAAAGAGAAAAAAGAGAAAAAAGAAGAAAAGAAGAAGAAAAAGAAAGAAGAAAAGAAGAAAAGAAAAAGAAAAAGAGAAAAAGAAAAAGAAAAAGAAAAAAGAAAAGAAAAAGAAAAAAAGAAAAAAAGAAAAAAGAAAAAAAAGAAAAAAAAGAAAGAAAAAAAAGAGAAAAAAAGAGAAAAAAAAATATTTTGTAGACTGACTTCTTCAGTTTCCCTGAAGGTAAAATGTTTCAGAGAGGAAATAAACAAAACCATAGCAAAGTATGCTAACTCCCAAATCTGTATTTCTAGCAATAAAATTTACTTCAGATCACAAATGCTGCACAGACAAGTTAGTAACACACAGGTCAAATGACGCAGTACTGGGAAAGAATTCACTATGCTTGTCATATCCCTGCACATTAGCTCCTCACACAGAGTGGGTCCTCCCATGGCCATATTAGGGTGTTTGCACACTGCAGTAGGCCCTAACTTAAGCTGCCCACACTCTGGGTGAGTCTTGGGATGTATCCGATACGCCTCGCACTAGGCTTTGCCTAGCACTGCAGTATCTTTCAAGAAGCACTGAAGGTGGGCAGCATCCCAGGTATCCAGAGAGTTTTGGAACACCTGCTTCATCTGTTTAGACTGCTTCTTCGTTCTAATTTTAAGTTCTCTCTCTCATGGGTTATTACCTTTGGGCTTTAAATAATTACAATATTCATATGGATTTTCATCCCCCAAAATCATATTAACTGCAGTTAATAAAGCTTTTTACAGTTAAGGAATTTAACCTCTCAGTCACAGCAAAAAGGTATGTAGAAGAGCACTTTTACCAAAATTCAGTTAGCAACTGAGTCCTCAAAATCAGACCTATACAAAATTTTCAAAGAGACTTGTTCAGACTCTTTCTTTACTGTCAACCGTGAGTGACTGGCAGCAGCTGACTTTAGAGCAAGTAATAATAACCACATCATGTGGAGGAAGACACAGCAGATAAGCCACTGATAAAAGATAATGCCTTCTTAGAGACTAGCTGTAATAAAGATATCAAAAATTTTGTTGCCTGTACTTCTATAACTACAATTTCAAGTTCCTAGTAATTACTCAAGAAAACGTAGATAACCTGGCGCTGAGGGGGTCGCTGATGAGCTACTCCAAGGTAGGATCCCATGATGGTAGATGTCTGCAAAGGCTCTGATGGACACCAGTACTCAAGGGCAAGTTCCAGATTAAAGGGATCTTTCCTATACAATTCGGCAATCTATCAGAGAAAAGAAGATGTTAAAAAAAATATCCAGTCTATAAAGAAAAGATGGTTACTTCAACAATAAGCACTTCTTCTAGATAAGCAAAACACATCTCAGAGGCAAAGCATCCCACAGCTGGTGTTCCACTCCTGACAACTCTGAAAATGACAGCTTCTAAATAGTATTACCAGAACAAATGACAGCCAGAGAAATTCAAAGTGCACATGGAAGTGAAATTTTTGTAACTTTCTATCAAATTATTACAGATTAAATCATTGCTGAGAAAACAACATCATTTCTCCTTATATAATATATCATGGTATGAAAATAGTTAACTTAAAAACAAGTTAGCCAGTATCAAAATTAGAAATTTTACCCATTGTCTGAACACACAAATTTCTCAAGAATAAACCTTAATTTCTAGTCCTTTGTTTAAGTTTACTGTGTATCTCAGGGGGACTTAAGAAAGAATTTCATTATACATTTTTCTGTTAATGTTCTATAACCTGAAGGACTACCTTTGGAAAAGACAATCCCTAAAAAACAGAGTTAGGTGTTAACAAACATAGTTAAATTTTCCTTCCATTTTATTTTAGTTAAAAACACAATAGAAACAACAAGATCTTACTTTTAAATGAATGCTTGTGGTCAAAATTCTACTGAAATTATGGAATTTACAATTCTGGCAGCTTTAACGGGGAAGCCTACTCCACAGCAAACACAAAACAGTCTTGCAAAGTTCTCATTACAAATACATCAACACATGAAAATTATTGGATCACAAGTCTTACGAGTAGTGGCTGAGGGAACTGGGACTGTTTAGCCTGGAGAAGAGAGAGCTCAGGGAAGACCTTACCACTCTCTGAAACTACCTGAAAGGAGGTTGTAGTGAGCTGGGGGTCAGCCTCTTCTTGCAGTTAACTAATGATAGGACAAGAGGAAATGGCTTCAAGTTGCACCACAGAAGGTTCAGGTTACAAATTAGGAGACATTTCTGCTCAGGAAGAGTGGTTAGGCATTGGAATGGGTTGCACAGGGAGGTGGTGGAGTCACCATCCCTCAGGGTGTTTAGAGAAAGTTTGGATAAGGTACAGAGGGACATGCTTTAGGAAGGAATATAGGTGGTAAGGGGATGGTTGGACTAGATGACCTCGGTCTTTTCCATCTTGATGATTCCTTGATTGATTCTATGATTTAAACATTTCAATTCTTCATGAGAATAACTGTCAATAGTGGGGGGAAAACCCCTAAAACATAATTACAGTTTACCCACATAGGAAGAAATTTGTTTACCCACATAGGAAGAAATTTGAAGACTTACAGAAACATAAAAGACTATACATAAGATCTAGATATGAAAAGATGTTCCCTTCCAAAGAACTTCCATACATTTAGCCAGATTTCAATTCCAGCAATAGCCTGTAGTCTTAAAATTCCTATTTCTAAGTTACATTAAACTAAGATGGCTTAAAAGATATGTTAAGATCATCTCATTATTTAAATATATAAAATTGAAATTAGCTCAAGAATTCTTCAAACTTGAGAAACAATGCAGTATTTGCTTACTAAACAAGACTTAAGTGACACTTCATTAACATCAGAGGCCAAGGCAGGCAATTCATTCTTTTACAAGAAAAGTTATAGAAAGTGTTTATATTTAAGAACAAAAATATATCCCTCTGTTCCAAAAAGGGAAAGATCCAGTACTGTATGTTATCATTCAGATACGGCTTTTCTGATGAAGGAGAAAAGTAACAATCGCTTTTTGACGGGTTTTTTTAAGAAGAAAATAGGGCTTACTAGAAGCATTAAATGCTCCAGGTCTCTCCTCAGGGAAATAGGTGGATCATTGCCCATCTGAATACTCATGTGGATCATGCGAGCATCTTCATCAGCACGATTTCTTAGCTGTTTCACCTAGACAATTTATGAAGTGAAGAAAAAACACTGGTCTATATTTAACTAGGAATGAAAAAGAACAGAAATAATAGAATTATCTAAACAGCCTCTTAAAAGCTAAGAAAGCAAATGAACTGCCATATATATGACCAGAATACTCAATTATTATTGGTTTTAACTCCCTGTCCTGCAATAGATTGCATTCAAAGACATAATCAATCACTTCCTTGCTGCCAAGGCCCTCAGTTCATAGCAAAAGCTCTGAAATACCACCCTGGGGGTGGTTCCCAACTGACTTCATCAGATCCTCTGGTTTGGCCCCTAAGGGTGGATCCTTTTCCTCTATTTCATTCAAAAGATATATGGGTTAGCTTCACACAAATGAAGTTATCCATAAGGAATGAAAAGCAACGGAAAACACTGTAAACTAATGTTTTCTGTATATAGACCTCTGGATTGCACCCTTCTTCACCATTTAAGGCTAACAGCTGTTAAGTCAAAAAATACCACTGTAGGGCTGAATCACAGTTATCTGCTAACAAAGCCTTCCCTGTAAAACAACCAGTACCGGCCTCTATCAAACTGGAATACAGGTCAACAATCATATTTTTGCTTATAACATGTATTACAAAATCCTACTTGCAATGAAAAATATTGCTTCATCTTTAGGCATTAGCTACAGTCAACTGCAGATCTGAACCACAGCAGGGGGGAAAAGAAATGGAAGAGAAATACTCTTCCCAGAAATAAAGCCCCCAATTCCATAATGCAGTGAAGGTGAGAGATGTACCAACAAACCAACTAACAGTCTTGGGATTTTCAAGCACTTATACAGATACACGGTCACATCTGTTCTAAATTTAATATAGCAGCAACCTCAGCCTGGGTCAGTCTCCAGTTCTTCCACATTAATTAAAAAACCCACCTTACAACTCTTTCATAAAAGCTGGGATCATTACAGGACTGACATTTCCTCTTTCATAAAGCAACACCATCCAGTGAAGAACCGCCATAAAAAAGCTCCAACATGTTTGCACTTGAATCATAGAATCATAGAATCATAGAATCATAGGGGTTGGAAGGGACCTCGAGAGATCATCGGGTCCAACCCCCTGCCGAAGCAGCTCCCTAGGACATTTCACTCAGATAGGCATCCAGACGGGTCTTGAATATCTCCAGAGAAGGAGACTCCACCACCTCCCTGGGCAGCCTGTCCCAGGGCTCTGTCACCCTCACTGTGAAAAAGTTTCTCCGCATGTTGGTGCGGAACTTCCTATGCTCCAACTTGCAGCCATTGCCCCTTGTCCTGTCTCCACAGACCACTGAAAAGGGGCTGGCTGATTCCCCCTGCATCCCTTGCTTAAGATAATTGTAAACATTAATTAATGTTTAAGGAACATCCATAAAATACAGTTTTCATATTCCTCATATACTTAAAAGATTCCTAAGGATTACTCTATCTGTATGACAGAAAACACCATTCCATGCAGCCTTCAAAGAATGCCCAAAGCTCGATAACACCATGGGAATTGTTGTATTCAGCCAGTCATTGCAGCAGAAATATAGCTGTAAAGTTAACAGCATGAACTTGTTTGAACTGAATTATACTTGTTCTGTGGATATTCTGTGCGTTACAAAGAGCTTGAGAGAACAACATGCCACACCAACCGGTTATAAATAAGGAAGGATTAAACCTAAAAGCTGTCTACATGTTCATATATGCCCTCAAAGATTCCTAAGGCTCTTGGTTCTTCTGCCAATGTTGTTCTCATTCTGTGAGGCTACAATGAACAAAATGCATTTTTAAATCCTTTTTGCACATTGAGAAAAGTAACGATTTGGCAACTCCAACTACAGCTCAACACAATGAAAGTCAGAAAATAAAGTCCCTATCAATTAAATAAAACTGTTTTCATTGAATTTTAGTTTTTCATGTCTGATACAAGGTCTTGCACAAATGAAACTCTTGTAATTGCTTCAAAAAAAACATTTTAAGACCCTTTTCGGTATTTCAGCTGCTCATTTTTCCCAACAATTGATACTACTGAAAATGATCATTACTACAAGAACAAATTAAAAATGAGACACAAAACCAGTAAACTAGTCTAGGTTGTACTACTGTCTGTATCAAAAGAAAAGGAAAAAAAATCCCCAAAAATCAATATCCACATACACTGCCATCAATTCCAACATTCATTTAAATTTTAATCATGTAAAACAAAATAAAATCACTACTACCACAAAAGCTCACCTTCCTATCTTACCACACCGAAGTGTTTTAAAAACCGCCTTATACTTCAGTGTGGAAAACAAACCCCAAACCATACAGGTTCTACGAAGTCAACAAGCTTTCTGAACTGCAGGACTTCAAGCTGAGAGTCCTATTTGAATCTCCATGCTACCTGTCCTAGTGCTACAGATACAGGAGAGAATTCCACATTTCACAAAAACTCACACAAGCGACTTACTTTCATTGGCATAAGTGCAAGGAAGTCTGTGACAAGGTTATGGATTTTGCGAATGTAAAACTCCTCCTGGTAGAAATTTTCAGACCCCACGACAGATTCGGTCAGGAAGAGGAAGACGTTATCAGCAACCGCGAGCTCTGCCATTGCTTCATCTGCCTCGGTGAATTCTGCAAGAGCTGGGCAAGAAAAAAAGCAAAAAAGGGGGAAAAAAAAATAAATCAATCGCAATTATGAGGAAAGGCTGAGTAAGTTGGGACTGTTCAGCCTTGAGAAGAGAAGACTAAGGGGGGACCTAATTAATGTTTATAATTATCTTAAGCAGGGGATGCAGGGGGAATCAGCCAGCCCCTTTTCAGTGTCTGTGGGGACAGGACAAGGGGCAATGGCTGCAAGTTGGAGCACAGGAAGTTCCGCACCAACATGCGGAAGAACTTTTACACAGTGAGGGTGACAGAGCCCTGGGACAGGCTGCCCAGGGAGGTGGTGGGGTCTCCTTCTCTAGAGATATTCAAGACCCGTCTGGATGCCTATCTGAGTGATATGTCCTAGGGAGCTGCTTTGGCAGGGGGTTGGACCCGATGATCTCTCGAGGTCCCTTCCAACCCTACAATTCTGTGATTCTGTGATTCTATGATCTGCTACCAAAAGAACTATTTCAGAATACCTGGCTGACATGCCAGTCAACAGGCCTCTATCAACTATGGGTTTTGTTAGCGTACAGGAAAACACTAAACTGGAAGAGACAAGTTAATGTCAGGTGATCATCTCAATTTTCTTCTTTAACAAGTGCTAAGGTGCATAATCCATTTACCCAACCAAATCTAAGACTGTGAACCAAGAATCACAAACCAACTTTAATTAAACGTTACAATTAATGTTTACATTTTCTTTAATAGATATGCTGGAGTAGACTCAATTTTGACCTAGCAGGGAGCCTGGAAAGCTTGTGAAGTACAGAGAGAGGAAAAAACCACACACCTTCAAAGAGATCTGTCCTCTACAGATATTGAGGTTTAACATTT
This sequence comes from Hypotaenidia okinawae, assembly GCA_027925045.1. NCBI lineage: Eukaryota > Metazoa > Chordata > Aves > Gruiformes > Rallidae > Hypotaenidia > Hypotaenidia okinawae. The sequence continues at coordinate 61,966,877 of BSDF01000001.1, read as the reverse complement.
ACAGATGTAAAATGTCACAGGCATTAATCTATTCTTAATTTAAGCACTGAAATGATACTAAAGCTGCTAAAATGCAATCTTTCACATTTTTCAGTACATTAAAACCTCTTTCGCTTCAATGAAACACTATACAATACTACTGTCTAATAACTATTTCTAAAACTGTGTACATTCCAGAACAATTCATCTCTTAACAACTAATTTCACATACTGAGAAAGCTTTAAAGGAGCACCAATGGTAATTTTTATCATAAAGGTAAATAGTAGCACTTCAGAAACATAACAGATACTTTGACTTACACTGAAGTGCAGCTGCTGCACATTAGTATTCAGAGCTTGCAAGTGGTGTAATTTACCTGTCACATCAGATAATTGGGATATTCCTCGTAATGCCAATGCCCAGGCTAATCTAACAGTGGCTTGCAGGCCTGGTAATTTCCAAGGATGAGACTCCTGAAGACGAGTGTGTATTGTTGCTATGTACTGTCTTTCCGCTAGCAGAGGGAGCCGCTGTATCAAATCTTGAAGAAAAACAAAAACACCAAGACCCAGTAAATGAATGTGAAAACAAACATGCAAAAACCCTACCCATTTTCTACTGATAAACAACAGAATTGTTAAATACAATCTTTCCATCTGCACAACGTAACCTCTCTGGGAAACCTGACAGCATATTACCTTCACGATCCTCTGTGCCTTGTTCCAGAAAGCTGACATCAAAGCAGTAAAGCAGAGCCATAAGAAGAGACAAGTTCACACTGTCCAATGAGCCATCAGCTTCCACTGATACTTTCTCCAGGTAACTTATGAGGATTATAGTGTCATCTTTACTCAGTGGCGACTGGCAGGTCCAAACAAACAGACTTTCAGCCAAGGACTGTCGGCACTCTTTAATGAGGTCAGAAACCTTTAAAAGGAAAAATAAACAAAAACCAGTGAATATAAATATTTTGACAACATGTTCAGTTTGTCCTTTCCAGTCAATCAATATGAGTAGGTTAATTACTCTAAAGACAGCATCTACGGAAAATGTTGGGCTTTTTGAATTGCTGAAAAACAAAACGTGCACTTCTTGTTAAGTGCATTCATATTCCCCAAGTACTCTGTGTCAGGTGAAGCACATTACCCTGGAATATGACTACATGCAAAACAGCACCTCTGTCAAGGTCAGAAGATATGAATCTACACAGAACTTTTGTAGCTGTAAATGCATCACACAAGTCACATTCTGCTGTCTGTAATACACAGCTGCACCAGTAATAGGTCATAATATTCCTCCTGCCCCAAAAAGAAATGTCCTCAATTGACTAAACAAATACCTAACTTCTAAGACACTAAGAAATATGAAAGACATTTCAAAGTAAAATTTTTGCCCAGCAGACAAAATATTCATATCAACTTCACAATGTAAACATAAAAAAAAAAAATTCATCCCCTGTTGCATATGGAACAAATATCATACCCAATATAAAGCATTTTCTTTTTTTTTGATTTTGCAAAATATTATAAGCCATGATACAACTAAGTACAATGGCTCTTGAAAACAAAGTTTGTCTTTTTTTTTCTAATAATTGCACCAAAAATTACCTGTTGTCAAACAAGGAAAAACACTTGTTTCATTTAACTGCTTGAAGTCTTACAGAAACAGAAGTTAAAAAAAAAAACACCCACAAAAAAACCCACTAATGGCCTTTCGTAATAGTCTTTGTGAAATTGTATTTAACTAAATTATGAGCTTCTAATAAAGTTTTTGCCCTGAATCCATTTTATCTGGTCACATAAAAAAAATAAAGAGCTAGAAGCTTTCTACCACCAGTAGAATCCCAAACATGGTGATACCAAGAAAAAGTTTTCAACCTTTAATCCAGCAAGAGATTTACAGACTCTAACAGAATAATAGTTCTAATGATTAGAGGGAAATACGGTAGTCCACCAAAAAGTAACAAAACACTTCTAACATTACATATTAAAATAAATTTTAAGATAAATTAAAGGTAATTTGAAGTCAATCAGAAGGATATTCTTTGTGTAGTTTCTAGATTAATTGCCAAAGTGCATAACTAGTTCTTTATTTGGTGGAAAACAAATTGACTGGTTGTAACATAGAATAATCTTTAGCCAGATCACCCATCAGAAAGAAGTTCAGAAATTAAAACAATCATGTTAAAATCTTCCTACTAGAAATACACTCTGCAGTTAGCCACAGTCTCAATTAAGTTCAAGGATTACAAAAATGAGAACTCATTTTCAAGTAATTCTCACTTCACTATTAGAAATGCTTCTGTTCATATTAATACATTTGGAGTATTAAAAAAGAACATTATTTGTGTGACTACATTTGGTTTCAATCTGTTTAATAATTTGTCAATTTTAGTTCCCTATTTTTACACCAACAGCGCTGATAATGATTGTGTTGAGAGCTGATGATTTAATATACAGTCTTTAGAATAAAATTTGGGGGGAAGGAAGTACACACAATTCAAATATTAGGCTTATTTTCTTACTGTCCTTGATTACACTTCTTCACTAAAAAGAGGTATGCCCTAGCATCAAGGAGCAACAGATGAGGAAATAATCTGGATCCCACATTGGTACAGCACAAGCTGTGGAGTAGTTACTATGATCCCTCAGACAGTAAGAGAGCTTGCAAAGGTAGAGAACAGAAACTAGAAAGTAAAATAATAATAAAAAAGAAAATCACTGTATCTCTTGGTAGTCTAACTGTATTCTAAACTGTGCAGTAATTCAGATGAATATTCACACCCGGGGAGTATCTACCTCTTTGCGATGTTTCTCACTGCCCAACCCTCGCTCTCGCTGGAGTTTATCAAATTCATTGTTCAAATCAATCTGAGACACAAGAGTGAGGATTTTCTGAGTCAAACCATGCTCCATTAGGTCATCTGTAAAGCGTGTTGTCATGGAGATTAACTCTTGGCTGTAACGGAAAGAACATAAGTTTGACAATTAATGGTACTATTCCCAGTCACAGAGGAAATCTAAAACAATGAATCCCATCAAATGTATTTGCTGAAGGAAATGTACTACTCCTCCAGTATAAACAGAAAGTAACTAAATGTGCATCACTAGTGGGTAAACTATGCCCTCTCAAAACATCAGGCTGAATGGATACAAAGGTGGCTACATTCAAGAACAAGTGTTATGAGAATACAACATGGATCAGCCAGTTACAATTTCTATCGAAAGGAAGAGGTACTATACACAAGATGCACATAATTCACAAGGTTACAGCCTCCTCCTTAGTAGTAAAAGCACTGTCTAATTATGCACCCCCTACTGAAGCAGTAAAGGTAGTTCTAAAGTCATTGCTTATTGTATGCTTCACAATTTACATTTACATTAGAACATGTTTTAATCTTTTTCTAGACAAGCAATCAATGTGCTTTGGAAGTAAACAGAGAGAGGTGGGCGATGGTCTCTTCAGCCAGGTGACAGGAGATAGGACAAGGGGAAATGGCACTAAGCTGTGCCAGGGCAGGTTTAGATTAGACTTTAGGAAAAAATTTTTCACTGAAAGAGTTGTCAGGGCCTGGAACAGGCTGCCCAGGGAGGGGGTTGAATCACATTCCGTGGATGTGCATAAAAAAAAGGGTAGATGAGGTACTTAGGGATGTGGTTTAGCATAGGACAGGTATGGTTGGACTTGATCATCTTAAAGGTCTTTTCCAACCTTGTGATTCTGTGTGTGCAACAGTGCACGCTGTTCTCTTTTTAAACTCAAAGATTGTTAGCATGTGAAGTTCACCAGTAGATAGTGCATCCATTTCAAGCAGAGGCAAGGAAAGATTTCTCTATTTTGCAGGACATGAGAAGTCAGAACACACTAAGGGTAGAAATTCAGTCTCTGAAGTACTGAGTAAATATCTCCAGCTACAGCAACACTAACTGGAAGGGTGTCTGAAGCAAAACACTGCCAAAAGGTGAAGTAACATGAAAAAACTGAAAGCAAAATGGCTATCTTTATAACCCAATAAGAATGTGTGTAAGAAAAAGATCATATTATGCTTCAAAAACAAACATGAAAGCAGCTGCATCAAGCTACGAGAAACAAATAAATTTGAGAATATTCATGCTGCCTTGAGGCAAATTAGTCCTAAAAACACTCAAAGCAAAAAGCTTTGATGAGCTAATCGCCCTAATACAGACCTGAGTTCTAATGTCCATGTCTTGCCTTGACGTGACTGGATGAGGGTTCGTAGCGAATTGGCAATGCACCTTTTTCCATCCCAGTACAACAGAACAGCGACCAGACCTCTTGTAAGGCCAGGAAAATGAGGTTGCTGGTGTTCTCCTAGTGAATGAAAATGAACAGAGTAGTCACAGAGTGTTGAACATAGTCACTTGGATAACACCTTTGCATTTCTAACTGAAATACAGGTGTAACATTCACAACAACTGTGATTATTGACTATCATTTTGATTGCCTTCAGGCACTTCAAAGAAATCACAGACATCTTAGGTGTTATTATTACAATTGATAGTCCACTATTAAAACATCCAAAACATTTAAAAGAAATAGAAGTGCAAGTCCATAAATATCCTAGACCAAGCTGGATCTGCAACTGGTATCTACCCATCTTAATAATTCAAGCTCATTATCAGCAAAATACATTTTAGGTCTGAATTTACATTGAAAATTCAAGTTCAAAACAGAAAGTGAGGTTGACTTGAAGGTGGCTTTCCGAAAGGTAACAAATTTGCAGGTTATTAGTGAATTTTTAAAAAGCTAACAATGAATAGTAGCAAGTAATGCTAACTAACATACTTTTGTAACTCTGAAATCAATTCTGTACCTACAAAGCATGTGTCACTTTCCAGAATACTCCTCTTACTAATCAGTTATTAGCTTATGATCCAAACAGAGTCATGTATCAATGCATAACTAACACATAATCTGAAGAGCGAATATCTGTTACACCACTTTATGGAAAAACTCTCAATCAATTAAACTATTTTTAATTCAGTGAGAGAGAAGTCAAACCATAAAAACCCCTCAGATTATTCCCCCTTTTGCAACAGTTGCATAAAATATGAACATTACAGTTCAGAACACTATTACCATAACAGTAGATTTCATTTTAAGAACATTCTATGTTAGGAAGCTAAGGCCTTGACTGAATCATACATTCATGTTAAGCATACACTTAAATGAGAGGGCCCTACTTAAGTTCTGTATCTCCAGTTCTTAAACATTTTTCCTTCTCACCAGCTAGAAGAAGCTCAACAGCTGCCAGCTCGCTAATATCAAAGAGGTCACTGAGGATAAAGGCTTCTCTGATGAGTTGTTCTGGCAAAAGCCTAGTTCCCTGCTGACCCTGGATAGCAACCCCTTCTGTACTTGCTTTCTGAATTTTCTCATGCTGCTGAACATTCTTTGGCTGCAAGAGAAATGAGTAGCAGAAGTTATTTATAATGGCAAGATCAGAGGCTGAATAAAGCTTTACATGTTAATCCTTCCTCACATACGCAGCTCGGACAGGTTAGGTTGTCATCATAAAAACAAAGGCAGCGTTTTTAAACACAGATATAGTGAAGCTATCCTTCTAAAAAGGGTTCACATTTGAACAACGGTCTCTTTGTGGCAATGTACCAAAAACAGTCTCACACAATCAGTGCTGTCATTTAGCTTACTCAGAATGGAGACCAAAAGTAAATTTTGATGCAATACTCAACAGGAATTGGTATCAGCTCAATGAAAGACATCTGGTTTGTTTGTATTCTACTTGCATTCTTGGAGCAGAACAAGATTGTTAACACGTACTGTAAAAGTGTAGAATGAAAAGAATGGTCAGGGTCTAAAAGGTATGTAAATGCAGCTATGCAAGAGAGAAAATCATCAACTCTCCAACTCATTGCACAGAAGAGTATGAGTCAAATACCGGATTTCTGAAGAGAGAAATGAAGTCAGATTTGTGCTTCTTTAAAACCTGGTCGAGGCGATGAATAGCTTCAGGTTGCCTCTTCCAAATGGCATTCATTACAGTCTGCCATATATCCTTATATGGACCCCACAAACTGGCAGCTAAAAGGAATAAAACAACAAAAATGTATTTGAAGGTGAGAAAGAAACAAAGAGAACAAAGTATTTATACACTATTTTCAATAAGTAGACTTTTTTAAATTTCCTGTTAGCCTCAGTTTGACAGTCTAAAATGATATGTCCATCAACCAAAGCATAATTTTCCCCTCTTAAGACACACAAAAAAATTTACAATGGTCTGATATAAAACCTAATTGTATTTACAGAGCTAGAGAAGCAGAAAAGATGATGTATGCAGCTAAATTCTGGGGCTGAATATCATCTTATAAAGATTTGATACAATCTTGCATCCTTACGTGCCTAAGAAATTCCACCCACTGCGATAAGATTAAAGAATAACTGAGAACTGTACATTAGATGTTAAATCTGAATGTAACTCAGCAGGCTTCCTGCTTTCCACTTTTGACAGAGAACTCCCAAAACAAGGAAATACCTAATCTATGGAGGACTGAAAATGACAGCAGTGCTACCATGATCTGTTGCATCAACGCATTAGAATGCAGAATAAAATATATTAGAAACCAAAACCATAAACCTGAAGACAACATGAATAAGAAATAAATATCAAAAACCTGAAAAACAGTTTTTCACATTTACTCATCTCATTTTAATTAAAAAATCCCAACAGGTATTTCTGATGCCTTACATACATTTGCTGTTACCATTCTGCACAACACCTTCATAAAGAAATGAATTTCCTTTACTAGAAATAGTGAGGTAATTATTTATATTGATCTATGTTTAGAAGAGAACAGAGTATTTCTGGAACCTAACAAACATAAATGTATTTAAAATAAGACACTACTTTACTATAGAAATAGTCTCTCCTCCTCAACACCCGGAGGGTGGGTGGATTTCTCTACATACTTCAAATCTGAACTCAGTAGCACTACATCTGAAATGATCTCTTCCTCACTAGAAGTTGTATCATCAGAACCCAACATCTATAGTCTGAAGATTGCACTACAAGTTTCCTTATTTGCATTGGATTTCATGACAACAGCATGCCGAGCTAGTCTTCTGTCTTCTGCCAGAATCACTGTCTAAAATCAAGACCTTACAAATGAAAAATTATTCTTACCACCTACTAACATCCCATTAAAAAAAAAAAAAACCAACCCAAAAAAACCCACCCCACACTCAAATTTTCAGACCCACAATAAACAGAAGTATCAAAACATTTACCTTGTTAGATATCATTCATTATCTCTGAAAGTTTTAGATTCTACACACCACGAGTCACTGCTAAACATACCAGGTAAGTGTTACCAACTGTATTCAGTCTGCCTGCAAGCTACCACACGACTGTCTGGTCGCAGGTAGTGGTTTCTGTTTCTGAGCATCTACTGAGATGGCCCCTGACCCAAAAGTATTACAAAGTAGCTGTGGTTTCTGCATGCTACAATAAAAAATAATTTTAAAAAAAAGGAGGTTGCTGTCCTCCTTCATTCACTTCTTCCCAACTGTACACTTCATTAATTGCATCCCAGCAACTCTGATGGACTGCACTGTAAGTTGTGCTAGTCAAATGATCCAAATTCAAGAGGGGGAAAAAAAAAAAAGCAACATTTTTCAGAGTTTTTCCAACCTTGTTTTTAAAATTCAGATTATTTTATTACAGCAGCCTTGCTAAGCATTAAAACAATTGAAAGAGCAACACCTGAAGCACAGAAGGAAAAATCAAGTGGGCAAGTGAAAGGCAGAAACTTCTGAAACTGACTTTGGTTCTGGAGAAATGATAAAAATGGAACTGCACCCTAAATGTTAGCCTGTGTAAAAAAACTACTAGCGTTTCACCTAAAACCTAAACTCTCACCCTTCTTTTTAATGTGCAAGTTAATATTATGGTATAAAATAAAGTACAGAGGCAACATTTTGTGTTCATGTAACTTGTTCTACCCAGCTCTACCTTTCAAGGTAACCCTGACCAGAGAAGTCCAGTTCTCATGTTAACAAGTCACATTTCAGATACCGTGAATGCTAAGAACAAACACCCATCCTCCACCCTCAAAAAGGTCTTTGCTTTATTCTTGCTTTTCTGCGAGGGGGCAGGGTTGTAAATTGATTCAATTAGATAAAAATATCTTCTCTGTAAAATTTACTCCTTGCTTGACACAGAAATGGAGCTTTGAATTGTATTAACTGGTCACTATGACACACACAATCTTAGTCACAGACCTTTTGGCCCTACCCATATTTCAATCATTACCACTTTTCACAGGGTCTCCATTCTCCTTAAATTAACATAATGAAGTTCAGTAACTGCACGTGCAATGTCCGGGACCTGGGACAGAATAATTCCATGCAACAGTGCAGGCTGGGCACCACGCAGCTAGAAAGCAACTTTACAGAAAAACACACAAGTGTCCCAATAAGATGGGAACCTGATACTAGTCAGCACCACATCCTCAAGCAAAGACAACAAAAACACACACACACACACACACAAACACACACCTCCCAGGCTGTATTGTCAGACTTGCAGCCAGAAGGTCTACCTAGGAACGTGATTATTTAGGCACACAGTCCTTCAGCTCCAGGACTGCGTTCAGTTTTGTACTGCCTAGAGCAAGATGCTAAAACGAAGGGGGTTGGGGGGTGGGCAGAGAACTGGGTGAATGAGAAGCTGAAAGAACTAACGCTGTTCAGTTTTGAGAAAGCTGAAGCAGGGCAGGAACTTTGTTGTTTTCAACTACTGAATGACATTGCCCACAAAGAACAGTGGCAGAGGTACCCCTGGGGAAGATGAGCAGCAACTGACACAAGCTGCAATACAAAAACTTCCGATTAACCATCGGTGGGAAAAATTACGGTGAGGATGGTCACACACTGGAACAGAGGCCCACCCTTGCAAATACTCAAAACTAGCTTAGGTTAGGCCTGGATCGACCTGATCAAGCTGTAAAGGGATAAAGAGGAGTGCACCAGACGACCTCCTAAGTTACTTTCCAATTATCCAGTTTCCTTTTATACTTGTTTTATTCCCCAGTAATACTAAGCAACTGCTGCCACAGGAACCCAAAACTCTTCCTTGTGACAGGCTCCAAATGGGCAGCAGAAGATCCTGCTGCTCCTAACCCTCAGGAACACTCAACACAAGCAAAACCTGGCCAAGATTTCCAGACTCCCCGCGTAGCACAGAGCAAAGCTCAAGGCGTATTTCTCTTTTGCCTTTTATTGCTCGCAGCATCAAGTGCAATACATATGCGATGCTTAATCACACATGCACCGAGCTACCGCAGTCAGCCAGGCACGGCGGCAGCTCTGACCGCGGAGCTCCATCACGGCCCTGGTCACCTGAGTGGCCCGAGCAGCCCGGGTGCCACCGCACGGTAACCGCTCGCTCGGGCCGCGCCACCTCCTCACGCCCGGCCTTGCTAGGGCCGCCGTCCCCGGCTCCGCGGGCTCTGAGAAGAAGAGAGCGGACGGCGCCCCACAACCGTCGGACGGGCGGGTGAGCGGAAGGTAAAAACCGCGAGCGGCACCGCCGCGGGGGAAAAAAGACAAATCGCGACACCGCGCCCAGGCGCCTCTTACCCGAATTTACCGCCAACGGCGCCGCCATCTTGAGGAGAGGGATGCACGATCCAGGCGCCACCGCCCGAGGAAGGCCCGCCAGCACTCCGGGCTGCCCGCCGTGGCGCCTCCCGAGAAGCGGTGCCGCGTCCCGCCAGCTCCTCCCACCGCGGAGGACGAGGAGGGAGCCCTACAGCCACCTCCCGTTGCGGGCGTCGGAACAACTTAGCTGCCGAATGCTTATAGACGAATGTTTCCACGCAAGGCCAGCGCCAGGCCGATGCGGCGGGTCCTACGTTGTGGGCTGACGGGAGTTGTAGTGCAGAGGGCGGGGGCGGTGCTCGAACCCCGGCCGTGGCGGCCAAGCATGCGGCGGGGCGCTCGGCTCCTGCTGGTGCTGGATGCAGCCTGGCGGTTCATCGTATCGGTCGGCTTCGTGTTGGAGCCTTCTGGAGGCGACGCGGGAAGGGGAGAGCCCCGGGCTTCTGCAACCCCACCTTTGCTCCCCGCTGTAAATCACGCATCACTTCTGTGCCCTCCAGGTTCCCTTTCCCCTTTCCTTTTCCATACCGAGCTCGACTCAGTTCGAGAAGCATCTGGATAACGCGCTCAGTCCCATGCTCTGACTTGGCTGGCCCTGTGTGGCGCCAGGAGTTGGACTCGATGATCCTTGTGGGTCCCTTCCAACTCAGGGTATTCTGTGGTTCTGAGCGTCTATACCGTGCTGATGAGTCTTTCAAACCCTGCCCTACATGCTGTGAGGTAAAAATACCAGAAGTCAGATGCTGCACCAGGAGGGAAATTTATTAGAGTTTATCTTCTTTTTTTTTCCCCAGTGAAAAAAGTGATACTGCTCTTTTAAAACAAACAAACAAACAAAAAAACCAACCACCAAAACAGAATGGTTTCAGTGTCTCTGGTTTCAGACTTAGGTCTCTCCCCTACCCCCACCCCCTCCAAAAATTGAAACAGTACTATTAACTTGAAACCAGTAAACTAAGCCTCCTTGGTTGACTTACTTAGTGTGTGGCATTTCAAAGGTGTGTTTCTTTGTGAACTAGGGTTTACTGTCTTGTATAGAAGAAAAAAGCAGTCCTGATCGTGGTCTTACCATGAAGAATGCTGCCTTTAAGCTCAAAGTATGTGCAAGAAAAGAGTATCAGGAATGAAGAAAAGAAAGCAAAATGGACAGTTATTTGAACATGTATCTGCAGCTAAAGAACTAGTACTACTATCTCAGAAGTACCCTCTATCTGAAGTCAGTTTATCACCTTCTGTCCCAGTGGTAATCAAGTCTCCTTCAGAAATTCCCTCCTGTATTACCTGTAAGATAAAAGATTCTCCCAGAAGCATGTATTGTTTTTTACTGACAACAGTTTCTCTTCTTGACCTTTATTAAAACAATATTTCATGGTTGCAAATCCACATCCAATTAAATAGACCATGGGAAATTGGCAAAATAACTGTTTTTGCTTGCCTAGATCTTCCCTGCAATGCGATGGAGAGAGAGGGCAAAAGAGAGAGAGAGCAGTGGTCCAGGGGTGAGAGGGAATTGACAAGGCAGCTGTGAGAAAAAGAGGGACATTTTAGTCAGAAGAGAAAGAAAAGAGAGGAAATCTTAAGGCAGGGGGAAGAAGTCTGTCCTGTGAAGAACAGCTCCTTACTGAGTTCAATGGATGAATCTGTTCTCGTTATTTTGGTCAAAGGGTTCAAATTTCCTTGAGATTTCTCTTTTCCTGGTTTTAGCCATGAACCAGAACAGACCTATTGCAATGAGAATGATAGTGAATTATTTATTTTATTCTAGGGAAGAGGGAGTGCCAGGCAAGAGGTAAAGGTAGAAACTAAGTTCTTCCACAAGCATCAGAACTAATGCAGCCTGGATACAACACTTCTGTATTTTCTCCCATGCACCCATTTTTAGCAAACCCATAGCTCTTCTACACTGTCCACATACCACACCAAGGCCCGTGGCTATGAGAGACAGGCATCGGGATAAATTGAGAGACTCATGTGCTGATTGCCTGGCCATAGCAAACCTAATTACTAGCTTGAGGTTTTGCTTCAGCATCTCCAACCACAGGGATCCTAATTTTGATCTTTTTCCTTCACACATTCCCTGACTTTCTTTAAGCTTGCGAGGACACAAGTTTTTGAGCCCTTCAGCCCTTGAACAAATTAGGTTGGAATTGGTTCAGGAATTGCAACAGGTTCAAAAGTTACGGAAAATGTTTGACACATACAGTGTGATTTCCTAAGCCTTGTTTCCTTAAGACAAAATCCTTAAAAAAAAAAAAAAAAGAAAAAAGAAGATATAACTAAATGAATCCATTTGGAAAAAAAGCCCTTTCCAGTCATTAGAGCTGTCATATTTCTTTTGGCATTCAGACACAGCCAGATTGCATACTCTTTTTTTAATCTCTGCTGAAGGAAAAAAATCCTTTCTAACCACTGCAGATTTAATAATTTAAATTTCCAGATAATTCTTTTCCTCTCCTTGCCAGTTGGCCAATGGCCATATAGCAAGATGAAGGTATAAAAAAACCCTGACCCTGAAAAGAGTGGATGGCATGAGGTAGGTCACTGGGCAGTTGAACTTAAGAAGAAAAATACCACATTTAACTCCAGCTGCACAGCATTTATTATACTCTTTCTTTGTCAGCAGTGTGATATTTTAATGCAAAATAGCTGTGACAATACAGGTCCTAGTGTGGATGAAATGAGAGAGGTAGCTAGATACACCATACCATACATTCTGTGCATATTTATATTGGCCTAACTGTGTCCATCCATGCTTTGATGAGTAGGCAAGTCCATGAATTCTTTGCTTCTTCTCACTTAATTTGCTGTCCTTTAATTTAGGGACTTATTGTTTACCCGGGATAACTGGCTGGTTTGGTAGACTATTTTTTGCCAAGTCACTATAGGAAAAGAATACCTCATTCCTCTTCCTAACAATAGCTCTCAGCAAGTTCTCCAATACAACTGGGTTCAGTGAGGGACACTAGCTTCTTTCATCCCTAATTAGAAGACAGAAATCTGTGAAGTATCAAAGGTAGGCTGACACTAAATACCTCGGATGGATATTAATTCCTCTGGATACCAAGGAAAGGAGGTCCCAGGTCATCTGTATGGTAGTGAATTTGGCTTGTGCGACACGAGAGCTTCGTGTAAGAGATGTTATGGCTTTTAGGCAGAAATAACTACTAGCAATAATTAAAATGAACTGCACAATGGGAACCTGCTTTTTGTCTGGTGGTTTATCATGTAGCACAGGTGTAACATTATTATTTTTAATAATACTAAATTTAGTCACTGTGTTTCACAGCCAAATCACACATCAAGATACGAAGATAACAATGATGATACTATAATTTATTTTCCTTACATTTTATTACAATCAGGGAGAATAATTATTAGCAATTTAAAAAAGTATTATTCAAATGCCCAAGAGGCCCTGCTTAATTTCCTACCGTCAGTCTTGAGTGTCATTGTGATCACATCCTGCTTGGTGGAGTAAAATGAAAATGAAAAGCTTTTGCTGCATTGCAGCTGAAAAACATGCCTTGTAGAAATGCATGTACTTAAACAGACCAGTCTTTGCATTGTGAAATATGCTTATTTACCTAAAAAGTGAAAAGCCTTTCTGGCTACTGATTAGACCATAAAACTTTCTTGAGGTGACTGACACTCTGCGCATCTCAGCTTACTGGTCTGTAAAAATGGGTCTAACATTTCACAGCAGGCCTGGAATGCCGATCAACTGGATCTTTAGCCTGGCCCCATCTGAATAGAAAAAAAAAAAAAAGAATGTGGTTTTGGATTACATTAAATTGGCAGAGTAAAAAACCCCAAATTCCCTAACTATGGTGGCTAATTTTCCTGAAAACTTCTTAGCCAGCTATTTGGTTACCAAAAGGTGTGTTTCATACATTGAGATAGTTTAGTATCAAATCTTAGAAGGAAGTCAAAGACCTATCCCTGCAGCAATTCTCAACAAAATAACTTTGTAATTTCTCTGTCTGCCATCCTAGATATTTCTACTGTCACCATGGTATCTAAGCTCAGCAGAGAAACTGCATGAGGTTGTTGCTAGCTTGGGTAAGTGGTCTATCTAGTCCAAGGCAACAAAGAGCTAAATGTTCTCAAAGTTATATGAAAACCTTCCTTGGCGTCTGGCAGAGGGGGGAGAGGAGCTGAACAATACTGTGTGCTGCCCTTCCCATGTAGGTGTGGGTAGTTATTGACTGTAGGCATCTGACAAGAAATTAATGCCATGATAAACGGTATCAGTAATTTTCCTGCTTGACAATTGGGTCTTTATGATCAGTTCAGACTTCAGAGGTAAAATGAAAACATTGTTCTTGGCCATGTGATGTATTGTGAGTTAACTTTTTCTTAATTCCTTCTTTGGGGCCCTTAAAGCTATCTGTCTTTTTATTCTTTCTCTTCTGTTACGGAATGAAGAATAGCTTTTCTTTTTTGTAATAATTTCTGCATTCAGGTTCTGAAGTGAATGAGGCAGTTACTAGCCCGGAAGATAATCTGATTATTTTAACGCTATAACTGCTAGTAATTGACAACAAGAAGTGGAGAAACATACAGCAGGGGAAATGATGGAAAGACAAAGTAGGAGCAAAACGGAGATATTTGATATAGTAACTAGAAGTGTTGGCACAGCAACTGCCTTATTGATATTCATTCTGTTCAGTGATTTCCGCATCAGATTTACAGATGGTTGATGTTTTTGCTAGTTGCTAGTCCCACAAATTCAGACTTTGTCCTGAAATTCACACTGAGCTCTTTCTAAAGCGTATTGTATATGTTCTGCAGGTTGAGTTACACACTTACTGCATCTTTCTGGGTTCTCATCAGAGAATGTCTGTGCTGGAATAAGTGTAAAGCTACAGGAGTGTAACGAGGTCACTTGGGCAATACTGAAGGCATGTAAAGATGCACAAAAATGTCTGTGCTAATAAAGCACAGGGTTTCTGTAAATGGAGAAGATACTGGAGACTGTGATTCCGTGATTCTGAGACTGGAGAGAAAGTATCTTGACAGTGATAATCTGAGTTTAGTTGTAAAAAATGATGACTTTTTACTTACAAACTGAATTGATTTGCTATGGGAACCAGTGATACTCGGGGAAAATGGCATCTCTACTGCAGTGTGAAATTGCTCTACAAATTGTACTACTGTTGTGTTAGTTATTTTCACAGTGCTACCTACTTCTTTGGAGTTCTCTGTGTACAAGGTAAGAAGCTCCTGTACACCAAAGATGTGTGCAGAGCTTGGCTTGCGTACTTCTGACAGTCAATTACTGAAATATTTCCTCTGGCCTGATGCTCTGAGGTAGCTTATTTCAACAAAAGCCCTGTTTAAATAGGTAGCATATGAAAAGGGTTGCCTTCTGTCCCAGTCAATTTTTGTTTTGTTGAAGTTTCCTGAGAATCAGGAAGAATTATCCTCAGGAACAACAATCTGAAGGGCATGAAGGCATGAATCCAATTTCCGGAACAGACAACTGTATTAATTGGCTCTGGTGTCAAAATATTTCACTGGAAGTCACATGTCTATGAAAGTCTCCTCCAGCCTTATTTGGTTATGACAGTGCTTCAGAAAGATAATAAGAAGCATTATTAGCTGTTCTCAATTAATGGGGCAATTGTTGAGACCACATGTTCAATAACTTCTACCAAGGTGACACTTTAGACATTGGAGCACTAAACTATATTATGTGCTTGAGTGATCAAGGCTGGAGTTTATGGCTTATGCTCATTCAGATGCTTGAGTGCTTCAGACTACAAGAGTGCAAAACCTTTATCTTATGTGCAGGTTTCTGAGCTGCTTGGCACATATTAACTCTCATACCTTTCTTCTAGATGGTATCAGACAGTCAAAATTAATTTCCCTCATCATTCAGGAACATTTCTATTCTAAATCAGACAAAGCTAAATCTCTTGTCTTTGAAACGTACTGCAGAAAAGCACTGGTCAGCTAATCTGGACTCTCAGATAAAATGAGACCTAACTGATGGAGAAGACAAAATTCTCAGAGTTAATTTTGCGTGTCTATAGATGTCTGGCATGGTGGAATGGTAATCCCCCTGCAAGCTAAAACTACTGCTATCACAGATTAAATTTAGTGGAATTAGAATAAAGCATAGGTAGGAAAATGGTTCACTCCAAAGTTAATAACCTGTTGAAAGCGTGCATATAAATATTGATTTGAAGAACAGAAATTCAAAGGTCAAGACCTACATTCATCATTATGGTTAGTATCTGCATAAAGGGTTGTACCAGTTCTCTTTAAGTAGACAGCAGTAAATTACGATGATGATCTCAGGATAGCTTTACATCTTGTGCTATCTCTTTACAAACTACAATCAATATTTGCTTGGAAATAACACTCTGAATGTGTCACTCAGCTACATTCCTAGGCAGCTGACTATTAATATAATTTTGTTTTTCTTACGCATCACTCTCAGTCTTACTTAATGCACAGTCTGTCTGCAGGATCAAGAAGCTACGATGAGGTCCAGCCCAGGAGAAGCTTGAGGTACTGACTCATTCTGAGACACTGAGGGAAAGATTTGCTTCCAGGTATATTTATACTGTAACTAGGCAAGGAACACTAAGCTATGAGAAACCCTTAAAAATGAGGTGGCCTTATTTTTAATGAAGATTTTATTGCATTTTTGGGTGCCTTACTTGGACATTGTTTTATACTGGCAGATGGTAAACGTGTTTCAAAGTGTGATTTCTGAAATTCTAATGTAAATTTTGAGGTGAGATCCAAACAACATTATAGGAAAGATTAATGCCTCCCTTTCACTGAGGGAGTTCAGGTCACTTTTGAGGATTCTGAAAGGTTTTCTAAGTTCTCCCCCTCCAATTTAACATACATCTCATACCTCCCAAAAAGATTGGAGGAGACTTGGGTATTGTATGTGCTCAGTCTCTTGTTAGTGCCACTTCATTTTGCAAAAATAAACTTTCACCAGATATGGAACTGGAACCTGCCAGGGAATGGAGCAGAGATAATCCCACCATTCAAAAGACTAATCTGACCACCAGGTAAAGAATATTTCTCCTGCAATTTGTCTCAGTGATTAAGTCTTTCAGACAAAAGCACCAGCATCAACCAAAAAGAATTGAGGGAAGCAAGACCCAAGGCCCTCAGCTGCCTAGAGCTCTTGCTCAAGTAATGCAAGACTAAAATACTAATTCACTTTCTGCCTAAGTCACAAAGAAATGTAACTTAAGTGCCTACTACTTTGGAGTGTTCTTGAAAGCCTGAGCCATGTGTGAAAAGGAACACCACTTCCACCAGCTCTGTTAACCTAAGAAGCTCTAACCTTTTTTTCTTTACAGGTATTCCGAATCAAGGCAATCTGTATTGTAAGGGTGGATTTTTTTTTTCCTTATCCCAGCAAGAATAAAACCATGTTTCTATTTTCATTGATCAGAGACACTCTTTTAATACTTTCTGGTTTGTTTACCTACTTAGATAAATCAGTGAGTCATATAGCCCCAGTGCTCTCAATAAACTGATTTCTTATCGGAAAGTTCTGTGTCTTTTCTCTCTATTCATGGCTCCATAAAATAATTATCCAACTCAAAGTCTTACCTCACACTGACTTTCATGCATAACACCAGAAAAAGGACTTTTTGAGGAGTCAGTCTCCCTCTAGAACTAACAGCCTTCCACATTGCTAGGACTCCCTGTTCATAAACAACTTACCTCCTCCTTGAACACAGACTTAGAGAAAGCTAAGGTGAAAGTATTAATTGTTGGTATTTAAAATTAAGGGGAAAAGACTCAGGGACAGTAAGTACATAAACAGACAGTATCACCCAGGGCAGTGTATGTTCTCATTCATGTGCTGCTTCTCATCCAAATCAGTCATGTCATAGCAAGAAGTTCTTCAAGGGAAGCCTGGCTGCCATTGCTGGAGCCACCTGACAGAAGGACTGCACTGGTAGGACAGGAGTAATCACCTTTCTGGTAACCTTTTGTCACATGCTGTGACATGAACCAACTGCCCAAGCTCAGCCTTTTCCCAGTGAGACACACCTCACAGGTAATTGTGCTGTCAATCTGCTCCACAGCTGTTGTCAGTCCTCTGCAGACTGAGCTGCCCATTTCACTTCTACAGCTTTTATTTAAACCAACTACTTGAATTCCACAGGTGCAAAAACTTAAGCACTGGAGCATATCCTGAAGGCCACCATCCTTGTCAACCTTTGTGTGCTGAATTTTTGGAGACTTTCTTTATGAATAGGTTGTTTCATGACATGCAGAGCTGTTTTATCCAAACTTAAGAAGGACATAGCATGCTACTAAAGGTCTATAAGATGCAGATGAGCCATGAAAACCTAGGGTGGCTCTTTTTATCCTCTTAATTCCTCAGTTATCTGAGATGAAAGGTACCAATTAAAGGTGAATGCTGTATCATAGCTAAGTTTTGTTAATGAAATGTACTGCTCAGAATATTAGCCAAACACCTTTTACAGTTTTGATTGTTCAGTCACACCAAGAGGTAGAGAGGAATGCCTAATAAAACTCAATTAGGCCATTACATTCTCCTTTCTACAGGGCTGCAACAGAACCATTGTTACTCTTTCAGCAGTTTTATTTCATGTTTTAAGACCTGCATTCGTTGTTCCTGCACTTCTATTTCATGACAGTAGTTGTAACAATAAATAAGATACCATGCCTATTTAACTACTTTTAAATAAAATCCATGGGGATATTTTCACTTACATTACCAAACTGAGATAAGCTTGGATTTTAACTAGATCTTGAAGATGAAAAAGTAACTCCCTTGTCTTTACTAAGATCTCATCTGAGACAACTTGCTAACCGTAACCCTGTCCTAAGATGAGAATGATGACTTCACTCTAGTGAGAAAAGGTCTGAGAGTGCTCCCTCTGGTTCTGTGCCTTTGAAGTAGGCCTGCAATGAGTCAAGGTATATACTGCTCAGAAGAACAGGCAAAGGTATATATTACTCAGAAGGAAGAAAGTCCAGTGTCTAGATCCCTATCTGCAATAGGAGGAGTGAAGAAACAAGCAACCAGCAAGTCGCTTCCCTCTCATCCCTGATGTGTGGCAAAGTCTTGTTGCCCAAGTGCAAAGCAGCTGGCTGCCCACCTTATCTTAATGCTCTTACTCTGCTGCTTCTGCACAGGACAGTGAAGAAAGTGATGGCCAACCATGTTGGCTGAATGAACAGATTGCCTCTGAAGGACAACAAAGCCGTCCACATCATTATGGCAGAACATACTGTTAGACATCACCCTGCACATCTTACTCCATGGTACATTCCTTACCCTCTTCTCTCAGGAGATTCTTCATTATCTACTATTCTGCTTAGTCATAGCTCTACCCTGAAGTCTCTTCAAAATTTATTGCAGCATAATACACGCAAGAGATTAAACATGGAAGGTTCTAGATATGTCTGGTGGGTGCCCACTTTTTTTTTTTCTTTATTTTTTATCATAATACTTTACCCACTGTTTTCCACACTGTAGGTCTAACTTTCAACATGGAAATCCTGTGTAGGAAACTTGCTGAATGGAAATGTGTTTCACAGAAGATGAGTTTTCATTGACCTCAGGAGAAGTTGCAAATCCTCACCTGCTTTGGAAATCAGTCTACTTCCATGGGATCAGAGAATCAAAGAATGGTCTGGGTTGGGAGGGACCCCAAGGATCATAGAGTTCCAACCCCCTGCCACAAGCAGGGACACCAACCTCAGGCCTGGATCTCCACAAGGTTGCCCAGGGCCCCATCCAACCTGGCCCTGAACACCTCCAGGGACGGGGCATCCGCCACCTCTCTGGACAGCCTGTTCCAGCACCTTACCACTTCCTTTTGTAAAGAACTTCCCCCTAATATCCAATCTGAACCTTCCTTCCTTTAGCTTCAATCCATTCCCCCTTGTGCTGCCATTGTCTACCCTTTTAAAAAGTTGATTCCACTCCTGTTTGTATGCTCCCTTCAGGTACTGGAAGGCTGCAATGAGATCCTCCCATTCTCTAGGCTGAACAAGCCCAGCTCCCTCAGCCTCTCTTCATAGGGGAGGTGCTACAGCCCTCTAATCATCTTCGTGGCCCTCCTCTGAACCCTCTCCAACACTTCCACATCTTTCTTGTATTGGGGCCCCCAGATCTGGACACAGTACTCTAGATGGGGCCTCACAAGGGCAGAGTAGAGAGGGACAATCACCTCCCTGTCCCTGCTGGCCACCCCTCTTCTGATGGAGCCCAGGATACCATTGGCCTTCTGAGCTGCAAGAGCACACTGCTGGCTCATGTTAAGTTCCTCATCCACCAGAACCCCCAGGTCCTTCTCTTCTCCTAGTCTGTATCTATGTCTGGGATTCCTCTGGCCCAAGTACAAGACCTTACACTTTGCAGTGCTGAATCCTGTGCAAATAAATAAATATTGTGCCTTTTAGACATTACACTCTTTTAATTACTAGTTAGAAATACTGCTAGGCACGGACTAAAACCACACAAAAAAGGATACCCTATCAGTGGCAGTGCTGGTGGCACATCTTTTCTGAAGCTTTCCATCCAAAAATTCATTTTGGTCTCCTAGGTATAATGCCAATATAAAGAGGGGAAGGAGAAGAAAACAAAATGGAAGTAAGTTAAAGTCAGCACATGATCTACATGTTTCAGCAAAATATGGCTCCTATCAGAGGCTGACTGGCAACAGCTTAAAATAACCTATTTAAGAATCAGAGGCAAATTATCATTCCTTAAAAAAACTCCAAGTGCTAGATTATTAGGAGTAAACCAAATTAGGTCTATCCAGAGCTTTAGTTCTACATCTGTCCTGTTAGCAGGAAATTCTCCTACTCATGCAGTAATGTGTGTAATTTTAAAATGTTACACAGGAAAACACAGTAAAATTTTAAAAAACATGTAAAGGAGTAAAAAAGATATATATTCAAATAAAAATCTTCCATCCTGTAGGTGTCTTGATTAACCTGTACAATATGGTTGGGATACCAGCCTGGTCTCTGCTCCACCTGGATATGATCTCTGCCCTCGATACCTCTCAGCCTGGCCCTGCCATGCTGCAGGGCACTGGAGGGAAGCCGGAGCCAAGAGGGGAAGAAAGCAGAGCTGCACAAGGCACACAGAACAACCTTTGCTCTGTCAGTGTGTCAAGCACGGGCTGTTAAGAAGAGGAAATGTTCTCTATAAGAATATAAGGGCCCAATTTCTCTGTAAAACAAGCGCATCTATGTCATGCAGAGTCTCAGTTATCGTGCCGCCTATATGCAAGACTGATCTTATTATTCTGGGATCTCTCATTTGTCATCATTACAGTCAGGTTCCTGCAGCTCCTTAAGGAACATACTCATATTTCTGATTAACAAATGCTTTCACTTCCCTGTTTAATCTATTATTTTGCCTATCTAACCTATCTAATTTCAGGCTTGTCTCTCTATCAGCATTATTTATATAGCATAAAATTAGCTGCGGTAGCTCACATTCCTTTGGAAAAAGGAAGTAGATCTGCCTGGAAAACTGCAAGGTTGCAGCTGGAGCTTGGCTGGAGCAATATATTTACAAGCATCAAAGTTCAATGCAACGTCATACTTTCTTGACAGGTGCCCTCCATTCACACCTGGCCTACACAGAACACGAGCACCGATTCCAATCAAGTCAGTGGAAATTCTTGTGACTAACAGTTCTTGTTTATAGGGCAGCCATGGAATCAATATGCAGGATCAAGTATTGCATTTTCTCAAGTCGTGCACTTTTTATTTCATCTCAGCAAATCCCATACGTCTGAAGCATTTTTATAAGAATGCAAGCAATTTTGAGCTCTGTGGAAAATGCTGAGTGCTGTCAGATGCAGGCAGAGAAAGGCAGAAGAGAAAAAATACATTCCTTTCAACACAGTAATATAGAAGACAATTAAGAAACACAACAATAATGAGCAATCATTCTCTCATAATGTATGTTGTGCTTTAAAGAGCAGGTGAGGACTCCCAGAAAACAATAACAAGTAGCATAATGAAGTCCTGTCTACACAGGAATGTTACTTCAAATATTTTAGGTGAGATGGTTTGAGAGCATTTGCAAAGACTGTTTTAAAGTGGCGGGGCTTTCTTTTTGCATGAATGAAACCTAGGCTCACCAGCCCATGGCCTTCAGCTATGAGCAACATCAAGGTCATGAGAAGATTCTGTCCTCATTGTATATGTGATAAAGTTCATTTGCTGTCTGGTCCCTGAGTGTTACAAGATCACCTGTATTATGTATGTTATGACTCTTCCTGAATGCTGATGGCTTCCTTTGCAATTCCAGTGTGTGAGTTCCCAGATCTACATGTTTTTGGAGCAGCACCTCTTTTCCTCCCCTGATATGGTCTCATGGGTTGTCTGTAGCACATTCAGACCCAATTCTATGACACTGGCTCAAATATTAGGATTTATGAGTGTTGGGAAACTGAATTCAAGAGAGAGACGTCCCTAAGAAATAAACCAGTGTCAACATAAAGCAAAATAATGCTGGCTGGTCTACAAGACCACAACGGATGTAGGGATGTGAACAGGACCTCCAGTACTTCTGACTGTTCAGAACAGAATGAGCTGTGAAAGGTTTATCCATGGAAGGTCATCATTGAACCCCAGTGTTGTAATGTACCCCGGTGATTTACCACAGCTGACAAATTATGTCACTTCAAATAGGAAGTTTTAGAGCTAATTTTTTTTTATCAAATTACTAACCCAAAATGCAAAGAATGTGGATACAAAAATGCTTCTGAAATAGAGCCAGCTTGAAAAAGCTGCAGAGGGAAATACTCTTTTCATGTCCTGTATTATATTGTAGCTCTGCATCTCTAAACAAGGTAGTATCTGGATGCCATCACCAGTGGTGGAAATGAGCTATATGAACAACGAGCCTCTCTCCATCCATTTGGCATTGCTTTCCCTCCTGTGGTCATTGTGGTGCTCCACAAACAAGAACTCAATCTTCTGTCGCCACCTTACCCTGCTCGACTACATATCTGGGCTTGCTGCTACTCTTCCTACCACCCAGACAGCGTGACAGCACCGCATGAGTTAAAGGCAATACAGCTTGAAGGGCAGACACATTTATTGCAACAACGGATGCATAAAAGAAGCGATAGCAAATATATTTTGGCTTATAGTTTGTTCGTCACTCTTCAGCTCCTTTCACGTTTTATGAGATGAAGTACCAAAATTAAACATTTCAAAATGCTGAGACTGTAAGACACGTATTATCAAGTCTTTAGCAATATACAATTCTTAGATTCAGGCCAATCGGTCTAAAGACTGTTCCTTTATAATGCACATGATGCTGACCCATGTGTCTCATAGAAGATCTTAAGGTAAAGACTGCACTTCATTTTACTATGCACAGAGCAAAGCAGCCTCCCTTCCTTGCTTATCTACATGGTATCTCCCTCTCACTTCTGCAATCGAATATATTTCTGTACCCTTCTATGCAATGCTGCCTGTCTCTCCGATTTAGCCATTGCTTTTTTTGGTAAGACTTTTTCTCTCATCTCTTGGAAACACACTTCAAGGTAACATTGCTACAGAGGTGCATGTAGAACTGCAAATTTGAATCCTGTTAATATTCACCTCTCATTAGCCCAGCATCTTCTTCCCTCCTTCCCATCCCAACACCAGTACAGGCTTCCTACAGAAAAGAGACATAGAGCGAGACATACTACACACTACTGGTAACATCCATTTCCTAGGGAAGCCCAGACTAGAAAAGCAGATGGGAAAGACATTCCAAAATTGAGGAAAAAAAGAAACCTGTTATCATTGGCGCTGAGTTCAGTGTAGAAATGACAAATATTTGCAATTTGTCTCTGGCAACCAAGGCACCGTTATGATGAGGAACACAAGACTTGCAAGCTGCTACATGCATAAAAATGCTTCAAAACCAAAAAGGAGGATGGGAAGGAGAAGTCCAAGGACTCTGTGAATGGATTTCAGCACAGGAGTGAGAAGACAAAAAAAAAAAAAGAAGTGCTAGAAGGATGTTTGTGAGAACTTGTGCTAACTTTAACTGGAGTATCTAGATTCAGAAGAGTCTGGGACAGGGAAAACAACATACAGGAGGATTTGCTGTAAATTGTGCAGAAAGAAATAGACCTCTGAAGAATATTAGGACATTATACCACTACCTCAAGCATACCCTGAGGTTAATAAGAGTAGTGGCAGCTTCCCGGAGGTCCCTACTGCACCCTTTCTAGAAAACAGGAGTGATTTCTGCTTTCATTTGCAAAGATCGGTGCACTTAGCAGACAAGGTGCACTGTGCCTGAGTTATGCTGAGTAAGTAAAGATTATCATGAAAATATTGGCTGAGGCATCCCACTAAAGTGCACATTTTCCCCTAAAAACACAAAAACATTACCAAAGATGCATCTCTTTCATATCTTTGTCTATAGTACATTAATTTTTCACCACTGTATTCTCTCATTTAAGAAAGAGGGGTACAAATCCCTCATCCTGTTTCTCCAAGCAGCATCAGAAGACACTTCCTCCTTCTCATGGATTTCAAACAAGATCTGATGAACACCTCCCATTTGCAGCAAATATTCATCAGAGTGTTTGTAAGGCTCCTCCACCTGCCCTTCAATTTCCCAACAGAGCCATTCATTATTATTCTACAGTTACTCAGAACAGTCATACAGTCTCTCTCTCCAGCACATTTGCCCAGTAAAAGGCATCATTAGCCAGAGAAGCAGAAAGATGTCTGGATCTCCCAGAGTGACAAAAGGAATGGGCACATCATTAATATCCATTACAGTCTGGGAAGGGATTCTTATTTTTGTTGCAGTAAATAGGGCTGAATTTCTAAAAAACCTGCAATCAACTACTGTGTATCATACTGCATTGATATCTGTGAACTTTCATTAACAACCAATGAGGCTTCGGAGAAGCTTAAAAAGCTTTTTTGAGTTTTTTTTCCTATTAACTAAACTGACTTTCTGAAATGTAGTCACATACATGGAGCCACAGCTTCCAGCACAACTCTGAATCATGAACTTTCCAAACGTTGACGTATCTTCTCAGCATCAGCACACTGAAACACACACACAATATGTATTTCTAGTACACACTGGTAGCCCAGCATCAATCCCATGAGCAGCAAGCCAACGTGATTGTTGGCAAGCACTGAGGCGCTACTGGTTGCACATGTCCACGTGCAGAGGTGCTACTGTACTGGGTTTTTTTTGTTACTGAATATTCAGGCTGCAGTCTGTAAACTTTACCATCTTGACATCCCAGCATAATTACTCTTCATCCCAACCAGGCATGGGAATTAACTCAATCTCCACCTCCTCTTTTCCTGCCACCTCTGTCTCTTTCTAATCCCTTCTCAGGACACTCTGCTGTCGATCTGCACTGCATTTCCTCCATACAGCTTGGCAGCCACTTGACATGTCAGTGACTTAGCATCAGCGGAGTCCTGAAAATGGCTGTTTCACTCCAAACTTAGGTTCCCATATTCTTTCCACCAGACAGCAGCTGTGGAGCATTTTCTGTGAGAACATCTTCCCAGCACGCCGTGTGAATCAATGTGCAGCAGTGTGTACGCAACAAACATGCATCTAGTGGATGGTGTCCCTGCCCATGGCAGGGGGAACTAGGTGATCTTTAAGGTCCCTTCCAACCAAAACCATTCTGTGATTTCATGAATCACAGGGAAATGTAGATTGAAACACAATAAGAAAATAACTCATACAGATACACATTTTAATTCTATTCTAGCTAGTATACACAAGTTGTTTCCAAGAAAATGTATTCTGGAAGCTTTTCCTTGTAGATATGTAAATGATTCCTTAGAAACAGTCCTGCTCAGTTATCAGGCCTAGTAAAAAGAAGTGAAAAGGAAACATTTCCAAAAGCAAATAAGCTATCAAAATGTAGCTATGTAAGGCTAAGCTAATGAAAACAATTATAATTACTTAAAAGCAAGAAAATTAATTTAAGGATGGTGAATTATTCTTACCAGTTTAAAGCAGAGGTGGAAGCAGGGCATCAGCCAATCTTCAGCCATGTAGGATTTTCTTGTACATTATTATTGGATGCTACTGAAATTTGGGTTCATGCAGTGCTCAGCAAAGGGATAGGAACAGACAAAGGGAAAGACTCCTCAATTCTGGATTAAAAAAAATAATCATAGAACTCACTTAATAAACGGCCTTAACTTTGACCAAGAATTGCAGCTTTTAGATATGTTATTTTTAAACCTTCTTTCCAAGACAGCATATTTGCTTTTATTCAACAGGAAACATTGCCAGGTATTAGGTGGGTCAACAATTACTTTACTTATGTAAGTTACTTACATGATGGGTACTTGTGGAACATAATGGTTTATATATATAGCTTGATATGAAAAAATAAAAATTATAAACATCTTTAGAAATATTTTATATATGTTCACCTGAATTTGATTAATAGGTGGCTATATATATATATATGAAGTGTAAGTTGCAGTTGAATTTATATGCAAAGGAACATGGAATTTCTCCCATACCTAGCCATTTATATTCCATTGGATATTTTCTTTTCAAAACATTGCATTTGTGTTCACCTGTTAAGATTGCTACTGAAAATGGTGTTTATTTTTATGCAGACCTGGGCCTTGCCTACAGGCAGAAGTACTAAAGTTAATTCATAGAACTTGCCTGTTGTGGATATATGTACATCAGTGTACAATTTAATATGCACAAGGTAATTTTAACTTGTTTTAGGAAGAATAAGCTTTGCCAAGGGAAGGTGCTTGACTGTTAGTGGAGTGGGCATATTATACAAGGCTGTACTAATATAATGCTTAAATCTAAGACATGAAAACAGTTTTGCCAGTGCATTCCATGCCAGTGCACTTCTCTTTCCCACCAATTGCTGAAATAAGTAGAATTCCCAGGTGGCAAAACTACTAATAGCTCATGCACTGGAGATAACTGATAATTAAACAACCA
Organism: Hypotaenidia okinawae; assembly: GCA_027925045.1. Lineage (NCBI taxonomy): Eukaryota > Metazoa > Chordata > Aves > Gruiformes > Rallidae > Hypotaenidia > Hypotaenidia okinawae. Next base: position 61,940,301 of record BSDF01000001.1, on the reverse strand, counting down.
GGATGAGGCTGCCTATTTGGAGAACTAAAGGTGCTGGTGCAGAAGAGACATTGAGAAGTTGTTAAGGAGGTGAGTAAAGAACTCTTTTTGTCTGTCAGCTGAGGTGATGAGGCCCTTTATGTGGAATGGGGAGTACAGGAAAAAGAAAGGAAAGGTTACAGCTTCAGTTTTCACAGGCCCAAGGTGTCTGTGCAAGAAAGAGGAGGTTGGAGTAATGTGGGGTTTGTCAGTTTTTGACAATATAAAGACACCAAAAAAAAAAAAAAGCTTTTTTTGGCAGGGAAGAGATACTCTCCTTGAGATTTTGCACCCAGTTGCTTCTGTCACAATTACTTACACCCCCAATGCTTGAAAACAGAATTTGCCTCGATTTTGTGAGTTAAGAGAAAAAATCATTAAAACATCTTTCTGTGCTTTTGGCTTCTGTTCCAAATGGAGAATAGACTTGGAAAATCCTAATACTAACAACAAAAAAGTCTATTCAGCAAAGGGGCAGGACCTTTTGAGTACCTGCTGCCATGGGACCGCTGTACCTGGGTACAGAGGGTGTGGGAGGCTTTGGCCATTAGAAGTTGAGTATGGCAGGGTAGCAGCAGAGGCCCGGGAACCGTGGGGATGTGTAAGGGATCTCTGAATTTTGTACCTTCAGAAACCTATGTCCCCAAGAGTGAATCAGTCCTGTCATACCGATTCTTTGTGTTTAGAGCCTTGAAGGATTGGGGGTGGAGGGTGTAAAGAGAGAAGTGGCCCAGGGATCCCCTCCTGAAGGGCCAGGTGAGGAGGGTGATACTAGGACAGCTCAAGGGAACAACCCCTCTCTCCTCGGCTTTGGAGGGAAAGGAGGAGCTATGAGAAACTGCTGCCAGTGTTGGATTTCGTAGGAGCGGAGCTAAACTCCCTGCCGGCTGCCCTAGCTGACAGCCGGTTTCTGAGAGGACATCCCCTTTCCCTCCCCAGCCGTTACATCCAGCAAGCCCCAAAGCCTGAGAGGAGGTAGACGAGGCAGCTTCAAACCGGCGGGGGAAACAAACCCAAAGCAGTATCGATGGCACCGGGCAAGAAAAACAGACATGATAACCGACCCGTGACTTTAAACCTGCGCAGGTTTAATGGCCAGCAACAGGTGGCCGAAACTGCAGCGGGTCTACGGCCAGGGACTCCCCGGAGCGGGGCGCCGGGGCGGCTCTGCCTGAGGAGAAAGGTTGGGGGTCCCCAGCCTTACCCAGACAGCAGCAGTGCCGAAAGGGCCGGGCCCCCCGGGCCGGGCCGGCCCAGCAGCCGCTTCCCGGCGCGCCACACGGCCTTACGCCGTCGCCTACAACTCCCGTCACGCACAGCGCCACCGGCGCCGCCGTTTCGTTGCTCCCCGCCACCCCCCTCGCGCCGTTTCCCCCCGCCCACCGGCCGCAGCGCAAGCGCGGTGGAGGCGGCGTCCAGGGCAAGTCTCCCTAATGTAAGATGGTGGCCGGGCTGGCAGCGGAGCGCCCCGAGCTCGGAGATTACCCGTCTCTCGCGTAAAGGTCGTCGGAGCAGCCGCCCAAACGCCCGGCTGGCCATCGCCTCAGGTCCCGCCCCAGGAGCGTCGCTGCGGTTTTTTCCCCCCGCTTCTCCTCTCCTTCCTTGCCGCCTCTCTCCTTCCCTCCCCACCCTTCTCCTTCTCCCCTCGCCTCCTTTCCCGCACGCTTACCCACCCACCCGTCCGCCCCCGCCGGCCCGGCCGCTGCCGCCGCGCCGGGAAGCGTGAGGGAAAGCCGCTCGCACGCACCGCGGACCGGGCAGGGAGGAGGAAGGTGGGTGAGTGGGAGCTGAAGGCCGGGCCGGGGAAGGAAGGAGGGAAGGAGGGAGGGAAGGAGGGAAGGAGGGAAGGCGAAGAGAAGAGAAGGGAAGGAGGGGGAGGGAGCCGGGCCGCTCTGACTACGAGAGCGCCGAGGCTTCTCTGGGACAGTACAGGCCTCAGCCCACCCCACGGTGCCGGCCCTGGCGGCGCGGGCGGGGGAGACGCGCCGGGCCGCTACTGTGCGCGGAGGGCACCGGGCCGTGTGGGGAGGGCGAAGGGGCGAGCGGGCGGCTCCTCCCCGGGGGCCGCCGGGGAAGGGGGCTCTTTCCGTGCAGCTGCCCGGGGGAGGCTTTATTTATTTCCTCCTTGCCGCCCCGCCGCGGCGCGAGGGAGTCATTGGGCCGGGCCGGGCCGCCGGCCGGGGGCGCGGGGGGACGGTGCCCCCGGAGCTGCTCGCCTGTGCTGGGGAAGGCCGGCGCGGCCGGGCGCGGGGATCGCGGCGTGATTCACTTAGGATTTGCGTGGAAATTTCCTCTCCTCTCTTCTTCCTCCTCCCTGGAGCCAGGCTCCATTTGTTCTTGTGATCTGCACTTTTTTTTCTCCCTGAGAGAGAGGCAAACAGATGGTAAATGGCAGTCTCTTATTTTTGGTGTTATTTTGGACGGTCCGTGTAACCTCCTGAGATTTGCCTGTCAGTAAAGTAACTGGCATGTAACTTTCTGTCTCCTACTTGCAAAATACTAGACGGTCTTTCTATTTTGTGCGTTTGCAGAAGCAAATGACAAGGCTGCGTACGGGCTGTCTTCCTACTTCCAGCGACGGTCGTACAGCTCTACCTGCCAGTCTGAAAGTGAGCTGCCGGTGCCTTCGTCCGTCTGTACAGTAAAAGGGGAGGGAAAATACGTTAGATAATTATCTTCAAATGCTTTGTTACCATACCTGAAAGGATTTAATTGTCCATGGCTTATATATTTGTGTCAGTATGGTAATATCAAGTACATAGTTCATAGGAGAAGCAGGTCTCTCTAGAGCATATATTAATGTAAGCAAAACCCATCAGCTAGTTAAAGCTGTGGAAACTCTAGGCCTGCAGATGTTAGCTTACCCCTCCCCAAAAAGTTTTAAAAATTAATGTTGGCCAATTGCATGTTTACTGAGCCAGTACAGATTTCCAACTTGCTGCGTTCTGACTGTATTTTGTTTTAGTTTTAAAAAGACTTGAACATCCGTGTCCTTTGACACTCATACTGTAGGATGAGTTTGTAGAAGAATGAAATTATTTCTAGCCCCTCTTTCTCTGCTTTAGAGAGAACAAAAAAGGAAAGATAAATAAAACATAGGCTTGTGAAGAGCAGAGAATAAAATATTTTGCTTGAGAGGGTGAATTGGTTTCGGATGGCTTAAAGATACTCAAATATGCTTCTAGTTTCTTAGTTCACTACATTATGAGAGAGATACTAGCACGTGGTCTAGGATTCAGATATGTTGTACCTTAGGCCTTTGGGATTCTGTGATACAGTTTCCATTTCATAAACAAGACTAGCACATGCAAACATTTAGAAATGCTTGGCAGTTGAACTTGGCTGAATTGCAAACAAAGTTCATTCTAGGGGAAAGGATTGTTTTGGAAAGGGGTAATACAATGATAAAATGATCTCCGTTTTTAAGTTGCATGGTTCTTCAGCAAGCCTCTTTGCTTGCTTTCTAAATGATGAGCCTTGGAGGATCCTAATAATTTTTCTCTTTACAGAGAAAAATGTGGTGAGTGTTTGTCAGGAGTAGTGCTCTATTCATTTTTTGGTACCTGCAGAAAATTTAAGAACAGCTATACTGGGCCCACTAAATAACAGACTTGGGTTAAAGAAGCTGCTAAGAGAATATACACAAGTACACGGCACTTTTGTTTAAAAATATTAATTATAAACAGATACATGTTGTCCTTTGTGGCTGTTGTTCAGGAAAGTTAGGATGTTCTTTGTGAGATGTTTAGAAACTACTCAGGCTGAGATCATAAGTGTAGGCCCTGGCCTACTGCTCAAAATTTTGATATTATTTCAAAGAGGTAGGCATTTATTTGAAACAGTGTTTTGTAAGCATGGGCAACTGCTAAGTGGCTGATCGTAGATTGCATCTTAGGCCTTGGACAACTGAATTTCTTTTTCTGGTAAGGATGAGGCTGATCTATAGGCTTTACCTCATGTTGGAAACAAGTTACTTGTTCAGCAAGACTGCTAGGATCAAGGGTTCTTAAACTTTCACACAGTGAATGGTGTGTTACAGTCTACAAACCACTTTTGTCCTACTTGCAGTTGTGTGGTATTCCTAAGAACTTGAGTAAGTGCCTGTGTGGAAGACCATGTACCTTACCTTGTGTTATGTCCTGAATGTTTCAATTCTTGGAAGATGATATTTTCCAGTGTATATCTACCTGCTTTGACCTGTTTTTATTGCATGGAAACAGCATGAGGAGTCGGCGCTCTAGGAACAGATAGAGTCCACATCTCTCTGGTGTGTGTGTCCCCCCCAACCTTCTTGTTCTTGGAGAATAGATTGCTTAACATTTGCTAACATTTTTAGCAACTGTAAACACTTATCAGACTTGGAAAATGAAGTATAGCAGCAGATGATTTAGCATGGCTTGAGAAGGCTGCTCAGACCTTCTGGTTCTTCCTGTAAGCAAATTGGAAGGGCAATATGAGTAGCCAGTAGGAAATATGACTATAACCTCTGTAAGTTGAAGCATGCATGCTTATACTGCTTGGATCAGGTGCATGTTTTCATCAAACTGGGTATTATGTTGTACTAAAACTTTGCTTAGTTTTGTCAGATGGTGTTTTTCTCGTGTGAGCTTGGGAAGGGAATCCCGATGGAAGTAAGAAAACAAAGATTCCTAGTCAACATTCAGAATACACGTTCTTGACTTGCAGCTAGCTGTGACTACGCCATCTTAAAGGAAAGAATTAGTGCTTAAACTAGTTATTTCCACATAGTACTAAGATTAAATAGCTTTTTGCAGTATGGGGTTTCTTTTGGTGGTTTTTCAATCTTTCTTTCCCTTTGGCTGTTGTAGGAATGTGATGACTCTTAAGGTACTTCTTGTAGGGCCGTACAGGTGTTAGCTAAGCAGTTTATGAATGCATTATTTTGTACATATATCTTATGTGCATGCTTTAACAAATTGAGGAAACCTGCATCCAGAACTATCAGGAAAGTGCAGGCTGAGAGAATGACACTTTCTTGTCCCTTTCTGTGTACCCTAAAAGCTATGTTCTGTATTTTTATTCTGGAGCAGAATATGTTAGCGGTATTTTCTTAAAGGTTAATTAATCATTAGTGTATTTTTGTTAGTTATTCCGTCTCTTATTGGATTTTGAACTGGGAAAAGTGGGTTTGGGTCAGTACAAGGGGAAGGAGGGGGGCCTCATATATTTTAATCACCAAGTTAAAAAGGTGGATATAGATATTGAGCAAACATCCTACTGAACTTGATGGGAAAGGATCCCAGCTCTTGGCTGGCACTGGTGCCCTGAGCAGTCCTGTCTGCTTTTGATCAGGTGCTGTTTTCTTGCAAAGTAAGAAGGGAGAACTTATGCTGCCTGTGAGTGGCTTTCTGCACTGTGATCCCAGCATCAGTTTCTTCTATTTTGCTGTTGTCTCAAGAACAGATGCCTAATAGGAAGTAGGTTCTAATTGACTAGAGTATCTGATATAAAGTGTACTTCTGCATGTCTTGGTTGTGAGACAGAGGGTCCCCTGTCGTAGCACACATCTTTGGACTATCCTCTTCTGCACTTTGGGTGTTTTATTTGTCATAGCTTGCCCTCCTCCAATCAAGGACTGCTAACATTGCATTATCTTCTATTTGCAAGTATTAATTATGAGCACTGGGAATTTGAGGTGGTGAGGTTGATTTTGTAAAATTTTTTATATTTTTTCAGAAGAGATGAAGTGGATAGAGAAAGAAACCTTCAAAATGACAGTGTGCTTGAAGTTCTTGACTTTGAACTTCTAAGGAATTCATCAAATTCTGAATGGAATCACAGCAGCTTTGTAGGAACGACCAAAAAAATGTGACAGGAGTACTATGGGTTTCAAGTAGTGTCTTATCCCTGCTTTTACTCTGGCTCGTTCGTAGGCCTTGTTTGTGGTAGACTGCAACCTAATCTTATGTTTTGGACTACTAAACTCTAATCTGTTCCTTGCTTAACAGAACAGGCATTTAATTTTCCCATTGTGGGGGGTGTTAAATGATTTCTTCCATGTAAGATTTGATACAGAAAAGTAGTAACTAAAGGGTAGCTTTTAGGTAGGGAAGGCTTCCTACCAGTTTCCTAGCTTAATACAGTTGAAAAAGGAGAACTTGGGCAATTTGTTTCAGGAATACTGAATTCAACAGATGAGACTTATTTGAAAGCTGACTACATGTTGTGTTTTGGTTTAAAGTTTCTATAACCATTGATACTGATTTTTAGATTGCAATATCCATGGGCTAAGACACAGAGACTGTGAAATACTGTACTTCAAGGTGGAGTAATTTTATTACTTTTAAACCTGTCTCCTAATACATGTTATAATAACTTACCATCTTAAAAAAAGTTAACAGGATTTGAGTGCAGGAATGGGAGGAAGTAATTCAGTTACTTATATATGCTTTGGAACTGCCTACCTAAGGGAGTTTAAGTGATAGAAGTTTTGATGATGTCCCAGATACGTGAGCATGTGGTGGGTTGTTCAGACCTTCTGTTTTGCAATAAAGCCTAGAAATTTTAAAAAGTGGGATGGGGAAAGAAGTACATAGCAGTGATCACTAGATGTGCAGAGAAAGCTACCTCTTTCTCTCCATTCTATCCAAATATAATAAATGGAGATTGTTATATGTAGCTACACGTGTGCATGCCAGAGACCTAATGCTTCTCTATGATATGTAGAAGTTACCTTGGGCTGTTGGATGTTGCAAAAATAGAAGCTATTCTGTCTCTTTGAATAGCTACTGCTTCTTTTTTTTTTTTTTTTTTAATTGAATGAAATCTAGAATTAGTCTTTAGTATCTCATTCATAAAAAGCGTCCTCTGAGAGCTGCTAAACTAGCATAAAATGAAAGGCCAAAACTTGCTAGGTCATAATTAGTGTTTATAGGTCAAGTTGCCCGATAGTTAACTTGAATGCATTTTCCCCAGTCAGTGTGAACTATAGGGTCTTTTAAACTGTTGGATTTATGTTTAAAGCACTGGTCTGAATGAGAGAGGCCCAGTAGCATTAATCCAATTTGTCCAGTGGCTTAACCTTACTGCCATTTATCATATAACTGCTGCTCCTCCTGAAGGAGCCTGCCTGCTTGCACATGTTGGTTGTTTAGCAAGTCGAAGCCCTTTTCCTAAGAAGGTAAACTTTCCTTTTATGAAGCTTCATCCTAGATTAAGGGTCAAGGAAGCTCTAACTGAGGAACCATATCTGAGAAATTACAGCTTCTTCCTGTCTTTGAAAGCTTTGCTAATCCTTTAATTTAGTAAAGCATATATTTAACATATTAATGTTGTGGTTTCACAGTTAGTGGCAGACTGGTTCGAGAACATCAGGTGGCAAGTCTGAAACTAGAGGATGATCACTGGTTTTCTTTTAGATAACTGTTAGTGTACGTTGAAAATATGGAAGAACAGCTGGGGAGTTTAAGGAAGCATCAGCTCTTATACTCAAGCTGTCTTCCACACATGGGTAACACTGTCATCTGGCTGGATTATAGTTTTGGTTTTGTCTTGAAGAGTAGTTGTAATTATAAGCATGCTTCAAGTAAGGTCCGTTCTCACGTTTATGAATGCAGTGCCTTAACTGTTCTAACTGAGGCGTTCTAGAGCCATCAGTTTCTTAATTCTTTTGCTCATAGTCTCATTCCAAAGTAACCTTGAGGCTTGTGATTCCCTGGGGGTGGGGCAGTGTCATCATACCTTGTATGAGAACTCTTGCTTTGGTTACTACTATATAAATACATAGCACAGTGAAACTTGGTAAGAACCAGCTGTGTTGTGTGACCATATGACTCCCTGACACTGTTAAGAAAACACCCTATCTCAGGCAGAAACTGCTTCGAATTGGTTCCATGGACAGCAGTATCTCTTTCTGGGAAACCAGCTAATTGCTTTTGAGTTTGGTGACCAAAAGGAGAACACCATGCAACCACTCTCTTAACAAAGCCTGCAGTGGCATGGCTTTTAATTTTTTGGTTTAGATATAGAGTATAATTAAAGTGACGAATCAGAAAACAGGCACTTAAATTTAAAATACTTACTCTGTTTCTACTGATAATTAATACCAGTTACCAGGAGTCTTTGTAAATTCTTTGCATACATGTATATAAATACGTATTGAACCGTTGAGTAAAGGTTCCTTCTCTGAAGGAACTGTATTCAGCTGCTCTTGATCAGTAAAAGCTCAGAACTGTCTGTTACCCTTTAAATGCTTTGGCTTTTTAATACTGCACTGGGCAAGTGCATTTGCAGTGAACGTGAATTCCTGTGCTTTTTATAGAATATATTTGTCACAGTCTGACAGATTATTTGTTTGGGATTTAATTCAGGGCTTTGTAAGTATCAGATGACTCTTTAACTTTACCTGCCTGAGTTAATGCGACTCCATGTAGTTCAGGTATCAGTAGAAAAGAACTATCCGAAACCAGTACTACACATGCTACTTAAGTTTATGAAAACTGATGCTCTGCTTCTGAGTATTTTACTAGATTGTTGGGGTTTTTTTTAGAATGCTAAATCAGTTTTTCCTTTCTGCACAGCCTTTTTAGAAAATGACCTGGAAAAACTGTTTCCCCAGGATACTACTTAATATGCTCCTTTTCCTTTTTTTCTTTCTTTTTTTTTTTTCCCTCTCAAGACAATTGCTTTGTACAGGACTGTCTCTAGAATTTGTTTACTATAGCATAATGAGAACTTCAAGTGGTTATACATTTGGTTTCCCATGGAGATAAAGGTATGACCCTGAATGCAGGTCCTGATCTTTTTCAACTTTATCATTTGGTAACAAATGTTTTTACCTGAAAAGTAGAAGCAGAGGATTGTAGCTTGTGTACCAGATCTGTGGAAATTCGGATTTATGATGTGAGGGACTATTGCACAAAGCAGTTACTCTTCTGGATTTCTAGTAGATATGTGAAGTGAGTGATACAAAGATTCTTCCATCTCCTGGACTATTCTTGTACTTCTAGGTTAAACATGTGAACTCTAGTTTGCTTTTTGAAATAAAACTCAATTTTTGGAAATACAAAACAGATGTCAAAATAAGTTACAGAATTGTTGTAGACAAGGTTTAGACTTGAGTATGTGTAACTTGTGAATCCTTAAAACTTCTTATGTCATTGGAGGATGCAACCTTCACTTGAAGGCAGTGATGCGAGATTCTTATCTGGAGCCTTTAAACTTCTATGTTTAGGAATAGTAAATATCAATTTTTGAGTAATTTATATAACCCCTAATTTATGCCTCGGAGGAATGTTTAGTTCATTGTAACATTAACTTTTAACCTTGTGACAGTCTTGTGATTGTAGTTTTCCCCTTTATCTTCATTTGTGTAGATTTTAGAATTTCTTATGCATATTTGTCTGGTAAAAGTAAACCATAATCAATAATTTCTGAGAATTGTTTTGTGAAATACATGTGTAGATCTGAGCTCTTCTTTGCGTTTGTTTTTATGATAGCAGTCTTGTTGGCTAAAGAATGCCATTTGAAGTGTCATTCTTCACCTTCTGAAAGGTGTATTTTCTAGAAATCTACAGTGTATACTGAAGTAGTAGAAAGGCTGGAATTGGAGTGGCTATTTCTGAAGTGAATTCTACCCTGCAGTTCCTAATATTTTTTCTTGTCTCTGCAGTGTCTTCCAGGTGTGTAAGATTCTGAAGTACAACCCAGAAAAAAGTGATTGTGGGACAGATTTAGGGGGTTTTGTTCTGTTTTCCAGCTCTGCATTTGTGAGGTGGTGGTTTTCAGCTCTACATTTTTGGTTATTTCTTTAAAGTTATTTTCCCATAAGAGTAAACTCCTAAGTATTCTATTTAGAGAAGCCAGTAGCAATCCCAAAGCGTGGTTGAGTGTGACTGTGACATGGTAGGCATTTGTACTGGTTTCTGTCAAGTCACGTCAGTGAATCTTTGAGGCAGCACCCTGCTCTTGTCTGTCCCAAGCACAGTATTCTTATTTTCCATACTTGAAATGAACTTTAAGTCAGTGTTTTTCTTAAGCCAGTAGAACCGATAGATCAGTAGCTTTATTTGATACTGCATTTTAATTACTGTCCTTTGTGTTTTACCCAGCTGTATTCTGAATTGCTGAAATAAATAGTTGATTGTCTTGAATGATGTGTGTTGCAGAATCCTGGATTTTAGAGAAGCTTTAAGAGGCCTAATTTCCACCTATTTCCTGATAGTGCTACAAATTTGCACACAGGATGTGAGTTACATTTACAATCAACTTTACCTTCCAGATATATATCAAGAAAGCTGAAATGTTTCATTCATATTATATTTTTCCTTCAGGCTTTGCAGTTACTAGCCATAGGTGCTAATGTGTTGGTTGCATGTGCATTCTTGAAAAATTCTAAGTGTAAGTACCTCAGTGTAGATGTTATTTCCTTTTAAAGTAGAAATGGGTTGAAAGTTCCACTGTACCATCTGGATTTACACAGTAAGACTGTTATGTTGTGTAACAGCACTCTTTTATGCTAGGGAATTGTTTTATTAAAACTTAAATTTTTACACCAAATATTGCAAATATAGTCTTGGTTCTGTGGTTCAAGCATATTCTGGAACTTGATTATCGTCAACAGATCTATTCCAGTGGGTTACATTTACTGCTTAAAGGTTTGTAGGAGCAAGGCATTAATTTCTAGTAGTTTTATTTCTGCCTTGAGCCCTGCCTAAATGCTATTAAGTTCTAATGCATTTCTGTGTTGCGCTAGGTTTAAGATGAAAAGTATAGGTAAGTTCATAGCACAACAGGATGGTTTGTGTTGGAAGGGGCATTAAAGATTATCTAGTTCCACCCCCTTGCCATGCAAGGGATGTCTTTCACTAGACCACGCTGTCCAAAGCCCCATCCAACCTGGCCTTGAACACTGCCAGCGTAGGGAGGAGCAGCCACAGCTTCTCTGGGCAACCTGTGCCAGGGCCTCACCACCCTCATAGAGGGGAATTTCTTCCTGATATCTAACCTGAATCTATTTCAATTCATTGCCATTATCCTTTGTTCTGTTACCTCATGCCCTTCTAATGTTCCCTCCCTAGTTTTCTTGTAGGTCCCCTTTGTGTACTCGAAGCCCACTACAAGTTCTTACTGAAGCCTTCTGTTCTTCAGACTAAACAAGCCCATCTCTCTCACCCTGTCCTCACAGGAGAGGTGCTCCAGCTCTCTGATCATCTTTGTGGCTTTCTCTACATGCGTAACTTAAATTTAGTCACTCCTCTCCAGTGAGAGGCAAGTGTTGTCACTTTTTGCAGAAGTCAAGTTTGCTTTCTTTTTCTCTCTTATGGCTGTAAAGGTATTAAGAGTGTGAATGGCTGAGAAATGAATCTGGGGGCAGTGACTGAACTGTTTCCCAAGTTTTAGGATGAGGCTGAAGAGAATGATCAAATCTTCTTCCTCCTGTGTGATTCTTGGTAGCTTCTCAAGGATTCTGAAGATTTTTTTTTAAGCAGCTGCAAAGATTTGATTAGATTAAATTCCTGATGTTCCTTGCTTCACCAGAGAGTCAGTATCCTGGAATATCTTGCTGCTAGCCTGGTAAGTGCCTTTGTAGGACGAAGTGGAGGATTGGGAAAACCCATATAGGAGCTTTTGCTTGTAATTGTTAGTAGGACATTACCTTACCAGAAATATTTTTTGGATACTGGAGTGCTTGGGGCTTCTTTGTTAGTCTTCAACTTTTTATATAAAAACTTAATGATTTAGACAGCAGCCCTAGTGGTGTATTCTTCTTCGCTTTACTCTGATACATTTCAGATCTACGTACTTGGAGGTTTCCCTTCAGTTCTGGGCATATTTACTTTCATGCATCCAAGTATGTGTGTGTATGTATATAAAAAGTCTGTGAAACCTAGGCTCTATTGAGCAGAACTGTCATACAACTATGTGGATTTTTTAGATGTTCCTCTATAACTCTTAACTCTAGTTTAGAAATGGCTACAGGCTGAACAGGAGATGTTCTCCCTTTGGAATTGAGCTATGTCCTAGAGAGGGATTATAGTGAGCCTAGAAAGGCAGCGTACAACTTGCTAAAACCTATCCTAAGGCAAGCTGAAGTATGGGGTCTTAGCTCCTGCAGCTGTGTCTGAGGAAGTGCAGGGATGAAGATCAAAAGCCACTCCAAATCAAAAATATACATTGTAATGGAAGACTTTAAGTCTACAGATGCATGTGTGAACTAAGAGTTTGCTAAAACTCTATTGATTGTTAGGGAAATAGGTCTTCAGCCTGCAGAAAAGGTGGCTTTGGGAAGCAGGGGGAACTAACAGTAACCTTCAGGTACCTGTGGGCAAGCTATTGAGAAGGTAAAGCCAGGCTCTCTATAGCAGTGTGCGGAAGACAGGCAGGAGACAGCAGGCTTGCATTAAAATAGCATTTAAGAAGAAACATTTCACTGTGGAGTCATTGAGACAGGTGAACAAAGTTCTGCACCATCCATCCTTGGGTGTTTTAATGTCCAATTGGATAAAGTCCAAAGTACTCTAGACTGCTCTTGCTGACCTCACTATGAGCAAGGAATTGACTAGAAAACCCTAGACATCCTTTCCAACTGAAATTATTCTATGGTTCTCTAGCAAGAGATGTAAAAATCCTGAACTTGATGAATATAAAAGCTGTCCATGAAAAAAGTTTCAGTAATGGGTCTATATTAAAAGCTTTACTGTAGATAATGTGGCTTCATCAAACACAAGAAGGTCTTTAAACCTTGATGTAAATGCTGAAGCTCATGATGTAATACAGAAGATCACTGAATGTCTTGCGCTGTCAAAGGTTGGTTGTTTTCTTAAAGTTTGAGTCAGTTGTTTCAAAATTCTGTGATGAAACTCTCTGAATGGAAAGAACTATTCCTACACTGTCCGTGGTACTGCACGTGCTGCCCTTCCACAGTGGCAGTCTGAAATTGTGTTGGAATAAAAGTGTTTTAGTATTGAAGCTGGGGTAGATTGTGTGTGTGGTGGATTGTTTTTGTGGGTGTTTTTCTTCTTCTCTCTGCTCTCTGGTTTTTCTTCCTGTTTGTCCTTTGGGCTAGAGACTTAACATTCAAAGCCTCAGGAATATAACAGTGCTGTATGTGGCTAAATACTCTTCTCTGTAGTTATGTCTCTGCAAAAAGCAGGAGAAGGACTTCTCTTCTGTTGGCTAAAAAGCACAACTTGATAGTAGATAATCCAGAACAATTTCTACATGTGCCTGCAAGTGCAGCATAATTTGTTTTATGACAGAACTTAGTATCAATTTTCTGCTGAAACTAAGACCTTCTGTTAGCCTTCTAGTGATCAACATAACTATGAATAGATTCCCAAATGAAAGATAAAATTAATTGTTGAATATCATTATGGTGGTTCATAGCTTCTGCAGTGTCCCCTGGGAGAATGCAGGCAGTGAAGGAAATCTGGTCCTAGTCCCCAAAGTTTTATTTTCATCATCTTTGCACTGTACCTATGGATGGTGTCCTTTACACCAGTTATTTGAGGTTTTGCAGGTATTCCTCTCTCAAGCCTGTAAATCTTGTTTGGGTAATTAGAAAAGTGCTTTTAAACTGTTTGTTACATTGATATTGCTGTTAGATGAAAGGTGAAGCATGAATAATTTTTCAGTACTTTATTCTATTTCCTTTAGAAGCAAAACACTGGACGGTATTTCCTCGCTCTTGTCTAAGACTTCTGAGGGCTTAATGGCACTTGCAAACTATAGTTGGGGATTAAGCAATGTAGGTGTTTGTAAGCTATCCAATACTTTTGTAGAATGCTGTAAAGAGAGTGCTTTTGATGGAGCTTTTTCTGTGTGCAGTACTATTCTTCGGGTCTTTGTCAGTCAAGTTGAGCAGGAGTAATACAAATAATCATAAAGGTGTACCTGAACTCTGGCCTGGAGGAATGTGAAGGTAGTTCAGCTCTTCACGTTGATCTCTTCCTGCAACTGGTAACTTAGTGTGGCACAGGAAAAGCGTGATACTGTGGGTTCGGGATACCTGGACTGTAACTGACATGTATTATAAGTAGTTGACATGTTGTGGTCACCTCTAACTCTTAACTAGATCTAGGTGCCAGGTAAAAGGTCAGAAGTCTAAAATACCAGGTGACTACTGGAGAAGTAGTGGTCTGCAAAGAGTGTAGTTTTGGCATTTTGCTCCAAGAAGAGCAGAGATGCTGGAGGACAAGCTCTTCACCAAAATGTATGTTGTGTTTGTTGTTTTTTTGATTCTCATGGAAATGTTGGCTATAACAGTTCTTTTCTGTTGTGGGTTGTTGCAGTTTGCCTCCTGTATAATTTATCAGTGAATTATGTTTGGTACTTTGACCATTTCTATATATATTGAAAATAAAAATCTAAATAACATTGCTTCTCTCCATCTTAACATGCAAGTGTAGCGTTCATCTCAAGTGGATTTTTGAATGGTAGAGGGGGAAAGTTACTTATACCAATTATCTGTAGAAGGACTATGATGCAGAGTTGCTTATATGGTACAAAAGAACCATTCTGAAAATACAAAGTGCCTTCTAAAGGTTGAAAAAGGCTGAGAAGCAGATCCTGTATGTTTTGTAGAGATCAGCCAACTCCTAAGCTTTTTTCAGTTTAAGCTTGTATCAGTTAATAGATTTTTTTCTTTTGCTAAGTGTGTTGTGATAACAAATTCTAGCAGTACATGACTGCAGCTTTCCTAAGATACTTGGCATTGTTGACACATCTGGATGTAATGGATTTTGCTGCCTCTATCCCAAATCTGTACGGAACTGTGAGAAAAGACTAAATGCAAGATTTATAAACAGGCTTCAATAGGAAGCAAATGTAGTTGGGATGTTCAGCAACCATAATGCTGCCTGTTAGAGACTATGTGTGATGACTGTATAAGAGATACTTCAGGGATTTATTTCTTTGATCCCTTTTAAACTGATGCAAGATGCTTATTTTACTAGTCAGACACAGTATACCAAAGGCTCTATTTTTCTCCTTCTGTCTTGTCTGAAATGACTTTGTTATAGTGGGTAACTTCTGTGTTTTGTTCCAAGAGTATTTTAAAAACCCCTACTACCCCTTCCACCCCCATAGTGTCGCTGTTGGTTTCATCTGCTATGTCATAGTTGATCTTAAACAATATACTTTACAAATTACCATGCTGCTTCTCTAGCTGTTCACTGAGAATAACAAGTTAAATGACTATTAATTCTTACAGTCATCATTAGAACAATTTTTAACTTAAATTAACACATTTCTCTGATTCGGATGAAAATTTGGGACGTTGGAACTTGGGATCAAGTGCTGAATATATTAAAGAGCCTGTTTATAACTTATTAGTCAATTGTCACTGAATTTTGGAAGTGTTGAGCGCTTTTATCCTGTCCCCCTCTGCAAGGTGGAGGATGCAGAGGTATTATCTTGTTGGTTGCAGAGATAGGATTTAGACCAGTATACTGATTCATTACACCTGTTGCTCTAATGAAAGGTACAATCTCATCCCACAACCCCTGTGGCTGCTTTGGAGTAGGATGAATGCAGGAGTGTGTGTGTGAGGCACAAGGATGTGGCTTACCCAGCTTTGGCAGCCTCAGGATTCCACGTAGTGCTAGAAGGGAGAGAAGTTTTCTTTCCTTCCATGCTCACTATCCTCTTGTGGCCATTCTTGACCCACGTCCTGCTGTTTAAGACAAGCTGCTCTGGGCACGTGCAGGTATCTTTGGTGTGGATACCTCTGCATTCATATATAATGAAGTGACTTGTGACTTCATGACAAAAACTTTAATTCTGTGTAGTGGTATTATATTTTATGTGCTGCCTCTGAACTTAATCTAGAGTGAGTATTTTGTGTGCTCTGGCATTCTTAGTCTCAGGCACAACCGTGTCTCAACTTAATCCCCTGGCTATAAATGTCCCTTGAAAACTGTCTTGAACATGTAATAAGTCTTTCATTGAAACTCTCTCCACATGACACTTGAAAAAACTAAACCAGAGTTTTCATTGAAAGATAATTTCTGGGCAGTAGTACTTTACCTTGGGGGTCTTCGCAGGGCAGCAATACTATGACTTCTGTGAGTGGTCAGTTTGGAGCTCTCGCCTTGCAGAGGAGGTTGCTAATGTGGCTGCTGCTGTAATCTGTGACCCTAAGGCATAGTGCAATGGGAGCACATCTCTGCTGCTGGAGTTCCCAGGCTTTCTTACTCCTGGGAGGAGGGGATGTTACTTTGTTACTCTCTGACTTTGCCTTTCTTCTCTTTGCTACCTCCTCCACCCAACAAGCATTTCCTTCCAGAGGGTCTGGGAATTGAGTTGCCGACACTTCAGCAGCAACAGGAATACTTCATCCCTTTCCAAAGGCTTTCTGTTTGTACGAGAGCTGGGAATTTCCAACTGATGTTCTAGCATAAATTTGGGAATGATGATGTAGTTGAGACATGCATAGATAACCAAACTTTAATAAACAGAATTTAAAAAAATCAGGGGAGGGGAAAAAACCCCCACGATCAAAGGAGCCATTTATTCACCCTGACTGTTGTTAGCTAACTCTTGCCATGTTATTGCCACACTTTATGGGCAACTGAACTACCTGTCTTTCTGTGTGCATTATGTTATCAACTAAAACTCTTGATACAATACTGATCACAACTGTTTTCTATTACAGTAACTAAGGAGAAAACACTAACCTGCTTTTCAAAGACAAATGTCCCTTAAAAAGTAGATAAAATCTGTTTTGAGTCAGAGGAGCAAAGAGACTGTATGTGGTGGTGTGATCTATACAGAGTATTTTACATCCTCTTCAGTACTGTATGGATCTGGTGCTGATGCAGATGGGTATTAAAAGAACTTGGGATGTGTAGCCTTTTCCCTGTGAGGTGACTACAACGCCTGTCAGAAAGCAGATAACCTGGGTGCCATGTCCCTGAATAATATGATCCCCCCCACCTCATTCTCTAGGTCTCCAGGAAAGACACTTTTCTAATTACGCTGTTTACTAGATAAATGTTGTGAAATATATTTTTAAAAGCCAGTCTTTGGTGTGGTGACTTGACATTAATAGAAATCTCCACTTTCAAAGTAGAGACAATGAAACCGTTCCAGTCTGAGGTAGGAACACTAATAAGGGTTTTCTAGTTGCTCTTTAAAACTTGTAATTACTGTTGAGCACCTTGCAGATGAAGACTAAATCACACTGTAAAGTTTCTATTATAGGTTCGTAATCATACGGTAGCCCACACAGAAGTGGTAGTGCAATATTACCCATTGTTTTATTTTCTTATTTCTGCACACACATTTTAAATTAAGACTAATTTTGGAAGACTTTCTCATCAAATTAAGCTTCATGCTTAATTGTTCTCCTTAATCAAATACAGCATGTCAGATACCAACTAGTGCATAAATGTAAAAAGCACACATTTGTATTTCATTCTGTTTCATTATTGCTTGGCTGCCTCATGCCAAGCTCCTAGAAATTCTGAACAGTAAACCAAATGGATTATTTCTCTTGTTGAATGCATCTGCTGAGCTGTTAGGTGTATTTGCTTATTAATATTTAAAATATTTTGATTAGCAAGGGAATTAGGCTGTTTAGAATAGCCAGATATTCCCTTTTAAGTTGGATTGGCAAATGATTTTTCTCTAAACTACAAGTGTCCCAATTTTAGGACATGTGTGAGTAACGCTGTAGTTATGTCTAAGACTCAAATATCCTAAAGCTTACTAAGTGGGATGTCCTAATGAAAAGAGAATGACATTGTCAGAAGAGTAGTCATAAATGTTCAAGCTCAGAAAACGGGAGGGTAAGAGTCAATAAAACCACATCTCAAATAACATGATTGTAGCAGAATGTTGTTCTGATGCTCCCTGAGTTCTATTCTCAGGGGTCTTGTGCGTGTGTCTGGACATGCTGAACTGTGAACAGCCCTGTCCTGAGGAGCTGCTGTACTACTTGGCCTGGGCTGCTATAAGAATAAGGAAAGCCAAGTGGGCAGCTGCTTCTTGGTTCTCTCTTGCTTGAATTCAGGCATTACTGTTCAGATGTGGGTGATACGTTATGTGGCTGCTTTTAGTGTGAGGTTTGCTTAGAATATGTTGCTCTTTCAGATTGCTGTTTGGTGCTAATGACTTTATTCCTAAAGCACCTGATTTTTTAAAAATTATTTTTCTTTCTAGATATTCCTCAACTTAAAACTTTATTGATGGCTTGCTTTGATACATTTTTGTCTGGGTTCAGCTTCTTGGGAAGGAATGCTAGGAGGGTTTCCCTGAGCCTACAGAGGTCCCTCTCTCATGGCCAGTGTCTTGAAAGGGAGAGGAACATTCAGCTCAAAGGCACACGATGGATTGAAATAGTGATGAAGAAACTAAGATATTCTTGCATTTAATCTTCTAAACCTACTGCTTTGAGACTTCTCTTGAATCTCTGTTCATGACTCTTTTATCTAGAGAGCATGATGATTCTGGCACTGTTTTACACTGAGGGCTTTGGTTGTTACTGTGCTGGCCATGCAGAGTCTGGCATTGGAACAGATCATAATAAACAAAGCCTTTTAGTTGCCTCTGAGGAAAGTTGGAGCTCATATAAGGGTATAGTCTGAAAAATTCCTTTCCTTAATTTAAAGACACATTGCTGGCCCCCACCAAAAAACGCATCACTTGTGCCTATTAATAGTAAACGGCTGTGTGTTTTCTTGTGCTTCTTACCATAGGGTGAAAAAGGGCAGTAGCTGTAGGGAGCTGTAGCTTCTCAGAGGAGTCATGATGGCATACTATGTTTTTAGTCTGTTAGTGTTTTTTGTTTGGGTTTTTTCCCTACTTGCTTTTTTGATGCTTCCACAATTATCATCATGCTACCTTGGATGATGTGAAACCTTGATGCAGCAAACTACTTTCTGCAAGCTCAAGGATCTCAAATTCTAGGGAAGGCTACAAGGCAAAACCATTCACTTTATAGAAAGATAAAAAATAAAAGTGCATTCAGGTTTTACTGAGATGTAAACTTTCAGCCTCCTAAGTCTGTTTGCATCTGTCCCTAATACAATTAAGGAATGAATTACAGATTTTCCAGTAATGCCACATACTCAATAATATATTCTGAAAGTTGACTCAGTATAAAGGCAGTGGTATCTGAAATGGGTTTGAGATTTCCACTGTAGTTTTAAACATTAATTGCTTCAATAGCAGCCTAGTCATTCCGTGACCCTAGAGAATGTTTTCCTTACAAGCAAACCTATTTCCTCCTTTGCTCTTGAAATCTTGTGTATCCCTATCTCAGGGAAAATCCATGGTGTTTTCTCAAGGTGGAGTGTTACTAGAGTCATCTCATCTTTGTTGTTAGCACCAGCCCTCTGAAGTCTCCTGTGAGACAGGGTCTGTAGTTGTGCTGTGGATGTTTCCTATGTCTAATGCAATGGTTGAGCACAATGGACCTTGTGTAGAAGTGACTGATTCTTCTGTAAAACAAAACTGGGCAAAAAGCCTAAAACTCTGGGTAATACGCCTGACTTGCAAGGTTTAAAGTTGCTGTGTCACAGAGTAGGTGCATTGTGGGAAGGCAAGGGAAAGCCCTCACCTTGATGTACAGCACTGTTTAACTGCAGCCTCTTAAATGCTAAAACAAAAACTTTGTATGCTGATTTCCCTTGTTGGAGAAATTCTTTACAGATTTTTCTTGTAAATTAGAAGTTTGTGATTACATTGAATTTCTACTTAGAAATGTGGCTCTGGGCTGTGATTGGTGGTTTGTTTTTTTTTTCCCAAGGAAGTGATTTAGGCTTTTCTCAAATTCCTGTGATATGGTCAGATGCTTGTGTGCTGTTTGAATGTGTTTTTTCTAGAGACTTATGCCAACAACCAAGAATTAAAGGTGTGTTTGATCATCACCAGCAAAAGTAAATAATTTCTTCACACTTCCTTATTGTGATGTTGACCTCTCTGGGATGGGCGCTTGTCCTTGCTGAAGAGATAACAGGCTTTCCTTGAACCTTCTCAGTCTGCATATGATTATTATGTATGCCTACTGATGCTGGCTGGAGAATGTAATGGGGAAAAATGGCAGAAGTACAGAATTCCTGTAAAGTTTTTTTCCATGGCTTTTTGGTCCATCATGGAGGCTTCCCCTTGCCTTGGATCATAAAGATTAGGATAGTCTATTTTGGTCCATGTCAGCCTGCTGTCTCTATTTCATACCTATGAAGGCAGAATAGTGTGAGGCCAAGCTTGCTCTGACAGTTAGCCAGAGGGATGACTGGGATATACAGACTCTTGTAACTTGGCTGTGGTTTACTTTATTCTAAGTACAGCATTACTGTAAAGTCCAGCCCTAAAATTATTCACAGAAGTGGACCTGAACTCATAAGTTAATTACATATTTGTTCAGAATATTTGCTTCCCAGAAACCTTATCCCAAGCAAAGTGAAAATGCATGAATATGAACTCCATGTGACCTAGCTGAGAGGATACAAGCAGCAAATGTTTGAGGATGGCCTTTCTCTGCCTAGTAGGAATCTTGATGTGATAAGATTTGCTACGAAGTGGTAAACAGGAACCCTCTGAACTGGGCTTAGGTATCCTCTTTTGGTTTTGTCTTTACATTTCCCATGTAGCAGTACCTGTAATTCTTTGCAACTCTTGAGCTCTCTGTATTTTGATGCTACTCTTCAAGGTCACTCTTTAAAGCTGCACTCTCTCTGCTGTTGAATGCTATTTGCTAATGAGAACAGCCAGCACAAGTGTGAAAAACATCAGAAGAGAGTCCTAACCAGCCAGTTTGAGGCTATGAAATCCATAGGCTCAAGATGCATTGCTGCTTTTTTCCTTCAAATACTTAAGATTTCAGTTGTGACTGCCACTACAGATTATGTAGTAAGTTGTAGTACACTAGGAGGTCTGAGGTGCTTGGATGTGGTTATTTGAGATACTGCTGTGTCAAGAAACAAAGTTTTGCTTATAATAACAAGTAAACAAACCAAAAATAGTATTGCTGCAAACAGCTTGTTCCAAGTGCTACTAGCAGTCTGTAAGTTAGTCTCTTCTATGAATGCTGAAGCTTTGGAGCTGGCTTATAGCTGCGTTTTTTCTGTGTAGTGCTGTTCAGGTAACAATACAGAAACAGCTCTGTGGTCCCACTTCACAAGTAGATGAAACCAATCTTTGATCTAACTGAGGTCTTCAAATTTTTATCAGTTGTGAGAGTGTAGAAAAGCCTCCTTATAGACAGCATCTCAGTGCTAGGACTAAATGTTTCTCTGTTCTAATACCTGGTATTGGTGGACACAGAAATGCTTTTAGCTGTAGATTTGCTCATGATGCCTTTAAAGGCTTGTAAGTGAAAGCGTCGCTATACGCATCGCTGAACTCTGGGAAGTTCTGGTGGTTCCTGTAGTGTGAAATTAAGCGGTGCAGCTGTGATTCTGCCCATGTAGTATAGGTGTGGTTATCTGGTAGATCCAGGGATTTGTAACACTAAATTAGCTTCTCATAGGTTTTGTTGGTGATAATTGGGGAGTATTTCTCGTCAGTTTAACATAATTTGCTGATGTACTTCTGCCAAGAGCTGTGAAACTTCACTCTGTGTGTATATGTTGCCTGGCTGATTGCTGTTTTACCAGCTTCAGGACTTCTAATGAAGTTGAGAGGGGGACCTTTTCCTGCTTCAAGTTAAACATGGCAGTCTTTATTCTTGCATCATATAGAAAAGACAGTGTATTTCTTTCACTTTCTCTTGTTCAGCAGATGCTAACCAAATAACTGCTTACACTTGTGATTGTTCTGTCAAATTGCAGTCACTGTAGAGGCATGCTCATAAAAATGCTTGTGTCAGCTGTAGGGATAGGAAATTAAAATAAAAAGGAAGGAATCCAGTGACTGAAACCACTCACACTCAGTGGTAGGTATTCATGGTTCTCTTTCCCTTCCATGTTTCTAAATGTGTGCAACTTCATAATAAATGAGACCTGTGTTATGTGCAAGAATCGCTGCTGTACTGGATCAAAATGAATTTGTCTCGCCCAGTATCTTGATGTGGTTAGCAGCAAGTAGCAGATGCTCTAGTCAAGACTGGAAGATCAGAGTGATCACAGGGATGCTTCCTAGGATGTTTTCTGACAGCAGTCTCTAAGTCTGTGGACTTTCTGCTTAACAGTGTTTGGGCTCTTAATGCTGCTCTTTCTACCTTGGTTAGCTTGTCTAATTATTTTTAAACTGTTTAAATTCTATTATCTGCAATAGCAAGGAGTTTTTCATGATTTAACCAGGCATTGTGATATAAATACACACGTATGTGTGAATACATGTATATATATTCACCTTATGAAGGTGATCTCTTCCACTTGTTAGTCTTTCACACACCCTCAATACCTTTTTTCCACTGGGTCAGTTTTGTTACGGTAATTTGGTTTCTTAGGATAACATAGTGATTCTTGTTATTCCTGCTGTACTTGCTAGTTCTTTCTGTGTGTGGGGAGAAGAAAGCACAGTTGTTCTGAGTACAAGGTGCAGGGGTACTGTAGATTTCTGCAATGACAGTTTGGTGCTTTCTTCCTAATAATTCCTTGTATTTAGTTTGGCTTTTGACTGCAACTGATTACTGAATTGATGTTGCAGAAGATAGTTATTATGACAGCTCAGAAACCTTGTCCTTTAAAATTACTAGCTAGATTGACGCATCATTCTGCTCATTTAGAAGTTGTTTTTCCATGGTTGCATCATTTGGCATTTAGCAACAATGTATTTCATACTATTTTATCACTCTTCAGTGTCATGAGATCCTTCAGATTACTGTACTTGTCTTAAATGGTATGTCTTTTGGTCTAGTAACTTTTGTCACTTCCTCCTTGTTTTTCTTTCAGTGTGCTAATAAAGGTACTGACTGATGTCTGTCATATCAGAGAATCCTGTGCAGTTCCCATGGATGATTTCCCTTGTTCCTTCTTTTATTTGCAGTTTTTGAAACTGATTCTTAACTCATAAGAGGACAGACCCTTCTGATGGCTGCTTAGTTTCTTCAGAGAGCTCAGTAGAATCCTATTGAAAATGGTTTTAAAATTTGAAGAGGAAACAAAGTAGTTCTGGTCAATGTGATCTGTGACTTTCCTTTAAAAAAAACCAAACCCACCACCCAAAAAAGCAAAAACCAGTAAATTATGGTTAGTAACTTGACTTCAAACATTCTGATATTTTTTTCCTCAATGTTTTGTCTCCCTGCTGCTAACTCTACAGTTTGAACCTATGTGGTCACCAGACTGACAGACTGTGTTAAACTGTAGGTTTTGTGATATTTGTTCACACCTAGGGAATCTGATGTGTTTCTGTTTATGATTGGATTCTTCCGTGGATGCTTAATACTTGGCTGGAGGCAGAAATAATTAATATGCGGTACTTAACCAGTATATCTCTGATTCTGTGAATCCAGTGGGAGGAGAGGCAAAGAAACTTAAACTCCTTATTTCCTCTGAAATACCTTAGCACTTCTCTACCTAAAAAGTTTTCTTAAAGTAAAGGACAAGTATGACAAGTCTCTTCTAAAACACTTTTAATATCAATTTCTTAAAGTCTGCTGTTGCATCTATATGTTGGAGCATCTGTGTAAAATGATTAGCAAACGTTTTGAAGTAGGGACTCAGCTGTGAGATCCACGGGTACCACTGTGACAGTAAACTGGCAAATAACTTCTAAACTAATCTTGTTAGACATAAACCCAGTCAAATTCTTTATGAAGGGGTTTATTTTTTACCCTACTGAAACTCGATTCAAAATTGTCTAATCAAGCTTTAATTATGTTTGACTTTATAAATTTGCACTCACTTGTAGCAAGTAAAACTTACATTGAAAAAAGTTATAAGAATGACTCTGTGTGTTGAGGGAAAGATTCTCCTGCCAATTTTTCAGGCTGTGTGTATTAGTATATTGGGGCTTTTACAGTTGTGCTCTAATAAATAGAGGCAGGAAATTCTACTTTTTGATTACTGCATAATGTAGTAGAGATTTTTATAATGTATGACTGGGGATGGCAATTCATGTGTCAGCATTCTGTGACTGGTTGCTGGTTTTTCATCTCTTTCCCAAACTGCACATTTTCCTTGAACATTCAAATTACAACTTCATTAACTTTGGCTTGATGCTCCTAAAGAGAAGAACTCTGACTTTGTTCTTCCTGTGCCAAGGCAGGAACACTTTGAACCAGGGTTATCTGTATGACTTCTTCACTCACCCCAAGGCCTGGATCAAGAAATGATTGGACAAAATATAATTACTTATTCTCACATCAGACCTGAACTTGGAAATTCACATTTTCTTTTATTGCAGTTGTCTGCATTATGTCTACTCTGTACAAGTAAGCTTTGGGCTGCAACATAATCAAAAAATGTGATGTATGTGAAGGGAAAATTACTGATTTAAAAGAAAAAGAAGCTATTCATCTTGGTTTGATCATATGTAACCAGTCATTAAAAGGCAAAATGCTTGCTTTGGACTTTGAAATATTTAAAATGGTCTAATGCAGAAAAGCTGACAGGAGTAAAGTACAAACTGTCAGAAGTTGTTATTGCTCCATCAGTGTTCCTTACTCTCTCCTAAACAGAGGAATAGGAGCAGCTGTGCTGTTGCTCCTACACCATATCACTGGGTCCAGAAATATAAAGTGATTTAATTGTTTTAAAATTTAACGTTTACTGTTTCTGGTCCATTCCTCACGTATTCAAGAATGGCTTGTGTGGTGACCATCAGTTGCTTTTCTGTCATACCACTGCTTCTTTCTTGCTCTTCTGTTGTCTTCAGTAAAAGCCAAGAGATGTAGTTAGTAGCAACCTGCTGAGGTTCTTGTTAATAGAGCCAATCTGATGGGAACTTCTGCCTTGAAGATTTAAGCGCAGTGTGGTTCCTACTAGCAGCTTTCCAAGGGAGCAGTTTCCAAGGGAGAGGTCTCTCTGGAATTCTTTCCATTGGTTTCTGAGTCTTTAATACATACTTTCTTGTATACACATAGGGTTGCTTTTCCATTACTACAGGTCTGCAGAAACTTTCAGGGCTCAGGTATGCATCCTGCCGATGTTGAATGGATACCATTCACACTATCCTGGTTATCACAGATACTATTTAAGTCCTGTGAAGGCTTCATGGCATCCAGTAGAACACCTGGAATTGTCAGAAATAGATACAGCCTACAGAGTAAGAAGATGATAGAGATCTTTGTAAAGCATCTACATAATTCCAGGATACAATGAAGATTATGACTTAGTATTGGCTGTCTGTTTCTTTTTGTTTGGTTGTGTGGGATTGTTTGGTTTTTGTGGGGCTTTTTGAAGTTTAGGTTAGACTTAAAGTATAAACTGCTACTAGAACTGAAGAGATAAACTGACATAGGTGCTTCACAGCTTCTGACAGGGAAGTGATGAAGTAGCTTGTTTTACTTGTCTAAGAGTAAGCAGGCATGTTCAATCTACTGTCATATAGGGCTGTTGGTTTGCTAATCAGTGTGTCATACAGCATACTTCATGCCAGTCCTCTAATCTCTGGCATCAGCTGCCAGTGAGTTTCAAGATAGAGTTGCGGGCACTGAGTAGTGCATGGACTTTGACAAAGAGTTTTTATTCTTCTGAGCTCAATGCCTTTCATTATTACTTGATTAGCAGAAGCACTCAAGCTGTAATCACTGCTCATCCAGAACCTATAGATGAATTGTATAAGGCTTTCTCTGTGCAGATTTCTCAGAATTGTTTTCATCCTTCTTTCCTCTCCAACCAAACTAAAAAGTCTTTATTCTTTCATGGATTATGAAAAAAAAAAATGGGACACCTAATACTGTTGTTGCTAAGAAAACAATAATTAGGCAGATATTGTGTTCATGTTTGCTGTTTAAAATGATTTGAAAAATGCATAATAGGTCTGTTGCTCTGTAATACTTAAAGGTCAAGTTATCCTTTTGTTCTTTTTTTGAAAATGTTGAACAACTGCAGGAGCTGAAGCCTAGAAATAAATACACTTTGATTGAAAAGGTGTGTGTGTGGGGAAACAAATCAACATTTAGTTTATCATCCATGTTCTGAAACATTGGTTTAAACAATTTTTAAACACCTACATAAAGAGCTCTGAGAATTATTTAAAACATGTTCTCACTGACTTTCTGTTGTCTTAGTTTATGCTTTCCTGATTTCAAGGATGCTACTGAAGGGCAGTGAGGAGTTGTTGCCAACACTGTCTGGATATCCCATTACCTAGTTGTGAAGTATATTCAGCTGTGTTACGAAGCTTCAGAGTGAATAATTCTTAATTTTATTCACATCCTGCTATCACAGAAAAAGGGTTGCCTAGTATGCTCACTTACACTCTTTCTGTTCAAGAAAAAAATATCAAGCCACCTGGAATTAAGAACAAACACCAGCAGAGCTCCTAGCTAGAGGCAAGGCAGGTGGGGTGTTCAGTGTTTGTGTGTGTCCCCGTTTATGCATAACCAGAAAACATACCTTGTGTGTTGTCTGAGGGTCTTGTAGTAGTACTAATATGTGGCTGTGATAGACTTTTTTGGTTTATCACTTACAAACTGAGTTGTCAGAGCATTGTTAAGGTAGACTTAAGGAGTTTGGAAGGCTCTTGAGATACCTAGCAGGTAGAGACAAGCCACAACTGGTGTTCATCCAGTCTTCCATTTTATACTTAGTTTTCTACAAGCCATTTTGGGAATTTTTATGGTCTAAAGCAATATGTATGTCCCTCTATAATGATGTATAGTGCTACAAGTAAGAAAGCTTATCTCTTTGGCATGATCAACTTTTTCCCCCTCTTTTTCTGTGCTACTTACTCCCCACTCTTAGTAAATCCAGTATTATTCCTGACATAATTTCAGAAGTGCGTGTGTCTTTACTGGATAGTGTTCCCATAAGGGGAAAAGTAGTGCTGCATTTTTGACAATTAAAGATCCCTGAATTAAAAAAAAAAAATCCAAAGAGCAAAATTTCATGCATAATGTCATAGCTCCAGTGACATTTTCCTTAGTTGTGCTTTCTTTGGAAGGTATGGTAAGATTCTGTAACTGCTGCTTCAGGGGCAAATAACAAATAATCCTTTTTGCTGTAGAGGAAGGTATTTATTTAGGAGATAATCATAATTAAAAAATCTCTGGAGATCTGTTTGCAGGAGTTTAACTGAACATCTTTTACGTTTATTTGGATAACAAACTTTTATTAGTTTACTGAGTACAGCTGGACAGGTGGGCTTGTGAAGATGCTGCAGTGGTCTTGTTCATGCTGCACCATAAAAATGCAAATGAGACTTTTTTAAATGCAGGAGCTGAGCTGTCCTTTAATACAAGGGTGTTTTTTCCAAAAATTGTCTACGCTTCTTTCTGAGCATAAGGCATTGATGGTGCTCTTGGATTCTACTTCAGTGATGGTACAGCTCTTCAGGCATCCTTTCAGATCAGACCAGTTGTAATATTAAGTGTGTGTGAGCCAATGCAGCTGGAGCAGGAGGTAAAAATAAATGGCCTTGGTAAATTACCTGGAAGGTGATGGCTGCTGTCAGAAAGTTGCAAACTGGGTTATATTCAAATACAGTCTTGCAACCTCGAGTGATTTTTTTTTTCCCCCCACCCTCCCCCCATGTATGTGAGAATTTCTGGGTCGTCTCTAAAGCTGCGGAGCTCTTCAGAGCTGAGCTCTTCTTTATAATTTGATCTGGGAATACTGGCCATTATTATAAAGTATGCAATCTAATACAAGCTAGCACAAGACATTTTCATTACAGAATGGCATGTTCTTACCTCTCTTCAGTGAACAGAGACACAGCCTGATAAAAACTCCAGTAGCTGGAAGCGTAAAGCAAATGCTGGTTTTGTCTTTTTGAATGAATGCATCCTAGGAAAATGTGAATAGGCTGAATGGCACCAGGGAGACTGAAAAGTGGGAGACAGTGAGAAAGCTGCTTGGGAGACAGGCAGAGAGCTGAGCTGTGTCACAGGAGAGTGAGGAGAACAGCTTGAACTGCTACACAAAGGGAAAGGGTAGCACTGATGGAGTGACTTGGGCAGCATGTTGGAGTTTGGTTTGGTTTAAAGTTTTAAACTGATATTAAGATTGAGTCTTGTAAAACATACAGTCAATACACACACTGATGCTACTACTGAGTTCTAGCATTAATAGCAGTAGAATTCATTAGCTAAAGAACTGAAATCTCTTTACCTGCTGCACTGAGGCACAGTCAGACCACATCACTTCAGTTTGCTAGTTCAGTGATGTGTTCATTTTCACATGAGGAACCAAGTCTCTTAAGATGAAAAAGCTAGGCTTTACCCTCAGGAAAGGAAAATGAGGATACACTATACTAGTTCTGAAATTTTGAAGGATTTGGAGATATAGCCTACTTTTAATGCTGCTACTTCTAGATAACTTAATTGGCTTCAAGTTTTGTGAACATACTGTCTTTACAATCCCATCTAAGAGTCTGTATGATTTCTGTGCTCTTCACTAGTTTCAAAATTCCATGTTGACTTTTTTAAAGAGTTTATTAAATGCACCAGTGATATTTGATTAAGAAACAAACCTTCAAAAATCAGAGGAACAATTTGCCTACTGAAACAGAAACAACTTAAGTGTGGGTAATGCAAACTTTATGGTGAGGTAGGGTTTTTGGTTTGGGGTTTTTTTAAAAGCTTTATTGTGTTGTAGATCAACATGTAGTGATCAATAGAAACAAATATACTTTGAAAAGTTACAATCAGATTAAATTGAGGGAAGGGCTAACTTGCAGTTTGTCTTTAAAATGGTGATTTTAAGTTATAGTGAGTAAAAGACAGCAGAAGGATAAGAAATTTATAGGTGATACACTTCAGTTGCAGAGTCCTGGTTCAGGGATTGCAACATGGGATAAATCGAAGCTTAAAGCTGTTACAGCCAGTTTCCCCAGATTTACTGGGGATAGCCCCAGTGAAACATCTGTATCTAGCCTTGGGGATGTGCAGAGGTAAGAGCACTGGCAAAACTGGATGGTGCAGACTTCTGTGAAACAGATGGAAGTGCAGGGCAGTGAGGCTGGGCTGCCATCACTCCCACAGCCTCTGTGCCGTGCTGTAAGGAGTTGGAGCCGCTGAGCGGTGTAGGGCCTGTTAGATTATTTACAAACTGTCTGCTGAGGTACTCTGCAGTGCTGCTGAATATGTGCTATGATGTTAGTGACTACAATTAAATACTGGCATATCACGAATTACTGGATGTATATGCATTAACAAAGCTTGTAATCTGCAAGTCAGCTGTCTTACAATAACACTTTGTTTTTCCATAGTGCTGTTTAAACTAGAAGCACTATCAGAGAGTTGAGTGTCTTCTGCAATGAAATCAATATCCTAGACTTCAAACACAGACAAAAATGGTATATTAGGATGTTGAAAGAATAGGAGTTTTCCAATGCTAGTAGTGCTTCTACAGATTTAAAAGGAGAATAAGTGTGTGCTTGAGTATGTATTGCCTTACTAAGGACTAAATAGAACACAGTATTATGGAAATATTGAACTGTGGTACCCTGACTGCAGAATGAGTGTTTTGTGCTAGGGTGCTGTGTGAACAGAATAAAGACTCTCTTCCCCAGATAGCCTCTTTAATAGCTACCTGTGGTTGCTGCATGGTTGGCAAGTTGATCTATTAGATCCTATTTCTGACAGTGACTGGTAGCAGGTGCTCTGAAGAAAAAGCACAAGAAGTGGAATAGCACCCTTTTCCCCAGTAGTGAGAGATTTATGGAATTCAAGATAGTCCAGATGGAACATAATTCATGTTTAACAGGAGTTTAACAGGTTTTTTTGGATGATATATTATGGTCCGAACAATTTTATTTGACAACAATTTGAGATGTATAAATTGCTGTATAGAAATCTATTATTACTTTGTTTCACCTGTTGCTTGAGCATCTCCTGCTTGTATCCTGAGGACTTGGAAGTAATCATGCTAGCATATGCATACCAATATTAAATGGTCATTGTCTGTGACATAGGATTTTAAAATACTGAAACTAATAATTGTATAGCCCACCTCTAATTCATTATCCAAATTATTTCAACATATGTCTATGTAGTGGTGCTATAGGTACAAAAATGAAATGGTGACATGCAGAAAGAGAAAATAAGGAATACTAGCATTCAAGTTCTAACATGAATGAATGTGGGAAATTAATTTAGACAATTGCAGAGCAGTATTATGTTTTTAAATTGAATGAGTTGACCTAGATGCTAGGAAGATGCTGTTGTCTTGGATAATTGTATCTAGAGCTGGTTTTTTGTGGATTAATTTGTTAGACTCTTATTTGGCTTGTTTTCTTTCTAAATGAGATGTAACACCTTTGTTCTGTTCATGGTTTGTAAGAAAGTCATTTATTTGAGAAAATAACCTACTTGGCATTCATATGTCACTATCCATAATATGTAACCCTTATGTATAAAAGCTCTGAGTCCTATAACTATAAGCCTGCAATTCTTGGTTCAGTCAAAATGAGAGGAAAGCATCTTTTTGTGATATATAACTTATTTTTTTGCTGTGTAACTGTCTTGAAATAGTTTGTGTTCACACTGGTTTTATAAAGAATCATTAGTTCCCCTTTCATTTAGCAGGTGGTGTCTGACTGTTCTATTTTTGTTACTAGGTGCCTTGAGGGCATTAGGTCAAAACTTAGTGAATTCTTTGGCTGATTTTTTTTTTTTTTTTAACTGATGCTGAATATGCTGCTGGAGCAGTTGCTACCCCTAGATGCTGGTTTCTGTGTCTTTGTTGCTGGTGTGAGCTTCTGCATGTCTGGGTGGTGAACGGGGTGGAAGTTTGATTTGGGTAAAATATGACACAGCAGAAATAGCTGTGTTTTGGTCTTGTTGGTTCAAGTGACAGCACAACTGCTTATGCCAGCAGAATTAAAAATCTGAAACCATGAGAGTGAGTGTTCCCCCAGCACCTGCAGGGAGGTTTAAAATAGAGGAGTCTCCAGAGACTTCAATTTTGATCTATTTGAGCTGAATAACTTGAGGATAATCCTAGTCCATGTAATGTTGTTGTTAGAAATACTGAGGTGGCAACCTGATACCTGGTAATACTTTCTAAACATTCAGGACTTTGTCTACCTCTTACTTTTCTTATGTGGTGTTTGTACTCTGATCAAAATGTAGCTGTAGACCACAGACAGAATAATAAACATTATTCTGGAGAGAAGACATAAGAGGAAATGGACTTTGCAGTTACTGGGCATGATCTTGCAATTAGTAGTAGAGTTTGCTTTAAATGTTAAGCATGGTCAGGAAAAAGAAGTAGGAAGTGAACTTTCCCTCTGTCTCAAATGAAAATGAAGTTGGATGCACTCAAGAGCCTGCCTGCTTGCCACTGAGGTGTCTTTGTTCTCAGTCAGTAACAGTGCCATAAAACTTAGAAAAGTGTAGCCCTTTTTCAGCCCTCCTGCCATCTCCTATATCTGTGTTGCTAACCAGGTGGCTGTAAAATACCACTGTATTTTGATGCAAGTGAAGGGTTGGTGGGCGAAAGGGATCGTTCTCCTTGTGCAGTGCTCAGAAAATTGACAGAGAAGTAGAGGATGGCACGTCAAAAAGGTGATTCCCCAAATTTCATCTGGGCTGTGTGGTTGACTTAAGACATGGGATTCTGTGCTTTAATGACTAGATCATTTGTCTGTGATTTGGGACATGCATGTATGAATTTTCTCCCATGGGCTGGAACAGCTACATTGCTGGAGCTCCCTCAGTTCTGTGTGCTTAAAGTAAAAACGGGCTTTCCTCTGTAGCCTGTCTGTGAAAGGTTTTGATGTAAACCCTCCCAAGTGGTCGTTGCAATGTAATGAAGTAATAGTCTTTCTTACCTTAAGAGACAGAGGGAGACAAAGGTCGCTTTCCTTTTAGCGATGTCACTAGGAGGAGGAGGTAGCCCAAGAGTGAGCCTCACCTGCTGTGCTGGCAGAACTGCTGCTGCTCCCTGATTGAAGGAAGGGATAACCCATTGTAGCTTCTCCTTGTTGTCTGTTTGCCTTTCTGCTCCCACCTTGTGTGGGGAGGTGAGGTGTGCAAGGGTCAGCAGGGTGGGAGTGAGGGTCTCAGCACTTGCCTTCTCCATAATGTTATGCAGGCAGCATCCACAGCATGTTTTTGAGACTTCTCAGTGCTGATGAGCTTCAAAAGATACAAGGCCACAAAAAAAGTATGAGTTTCTGTTTGCATAAGTTTAATGAGCCCTTACTAAAGGTTTGGTGCATCGACTCCGACCTGTTTCACTTCAAGTGTCAGATATGTTTGAACTTTAAGTAAAACATTAGCAAACACGTGTCTGGATTTTTTCCTTCAAGAGGCCCAAATATTTTCTGGGATGTGAGTCCTTAACTCAGGTATTTCATGACTAGATTTTGACAGTTCTTGGCTACAACACTTGTAATGCAAGGCTGGATTCAGCCTTATTGTATGAGGGGGAGAGTGCCTCTCCCCTGAAGCTAGCTGCCCTCCTGGAAGGAGGACTTTAAGATCTATGTGTATTAAAATGAACTGTTGGTGAGTGGAGATGTTCTGGTGTCTACTGTGGGGAAATGAGGGGGAGTCTCTGTCAAGTTGGTGCACTTGAATAAGAAGAATGGATAATAAGCTAGCTGGTTTTCCCCTGCCCCCCTTTTTATGACCCCTTTTTAAATTAAATAGGGAAGATAAACTGCTGTAAGCTAAACTTGCTTGCCTCGTGAAAAAGGGAAAGGTGATGTCTGCATGCAAAATGGTCTGAAATCTCTAGCTATATGAGAAGTAAAATTGTGTTTAGGTGAGTACCCTCAAATAGTAGGATCCATTTTTCCTGACTGCAAAATTTGGAGGATTTCATCAATAGAAACAATTCTACAGTGAAGCTGATTCAACACAGCTGTCAAATCCACTAATTAAGCAGTTTTACAAGTTAATTAAAAGTTATCTTTTTTATTTTGCATATGTGTTTGGAAAAGAGGAACTTGTCCCTTCTACTGTGCCAACTAAAACCACACAACTATATATAATTTCTGTATTTTAGTTATTACCAATTATGAATTCATGAAATCTAAAAGATGCTGCTGGATGTTGTTCACCTTCACTCCATCCCTGTGTGTGTGAATGTTTTGGCAGAGTCTCCTGTAAACAGGATGCGGAGCTGTCAGAGCTCTGTTTGACTGCAGTTGTCGGCGTTTTAGGAAGTGTTTGGACAAATTCTAGCTGTTTGTATCGTGTGTACACTTGCACAGACTTCCTCTTCTCCTGTGATACTATTAATTTAATCTTTGAACTGGATCCTAAAGATGAAATACTCTGATTAAACACAGCATGTAATACTGTCTTTTGTTCTTTGCCATTGCTGCGTTACTTTTCCTGTGACGTTAATTTTGAATTGTTTGGAACAGCTCTAGAACTGACTGGTTACTCTGTGCTTCTTGGTAGTGGTATGTGAACAGTGCATTCATGATACCTTACTATGCATGTTATTCTGGTTTTGAAAAAAAACCCAGGCATCATTCTGATGCAGAGTTGAGATGCAGGCCCTGGTATATAAACCATCCTGAAATGGAGACACACTTCAGTGGAGAATCTCCCAAATGAGATGCTTGAATGGTCTTTTCCCAAGTAAATAAATATTGCCTCTTGCTTAGTTTAAAGAAACATGGCACACAGCTGCTCTTCACTTCTTGTTGTAAAATAATGGGCCATTTGCTGACTGAAGCAAGCCATTGGCATTATTGCTAGCAGCTGCTGAAGTCTTAGTGTTAAACAGCTCATAAATGTTAATCATGTTGCAGTTTTGTTAGAGCTTGTCTGCATATCCCAGAGGCACCAGCTAATATGTCACGGATTTTTTTACAGGAACTGATGACATTTCTTAGCAGAGATTCCAAATAGTAACTTCATCACTCAGTAATTTTACTGTGGTTGCTGAAGTTCCTTCAAAACTACGCTTCCAACTACAGCTTCACTAGTACTAGTATAGCTTTATTTAGATGTGTGTCAGTAGGCTCAAAGCTGCTGAGCATGCGGTGGAATCAGTGCGTGTTCGAAGGGAATAATATGCTGTCTGCTCACTGACCTGTTGTT
The DNA here is from genome assembly GCA_027925045.1 of Hypotaenidia okinawae. Lineage (NCBI taxonomy): Eukaryota > Metazoa > Chordata > Aves > Gruiformes > Rallidae > Hypotaenidia > Hypotaenidia okinawae. Next base: position 61,906,265 of record BSDF01000001.1, on the reverse strand, counting down.
TGGAGATCTCTGACAAAGTCAATTCCAAATCTGAACTGAACAAAATCAGCTCATCCCGTGCTTTGGTTTAAAGTCGCTTTTATATTGTAATGGCTTTGCTGCTATGCAAGTGTGAAAAGTTTACAGGAAATGTAAGAACTGCTGTGGAAATGTGTGTTATCTGCATAATAAGCAATTAAACTATGTGCTGTGGCCTTTTAGAAGTCCCTCCCACTCTTCAGCCAGTGGGAATGTCATCTTAAAAACAAGACAAAGTTCCCAAACAAACTAATCTTTCACTTCCTTCAGGTCTGATTCTGCTAGTGGTCTCTGTAGAAAACACCAGAACCTGTTTTTGCGCCTGTTAAAGTGATTGTAAATATAGCGCTATTTGAAAGCATAGATAACAAAATAAAAGCTGCCGTGTAGGAGTTCAACTCTTTGATTTTAATCATTATGAAGGTCAAAAAGAGGACAGTGTTGTTGCTAGTGTGTGCCATATACAGAAATTATGCTTACTGCATCAAAAAATCCATTCTTTCATCCTTGCTTTCATGTGAGCATCCAGTGGAACTTTTTCCTCTGTAGGGCAGCAGTTTGTGTTTACCAGAACTGGACTTGATGCCTAGAGGCTATGTAACTACTAATGCTCCCTACCTAACTAGTTGAAATTGCAGTTAGTCTGGGCTTCTGGTGTCACAGAATGACTAGGTAGGAAAAGACCTTTAAGATCATAGAGTCCAAGCATACTTGTTCTGTGCTAAACCATATCCCTGAGTACCTCATCTACCCTTTTTTTTTTTTTTTTTTTTTGGAACACATCCAGGCAAAGTAACTCAGCCACCTCCCTGGGCAGCCTGTTCCAGGCCCTGACAACTTGCAGTGAAATTTTTTTGAACCTGTCCTGGCACAGCTTAGTGCCATTTCCCCTTGTCCTGTCACCTGGCTGAAGAGACCATCGCCCACCTCCTTTCAGGCAGTTGTAGGGGGTGATAAGGTCTCCTCTCAGCCTCCTCTTCTCCAGGCTAAACATCCCCAGCTCTCTCAGCCACTCCTCATAGGATTTGCCCTCCAGCCCCTTCACCAGCCTGGTTGCCCTTCTCTGGACTCGCTCCAGGACCTCAATGTCCTTCTTATGGTGAGGAGCTCAGAACTGGACACAGCACTCACAGAATCACAGAATCACAGAATTTTTAAGGTTGGAAAAGACCTAGAAGATCATCCAGTCCAACCATTCACCTATTACTACTAGCTCCCACTAAACCATATCCCTCAATACAACATCCAGTCTTTCCTTGAACACCCCCAGGGTCGGTGACTCCACCACCTCCCTGGGCAGTGCATTCCAGTGCCTGACTACCCTTTCCGAGAAGTAGTGCTTCCTAATGTCCAGCCTGAACCTCCCCTGGTGCAGCTTGATACCATTCCCTCTAGTTCTGTCACTGCCTACACGGGAGAAGAGGCCGACCCCCAGCTCACTACAACCTCCCTTCAGGAAGTTATAGAGAGCTATAAGGTCTCCCCTGAGCCTCCTCTTCTCCAGGCTGAACAATCCCAGCTCCCTCAGCCGCTCCTCGTAAGGCCTGTGTTCCAGACCCCTCACCAGCTTAGTAGCCCTCCTCTGAACGCGTTCCAGGGCCTCAATGTCTTTCCTGTAGTGAGGGGCCCAAAACTGAACACAGTACTCGAGATGCAGCCTCACAAGTGCTGAGTACAGGGGGACAATTACCTCCCTGCTCCTACTAGTAACACTATTTTTGATGCAAGCCAGGATGCCGTTGGCCTTCTTGGCCACCCGCGCACACTGTCGGCTCATGTTCAGCCGTGCATCAATCAGTACCCCCAGGTCCATTTCCTCCACACAGTCCTCCAGCCACTCCGCCCCAAGCCTATAGCGCTGCCTGGGGTTGTTGTGGCCAAAGTGCAGGACTCGGCATTTGCTCTTGTTGAACCTCATGCCATTGGCTTCAGCCCAGCTCTCCAGCCTGTCCAGATCCCTCTGTAGGGCCTCGCTACCCCCAGGCAGATCCACACTCCCAGCCAATTTAGTGTCATCTGCAAACTTACTGAGGGTGCACTCAACCCCCTCATCTAGGTCATCAATAAAGATATTGAAGAGGACAGGCCCCAGCACTGACCCCTGGGGAACACCACTCGTGACCGGTCGCCAGCTGGATTTAACTCCATTTACTACCACTCTCTGAGCCCGGCCCTCCAGCCAGCTCCTTACCCAGCCGAGGGTGTACCCATCCAAGCCACGGGCTGCCAGCTTCTGCAGGAGAATACTGTGGGAGACAGTGTCAAAGGCTTTGCTGAAGTCTAGGTAGACCACATCAACAGCCTTTCCCTCATCCAGCAGATGGGTCACTAGATCATAGAAGGAGATCAGGTTGGTCAAACAGGACCTGCCCTTCATGAACCCATGCTGGCTAGGCCTGATCCCCCGGCCATCCCGCACATACCGCATGATCTCCCTCAAGACTATCTGTTCCATAACCTTCCCTGGAACCGAGGTCAGGCTAACAGGCCTGTAGTTCCCCGGATCCTCCTTACAACCTTTCTTGTAAATGGGAGTCACATTGGCGAGCCTCCAGTCTTCTGGGACCTCACCAGTCAACAAGGAGAGCTGATAGATAATGGAAAGTGGCTCGGCTACCACCTCTGCCAGTTCCCTCAGCACTCTCGGGTGGATCTCATCCGGCCCCATGGACTTGTGGCAGTCCAGTTGGAGTAGGAAGTCTCTGACCGTTTCTTCCAGAATCACAGGGGAGTTAGCATGCTCCCCAGCCAAGACTACCAGGTCAGAGAGAGGGGTACCCTGAGGATCTGTCTGACCTTTAAAGACAGACGTAAAGAAGGCATTCAGAACCTCCGCCTTTTCCTTATCCTCAGTGATCACATTCCCAGCCTCATCCAGTAAAGAGTGGATATTCTCCTTTGTCCTCCTCTTACTGTTAATGTACTTATAAAAGAGTTTGTTATTCCTTTTCACCCCAGCGGCCAGGTTAAATTCAAGCTGGGCTTTTGCCTTTCTGATTTCACCTCTACACATCCTGACAACTTGCACTCGAGGTGCAGCCTCACCAGTGCCGAGTACAGGGGCACAATCACTTCCCTAGGCCTACTGGCCACACTATTTTTGATATAAGCCAGGATGCCATTGGCTTTCCTGGCCACCTGGGCACACTGCTGACTCATATTCGGTTGACATTTGACAACATCCCCAGGTCCTTCTCTGCCTACAGCTGTCTAGCCGCTCCTCCCCAAGCCTATAGCACTGCACAAGGTTGTTATATCCCAGGTGCAGGACTCTACACGTGGCATTGTATCAGCCTGTGAACATGGGCTCACCTAACAACAGCACCATCATTCCTGTACAAAGCTGTATACATTCTGCAGTGTATTTGGATAGTGCTTTGGTTGTGTTATGTGTAAGCTGTTCCTCTTCAGGGTACTCTCCTGGCTGCTTACTGCAGGATTTCTGTCTGTGAAGAGATATAAAGAACAGGGACACATAATGTAGACCAATGCTAAAAGGATTCTGCCCTGTAAGGTGGGAGGTCCCAATTTGAACTTGAACCTCTTAGGCTTTGCAAGATAGATTTCATGCAAGGCAGTATGGTTTAGAGCGTGGAAGGTCATAAACAGAGCTATCTTATTGTAGTTGTTAAAGTATTGAACCAAAGACGTGTAAGTTTAATGCTACAGCACACAAATCTGTGAGAAAAGGTGTGATCTCAAAATGTTCAGTTAGCATATTTGCAAAGACAGGAGTAGATGTTACTCCTCTCCAAGCAGGTGGATTTGAAAATTAGTTTATGGACTTGCTCCTGAAAGCCTGGAGAAAGATAGAATAGTACATGATCTGGTAGTCTTCTGTTTAAAAATGAAACAGAAAGCTCTCTGGGAAAGTAGAGGGGACTCCAGACTCTATCTGTGGTTTAATTATATAATTGTGAGAGTGGTGTTTTGGGAAAGGCGTAATTGTAAATAGAACTTTGGATTTTTTAAAAAACTTTTTAGCTGACTTATTTGTAAAGAAGTGGTGTAGCTCATAAGATAGTGTGACCATGCAACTATCAGTTCTGGTCACGTCTTTTTTCACTGGGTTTCTTTTTCTCCTCCAAAAGGTCCGTCTAAAATTTTACTGTTGCCCTTTATTTCTGTCTCATCTGCATGCACATCTCATGTAGTAGAGCATGGCAGCTTGTTGAGATTAGATGCAACTTCAGATATCCAGAGTGGTACTTAAGAAAGAAGAAAAATCTCAAACTGATATATCTCCATGATGACTGTGTGTGCCTTGGTTTGAGTCTGAAAGTAACTTTTCTTGTGCTGTGTTCTTAAACTGACAGAATAGAAGGCTACTCAATGACTGAGTTAAAGAAACAAGTTAAGAAAATGGTGACCTGAATTTTGTTTCTCTCCAAGATTCTGATCCAGAAATACCTTGTTGCGGCCACACTCTTAACTTAATACTTTGGGTGATTTTGACCATATGCATGTATTTGGGCTTGCTGAAGAAAAGCATAAATGACTTGATGAAGGTTTTGACATGTGTAGAAAGCTGTACATCTGAAGAGAAAAAGGCTGATCTTGGAAATCAATCTCTGGACCAAAAAATTAGATGAGCATAGAAACAAATCCTCCTGAGTTTTGTTTGGTTTCCATTTCCTTCATTTTGTTCAATAGTTCTGTAGCCCTACTGAAAAGTCTGAATGGGTGACCTAAATGTTGTTCTAAATCTCTAGTTGTTCCGCATCTTTGAGCAAAGGAAGAAATTGATCTTTGTGGTGGTTTCACCCTGGCTGGAGGCCAGATGCCCACCAGAGTAGATCTATCACTCCCATTTTCATCTGGATGGGGAGAAAACGTATATTGAGAGAGAGGCTCAGGAGTCGAGATAAGGACAGGGAGAGATCAGTCTGCAGTTAGTGTCACAGGCAAGACAGACTCAGCACAGAATAAAGGAAAAAACTCTGCAAACATCTAATTTATTACACAAATACAGACTGAAAACAGAAGGATAATGAGAAGTACAACCAGATCTTAAAACACCCGTACACACACCCGTCACTTCTTTGCAGACTCAACTTTATTCATGATTTCTCTCCTGTGTTGTCCATCCCCATCCCTGGTAGATGTCACAGGCAGAGACAGGGAATGGCTAGTTCCTCACAAGTTGTTCTCCTTCTTGGGGGGAGGGGAGCACGATCATCACACTTTACCTGCTCCAGTGTGGGGTCCCACCCATGGGAGACAGTCTTCCACAAACTTCTCCAATGTGCATCCGTTCCCATGGAGTTTCAGCTCTTCGCTAGCTGCTCCAGCATGGATCCCTTCCATTAGGAGCAGTCCCTCAGCCCCAGACTGCTCCAGCACAGTCCCTCATGGAATCAGAGGTCCCACCCGTAAATCTGCTCCAGCGTGGGCCCCTTTCCACAGGCTGCAGGTCCTGCCAGGAGCTTGTTCCAATGCAGGCTTCCTACCAGGTCAGAACATCCTTCATATGTGTCTACCAGCTCTAGCATGGGGTCTCTTCAGATTGCAGGTGGCATCTCTATTCCCCATCATCTTCCATGGGCTGCAGGGAAATCTCTCCTCAAGTGCCTGGAGAGCCTCTTTTTTTCCCCTTTCTTCACTGACCTTGGTGCCTGCAAAATTTCTTACATCTCACTCCTCTCTCTGGTGGCAAGAAGCAGTCATCTGCATTTCTTTTTTCTTAAATATATTATCCCAGAGGCGCTACCAATGCCTGCCCCCCAAACCTTGTCACACAAACCCACAACAGTCTTAAACATGGAGTCCTGCATTCAAAGATTTGACTTTGGCTGTAGAAGATTTCAAGAAAACAATAGTTTCAGGAGCTGGCAGAACATGGCAACATATGGTGTGCACTGTTAAGTTACGTCTTTCCAACTGCATGATTTGAAACTCAGATAGGCTCATGAACTGCCAAAGAAGTGCTTGCCTACCTGTGTAGGGAGGTACATCACAGGTACCATATTACTTGTATGACTCATGAGTGGGAAGACACTCAGGTTTATTGGGGATTAACTTGTGTGGTGTTAGATAATTTGGGGAGAAGAAAAGTGGTAAAGAACTTGAATCCTAAAATATGCAAAGGAAAGATTGTGAAAAGTATTAATTGCCCCCCTCGTTTTTTCTCTTGCAGACCTTCAAGTGCTGACCTTCTTGATCTATTAAGTTATTATAAACTTTTGCTGCTCTGCGAACATATAAAGATGTCTCGCAGCCCTGATGCTAAGGAAGACCCTGTGGAATGCCCTCTTTGCATGGAGCCTCTAGAAATCGATGACATCAACTTCTTCCCTTGCACCTGTGGCTACCAAATCTGTCGTTTCTGTTGGCATCGTATCCGCACTGATGAGAATGGACTGTGTCCTGCTTGCAGAAAGGTAAATATCCTGGAACAGCGGCTTGTCTCGCACATGTCACAAAGGCTCTTGCATTGTGTTGGTACCAAAGACATCATTTTCCTTCGGGGAAACATTCATCTAGTCATGGCCTAGCTCAAGGGTGAGGTGTTGGATCTTTCAGATTCAGTCTGCATATGTCTCGAAGCTGTTGTGCAATGGCTGGTCTTGGTTTGTTAAATTCAGAACTGGATTAATAGGGGAAGCTGTGGATCAGAACCAAGGCATGCTGATACTGGGAGAACTGCCAAAAAAAAAAAAAAGCCTTTGAGTCGGGGTGCTCATGCATTGACAGAGTGTTTTCAGGAAGGACAGTGAGGATTCCAGCATCAGGGGGTTGCTGAGGGGCAGGGTTCAGCTAAACTAGCAGAACTACCTCAGGCAAGCTTATAAAGCACCTGCTTGTTTTATTTGTGGTGCTGGAGCTTTTAATCCGTATTTTTTCCGGACACTAAATATGTAAAACCTTTGGAAAATATATCCAGTGCTGACAAACTTTAAAGCATTTAAAAATCTAGGCTAAGTCTATTTGTCCAGTATTCTGATCTTGTTGCCAAATGCTTAAAGGTGGTACTTTGAGAGTCACAATTTCTCCATCTCTCTTAATTGATGTCTGGCTGATACTTTGGCCACAACTATAAACTTCCAGCTTCGCTAAGTTGCCTGCTTTTTTTCTTTGAATTATTTTTCTTCCTCCTTCTAGTGTTTTCCTTAACCTCATTATTTCTTAATATTTAGTGTTTAATATTCTTTCTCAATATCTTTAATTCTAATGACTTCCCTTGATTGTATCTTCCTCTTTTTGTAATCACAGCTACTTATATCCCCTCTTTCTCTTGCTATTTAGTTGTGATTCTATCCCCAGTTTATGCCTTTGTTGGCTTCCTGTCTCATATTACAGCTCCCTTTTCAGACCCCAAGTAATCTTACTTGGTCTCACTATCTTCATTCACTGCTACAGCTTTCTGTAAGCACTTCCAGTCGTATTTTCTTGCTGCTCTTTTGGGCTTTGGCTACACTAAAGCTATCACTGCTAAGCTGTTTTTGGATGCCTCTGCGAGCCTGAAGGCTATCCCACAGCAACACAAGTTTGTTAGCAAGTTGTGCAAATTTACTGCAGTATTTGAGCTGTATGTTCTGCAAGGAGAATCCACCTGTCATCAGCCAAATCAGGCTCCACATGTGATACCTGCTGTACATGATATGCTGTATGGTAATTTCCATAGTTCAGACAAATCTCTACTCCTCTGGCACAATGTGAGATTTCTGGAATTTCCTTGTTTGAAGTTGCTTCATTTCCCTGGATTTATTACGCTGCTCTTTTGCCAACAACGGTTTGATTCATCTCTGCCTGTTCGTTATTGGAAGCTTGTGGAATATATCTGAAAAAACACAGAAGCAGCATGCTGCTGCTCACTGCCTCTGGATACCCAAATTCTTTGAATTATGGATACAGCCACAGCCAGACTTTTTTCATGTGGAATAATCTGGGGTTTGGATGTGTAAGTGTTTTGCTGAATTGGATACAGTTCACTCAGGAAAAGTTTTGGGAGGAAAAACTAGTGAGTGTGCTACAATTGGAAGGAAGCACACTGGCCTTTCCAGGAGAAGAAAGAGTCCTTTCACAACGGATACAGGTTAAATATTCCTGATATTTTCTTCCTCCGTGGACCACAAGATGATATTGAGTTACTGCTTGACTGTGGGAGATGTGCCTGGAGGATGCTGAGGAATACGCTCCTTTTGTGGCATAGCCAAAGACATTGTGGTGCAAGAGACCCCATCAGGATCTTGGGAATAAATCACTTCAAGCTACAGAGTTGGTGGCAGCATCAATACATCTGAAGAAGCCAGCTTTTCCCTAAGTGTGCTGGATCTTTTGAACCAGGTATGTGTGTGTTTGCAGTGTGACTAAATAGTTTCAATCTATGTAGTAATGTTTCTGGGGGAAAGATCTAAGCAGTTTTCTAGTTCATGTCTACTATGGTGTGTATTGGCTGTGGCCATGTAAAATGCTGAAGTGCTGAAAAGGGCTGAGCAACAGGACTGCAGGAAAGCTTATAGCAGGTAGTCTGGTTTTAACAGGTGTATTGTGTTTATAATGTGTATATCAGTGCAGGATAGTTACTGCAAAATGGACTGTGAATAAACACATACTAAAAGCAAGGCTGAGTGTGTGATGTGCAGTTGCATAATAGAAAACTGCTGTTTGTGCCAGTGGTATTGAATGCAGTGTGAGTTCTTCGGTGGTTTGGTCTCTAGTCTGGAGAGGAGCAGTGAGGAAGTGCCCTATCTAGGGATTTCACTTGAAAGGGGAGATTTTGGAAGAGGCTGTGATGAAATAGTTTGGTTATACACTACTGTGATGCCTGTGTCGCTTGTTTGATAGATCTTAACTGTGTGTTTCATGTATATTGTGATTTTTCCTAAGCTCGTCTAATTTACTTCTGACTGAAAAAAGTTAGTTTGCAGGGTTTTTTTCTAACCGAGGAGAAAATACTTCTATATGCTTGAACTGTTACATAGGTAACGTTTGCATGTGCAGAATTCATTCCCCTAGTTGCAGTCAATTGAGTTTAGTATCCTGTTTCCTCCTGTTAGTAACAGCAGTAGGCAAACCTTTGTTTTGATTTGTGAAAGTAAGGTGCTAGTATGAATTTAACCTGAATGCTTGTTGTAAACTAGTGCTTATCACACTAAATCTTCCTAAACTTTTCAGAAGAGTATTTCAGAAGGTTCAGACAACTGCTTCTGTTTAATTCATTAACTACAAGTACAAAAAACTACTTTAAACAGACCTGACCTGCTTTGAGCTCTTGATGCCCTTCAGAATAGTAGGTGTAGGCAATTGTAAGATGCTAAGCAAGCCTTCCTGCTTGGTTTTTTTTCCAGTCAATTGATTTCTTAACTGTGAGTGAAATAGCTGCTAAATTGTCAAATTAGAATGAAAATATGCTGTCCTCAAAAGAGAATTCTGTAGCCAAAAGCTGGTTTACAGGTCACCAGACTCTGGTTTGTAAAGCCAGTGATTTTTCTTCCCAGTGATTTTTCTTTTCTGTAAAATTCATCAGCTGAGGTACTGTTTGTCATGTGAATAATAAGTACCATTTCAGTTGCTTGTGTGGCTTTGTTAGAGTATAGTGGTTGCAGGTTTTAAACCCAACAAAAAAAAAAACCTAGCTCCTTCACATTTCTTAATTGCTCTGCCCTTCCACCGAATGATACAACTCGATACACAGCTGTTCCTGTGGTGTGGCTTTCCCTTGTTCTCCGGTTCCTTGACTTAGAGAGCTTTATTCTTCCTAGCACCTTGTGTTAGAGACAGTAAACTGCTACATTTTTGACCAAGAAATAACATGTTTCAAGCATGGTTTTGTCTGCGTGTGTTCTACTTCAGCTTCTGTGTAAAAGGAACACCTGGTTAATGCAGTCTCCAAATTGTCAGTTGTTTCCCTTGATGCTTTAATCCCACAGCTGAGTAGTTTGGTGCAACAATTGATATTCACAAATATATAGGGAATTGCTATTTTATATTCTTGGTATAAGTAGTATGGTCTATACTATGCATAAACCTTACTGACTTTCTCTGTATTTCTCATTTCAGAACCTTTTTGGTAGCAAGGCAACAACTGGGAAATGTTGGTACATCCATTGTTTGGAAGGAATGTGACCCATCTGGGAATGACAAAAGCAGAGTGCTTGATAAATCTCAGCTTTCAACAATTGGGAAAATGTGGGGAAAAACTCTGAAAGAAAACAAAACATAAATGAGAAGACAAACTTAGTGAGGAAGACTAAGAATTCATCAAGGGCCATCTCTGATTAAAGAAATGAGACTGCAGAAGAGACTTTTGATGTTGTAGGACTACCAGCAACTTGCAGTTAGTGTAAACAAAACCCGGTCACTCTCTGTGTTGGTACATCTTGTTCAGGTGGCTTCCATGGTTTTTGCTGAAGAAGATTTGTATAACTTCAGTGGAGGGTGTCAGCTAAACTTACTGAATCAGTGATGTTGGCATCTCTTAATGTCTTGCATCTGAAAATACGTGAATGCTGGTAACGCTTGACGTAATTACTCATCCTTTACCAGAAAAGGAATCAGCGATAGGTTGAAGTATCTTATACTTACAATAGATACTCATAAGTATCTTATGCTGCTTTTTTTTAAAAAAAAAAGTTTGTGGGGTGGAGCATCCATGTCAGTAGCATTGCCATTTCAGCTGTTGCAAGATATGACAGCTTCTGATACCATGGTATGATATTCCCCTGCCCCTATTTTGTAGGGCTGGACAGAGAGTAAACAGATGAAATGATGCTGAGAGACACACCAGTCAATCCACCTCATATGGCTTTCAGAGCCATGTTCCACCAGCCATCCCTGTATGTGTTCTGTCTCTAGTTGAACTAGCATCTGAATTCATGAACTTCAACGCTGTGGGAAGCAATCACTCCGAAGATGAAATAATTTCTTGCCCTACTTGTAGACTCACTTTGTCCTTATTTGAAAGGAACAGGCTTTCTAAAACTTACTTTTTTTTTTTTAGAATTAGCTTCTGAAATGTTGGTGCCACGCTTACTTGCTTTCCTGTCTCCTTAAATGCGCAATATCCCATCTGTCATCATGCCATCCATTATATATAGACAAGAAAATCATCTATCACTTCTTAAGATTGGGTTTTTCATTTATTCTTGGTATTCAAGAGGTGCATGTAGATTCATTTACGGGTTCTGAAAGTCAGGATATCAAACTACTCATACCCTGTAGAAGCATTAAACGTGTCCACAAAGAATAAACCTACATGTGAAACATTTCATGTGTAATACAGGTCTACAGTATCTCTCAAACTGATAATTCTGTTGCTCAAACAAGTGCTGTAATCCATAGTAGCAAATCCACTGTTACTACTTCTTAATCACTGAAATCCATATTCAGGTAGTCTTTTACCTTCTGCTGAGATGGAGACATTTGTCTTCCCTGACCCTGAGGTTGCTGTGTAGTTCTGTGTCTCCCAGCAATTCTTGTGTTCTTCTGTACTTATGCAAACTACCAGTTCTACTGTGGACTGCTCGTGGTTCTGCTTGAGCTACCCAGGTTGTTTCCTCACTAGTGTTGGGGATCTCCAGTAGCAAATAGCTGTACAGAGGAGGAACATACTGTCTTGCTTCTCACGTGAGAATATGCTCCGAATTGGCTGTAGTTGGCAAGAGATAACATTACGAACTTTGGCACTGCTTGCTGTAGTTTTCTTGGACCTTCAGAGCTTTCCTGAACCTACTGAAAACAATTCACTACTTCAGCAGTACTAGAGAGCAGCTCACTTGCAAGCCTTGTTTTGTGTAGTATGGGATGTCACAGGAATTAATCTGCGAAAGGAAGGATTGTGGGTATGATGCTGCATCACTTGATGGAGGAACAGTCAGTTTATTTTTGGTTCCACAATCCACCTTACACTGGTGCACTTGTTTTCTTCCCATTCCTACCGGCATTCAGCTTGACTAATAACTGAACTAACTCTCTCTTTGCCAATCAGTCTTTCTCTCCCCTAAAAGAAAACATTATGTGGTCTTTATTCTAAATTATTAACACAGAGTTGGAGAAGCTCTTTAAAGAAGTGAAATGCCTTGCAGAATGATTCTGCATCTCTGAAATCCTTGTGTACATGTGTTAAAACTCAAGATAATCATTGGCAATGGCTAAGCTCAAATGACCTTACTAACAGGTCATTGCTGTTCATAAAGTACACTGAAATCTGTGCAAGTTATTCAGTGTTATTTGTTTATTTCCTAGAAGTTAGGTTATTCTGTTTTAATTGTTCAAGGGTAACATGAGTCCTTAACTACGTTTTCGTGGTAAGGACTCATGTGCCCTTGGCTACTGCTGAAGTATCTTACAGTTTTAAATTCTTTTGTGAAGATAAAATATGTTCTAGAGGACTTGATGTTTCACCATGATATGCCATCTGCTGAAGTTGACTGTAGCATATTTTCAGAAGATGTCTCAAGTATAGCATAATGATGCTAAACTTTAAACTCTTTAAATTGTAAAATGTATCTTGTTTTGGGGGTTGTACTCAGAAGACTTTATACATTTGCTTCTGTGCTTAGCATTGCTTTGTATATAAAACATGAAATCTAACTTTTCAGTCTGAAAAGACTGGGACAGATAAATATGGGACTGCTTTGAAGAGTAATCTGGAGCAGAGGACAGTGCACCGTAGTCCACAAGATCAGGCTGAAATAGTACTTTTATAGCAATGCTCTGCATGGACAGAGCAATCTCTTTTGGTAACTCCAAGGACACTTGTACTTCTGCTAGATACTTTTTGAGATTAAATTCTACAGTGTTATGTCTGTGTTTGAGGAGTTATCTGTCAATGATAATCTTGAGGTTAAAATGAACCTTTGTCCAAGGAAGAAAAAGCTGTGTTTCAGACTGGTACATAAGTATGGTGAGAACATTTTAGTCAGTATGCAGTAACTGTGCTGCAAGCTGTCTCTTTGCTAGAACTTAGCCGTGTAAAGATTAACCTATGTTACTGTCTTGAACTTGATGGGCTACTGAAATAGTGTTTGTAATTTGATTTCTTACCTGTAGTCTTTACTTTAATACACTTAAGCATCCAAAGCTGTATCAGACAACTAAATATAAGGTAGAATATGCAGGGCATGCTTTCACCATATTTAGTGCACAACATTAGCAAAATCTTAACAGGATTTGTTGGTTGTCATGCTGCAGCTGCTTGTAGTGTACCAAACTGAGTAAGGAGCTGGGTTAGAATGTGGCTGTTGCCCAAATCAGTATTATGTCTATAAATAGGAGAATTCTGTGAAAATATGCAAGATGTTCACCTTTCCCAAAGGTGTGGCTGGCTGTAGCAATCAGAATAGTATAACAGAAGAAATTTTGTGCATTAAAATGTCAGGGTTTAATGATTTTCAAATGTGTTGGGTTTTTTATGGGTTGCTTTTAATGATATTTGTTACATTTAGCCATATCCAGAAGATCCAGCAGTGTACAAACCACTCTCCCAGGAAGAGCTGCAAAGGATAAAAAATGAAAAGAAACAGAAACAGAATGAGAGGAAACAGAAGATATCAGAGAACCGCAAACACTTGGCCAGCGTACGGGTGGTACAGAAGAACCTTGTCTTCGTGGTAGGGCTATCTCAGCGCCTAGCAGATCCAGAGGTGAGGGTTCACGCTGGCAGATCTTGCTATTAACTTACTGTTAAGGAACCACTGAAATACCCTTTTACCCACCCTAGTCTATCTCCCTGATATGGACACAATGAAGTAGCAGTGAAAAGGTTCACTGCTGCTGAGGCTCCCTTTTCTTAAGGGAATCTGCTCAGCTTTCTTCTCCAAAATAGCCTCAATAAGTGTTTATGTCTTTGCTTTTGGGAGTAGAGATGCTCTGTTTTTTTGAAGGAAATTGTATTTGTTGAAAAGTGGCTTGTTGTTAAGCTTAAAAATAAGCTTAAGGATTTTTTTAGGTATTCATTTTCTTAGGCCGGATCTGCTGGCACTGCAGTGTCATGCACCACCAGTTCTGAAAAGGGGGCTTGGTTGTATTATAAAGAACAAATATAAAGTGTAGCAGAAACTTATAGGGACAGAAGGAAAAAGCTAACACTTAAGTTTGACTAGGAAGGAGCATAAGGGTGATTTAAGTTGAGGGAAACAAATCAGTAAAAGGAAGACCCAGAAAAGAGTTGGTTTGCTACCCCAAAAAGAAGCTTTATATTTGAGAAAATGAATTGTGTTTAAAGTCTTTTATTTCCTTCCATGGTTGGCTAATGGAGTTAGTACCTTGAATGAGAATATCAAGGGAATGTACAACAGGATAAGATAGATGTCTTCAAGACTACTGTGCCAAGTTAAATTCACCTGATGGGACGAAATTGTCCGGAGACATCTCAGATGCAGGTGGCTGTTTTTGAGGACTCATAGAATATGGGCTGTGTTTTGGTAGTCTGGGAAAGAACAGATGTAAAAAGGTGCTTTTAGGGGAAGTGGAAAAAGCAGGAAGGGAAGAGAAAAAATTAAACTGGTCTGACATGTAGCACTTCCATTTCTACAGGAATATAGCAGCAAGTAGTTGTGAGCTACTGTCAGCACTGACTTGGTGCTATTACTGAAACATGTATTCAGTTTCCTTGACCAATAAGGGATTTGTGAGTAAGAGAAGTAATAGCAATACAATCAGATTTTTTTTTTTTAACCTCAGTTAATTCCACACCAAATACTGGAAGTAGTTACAAGTGGGCTTATTGGTGCAGTAAGGGGCAGAGGGGAGTGATGCTAGGCTAGGTCTGGTGGGTAGCAGTAGTCTTGCTGACATGACAGTAGATAATATGTATTTAGTGACTAATGCATGTAGCACCAAGATGACTTGATTTACAAGAAAACTGTCCTGAAAGAGAGAGAGACTAAAAAGCAAAAGCATTCAGAATAAGTTATACAGTTAAGCAGGCAAAAACATCCTGCACAAATAAAGATGATTTGGAAGGGAGACTGGCTGCTATTTGCTGTTTCTGGAAATAGATCTATGGATCATAATAGAGTACAAGTGGATCCATTTGTGCTGGCATGCTCTTCTGAAAATTGTGAAGGTTGTGCTGCCATATCTTATCAGGAGTACAATCAGCAAGACATTTGAAGAAGCTCTTCTGTTTTACTCAGATTGTCAGTCTCCTCTGGAATGATGCCTGAGGGTAGATGTAGGACTTCAAGAGGGCATAGGTCAAGTGAAGAGCAGTCAGAAGCAACTAGTGACAGACTGGTGGTCTGTACAGCTTGCCCTGACATTGATGCCCCTTTGAGAAGGGAGAGGAGGTGGCTAAGTAAAGAAGCTCTTGGATGAGTACAGTTGAACTGTACTATCCAGTTTTATGAAGATAGAGCTGATGAAACAAACCTTCCTTTTTAACTTCTCAGGTTATTGTCTCAAACTAGAAATAGTTTTAGTTTATCTAACTTCAGTCTGAGTAGTCAGTACTTCTGCACCCCCTTCCATCATGGGGTTAGAAAAAGAAAGGCTTCTGGTAACAAATGTCTCAGATATATTGCCAGTTCCATTGGCACACAGGTAACTTATTCAACAGAGTTGCTTAGTATGCTGGAGATGTTCCTGCTTTGCACAGGATCAATCCCTAAGTGGTGTGTTAGTAATAACTGCTGTGGAGAAGGACAAGACAGGAACTTAGCGATTTTTTTTTTTTCTTCAGGGATGTTATTCACTCATTCGTTTCAGCATGTTGTTGATTCCAAAATCCCTTTTCTTGCTCCTAGAAAGTGTCATATATTGTCTTTCAGAAGACCAGACTAACTACAGGAAACTTGAGGCTATCTTGAGTCAATTAGTTTAGTATTTCTCTTTGGAGTGGGGTGGGTCAGGATTCAGTCAGTGTTTTGTTCCTAGCAGTTAATATGTCTGAATGAAAGCTTAATGCTGTTATTTATTTTGAAACTGGAATGAGTGTCATTTTGTTTTGGGTTTTTTTTCCTCAAATTATAAAATAGATGCATACAGAAATACTGCTGAATGGGATGTATATTGATAGGGTAGGATTTAGGTAATCTGAGAAAATAATTTTTAAAAATACAACATAGAGTGTGGAATATCCCTTATCTAAGTACTTTACTGAAGTGGCAATGCCCTTTCTATTGCAACTAGCCCTGTTTTATGTTGATAAACAAATCTACATGCTTTCCTCTTTGTAGAAGAGACTTGGTTTCTATTAGTTAAGTTGCACAGAAGAATAAGTTCAGCCCTGTATGAATTAACTTTCCAGTATACCACTTTAATTCTGTTTTCTTGTAGGTTTTGAAACGACCAGAATATTTTGGGAAGTTTGGTAAAATACATAAAGTTGTAATTAATAACAGCACATCATATGCAGGCTCACAGGTAAGATGAAGGCTCTTGTAATTTTTCTTTATTCCTTTAGAGAAAATACGTGTGTGCAGAGTCAGTCCAGAGCTCCCTATTTCTGGTTAAGCAGTAGGTTAAAAAAGAAAGAAGAAAATACATCTATAGCATTGCAAAATTTAAATTACTATTACATTACTGAGGCATTGTCAACCAGACCCACAAAGATGCGAGGTATGATGTAGAAAGATTAAGAACTGGAAGACAGGGTGAGAACCTTCAAAGAAGCAACCATGTGGCATTTATTCACTAATCTGCATTTCTGGGATAAAATAGTTGGGTTTGGTTTTTTTAGAACTTTCAAGCGGCGTTTTGATGCTTTTTTCTCCATTCTTTAGGCATTCCATCAAAATTTTTATGAATCCTACCGTTTTTTCCTGTTTTCCTGTTAAAAACATCTAGCCCTAAAAATACCAGCTTATGAAGAGAACTGCTAAAAACCAATTTAACCTTCAGATCAGTCTGAAGAGAGATGAAAAAGAATAATAATAATAAAATGTTGTGCTTTCTTTCTAGGGTCCAAGTGCCAGTGCATATGTAACCTACATCCGGTCAGAAGATGCGCTCAGAGCCATACAGTGCGTCAATAATGTGGTGGTAGACGGCAGAACACTTAAGGTGGTAATATTGTTACATTCTTGTGTGTATATGCTAGGGCAGCAGTCTTAGCACATAGTATAAATTTTGTGGTTCTTTTCAGGGACCTATCCTTACACATAGATGTCCAGTTTACTGGATGTTGGATTTCAACCTGTTTTCCTGGGATTCATCACAATATGGACGTTCACTCAGCTTTCCAGCAGGCCATTGTTTTAGGGGGTTAACGGATAACATCTTAAAAGTTTGAGGCAGAGGTGCACCACCTCGCCCTAACCCCAGTGGCTTTTTTGATGTATAGCTGAATAGGTGTGAAAATCTGATTATTTGCTTTTACTAGAGTGTTTCTGTAGTCCAAACCTCATACCTCTCAAAAGCTCTCTGAGAAATGCAAGGTTTTTTCCTTTTGGTGTCTGTGTAAACAGATTTTCTGGCAGACTTAACCAAATTAAACAGCCATAGAAAATCATCTAGTTAATATTCATTTCCTGACCCCGTTACAAAACATTAACCAGTTTCATGTTATACAAACTCATAACTGCTTATTTGGCTTCTTACAAGTGTGTATGTAAATATTTACCAAGAGTCTTTGCTGCTTATTTAGATGGGATGAAAATAGACATATATCCTAATTACCTAATCCTTAAGTATATAGACTTCTTACAAATTGACTTACTAGTCCATCTGCACCAAAAAAATGCACTATGGTTGAACTTGAAATTGTTGAAAGGAACCTTCTTTTTTGCAAATACAGCTTTTTTTCCTTATACTGTAAAAGGCATTCTTAACCTCCAGTACTTAAGTAGTGATGTGTGGGTTTTGTTTGTTGTTTTTTATTTCAGGCATCATTAGGTACAACAAAATACTGCAGTTATTTTCTAAAAAACATGCAGTGTCCAAAACCGGACTGCATGTATCTACACGAGCTGGGAGATGAAGCAGCCAGTTTCACAAAAGAGGAAATGCAGGTAAGTAATGAATGGGAAACACACAAAATGTGGCATGTATGTGTTTTGTTGTATGTAATTCAGTCTAATGTGAGTATAATGTAGCCATTTGCTCAGTGTTGCAGCAAAGCAGCATTTTGAATTTGATTTAGCAATTGGATATTGGAAGTGAACAATTAGTTAAAATTCTTCATTGCATGCTGATTTTAAAGGCTTAGAAGTCTACTGAGGTGTTCTTTAGTCAAAAAGTTGGAGATAAACTCTTCCAGGAATTCAGACAACTCTGGGTTAGTTATTTGCCCTTTGTTTATAGCAGTGCAAGGTAACATGCTATTTTGTTTTTGTGAAAAAAAAGTTAGTGCAGATCTGGCTTTTCTGGCAGGTTTCGTGTGTGACCAGTTACCATGGCTTAACTATAGTACTGTGATTTGACCACACTGTCTGACTTTTGATACCTGTTTTAGCCTGTGAAGAATATAGAAATGGTTTGGAAATAATACATAAATGATGATTTGGGGTTTTTTGGTAAATATCAGAATGCTTATTATCTAGTGCAGGAAGGAACTACGTGATAGCTTTAATTTTCCAAAGGTGGTACAGTCCTGAGGTCTTTTGGGTCTGTGTCTGTCCCTCCACATGAAGCATCATAAAGTTTTTAAACTCAGTCTCAGGTATGCCAGACTTGTATCTGTCTGTAATTTTTGCATGCAGTCTCTCCATGAGTCAGGCAGTCCACAGCTCTAGTGCTGGCGCAAAAATAAGAAGTAGATTTTATTCCAGGTGTTAAGTCTGATGTAAGCTAGCAAATTAGGAAGAACCTCCATATTTATTAAACACTTCCTCCACAAGTTATCAAAACGTGGCTGAGAAATAACTGCTAAAATAAAAAAAATGCCCTGCTGCTTCAGACAAATAGTCCCTGTAGTATATATTTTGTCACAGATAATGGCAATAGGAGGTAAAATTCAAGGAGAGCTTGCAAACTGGGCCACCTTCCCTGTTCATTTCCACGTATTTCTCCCACCATCTGGATCAAGTGTTTTATACATGTTTGAGGGTATGTTTGTCTTGGCTTGTTAGCTTTTTATATTGCTGTCAGCCGTGAATTTAGTTAATCTATTTTGAACCTGCTGATACTGTCAACCCTATAGTCCTTTGTGGTTGCAAGCCCCAGAAGTTCACCAGCTGTTTTGTAAACTGCTTTCTTTTGCCTGTATTAAATTGATCTCCAATTAGTTTTGTCAAACATCCCCTAATTTTAGCATTGTAATACATGCTAAAAGTAGAACCCTTATTCACTTTATCCATTGTTTTTGTGATGATGTAAGAGTTGGTCTTACCCCTCTTGATGTTGTCTCCAAATTCTGAGCTTTTAAACCTCTTTGTAAAACAGTTCCTCCCTTCTGTGATGAGTTTTGTTGCCCTTCTCTGTATCGTTTAACTGTGTCCTTTTGAGATACGGAGGTTGGGTGCATCATATTCATTATGAGGAGGCAGGCTTCAATGTTTTGTGTATGGTGTTGTGTGGGGTCTTTTCCAGGTTTTGGGGTTTGTTTTAAGTGCCTTTCCTAATGATGCCCAGCACACTTCTGTGTTTGGTGGCCAGTGCATAATCAAATAACAGTTTCAGAGATCTATTGAGAATAACCCCAGTATCTTCTCTGAGTGTTAGCAGCCAGTTCACAGATCAATAGAATGCTACCATAGTGTAGGCTACTTTTTGTGTTACCTGATGTGTCTGGTGAAGCTTATGTGCCACCTTTTTTGCCTGTTGACCAAGTTCTCTGGGGTTCTTTTGGAGTTACTCATTATCAGCATGGCAGTTCACTACTGAAAGAGCTTGGTATTATAAGCAAAGAACTTGCTCTTTCCCCCCTCCTCATGCGTGCCAATGATGTTGCACAAAACTGATGCCAGTCATTAGTCCCTATCAGTTGCTTCTGCACCCGAAAAGAGTGACCAGTAAGTCTTACCTTTCTATCTTTGAACTAGCCTCAGTTTATACAAGAACCTTCTCCCTATCCCAGGGCAGCTTTGTAAATAACTTCTGATAGGAAACCCTATCAAAGTGTTTGGGGCTCTTTCTGGTTTGTTTTTTTGTTTTGGTGTTTTTTAATATTATGGATCCTCCTTACGCTTGTTGACACTATCATAAAATTCCATTACGTCAGTGACGTAGGATTGCCCTTTACAGATGTTCAGAGTCACTTCCAGAAGATTGTTTATTCATGACACTTTTTTTTTTGGCTATCTTAGGAGGGATGGAGGTTGAACTTTAGTGGTCTTTAGTTCACTGGATTTCTACAGCCCTTTTTGTAGAAGTCAATGGCAAGCTGTCAGTCCTCCATCCTAACTGCGAGTTAAAATTGATAAGCTAACTGCCTTAGCCAGGGATTCAATTTCACATATGAGTTCCTTCAGAAGTTTTAAGTAGATTATACTTGATCTTAGTGACTTACATGAATCTTCTTTTCCCATTCCTTGTTACATTCCTTTGAACTTTCTCCTTATTTTCATTTTGCTTTCTTAGAAATTACTAGAAACTAGCAACTATTGATGGGTGCATAGAGCTTTCAGTGTACCAGCTTTCTGGAGTTTGGGTTCATGTCAGTGAATTTACAGGTCCATTTAATGAGGTTGGATGCTCATTGTCACACACTTTGATTCTCTATTTTTAAAAATATTCAGTGGATGAACTTACATTCTAGGTTTAATAATTGAGCTAATTGTGATAAACTGAAAAGTAAAGTTGGGGATTTATGTAAAGTAGGTTGGAGAGGCTAAGTCTGACTTCTGGATTTCTCCTTAGAAGTCATGATTACTGCAAGCTGCTATGTAAGATTTTAATCTAGTTTCTTTTGTTACATTTATGTCGGGGTAAGTTAGCTTTGCTCTGGCCTGATGTTCCTTGCCATGATGTCTTTTTAGCCACTGATGGCTTAAGCAAGATAAGATAATTAGGAAGGTCTCTTTTTACTCAGCTACATGATGTTTGCAATGCAGATCTGTGCATCCTAGCTAGTTGCTTATGTTCTAATAATAGAGGAGGGCAAAAAAAATTTCTAGGGTGGAGTATATCTAAAAGTTTGTGTTCAGGTGAATACAATTTTTCTATTGTAGGTAGTGGTTTCAGTATAGACACTAGAGTTGGGTAAGACGATGCATACGCCAGATGTTTTGGTGTCCTTTTATGATGGTTCTGATGTTGACTACCTGGAGAAAGACAAATTCAGAATCAACCAGTAATGGAGAACTGGCAAATTAAGTAGAAAAAAAGCTGTTTATGGTGTTTGACTGACTTGGAGGATTCACATGAATTGAATTTTTCAGCAGTGCTATTTTCTGAATTTTGTCAAATATTTCTGCTTAATTTTATATACAGAAAGCGGTAATTTTCTTTTAGGTTATAATGTTTTTAGTAGCATGTACTCACTGCCTGTGCATCAGTTACATTACAAATACTAATTTTTAGGTGTGCAAGTTGTGTGAAAGCTTTTAAATCAATAGTGAAGATGTGATAGGTAGTAACATATGTGTTTCAGATTCAGAAGCCCTCACCATAAATCTTAGCACTTGTTTGCTGAAGGACATCTCTTAGTATGGGGAAAGTCTAGATAAAAGCTATTGACAACTTCATCAAATTCACTGTTGCATTTTGCATCTTGATTTGACTCATTACGATAATTAACTTGCAAATAGTAATGCTCATCTTGAATTTTGTTTCAGATGTCATTTTAAGTGTTAGGGGGTATATCCTACTGGTTTTAAGTATTTATCCACCGAATGTTACAGATAAGATAGACTGTTAAAAATACTCCCTTCACTCACCAGATTCAATATTCTGGAGTTGGACTGGATCTCCTCAGTTTCTGAAAGCAAGAAATTTTTCTTAATTAGTTCAGTTAACTGAAAAACTGCAATGATCTTCTTAATAAAAAGGATTTTTCAGTTATTGCTCTGACTGTGCTCCTTGTCATGTGATAGTTAACACTCAGACCACCTGTTTTTATTAAGCTGATAAAAAATTTCCATTTTGAACTTTCAGTTTAAAGGAGGTTCTCTTAACTCCTTCCTGTCTTCCAAACAGCTTAGTATGGTTGATATATTAACCACGTCCTATCTTGGAGATGTAGCTGTTGTGATTTAGAAGGTGTATTGTGGAGCTCTTGCTTAGAACTGAAGAGCAAGTTCTAATAAGGCTGTAGCTTATTTGTCTGCTTTTGAAGTCTCCAAAAATTATCAATGGGTAAATACATCCAAGTGCTTATAGGCAAGTTTTTAGATTGAGATCATGTCTATGCTGAGATTAGGTACCGTTTTGAGTTTGTCAGGTCTGACCTATCATCAAAGCTCAGTTGCTAAGCTTTGGGGACGTACATTTAATATATTAAAAAGTATGTTTTAAATCTGTGTATAACCAGTGTTTATTCATTGTGAGTTTCTCTTTCTTTAGGCGGGTAAGCATCAGGAATATGAACAGAAACTACTGCAAGAATTATACAAATTAAACCCCAACTTTCTTCAGTTATCTACGGGTACAGTTGACAAGAACAAGAACAAAGTGACAGCACTGCAGAGGTATGATGCGTAAGTACTGATGCTGAAATGCCTGGCTATGCTTTCTGTCTGGCTGTTCCCAAGGAAAACTTTCTTATTCCTGTTGCATCCCCTGAGTTGCCTGCTGCTCTTAATGTCTGTTATACGATAAACTCTGATCCTGGTTTTCTCTGTGTACACACATTTACACCACTTTGTTCTGACACAAAGTGAGTCTAACTTGGTAAAGAAATGTAGTTTTGCTTTATCTATTTGGGTCACTAATTTAGAACAATTTCTTACTCTGAAAGAAGACCTTGCATTTTATATTTGCATAAACACAGAATATTTATTGAAGACTAGGTGTCAGCTTTTTTGGTATGGTGTCATGATGAATGTGGTCTGTACTTTCACAACTGAGGCCTTATAGTCTTGATAGGTGGTTTTTTGTGTTTTAAATCATGATTTTGGAAGTAAAATCCTTCTTTTGTGTTAGTATTTACAAAATGTGAATAAAAGATTTCTTGC
Organism: Hypotaenidia okinawae; assembly: GCA_027925045.1. Classification (NCBI taxonomy): domain Eukaryota; kingdom Metazoa; phylum Chordata; class Aves; order Gruiformes; family Rallidae; genus Hypotaenidia; species Hypotaenidia okinawae. Next base: position 61,883,310 of record BSDF01000001.1, on the reverse strand, counting down.
TTTCATCAAGTAAACTTAAATGATCTATATTTCACTGTGTTGTAGATATCGCTGCTTGCAAACGTACTCTGAAGTAGTTTGTTCAGTAAGTTATGAGAAGATATGATTACATGGTCAGGCAAAGATAAATGAAAGCCTGAAGTCCTGAGTTCTTGTGTGAGTTATCCACTCAAATCTCATATTTAAGACAAAGAAATAAAACCTCTAATTTTCCCTACCCCTTTTTGAAGGGTTTTCATTATGAGATGGACAAGAGTGGAATGTAAAAGTTAGATTGCACTCGTATGCACCTTGGCCTTGCAGTCAGGGGTTGTGTTATATGCCAGTTTGTCCACTGCTCACTTTTTCAGACAATTATTTGGCATTGCAGCATCACCACCCGACAGTTTAAGCAAGAAAGTGGGTGCTGCATCTAAAATGTTGCAAATAAAGTTTGAGTAAGCAGAATACAGTTCTGAGAACTGATTGCCCAGCTGGGGTACTGGGATTATTTTCTCTAGCTTGAGAAGGAAGTGTCATATGCTCTTTCACTGCAAGCAGTTGGGACCTCTGGTTGGACCTCTTCATAAGGACTGTGCTGCTGCTTACTTCTTGGGCTCTGGTTCAATATTAACTTAGAAGTTAGAGTGCAGTGAGTAAAGCAAATACACCATTCCTGCGTTTGGGTGTTGATTATTTTTTGTTCAAAGTCTAAACTAACTTTAATTTGAAACCTAATTAGATCCCAGCAAAACATGATGAAAAAATGCTCTATCAAACGGCAGCAAACTTTTGAGCATTCAGAAAGCAATTATGAATTGGAGCGTGGCCAGCCTGTGGTGCTAATATTTTGGCACTTGTGGAAAAAATAGCATGGTGCTCTAAAGGCAACAAGTGGTCTGGAGTTAATTTCTCTTGTCAGCTGAAAAGCATCGTCACAGCAGAGTCTGTTCTTTGCTAAGGGATAGGCACTACCTCTTGGGTTGCAAAGTGAATTTCTTCTTAGAGCTGGGATTTTGAAGTGTTTCTTCAAGTCCCATCTCATCAGTACTAAATGTTGTTTGTGAGCTGGTGAATGTGTTGCTCACCTTCACAGCTTTCTAACTGGTTGGGTTCTTGGTTTTGCCTGATTCATTGACAGGATATTAATATTTCTGGCAGTTTATCAGAGCCTGTGACAATTTTTTTTGTTGTTCTTGTGTTTCTGGGGTGCAGGATTTCTGTTTCACTCTGGAACTGAATAGCAGTAAAGCTCTATATAGTAGATGTTTAATTATAAATATCCAGTAGTAGAAAAATAGTTCTTTAAACTGCGATAAATGCTTTTTCACATTTGTGCTCTAATTCGAAAAGTCCTACTCACAGACCTTTTGTTCTTGCTGCTGAAGGCAAATGTTAAAATCCTCCAGTGCCACTTTGTGTATGTGGGCCCTCAGCTCTTGGTATGTCACTTGATAGTTATGGTGACTGCATTCTCTTACAATTAGAGGTATACTCCACATTCAAAACAGGACAAGTTCTTTTTTCTTTTCTTTCCTGCTGACCTTTTCCTAAAGAACTTAAATGAATGCTTTCTTATGCTGCAAGTGGAAACACTTGTTAAGCTTTCCTGGTCTCTTAAAGAACAGCCTTTTAGAAGCATGCAGATTTGAACTTAACTAAAGCAACAGGAAAATCCCACATGCACAAAAACCCAGCCCAAAACATAAACCAGCTCCTTTCTCTTTAGATGTAAAGCTGACTTTTGTCTAACTTTTGTCACACTAAAGTGTGACATTTGAAAGTTTGTTTTAGTATAGAAATGGCTTTGCATTGCAGTGGACATAAGTTTTGATATTTAAAATCAATCTGTTAATTAATTGAGGATTGTTATAGTTAGATTACAGATCATATTTGTAAGGGTGAGAATATAAAATGACTGACATTGCACTGGTGATGATTCACCATCAGCATCTGATGATACTGATGTGTCTTGGTCAGTATCTGATCAACTTGTACGTATCTGAAACAAGTTAAAAGATAGCAAAGCACAGGTAAGATCTGTAAATCAGGTCATGGCTCTCATCTGTGGTGATACTGCACAGGTGGATGGGGAAAATATGGAAGTAGAATAGCAAGTCTTACAAAACTGAGATTCGAGGGTCATACTGACTTTTATCTGACCGGGGTAGGAAACACTTGTGCTGCTCTAAGCAGCCATAGGAATGTCCAGATTCTGACTGTGATCTTAATAAATTGACCTAGAGATGTAGAGTAAATGTTGGACTGCGTAAGAAAAACATTCATATGAATGAACATATCTGAACATATAGGTTTAAAAAAACTTTTTTGAAGCTTGTATCTCATGGACACACCTCTTGGACACTAAGGACAGCATCCTAATTGAAGCAAATGAAAACTAAAGTTATGGAGAATGCTAAGGCAACTCTTTTGTGCTAAGATTGTAGGGTTAGTGGATGATGTTGTATTTGAATGCATTCCATTGTAGATGATACTCAAAGTAACTTCAATTTGTATAAAATGTAACTATTTTCAGTAAAAACTCTAGCTTTGAGTCTGCTCCTGAACAACTTTTGGATTTAATGTGCATTCTGAAATGAAGGTTAATGTTACTTTGTAAAAAGGGATGTAGTTACGGCTTTAAACTAGAAATTAAGAGACCAGTAACCTGAACAGTGTGTTGGTCTGACTGATCTCATGGTCTGTTAGTAACGCTGTGGAGTCCTGTGTAGGCCTAAACTTAACCTTTTGGGACCAGGATTGAAAGGGCCTGGAATATAAAACACTTACTTAAAAAACTTACGAATATGTGTGGGATAAAGCACATAATCCTAAACGAGTTATCTGTAGGTCTGGAAACTTGAAGCTGTTGGTTGTTTTTTGTTTTGGTTTTTTTTTTTTTTTTTCCTTTTTTCCCCTCCCCCAAATGGAGAAGTCTGAGCTTCAACATTGGCAGAGCAATTATCTATTCAATGAAGAAAACAATTCCCCAGAGTTTTCTCTCTCCCCTCCTTACCCCACTAATTCTTTTTTAAGTCATTACCATTTAAAACCTGAGAAATAATATCCAGATAAATCTATTCCTATGGATTGCTGGCACAAGGATTCATTTCCCCAGTGCTTACAATTTTAAAAACACTTTCTTCATAACTTGAACTCTTCTTTTTTTTTCTTCTTTTTTTTTTTTTTTACTCTTGCCTTTTTCCAGACCCAACAGTAATAACAAAGATGCCTGGCCATCATTACAGAGTTCAAGTAAATCAGCCAACGGTTTAACAATGGAACACAGGAAAACGCCTCCTATATTAGAAAATGGCACAGACCCAGAACACATGACTCCAGATGGTGCAGACTCAGATTTCGGGTAATTGTGCTGCCTTTTATACTTCAGATAGCTTGCTTTCTCTCTCACTGATTGGTGTGGAGGGAATGATTCTCCAGTCTCCCTGGTTGGAGAGTTGGATTCAAATCCTGATCAGGTCACAAGAAGCTGGGCTTAGCCTAGCCCGTGTCAAAAAGACTGATTGGCAGATTGTGCAGGAGGATCCTACCATGAAGTTTTAAGTGATGGTACAGGTGAGAGATGAGGGGAGCTGAACAACCGGGGATCAACAGCTGCATGGTCCCAGCCAGAGCTATACATTTCTATACAGAAGATTTCACAGAATTTAACATCCTAGTTCCTGTACATTAGGAGGCTATTCACTTGGAAAAGCTTCAACAGAAGGAAGCTAAATGTTAGGGCAGAATATCTGTTACCCCTTTACAGTGATGTGTTCCAGAAACACAAGTTCAGAGGTCAGGGTTCTCAGATTATCATGTAGTAACAGGAGCGAGAGGGCCAGCAGATCCAACTGAAGCTCTGTGCAGAGAAAGTAATTCATCTGCTTGCAGTAACTTCCTTATTGCAAATCAACACTTTTTTCTCTTTTGGTGCCTTCCTTGACTAGAACTGGTGTCTCTTTTCCATCATAAGCATTGCTTGTGGTTCCAGTGATAGTCGGTAGTCGTGATGGTTTGTGGGTTGTTTTTTTATGAATCCCCTTAGGTAGTGTCAGTTGAGCTCATTCAGAGCTTGGATGGGAAAATAACAAGGTAAACCAAATATTTCATGAGGTGGTGTTGCTGATTTAAGTAGCTGATCTTTATATTAAATTAGTATTGAACTGATGGCTCAACATTGTGAGTGCTTTTAAGTGGTACATTCTTGTTAGGCTTAATAGCGGTCACGTTGAGGTGTGCTCAGAAATCTTGTGGATGCATCTCTGTAGTGACATACAGCTTCTCCATTTTCTGAAAAGACAATACTAAATGTATGTAAAAATACTGTAGCAAATAGATGAGTCTTTAATTCCTGAGGGCTGGAAGCCTGTCTTAACAATTAAAGGCTCCTTAGGCAGGTTCAGGTATAGTAAACATTTTCAGCACTTAGGCTGTCTTTAAAAGTTGTCTTACACATAGCGCTTTTAAACTGCAGCATTGTGACTTTGTGTCAGCAGCTTTGGGAAAATGGCTGGAATATCAGCTCTACAATCAGAAAGACTGTGTAATAAAGAGTTTGCAGCAAACTTTTGCACTATAGGTGTTCAGAAATCACTAACCCAAGGCAGTTTGTTCCAAATGGAAGAACTGTATTCATGTTGTTTGAGCGCTGAGCAGAAGGTATTTGTTAATCTTCACTGGAGTAATACTTATTTGCAAGTATATTCCTCTTTTTCTCTTATAGTCATAAATACTGAAGCTTCAGTTATCTTTGAGATACAGATTTCAGCTTTCTTTTCATTGATAGATTACTCTCACACAGTTTCTTTTGACCCTAGTTATTCTGGGATGAGGAGAACAAATACGGGGGAAGCAATCCTACAAAATTTCGACCTTGATATGTGACTATGCAGTATTTGAACGTTGTAGTAGCAAGGGGTATTTCAAAACAAGGTTTAGCTAGAATCTGAAGTCTGCACCCAGTTAAAATAATTACTATATTTGTCTTGTGCTAACATACTGTGTATGTAATTTGACTTGTATCACGTTCTGGACTCTTAATGGAACTGAATTTCATGTTCTTCTGGTCCTTGTTTGTAGGACCAGTGTTTGGGGCTGTGCAACCTGATGTTTGTGCATCTTCTCTTACGGGTAGATAAAAATGAAGTATCTTGAAGTCGTAAAGCAAAAAAAGATCTGAACTTGAACTAATGCTGTTGCCTTAATGTGGTATTTAGCATAATTAAGGCAACTCACAGATGCCTGTCAGAATCTTGAATCCTGTGATGTGCCATTTCAGCTGACTCATGTTAATTACCAGTAAATAGCTTTCTGAGGTGGTTTTCTGCTGTATCTTATCTTTAATTCTCTTTATGCTGGTTGGCAGGTTTTTAGGCTATATCTTTCTTGTTTTTCCCCTTCTCTCATTGCAAAACTCAGTTTTCTAACTTTGTAGCTAACTTCTGCTAGCTAAAGCTTGCAAGTGTGGTGGGAAGCTTAATACACCACTAGGACTAAATAATTAATTTAATCTTTAATCTCTCCCCAGATTTATTTCAGATTTATGGGAACTGACAACTTAAGTATTTGGAAAACGAGTGTGTTCCCAGGTTTCTTGCCAGTAGGAGCATAGATGAAATGGGCTACTACAGAATATTGCCATAGTGCAAGAGTCCTGCTTTTTTTTTGTATGGTGTAGAGTTACTGTGAACATGTTTAAAACTTTCCTTTTGTTCCTTAACAGGGAAGTCAACAAGCAGAGTGGAGAGTGGTGGGAAGAAGTATTAGAGTATATAGCAAATAATTGGATTGCTTCTGATTTAAAAAAAAAAAAACACAACAAAACACACCCATAAACAAGGGGACTTGTTGATTTTCATGTTAAATACTAGAGTTGACTTACTGTCTTTTTTCCCTCCCACTTTTGCAGCCCTATCGACAAACCTTCAGACTCCCTCAGTATAGGAAATGGTGAAAGCTCTCAGCAGGTAAGACACAAAGATAAATGCTGTGAAAGTAAGAATTGAGTCTGAGAGCCCGATGTAGCTTGCAGTTGGAGAAGCAAGTACTTTATGAAGAGTATGACAATTTTAAACAAAACTAAAAAACGCTACTAAGTTCACTTTTATGTTTGGCCTTGTACTGAGCTGTATATTAACTCACCTAATTGCAGCCAAAAGTTTTGAGGAAATTTTTCAACTGCATTAGTGAAGAATATTTTCTATATAAACACTGATGTCCTAATAGTTTCTCTTCCTCTCTTGCCTTTAGATAACAAACAGCGACACACCTTCACCACCGCCTGGTTTAACAAAACCCAATCCAGTAATACCCATCAGTTCATCTAATCACAGTGCACGGTCCCCTTTTGAAGGGGCCGTAACAGAATCACAGTCACTCTTCTCTGACAACTTTCGGCACCCTAACCCCATCCCTAGTGGGCTTCCTCCGTTCCCCAGCTCTCCACAGACTTCAAATGACTGGCCCACAGCACCAGAACCACAGAGCCTCTTCACATCAGGTATGTATGCTGTTTACCTGGCTGGGTATTGCTTGCCTTTGCAACTGATGCCTAAAAGTGTGGAGAACTAAAAACTCTAGGACTTGCTCCATACTGGGTTCTTTCCCCCTTCACAAATGATTAAACTTTGGCACTTAATGACAAATGAATTGCACTGATGATATACAGAGTTCTCCATCTGCATGCCTGAATTATCAGAGCACTTACCTTGTTTTTTAGTAGCTTTGTGCCGGTCTAAATAATAGGATGTGACGTGTGCTTTAATGTTATAGGTTTTTAATGAGAGTGGGGGGAAAATATGTGGTATCAGTATATACTGATGTCGTTCATTATCTGTTAGAATCTATAATTCTAATATTAGAAGCAGTTCAGTAGAATTCAGAATCTTCTTTTGTATCCTGCATAGTTACCTGAAGGTACCTAAACTTTTTCTGAAGTGAGATTATATATATTCAGAAAAGATAAAAATGTGGTTAATTGCATCAACTGAAAGATACCTGTATTTTCCTATGAAATGCTACTTCATATGAATGAAACATTGGTTTAGGTGTGTTTTTATAGTCTTGGAAGTGGTTAACAGTATTCAAAGGCTCACAAATTATAAATCTGAGAGAGTTGTTAGAAATATAAATTAAACAATATCAGTAATAAATAGTATACAGATTTTACTTGAGGACATAGTTTGTTTACTTAGTGATTAAACTCCTTTTCATGTTTATCTGACTTCTGGGTGTCATAAAATCCCATTTGTAAACAATATTTACTACCAAGGAAATTACTTGCTGCTAAGGTTAGAGACAATTTCCAGGTGGTAGAGATTGTTTGTTTCATAATTAATATAAAATATATGGTTGCTATTTAAATAAGAATACAAAGGACACATTTTTGTCGGTCTAGAAAGTTATTTTATCTATTGACACAGATTTTTAGAATGAAAGTAGAAATGTAGATTTCTTTTCGAAGAGGATACTGAGTTCAACTCCTTGAAGCAGCAGGCCAGACTTCCTACCAGCAGAGGGAGTGAACGCTGTCAATGTCAGTACCTTGTACTCATCAGCTTGCATTACCACAGTTTTGAGGAAAAACACTGTGAAGCTAGACCCAGCATTCACTGAAATTGAATAGGAAACTTAAACAGTATAGTGAAATGAAGTAGTAATTGCAAATGCTGGGAAATTTGGATAAGCCCTTTTTTCTTAAACATTGCCTCAAAACATTTAATGATCTGTTGTAATGCAATTCGTTATTTCCTTTTGTTTTATCAAGGTGTCTACTCAGTTTGACTTACCTTTCCTGATAATATTAGAGAGTGGGAGTTTTGTTTTGTTTAACCACTGCTCAGAGGGTTCCCTCTTTGAGAAGCAACATCTCCTCCCTGCCTTTCTTGCACAGCAGAGTTGAAGCACTGCATTAATTCTGAAAGCAAAATACTGAACTGAACCTTAATTAAATTCTGCTGGGTAAAACTTCCAAGTAATACGAGTGTAAAGAGTGTTCTAAGCAAGTGTTTATTGGTCTCTTTCTAGTTGGCGCCATTCAGAAACCTGGAGGCTGAAATTTTTGTATGGATAAACACATACTAATTCTTGTTCCAAATCCTCTTTCTCTCTTCTGACAGAAACTATACCAGTATCCTCCTCCACAGACTGGCAAGCGGCTTTTGGGTTTGGTTCCTCCAAACAGCAAGAGGACGACCTAGGGTTTGACCCTTTTGATATCACCCGCAAAGCCTTAGCAGACCTGATTGAGAAGGAACTGTCAGTCCAAGACCAACCTTCCCTCTCGCCCACATCTCTTCAGAACCCTACCCCACACACTACAACTGCCAAAGGGCCAGGCTCTGGATTCCTGCATCCTGCTGCACCCACAAATGCCAACTCTCTCAGTAGCACCTTTCCAGTCATGCCACAGAGGTTCCCACAGTTTCAACAGCATCGAGCAGTTTACAATTCCTTCAGTTTTCCAGGCCAAGCAGCTCGCTATCCTTGGATGGCCTTCCCCCGCAACAACATCATGCACTTGAACCACACAGCAAATCCCACCTCAAATAGTAATTTCTTGGACTTGAATCTCCCACAACACAGCACAGGTCTGGGAGGGATCCCTATATCAGGTAGGTGAATTGGGACAGATGCGAATATGACTTAATTCATGCTTTCAGCTTCTCTGAGTCAGGAGAGGAAAAGGGAATAGCCAGCTACAGGTGGTAGAGTGGAATCTCTTGACTGTCATACTACTTATGGACAGAGGGAGGAATATTGTTTTAAATAGGCCCTTTATGTTTTTAAAAAATGTATCTGGATATTTAGCCTTGTAATACTGAGCTTTATAAGGAAGGTGGAGTATTCTGTGCCCGCTTAATTTTGTGCCAAAGCAGATTGGTATTTTGATTCTTCAGTTGTGCCAGACTAGCTCTCACTTAAAAGTAGGCCCTGGAAGCTCATTGCAACTTCCACATCAACATGCAGGTGCTGACCAGAGTTCTTAAAATTGTGCAAAAAGTTATGTTGGTAATTTGTACCAGATGTCTTGGCTGGATTGTTCGCTCTTGCACATAACCAAAGGGCTCCACAAGAAAACATTCAGCGCTGTTCATTTCTGCACTTCACATGGCCTTAATATTACGTGAGTCTTTAGCCAAATGGATGCTTGCAACATCTGTAAGAGGATTCCTCCTTTTAGCTGAAGGTTGTTGTGATGTTGGAGGAAAATAAAGGTGCGGTTCAGGCTGCCCTACGTGGATTTGATAGGATCTTGCAGCACACATTACAACTAAGGAGCTAATTGTAACAATACTTTTCTTGATTCAAAAATCACTTCTGGAGTTTGAAGTCTTTCCATGCTTCTGATTTAGCTTGTCCCAAAAGCCTTCTCTTTTCCTAACAAGGGGAAAAAAAATGTATTAAGTGGATAATGAACTGCGTGTAGAAAGTCTCTATAAGCTTTTTGTAGCCTTGAGATAGAGGGAAAACTACTTGAGATGTTGCCAGTGTTATTTTATTTTCATGGGTTTGATAAGTACTATCTATACTATCAGAAAGTGACCTAGAAAAAGTCACTGTATGTTTTTGATGCTCTAGTAAAAGAACTAATTATGCTTGTTACTTCTGTGCTTTGTCCTCTTTGAAGGCTTCTTGAAGTTGCAGTACTGCTGTAGGGTCCTTGGGCTGACTGATAGTATAAATGCTTGGTCCAGATTACAAATTCAAGTTAGTCTAAAACTCTTTATACTAGCAGTAGCAAAGTGTTTGGTTTTTTTTAGATCAAAATGACTGATACTGGCTACACTAAAGTAGGAAAAAAACCTTATTGCATGTAGTCAAAACTACAGGATCCATGGCACTGCAAATTGTTGCTTGCCTTCCCCTGAACTACATAGAGCTTGCAGGAATGTTGCAAGGCATCCAGTTTCAACTTTACTGCACAGTTCTAAAAATTGCTAGATAAAAGGGCCATTAGCAAGACTTATCTTCTGGACTAGGAGAACCAGAAAAATCCTGTGGTGTTGAAAAATATGTTTATAGTACAGGTTGATTCTATGTTTACTTACGTATTTTTTTGAGTTGCATTACTTTAATTGCCTTTGGCAGTTTGAAAGCAGACCTCTTTGTGTTTGTAGAAGACTCAGATCCTTGGTAGGACTCCTGAAGAATCTGTTGTGTGGTGTTGGTGCACAGTCCATGCCATGTACTTACCCCATATGTTTTCAGGCAACAGAAACTGTGTTTAAGTATATCCTTTTTTGTATGCAATTGCTAGAACCAATTAATCTCAAAATATTTTTGGCAGATTCAGTGCTAAAACCAGAAGATAAACATCTGCTGTAGCCTCTGTGGAAAGTTCCTTTGAGTTGGTCTTAATCTCCTGTTACAGAAAATATTGTTAATTGCCTGCCTGACAATTAGATAGCAGCAGTAGCTGCAGTGCAAACACTTTTCAGCTGATCTACGTGTCAGCTTTGATATATCTTGAAAAAAGGATCATGTGCAGAAACACAGATTACTCCTTTTTCTTTTCCTGTCATCAGAAATCAGTGAAGTTTCAGTTCTGGTTTTGTTTGCTGGGTTATGGATTCGTAGTATTTGTATGGTATTTAGTGCCTAGTGGTTTCTGTAGTGATCTAACTGCTTCAGAAGTAGAAATAATTAGAAAGTCAGGAGGTCCCCTCATACCTCTTTTTATATGCTGACTTAATAGTTTCCACTTAACTGATTAGTCTGTCTCTTGAAGTCCGTATCTAGTGTACAGGTCTCAATAAATCCCTTTTAGATGCTTTTAAAATAATAATTTCTGTTCTTTACACCTGTCTTTAATCTGTCAGTAGCAGGTGTATAACTACAGAATTTTCTGAGGTTTTTCATTTGATGTACAGATAACAGCTGTCTGGTGGGGCTGGGAGGAAAGTGATGTGCAAGGCCAGAAACCATGTTGATAGGACTTCATTTTTTACAGTGCTTTATAACAGACTCTGGCTGACCTGCTAGAAAGGCTGTTCATATCATAATAGCCATTCAGCAGTATGGAGAGAATAGCTTTAGTATACCTGAAGCTCCTTCTTGTTAGCTCTTGTTAATCACCATGTTTTCTAGAACACCTGACCTCAGCTGTTTGAGATGTAACAGCAAAAGGAACCTAGTGCAGGTCTAACATCAGGTTCTCTCTTCTAGCACAGGCCCTCAACTGCTGTCAAAGTTGCATGATTCCTAAGGTCTTTAATCGCTGTTTTTACAGGTCTATCAATTCCAAAAGCAGATAATACTGGACCAGTGATTAAAAAAAAACCACCACAAAACATGAAAAGCATTACATTGTTTTTGTGCATTTAACTGCTCTATTTAATCAATGTTTTTCAACTTTTTAATTTATGTGAAAACAAGCATGTCTAAAAGCTTTTTAAACTTCATATGAGGTTAATACACTATTTTCATGGCTTTCTAAATCCCATTTCAGTTGATTTCACTAAGTGTATTTGTGGTATGAAAGCTTGCTTGAAGAAAACAGTATCCTTGAAGCTTCTACTATTTTTGCTTTAGGCATTAGTATTCACATGACTTTGAAAAGCTTGCGTGTGACGTGTTAAATGTACTGTTTTAGTCAAGAATCAGCTGTGCTGGGTTTGTAACCACTCAACTACTCCAGGTGGGGTTGTTCTGCCCAGCGCACCAGATTTAAGGAGGAGGAAACATGCACTCCCTTCTTTTTCCTAGATCTGATTTAAAAATATAGAAGTTATGTAGAATTTGGTAGCCTGTTTCTGAGGAAGTGAGATTTATTGAACTCATTCTGCGTTGTCGGGTGAAGTGACACATGATTGACTTCATAATTTTCTTGTGCATATACTTTACGTGTGTCATATTAATCAGGCATACATCTCATCCTCAACCCATATTTAAATGAATTTTTTGATTGACTGATTTCCAAGCTAGTTTTTTTCTTCCCCTACAGTATGATTTTACAAACTGTAGCAGGTGTTACATGTTCCCATTGTAAGGGACAGCTTGGGCTTGTTGCTGTTGTCTGGAGTGGGACAAATTGCATTATTTACAGTGTGATTAGGACTGTGTAACTACTCGTCAGGAGAAACTTTGGGTGGCCTCTTCATGGACAGGGTGGTTGTTGCTAAAAGCAATCTTGCCCTAGGTGGTGTGCAAGAACATGCGACAGCAGCCCTCCTTTATTCTGCGGATAATGCCAAAGAAAGGATCCAGTGACAGCAGTGTTGGGTGGGTGTGTGCCTTTGGTTTTTATATTGTTTTAGGATAGTAGGAAATTCCTTGTAATTTGATAGTCAATATGCCACCCTACTGCCTGGTGCTGTGTTGTAAAACAGCAGGTGTATTACTGGCTTGGAGGGTAGAGGTTGGTCTCAGATTAACAGTATGTTTTGAGACAGATGTTTATAAAAGGAGATGCATGCATATTAATAATAAGAAAACATAAATATGCCAATTAACTTATCAAGTTTATGGAGTGATTGGTACTGATTGATTTTATTACATAGAAAAGGTATGATAAACTCACACAGCTCAAAGTATGAGGCAAAAGTTGTAAAGGGTTAGTCTACCTTTCCTGTCAGATCTATGCAAGATGGAAGTACTTGACAGTTGGAAAAACTGGCTTTTATTTCATCTATGAATTTTGTAATTATCCTAAACAAAACTCCAAATGAGAGAACCTGAATTGTGAGAATTTATCAATGCAATAATAATAATGAGATGGCCTTGGAAGACTTAGTATTTTGAACTAGTGCTATGCAGTACTGTGTGTATATTCTTCCTGCACAAATTATTGAAACCCTTCAGTTGGAAGGGACACAGAATGGTGATCGAGTCCCAACTCCACACAGGGCAGCCTAAAAATTAAACCATGCATTTCAGAGCATTGTCTAAAGGCTTCTCGAACACAGGCAAATTACATATATTGTGCATGCATTAGAAACCTCAGGTAGAAGAAATAGTGAAATGGATGCAGAGGCAGATAGGAAGCACAAAGAATTAAACCCTGTTTAGGGCAGGGGAAAAAAAAATGTTTCACACATGGTCCTTGAAGATAACCACTGTAAAATCCAAGTTATTTTAGCCACGAAGCCCATGGCACAGAGATTGCAGTAGACTTATGTGAACTGTTCCTGAAATTCCAAAACAGGGATTTGAATGTCATAAGTCTTTGTAATTAAATATAATTGACAAATCAAAATTTCATTCTAAAAACCTTTTTGTTTTGATGTTGTGGTGCTTATCTCTTGAATATGCACAGCCTAATTGATGGAATTATGTGTATTGAAACATAACCTCATTTCCATTTGGGGCATGTATTTATTTGACCTTTGTTCTTTTGACTTTATCTCCTGTCTCTGGATTGATTCTTAATAGTTGGTTTTGTCTCCTAAACAAAGAAAACATGGATTATTTTATATAGCCATAGAATCAAAAAGTGAATTTGACATGTGAAAATTAGAAGTCTTCAAATGCTGTGTACAAAATGCATTTAATCCCATACCCTAGCATCAGGCAATGTGACTTAAACAGTGCTGTCTCATGTCCCTTTATATGCATGCAGTGTTTGAAAGAGCATTTTGCTATACTTTTCCTCTTCACGTGACAGTTTGTGAAAGTCTTAACACCAGTTTTAAGTATTGATGGCCTTACTCTTAACAGTAAGAGATGCACTAGCCCATTAGTCCATTGTCCTAGGGAGCTGCTTTGGCAGGGGGTTGGACCCGATGATCTCTCAAGGTCCCTTCCAACCCCTACAATTCTATGATTAGTTTTCTTTCCTGATCCTTTAAAGAAGACTGCGTGCTCACTTGATCATCTTCCTTCACATTTGGCTTCCCTGTGGCAGCTGAATGTCATCTTTTCTGTGCCCTGACTAGATTTGTGGCTGCCTATAGCTGATATCTTTCTCTAGGTACAAATACTGACAGTAGGAAAACTGATTAAAACCTTGGCCAGCTCAGCTATTAGTTGTAGGTCCTGTATGTGGCACCTCCAAAGGCTTGTATCTTTTCAGAGCGCAGAGCAGCTCCCCTCAGAAACGGATGTTACCCTGAGACCAAGGTCACTCCTCACTTGGAAACAAAGGCCTGAATGCTGCTTTGGAATTGTAAAACCAAAGTACTGTTTGTAAATGACCCTCAGCTGTTTCCAGGATCGCTTTTACTGACCCAGTGTCCTGCTTTCCTCAACAAAGATGACTGTTCTTAGTGTAGCCTTTGCCACTGAACATTTTGTTGTTCTTATCTGTCCTTATGCCTGCTGCATCCCACCTCTTTCAGTTGAGGTTCTTGGGTCTCCACCTTCCTTCTTTGAAGGTGCTTTGTATCTACGTGTATCCCCCACCCCCAGAGTTCATTTTCCATTTTTCCCCCATCGTAACTAGTTTTCTATTTGACTGGTGAAGAGGTAAAATGTTCAGCACAATATGAAACAAATCTGATTTGAAAACAAACTTTTGGCTGGCTTGATTCCACTACTGTAGAGGTGGTGGGATTTTTTTCAATGCAGCCAGGGTCGTGATGCTAGATTTAAAATCATGGAAATGGAGTTTTGGATTAATTTCCAAAATATTAAATCAGTGTCAGGGTTGAAGTCACGTTGTTTGATATTTCTTGTCCTTTGCCTGGTGTCTTGTCCCTTAGCTCCCCTACACTTTCTACATTTACTAGAGGCCTGCCTGCCTTCCTGTGATCCATGCCATGCTTCACAGCACCGTGTCCCTTTAAGTCCTGCTACTTCTCCATCTGTTCCTAAGTCTCTCTCGCCCACCCTCTCCTCCCAGTGCCTTTTTGCTTTGCTAATATTGCAACTGTTTTTAAAACCCCATGGATTTTTTTTTCTTAAGATTGTATGGGAGATACTGTTGCAAATAAAGCTTGATATAGAAATATCTGTGCCCTCATCTCTGGTTTTAAGCTTTTATGAATTTCTTAAAATACTCAATTGTAAGATTATTAAGGATAACAGTGAAGGACAAGCATCCTGCTTTTTTGAGTAGTAAGGTGCCTATTTTTAAATGTGTGATTTTATTTCAGAAGAAGTGGTGACTGAAAAATATAATAAAACCTGTTAAAATCCTCTAAATTCTCTTGGCTGCAATACATTAGAGGAATGACTAATCACATTAACACTGCTAGACTTGAAATAAATCCAGTGTTGGCTGAAATAGGTGGTCTGAGTGGCTGACCCAATTTGTGTTGTGGATCATCAGTCCTGACAGCTTTTTGGGTAACTTTTCCCCCAGAAATAGGGGAAAATAAGCTCATGTGGGATATTTCACATCACATTTCCTGACAGTGCCTGTAGGAGTGTCACCAGATGAGCTTCAGATACACTAAATGTTGGGCCTTTGCCTGTCTTGTAGGAAGACTGTGTTTATTGCTTGCAGAACAAGAACTTTCCTTTCCTCTGTAGTGTTGGTTCACCAAAAGTTAGAAGGGCTGTTTCCTTTCCTAGGTAACCCTAAAAGCTTGGGATGGCGCCACAGTAGTGCGAGAGGCAGAGGCAGCTCTCTTGGCTGGTGCAGCATCTGTCATCTTCCAGCAAGCAGATGCTTAGCCTCAGGGTGCTGCCTTCTCTTGGCTGCTTTTCTAAAATCACAAACTGGCACTTCAAAATATACACTAAACCACTAGCGTGAATTAAGAGGTGTAATTGACTTCTATGTTTAAAACCTAGCGTTTTCCCTTGAAAGGCTGGAGAATTAGTAGACTCGACAGTGCCACCTTTTGGTAGCAGTGCTGTGAGCGAGCACCCAGAGCTTCAGCTCCATCTAAGCCAAATCCATCTCATAAAATACCGAGCGTGACCAGTGAGTTTTAGCAGAAAGCACAGAGACACTTCATAGGCTTCCTGTATAAACACAGTTTGAAATGCACTGACTTGAAACAGCAGTGAGAAAAGGCAAGCATAATATTTTATTTTTAATTTTATCAGGGAGGAGCATAAATAAAATATCCTGAAGGGATAACAGCAATTGAAAGAGCAGCTTTATAAAAAGTGTTTCTCCTCCTAGTGATAGCAAATCACATTTGGGGTGGGGATGGTGAGGCAGAATCTGATCTTTCGCCATCCTTTGCCATCTCTTGGTTCCTTCTACATCACAACCTCATGTGAACTTCAGCTTTGTTCCCAAAGGAATTATTTAAAACCCATGTATTTAAAAAGTGGGTCACCTCTATAGGAAGACAGCATTTAGAAATCAGAATTAATTTCATGTCGTAGAAAGCTTGGTTTTTTCCTCAGTTTTCTTGCAATTTATCTAATATTCCCACAGGATAACTTTGAGTATCTACAAATATACATCAGCCTTAATTTTGTTACAGATAAGGAAAATTTAAAAATGAGTTTCTCATTCCTTAGACTATATACATTCCTTGTTCTAATGCTGGTCTCACAGCTTTGGTCAGAGGATTGGTTTGGTGATACTGGAATCCAGAGCCTTCATAAATAGATAGCTCTTGCTAATTATTGATACAGCTTTGAAGATCTGATTTTCCCTTGCAAGTTCTAATTATTTTGTTGCCCATAGGGCAAATTGTGTATATTTTACTTTATTTATGTGTATGTCTATATATGTATGCACAAGTGCATAGGATTTTCACTTAAGGTCAAAGGTGAGTTTTCTATTTACAGCTAGGGTTACCTGGGGAGACTGAGCCCAGATGGAGAATGTAAGAGTAAGCAGCAGGTATGCTGACGTTAAAATGAACTTTGTTTTCTCAGGTGAATGGAATGTCTGATATGCAGAGCTCTTTCTGGGCTCTCTTGACAAACTGTTCTGTATGTAGGATTCATGTGTTTACTTAGTTTCAGTATCTTCAGTCTTCATGTGCTTGGTTTAGGTTTATGTAATATTTTAGGCTATTAGTAGTGAGAACTGGCTGTTGTCCTACAGGGTCCTTTATGGATGAGAAGTATCTTGTTAGCTCCCATGAAAGAGAGGTTATTTGTTGACTAAAGTGGAAGTATCACAGAACATACTGTCTTTTTTGTATGCAGGACAGTGGGCCCCAACGTGGAAGTATTGCAGTTGACCACTATGCATTTTTAGCAATAAATTATTAAAAAGTCAGTAATACAAAAACCAGTGAGGTACTGTGGAAATATCTGATATGAATTGAAGCATGTTTTTCAAAGCAAGTTAGAATCTCAGTTTGACGTTTACTTGTAGCTTAAGATTGGCTGGCTGACTGCTATAATTATGTGTTAGATTTGGTCTCTTGAGCAATGGTAAGTGCAAGTCAATCATAAGAACTCTCCAGAATACTTAATATAAAATTGCTTTTCTCCAATCTAATAAAATTCTGACACTCTACATACAAGCAAATATGAATCTTCCTGTTGAATACCTAAGATGAGCTCTCCCCCACTGGTGCTGCAGAAGAGATTTCCCCTTTTTAAATTCTTAAGCTTTCTTAAGACTAAGTATTAAAAATTGTGCAGTCAGATCTTAATCAAAAAGGAAAAGTACTTATAAAAACTTGTCCTTTGAAGTGTGTATTTTAGAATTCAGTATATTGCTGCTCTTGATAGTTTGGCTTGTTGGTATGTTAGGTGGTTCATGATTTATTTTAAATTGAAAAATGGCGGGGGTTTTATTTACATGGATACCCTTTGAATTGGGTACATGTGGGTTTGATATAACCATGGAAGTTCATGTAGAGTCAGGGTTAAAGCTGTTTCACCTGTATTATTTCAAAGCTGAGGGCAATCCAGTGTCTTTTGACTACTGAAGCCAGTTTGGAGGCTGGGGGCATGGTATGTACGCTTCTTTTTGTTTTCCCAGCTCTCAAAGATCATGACTGAAAGACTTTCATTTGAAATCCATGCTGTGGAATGACACTGAGATCACTGTTTTTGTGGATTGCCAAGCTGCAATAGGGATTCCCTGCTGCTCTAGGGAACGTCAGTGTGGTTTTTAAAGTTCCCTTCAAACAGCTTTATCTTCCAGTGCTGCTGTCATTTGATATCTCCCTAATATGAAGTGGCTACTTGTATTCCTGATGGGCAGCGCTGATGTTTAAATGTGGACAGATTCAGTCTGCTTTAATCTGGCAGTGATGATATCAGGCCTCTGAGTGGGTGAAACTTCATTGTTTAAGCGTTGTGGGATTCCTGGAAATCAGATACACAGAATCAATGAGGTCTGTGTGAAATCCTTCAGACTGTAGCAGTTTGAATGGGATTTTACTCATGGTTTTAAAAATTCCATGAGCAAACAAGCCTTTTGCTCATTAAAGTGACACAGGTACAGTTTTTATTGTAACTGTTTTGTTGATGGTTAAGTATATACACTGTGGATTAAAGGCTCTTGAGCTTGTCTAATGTGACAGGCGTAACTTCATTTTAGAATGTGGCAAACTGTAATCTTATTCTCTCCCCCTCCCCACCCCAAAGAAATACCAGACAACTTTTCTGTAAAGTAGAAATACTAATAGTGGAAAGTCACTTTGTTAGGAAAGCAAAGAATCCCCAGTCACTTCTTGGAATAGGGCAACAAGCTGTTTCGCAGAAAACACAAGACTCCCTGTGGTATCTGTGGAAGTGATAGCACAGCACACAGGCTGGGACTAACGGGGATGCCACTGCAAAGGCCGCGTTCTTTCTTCTGGCCCCATTTGTTTCTACTCAAATTGAAAGACTCCTGATTAACTCTTTCTGGTAGTCTTTTCTGTTCCTTTTTTACCTTTCTTTGCCCCCCTCATCCCATCTCCCCATCCCAAACTTTGTCATGCTGGTTGTCTTGCCAGGGTTTCAAAGCTGTTCACTGTACAGTGCCCTTGAAGTTTCAGAAGGGTGTTCATACAAACAGGTCATTGCAATTGCCATTCAGTTACTGAAGTCACCTTGGTAGTCTCTTTGCTGTTGTTGCTACCCTGTGCGTTCAGGTGTCTGACATTGCTAATAAGTTTATTTTTCTCTCATACGGTGGGTTTTCTTTGAATTTCTCTTGATTACTTGAAGCTTTTCTGTAGCACTGTTGTGTTACTTGGTCACACATGTGGCATATTGATGGGTTTTTAAAGAAATGAATAATTGCAACCTAGATTTGCAGGGCTGCTTGCTTTTCAGCAGGACTATAATATTTGGGACTCTTGGCATAAAGATATTTTAACGTTTTTACACAACTAGTACGAAATCAGTCTCTTGTAATGGCTTGTAATTTTGGCAGAGCAAAGATACACATTTACTTACTGTTATGGTCTTGATCTTTGCTGTTAGTTGTATTTATTTAAGCACATACCTTGTTTGACCATAGACTTGTATCAGAATTGGGGTGCTCATTTGAAATGATCTAGTCTCTGTGGGACGCCTCCCTCCAAGTAAACCGTAAGCCATGCTGTCTGTCCCCTTCCCCTCACTGTAAAATGCGGTTAAGTGCATCAACATCACAAATGTGGTGCAGCCAAGTCTGAAACACTTTGGGATCTACACAGCGGTGGCGCTTGCTGGAATGTATAAGGACAAGGAACAGCCTCTGTCAGTGCAGCTGATGCCTGTGTAAACCTCTTCTGAAGTACTGATTGCTTACAGCAGTGTTTCTGTCGTGGCCCTCACCCTCCTTGCCATCTCTCTGCCAAATACGTGCTGCTTTGCCTGATTTGAAGGAATAGTGTTACAGCATTGCAAGTAGAGGATACTGAAGTAACAATACCAGACTGGTAGGATGTTGTGATGGGGTACTGATTTTATTTAGAAATTCAGGCAGCCCCTTCTCAGTGTCTGTGGAGACAGGACAAGGGGCAGTGGCTGCAAGTTGGAGCACAGGAAGTTCCGCACCAACATGGGGAAGAACTTTTACACAGTGAGGGTGACAGAGCCCTGGGACAGGCTGCCCAGGGAGGTGGTGGGGTCTCCTTCTCTGGAGATATTCAAGACCCGTCTGGATGCCTCCTTGTGCAATATGAGCTAGGGAGCCTGCTTTGGCAGGGGGTTGGACCCGATGATCTCTCAAGGTCCCTTCCAACCCCTATGATTGTATGATTCTATGATTCATTGAAGGACCAGTTTTTATACAGATCAATGTTCTTCTCAATCATGCTATATTTTAAGCTAAGTTTAAGTATCTTTTATTTAAATTAGGTGAACAGGTTAAGTTTGCAATGAAGCTTTTTTTCTTCCTTTTGCTCACTTTAAGACAGTGATTGACCTGAAAACTTGACGAAGACTTGCTTTTATTATTTCACGTGGGTACATGACTTCAGACCCACAAAAAACTTCAGTGCTAGAACTGTGGGATGTATTCACCTCTGTAAACACAAGTTTTCACTAGACTAGAAAAGGTTAGGAAATGCACATCAAAGGAAGATTGGAGTTCAGGATGTGTATTTGAGTCTGTTTTTCCTGTCAATAACGTTGCTTTTGGTGAGGCTTCACCGGGTGGTTCTCTCAGAAACAGCTGGGATATGAGGAGAAGAATCCAGTTTATCTGGGTGTGTAACATCTTTTTGTTGCAGTGAACTGGGTTTTAACTTTTCTTGTATTTTTTTTCCCCAGTCTGTGAACATACTGCTTTAAATTGAGATGAGGGTGTAGAAGGAGATGGTGTCTCCATTTCTTGAGAGGGAGAAATGGTGTATTATCTCTGTGCCCCTAGGTTATGATGTCCAGCTGAGAATTTGGCTAGCTATCTAATCAAAAAATTACTCTTCAACCAGTTAAGTTTAAAAGTAGGGAAAGATAACAGGCAAATACCCTTTTCAGTAAGTCTGTATTAACTGAGAGCTAGCCTTTTCTCACTTTTAACTATGATACTATCTTCATGGTGAAGTGTAAACTTAATTAACAAAAAAGACAAACTAGCTGAGGAATGAGTTGTAACTCTTTCTTCTGGTGGTAGAAGTAACTCTTGCCTCTGGGATGGACCTGCTTTTTCACTTAGGCTCTTGTTTAAAACTTGTCCAATTCCAGCAAAGATCTGCTGAGTTAATTGTTTGGCTTGGGCATTACTGCACAGTGCCTGGAGATTGATTGCTCACGTACTTGAGTTGCATCAGGGGCTTTAAGCTGGGTGTTACCATAGCCAGTAACCAGGGTCTCAGAGGGCAATGTAGGGAGTGTTACAGAGTGCTGCATTCTCCATTGAGCCCATCTACTTTTAACACCTTGATGCATTTTAATCCATTACTAGATCCCAGATTTCAAGATTAATTTAATTTCTCTTTAAAGACTGGGAATCTAACAAATGCTGAGCACAAGATTTTAATAAGCTTCCCTATTGCTAGCAATTAATGTAGCTTTCATAGATACTGAATCCTTTTAAGCCTTTCATCCTTTGACTTCTGGGATTCCAAGTGGATTTTGTACTGACAGTTGAGATAAGACACTCTTTCGCAGGTTCCTCTCTTTCTGTTGCTCTGTGTTAGAGTACACAGCAATGGGGCACTCTGCCTGCCTCACAGATTAATGACTCCTCACCAAACAATGTCAGCTGCTTCTGTGCCATGAAAATCTTGTATCTCAGCTGCTTGCTCTCTTTCTGGACTCTTGTGTAGGCTGTGTTACGTCTCTTCTAAATGGGTAATAGCACGGTGATAACACCTGTATTAGCACAAGGTGGCCTAATGTGCTCTTTTCTTGTCCCATTCCTTGTAAGTGCAACGTCTTGACAGCTTTGCCTTTGACTCCTTCAATGGCATGTTGCAGTTGTGTGGCTTACTACATGTTTACTTTCTCACACGTGAGCTGTGAGGGCATGTTGGGAGTTGGTAATGCCTGTGATTAAGATCAGGATGAGCGTGCAGATCCCTAGCAGCCCACAGGTATGGTGGTGAGTGTTCACTCATGTGTGGCCCTAGGAAACTTCTGATCTGTGCTCCCTGCTGTGTAGTAGAAGGGGGTGATTATACTGAGCTGCATTTCTTTGCACCAGCTGTTGAAGCAGGGATGAGAAAATGAAGTGGAAACTAATGGTGTACAGTGCAGTGTCTGTTACACAGTTATTTCTGTGATAGTGAGCTGGCTGCATTTGTTCCAAAAAGGAATTTCCAGCTTGTCTCAAACAGGCTTATGGATGTTCAGGAGGGCTGAGAGCAAGTATGTATTGAGGATATTTCTGACTAATACTTTTTAGAACTTAGCTTGTTGTGGTTTTTTTTTAATCCCAGGTTTATAGGTTTGAATGAAATACCTATTGTAACACACTCTTTAAAACTGTGTGTGTTAGTATTGCAGAGAGAAAAGTGGGAGCTCTGGAGGGAGTAGGAAGTGGATTTACACTAGGAGAAATTAAAGGAGAAGTAGAAGTCAGATGTATGCACTGTGGCTTGATGGTAAACAAGCACAGAACAAATGACATGGACCCCGGCCCCGCAGAGCATGTTGCAGCACACAGTGTGGATACAGTCACGAGTCTGGAGGCTTGGCTGCATCTGTGTGCTAAGGTATACTAAAGAGCTGATCTTAGGGTGCTTACTTAAGGCAGAGCTGCAATACTGCTAATTTTTTTTCTCCTGTAGCACTTAAGAATTTAATCTTTAGTTGTCAAATGATGCATGGTAGTGGGCAGGTTCTTGGTTTGACTCTTGGGTTCTTCAGTTAAGACTATTGTCCTTGTTTATGGGAGCGCTTAAGAGGTGTGTGTTTTCCTCATGGAGGTACCTCATACTGTAACCTTTGAGGAAGAATGATTCCCCAGACTCAAACAGTGAGCAGGGGTAACAGCAATCAACCATAAACCTTCCAGAGTCGGTGGTCAAAGGTATTCTGCAGACTTGGCCAGGTGCAGACGATGATTTTCATAGCGTGGTCTTCATACTTATGCTGTTACCCCTGTCCAGGCTCCACAGGCAGTATCAGTCAGGCCACAGACATTCTAGGTGCCAGCTGCCATCCTGCTACACAGGGACATTTATGCATGTAGTACTAGAACACCCACATTAGGAATGCAGAGGGTTAGGAATGAATGCATTGCTCCAACAGTCATCATAGACAAAGCAAGTACAGCAGATCTGCATTGTAATTTGTTCAGAAGTTTGCTTGGTGATGTGGACTGAGGTGTTACTTGCTGTGATTTGTGACTGAAGTAATTCAGTACAGAAGCAGAATCTCATAGGAAGTTTGCAGTAAAAAAAATCTCTAGTCTGGAGAAGGAAAGTTCTTCATGAAAGGACAGGATTTCAAGAACTTTTCCTCTACCCCTACTAGTTACAAAAAGCTGGTCACTCAAGGCATCAGTTATTTCTGAGCATTCAGCTTTACAAAAGTTGCTAAGGTAGGTTTTGATAGCAACTGAGACCGCTTTCTTCACTCTCCACCATAGAGTTGCAAGTTAGCGATACTTCTGACTTTCCATAAAGAACTTAAATCTCTTCCGTTGCTGATGAAGTAGCAGTATTGCGTATCCCACTGTAACGTTTCTGATTGACATTGAGGTCCTTTCTTCAATTAAGACAAGCAAAGATGGTTTAAAAAGAAAGAAAAGCTGTGTTTTAGGGTTTTTGTCAAGGAGTGTGCTGACAATGTACTACCCAGCACTTTCTTTTCAAATGTATTTGTCCCCAGGTTAATTAAGTATGACTTCCTGTATTGGTTGGTTAATACTAGGATGGTTGCTCTGTTTTGGTTTGCTTTGAGACACCTAAAGGAGGAGGTGAATTGCAGAACCTGGTAGTCTGTTCTAGATAGCACAGTTTAACGTTTATGCCCAGGGAATATTTGCTGTAGTGCTGACAGTGGCGTTACCCTGTTGCCCTTTTTCAATGCATGCCCTGAAACCTTGAGGCGAGTAGTCGACACTCGACTGTTCTGGTGTCCAGCTGGTTTGCTTCCAACCAAAGTTTTGAGGATGTTGCTGTGTTGGGAATTATTCTGAAAGGTCTCTAAAGAATTTTCTCTACTGTTCTTCAACTGCAAGAGGAAAGTGCACTCCCTCCAACTTCATGAGAACTTAATTACCGTTTCCTTCAGAAGAACATCTGTAGGGCTGTGAATGAGCGAGACATAACAAAACAACCAACCTTAGTGATACTCCTCCTGCCTCCCTGGTTCCTCGGGTTTTCTTCGGTTTCTATTGCAAAGCCCTACCTGGCCTTTCTTCATTTTAATGTACTCCAGAGAAAGCAACCCTTTTGAGCCTTCTGCCCGTTAATAAAGCGGCCAGATTGGGTTACCTAGCCTGCAACAGAGGTATTCTCGTAAAGGATCTGGTGGGTTTTCCCCTGTTAGTAATAGAGGGAGAGCCACTGTGCCCTTAATTGAGTCTCTTAACTGAAAAAAAATAAATAAATGGGGAAGTATGAATTGGGGGAGGAGTTAAATCTTTCTCCCACTCCTTGATGCTTGGTTTAAAACCTGCCAGCCCCTCTGAGTAATTCACCAATCATATAAACACTGACCCTAGTTTTTGGACAGGGAAAGTATTAAATGCTTAGCTTGAAAAGTAAAAACAAAATCCCATACCCCGCCAAAGGAGGACATCTGTTCTAACTTCAGCTTTTTATTTTTTTATCTTTCATTTTTTTTGTTGGTAAATCTCCCAGACAACAGCAGTTCTGTAGAGAGTTTAAATATGAAGGAATGGCAGGACGGGCTAAGGGCACTTCTACCGAACATTAACATCAACTTTGGTGGACTGCCCAATGCTTCTTCCCCCTCCAACGCCAACCACAGTGTACCAACGTCCAACACTGCCACCACCGACAGCCTGAATTGGGACAGCCCTGGCAGCTGGATGGACCCCGCAATCATCACAGGTAACCGTTTCTCACTCCTTCAGCTCTGCTGGCAAACCATCCAATGGGTATTTGGCACAAACTGATTGACATCTGGAAAAAAGACAAAGTCAGTATGCGGTGGTCTCTTCCAGCTTCCATCCACAAAACCTCAGGGGTCCAGGGATTTTTGTGGAACCGCTAGGTCTAACCAAGTGTCACATAGGCCTTTGCAATGCATGCCCGGGACCTTTGCAGGCAGCCAGGCGGATCGGGCACTTCCCTGTAGGGTCAGCGTAGGTGTCCCTCCTGGATGGCATGTCCTCTATGAGCACTGCTGGTCCTGAGGCACTGAAGGCATTCACTGGACTTTTGTCATTTAAAAAGGGACGTACTCCACTTGTTTATAAAGCTCTCTTTTATAAGGCTGTCTGGTTGTGTTTCCCTGTTAGAGAGGCTGAAGCATGATTCACGTAGGCAGCGCAGGAGGTGAAGCATGCAGTGTGCTGGTGGTTTGGTGTGGTAAGGTCACGGCTACAGGGACACGGTCCTTGTGCAGGATGATTGGTAGAAAAATGTGTCTGTTATGCAGAAATGCTCTGAGGGGGAACTTTATCCTATCTGGATTTAATGTTAAATGTTTTGTGGGCAGGGTAATTATGTAAAATGCATTCGCTGTGCAAACTAATCATGTTTTCTCACTGTTGCTTTTTGTTAGGTTAATTGACCTCCTTTGTGCTCGGCTTATTGTTTCTGCTCTGACTTGCCTGTATCCCTGTTTTTTTTCTTTTCTTCATAGGTATCCCAGCCTCCACAGGAAACAGTTTAGACACCCTTCAAGATGACAATCCTCCACATTGGCTAAAATCTCTTCAGGCCCTCACAGAGGTGGACGGCCCCAGTGCAGCACCATCACAGACGCACCACAGTAACCCCTTCGGCACACAGATCCCTCTGCACAGAGCCAGTTGGAATCCCTACTCTCCTCCAAACCCCACCAGCTTCCATTCCCCACCTCCAGGCTTTCAGACAGCCTTCAGACCCCCCAGTAAAACCCCCACAGATCTACTACAGAGCTCAGCGCAGGATCGTCATTAGGAAAGGAGGAAAAAGAAGAAAAAAGGAAAAAGAAGAAAAAAGGAAAAAGAAAACCCAAAACATTAGAAATGCAGGAAGTGTCCCACCCTGACTCCTCCCCATACCCACCTACTGTTCCCTGTCATATCTTTCTTTCTGAAGAATCCAGTTCCTGATCAAACCTCCCCCCAAATGCAGTGCCATCACAGGGTCATGACCATATCTCTTTGTTACATTTCTGCTGAGCCAGTGTTTGATATACACTGTTTGAAATATTTTCTAATAATTCTAAGGAGGAAAAAAAGAGAGAGAGAAATCATAAATGCAGCCTCAATGCTTAAGGAGAATATTGCTGTCATATGTCTTTTGCACATGAGTATTTCTGCCTAGTGGAAAAGTGTCAGTCTGCAGTAGGGGAAAAAATGTAATGCAGAACCATGGAAAAGGTATTTAATTTAAATGAAGCTACTGAATATGTGGGGCAAGCAGTGGCCTAGTGTTTATTTTGCATTCAGTGTGGCACTACACAGGGAAATTGCCTTTTTTTTTTTTTTTTTTTTTTGGAGAAGGTGATTTTATTGTGTCAGTTTGACATGAAGTGTGTTGAAAGACAAAATACAGCTATGAGTAACTGGCATGTTGCTGAAGAGTGGTTTAAAGAGGGGAGAATGAGATTTTTTTCTTTAATTTTGGCTTTAGATTTAAAGTAAACTTTAAT
Organism: Hypotaenidia okinawae; assembly: GCA_027925045.1. NCBI lineage: Eukaryota > Metazoa > Chordata > Aves > Gruiformes > Rallidae > Hypotaenidia > Hypotaenidia okinawae. Next base: position 61,856,883 of record BSDF01000001.1, on the reverse strand, counting down.
GTTTTAAAAGTATTCACAGATTTAATACCTAGTGTATACATAATATAATTATAAGCAGCTGAAACACGAGTGATATTTACTTCAGTCTTTCTGTCTCCTCTGTCAGTCTCTCTTTCTTTTTTTTTTTAAAAAAAACCCAAAACAACCCAACAAAGATTCACCTGATTAAGGCACCCTGGGATAGCACTGCATTGGGGCCACATGATCACCATCAGGAGCAACCTCTGACCTCCTCTGCCTGCAGCTTTTACTTAACCCTGTAGTTTCTGGACGTTTGTGCAGTATTGAAAAGACAGGAAAAAAAAAAGAAACAGATAAATAAAACATGGTTATAACCTGACGCTAAAACTAAACCCAAGGAAATGTACCTCTTCAGAATTAAAACTAAAATCTTAAATAAAACAGAAAACTTGATGACGAGCTCGTGTTTGCTTTCCTTTTTTCTTAAACTTGCATTTTGACTCACTGCACTTGGCAAAACTGTATTGGGAATTTTTTTTTCCTGTTTGCCTAAACTGGAGTTGTTTTGTCATGGAAACATTGCTTTGGATGGTGACTCTTGTACTGAAGGGTGGAAGAAGCATACACATTTATTTTTGAAGGAATTCTGTTGTCTTGTGGAGATGGCTAGAGGCTCTCTGTCTCAACATTTATTGGTGGTATCTTTTTAAATCTGAAGCATGAATAACTTGTTTGTACTCTGAATGAAATGCTGTGACACTTGGGAGGGACAGCATGCAGTAATGTGTCTGAGGGTGTGGCAGAGAGTGAGTTAGAACTCCCTGTGTCCATCAGCATTGGTACTTGCCACTGCACAACAGGGGATGAAGAGCTTTTAAGATACACAAGGCCTCCAACAAGCTCTTAACACTTCCAACCAGAGAAGTTTTAAAACCAGTGAACTTGTGATGGGGGGTGCCTGCTTGAGGTAGCTCATGAGGGTGGCAGAGAGGATTTCTCCCCTGGTGTGAGCTGTACAGCTCAGGCTGGCTGCCTTCCCAAAGTGTTTGCTGCTGCCAGGGGTGGGGAAGGGTATCTGTGCCCCTGAACTGTGGGCACCAAATGGGCCAGGCGCAGCCTGGCTTTTTACCATACAGGGAGTGGGGAGCCAGGTCCAAATTGGCACTAAAGTGACTCTAAGTAGTCTGCCTTGTAAAAATCCTGATCTATATAACGTATCACTGCTCAGTGATTTTGGTGGAAGAGCTTTTGCTCTCTTCCTACCTGCCCTTTGGTGCTGGATGTACTGTGCGCAAAGGAACCGTGTGTTTCTGGATGGGCACTCAGTGCAAATTAGTCACATGCCCTGGTGACTTAGGTAGAAGGTGCACACCCTTTGGTACCAACACCCCTCGGCAAAACAGCTTTCTTCACCCAGTCAGCCCCTGCACACTCCCCTACTGTCACTGCTGGTGGTGGCTGGAGCAGTGCTGCAGCTGTGAGCCCAGGCTGGCACAGGTCTCCTCCAGCACCTCAGGCTCCTAGCCCTGGGAAACAGCCGGGTGGGAATGGTCTGCTGGAGGTGCTGGTTAAAATGCAGTGAGGTTTCTGTCTGGGTTTTGGTTTTCTTCCCCAGTCATTAGACATTTTTCAGTCCTTAAGGCCTCCCAAAGCAGTTGTGACTGTCCTATGTGCTGCAGCAGCTCCTTGGCCACAGTTAAGGATGTGCTGAGGGGGAAGCCTGTGCTGGTGGCCTGTTACCATGAGGAAATATTTGTTCCTGCTGCGGGCACAGCAGCCTCTCTGCTCAAAGCCTACTGACAAGCAGCCTTAGAAAAAAAGTTTGCCACTAGAACAACTTTTTCTTTATGGGGCTGTGCCCTCACAAAGAAACACTTCACAGTGGGTGGCATTGCTGTAACGAAGTTTAAAAATATTAGGGTTAAGGTGGATGTGGGAGGGTACAGCTTCTGCCGCCTTCTAGCCTGCTTTTATCTAGTCTGGTGCAGATTCCTGCATCCCCCCTGTCAGGAAGCAACCTGGCATTTCTCTCTGTTCAGCCATGTGGAGATCTGTTAGTTTCTCCTGAGGTTTTTGTAGATGCAAAATGAAATCCTGTCCAGGAGATGCTTTCTGTTACTGAAAGGAGAGTGTCCGTGTGTCCGCTCTGTCTGCAATTGCCTCCCTGCGTGGCCTGCTTTACATACTGTATGGACATGTACAGCTCTTCCTTGCGCTAGGCCAACAACAGTGCTTGACTGGAGTGCTGGCAAGGTGGGACTAGCAACACGGTTGGTCAGTGGTGCATGGCGGAGATGAGATTGGGGAAAGAGGATGGACCAGGCTCCTCTTCTGTAACAGACTCAAAGGTCGCAGATAAGTGGCAAGAGGGAATGACTGCAAGTTGCACCACAGGAGGTTCAGGTTAGAAATTAGGAGAAATTTCTTCTCAGAAGGAGCGGTTGGGCATTAGAATGGGTTGCACAGGGAGGTGGTGGAGTCACCATCCCTTGGGGTGTTCAAGGAGAGGTTGGATGAGGTACTTAGGGGCATGGTTTAGTAAGTAATATAGGTGGTAGGGGGATGGTTGGACTAGATTTTGGAGGTCTTTTCTGACCTTGATAATTCTGTGTGTTGAGTGAAGGGAGGGAGTTGATAGCTGTCATCGTGTTGGCACAAGTTCTGGTGCATTTTCAAAGAATTCACACTTCAAGCACAATGATTGGAGGGTCAGCTGGGCTGGGCTCATTCTGAGGGCTCCTGGCTCCTTTCTTTTATTTGGCTATCTAATAGGCAATGCTGTTTCTCTGGAGGTACAGCACGGAGTGTAACGTCACCTTTGAAATAAGGTGAAAAGCCACCGCATGAATTCCTTTTCCTTTCATAACTACAAATTCCTACTTGCAAGTCACAGGGTGACCAGGTAGGTGCTGCCCTTACAAAAGCAGCATCTTGAGAAGGCTGCTCTTAACTGATCGAAACACCATTGCCAACTCCTATGACTGTTTCTAATCTGGGGAGTTAAGCAGTTTGCATGACAGTTCCCAAACTCATAATTTTTGTTTCCTTTCCCTTCCATTGTAGACTCTGACCTCCAAAAACTTTATCTGAGACGCTCATGTAATCAGTGCACTGGATTTTAGAAAAAAAATGCAGTTGAGTTTGGGCTTTCCTGTGTGTTGGTGGTGTTGGCTTTGTGGAGTTTGTTGGGTTTTTTACAGCTCTGTAGAGATGGTCACGCTGCTCAGGCGGTTTCTTTGGCTTGAACACCTTTTTTTTTTTTTTCCTCCCCGAAGGGAAGGAGAAGGCCTACACTGATTTTTCTCCCCCACCCTTGTAAGGTAGCTTAGAAAAATACAATCAAAAGGATTGTCAAACAGTTACCCACGTGCTTGATGCTCATCCCTCTCCTCAGGATGCATGAAAACTTCCTTAAGTGGCAAAGGAGCCTAGGTTTGGTGAGGGATCTCCAACATATGCACATCTATGCTGTGGCAGTGCTGTATTGCCTGGAACTAATTCCCTCTGGGCAAAGTGGTGTGTGCTGCAATAAAAACTCACTGCTCAGAACTGAGGTGTGTCAAGAATTGTTGCAAGGTGGTACAGGACTTAAAGGGTAAGGGGCCAGTGTTGTCACCAGCTGCGTTTGAAGGGGCTGTAGGTGCTCCTGACTTCTCGAGGGGAATGATGTCTCTTCCATTCTAGCTGGCCAGCTGCCGCTGACAGGAATTGATAGCTCTCACACAGCACATGGTGGAGCGCCCCTTGGCATGAACATATGCCTATTAAGAGGTAGGAGTTGTTGCCTTACGTCTTCTAGCAGTGGGTTCCTGTATGGCTGGCTACAGAGGCACTTTCTGCTTCACTGATTTATTGTCAGGCATTGGGGTTGAATGTCTATGTCGTGACTGTAAGAGCTGGTGCTCCTTCCTCTTCTCCCAAATTCCAGCATCTCTTCCCTCCCCCCAATTTGAGATGTTCCTCTGATGAGAAACAGCTCTCTGGCCCTCTTCCATTTATGGATTGTGCTGCAAACAAAGCTTCAAAAGAGGAAAAAGGTGACGTATTGTCATAGTTTTAGATCCAGTGTAAGAGCTGGTGTAGTTCACTACCCTCTGATCTACATGTGAGAGCATGGTATGCGAGCAAGATCTTCATCTTCCCTTCTTTCAGGGTTTGCCTCTGCCCTGGGCTTACTGCTGCTATGTTTAGGTGACAAAGTGAAGGCTCCTGAGATGGAAAAGGTCAAACTAAGTTCTTGCAGTACAAGTACAGGGCGCTAGAGGAGTTGTGATCCTGGCAGCAGCAGCAGCTTTGCTGATGAAAACGTCTGGTGATGAAAGCAGTGGTGCTGGGTGTGGTAAGCCGCTTAAACAGAAGTGGTGTCACTGTAGAGGAAAACAGTAGAGACAAGTCCTTGCTGAAGTAAAGCCAGCAGCATGAGAGTGATCTGCCTGACCTGTTGTGGTCATGAGGAGCCCCTCTCTTGTAACACAGATGAGATGGGGTCTGTCAGTGAGACACAGTTACTCTTTGCTTTCCCCTGTGAAAGCCTGCTGGACTACTACTGCCCCCTTCTAGTCTTCAGGCTTAAACCTTTGACAGATCTTGTTCCATTTGAGATGTCTGGAGAGGGTGGGACTTGCTCAGCGCTCTCATCTTCCTACCAGCACAGCGGCACCGAAAATAGTCTAGAAAACTTGTACTGGCCAAGGGTGGCCTTTCCAACGAGTATCTTCTTGGAGCTTACCCTTTAGGCATTTGATCATTATGGGTCCCAGTGTTAACCTTGCCCAGATCTTCAGAGAAGGATCCAAAACATCTTCTGCTAGTTCCAGCAGTCCTAAGAGGCTGATATACTGAGCTTCACTGAAGAATTCAAAGTTGTGATCAAAGCTTGTCTACCTGTTTCTAAGAAATTATGCAGGCTGGGGTTTCCAATGTGGAGTATGGAGCTTTCTCTCTTTGTTCAGACACTGAGCAGAAAGCGACTGCCTGGGAGATTTGCCTGGGACACAGTTTGGCAGTGAGCTGACTTTGCAGCTTTCTCCATCCATTTTCAGATGATTTCTGCCAGGGTCCACCTTTCTATTGGATATTGCGTGCATATGCTTTAAATAAGTTGGAATATGATATTTAATTGGATAACTACTAAACCTCTCAGAGCTTCAGCTGTACAGCTGTAGAGCTGTCAGCTGTAGAGAGGTTTAGAGAGCTGGAAATCCCATCCCCTAGCATAGAGAAAGCTGGAGTTTCACTCTTCTGCCAGGGGGACACACACAGCGTAGAGGATGACACCTTGTACAGGTCTTGTGAAGAAGGGTTGGATAAGTGATAGTAGATGGTAGAGTTGGGCTTCCTGCCCTTCTTAACCTGTCTGTCTTCTGTTGGTTTCAGTCTCTTGCAAGCTTGAGATTACTTTTGAGGTAGACCTGGTTGTGCTTCTCCCCGCTGGAGGAACTTTGCTAAGACTGCTGAAGTTCTGAGATCAATTTTTTGTGGTGGAAAACTTAACTTTGTGCACACACAAAAAAAAAATAAAGTGTCAGGGAAACGTTACCCCAAAGGAACATTTTTCAATTATGTCAAGTAAATAACTTTAAGTATCAGTCTGTCCTGGATTCAGTGAGGATAAATTTTCTTTCTGGCAGCTGGTACAGTGCTATGTTTGGGAGTCAGGATGGGAGCGGTTCTGATAACACACCAATGTTTTTGTTGCCAAACAATCAAGGGCTTTTCAGTTTGTCATGCTGCCCTGCTAAAGAGAAGGTGAGGGAGCTCCCAGGAAGCTGGGAGGAGGGGACATGACCAGGCCAGGTGACCCTAACTTGCCAAAGGGATATTCCATATCTGATGTCATGCTCAGCATAAAGCAGGGCTGGTGGGGAAGAAGTGCATGGCTCCAGGGCATGCGTTTTTGGGGACAGTCTGATTTCGGGATGGCTCTGAGCAGTATGGCCTGAGTTGTGCTGCTGGTGAGAAACTGCATTGTGTACCACCAGTTTCATATATTTTGCTGTAGTCCTTCCTGTTAGTGTTATTTCTCCCTCCCTCTGCTGTCCCAGTAAACTGTCCTTATCCCAACCCACAGAGTTTGTTTTGGGGTTTTTTCCCCTTACCTCCCCCCAGCCCCAACAAGAGAGCAGCTGCTTGGTTCTCAGCCACCAGCTGGAGGCAAAACCACAGCACAGTTGTAGAAAAAACTCATTTCAAGGTGACATTTTTCTCCCTACAGAAAACTACAGTGTGGGGTCTTTTATTGAAAACACCAACTGCTTGTTATGATGCTTCAAAATCAGTGTCTTTCTGGACGTGCTTGGCAAAAGATCTTCACACCTGAAATGTATGTTGTCTCAGCTTGCTGTGAAAGCAGGTGCCAGTCTTTTACAGAGCAGAAAATCCCAGTCTTGGTTTTAAAGGTTTGTTCACACCACACAGCAAACTCTATGTCCCAGATTTATTCTTCTTTTGACCATAAATCTCCTTGGAGAGAGGGAGAATTGTAGTGAGGTTTTATTTAGTCCTTAAAATGTGACAAGGGGGAGGAAAAGAGAAGGAAAAGAATAGGAAAAGTCTCATTCCCATCCTCTTTAGTTTCCTTTCCATGGGTTTGGGGATCTTTTTTTTTTTACCTGCTTTTGTCCCTTAACAATACAACTCCTTCCTACATGAACAAGAAATTGGGCAGTGGTGTTCCTGGGGCAGACCCTGGGCTGATCTCCCAGCCATAAAACGTGTTTTGGTGAGCGTAGGTGGTGGGTATGGCACTGATGTGCTCAGGAGAGACACTCAGAAGGGTTACAAAGAATGTTTATCAATACGGTGATAGGCACTTTATATATAGAAATAGAAATATACCTACATAATAAATATACATTATATAATAAATGCATGTATTTATTATATGTATTACATATAGTAATATATAATGAATGTAGTTATGCTTATATTTATAAAAATTTGTATTTATATTTATATGAAAAACACCCGTAGCGCTGTGTCTGAATTCATGGCTGATGACAGGGAGGGGACGGAAGAATGGCTTCCCTTGGAGCAGGGTTATCCCACTCCCCGTGTGTTAGACTTGACTGGAAAAAAAAGGGAGGAGAAAAAGGTACGGTTAGGCTGTGATCTGAAGGAAGCATGGAACAGTTCCTGTTTTTCCTGTCCTTTCTACAGCTTTCAGTTGTCTTAGGAGAACGTTTTCCTTCTTGTGGTGCAGCTGCTGGTAAAACAAGGCCACTGCAGGCCTTGTCGTCTGCGAGGGATTTGTGAAAGCTTTCCCACCTGCTCCCTCCCTCCATCAAACCCAGTCCCCAAACCAGACTTTCCATACCTTGCGATATGAAATGAAGATACAGGAGGTGGAACGGAGAGATTCCTTTATTATTATTATTATTATTATTATAAATAGAAAAAACAGTGTCACTGTCCTTCTTTCCAGGGAGAAGTGGCAGCAGTTCCCAGATGTCCACTAGTAGGCCTCACCTCACCACAAAAACGTGCTTACCTTGCATCTTTCAAGGCTTCTTTCCTTGAAATGTGATGCAAATGTTGACAGATAGTTAAGTCAGCAGACTAAAAAACCTAGCTCTTTTAGCAGCATTGTTTGAGCATTGCAGTTTGTATCCCTGGGCACTGGATGGCAGGTTTATGCTGGGGGTTCACATCCTGGGTGCTCATTCCCTGCCCCATGCAGGCAGCAGGTCTTGGGGCTGGCAGCAAGGCAGCAGAGTTAACACGGTAACACCTCCCGAAGACACAACCAGCATCTCTGTGCACTCATGATGCCTCATTACTCAAGGAGCCCTGCATGCCCAGGCTGTGCCAGCTATGTTATGCAGGCATAGGTCAGTCCCGTGGTGCCAACGGGGGCTGGGGTGTCCCAATGATGCTCTGCCAGGCTCGGCATGAGCTGCTTGGAACACGCCACTGTGTTTCTACCCAAGAAATTCTGGACAGAAACAGGGGTGTCATTGCTTTCTGAATGCAAATGATGGCACTTAGACGAGCTCTTCATGTGCTGCTGTAAGTCCTGATACGCCTGATGTGAATTCCAAATGCAGGAGAGATGTAATACCTCAAGGCTGTTTTGGGGGGCTTGTTTCAGGGTTGGTTGGGGTTTTTTTAATGTCCTAGGTCCTTTGTGTTAAAGATAAATTCATGTTTCCCTCTTGACTGTTGATCTTTGCACCCTTGCATTGCATCTTGCAAGTCTGAGATTGTGCAGAAATGGGAAGATGTGATGAGTTCTGAGCAACAAAAAAAGAAACCCTTTAAATCTCCAGCTACATTCAAGTGCAATGAATTGTAAATGCTTCCAATTATCTAATGACACAGATTCCTTGTTCCCAGCAACTGGCTGTCTTCACTTTCAGCCTTTAAAAGAGCCCTAACCAGAAAATCAGACTCTCCTGCTTAAGACCGGAAAGTCTTCACGTGCTCAGCCTGTAGGTTACACTGGAGCTGCTCAGATCCAGCTTTGTGCATATCACCTCAAATGATCAATTAAGTAGCTTGTAACCCAGGACCTCCTGTTTGAAATGTGTGCTTCTGGAAATGTGTGCTTCTTGTATCAGAAAAGCCTTTCAATGTGAAACATCAGGGTTTTTTTTTCCCTGTTTGAATACCCAGGTGCAGTAATTGGCTCTCACGAAATTCCTCCCTGAGTTCTCTAGAGTTTCCAAGGGCTTGATGGTGTGGAAAGAAAAAAAAAAGGAAAAAAAAAAGCTGAATGGCAGTTTAAATTTTCAAACCGGCCTCCCAAACTTGTTGAAGAACTTGTGTTCCTCGTAGCTTCTGTAGTAGAGAGGGAACAGGTCCCTGGGGAGGTCAGCAGGGGAGGGCACATCCGACAGCAGCGCGTTGCGGGGTGGCTGGCCGGGCAGGCCAGCGATGGGTGGTGTGCCAGGCTGTAACACCAGCTGGGGCAGGACCTGTGCTTCAGGGTGCCAGTTCTGCAGGGACAGCTTTGGCAGGTTTTCAGGGCTCCTGGTAAAGGCAAGAAGGAAATGGGATAGTAAGAGGGGGCTGCAGCCCACCCAGGCAGTGCTGAGGCAGAGTGCAGAGGAGTCTTCTGGCTCCTCTGAGAGCGGGTGGGAGCTGTGCAGTGCTAGGTGGGGAGCAGGTAAGAGGGTGAGGCAGGGGAGCGAATGCCAAAGCGATGTGGGCTTTTATACCTGGCTGCTCCTGCCTCCAGGTAGGCTGGGAGCAGCTCTTGCCCCTTGTGTGAGGAGTGGGTGAGGGCAGAACAGTACCTTTGGAAAGCCAGGTTATTGCAGCCAGCGAATGCCCCTGGGAACACGGAGCTGGAGAGGGCGGAGAGGTGGTAATCCCGCCGGTGGTAGTGCCTCAGTCTCCCAAAAGCATTCCTCCCCCTCTCAGGGGTGGAGGGGTCCCGTTTCTGTCCTCCTCTGACTTTCCTCCTGTGCTGCTGCTGCCTGCAGGGTGGAGAAAAAGAGATGCCCATGCAGATACTGCTCTCATTTACCACCCTGGAAAGATTTGCCATGTTTGTACCTTAATTTGATGTTGTCACCTGGTGGGTTTGACCAGAGAAAAGCCCTGAAGCTGTTCCAGCCCTGAAGAAAAAGGGCACTGCTGGGGCTCCAGCCGGTCCTGGGGAGAGGTATGGCTGGTGCCTGCTGAGAGATTGAGGTGGTCTCTCTTGATAGCTTTTTTTATGCCTTGTACCTCGTTTGCCTCTGATAGGTTCTGGGTTAAAGCTGCATCCCTTTGTAGGCCTCTGCACGCTCCCTGTCGCTGCGATCCCTTTGTTCGGGATACCAGCTCTAGCAAAACCAGCGGTTCTGCTGGGACCAGGGGCTGGCAAATCTGGGAAGTGCTGCTGCCGAGGTGCGTGGGTCCTGGCTGGTGGGACTTCCGCTGTCCCAGCCCCGCTCCCCATCGTGGATTCTCTCCCAATCCTTCTCCTATTTTGGGGTTCCTATTTTCACTCGCCGGGCTATGCCCGTGCAGTTACACTGAACACAACCTCAAGAAAGGGATATTCCCACCATCCGTCCATCCTGTCTGGCCTGTTCCCTTCTTCCTCTGTCATGGAGAGCTTTTTTTTTTTTTTTTTTTTTGGTCAATCACCAAGCCAATTGCTTTGCCAGCGCTGAGGCTTTCCAGGTGCTGCAGCATCCCTATGGCCACAACCCATCTTCCCCATTGGGTCCCAAAGCAACCTTCTCTTTGGAGAGGTGATTTAACTTGGAAAAAAATTATTATTAACCTTTAAAAAGCTATTATTATTTTGATTTCTTTTGATTTCTTTTGATTTCTTTTGATTTCTTTTGATTTCTTTTGATTTCTTTTGATTTCTTTTGATTTCTTTTGATTTCTTTTGATTTCTTTTGATTTCTTTTGATTTCTTTTGATTTCTTTCTTTTTATTTATTTTGATTTCTTTCTTTTTATTTATTTTGATTTCTTTCTTTTTATTTATTTTGATTTATTTTATTTTGATTTATTTTGATTTATTATAATTATGTCCGTGTTTATTTGAATGCACGATCGTGCCCAGCTCTGGCCTGTTACAGATAGATGAACAGGGAAGGGTTGTGCAGAGGGAAAGGTGGGTGTCAAGACACCCCTTCCCCGTACCCCCCGAGTGGGTGCAACTCCTCGCCAGCCGAGTGTCCCAGCAGATGGCAGCAGCGATTCTCCTTCAGCTCCGGCTGCTCCTCACACACACAGACCCCCCCCCCCACCACCACCCATATCCCCAAAACCTGCCCCTCCCTCCACACACCCCCTCCCCTCCAAAACGTCGTATCCCCGCCCCCCCACCAACCTCCTCCAGTCCCATACTCACCCCCCGAGGTTTTTCCTCGCCCTATCCCGCCAGCAGCAGACGGCGAAGGAGACGGACAGCGCCAGGATGATGGCTCCGCTCAACAAGGAGGCGGCCACCGCAGCGCGGGAACCCGTGACCGAGGGTTGCGGGGCGGCTGCGGGGCAGAACGGGGCGGGGGTGAACGGAGGCCCGACGGGGCCGGGGGCGGGACGAGGGCCTGGGGGGGCGGTGGGGCTGGGTCACACCAGCCAGCTCCTTACCCTGGCAGTGGGGTGGGGGGTGGCTCCAGGATGAAGTGCTCTCACTCCACAGGCAGGAAAGCCTCTTGCTGCCCACCAGCTCGTACCCCTCCTGGCACCAGTACACGAGGACCGAGCCCAAGGAGACGCCCGAGCCTCTGTCCACGTAGTAGTATCCGTAGTGTGGTGGGGGGAGAGCCTTGCATGGCACTGGGAGAGAAGGAGAGACATTAAGCTCTGGCTGGTGATGCTTTCAAAAATGTGGCCTGGCCACTGTGTCACTTCTGTGAGTCCTGCAAGTCTCTGAATTGTTATTTTTTTTTGGTGTAATCCTAAAGAGAGATGTAGGGAAGAGGAGTGGCTTTATCTGGGAGATATGTCTTCTTATTGCAAACTCTGCAGTGTGGGCAGAACAGCGAAAGTGGGGCTGGAAAGGCACAGGGTGGGGACAGCGTGCAGAGAGTAACTCTTGGGAGGAAAGGAAGAGGATGGGCATTTTATAATACCCCAATATTCTGGGAGAATTCCCTTGGCTGGAACTCAAAGCAATAAAAATACTATTCTGTGCTACTTTTTCCATCCCAGCCTTTATTTATTTTTTTTTCCCAAATTGTTACTCACAACTATTCAGAGCTACTCAGTATCCCTGCTTAGATCATCCTTTCTGCATTGCTCCCTTTGCATTTCTAGTGCTGTCAGCTTGCTAGTGCCTGGAGAGAGCCAGGAGTGAGGCAGGCTCCAAAAAGGATGCTGGACTCACTGTGTGCTTGCAGGAATGCCCTGGGTATACTAATGCAAGGACAAGAAAATGTGGATAAGTAGGCTTTTGTGTAGCAGGTATTACAGGTACCAATATCCTGAACTGAAGGATCTGATTAAGCCAAGCTTAAAACCTTCAGAACTGTAGCTTAGGGGAACTTCCAGGGGAAATTCTGAGCGCAGCAGTAAAGCAAATGCAAGAGGTTGGTTTGGTTTGTATTTGCTTTTCTGAGATGATGCAGACTTCTCCTCCAGAGGGGCTGACGAGAAACAAATCAGACTGGCTAAGATCAGACTTTCTCCAGGTCCAGCAATGCTCTTAACAGGTAGTGGGGGTGTCTGTGTGAGGGAATTCAGCAGTGCCAGTGAGTTCTCTGGCTCACAGTTAAATTGTCTGGCACTGGCTAGCACCTTCCCCAGTAATCCCTCGCCCTGATTTGGAGATAAGGTGGTCCAGGGACTGTTCCAAACAGGCATTTTGGAAACAACACATAGTTCATAAAGGTTTGGGAAGGTGAAGGATTCAATAGCACGGCATGGACTTCTCTGTGCCACTGCCTGTGGAGGCAGGCAGGCTGCCTGCACCGGGCAGGGGGTCACCCCACGGCTCCCCCGACACTGTGTCCCACTTGCTGGGAACAGCGTGTGCTTTGGTCTAGGAAGTGGATTAAAAAAAATACAAATAATAATCACCCAAAGCATTTGGAGATTATTTTTGCTTTTAAAAAGTCTCCATCCTCATTTCTTCCTAAGGGTCTCAGCTCAGCCCTTGGGGACAGGGATGTGTTCCATACACCCGTACCCTGGGCAGGGAGCTGCTCCTCACAATATGGATAGAGGTTAACGTGGAAGAGGACTTTGCTCTCAAAGGAAGGCAGTCAAGCCCTAGTCACAGTCCCTGTGCCTGGTGACTTTGCCTCTGATGTAACACCTCTCTCCCAGATCACAGAAGCTGCTAGGCCTGTGAGCACCACATAAAGCCCTGCAGCCCCTACATGTGCCCCAGGTGTGCCTCCGCACCCAAGGGCAGAAGCACCATCATGCCCTCATTGACACACCCCGGTGCCCTTCACCCTGTGTGCCTGCACAGAGGGGCCCCAGGCAGCCCTGCAGAGGGGTAGGCAGGATAGCTTGCAGAAGTACCTGAGATATTGCTGAGTGCGTAGGTCCCATTGGCAACGTCTCTGGGCAGCCCCTTTCTGACGTGTCCTGCCCCAGGTGAGGCACTCCAGGACCCAGCAGCATCGCTCCAGGCAAAGCTCAGGCAGCTCCAGGGCAACAGGCAAAGGGCCATGCATTTCCAAAACCTTTGTCCTATCATGGTTTGGGGAAACACAGCATCACCGGGTGCCCAGCCGTCTTGAGTGCCTGCAGTTTCCCTTGGCTTCTGAGCAGGGGTCAGCTGGGATCTGAGGGCATTAAGCCTTGAGCAGCAAAGCTAGCAGTCTCTCTCCCCACGGGACTTGCCTCTCCTCCACGTCGGCACAAGCCCCACGTCCCTCCTAGCAATGCCACCCCTGCTCTGGGCGCTTGGCTGAGCAGCTCCAAAGTCCCACAGAGAAACCAGGCGTTGGAAAGGGAGTGAGAAGCAGCAAGCACTTGGGATCCATCTTTTACAACTCCCTCCTGCAGGGACTGGCTGTCACCATCTCTCCAGGTGCGGGAGATGCCCATCAGGCATCATCCTCCTCCTCCTCTGACTTCTGAAATCCATGCTTGAGCTGGCTGCTGTGAACCCTTCCATGCTTGTCTCCTCCCTCCTGACAGAGCCTTGGGCTGATTTCCTGTAAACACCAGTGGAGTGGGACATGAGCAATGGGAATCAAAAGGGTTTCATGGCAGCAACTCTGCCAGCTCTGCTGCTGTGGGAACCACAGAACAATCTGTTTTCCCTTTTCCTTGGGGTTCCCTCTGTGCAGCGTCTCTCTGCCTGTCACTTCAGGCCCTGATGTTTTATGATGTGTTAGAGTTGGAGGGGCTGTAGCAGCAACCAGCTCCTGCCTCCTCAGATGTAGGTTGCTCTTTCCTGCCCCTACCCACCACCAGATCCCTTGTGTGTACCCAGAAAGTGGTGAGGTGCCCAATGTTGCACGAGCACTCAAGACCTCAAGATACTTTGAAACAGGCAATGCCTCCGTGCTGAGCCTTTCCCCAGCAGCCAGGAACACCTGCTGTGGGATCAGCGGGGGCTTTGCAGCAGTTTTTGGAGCATCCCCTGCTGTGCCTATCTTCTCCCTTCCTTGCACCTCCTGAAGCTCCCATCACCCTGCGGGTCTCCTTTGCCCCTCTTGTCCTGCATCCTTGCCTGTCCTGTGGCTACCTGGGATTTACTGCAGGTATAAGGGTTAAGGACCAAGCTGTTTTTGATTAACAGCTGGGTAATACAGCAGCCTCAGCAGCGGGGTGTAAGGACATCAGCAAAGGCTCACAGCTTGGCAGGAAGGTCCTCTCTCTGTGGGTCGGGTTTTGTCTGCATCTCTTTTCATTGCAGCTCATGTGCTTTGCTGAGCACGGCTGCCTGATTGGGTTGTGGGATGTGCCATCCAATGTTGCCTTGGATGTGCGGCCGACTCCTGTTTGCAAAACCAAACAGCAGTCTCACAGTCCTAGTGTGATTTACTGCTGCACATAAAGGGGAAATGCAAATGGAATCAAACCCCTGCCCCACCCTGTCCCACCCCATCCTGGGGATGCAGCCGAGGGGTTCTGCAGAAAGGAGGGATCCTGCAGGGCCAGGCAGTGACTTGACCTCACTTGTGGTCCCTTCCTGGCACTGGGACACCCTTCTGCTAACACCCAGGGTGCCTCAGCAGTGCTCTGGCACTCCTTGCACTTGCAGAGAGGTTTCTTGTCACCTCCATGGGCCTTGGCACCTGAAATGCCTTCATCCTACTGTTTGTTCATCTGTCTCTCAGACACTCCTTTTTGGTTTTGGCTGTGCTGGTATCTCTCTTGGCCTCTCTCCAGGGGACTTACTTGCTTTCTCAGGTAAACCTGTTTCAGCTTCCCATGACGTATAATCATCTAGCTCAGAAACTACCTTAATTTCTTTTCTTTTCTGGTTAATCCTTCTTAAACAGTGAGCTTTCCTTGGCTCCCTTTGGAAAGTATGACAAAGAGGAGAGGGTCCTCCTCGGCTCAGTGAATGTGGTGTCACAGAGTCATAGAATCATAGAGTATACTGAGTTGGAAGGGACCCATCAGGATCATCGAGTCCAACTCCTTGTTTTGTTTTCTATTTCAACTTTCTCCTTCTGACTGTAGGGATTTGCCATTTTGTGTAATGAAGGTGAGTTTCAGGGCAGGCTGGGTTGTGTGAGAGTGTTATGGCTGACAGCAGAGGAGCCTGCCTCAGGACGTGTCCTGGGCACAAACACAGTCACCTCTTTCCAGCTGGGGCACAAGCAGCCCCACGGGTGCTAGGGATGCACCCACCTAGTTGGACGAGACCAACCCTGAACTGACCCATCCACCAAGCCTGAGCCTGGTACTATGTGGGCCGTCTGCTGGGGCTGACAAGCTGGGCCCACCACTGCCAATGGGTGGGAAGATGAGTGCCCTCTGCCTCCTCCCCGTTGCCAGATGTGTCCAGATGCTAAAGAGCTGGGGACAGAACATGGGCTGCAAGCGTGGCCTTCAACATGCGGCTGGTGCCAATAAGACTTGTCACATGTGCCGGGGAATGAAGGGGCTCAGCAAAAGCCCAGAGACACAATAACCACGCTTGAGCTTGTGCCCAAAATGCCGAGTAGATGACATGGATTATTCCTTTGCTAATGCTCTTAAGAGCTATTCCTGGGGCTGTGCAAGATAAAGGGGTTTATTATTGCAAAATGGATATCCTGCTGGGGGTGGATTTCAATGCCATTCCCTGCACCCTGCTTCTGGCAGCGGCCGTCTGCACCAACCTGACCTGAGGAGCCAGGCACCGCAGGCAGAAGCAAGGGGATGACCCTGGGCTCTGACAAGGAGCATGGCCATGCCTCAGCTCATGAATGTTGTCCTGGCCTGGGCATTTTTCTCCTTCAGCCCCTGCTCTACAGCTTACAAGGAGGCACCCCAGCTCAGAGCAGCTGCTGGGGCTCTCCTATCTATCTCC
The DNA here is from genome assembly GCA_027925045.1 of Hypotaenidia okinawae. Classification (NCBI taxonomy): domain Eukaryota; kingdom Metazoa; phylum Chordata; class Aves; order Gruiformes; family Rallidae; genus Hypotaenidia; species Hypotaenidia okinawae. The sequence goes on along the minus strand of BSDF01000001.1, from coordinate 61,841,046 downwards.
TGTCCCACAACCTCACCGGGATGCCCTCTGCCCTGGGGGTGCCACATGGCTGCCCTCTACCTTGTCCCATCCCCGTGTCTTGCCTCCCTTCATGCTGGTGTGCCCAACCAGAGAAAACAGCGTCCCTCTTCCTGTAACACAGGCAGCCAAGCAGAGGTGTGTGAGCATCAACATGGCACTATGACACTTAGGAGATTACGCCTTTAATTTCCCATGGATGTTCATCCAGTCCTGACACTGCCCACATCCTCATACCATTCTCATGCTTTTGACACAGCTCATCAGTTTGTTCCTGTGCTGCTTTAACACCAAAATGCACCAGTCTCAGTGAAGAACAAGCGTTTTCCTTCTGCCTCCTGACACGTGTCACCGTCCCTTACCAAACACAGAAGTACTAATGTCAAGTCAGCGACCATGGGTGATCCTATGTCCTCAGAGGAGGTTCTGCAGACAGAAGGACATAGAGATATTTTGTGACTAAACTACTCATTGCAAGTCTGTTGCTTAGCTCTATTGCTAGTCCAACCTTCAAGCAAACCACCCAGGGCCAGTTCTATGGAAGATCAAACCATTCTCCAGGAAAGATGATTCCTTTTTTATTTTTTTGGTGCAAATTTTCATGTCACCCCACTTCTGTACTGCACTGTTTTTATTTCATAGCCCAGAGTTCCCTCGAAACTCATCTTTTCTTAGCTCCAGTAGCTGGGGCCCAGTGCTGCAGGTTTGTGGGAGCTGTGGCTGAATGTGCTTTCCCAGCAAGGGGCTTGGCATGACTCATCAAGTCTGCACCCTCCGGGGGAATGTGTGGACAGCCACACGTAGAGGGACTCCTCTCACTCGACTGCAGACATCTTCGTCTGTGCCAGTCACCCATTCATAGTTAGGGAAAGAAATGGGCTTTGGTTTATCTAGCCCATTTGGGTCTCCTGTTTTAAGTTTTGGAGGGGCCCGCTGAATGTGAAGGAAGCTCATTAAGATTTGCTGCTACTTAGATTTTTTGGGGACTGCACGTGACAGGCACCTGCCACATCTGTATCCATGGAAGCCTCGGAAGTTGCCACACTGGTGCCACTCTGACTGCAGCTCTGTAGGGACACCTCAGGACTGCGGGAAGCTCCTTGGTCCTGCAGGCATAATCAGGGACAGTTCAGGTTTGTGTCTCAGGGTGGCATTATAAGATTGATCCCTTAAGAAACATATCCTGGGAAAGACTCTGAGTGTCAGGGAAAAGTGCTGAGTAAGAAAGAATCTGACCCTGTCAGGAGAGTCAGGATACAGATGGTCCAGGCTCTGCTTGTAGGTACAGGAGATAATGGGGTCGAGACTGAAGTTTTGAGCTGGGAGTCCCATGTCTCCAGGCTTTTCCTCGATGAGCTGCTTTTAACAGTCACTTGGCTGCTTCTGCCCCTGGGGCCATAAACCCTGACAGGCTGTACTGACCCCAGCAGCTGGCCAGGTAGCCTGTCTGAGATACAGGAGATACGCCAGACACACAAGTTCTAAAGGGAATCTGTACCACATTCTCTTTTATTTTTGCTCCTAACACATCATGAATGAGTTAACAGGAGGGGGCCCTGCCCATTTATTCTGAAAAGCTGTTCAGGTAGTTGATGAGGTGGGTATTAAGTCACAGCATTACTGTTTAAGCAGGAATCTTTGCTGAGTAATTCCTGGCTGTGCAAAACCTCACAATTTTGTAATCGATTTCTAATCCTGTCATATACACACATATATACACATGTACATACACGTTTAATGTATACACACATAGGCAGAGACTACAGGCTTTGTTTACTCCCAAGGGCAGGACAGTCCAGGCTGCCACATTTCATATGAACTTCGTACATTTCTACTTTGACATGTATATTGTGCTATTTGGTAACCTTCTTCCAGACTCCAGATTATGGCATTAACTCTTTGCTGTCTGCTACTGTTAAACTCTTTGTTCCTAACAGGTCTACTCTGATGTCCAGGGTTTTGGCTAGGTAGGGCTTCTTTGCTGCATTTTTTATGAAAACCTGCAGTTACCTGGTACTCTTTAAGGTGCTTTTTTGCCAGAATGGCAAAATTGGTTTGGTTTTCTCAAAATTATTTTGAGAAAATGGATTGTTGTTGTTGCTGCTTTTTAAAGCATCATGATAATGATGATAATAATAACAATAACTAATTTTTTTTCTTTTTTTTTTTTTTTCTTCTCATCCTGTTCATTTAATACTCCTTGCACAGGCAGTTTCACATGCTAGTCTGGGTGACACAGGCATTACGTACCCACTCCTTTGGGTTGTTACACAAGTTTATACAACCAGAGAGAAGAAGAAACCTTGATTACTGAATACCTGTGTCTCATTTGAAAACAAGGTTATTGCATGACCAAGGAGTCATTGAACAGGTAGTGTTCTGAAATTAAGTGGTGGAGGACTTCTTTAATGGGAGGTCTCATAATAGTCTACTAGAAATAAAGACTAGCTCCAGAGGAGTATTCTGCAGTGGCTTGGCCAAAAAAAAAAATCACAATGAGAGAGACTGTGACACACAGAGAGTAGTTAGTTCTTGGAGTGGAGTTAATGGAGGGTATCAGAATGGACAGATTTAGGTGGCTGCTTGGAGAACTGTGCTGTACCCATCTAGAAACACAAGCAGGAATGTACCTTCAAGAAAAAGGAATGGAAAAATCCAACACTCCTTTTCTTACAAGAGCCTTGCAATGGTGCATCCTTACTGGTATTGCATCCTCACTGGCACTGCTCAATGGACACTGCTGATACATACAATGAAATGGTAAATATGCAACGTAGCACAGCCGTACACTGCACTGGGTACCAAGAGATGAGTAAGTCTGTACGTCAGGGAGGTTCTGCCCTGCTCACTCTGTGCTGGGAACTGATAGAGTTGAAGGTGAAAGTGTCCAGGGTAGACTGACCGGTGAAAGAGTTCTCGCCTAGACCTTACAGAAAGAAGTTGCCTCATGCCAAGATCAGCGGGACTGGAAATGTATGCTTGGAGAAATAACTGCTGGGAGATGCCTATATAATAGGAGTTCAGGTATGAGATCTGGCAAAGCCTTGAACGTGTGATTTTAATGCCTTTAGATTAGACTGGCAGCTCATAGCTTCACTGATGGCTTTTGGGAAAAAGCTGGCTTGTCCTATAATGCAGTCCTGGTCTGAAGAGAAGGTCTGAGAATACCAAAGCTTAAGTTAGGGCAGCAAAGTTATGTCTTTTCCTGTGTGGAAACCAGGAGGTGTTCTAATGGGTGGTTGCTTTGTGTAGGCCCTCTCTGCAGGAGCTCCCTGCAACTAGTCTGGGATGACATCCACTGCCTCAGGCAGCCATTAAATTAAATAGATGCTTTATCTGAGGAGGGTTGGTGATGGGTGGCTTGATGGAGAATTAACATAGTTTGCTACTTCTTAAGGGAAGGGCAGCTGTGCTTCAGGCCATCCAGTGATGACCATTCAGCTAGGATCCTTAGCTGAACAGGAATAATCAGATGGCCTGAAGTACTCCTTTATCAGTCTTATGTCTTTTATATCTCCCTGGTGTCAAGTTCTGATGAATTGATTATTGCTCGCTCCCTTAAACAGGTTCTCAGTTAAATCCTCATTCTTTTCATGTTGTAATAGGATTATCATACAAGATGACAATGTTTGTAACCTAAGCCAAAATTTTACCATTTACGTGCCAAATAAGTGAAACCATGTAGAAATTTAGTTGTCTTAAGATCAGCACAACGCTCTCCAAACAGGCCCAGCCCACATGGAAATTGCAAGTTGCTGTTGAATCAATAATGAAGCAATAAGTTTCAAGGCTGTGCCAAGAAAACAGGGAAATGTCTCACCTCTGTGATATCCCTTTGCATCCTTACCTACGGAGAAGGTTTTTTCTGCCATTAGTTATTGATTCACTCAGTCCAGGGAAGGGCTGCTTTCCAATTTGATTTGAATGCCAGTCTTCTGATCAGCTAGAAAAAAGGAGTCCCTTATATAAGCCAAGGAAAAGGAAATGCTTCTGCAATACGACTCAGATGAATAGCTAGGACTGAGTGCTGGTTGACTTCCACCAGTCCAGCTCCTGCATCTTCTCATGCTGTTTCTTTACAGCTGTGTTGACTGGCAATTGAGGAGGCTTTCCCCTTTTTAATTACCTCTCTTTCCCAAGGCAGTCGCTGAAGGCAAGCAGAAGGTATGACCCTCTCCTCAGACAAAGAGCTCAACGGGATAGATAACCCCAGCTTTGTGGTGAGTCTGCTCATCTGGGAAGGGTAATTCTTGCATACACAGGGAAAGAAGGATAAAGGGAAAGCTGGGTAGAGGGGCTTGGACCGGCTTCAAGGATGTTGTTGTATGGTAAAGGGCTCCTTTATCAACAGGAATCTGAGGAATGATTTTCTCAGCTGCTGCTGCAGACTCAAAGTGCTTTCTACTCTCTGGCACCCTTTTCACTTCTTTTCTCCCCATTATTTCTAGAATGATAGTGTAGATGAACAGCAGCGCAGGTGTATCTGTACTGAAAAGCAAATGGGCTTGTAACTCCTTGCGGCTGTGTCCTCGAGTAGAGCATTTCATGGACTAATTAGTTAAATCAAAACAGGAATTTAGCCTAGTGAAAAATGTGTTTCTTTGTCTTCTGGATCTATTTCTGGTGGGGTAAAGTGACAGAGAGGTTGAGGGGCAGGGGGAGGGATTTGAGAGTCAGTGGGGGTTGGGGGGCGGGTGGAGAGCGCCCTGTAGGGTTACAGCAGGGTGGTAAGAGGTGTAGAAGATGAGTCAGTTCAGGGGTGTGCACTGCACTGGATATGCTGTACCAGCCACAGGGCGAGGGCACAGGGCACAGCAGCTCTCTTCCCATCTCATGGCAGGGGTGACTTCCATTAGAAACTAGGAGAGCTACTGGTTTTCTGACAGAGGGTGTGAGAGTGGTGTCCTGAGAACTCTTTGTACCACAGCACAGACCACCTGCCTCTGAGGAGGTGTTTTCACCTCCTGGTATCCAGGTCTTCCATTTTCCAGATGACTCTTTGTGAGCTGGCTGTGAGCAGCAGGGGTGCTGTGCCAGCTCAGGGCAGAGCTTCAGGGAGGTGCTCAAAGCAACGCAGAGGTTTTATTTCACTATGGTATTGATAAAGCAGAGGTTTTATTTCTCTATGAGATTGTTCGTTGTCTCACTTTCTACCTGTTCACCCACAATGGAGAGCAGGCTAGTGACTACTTCTGGTCTGGATCACCCCAAATAATGTGGAAGTCAGAGGTCTCTCAATTGTGGTTCAAGCAGCTCAGTTTCTGACTACCTTCTTGATGCGCTTATTTAAGATGCTGTTGAGAACCCAGATCCTTTGTCTGGAGACTGACACATATGGAGGGCATCCTGGTTCCCCTGGATTTGTGGGAGCAGCTGGGCTTAGACCCAGCAGCAGTGGTACCCTGTTCCCACTCCGGATGGCTCCTGCCTTGTCCTCCTGCCAGTATCTCAGTATCACAGGCTGGCTGAGGTTGTAAGGGACCTTTGGAAGTCAATTCTTCCAATCCCCCTGCTCAAACATGGCCACCTAGGGCTAATTGCCCAGGACTGTGTCTAGACAGTTTTTTAAATTTCTTAGAATGGAAACTCCATAATTTCCCTGGGCAATTTCTGTAGTAGTTGGTCACCCTCATAATGAAAAATTGTTCCCTGAGGTTAAGACAGGACCTCCTGTGTTTGTTTCAGTTTGAGCCCATTGTCCCTGGTCCTTTCTCATCCTGTTACCTCCGCTCCATCCTTCTCCTGCTGAACCCTGCTCACCCCCTCCAGCTCCTGGGGAGGGTCAGACATTCATGTGATGGTCATGTGAAGCAGTTACTGGCACAGGCTCTGCCAGGCTGGAATATGCCTCCTGGTTAACATGGGAAATATTGCAATGCAAGCAAAGGAGCTTACTGCTGTCCTCCTAGCTTAGGATTCATCTACCCATAGTGTTATTCAGGAGTACATGTCCCCAGATAACTCTGTGCATGGGCAATCTTAAGTACTTTGCTGTACTTCTGTTAATCCACGGCTCAGGCTCTCTTGTTCTGAAATGAAAATGCCTCCACAGGGAGTTTTTCAGGAATGCCTTTTGCTCTTGAAGTTCATGCCTGAGTTCAGTTTAAATTAACTCTGCCTTCACCTATCCATTTTGAAGTATCTGTAATGCTCCCAGCCTACTTAGGTTGGATAAACACAGTGTTTAGAGGGTACTACACAGCACATTTTCAACAGCGTGATCTAAAATGGGACTTTGGAGACTCAACCATGGGAATGGAAACCCAGAGTTTTCAGACAAAGGGTGAAGCCCTTCAGGATTAATCTGCCACCCCTGCAAAAATTACAGCTGAAGGTAACATTCATCTTACATCCCTGTTCTCCCACTGCAGCACTAGCTGTTTGTCTCCATTGGTACGTAGGCCACAAGCGTTACTGCAGCCATCTCGATTTGCTGGGCATTTTGGTGTCTTTGGGTTCCAGCAGGGCTTAGTGGATTCAAATAAATAAATAAATACATAAATACTTTTGTGCTGACAAACCGGTTGAGCTTCTAGTGGCAGCAGGTTTCTGTTCCTACCTGATGGAGCAGGGCATCCCAGCCCAGAAAAGCCCTCTGCTGCCTGGAGAAGGGTCAATTAAACAAATGTTTTGGGATCTTAATTAGCTTTTGCATGTGGCTCAAACTGTTGCAGCTTCCCAGGTAACCTTGCTCTACCATGTGCACAGGTGTGCATGTGTGCAGTGTGTGTGTGTGTACGCAAGTGCACGTGTGCGCTCAGGGGTCAGAGTGCGTTGTAAGGAGGAGCAGAAAATCACAGGCATTTCCTTGGCTTAAAAGCTGTGGCAATAGAAGCAAAGCAGTATTGTGCCTTCCATCGCAAAATGTGTCTTTGTATAAGTAGACTCTGCAAGGCGTACAGCTCCCTAGGGAGCCCTGGGGCTTCTGGCTGCACGGGAAGGGAACCCAGCCTTCTGGGGAGTAATTTTGGGGCCTGCTGCCACCCTGAGGCCCCAGGTGCCCAGACTTTTCTGGTCCCTGGTGCTGCCCCCACGATGGGACATCCTCCTGGGAGCCATTCCCTGCAGGAGGTGCCTGAGCTGGGGCAGCACCCCAGTTGCTTTGAGTCACGACCTTTGAAATGGACCCCAGGACACCCTGTCCCCTGGTGCCCCTGTGCTTCGCCCAGTTCCTCTGCAGGCGCAAGTGAGGTTTTCTACTTAAGGCAAAGGGCAGGTCTATTTATCAAGGCAGAACATTTGTAAGGGTGAGCTGAAAGACACTGGAAAGACAAGACTTAAGAAAATTAAATAAGCAGCATGCTTCTATTCTATGATTAGTGGCAGCCAGGTTGGTTTAGTATATTTCACCAAAGGTGCTGTTTGGGTGGGACAGCCAGGAGGGACAGAGACCAGGGGACAGTGCAGCTTTCACCTGTTAACCCACTACACACTCTTTCTTGCTTCTGGTTGCAGTTTCTCCATCCTTATCTAGACAATAATGATACTAATGCACTTCGTCTAGATGTCCCTTTGAGGCTGAGACACCCTCTAATGTTTCTTCTGGTCTAGACATATAAACATTTTCCATAGGTGTTTTTACCTCTGTTTAATTTCTCCCCTTGCCCTTCTTCTTTTCTGGCCCTTGTTGAAAGCTATCTACAAGGTGTTCCTACACAGCTGCAGGAGAGGCAGCTGCTGGGTGCCTACAGGGATGGGCTATGGTTAACAAAGGGTCTCTCCTGTTTGCCAGGGTGAAGATGGCAGCCACTACTGCTCCTTGCCAGATCATGCTGCCCCGGGCCCAGGGAAAGGTGGGGGTACAGGCCATGGCAGCAGCAAGCTTGCCTACACCGTCACAGAGGTGCCCCCCTGGTATCTGTGCATCTTGCTGGGAATTCAGGTGCGATGGGGATGCTGGGTTGGGTGGAGGTTTAGTGATTGTTGAGCCAGTTAATGGGGGTGGAAGCTGAATTAGGGAGTGCTTCACCTCCACTAGGCATGAATGGAGCTGTAGTGCTGGATCTTGGTGAACCCAAGTCCTTCCCACCATCAGAGCACCAGCACTACTCTGTGCCCCTAGAAGTGCAAATGGAAAGGCCAAGTGCCAGTGCTGCAGTCAATTAGTTAATAATAGGTCAGATACCTCAGTAACCAAATGTCTGAGGGCTTCTGAACTTCTGCCTTCCAATGGCAATGAAAACTAAGCAGAAGGGCCAACACTGTGTTGGCTGGAATCTGTGCCCAGGTGTGTTAAATGACCCAGTGCTACCAATGCCATGCTGTGTGTGGTGCCTCAGGCAAGACAGACCATGGAGTGATTAAGGTAAGGATGGACTCTTCCTGGAGGTTGATGATCGTTTCGTAATTTGTTTCCTTAAACAGTTGTCTCAAGTTCAGAGTTTATTAAACCAAGGTTTTCTGAACACATCTGCATTGTAATTTTAATAAGCACAGTGAGTTTCTGAGTGTCCCCAGTTCCACCACAGCAGTCCTGTGCCCTGAAGTGCAAACTAGCAGCTAAGGTTAATATTTAAAGTAAAAGGGAGTGTGAAAAATTATTTTTGCATTAATAATTAATTGAAGGTCATTGTAGAAATATGTCTGTGGCTCTTCTGAAATATGCAAAGCCTGATTTTTTCCATTCTTTGGCATCCATTTTTTATTATTATCCATAATTGCATTGTGTGAGAAAAGCTCCAGTTTGCCAGCTTTTTATGCTATCCTTTGTGGTGCAAATGAGATGGACTGAAACATTTGCACTCTCTTTGCCTGATGACTCTCTCCCCTTACCTGGGCATGTCTCCACTTTCCTGGAAGAGTAGTCCCTGCATCTTTGTGTGCAGGTGCTGGGAATAAGACAGTGGTCTGGGGAATCCAAAAAGCTACAAAAGGCCTTTGGGCTTGGAAAGCATAAGCCTGTAGGGGTGAATTGCAGTTCTTCTGAGTGCTTTGGAATGGCCCCTTACAGGTAGTTGCCAAAAAAGAGAACGGGTAATACTGGTACCACCCAAACACAATCTGTGAGTTACTTTTATATATCCCTCAACAACATGGCCAGTTCTGTGTCGTTCACCAAGTGTTTCTCTGTGGCTCCTAGCATTTCCTGACAGCCATGGGAGGTCTGGTAGCCATCCCGCTGATCCTCTCCAAAGAGCTTTGCCTCCAGCACGACCTCCTCACCCAGAGCCACCTGATCAGCACCATCTTCTTTGTCTCAGGGATTTGCACCCTGCTGCAAGTCCTCTTTGGAGTCAGGTAGGCCAAATGCAAGAAATGGGACATGATGAAAACAGAACGGTTTGTAGACGTGATTACTGCATGCTCAGCCAGCAGCCTGCTGTAAAGTTTATCAGTGAGGGTAATTTCTACCCTTGGGCAAACAGGGAACATGTTTCAAGTATCCAATCCCTGTATGTAGTAACTTTGCTGGGCTACTTTGCTGTTCTGACTTTTGCACCTCTGATGTACGGAAATCGACTCTATAACTCTAAAGTTATAAAGTAGGTATGTTTATTGCGCGCAGATGCACGGGGGATCCTTCCTCCACAAGCGTGCACACCGAAGCAGCAGACCGACCCCACATTTATACAATAAAACAATGAATATTCAATCAACGCCTGTACATATTAAGTACCTGAACCCGCCTACTCTCGCTTCTCATGCTAATTAGCTTATCAGTTCTTGGCGCTTGCACAGATCCTTGTGAGGGTCGCAGACAGGGGTCTCTGGGAGGAAGGCTGTATGTCTTCCTCATGATGTATTTTCACCTCTTGCCTGGAATGCGAGGATCTTGCAAGCTTGCAGTGCCTCTATCAGTCTGTGCTAATTGATGTCCTTGTGAGGGGCCCATGGACGTATTTCAGCCCTCTGTTTTTCTTTGTTGAAGAGATAGTGACGCGCCTCGGCTCTGTGGGCAGCCGTGGGTTGATACCACTCTGTCCTCGAATTCTTGCCTTTCACTTTTTTTCGAGTTAGCATGAAATTATCACAGGCCCTCTGCTAGGAGAGAAAAACAGACTTGTCTGGCTTTCCCCCCCACCTCTTTTCACCCCGAGACCATTCTACATGATTATCTAACTAAATTTCAAGCTCTATGCTATACCTGCTCCTATACCTGTACATCACCTCCTGGTACTTGATGCACCTTTGTTTGGGCTTATAAGGAACCTGTCCCGCAAAATAATAAAACACTGAAACATGTAGTAAGCAGTATCTGATTTCTCCTTACCCCAGCGACCCTCCAGTTGGTGCAGGACCCTTCTGATCTGGGCCCAGGATCAAGGGATAACTGAAAGAAATTGGGGCCTGTCTGCCACCACTTAGGGTCTCTGGGAGGAGCTCTGCAGGGTATCCAGTTAAGCAGTGCCACTTCCCATGCTCAGGGATTCCTTAGTACAACTTCCCATCTCTGTCTGAAGAAGTGGCTGTAGGCAAACCTCTCCCTGGAGTGTGCTCCTCTTCTTCTGCATTACTACAGAATTAGTGGAGGAGGGGGCCACCCTGGCCATGAAAAAGAGAAGACTCTGGTTCTTCTCAGTTTGGTTAAATTCAGGCTGGGATGCATGACTTCTGCTGTGGCTGCTGGTGTGATTCAGGCTGGAGTCCTCCCAGGCATCCCCCAAAGGTCTCAGTGATGTCCCCTCCTCCCAGTTAGCAGAGGATGAAAGAGTAGCAGGAAGAGGGGGAGAGGGAGCCTCTCCTGTGGCTGAATAGCTAAAAGAGGACTAACAGATCAAATTAATTGGTAAGGAATTGTTCCCATAGGATAAGCTTGAATGGCTTTTGCTGTGCTGAGGATGCAATTGCCTTGCTGCTGGCCCCAACTATAATGCATGAAGACATTACTGCTGCAAAGGTGGAACTCAACCTGTGATGCGGCCAGAGGCAAAACAAGCCTGAGAAGACAGCTGGAAGCAGATTATGTTTTCTCCTTTTACTGTTCTCTCAAATACTGTAGAAGTTAATAACCATGAGTTCCCCAAAAGACAGCCAGAAAAATATAAATAACAATTTGGAGAGGATGTTGGCGGTTTTCTTTTTTCCTGGAAAACATCCATGCTACTCCCTGAGGCCCTGGAGAGCCCTCAGCTAAACACTCTGCACAGTTCCTGGTGTCCATAATTAAGAAAGATTCATTTAGAAGGAAAGAGGTACAGAGATAGTCTGTTAATGTGTCAAGGGGAGACCATTTTACAAAGGCTGGCCTGGTTGGCCTGGCAAAGTGAGGACTCAGAGGGGTTACAGATGCAGCCTCCAACTAGTCTGGGAGAGAAATAGCAGGGATCAGTCAGGGAGAAACTGTTTCAGTGAAAGGACAATGTTGGCACATGAACAAATGAATGGGAACTGGCAATGGAGAAGGGGAAGTTCTTACCAAGAGCGAGTGCAGTTTGAGAGCCGCCCTCCAGAAGCGGTAGCCAAGATCAGATCCAGACCCATTGCAACCTGCAGCTTGTTTGTGTCAAACAGCATGAAAAAGCATTGAAGGGTCCAGGACAGTCACAGGACAGACTATCCAAGAGGGTCCTTAGGGGAGACACGGGTCGCTTGCCATTGCAGTAAGTCCCCCTTGGCAGATGTTTGGACATTGTGCAGTGCAGCAGTGATCAGAGCATAACTTTTCCTTCTCTAAACCTGCAGCTTTCCCTGGAAAGAGCTCAGCATACCCAGAATGCATCCTGTCAGCACTCCAGTTTGCCCTGAGCCCACCCATGCCAGCAACAATGCAGCGGGAGCTGCAAATCTATTGTTAATTCAACAGTGGTGGCACTGAGCTTTCTCTGTTTTCTTTTTGTTTGTTTTTTGCCTTGCCCAGCAAAATCCTTTGAAGGCTGCAACGTGTTTGGCTGAATACTGTAAATAAGTGACTCCACGGATGACTGATATTCCAATATAACTTAGTGGCAAAGGCCTGACAGTGCTTCGGTTGTGCAGGGCATGAGTAATTGCAGCAGTATAAATATTTGGTTTAGGTGCTGGAGACATGGTGCTGCTACAGCAATGCTGTCACTTAGTTTCCAGTGCTTTCCAGAGCATGGTGGAAACTCCTCTGTGTTCAGGGAAATCCATGCCCTGACGAAGCATTCATCTGGCTCATGGCCCTGCTGCTTTTCTGAGTAGGCCCCATGGGAGCTCCTGGTGTAAGGAGAGGTTGCTTTGGGAGCTGCTCACAGGGGCTATATCTTAACAGAGGAAGCCAGGGCACCTTGGAGGTTGTTCAGAGGCTTGCTCCTTGGGCATCTTTGGGTTTTTCAAGCATGCTAGAGGAATGGCCAAAGCAACTTGCACTGCAGTGGGGACTTAATGCCTCTGTCTCAATTTCTCCCTGTGCGGAAGGAGAAGAGGCTGCTACAGCATGCAGAAGCACTGGCTTCTCTGTACAAAGCTCTGTAGGAAGCTGATGATGTGTGCCACTGGAGGCTCTTTGCTAGCCTGAGGGGTTTCCAGAGTGAGGGTTACTCTAAGCCAGGAGACACATAGCATGGGGGGAGCCAAACTCACCCAGTCAGCATGCTCAGAGTTGGACCTACATGTCCATGTAGGTGTCCTTTCCAGTGCTGGTGGAAATGGGGAAGTCATTAGGTTTGAAAAACTGTACTACAAGCCAGGTCACAATTTCTACTACTCTGAGTCTGAAGACAGTTGTGATGTGGGGAGTAGTTGGTGCATTGCTCTTGTGTTCATGAGCAAGTTGTGATGAAAACTGAAAGGGACAGAGGAAGCAACTGGATGCTGGAAAGATTTGGACCTTGGTTGATGCTAAGCTTTTCTTCAGAGTTTCACTATCTTTCTTCCTTGGTCTTCTCCCCTCCTCCAGTTTTTTTTCTTTGGTTGTTGTTTTATTCTGTGCAGCTCTGTGGACCAGTCACACCTTAGGAGGAATATTTTCCCTTAATGTGGGGTAGCCAAGTTTGACTCCAGCGCCAATGAGCCTCTCCACTGGTAGTGTTTAAACCTGAGCTCTTCCCTGGGTATGTTGCTCTTGAGTGCAGTAGGCAACAATGGTCACTCATGGTCAGTGATGGGAGATCTGCCAGAATAAAACTTGAATTTTCTTTTACTCACCCCCATAGACCTGATTTTCTAGCATCTTTGCTCTTCATCTTTTCCCTCTGCTCTCCTCCCAGGTTGCCTATTATTCAAGGAGGCACTTTTGCATTCCTGACCCCAACCCTGGCTATGCTGTCCCTTCCCAAGTGGAAGTGCCCTGCCTGGACACAGAACGCTACCCTGGTGAATGTCTCTTCACCAGAGTTCATCGAAGTCTGGCAGACACGGATGAGAGAGGTATGTTACATTTTCAGTGCCATCTGCTCTGTATCAGGTCTGTTTGCTTTCAGAAAAGCACCTGACCATGGCATGGACATCAGTGCTGAAGAACTCACTGTCCCCAGTGGACCTTGGTCCTCATCCTCTTGCAGCTTCCCAAACATCTAGTCTCCATGAGGAATCTACTAAGGCAGAGAGGAACCTCACCCCTGGAGAGTCCCCCTGCCTGGAGCAATGGGAGCAGAAAATGGCATTTCAGGGTGTAATCACTGGCTACTTAGCAGAAATTGTCAAATGTAGAAAAGTTCAGGGTGATAAAGATGTCCCCCGGAGGGAAACTGATAACTGAGGCTGCAATGACCTACCTGCCCTATCAGTGTGATGAAACATCCCAAGCCCTTCCCAGCTGGGAGATGTGTGGTGACCACGGCCCTGCTCTCGTTTTCAGGTCAAGAGCTTCTCCCCTGCATTTTGGGGGAGCAGGAAGAGAGAATTCAGGGAAGCTGATGCATGCTTGGATGGCCCAAGAGGCTGGGGAGGAGGGGGTCTCTGGAACAAAATTGGCCCTGGTGAGGACTAAATCCATCAGCCAAGGGGCGGGGCTGGGGGGGATGTGGGGTGGTGTGTTGGTACTTTGGTGGTCCTTCCCTGCACATAATGCTTACCCCGGCTTTGCTGTTGCCAGTGGGAAGCCTCCATGCTGGTCTGTCACTGGAGACTGAGCTTGGATATGGCTGGTTTTATGAAGAAAAGGCTCAACAGCTGGAACTCCTTTCAACCTCTGCTCTCTTTCTCCATTTTTTCCAGGTGCAAGGAGCGATCATGGTGGCTTCCTGCTTTCAAATCTTTGTTGGATTTTCTGGGCTGATCGGATTCCTGATGCGATTCATCGGTCCCCTGACGATTGCCCCCACCATCACCTTGGTCGCGCTGCCGCTCTTTGACTCGGCTGGAGACGAGGCTGGGCAGCACTGGGGCATAGCGTTCATGTAAGTGTCGCTCCCCTCTGGGGAAGCTGAACATACACACACTGCCTGCCTCTGACATGAAACCACCATGTGTCGCAGTTGGTAGTCGCTCTCCCCTGCGTTGGAGGTTTATTTGTTGACCACTAACGTGTGACAGGCTTGTGCAGGACAGCATCAGGGCGTAGTTCCCAACCCCCAGGAGCTTAGAGCCCTCGGCTGCAAAGCAAGACTCAAAACTGACTTAAAAGATCTGATTTTGTGAAACTCTGACATTCAAAGGTCAGTACAGAAACAAGTCTTTCCACTGTGTGGTTCCTGGGAGCAGTCTCCATTACAGTTGTCTACACACATTGTCTTACACACCCATTATTTAAATTAAAAAGACATTCCTAAAATGACAAAGTTGAGCACTCAGAGTTAGGTATTCCTTAAATTAAATTAGCTGTTGCTTTATGCATTGGCTTCACATGATGATGAGGAATTGGTTTCTCCACAGAGGGCCTGAGGGGCTCTGGAAATGTCCTTGCACCTGGCTTGGCAGCATTGAGCGTATTTCAGGGGTACCTGTGTGCATGACCTTGTGTAGGAGTGTGCTTGGTGGCAGAATTTCCTTGGCATTTCAGAAATTAATTTAAAACCAGAATGGTTCCCCTGCAGATTTGGCACCTTCAACAGGAGCAGGTTGTTACTCTGTCTGTGGGGTCCCATCAGTTTGCTAGCGCTTTCAGGACTGCCTTAGGAGACCCAGAGGTCAGGCTTGACTGTAGCCCCAGGAAAGCAGTGTGCTGTTGTGGGGACCTCTACTCTACCTCCCTTGGGTTCTCCTCCCTGCTCTTGCTGTCCCAGGCCCCAAAAGCCACCTCTCTTCTCCACCTCCAGTTCCTCACCTTCTTGCACCAGGACCCCATATGACACTGAACGCTGCCTGCCTCCCAGGTTTCCTTTCATCATTGTTTCCTCCAGCACATATCTGGCTTGTCCTGCTCTCCAGCTCTGTCAATCTGTCCTAGCTCCTTTGCTCAGTCTGTCTGAATTTTCCCTACAAAACTTACATCACTGTCTGGACTCTCTCTGTTTTCTGCCTCCTCTCTCCAGTCACTAGCCCCTAGCCTCAGTCCCTCACTTGACCTCTTTGCCCAACCATGGTACTCCATTAATGGATTTCTAGTCCTCCAGCCCATGTCCTTGTTCTCAGCACCGGTCACCCTGTCTGTCCTGTTCATTTCTGTTCCATTTTCTACCTTTGCTAATTCCAGCCCTTTCTTTCCTGACTCAGACACCTTAGCCCCAACCTGATCATCATGGTTTGAGTTGAGTTTGTGTCCTCTTTTGCTGTCTACTCTGTGCTGTGTGGGTGCTATTACAGAAGGGGGCAGAGGAGTGATGGAGAAGGCAGAAGACATGAGCCATGTGGTCTCATCACCACTAGTGATGGTGCATATACAGATCATCAGTGGACGAGGCCTGAACATACTCAGAGAGAGCTTGGAAATCTTAAGAGCTGCAAATGCTAAAGCCTGAGATGTTCCTGCTGACTGCTTGGGGCCTGGAATGAACGATCATTGCAACAGACTGATCATAGCTGAGCAGATTTCTGTTGGAAAGAGCAGTATCGCTCACCCCAAGGAACAAGTTCTATTAAATCTCAAATTTCTACTCCGGGTCATAAGCAGTCCCTGCTACTGCTCAGGGCAAAATTACCTTCTCAATACAGGCTATACTCTGGGTATTTTCTGAACATCACTCTTTGAAATAGGTTTGGGATATGGTTGGGGTTTTTTTTCCCAGAAATATTTGGCTTGGAGCAGACATTTTCCATGGAAGTTTTCACTCTGAATGGGTAAAGTTAGGCAGAATAATAAGGAGCTGAAAATAGCCTCTGTTAATGGAATGTGTCAGGCACCCTGAATAATAAGCACTGACACCTACCCGAGATAGACGAGTGCTCTGCAGTGATTCATAAGGCTGCTGAGCACCTCTGTCATTGCAAATGCATGTCTGGGCTCTGTAGCTTTAGAAGCCACAGATGGAAATCAGTTCCTCCCCAGACTTTCTGCCTCCAGTCACTCCGTGTCTTGCATTGTGACTGGTAGGTAACCTTTGGCTGTACGTCGGGGCGCCTTTTTGCAGAGAAGTGAAGTTTGTGTTTCCTTTGCACCGCTGGTATTCTCCCTGCTTGTTAATATTGCCCCTATAATTGATGGAAGGATGAGGCTTCATAATGAGTCACCTTTTCATGCAGGGAAGCCTGCCAGTTTTCTGTGTGGTGTCAGTGGGGTTCAGCTGGTACAATCAATTTCTGCCCAAATCCTACCCAGATTAGTTCACTTACTGTGTACAATTCAGTTTTGTTAGGGGAAAAAAAAACCAACAAGGACACCTCCAGAGGCCTGGTTAACGTAGGAGGTAAATGTCCAAAGTCTTCTACCAGCTCAGCAGTCAAGGTGAGGTGACCAGTCCTCACTGCATGTCGCAGCATCCAGCCTCATCTGGTTGCCCTTTCTTGGAGGGGGAAGACACACCAGGGGCAGACAGGACCTGTGGTGAGCAGTTGTGCTGCCTGTTTGTGGGAGATGTGTCCCACATGAGGCATGGGAAAGGAGCTGCCCCTCGTGGTTGCTTCTACAGGTGCTGCCAGAGGCACATGCGAAGCCCTGCCTTGGAGGACCCCTACACCATGCAGCCCCCTGCAAACCAGAGGGCTGTGCTCTCACCTTCTTGGCTGGCTGGAGGCTCTGTGGGCAGGACATGCAGTCCCACTGTGGGTCTTCTCTTTCAAAACAGGGACTTGATGGACAAATCAAATCCTCTTTCTTTGTGCCAAGGTTTGTCACTTGCAGAGAAACATAGGTAAACCTGAAATCGGGAAGCCAAGAAATCCTCTATTTCCAGTGTATCTGAACTGCATCAAGGCTCAGGAACAGTTTCCTATGTAGCCTACCTGGACCTTGCATGTCTCTCGGGTTTTTCTTTTACTCAAGAGTAATTTTTAATCTCTGGCAACCGCGTCGTGCCCGGTGACGCACCACTAGGGGGGTCAGTTTGGAAACTAAAGGGAGAAAAACACATTTGCACATGCAGCAGAGCTGCGGTACAGTGTGATGGAAAGCTTGTTCCATCCCAGGCTTGCTGGAGTGGGGAGCCACCCGCTGGTGCTGAGGGCATGTTTTCTGGGGGCTTTTGAGTCCCGGGTCCTCAAGTAGGAGGTCTTCAGCTAATGTGGGGACAGGCGGACAGCTCAGTACCCACTTTGTCTCACAGTCTGGTTTTCCCTTCTCCTAGGACTATTGCTTTCATAGTTCTGTTCTCTCAGTACCTGAAAGATGTCCCTGTGCCGCTGCCATCTTACCAGACAGGCAAGAAGTGCCACCTCTCCCCGGTCTACCTCTTCCAGATCTTCCCGGTACGATGGGGTTCCCAGGGCAGAGGGATGACAGTCCTGGTGGCCCTCCCTCCCTCATTTCCTACCCACGTCCTGTACCAGAGACACTGCCATCCCCTAACCAGACCCCACTGCTGCATGTGATGGGCAGGTGCTGCTGGGGCTCTCCCTGAGCTGGCTGCTTTGCTACGTGCTGACGGTGACCGATGTCCTCCCCGCAGACCCCTCCATCTACGGCCACCTGGCCCGAACAGACACCCGTGGGGATGTTCTGTCCCAGGCTCCCTGGTTTCGGCTTCCTTACCCAGGTACCACTTGCCTCCCTTTCCCCATCCCACCATGCTGCTCCCTGCTCCAGCTTGCACCTCTGCTTATGGCTAGCAGGGGGAGATGAAATGTCAAAAACCAGAATCCCAGCTGTTGTCTTCCATGGTAGATTTCAGGGCAAATGTGCCCCACCAACCTGAACCGAGCTTATTACTTGCAGGCCAGTGGGGAGTGCCAACTGTCAGCCTGGCTGGGATATTTGGCATCCTAGCTGGGGTGATTTCCTCCATGCTGGAGTCTGTGGGAGATTACTATGCCTGTGCCCGCCTCTCCGGGGCACCACCGCCGCCGAAGCATGCCATCAGCCGTGGAATCGGGGTGGAAGGCATCGGCTGCCTCCTGGCTGGGGCCTGGGGGACAGGGAATGGCACCACATCGTACAGCGAGAATGTCGGGGCCCTGGGCATCACCAAGGTAAGCCTCGCTGCAGCAGGGTGGCTGCAGCGCCCTGGCCCTCCTGGAGGTCTCTCCCAGGGGTGTATGTACAAAGGAGTAGTGCACATGGATTTGTGTGGGACCTGGGATGTCATGTTAGCCCAACTCCTGCAAGGCACACAAGGGAAATGTGCCCTGGAACATTGGCAACCACCTCAGCAGCACTACGAATCACCTAACAGAGGGGGACAGTCCCTCTCTGCTTATGCTCTGCACATGGGACAAGTGCATACTGCTGCTACTCACTGCGCTTGGCTTAAGTGAGATGTTATAACAAGGAAAAGGAAAAGTATTTAATAGGGCTTCAAATTCCATAATTTTTCTAACAAAAGGATGGCAATCATGTGAAAGGTGGACCATTCCTTTGGGACTATAAAATGTGATGACAAAGGTTTATATTTTCACCTCTCTACAAAATTTTGGGTATGGGAAAGAAGCCTGACAGTCAGACCATAGACTTTCAGAAAGCTTTACAGCCAGGGGAGGGGTACATCCTTCAGCCCAGTGCAGAACATTTTAAAATCATTGTCAAGTAAGTAATGTCATGTCAGCAGAGCTGAGAGTCAGTAAATAAATGCAGGGTATGAGTTATGGCTCCCTCTCTATAGTATTGCTTATTTCTCTGGATTTTATAAACCTCACTCACCATAACCATTTCTCACAGACCAAGGCGGCTGCAAGGGCTGTCTGGACATCTTCCTGGAGTCCCGTTTAGCCTGTTGCTCCATGTACCTTGTCACTGTGAAACCTGTGCAGGCTGCCCAAATGCCTGAGCCCGTTCTTTCCTGACTGCACACGCTGCACGCGTGGGACACGGCGTAGTGCGGAAGTGCTCGGCCATAGCCATCAGATTATAGGGTGTGCTGCCCCTGTGTACACCAAGCCCTTCAGGTGGATTTGCCATCCTTGACGATTCAGGAGGGGTGTTTCCTTAGATCCCACCTCTGCTCACCCTGTTCACTCTTCAGTGAGCAGAAAATACAATCTCCTCTCAGCTGACCTTAAACCAGTGCAAAGGCTCTGGCTGGGATAGACGGGGGATGCTGCGAGCATCGGGCAGGTTTCTGCTTGGCTTTCTTAACATGGGAAACACATTTTTCCATAATAAAGGGTAGTGCAAGGGACTTGTTTCCTCTGCTTAAACAGAGGTGTCTACCACCACTACCTGAAACATCTTGGGATATCTCAGATATCCACAGGGGCTGTCAGATAAAGCAAAGGAGAAGCTGCCAAGATGCAGCAGCTTAAATTGCACCAGGCACCTATGTTTAAGTTGCTTGATCAAGCCCAGCATGCCAGTACTGAACTCTCATTTCCAAGAAAAGAAGAGGAGGATTTTAAGGAGAGGTAAAGACCTCAGTCACCATCTAGATAGCAGGGAACTGCACAGTTTCTTCCACCTTAAGAAAGAGAACTGATTTTTCTTCTTTTCCTGACATAATTGAAACAAACTCTAAACTAGAGGCTTTAGCAGCACATGCTCACAGTTGTGGTATCAGTGGATTAGGTAACTTGCCTTCAAGGCTGATGCCATGTCCTGGGTAATTGGATATTTTGGCAAATTAAGAATCTGAAGCTTCATTCTAATCCTGGAACAAATAGAGGTGTTGGCTTTTATTAAATCACAGTTTTGATCGTAATGGTGTCCTGAGGTTTTAAGCCAGGGAATATAACAAAGCCCACCTGAGGGAAATGCATGATTTTATTTTTAAACTCCCCACCAAATCTCTTTCATTTATCTTTCACAATCAAGTAAGGCTTAAAATAAAACATTTCAAAGGGACATGGTTAAGAGACACTGCTAGTTACTAGGAAAGTTTTTGTTGGAAGCATTCACGAAAGGCCCTTCTTGCAGATAGACATTCTTCAGATATTTAAAGGGAAGGATTAAAATATTTAGTTGAATTATAAAATGTTTGCCAAGGATTACAGAGTTTCCCTGCCCAAGACACGAATGTTGGAAATCTTAGAGTGACTCTTTAAGCTTCCCAAGTTTGCTGCAGCGAGGTGTATCTTGAAGTGAGAGTCTAATAAATACTGCTGCTTTTCTTTTTAGTTTCCAAAAATCTCTAGATGCCTTTTCCATCCCTGAACCTGCGACTGAACATACCACTGAGTGCTTCGGCCTGAGGTGCAACCCCTTCCTGGCAGGAGCCTGCCACCCCTTGCCCCTCTGTGCCGGTCGGTGTGTGACTTGCCTCCTCTTCCTCTTGCCCCAGGTAGGGAGTCGAATGGTGATCGTTGCTGGTGCCTGTGCCATGCTCCTGAGCGGCATCTTTGGGAAGGTTGGGGCGATGCTCGCCAGCATACCCACCCCTGTGATCGGAGGCATGCTCCTCGTGATGTTCGGCGTTATCACGGCAGTGGGGATCTCTAATCTGCAGGTAACAGCTGTGCGAGCGCCCTTTCGGCCCGAGGGAAGGGGACTTGGGTTTCCTGTCAGGTTCTTACCGGGCTGAGTCAGACATAACCGAGCTGCCAAAACTGTCAACATTTGCATTGGCAGCTCCGTGGGTGAACATAAGGGCATGTCCCAGAGAGGGTAAGTCACAGAGTGCTCCCAGGCCAGGGCAGAGCTTGCTGGCACCCTGGGCAGCAGGATCACTAACCCCCATAGCCATGGTGGGGCCTGCTGCCCAGGTCCCCTCCTGCATACCGTGTTTACATCTGAGCATGGCTCATGAATTCAACAGTAATCCATAGATTTGAGTAATTCCAAAGGTAACGTGTACGATTCCTCTATGCAGTACACAGATATGAACTCCTCCAGGAACATCTTCATCTTTGGATTTTCTGTATTTACTGGCCTCACGGTTCCCAACTGGGCAAGCAAAAATAGTACACTGCTGGAAACAGGTAAGAAGCAACATCAGAAATATCTCCTGTAGCATAAAACTAAAGGGAAGGCTGATCCAGAGATCACAGAATTGCAGGGGTTGGAAGGGACCTCAAAAGATCATCGAGTCCAACCCCTTGCCAAAGCAGGTTCCCTAGGACAGGTCACACAGGTAGGCATCCAGACGGGTCTTCAATATCTCCAGAGAAGGAGACTCCACAACCCCCCTAGGCAGCCTGTCCCAGGGCTCTGTCACCCTCACTGTGAAAAACCTTTTCCACATATTGGTGTGGAATTTCCTGTGCTCCAACTTGAGGCCATCGACCCTTGTCCTGTCCCCACAGACACTGAAAAGAGGCTGGCCATTTCCCCCTGTGTCCCACACTTCAGATATTTATAAACATTGATCAGATCCCCTTTCAGTCTTCTTTTCTCAAGGCTGAACAGCTCCAGTTCATTCAGCCTTTCCTCATCGGGGAGATGCTCCAGGCCTTTAATCATCTTCGTAACCCTTCGCTGGACCCTCAAAAACTGCATTCTAAAATGCAGCTTTTCCTGATAAAACCCTGAAAGCTGTGCTTTGACTGTTGTCTATGAGGGCTGCTCTTGCCCTTTGCTATGATGCACAGCCCTGGTGTGGGAATCTCCTCTCTTGATCAGTGACTGCACCTTGTCAGATTCCTGTGGGGCTAAGGATTGCAGAGCTCTTCCCTGGGACTCATTCCTGGGATGGGGCTTTGGGTGGGAGAATACTCCAGGGCTGGATCCTGATCCAGATCTCAATGAATGAGGCTTTCTTACATGCTTATACACAATAAACCTTGGTGCTTGCAAAGCACAAGAGCAGACTCCCACTAAAATCCATCAAGGTCACTTTACTGAAATTTCCAGTCCTCCAACAGCTACGTCTTCACGGTGTCTTGTGTGACTAATGCGTTTGTCCCAAAGGCTGTATTGTCCTCTCCTAAGTTATATATGGCGCCTGTTGGAAGAGCTGAGCCCACAAATCACACACTCTATAGACGGTCCACCAGATGCTCGATGTCACTGTGCTGTGTTGCTCATGTCAATTAGCCCTCACAGAGAGACATCACCTTAGTAACTTGTGGTGAAATCCCCTGCTGAATATACCTGTATTTCTTTGGGTACCGAAGCTCATGCTTTTGTAGGGAACTGCCTGGAGTTAGGTCGTGGAGGTGCAAACAAGTTTGGAGCAGAAGGCAGCTTTTTCTGGGACAGCGGTGTACTCTGCACTCTTAATAGGCTTTAAATGTACTTATGAGTCGCCTCCTGTCACTGGGTCAGTGGATAATTATGCAGAATAAAACTGTAGGTCTGGAACTGGCAGTGAGATCCATCTGCCTGGCACTGCCAGATCTTATGATCTGCTTTGGGATTTGCAACTCTTGTCTAAACATGCATGTTTAGATGTGTTTAGCCTCTTGCACGGGGTATGTTGCCAGTCAAACACGCATCTCTCGGCACCACTCTCATAAGCTCTGTTTTTCTGCTAGGAATCATTCAGCTGGACCAGGTGATCCAGGTGCTTCTCACCACTGGCATGTTTGTGGGCGGACTCCTGGGTTTTATCCTTGATAACACCATTCCAGGTAGGATTTGCTGAAATGAGCTAAGCTACTAGTTCATGCCTGCCGTAGGGTTTGTTTCCCAGTGTTATTGGTTGTGTGGCTGCTGTTCTGTGGGTAGGAGTTGTGCTACCAACCGTGAAATACCATGTGATTGAAGGCCTCCCAGAGAGGGGAGAGGAACAGGAGACATCACTACAATGGCCTCTCGCTGGAAAACAGCAGCTTATCAGAAACAAAAAAGCCAGTCTGAAGAAAAGGTTTCTTTAGGATAAATGTCTTTTAGGGAAAATGCCAGTTGCTGGTTGAAAGGAGAGAGAAGGGCAGCTGCAAGAAGTGGAAGGAGCCAATGCACGTGTCCTTACCACAGCTGGTAAAACCGAGGCTGAACTGGTGCCACAGCAGTGAACGGCAGCAGGAAAGGCTGATGACCAAAGACAAGATACAGCGTCAGAAGCTGACCCTCACAGACAGAAACGAGCCTGACTTTCATCCAGCCTGGGGAGGGATGGCATAAGGATAGGAGAGGAAACCCTCTTCTCTACTACAGAAAAAGAGCAGGAAGGTCATCCT
Source organism: Hypotaenidia okinawae (assembly GCA_027925045.1). Classification (NCBI taxonomy): domain Eukaryota; kingdom Metazoa; phylum Chordata; class Aves; order Gruiformes; family Rallidae; genus Hypotaenidia; species Hypotaenidia okinawae. Next base: position 61,817,670 of record BSDF01000001.1, on the reverse strand, counting down.
GTTAACCAGATTTTTTTTTTTTTTTTACTGACTGGAAAGCCAGGCTCCTTTTGGCCCATTTAATTTTCCTTGATTTTCATCTCCTGCAGGCAGAATTTCCAGGTGTGCTCACTCCCTTTCCCAAGAGGGACTCAACAATTACAGGCCCTCAGCACTTCCTTGGCTAGTATAAAGGCCTGTGACTGATTAGTAATTGCTAGAGGAAGCTATTCCCACACTCCACAGTGCCTGGGCAGTTAACATCCAGCCATGCTTTCCTAGCACTGTATGACACCCCCCACCCCACCCTGGGCCTTTGAACAGTTCTTGGATGCCTCATGGCTTGTGAAAACCCACCTTGGTATACTTGGTTCCTGTAGAAAGCAGTGGAGAAGACTGCTTGTGTAGAAGCTGTTGCAGGAGGATGGGTATTGTCTAGAAGTTTGTTAGTGAACTTTTGTAAAGATCTTTGCAGCTAGAAGAGTTCAAACGCGAGGGGTCTGCATGTTGTGCTGGGTCTTGCTGGGATCTGAGAAGTGGGTGCAAGGCCCACGAGGCAATCCTATCCTGAGAACATCTGCTCTTTTAAACACATCAATCTCATTTTTGCTGTTGCAGGAACAAAGGAGGAACGGGGGCTCCTGGCGTGGAAGAACAGCCATAAGGGAGAAGCGGACAATTCCCAGCTTGTTTCCAAGGTCTATGACCTTCCATTTGGCATAGGCACCAAACGCTGCGCTGCCTCATGGTTTCGGTATCTCCCGGCTTGCCCCAAAAGGCTGCCTGTCGGCAAGAGGATGGATGAACTGAAGGCTGCTGGGCAGGACAGCAGTGTTACAGCAAGCTCAGAACAGCACTCCGAGATAGGTGCTGATACAAGGATATAAGCACCTGGCCTGCAGGTGACATCATCTCAGAAGCAGAGGTCTGAAAACCATGCCTGCAGCCCCCATAATTTGAACATGAGCTGGCAGCTGTTAGAGGCTGGAGCAGGAGAAGGATAATGTCGAGAACAATACTGTCTTTCTCTTCCAGCTCTGCCCCCTGCACTACTGGTGACCTTGAGGGAGTAATTTTCCTCCTCTCCACTCCTGCCTGCCCACCTCAGGAAAAACATAATCCCTCTTTGGGGAACACCAAAACCCAAGAAATGCCTGAGGAAGATGTTCTGCAAGTGTTCCTTGAACTGACCCCAAGGAGCAGCTGTTTAGTTGAAGCAGAGCTCTTCCTGTCCCCTGTCCTGGCTGTTCAAGGGGCCACAGGAGAAGGCATCCCTGAAGTGGGCCCTGTAACCCTCTCAGGCACCCCTAGGGCTGAGGCTAATCCCCACCACCTTAAAAATCTGTAATGTTCACTTTTCCGCTTGTGGTTTATACCTCATCCTAGCCAAGGGGAAGGAGCAGGCACCTCCAGGGCATGATTCATCTCCCAGAATTTAAAGTCAGGCAAATGAATGTTGTTCTAAGAGAGCCTTCTAACGTTAATGGGATGGATTGTCTTCTGAACATGTCTCTCCCACACAGAGGGAATCTAGAGGCCTTGCTTAGGTTGTTGACCTAACAAAAATCCCCAGGTTTACCAAAAAGGACTCCACTTGGGGTGCTGGCAGCAGTTATGGGGGGCAACAGCTTCGCTGGGGCACCGAACCCTACAAAGGTGAAGGAATCATCATCAGAGATGGAAAAGAAAACTCTTCTGCTCACAATCTGATGCATCCCTGCCACTGCTGTGTCCTGTGTCTCCCCACTAGACCTGTCTGATCTGGTGATTGTGGAGGGACAACCACTTCTCTCAATAACGGTTGGCAGACTCCTGCTCCTTTCCACTATCAGCAGAAAGAGCCTTAACCTATATAGCCATGTGTAATGTGACTGCAGATGGTGCTGGTTGCCAGGGGTGTGTAATAGTGTTGTTGCTGTAGCATAAGTTTGTCTTTCCTGTACTGAGATTTATACTTGGGCATCTTCTGGGGAAAAATAAATGTACAGTGTAGTATTTCTTGGGAGTGATGCTGTAGTGAGTGGCAGGTGGTATTCAAGGAATCACAAAACTAATTCAGTTGGAAGGGACTGCTGGTCCTGTTAGGCCAGGTGGTGGACTGTGTCCAGCTGAGCTATGGATGGAGAGCCGTAGCCTCTTTTGGCAGCCTGTTCCAGGGTCTTGACCACCCTCAACAGCTTGTAAGACATGGATGCTGATGTATACCAGAGGTTTATATTGGCTTAGCTCTGGTAAAAAAAAAAAATACTGGCACAGGTTTCCTACAGAAACCAGTCTCCAACTGGCTTTTTTGTTCCCCATTGCTCATCTGTTATCCCATTCTGTTATCCCCTTTGCACTGCAGTGACACAGCCTGCTGCCATGTCTCCACCCGTTCCCCCTTCTCCCCCCATCTCATATTTGGCTTGCAAGCTGCCTGGAGTAGAGCTGGGCATGACTTTACAACTCCTTTACACAACCTTCTCCATCTCCAGTAGCAGCTCACTCCTTACCCTGGCACATTCTACGGCCCAGGAGATGTGCACAGCCTGGGGAGGGGGCTATACTGCTCTGGGGCAGCCGAGTCTGCTGTCACTGAGGATCAGAGGCAGTTTTTCAGAAGCTGTTTACATCCCTATTCCAAGCTCAGACTCCTGAATGTCCTTTAAAATTCCTCCTTTGGTGTGTTTATTACATTTTTATAAAATAACCTTTAATTTGCTTCTGGGTTGGGGCCACACACACACATTTCCAGGTGACGCAGGCAGGGGTTAGGCTGCAGGGCCACCGCTCCTCCCAGTTGCGTGTGGCCCCTCAAGGTTTGGAACCAGCTTTGGCTTTGCACTGCAGTGACACAGCTCCCAGTTAGTTGCCACTTAATGAAAATAGATGAAAAATCAGAGGCTCTTCTAGTGTAAAACTGACCACTTGAGGGCTGTTCTGGAGAACAGCCAGCTAGCTGTCAACCAGATCAGTCTCCGTGCTGCTGCTGAGTCCTGATTTCAGCTAGGAGCAGGGTCACCCCACTTGCAGCTTTGCAGAGAGGCAGGCAGTGAATTGGGAAGTTCAGGCAGGAGCTCCTGCTGTGCTGGCAGAGGAGATACGGTGACAGGTACTTGTCCGTACCTGGTCGCACCAGCTCTAGAACAGCTAATTGGCATCTCATTTTCACAGCCTTCCCACACAAAGATGTGACCTGGGCAATAGGTCTGACTTATGTTGTCATGTGAGGGGCTGCAGCACTGCAAGCACAGCCATAATGAATGAGATCTTGATCTTTGACAGGCTGGAAAGGTGGGCCCGGGTGAACCTAATGAGGTTCAACACTGCCAAGTGTCAGGTGTTGCACTTGGGCTGGAGGAATCCCAGACATAGATACAGACTGGGAGAAGAGCTCCTGGAGAGTAGCTCTGCTGAGAAGGACCTGAGTGTCATGGTGGATGAGAAACTTAACATGAGCCAGCAGTGTGCTCTTGCAGCTCAGGTGGCCAATGGTATCCTGGGCTCCATCAGAAGAGGGGTGGCCAGCAGGGACAGGGAGGTGATTGTCCCTCTCTACTCTGCCCTTGGAGACACCATCTGGAGTCCTGTGTCCAGATCTGGGGGCCCAAATACAAGAAAGATGTAGATCTGTTGGAGAGGGTTCAGAGGAGGGCCACGAAGATGATTAGGGGCTGGATCACCTGCCCTACGAAGAGAGGCTGAGGGAGCTGGGCTTGTTCAGCCTGGAGAAGAGAAGGCTGCAGGGGGACCTCATTGCAGCCTGCCAGTACCTGAAGGGAGCATACAAACAGGAGGGGAATCAACTTTTTAAAGGGCAGACAATGGCAGGACAAGGGGGAATGGATTGAAGATAAAGGAGGGAAGGTTTAGATTAGATATTAGGGGGAAGTTCTTTACAGAGAGAGTGGTAAGGTTCTGGAACAGGCTGATCAGAGAGGTGGTGGATGTCCTGTCCCTGGAGGTGTTCAGGGCCAGGTTGGATGGGGCCCTGGGCAACCTTGTGGAGATCCAGGCCTGGAGGTTGGTGTCCCTGCCTGTGGCAGGGGGCTGGAACTCTGTGATCCTTGGGATCCCTTCCAACCCAGACCATTCTGTGATTCTATGAATGTACCTGGTCCCGCTCTGCCCTGTTCAACCTGGTCTGCCCAAACCCCTGCTTAGGCTGTGCTTCCACTGATGTGTTCATGTTTCCCACTCCCTCCCTGCTGCCTTTTGGCCTCTGGCTCCTTCCTACCACCCTGCCCCTGTAGCCCACTGGCTCTGCGGGAGAGGAAGCTCTCTCCCCCGGTTACACACAGGCCTGCACTCGCTGAACCAGGATGGTGGACAGGAGGAACCAAAGTAACGTGCTCTTCATCTTCTCCCTCGTGCCATAACACCTCCCACAAAGCTTGTTCCCATCCAGAGGAGTTGTTATTTTTACTGCACCCCAACACACCCATTGTTTCACACTGATGTTCAGGCCAGTCCTAACCTCAAACCCTCCTGGTGAAGCATCAGAAGCTCTGACGTGATGAGCGAGGGAATGCATCTAACACAGCATATGGTGTCCATTCCAAACTGGTAAGGTGGCAGGCTTAAAGCAGTTTAAAAAGGAGATATTCTGCTGTTTAATTTTGTCCTGACCCTTGAAAGGGTGGTTAATAAGAGTGTTAATCTTCAGGCGTTGCCTACTGCCATGGCTGTCCTAGGGCACACGACAGCGTTGCCACGTTTGACCCCAGCTGATGCGGCGATCAAGATGGACGTGGTGAAAGAAGTTATTAACGTAACGAACCTGGCCAGGTGTTGCCTGGCCAATGGAACTGGAGATGAGAGAGGTCTGTAGGATTTCTACAGCTAAAAGCTTGTAGAAAAGTAGCCTACCTCAACACCAAGAGCAACTAACCTCCTCCCCCTCCCCCCCATGACAGAATGATAAGAAAGCACAGGCGGAACACTTAATGTAAACACTTATTATGGTAGGTATGTACATATGTTCTTTTGTACTAGCTAAAGCAAAGAATGATGTGACCTTGGATGCCCTGCAAAGCCTGTACATGCATTTCAGCCAGCACATCCCAAGACCCAGACTGCCCAGGGGATGCACAAGCTTGGCAATTTGGAATAAGGGGAGGCGAGGTGGAGGAGGAGTAGGGAGAGAGCCAGCATTGCTTGCAGCCTCAAAGCAATGACAGGCTGTACACATGAAGCATGCTAGAACAGCCATGAAAGGGCAAGACTGCACCCTGGAAACTCAGATTGTCCCAAACAGGATACATAGTTAAGACACTCTTCACCCAGTTGCAAAAACAGCAGCCTGGCAAGCACCCCCCCACTTGGGACTGCTACCACAGCCTCAACCACAGGCACAGAAGGTGGTCTGGAAGAACTGCTCTCCCTTGTATTTCAGTACTAGGGTCCACATGTGGTTCCTTGAATACAGCTGCACCTAATATGCTCTTACGGACCAAGGCAGTGCTGGGCCACAGGCCAGCCCTCTTGGACTCAGTCTAAAAGCCTGGCTGCTGAAGACTGCTGGACACCTGGGCATGCCAGCTTTAGTTTAGATCTTAAAATAAGTAAGGTTTAGCCTTTTTTTGCAATGGCTGTTAGTATGACCTCAGCACAACCGCTGTCGGAAAACAATTTGTCCAAGCCTGCAGAGCCTTTAATGACAGCTCTGAGGTGTGAAGGATCTTACTCATCTTTGCAGCGTTTTTTATTCCAAGACATTATCTGAGCAGTGCTGCTCATCAAAGAGCAGCAGAAGATATGGCAGAAGAGCACAGGGCTGGTCACTCAGCTTTACACACTTTGTGGAAGTAAATAATCCAAAGTGTATTGTTGTGACTGCACACCTATGGATGATTTGGGAGTGGGTGGCCACGGCTGCTGTCCTCTTTTATAAAGAGACAGAAGAACCTCACCTCACTCTCTGTCCCTCTTTCATTGTCAGCCTGAGATGAAAAATCACACCAGAAAAGTAATCACTGCCAGGGTGGTTTTTGCAGGTTGCAGTTTGAGCCCCGCATGCTACAGGGGGTGCGCAGGCTGCCACTGATGTGACCTCGCTGCAGCTCTTCAAGAGCTTAGCAAGGTCATGCTTCAGTTTATTTGTGGCAAGGCTAAACATTAAAAAACAACAGACAAGAGTATTTCTCAAGATTTTATAAATATCTAAAACTCAGAACTTTTAAATATAGAAATTACAGAACTGATAGGTCACAAAGCAGTGGTGAGGGTAATGGGAAGTCAGTGGTAACAAACCAGTTTAATGCTGTCTCTACTCTGCTCAGAGAGGTGCTTCACTGAAAGTGCTGCAGTCCCTTCCCATGCCTGCTATACCTGTCAATGCTTGGCAAAACGTTAGTAAACAGAGATACTGTTTAGAAATCTTCATCATCGAAGGTCTCAGTGCACCTCAGCATCACCGTCTCATAGTCAAACTGGAGATCTTCTTCCTGCAAGTCGCCCCCCCAAAGCCAAACAGGGTTAAAAACTACAGGAGTTGATTGTGTGTCAAATATAGAGTCAGTTGGTCAAGTGCCGGCATGCTCAGCTAAGCTGCCAGGAGCTCTCTTTCCCCTTTGAATCGGCAACCAGCACTTGTCAAGTGCCTGGGGTGCCCGATAAAGAACAGCTCGACTTTCCAACCAATTCCTTTCTAAAACCACAGGGCTTTTTGCATCACTGATCTAAACCCACTGTGTCTATTTGCATCACTTAGGTTTTACTGACAGTGGTAGCAAGCAGGTCACATAATAGGCTCTGAAGAGCCCTTGACTCCCACCCACTTCAGGCTTTGCCACTCTTTTAGCAACAGAAGGAAAATGTCTTCTCTTTCCCCAACTTACAAAGAAGTAGCTCTTGAGAAATCAGTGTCTAGGAGATGAAAGTTTTCATGCCTGCAGTCCATCTAGTCCACTTTCTACATAGATGCAAGGCCCTTTAGGGCAAGACTGCTTTTAAAAATAGGTGCTATTTAAAACATGTATAGCTTCAGGAGCACTAAAAATCCCACTCACTTGTCAAGTGACACATCTAAACCCCATGATTTTAAAAGAAAGCATGCCTTTGAAGATGCAAAGGTGCTCAGTGCTGTTCAGAAAAAAACCCACTGACTTTCACTTAAAATACTGCAAAACCTTTGGGCCTCAATCTAAATGAATTCTTTGCTGCTAAGCATCTCTTATGATGTAACCTGAAGACAAAATTACAAGAAAATTGAAAAACTACACGATTGCTTAACTAATCTCATGCTTAGAAATACCTCTCTGCCATGAAGCTTCCATGTAGCAATCTCATTCTTGGGTCACTGTTCTTTTCAGCCCCCCTCCGCACCCCACCCCCCCCCCAATCTCCAATGATTTCCTCCCTCCACTTGTGTGAATCTTACTCAAGCATTTTAAACCTTGGCAGCCCTGTCGGGTGCCCATCGTATCCTCGCCTTGGTGCCACAGCTGCTACCTACCTCTGGATCTCGCACAGGGTGTGTGCACAGTGCACCAGCACATCATGTTATCCCTGGGATAATTTTTCCCAGTGCTGCCCAAACTCCTGGGCTAGAGTAGCACCGACACAGGTACTAACTCTATGGAGGGAAAGGGCAACTGTCTGCAGGAGCTCAGTCACACTGGTAAGGTAAGCAGGAAGGGCTCCTTTCCCTATCGAGTCCAGGAGCACCTGATGCTCTCAGTAGCCCAATTTCTGGGGTAGGGTGTGTGGCCTATAATGAGCAGACTGCTGCTGCCTGAGTTGGTGTGTCACAATCTAGCTGGAACATCTCCTAGCCCCAGCCTGCAACCGCTTCTGTAACTGCCTCAATCTGTTTGCTTTGAGATGGAGCTGAATTTTTTTTCTCAAAACAAGTAATTTTTGTCTTCCTTTTTTTTATCTTTTTTTATCTTTTTTTTTTTTCCTCTGGGCAGGAGTCCCTAGATGTGCTGTACTGCAGTTATCTAAACCAGAACAGACTGTAACCTCCAGAGGGAGAGTGGTGAGGTGCTGGAACAGGCTGCCCAGAGAGGTGGTGGATGCCCTGTCCCTGGAGGTGTTCAGGGCCAGGTTGAATGGGGCCCTGGGCAACCTTGTGTAGATCCAGGCCTGAGGTTGGTGTCCCTGCCTGTGGCAGGGGGGTTGGAGCTCTATGATCCTTGGGGTCCCTTCCACCCCATGCCATTCTGTGATTCTATGATTCTGTGATTATCAGTTCTCTCTAGCCTGGGTGATTTCTGCTCAAACTCCTCTTTTATTGTCTTATCTAAGGCAGACAACTCTCAGTTCCTGCATAAAAGAAGTGTTGCAGGTTTTTGTACCCTTTCAGATCCACAGAGCTCTGTCAACTGCCAACTTGCAGTACTTCAGATTCTTTTGCTGCCTGTCCTCCCATCATTCCCACGCTCCTACTCTTATTCCACATGTCCCCCTTGAAGGCTTGCAAGAGACGCTCTCTCTTCTCACACCACCTCATCTATGAGCTGTGAGGGGGACTTAGGCTCACCTAACATGGCAGCACCAAGCACAGGCACAAAAATGGGATCACCTACATAATGCTGCCAGGTGTGACCTCCACAAAAGAGATTTTAAACCAGAAAATATTGTGTCTTGCCTAAAGCTGCTCCTGCTTTTCTAGGTGTGCTCACTTCCGAGCCATTTATATAAACGCCCTTAGGAAAAACACAGCTATCCACACAACAAGGGGCTGTGTAAATCAGTGCCTGGTCTCTGACAAGAGCCAGGAGTGGGGGTGTTTACACAAGAAGTACCTGCAGTGTGCTCTGTTCCACAGTATATGCTCCCACATCAGGGCAAACCCTGCTCTGAGGACCTTCTGTGAGGGACATTTTTTTACAAGGCACCCTGTGCAAGGGTATGTAGTGATAAGACAAGGGCAATGGGTTTAAAGAAAGGGGGCAGGCTTAGATTAGATACTAGGAAGAAATCTTTCCCTGTGAGGGTGGTGAGGCACTGGCACAGGTTGCCCAGAGAAGCTGTGGCTGCTCCCTCCCTGGCAGTGTTCAAGGATAGGTTGGATGGGGCTTTGGGCAGCCTGGGCTAGCGGAGGGTGTCCCTGCCCATGGCAGGGGGTTGGAACTAGGTGATCTTTGTGGCCCCTTCCAACCCAATCCAGTCTGGGATTCTATGACTTTCTGAGCTGGAAATTGTATTTTGACCTTCAGGTTTATTAATTGTCAATGAACTGATGCCCCAGGAGTTAAATCTGGTAATGTGCATGTGCAGGCATTTTCTTATATGTTGTTTATTCAGTTTACTGAATACTTTCTAGTTCTTGTGGTGCAAATAAGTATTCCATATACCAAGCCCACATGATTTGGGATCAAACCTCTCTCTTTTTGCAGGAGAGTCCTACTCCAGTAACTCCTGTTCAATGCCTTTTGCTGAGCCTGCTGCACTTCCCATGGTCTGTCTCCCTGACGTGGGGTGTTTCAAGTGGCACACAGCAGCCACTATGTGGTAGTGATGCAACACTAACTTCTGCTTTGCTTTCTGTTCCAATAACCCCTATTACAAATACTCTATTCCCTTCAAAGGAGCATCTGCTCAAGTAAAAGAGACTGGGTGGAAACTAGGCAGCAGAAAATAGCAAAACAGTGGCTACTGTGGAGGTACAATTGACTCTGAGCCCAAACAAGCATGCTCTGGCTGAGGGACATCATCCTTTTGGTCCTCCAGCCACGTGTAAGCTAAGCCACCTCCTTGGCAGGAGGGCAAGAAGGGGACGGGGAACACAGCAAACACAATGACTTCTGGCTCAGTGAACCTGCAACAGCAGGCTGAGGTTAAACAGCTGCGGTGCTGCTGGTTATCAGAAGATAAGTGGACTCAGAACGGAGAACAGAGGACTCAGGGTATGGAACCTGGCACCCAGACAAGCAGAAGGTGGTGCTACTGAGCGCAGGACGAAGCAGCTGGGGGGTTAATGGAGAACTGTGAAGTGAGCTTTGCCTGCTCAGCTCAGTTCACTGAAGCTTTTCCACAAGGAACTTTACAACAATATTAAAAAAAAAAAAGAAAAAAGAAAAAAGAGTTCCTCATGTAATTTGCCATTTTGAATAACATCCTGAGCAATATTATTCCCACAGTAACCCCTCTCGCATTGCCTCTTACAAAGGCAATCCTACTGACCTTTTGGAAGGATGCATCTGAAGCAACAAATTCCAAGGAATTTATAACGAGCCTCCTCATGATCAGAAGCAAAGAACACAGAGATCCTTTTCTGACAAAGACACAAATACCTTGCTCCTCCTATAAGGAGCCCTTTTGCAAAGCTTACCTGGCAAAACCGTGTGTTAGCAAAGAAGAGGCCTTTTAGGAAGTTAGTGATCTGCAGAGAGAGTCTGTGGTGATCCTCTGGATTTCTAGAAGTGCAGCTTGCAAAGGCCAAACTGAAAATGGAACCAGATATTATGTTTAATTTCCATGTATCTGACACGTTCTCTTTTAGGTAACTTGCCTGACCTGCAGAGGGAAGAGATGTTATTATTTGACAGGTCTTGTGTTTCTCTGATGCTTCAGGTGTTTCAGATGTTTCAGGTCAAGCACACTTTAGCTTGATCATCTCCTTAGGATTGAAATAAGGGTACTTAAAAGTAAGGGAGACAATGTTTAAAAATGACGGGTTTTGTCTCATTAAAGGAGAGCAGAGTTTATGACTAGCTGACTCATACAGGGAATGCCTTATGGTCCTCATAGACCTGAGAAGTGAGAGACAGGAAGAAAACATTACAAATACTGCAATTTGAAGAGAGGGGAAGCTATGCAGGGTGGTGAAGAAAATCAGAAGAACAGCGGTGAGGAAAATCAGGAGAGCCCCAGTTACCTTCAAGTGACAGAGTGCTCTTAAAAAGTGATTCTTACTGGTTCTACTGTAAATGCCTATTAATCATTTTACTTTTTCACCTTAAGAGAGGCAGTATTATTGTAAGCTGGAGGGTGCTATTCTAATCATTTACTAAAAATCAGACACAAAAAAGGAAGCTAGGCTATTGCCTTACTCCACAGCAAACTTGCTGTGGGGTATTGGCAGTGGACTATTAGCTTACTCTTTCTAGCAAAAAGGGTGACTTTGTAATTTACCTCTGTCTAGACATTCCCTGAGTCTCACTTCTGTCAAGGAAACCAGCAACAACATCAAATGCATCTTCAAACATCACCTATCAGAGAAAACACTTCAGATGTCAACATATCCAGCCACCTAAAAGTTTGACCCAGAGCATCATTTAAGTATAAAAGCATGGTATTCTTTCTGATTAACAGGTATGTTTATGGCTGGAGTAAACCAAGAGGGCTTTGTGGAGACAGAAATAAGAAGGACAACTGTACTTCATAATAGGAAGGAACACGAGGTTAGTCCATTAGCCTGTGCTTCAGCCTCTAGGAATCAGAGGTAACATTGCATGTACCAGCCAGCACCGCCCCCTCGCCCCCCTCTCCCCGGACCTGATTCCAGCATCTGACCTGGCTTACAAAGGCGTTTAGGTGCTCCCTGTGGCAGGCTGATAAGCTCATCAGCTCACTCTGCCACAACACAGTTCAGGCATTTTCTGTGCCAGAAAGTACTGTACCTGCAACATCCCCGTGACGTCTCAGCAACAGGACTTGCGTCCTGAGACTCAAAAACAACTCTCCAATTCAATTGCTTATGTGCTAAAGGTGGACACCTGGCCCTCCCTTGATGCTAATAAAATTACACACATCTTTGACCAGCTAGTTGCTTAAGTAATCAAAGCTCCAGGAACAGTTTACAAAGAGTTGGCTTTTATTTCATCTCTTTTTAACAAGTGCCCCACTCTGCTCAGTCACTGACTTCCTGGGGCTGCAGAGGTGCATGGGCACAGGCAGTCATTAGCCCCGTGCCACTGGAAACAGTCTACAGATACTTTCTTTTTGCTATCAAGTGTTTTGATTTAAAAAAAAAACCAAACCAACAAAAAATACCCAAGAGGAAACACAGCAGGCCTTGACAAACTGTGTATTCCTTCTGATTTAGCTCAGCTGTGCTCCTTGGGGAGTTGGCAGAGCACAGTAACTGTATAGTCCTTGTTCTTGTTCCCTCCCCCTGGAGCAACTTAGAGCAAATTTAACTATCACTTAGCACAGAAACTCTACAGGTCAGTAGAGACTAGCAGGATTACTACAACTGCACTCCTATAGCTTGCTGTGTATCTTAACAAGAGACAATTTGGGGCAGGCATTTACTCAAAGATTGCTTATTGTATCCACTTACCCATTCGTCCCATGTAGGATGAGGGGGGAATGGACTCAAACTGCACCAGGGCAGGTTCAGATTAGACATTAGGAAAAAGTTCTTCACTGAAAGAGTTGTCAGGGCCTGGAACAGGCTGCCCAGGGAGGCGGTTGCCTCACCGACCCTGGATGTGTTTAGAAGACAGGTAGATGAGGTCCTCAGGGATATGGTTTAGTAGAGGACAGATATGGTTGGACTCGATGATCTCAAAGGTCTTTTGAGACCTTTGAGATTCTGTGATTCAAGTGGTCTCAGGAAAGCTTAATTACAGCTACTGTAAGTTTCCAATTGGAAGCTGCAGAGCCAATTAGCAACTGAAGGCTTGGAATTTCAGAGGCAGACTGTGTGTAACTGAGCACTTACTTCCGCTGGAGTGGAGACTGAGGAACCACTGGCTTCCTCACTGTCACCTCTGCTCTCCCTCACACTATCTGCAGTGCATGCAGTCTCTTGGCAAGCAGCCTTAGAATCCATGGGGAAATCTCTCTCACTATAGTACTGCAAGATGCTGTCTCTCTTTTCTTCAGAAAGCTCTTGCCAGAGGTGGGAAATAGCTGTGGAGACCTCAGGAAGAGGCACCTCCTCAGTGCAAACAATGCCATGCTCTACCAGCAGGTCCACTGTGTGCTTATAAAAATACAGGTATCTGTAATGAAAGGAAAAGGAGCATCTCTTAAGAGTAGGCCCTGAGGATGCTGTCTACTGTAAAACAGAAAGGGTATAGCTCTAATTTGTAATGACTTCACTGACTTTACCCTCCCTCTAAGACTTCACGCAATTACTGAAGGTTGCCCAACACTCTTTGAAGATTTTAGCAACTCTGCTCTGCCAAGATTTCATCTGCAAAAGGCATGTTCCAGCCACAGCTTGAGCAGGACTGCCTCACAACAGAAACTCCAGGTGCTGTGGGCTGTACTTGTTGCACAGGCAAACCTCATTCCAGCGTGTGAGGCATTTTGAGTTCCTTGCCTTTGTATCCTGAGGCTTTTAGGCTGTAATTTTTTTTATACTTTTACTGTCACTGCACTACACTTAAAAGCATTGCCTAAGGTCCTACCCTGACCTATTAGGTACTGTACAGACAGATGGAAAAAGACTCTCCCAGGCCTGTATGCTCTGACTTAAATCATCGTGGGAACTCATTTCTCCTCCACTTTTACATCCGAGGAAACACACCCCTGGGACTGATTTCTGTGCAGCCTGTAGCAAAACTGGCACTTGAACAGAAGTGTTGTAATTTCAGCCTGGTGACTATATCCCGGAATAAGACCTCTTCTTCTGTGAGCACAGAGTGGCACAGGGAACCAGGGATAACGGTGCACTCCTTGGAAAGCTGTGCTGAAGGTTGTTTTACATTTATTAAATGCTTGGGGCTTCTCAGATGAAAATAACAAGATCAGAGGAATACAAACCAAGAGTTCTATGAATGTTGTTTATAGAGACATTGTTACTAAGTTTGAGCTCAAAATGATTCCCTAGAAGATGTCCCAAACGAGCACGTTTCCCCATTAACTAAGCAGTGTTGCACGAGGAAGCAACTTAAAATTTAAAATTAAGTTCAGTCTTTTGTTTATTTAATATTTGTCCCAGAAAATCAACATTGAAAAATCTTAATTCTGCAGGCAAGCATAAACATGTTTAAACTCCTGTTTCCATACTCTGGAGTATTTTCCAACATTGCTGGAGACAAAGCACCAGAAGTGTTCTCATGTAAGGTATTGCACTCACCAAAGATTCTGGATGTCCAGCTCCAAACAAAGGACCTAGAGTTTCTCACACAGAAGAACGTGAATCATCATTAGACTGCTTTGCTAAAGAAATTAAGCTTGAACCATGACTCAGCTACATCCTTCCCAGCTAGGAGGAGACAACCACATTTTGCACTGGACAAGAGTGCTCTTTATCCCTACCACTGTAGCTCCTACTGCTGGCCGTGGGAATAAAACCCAGTCCGTTGCAGCTCAAAGCACTTCTGATGCAGCCCAAATACCTGAAGAAAAAGCTGTTATCTTCTTGGCTGAAGAGTCCCCATTATTTTATGCTTATTATAAAAGGTCAATTTTTGAGAAGAATTAGCCACAAACCAACTGCAGTCTGCCATAAGACTGCAGGGGAAGTGCCAGGCTCCATGCACAGAGTACAGGCCCTGGCCTACCTTGTCAGTGAAGAAGGAGAAAGTCAGGTGTTTACAGCTCCGTCTTGCAGTCTGTGATGAGAAAAATTCAGCACATTTCAAGGTCTTATAAACGATACCTGACCCCAGCCAGCTCGGGCAACCAGAGGAGCCAAAGCAGGAGCAGCAGCAGGGGGCTGGTGCCATCTGCCGGCACAGCCACAGGCCTCTTTGGATGAAAAGACTCTGCGATCCAAGGGAGTTTTATAAATAAGCACCGGTTCAGAGCAAAAGAGAAGGATGAACTGTGGATGGATTTGTTTATGGTGGTGATGCTGTGGAAGCAGATCCAGCTGCAGCTGGGAACTCTCCTGCACTCAGTGCTCTGGACTCTGGAATGGCTGGGGTGAAATTGACCCTGTTTGTTGGTCCAGGATAGTTTAGACATCCATCTGTTTCTCAAATCCCAATTAAATATCATTCATCCTTTTGGAAAAACATTCATGACCTTCAAGTACCTCCTAGTGCTGCCTGACAGCAAGGGGAAGAATGTGATGAACTTTGAAAAAAACCCAGTCATTTCCCCTTTACAAACCCACATTAAAGTACACGGACCACTGACATGAGAACAGTGGCCTTTGATTGTTGTGGCCCACAACAGGCACTCAGGAACTGATCCTAAAGGTAGTAACCAACTCACACCCACCATATGAGTATTTAGGTTCCCCTCCTTCCCTCTGTGTTGCACACATTACTGAGGAGAGCTCTCAGGTATCTCCCAGACCACTGTTACTCTTCAGCCTGCAGGCTGAGGACTATACACATATGACCTTCCCTTGTTGCATACAGCCTTACCCTGCTCTGATCCCACAAAAACATTCTCCAAGCTTCCAGCACCTAAGGGTCTATTCCTGGAAGGGGCAGCAGTGCTCAAGCTCCTCATAACAACGCCAGCAGAGGCAGGATGGACCTCACCGTGGGAGAAAGTATCTGCCTCCCGCTGGTTCCTGCACCTCCCCAGAACACGTAGAGCTGAGAATTTCATCTGGTGCAGCAGTTCCTACATTCTAAACATCTATCCCCACTGCAGGGTTACAACTTGATAGTGGCAGCGATACCACAAACACACAGGACGTAAATCATCCTGGATGAATAACTTCCCTGGGGACTTGGGGGTATTCGTGGATGAAAAGCTGGACACGAGCCACCAATGTGCATCTGCAGCCCAGAAAGCCAGCCACATCCTGGGCTGCCTCAAAAGAAGTGTGGCCAGCAGATACAGAGAGGTGATTCTGCCCCTCTACTCCGCTCTGGTGAGACCTCACCTGGAATACTGCTAGCAGCTTTGGAGCCCTCAACAGAAAAAGGACGTGGACCTGTTGCAGCGTGTCCAGAGGAGAGGGACACAAAAGTGATCAAAGGGCTGGAGCACCTCTGCTATGAAGACAGGCTGAGAGAGTTGCATTTGTTCAGCTATGAGAAGAGAAGGATCTGGGGGAAGCTTATAGCGGCCTTCCAGTACCTGACAGGTGCCGATGTGAAAGCTGGGGAAGAACTGTTCACGAGGCCATGTAGCAGTAGGACGAGGGGTAACGGTTTTAAACTAGAAAAGGGGAGAATTAGGTTGGACATTTGGAAAATATTCTTCAATGGGAGGGTGGTAGATCACTGGAAGAGGTTGCCCAGACAGGTGGTGGAGGCCCCATCCCTGGAGATATTCAAGGCCAGGCTTGACGGGGCTCTGAGCGACCTGATCTAGTGGTGGAGACATCCCTGCATACTGCAGGGGGTTGCACTAGATGACCTTTAAAGGTCCCTTCCAACCCAACACATCCTGTGGTTCTATTTTATCCGAGCTTGCCTGTTAAACAGCTACTGTTAGTGGGTATGTTGCATTGTGCTCCGCAAGCCACCTGGACAGCGTAAAGCGTGGCCACACAGGGACTGACACACTTGGAAGAAAATTTCTTCTCTTTCTTAAGGATGTGTGGGAAATCCTCAGGGGTTTTCCAAGGCCTGGAGTGCTGGGGATGCTAGGATGCTGGGAGTCCATTCACATGCAAGTCACAGGTCAAGGGGTTTGGGAGGTGCTGGGCTTTGTCACCAGCAGGGCCGAAGATGCTGGCACAAGGCTTCTAGGAGGCAGATGCAGGCTCCAACAGGGCAGCAAGAACGGCAGTGACGGGATGCATGGCGTTAACCTAAACACATTAAAACAACTAAGGCAATGTGGGGTGCACCTACCGTTCAAATTCCACCAGATCTGGGGATGAAGTGCCTGGAGACTGGATAAATTCTGGCATCCCATCCACGTCCATTGTTTGTTTTTCACATTTTTTGATCAGATGCTGGACAGTAGAGTCACTGTCATTCACAGCTTCCGAGGCTGCTACAGTGCTGGAAAGAACAAACGGGGAAAAAACCCACATGAACAATTTAACTGGGTTAATAAGGTCCTTGTCATGGTCATACCAGAGTCCAGAGCCATCCTTTCCAAGCCAGCTCTCTCCTCCTTTTGCTTTGCAGGTGAGTAAGAAGTCCTTGGTGGAGATGAGTTACACAGAAGGGAAAGGACATACAAGCACTGACTGGAAATGAGATCCACAACATGCTTGGAGTGTTCGTGCCCTGTAAGGGATCCCAGGGGTACAGGTGGAATCTCTGGATCTTTTTGTCACAATGGAAGGCCTCTGCTTGGAAATTCAGTAACAATGACAAAGAGGTTCAGAGACGCTGGGATGGAAGCCAATGCAAAGTATTATTGCCTTTCCTTGACTGGCATGAGCCTTTACCTGTGATTGCTGAAGCGCCTCTCCACATATTCCTCCCTGACATCCTCCAAGCTGGATGGGTTCCCATCCTCCAGACCAAAGGACGCTGTTGTGAGCAGAAAGGTTACTGTCACATCAGCAGCACTTTTGGCTTCCTTCTCACCCTCAACCAAACAGAATCATTTCAACAATTGGTCCTTCATGAGCCAAAGCCTTTCATTAGGCAAAAAACTATATGACAGGAGGCAGCGCTGCCTCTCCTACAGGGTGACTATCAATACTGGGAGCGTACGATCGTTGAGGAACTTAGAACTGATGCCTTCTTCCTAATGTTGGTCTGACAGAACTGATGGTGAAAACAACCAGCAAATCAGAAGTCCGGGCAAGCACCAGTCAATACAGTGTTTTGTGACTACCACATAATGAGCAAATTCCCTGTAAAACCCCCAGACAACCAAGTCCTGATTCACAAGCAGTGTGAACTGTAGGTCTATACAAGTAAATACTTAACTGTATGCATATGCAAGTAAACACAAGGGGAAGTTTACCTCCAAACTGTCCTCAGCCAGCCTGTGATCCCTTAAATTTTGCTCTATCACAGTATTCCTTCTACCTCTGACTGACTTTTATGAGCTATCCAAGGACGTGGGCTGAGAAGAGATTGCTCATTTTAAGCACGGGGACTTTTAATTGATGCAAATTACTGGAGGTGCAAGTTGCATGAATAGCAATGGGTTTTTTTCTAGCTGGCATTAATTTGGACACTTGCAAGGACACAAAAATAGGTCCTGAGTCTCTACCCCATCAGCCCCCAGTCCTACTGGTGCCACTCAAGGCACCAGTAAATGGAAGGCAAATTGGGGAGGGTGTGAAGCTTGGCAGCAGGAGCTACCCCAACTGCTGACAGCACATGCTAGATCAGCGTAACCCATGGTGCCAAGGCTGATAACAGAGGAGTGCATGAAGACGGCCCACCAAGCTGAAAGAAAACAACATCACAGCATCTCTCTAAACAGTTTCTACTGCAGTAAATTCCTAAGGCTTGTGTTTCCTACAGTAGGAAATCCTCAACAGTTTCTCACTCACACCAGAGCTGCTGCGCTGAAGTTTGAGCTCTGGCTGTGCTGACCTGCAATGCTGGGTGCTCGTGTGACAGCTGTGACCTGCACTGCGCCACATCGCTGCGGCCAGGAGGAGCACATGTGCTCCTGCAGCCTCTCAGCGGGAGCCCAAACATGCAGCATGGGGACCCACACCAGCCCCACACTGCTGGGGGTGAATCAGCAGCAGGGTGACAAAGGCACTCTGCCCGAAATGCCTGCTGCCATGGGACAGCAGGAATTACCCGTTTTCTTCTTTCCCTTCGGCTGGGGAGGGGGTAGGAAGGAACAAGAGTCAGAGGCATTTCTGAGGTGCAATGCTTTGGGAGTCCACAGGCTTTTTGTCCCATCCCTTATTGCTTTGACTAAAGCCCCGGTTGGCTCTAATGCTTTAAGGGGCTCAGGCTTGGCCGTGTACTCATCCATCTAACAAACAAATAAAAAACAAGTCTGGGCACTCTGTCTAAGGCAAATACTTGCATACAGTACCTTTCATCTTCAGCAAAGAACTCAAGGTTTGCTCCAGCTTCTGGATAGATTTCTTAGCCTTACGCAAAACCTGATACTAAACATAAGAAGAAATCAGAACTGATTGCTCTCTGCTCTGACTAGATAAATGTTTTAACATGCCTTGGTTGTTTTCTCCACTTTTCCTTCATTTTGACTTTCAGTTATCTCCAGGTCTCTGTGAAAACAACTGTGTTGTTTCACCAGCTACCCTTATCCATAAGAAAAGGGGAAAGAACCAATATTAGAGCAAACTTAAACACAAAATATCAATATTTGGGTATATATTATGCAATACATACACATAATATTCAGTCACATAGATATTTGCTACTTAACTTTGATCTTCTTTCATCAGCAACTGGTCCTGTTTGTATCACTCTCTTCTTAGAGAATGTCCAGAAATACCATGTTGTGAAGTCTTGCTTTAGTCAGACATGAAGTACTAAGATTATGAGTGAACTTCTGTATTTAGGCTCTTGAAGATATTAATCTCCCTTGGCCCCCAAAAGCCAGACAAGAGGCACGTTATACTAAACAAAAAGCAATTTTAAGAATTGGTATGTGAAGATAGCCCCCTTAGACTAGACACAACAAATATGTTTAGTCTTGTCTTCTGAGATCATGGTGACTTCAGTTTAACTTGCACCTTGTTCAGAACAGGGCACAATGAATTCTTACTACAGACTGCATGAGCGGTTAAGGGGGTCAGCAGGAACCAGCCTGAGAGAGCAGCACTTCACATGCTCAGAGTCTCAAAGCCCTTTACAAGGACAGTTCCTCCACTAAACAGCCATCACACCCCCAGCCCCCCCACCCCCTCCCCTTTACAAACTCGGAAACTGAAAGTAACCAATCTAACTAAATGAATCAGTGGCAGAGTTGAGGATAAAAGGACTCCTGCTTATTCCTCTGCGTTGAGCACGGTAATACCCATCTTTTCAGCATTTTGGGTCAATTTTACCTTTATAAACAAATTTGTTCTTGTTAAATAGTTTTTAGCTTAGTGCAGACCAATAAAAAGCCCCCATCACTGCTTTTTTCCAACTTATTTTTCTGGAGTGTCTTGAAGACAGAGTACACTTCATAAGCCTGAACAAATTACTCACTCTCCCATAACTTTTTCTGTGTCTGAAGTCACTATCCTGACTTTATAGCAAAATGCTGTGAAATTAAGATATTTTCATCATGGGATCCCTTGGCTTGTTTCCAAAACACTCTAAAGAAGTAGCAAAAACCCTGTAAGAAAAGGGCAGATAAGTCACGGGATAAACACGTGACCCAGAGACTACAAAGTGAACAATCTGCTCATGCCGACTTGGTGGCTTTAAAGTAAAAGGGATCCAGGAAAGCCACACACAGTGAAATCAGATGCCCACAGGCACCTGTAAAGATAGAGCGGTCATCCTAACAAGGCTGGTTAAGTTTAAACACACTAATGATAGCGATTCACAGAGAAATTAAGTTACTGGTCTGCACCTTTGAGGCTGAGTTCTCCAACTGGGATAAAACAGCTTCCCCCAAATCACCGACGAGTCTCACCAGCGTAGCTCGGTGTCGTGCCTGTGACAAGCGACGCTTTGCCACATGGGGTTCTACCTCTTGCAGTTTTGTCAGGGGATTGGGACTCACTCTGGCACGTGTCTTCCTACAGTCTCCTGCTGTCTCCATCAATTGCTGCAATACAACATTTATTGATGCTGAGTAAACATCTAAGTAAAGAAAAAGAAATATTAGAACCTGTGTAGCAGGCCAAAAACACCCCAAGGCAAGGCCAGGGAGACTGGGAACAGCACTCTGGCTCATTTGTCAGACAGAAATTGTGGAGTTTGGAACCTTGCCTTTGCCCGTGGGATGTCACCTCTAAGTACTGATGATAAACTCCATGGCATGGAACGTAGCCGGGACAAACCTCCCACCTCCTGCACCCTGCCCTGCAATGATCAGACTATCCATTCCCATGGGCTATCCAGGACTCGCTTCACAAAGCAACGAGACTCTTCAGCTCCTCCCGCTGTTAATGACAGACCCCCTCACAGCATCATCATTTTTTCCCCCTCAGTTTAACCATGACATCAGAGCAGGCGACCGTACCAGACATGCACACGCCTGGGAGGGCCAGCCGGCCTCCCAGCCGGGCCTGCTACAGCCACCCACCAGCCTGACAGGAGCCCAAGCCGCCTGCCTGGGGAAGCCCTGCCCAGCAACTGGACCAGCGCCCGCCCCCCGCCGCATGTACGGCCTTGACGTAAGAACGCCCGCCCCTGCCGTATCTTCTGTAGCCAGATGCTGCCGCGAACCTATCTGCCGACCAACGGACCTATCGGCACCCCCGGCATGGGGTGGGCAGGGCGGGGCGGGACGGGACGGGCGGGGCGCGGAACGGCACGGCACGGCACGGCACGGCACGGCACGGCACGGCCCTCCCTCGGCCACCGCCCTCGGCCACCACCGCCACGGCCACCTCCCTGCCCTCCTACACCCAGCAACATGAGCCGCACGTGGCGGAGGGCCAATCGGGACGCAGCCACCGCCCAGCGGCGGCCAATAAGAAGGCGGGAAAAAGCGCGGGTTGTAGGTGTCAGCGAGGAGGGGCGGGAGGCTCGGAAGGGGCGGGAGGCTCGGAAGGGGCGGGAGGCTCGGAAGGGGCGGGAGGCTCGGAAGGGGCGGGAGGCTCGGAAGGGGCGGGAGGCTCGGAAGGGGCGGGAGGCTCGGAAGGGGCGGGAGGCTCGGAAGGGGCGGGAAACGGCGGCCAGCAGCGGCCGTGCGCATGTGCGAGGTGGGACTACAAGCCTCGGCGCGCCTATGGGGTGGGGCGGGCGTGCTAAGGCATTCTGGGAGTTGTAGCTCTCCTGGCGCCGCGCCGTCTCGCCCGTAGGCGGGCTGAGTCGGTGTCGCCGCGGGTCCCCATGGCGGCGGCAGCGGAGCGGACAGACGAGTTGGTGCGGGAGTATTTGCTCTTCCGCGGCTTCACCGCTACCTTGAAGCAGCTGGACGCGGAGATCAAGGCGGACCGGGAGAAGGGCTTCCGGGTGAGCGGCGGGCGCGTCCCCCTCCCCGGCTGGGCGGCGGTATCCGCCTCCCGGTCTGGGCAGGACGCGGTTCTCGGGCGGGCCGTGGGCGTCCCTCCGCCTACCCGCTCCTGGGGCCGAGCGAACCGGGCGGCGGCGGCTCGGCGCTATCGCGCGTCCTCGCCCAGGCAGCTCGCCTCCCCCTCCGGCTGGGTCGTGCGCCGGGGCCCGTCCGGCCGCGCAGGCGGTACCCCTGGCATCCCGGTGGCGGGGGTCGCCGCTCGGCCCTGACGCCGTTTATGGAGGCGCAGCCTCCCGGTGCGGCGGGGGTTGCTGGTGGTGGGGCTTTAACCGGCTGAATGCTGGGCTCCCCACCTGCTCGGCTCCGCAGCGGCGCTAGCACAGGGCAGCGGCGGCTGGTGACCGGCTCCGTCCCCTCGCCTGGGGCCGCAGTTCGCGGCCAGCCCCCCGAAACCGCCGTCTGCGGGCCCTGGGTCCGACCTGTAACCCACCAGGTGTTTCTCGGCTGACGGTTGGCGCAGGGAGGAGGAGTCGGGGAGATGGGAGAGGGCAGCGGCAGGAGGGCATCTCTTTGCCTGGATCTCATGTCTGGTCATGAGGCTTTTATCCAGTGAGTTTACAGCTCCGCTTCTCGGTTTGGGTGCTGTAAGCACCGGCTGTCTCGCTGCGTGTGTGGAAATTGGTGCAGAATTTGCCAGAGTCGAAAAACACAGTTCCAGTCCTTTGTGAGGAGTTCCAGCTCCAGCAGCAGTGGCCACTGCATTTAGGGTTTGGTAGGGTCAGATTTTCCTTAAACCGGCAGTGCAGCCACTGCCTTGGTCGTTCATGAAACATGTTGCTTTTGTTTTCAAAGCACCGGCACTCTTCTAGCGCTTAGAGGTCAGCAAACAACCTAACTGGGATATCTATCGTCTAAGGCTAAGTTAGAAAGGGACCCTGTGGTCACAGGTCTCTTGTTTTTTTTCTATAGGAAGCCACACAGAGGCTGGATGATGTCCTAAGGCATTGACCGGCGAGGGGGGAGCAAACCACATATTAAACATACATATTTTTTTATCGCCCCTCCAATGCCTGTGTCAGCCATGGGAAGTCACTGAACTAAAACTCTATTCCCACTCCAGCATTCTGCAGTGTCCCTACTGCAGGAATTATTTTCAAGGAGGCCTAATGACAAAAAATCCACTATTTCTGATGCAAGCTTTTATGCCTGCCTTGTTAGTAGATGATGTTATTAAAGATAAAGGTACTTCAAAGGTTGCAGCACAATGGATCTTTCTTTCTCTTGGCAGGATAAATTTGGTTTTTTCCATTTTAATCTAAAAGTAATCCTGTTTCCCAGGTGCTGCACTTTAGCTTTCAACACTTACTGAAGAAACAGGAATAATGTGATTACCAACTGACTTCTTTTAAAAGAAGTGGAATTACTTGCAAACACCAACGCACACACACACCTTAAAAAATGTGGCCTTTTTGTCAAAAGCTGTTTCAGTGTTTTCTTTTGTGTTTGTCTTTTTAAAAGAATATTTATTTATTTGAAAGGAGCTGCAGAAAGGAAGAATGCTTCCACAAAACACAGTGTTTCCTGGGTGATGAAAATGGCTAACACTGAAATGCCGAATGATACTATTCTATGTGCCGTTAAAGCTACGCAGCGCTAAGTGAGAGCAAGTCTGTGGTGCCAGAAGAGCCCTCGTGTGACTCTGGTCTTCCCTGTTTTGCCCTCCTTAGGTGGATAAGATAGTGGACCAGCTGCAGCAGTTGGTTCAGAGCAATGACCTGGCTGCCCTGCGGGATTACTGGAGTTACCTGGACCGGCGTCTCTTCAGCCGTTTGGAAGATGTGTACCGGCCAACAGTGAACAAGCTGAAAACCAGCTTGTTCCGATACTACCTTGTCCACACTGTTCAGGTAGTGTTTGCTTTAAAAAGGAGCCCGGTGTCTGAAAGGAGAGCAATGAAATACCCTTCTGAGCCTCTTGACAGGCCTGGTGGGTAGGGGGCAAGCAATTCACGTGCCATGTATCAGCAGTATAGTAAGGAGGTTGATGCAAACTCACATGACAAGCTTGTAAATGGGATAAGGAAGGGGAAGCTCAGGCCAGAGGGAAATGCAGCTAGCCAGGAGCAGGATATTCACACTGAAGGCAGGGCCCCCTCAGGCAACAGGCCTCAGGCTTTGTTAACAATTTGGATACCGGGAGAGATGAGAAGGTTCGGAAGCACCCCCTTGTGTGGCATTGCCATGAAGGCAGGGGGAGAGTGTGTGTGTGTGTGTGTGTGTAAAGATTGCCTAAAGTAGTCCAAAATGAAGAAGCAGGCAGAAGGAGTCGCCAAACGCCTGGGCGTTTGTAGGTATCAGTAATCATTGGCTCTGATGCAGAATGATGGAGCAGGGAGCAGCAGTGCAGGGAAGGGCCTTAACTGCAGCGCTGGGGATCAGCAGACAGGATAATCTATTCCTGCCACTCTAACCTTGTGGCAGGACTCAGCCAGTCCTTCCAGATGCTTCTTAAAGCATCAAGGGAGTTGGAAGAAAAAGGAAAAGGTAACTTTAAGTTGTTGGAGTTGACTTTTATTTTGTAAGAGATGAAAGAAGCAGGCTTCAAATCTGTACAAGGTAATGTGGGAGAGAAAACAAATGAATGTGCTGGGGTTTTTTTTTGTTTGTTTTGCTTGCTTTAAGTAGAACAGAATAATGATCTTAAAATGGAACAGATATTAGCTTGTTGAAAGCCTCGGGAAGTCAATGCACAGGGTGGGCTTTGGCAAACAGAATAGACAAATACCCGTCAAGAATTCATGTTTTATTTCTTAGCATCAGAAACAATGTGTTTCCTCCTTGATTCCAGTCCCTAATTGCCAATCTTCAGTGATGGGTATTAGTGGAGGAGTCAAAATCTTATGCACGTTTCTGGAAGTGCTTTCCTTTGTGTTTTGCCTTGCCCCTTGCTTAGCCTGAGGCATGAGTGTCCCATCTGAAGAATGGATCAGATGGAAGCCTTTCTAGGCTACATCTGTTAGACTTGAGTGTTTTGAAGTACACTGCGGTCCTGTATAGGGTTACCCACATCTTCTGCCAGTGCACAGACTGCACTGGTTTAGCTGGCAATCAGCGTAAGTCCTGAGTTGGATTTGCCTTGGCCTCTAAACAAGACTGTGGTGACTAGAAAGAAGGTCAGATTAAGTGCATCTGTGAGTTTCTTCTAGCATAATTGAGAGTCTCTTGTCTCTAGATGTCTCTCTTGCCACCCTCCAGGGCAAGCAGTTGAAGTGGTTGTTAGTTACTTTGATCGCAACACAGAGCAAACCTTCCTAGAACCCACGTCCTGGCGTGAAGGGAAGTGTGAGCCCTCTTCCTTCTTGCTGTGTTTCAGACCGGCCGCAGTGACAAGGCGCAGGAGTTCTTCCTCAAGCAGGCCTCGGAGCTCCAGAACCAGGCAGAGTGGAAGGATTGGTTTGTCCTGCCCTTCCTCCCTGCCCCAGACTCCAACCCCACCTTTGCCACCTATTTCTCACGCCAGTGGGCAGATACATTTATTGTATCTCTGCACAACTTCCTGAGTGTCTTATTTCAGTGCATGCATATCCTTTTTTGTGAGTAACTGGTAAATCTCCCTCGCCCTGGCGTTATGCTTGCTATTAGCAGTGGGGCCAAGAAAATAGCGTTACACAACTTCCTGCTTTAAGGTGGTGGTTCAGAGGCGAGAGCTGTTAGGAAGCTGTTGCTTACCAGGGGATGTTGGAATAGTTATCTGATGGCACGTTATACTCCCTGGGTGCAAACAGCTGTGGTTGTTACTAATGCTGAACTTATCCCTGTCCTAGTGACTAGAAGTCTTGTGCACGTTGTGTTCTGAAGTGCTTTTTCTCTTTGCTTGGTGTAGTACAAAACGGGCACCCAACCAACCCTGGGTCATGGTCTGTAGCTCAGCTAGCATCTCCTGTTAACACCCTCTCTGGGTACATATGTTCACAACGTTGTCTAGTGACAGCTCGTTACAACGGGGCAGTTGCTCTTTCTGTCAACACTGGCAGAAGCAAGAGCTTTTGTGCCACGCCACGGAGTTCTGGCCTTGGTTGCTGATGGGCAGGTTTATACTGCAGCTGGAGTACAGCTCACCTTGAACTGTTTCCTTAGTGTACACTAATGCAGTAACATAACCTGTCTTGTCCTGCGCTTCTGAAATATAAAGAAGCAGCATCTAAAAATCCTTGCAGAGCCCGTGTGAAATAGCTCGTGTGACAGTAAGGTGCAAAGTTGGCCCAGGTAGCCAAGCTGTCCCATGGCCTTGCACATACTTCTGGATAGTACTATGGACGGGGCACCTTTGCTGCCTGACAGGCAGATGGCTGGAATGAGGTGTTGGCTTTTAGAAGTAAGTACACAAGTTCTTGCCTTTGTTTTCTTTACCATTCCTTACCAGTTCCAGTCATTTTGAACTTTGAAGCTGAATGTCTCAGGAGCAGTCTCGTACAAGAGGAAAACGAATCGTTGCGGCATAAGGTCAGAACTGAGGTCATTCTTTACTTGCTGACTGTGTGAGGCTGTGAGTTCTGCAAAATGGAACCTATCCATTCAAGAAAGTCGCCACTGTTCAGCGCCGGTTGTTCTGCAAGTCCTTTCCTAGGTTGGTTTGCCTTTCAGCTATCTTCAGCGGGCACAGAGTTGTGATCGTATTGTGAAATGCCTGTTTAGGGGATTACTGCCCCTTTGCTGGAGGTGACTGTCCCTGTGCTGTCTGACAGGTGGCTGGACCCTCTTCCCGCTACGCTGCAAAGTCTCAAGACAAACTGAAAGTGGTGGCAGGTTAAGGGCACGTATGGCTGACTGTGCACGGACGCTTGTGGTTACTGTTCAGTCATTGCCAGGTTTTTAGCTGGTGGAACAGTAGAAACTGGCAGTAACTTCTGGCAAACAAGCAGAAACCCTTCTGAAATGGCCACTTCACTGTGGTTGAAGCGCACTCAAAGCAGTTTAGATCAACTAATGGAATTGTTGTGACTGTTTGTTTCCCGACTCTGGACCTTAAAATAAACTGTAAGAAGGGGTGACTAGTTCAGACAAAATGTGGCTCAGCTCCATGTCTTGTTTTTGACAGCAGCAGCAGCAGATCCTTAGAGAGAGGGTGTGAGAATAAACAACATGGGTCGGTCCTTCCCCAGTATAATTTCCTATTAGAGAGATTGGGGAAATCCAGAGTTGAAGAGCTCCTTGTAGATCAGATCACGTGTGGGGGATCATGTACAAGTGGGAAGCTTTGTTTGTGCAAGCAGAGCTTTAGTTTCGCTTCCTCAGGCGTACCAAATAAAAGCTCTCTCTGTATGCAGACTGCTCCAGTAAAGTAAGTTCCATGCTACAAAACATTGTGTGTTATACATTGTGTTTCCTGTTTCAACTGCTTTGGTTGGTGATCAGTGCTGTTTTGTTTCCTCTAAAAACACTGAAGTAAAATTGAACAATTGGTTTCTGAAAGGAGGCGCTTTTTTTGTGAAAGGAAAGCGACGTTTGTCACAGGAGCTCTGTGTGGTCAGTGGATCAGGCAAACTTTGGCAGGAGGGTTCTGCAAAGCTGGTCAGTGAATAGGGACAGCAGAATAAGATGTGTTTTGAAAAAGCTTGCTTATTTCCCCCAATTTGGTGTTCTCTACTTTTAGTCAAATGAAAGCTGGTTTTTGTTTGTGGTAAGTTGATTGACAGCATTTACAGGATGCATAAATGCTCTCTGGCAACAGGGCAGAGGTGAAAACTAGCCTTTATGAGAACTGCTGAGGTCAGAAAGGGAAGTAGGTCCCTATAGAATACAGGTTTAAATAAATAAAAAAAAAGTGTGAATAAATCTTGAGTTCAGTGCTAGTTGAAATCAGGTTGTGTCTCCAGTTTCACTGTTGAAGCAATGCAAATACATGAAGAGCAAGCTGGATTTCTCAAGCTCCTTTTTCTTCTTTTAATTCCTTTCCTTAAATACTGTACTAAAAGGAAAAAGAAGAATTACATGAGAAACAAATGTACGGAAACAGAAGAGCCCGAGGAGCTCTTCATGTGAAGAAGAGTCACAGGCATAAACCACATCCGTCTCGGAGAGCTGCATCCCGAGGTTCCTCCCTACTAAAGAGGAAAAGAAAAATCTGTGTGTCTCCATAATGTGGAGAGAAGTCTCACTGTCCTGCTTGGGAGGGAGCTTGGCACGGTGTGGAGCTGGATTTCCGTGTGACCTGATGGCGTTGGCCTCAGTGCACCCTGCCAGCTCACCAAACCCTTGGCCCTGGGAAGATTACCCTCCAGGCTCGGTGCCCGTATGTTGCTACTGCCAGTCACGTGCCCCGGCCTTGATGCCCGTGTGGGGTGGCTGATGAGCTCTGTCCTGGCTGGCGCTCGCTTCCCAGCACCGTTCCTGTCTCTCCAGCAGCAGCCCAAGGAGGGGAGCTTTAAGCAGGCTCCAGTTTCATGTGTATGAAGTGTAACTGTTTTGTCTACTTGGGCTACGGTGGTGCTTAGCCAGTCAGAGGCACTTTCTTCCCTTGCCACCCTTGCAGAGCTGTGGAAATAAAGGGAGTGAGCAGCTTCAGCAAGTGGGAAGGAGGTGAACGTCATCGACCCTCTGTTTACTTGTGTCTCTTCTCTCGTAGTTGTTTGCTTTGCAGGCTGAATCTTCCCGCATGAAGAAAGAGGAACTGGAGGTGGAAGAAGGAGTTGTGCATCACAAGTTGCCTGCCTATGTGGCCAACATGGATCGACTTGGGGACTCTGAGCTGTGAGTGCCTGCGGGGGAAGGAGCTGGCTACGGGCTCTGCTGCTTTTATGGGGATAGGGAGACTCCTGGAGCATCGTTTCCTTGTTTGTTGCCCGGGGAATCAATGCAGAGAAATATTCAGGCACAAATTCTGGTGATCCAGTTAGGTTTCATGGGGGTATTCATGACAGGCATCTCTTCTGCCATTTGGGAGAGAGATTCTTGCTGACGGGTGAGAGCCCAAGCACACATGGAAGTGGTTGTGTTCCGCTCTGGGCGTTACACTGAGGTGTTCTGGGCAGCCAGGGCACTGGTAGCAGCGCAATACCCTGCTCAGATGAAGTGGACTGTCTCTTGACTCCTGTTTTCTTTGGTGCCCGTGGCGCAGTAGGCGAGAGCCCCGTGTCTCATTTTCCTGACACTGTTAGTGTACGACCCAAAGGGGTCATTGCTACACAGAGATGCTTTCTTACACTTGCAAAGTCAAGGGAAGGGGAGTTCCTCTTCTACAAAACTCAGCTACGCACAGAATGCCCCTAAACTTCCTGCGGTTAAAGTGTGCTTTATGGCTGCGTGTGTCGTGTTCCTGTTGGTGGCAAACAGGCAGCGTAGCGGTTAAACGAGGTGCATTGATGTCTGTTTAACCGCTTAATCGTCCCCCGTACAGTCATGCAAAGCAAGTCTGTGTTTGCATTCATTGCGTTATTGAGATTTTCTTTTCCTTGCTTTCAAAGAGTCTGAAAGCAAATGTAGCCTAGTCACAAGGTATTAATAACAGTGCCGCGGCTTTCGCTTTCTCCTGTGCTTTTAGTTCTCTTCAGGCAGGAAGGGGATTGATCAAATTATGCTGCTGACAACGACAAATAGAATTTGTAGCAAAGACCACACCAAAAAATCTTAGTTTCAGACTAATAAGTTGTCTGTTTAAATAGATGTGCTTGGTGAACTATCTTGATGACTCCTCTGCACAGGACAAACTACAGAGTGTAACTAGAAAAAGTTCTGTTTATTTAACTACTCTGTATGGAAAGCCCTGATGTTCATCTGCACACATGGGGGGTGGAGATGTGAGGGATGGGATAATTTATTCCCATGTTTGTTTGTATTCATTTGTGTTAGAAAAGAACTTGCCTTAGAAGTGGGACATTTCTCATGTGTCTTAGTCTGGGATCTAGTTCTGTTGCTTTTTCCATGTCTCTGCTCAACCTTAAGCCCAACTTGGGTAGAACATTTCCCTTTTAGAAGAGAAGATAAAGACAGTGAAGGTGACGACTGCCTTCCCCTTACCCTGGGTGCTCCTCTTTTCTCAGAGGAAGCTGTAGCAGAATGTGATCAGTTCCATTCTGGGAAGCAGTTGCTGCTCACGGTGGTGTGGGCTGGGAAGGGAGGTGTGTGTAACTGTAGACATGGACATAAACGTATTTTCTTTGGGTCCAGTTTTTGAGGTACCGAGGGCCTGTGCTTCAAAGCTGCTGAACACAACCTGCTGAATATCTAAGGGCGTTCAGTGACACACTGGATACTGAATGGCTCTCAAAAGAGGTCTGTTTTATTCCTTTAATTTGGAATCCCAGCTGAATAGGTTTTTAGAAATCTGGCTTCCCCTGCCTTTCCCTCAGGGTCTTTCTAAACTAAGCAGATGGAGTGGAAGGAGTTTGAGGTGGCTTTACAGGGGATTTGGCAAGAGCTGGGCCCAGTGTCTCAGTGGCATCTCTAAGAAGTGAGCTTTGGTTGCAGTAGTTGTAATGATCAGTTCCAGGCTCTAGCAGGATGTTTGAAAACAGCTGTTTAATGCAGAGAGGTCCCCTGGCTTGGAAAGGAACAGCTGTTCTCCAGTGGTTCAAACAGCTGGTACTTTCTCTGTTGGGTGGTCTTTGATCAGGTTGTTGGGCTACCCTTTCGTATGCCATGTGGTGGCTTTTGTTTGATTGGTGGGGTTTTTTGGTGTGTTGTTTTGTTGTTTAATTAGTGATATGACCTGCAGCCAGAGGAGTACTGCACATTCTCTTCAGTCCCGGGGAGGCTTTCTGTCCTCTTTTCTCTCCCAAACTAAGAAAGGCCCTTCCAGAGCAGCCCATCCAAGTGGGGCTTCTCCAGCACAGACTGGCGGTCCCCTGCTAGCGAAGAAAGAACCAACAAATCACCAGGTAATTCCCAACTGTGTGTGTTGGAAGGTGCTCGGTATCCAAGGAGTTAAATTTCAGCATGGCACTGCTCCAAGCTTTTGCTTCCAACTGAAAAAGTAAAATGCCCTTTCCTTCCTTGCAAGTGTATGCTGGGCCTGGATGCAGGGTGGGAACAGCTGCTGTTGTCTGGGGGCTTCTGGAGCCCTTGCAGGTGCTTGGTTTCTTTGCGTCCTCTCTTGCTCTGTGTTCTGCAGCCTGGCACAAGCGTACCTTTGCCAAATCATTTATTTGCCTCATTCCAGAGTACCAAAGGGAAAGAAGGAACAGCGAGCTGTAAGGATGGGAAGAGCCACTTAGCTGGTTTAATAGCAGGGGAGTCAGCTTCCCTGCAACAGCGGCAGAAGCGCCTGCAAGAGCATGGGAAGGAAAGGAAGGAACTGCTATGGAAAGGAACCTCCCAGGTACCAGGCAACATCCCAGGGCTGGGAAGCAGAGGGCTGGTGTTTCTGTAGCTTGTTGTGCCGGCTGGTAACATAAATGCCAGTGTTCCTGCTGAGCTTCTGAATCACTACTTAGATCTGACTCTCTCAAAGGTTAATCTCTGTAGTTAATCAACTCCTTCCACACTTGGTTTATTTCTGTGTCCCTGAAAGGGAGTCAGTACTGGCATTTCAAGTGGAGAAGAGTTGTTCTTTGTTGCAGTCTTTTGAACAGCTTGGCCCTGAGGAGGGTATGTTTCATCCACCTTAATGGTTATGTTCAAATACCTTGTTATAATCCCCACTGCGTAGTGACAGTGGGCTGGGCCCACCTGTCCTGCCCAAATGAGTTCTGCTGCTGCTGCTTTGTGCAGGCTTTGTGTAGGATGGGTAAAAATTGATAGGTTTGCCTGGATAGGAGTGGAAATTCCTTCATAGCAATGTTTGCTTTTCGGAGTTTTTTGCATTGTATGTTGCAGTTTTGCCTGGGGTTATGCCCTGCTTTTCTAATCTAATAAAATAATAAATCCATGTCCTGGATTTTAAGTGCTGAAGGTCACCACACCACGTCTGTTCACCTGTGTATTGCCTGATGCTCTGCGGCCATGTAGTCAAAGGCTAGAGAGCACAGGAGGACTGATCTCAGCAGTGTTTATTCTGTCTGAATGAGAGGCTCGGCCTCAGGAGAGAGACAGTGTTGAGGGACTGTTGCCCATTGCCCCAAATGTGTGGCTGTTGCACATGGAGGAGCATGGCTTTAGAGAGGAGATGTTACTCCACCACTGAGCATTTGAGGCTGCAAGACTACTCTTTTCTTCATGGTTCATCTAAAGCATCTTAACTAAACGTTGGTCGGAAAACTGCAAAGCCCAGTGTCCCAGTAAGTATCCTGTGACTTGACTTTTTCTGTGATATTCCAGGTAAAGGCAGTGTTTTCCTGGCTTTGTAGAATTTGCTTCTGGTGGGTGCTCTAAGGAAAGCTGATGCTGTTTGGCTTTCTGATGTTCTCAAGACATGTGAGTGAAAGGGAAATGAAAAGGCAGCACTGTTTCTTTGATATGAGTCTTATTTAGTGGTTGTTATCTCCCCATGTTAACTAACACAGAGGCATTGTATTTCTTTTCCAATCTTTTCCAGCTTTGTGATTTCTGATGATTTGATTAGGCAGAGTTTGTTCCATTGACCAAGATGTGAAGCTTCTATAAATAAGGCACTGTTGTATTAGGGGTTCAAAGCTATCAGTACCGGTGCCACATTGGGGCAGTTCATTTTCGGAGGACGGTTTAGCAAAGGAACACTTGTGGATGTTTTACTGGCAGATCTTGTCTCGTACAGATCCCTTCATCTCCTAAAGCTCCATTTGTTCTGTCTGCCCTATCAAATTGGGTTTTTAAACTTTTGGACACCTGTCAACTCAGTCAGTTGGCTGTGGTGGTGGCCCCGATGCACACAGACTAAACCTCTGGCAGACAAGGCTAATCCATCCACTGGGACTCACCAACAAGAGTTTTTGTGCAGATTCACTGAGTTGCGCATTACACAGACCTAACTTACATTGCTGATTGCAAGGATTCCTTGAAATATGTATGTGTACCTGTGCTCTAATGACATCAAAATGGGCCTCCGATACCAGCTGAGGTATGCCAAACAGATGTTGCAGTGTCCTCAGTTCTTCCAGGAAAGTGTATGGCTGGGCACATAGAGGGGGATAAAAAGGAGTCTGCAGCCAAGGAGGCTGTATTAAATGGTGCAGTTGTGCAACATGTTATCCTTGTGCTCAGAAGGGTCCCTGGAAGAATGGGTGTTGAGCTAACAATGCTTGCGTCTTGGTGCAGCTTCTTTTTTTGTTTTTTCTATCTTCTCCCAGTAGGCTGGGGTGGCTGAAGAGCTTGATCTGGAGCTCCTGCTTGCTTGTATCTCACACAGGATTTCTTCCTTCAGGGCCAAAGTGCTGAGAAGAAAACAGATACTAGCACAGCTGAGACAGAGCCATTCTCAGAACTGCATGCTGAGCAAGCAGAGCCTTCCACCAAAACCTCTGCTGTCAGTGCAGAGGCTGTGGGGGTCCGGCAGGAGCAGCCTTTCATCGTCCTGAGCCAGGAGGAGTATGGGGAGCACCATTCGTCCATCATGTACTGCAGGTAGTGGGCTGGCAGAAGAGGGCTTTCTTGTGGAATCCTCTGCAGAGGACCAGCTGTGTCTGTCTCTCTTCTCCCAGCCTCTCTGATTTGCCAGGCGCGTTGTGCTTGTACAGTGTAGTAGGGTCAAGTTGGTGTAACTGAAAATAGCCTGTAGCTTGTGCAGAGAGAATGGAGAGAGATTTTTGTGTTTGGCAGATGCCAGACAAGAGGAAACTCCCTGGGAAAGCAGGATGGTATTGCTTAAGGGCCTTATGCTTTGCACGTGGAGCTTGGTGCCCTTCATTGTGCCAGTTACTGTGGACTGAACAGGAAGCGGTGCAAGTAAGTTCTGATTCCTGCAGAAGGAAGCATGTAGCCAAGACAGGAAAGGATTACTGGGGCAGCTACTTGTATCTTAAGAACTTTTGGGAGAAAAATGCCCGATTGGTTTCCTTCTGTACATAGGGTTGATTGTTCTGGACGGAGGGTGGCCAGCTTGGATGTGGACGGGGTTATCAAAGTCTGGTCTTTTAACCCCATAATGCAAACCAAAGCTTCATCCATTTCCAAATCTCCATTGCTGTCTCTGGAATGGGCGACCAAGCGGGATCGGCTGGTGAGTAGTCTGCGTGTGGGGGATTGAGAGTCACAGCAGGTGATCTGGGAGTGTGTTGCTACATGTTGTACATTACCTTCTAGACAGCTGCGTTGTGGATAAGATCAGGGTAACGGTTTTGCTTCAGTGGCACATGGGGAACTGGAGCCTTGAGGGTCTAAACAAACCAAGGGTGGGGAGTGCTGTCTGTGTGTTGTGCAAGGAATTCACCCCTGGTTGCGGTGAGAGAAGCTGCCAAGCTGCAGGGGATGTAGAGCTGCAGGATAGAAGTAGCCCCTTGAAGAGAAGTGCGTCTTTCCAGACAGAGCAGGCAGCCAGAGGCAACCTGATCCATCAGCCCACGGGAACCCTGTGGCAGGGAGCTGTGGAGCTTTACTTATGCTCTGAGCCAGGAGAACAGCATGTGTGGTATTGCCATTCTGCTTATGACAGTGTGAAAAGGGCTCTGTAGACAGTTTTATACTGGTGCCTTACAAGTTGAGGGTTGTTGTGTGCGTAAGGACCTCAGTCCTTCTTTAAATAGGACAGTTTGAATGTTACCTGTAGCACTTTTTCTCTGGTTACTAGAGAGGTGCCTTAAATTCTTCCGAGTGCTGTTGCTAGCATTTGATGCCCTCCCTCGGTGAAGAGACAGGGCAGCGTGAGAAGGTGGGCCCGCAGCGGGGGGAATATTATCCACATTCTGGCAGTGCCCCTGCCTTGCTGCCAGTGCCAAAATGCCACCTGCAGAGAGCTGGTGCTACCACTTGTCTCTTGTTCTTTGAAAGGAAATACCCCATGCAGTAGTTTGTCTGTTTCTTCCGCTTTATGGGGCTTATTTCCTTTTTGCTGACAGAAAGAGTCTTCTCTGTAAAATGTATGGGCATTCAGTAGCAAATCAGCCTCTGAAGTGAGAAGGATCTGGCTGTCTTCATTTTCTTTGATAACACATCCCTCCATGGTTTTACTTTTAATTTAAGTTATAGTACCATGGACAAAGCATGTGTGGGCCCTTCTGAACGATTCCCTTTTCCCCCTAGATGAAAGGAGGTGGCTGCTGCTTGGTTTTTTGGTTTGTTTTTTTTTTCCCCTCAAACTTAGGTTGTTAATTC
The DNA here is from genome assembly GCA_027925045.1 of Hypotaenidia okinawae. Lineage (NCBI taxonomy): Eukaryota > Metazoa > Chordata > Aves > Gruiformes > Rallidae > Hypotaenidia > Hypotaenidia okinawae. Next base: position 61,782,775 of record BSDF01000001.1, on the reverse strand, counting down.
TGTGGTACTCTTTCCTTGCTTTCCTAGACATTGAGACTCCACATGTTCTGCATCCTATAACGTTGTGCTATACTCACTAGGCATTTACTCCACCCTGGTGACGATCAGATCTCTTTCTCACTGGAAAGCAGTACTTTTACTGTAACCTTTGTGGCTCTGGGGTAGTCCTAATCAATGTGATGTGCACAGAAAGATAAAATATACCCTGATGGAATGATGTTTAATCTGAATATATAAGTAGGGGGAAAAAAATAATACCCTGTGGTTGGACAGCATTGTTGTACTCACTCACACTCCTATCTCCTCCTTGCTGGTTTCAAGCTATTGCTTGGCAGTGGGGTTGGGACAGTTCGACTTTATGACACAGAAGCTAAGAAGAATCTCTGTGAAATCTGCATTGATGAAGACATGCCCAGGTAACTCTAGAATTCTGATTATTTTTTGATTTTTTTTCAATGTATGTAAAAATCAGCGTTGTTGGGTTTGACTGTGAAAAGGCAGGCGAAGCCTCAATGTTCCTGCGGCTTTCTTGCAACTTCAGGACTATCTAGGCTTCATGTAAAATCACTCAGTTAAATGGGACAGGCTCAAAATCTCTAAGCGTGTGAATCCTGCCCTCCTTTGCAGTGCACCCTGTTCTTGCAGGGTCTCAATTGGACTGCTTGTAGTTGGGTGTTGTGTTTGAGGCAGCTGCTGGAGAGAAGCAATTTGGACTGTTTGCTGTGTTTCAGGATCCTCTCGCTTGCCTGCAGCCCAAGCGGTGCCTCCTTTGTCTGTTCCGCAGCAGCTCAGAGCCCCATCTCCCACATGGACTTGTCAGCGGTCAGCTCCGGGGGCAAAAGCATGAACCAGGTTCCTGGGAAGCTGCTGCTGTGGGACACTAAAACGATGAAGCAGCAAGTACTTGCTGGGTTTCTTTCCTTTCTCAGTCTGCTTGCTGAGAATGAATGTCTTCTGTTTCAATGCGTAGGATTCCTCTTTGTAACTTCTGCTGACCTTCAGTAGCCTTTTCCCCATTCACCCTTTCCCCTCTATCACCTGTAGGATAAAACGAACTGTGTCAGTAGCTGCTGGGTTTGGGTAGGGCTTTTTGTCTTGGTGGTGCTGGGTTTTTTCCAGGGATTCTTCACAATAGTCCATAGCCTTGTTTCTACCTTGCCTGCAGAGTTTGTGTCTGGAAAGGTCCCAAGTGGATTGAATGATGCTTTGCTTGAGCTTTTTCCAGTGGAGCTATCTCCGAGGGCTTTCTCTGCTGCCACTTCTCTTGCCCTCCCTGTTTTTGAGTGGAGCGCTTCTTTCAGAGGCTTCATCTCCTGTCATCTTTTTTCCATTGTTTCGATATAGATGGGTCAGGCTGTGTCAGAGAATCCTCATCCCATCCCTCACCTTTGCTGAAGTATGAAATACCGTCCCTGATGTGTAGGAAAAAGGAACACACTCAAGCTCGTGCCTGCCAGAAGCTGGCTTTGCAGCCTTGAGGCCATGGCTAAGAAAGCTGTGGCTTGGCTGAGGTGAATTGTTGGTTTAGCGTCACAGTAAAATGCAGCTGCCAATCTTGAAGTCTGTAGTCCTGAGAGGTGTGTGTAGGGCTCCAAACTGGAGGAGTTCTTGCTACTATATAGCGTCTGTCTTCCCAGCAGATCAGTTCCTAAGCACTTATGAATACAGACTTTCCTTTCTAGCTGCAGTTCTCTCTGGAGCCTGAGCCCATTGCCATTAACTGCACAGCCTTCAACCACAATGGAAACCTGCTGGTCACTGGGGCTGCAGATGGGATTGTTCGTCTCTTTGGTACGTTGAAATTGGGCAGAGGGGTGGCCCCTCAGTGTCCCCAGCTGGCTGCCACGAACACCCTTCTGCCAGTGGAGAGTCGGGAAGTGGGTGACTACCAAGTTGGAAGCTGGTTTCTCGCTTCCACAGTAGTTCTCAGTGGTGAATTGACATAAACTTCTGTGGGGAGTATTAGATGGAGACCCTGGTAGTGCTGCCGGATTTGTTGTTTCCTTTCTGACACAGAGCAGAGTTAATTTGCCCTGGAGTCCTGCGGTCTTGGTTGTGCCATATGGCAGTACCGCTGCCAGAGGCTGAGTCTTGAGGAAAGGAATTAATGTGTGACCCTCTAATTGAAACCAAGGGGTTTGCATCAGTCCTTCCTTGAGCAATTTCTGCTTCTCAGGTTCTGCCCTCTTTAACCTGTCCTTATGATAAAGCCAGCTTCTGGGCTTCCTTCTTCTCTGAGGGATCTGTTCCTGGCCCAGGTTCTGAGTGGGAGGCTGCGGTCCCAGGTCTGTGGGAAGACAGAGCTGGCAGCAGCTGTGGGCATGGAGAGGATAGCAAGGGGAGGAGAAGAGGAAAGGCGACAGTGGGGCTTGGATGTGCTTGCTGTTGACAGTGAGTGTGTGAGCAGCCCCATAAAGCCAGAGAAAGAGGTGATCAGTTGCAGGCAGTATTTTTTTTTTTCTAGCCAGTGTAAAAGACACATCCTGGAGAAATAAGCCCAGGGTGCTGGGGTTGGATTTGGCTCCTGCAGGCTGGTTTAGAGGGCTGGGACAGAGACCTTGTGAATGTCCAAGGCCATTCTCTATTCCCCTCTGCTCTGTGTGAGTACGAGGAGTGTTCAGTACTGGTTCTCCCCTCAGATATGCAGCAGCACGAGTGCGCCATGAGCTGGAAGGCACACGATGGGGAAGTCTACTCTGTTGAGTTCAGCTATGATGAGAACACAGTCTACAGCATAGGCGAGGATGGCAAGGTAGGCTCTGGGTGTCCTTCTACTGGTTAGGTTGCAGTGAGGTCCCTTCTGGAGTCTTCCCCACATGGTGGGGATTGGAGTGACAAATACCTGCAGAATCCTGAGGATCCGTGGGCTGCTGACTGTAATCTCAGGTGTGCAGCACCGCCCCGCTACATGCGGTCTGCAGAGTGTGACTGGAAAGTGTATTTACAGCTGGAGCTGTCTCAGACCTTACCTACCAACTGTACTGTTGGCCATACTCATTTCCTAGGGAACCCATGTGAAGATGGCCTTCCTGTGCCCCTGAGATGACCACACTTGGGATGTGGGATTCGCTGAGGAGCAGCAGATCCCTGAGTGCTTTGCATAAATTTCCTTGTCAGTGCCTCTCTTCCTTAAAATAAAGGCTTGAATGTTGGCAGCTCTGTACAGTAGAGGTGTGGCTCAGGGAGGGAGACTTGCCTGAAGGCGTGGGTCCTTGGCTGATACGGGTTAATTGAATTGCCACCAGGATCCTGCACACAATGTGGAAGACACCTATGCTCTGCCTTCCACAAGCAATGCTGCCTGTGTTTGCATGGATAGTAGGCACTCTTACAGCCTGTGTTTCATCAATATAGCTCCTTCGGTATAGATGCCAAGATGCCATCTTCTGTCTGTGAGAAAAGAACCACTTTGCTTCAGAGCAGCGAATGTCCTCTTCTGTACTTTGATCCCAGTCAATTTAACGATGGGCTTTTGTCATCTTTTTTGGTCCTTCTAGTTTATCCAGTGGAATATTCACAGAAGTGGCTTGAAGGTGTCTGAGTATGATCTTCCCAGTGAAGCTACAGGTCCTTTTGTTCTGTCTGGGTACAGTGGCTACAAGCAAGTCCAGTTCCCACGAGGAAGGCTTTTTGCTTTTGACTCTGAGGGCAACTATATGTTGACGTGTTCTTCTACGGGGGGAGTAGTTTTTAAGGTAAGTCTGCGAAGTGATGGGGAGCGCTTGTAGGTATTCATACAAGCCCTTGTTACAAGGCTGCAAGAGCAGCCACTGAAAGTTCTCAAGCAACACGTGCCCATCCTTCCCTGCTCGCTGGAGCTAGCTGCTTGGTTTCCTGCAGTATGCATTTCAGCAGGCTGTAGTGTTCAGCAAGGGCTCGCATCCTCTGTACACGTTTGTCCCTCTGTATGTAGCTGGAGCGTGTGTGCTCCTTGTTGTTAAAGCTTAGCTGCAGCAGCTTTCCACGGTGCCTAGGACAAAGTTGGGTTTTGTTCTTTACATGTATTGATGTGATGCATGGCTGTTCAATGCAAAATGCGTGACTGGTGACTGATGGTCGTCTTTAATCTGCCCTGTGTGCTCGGTAATGTTATGTCAGCCCCAGCCTGATGAGGTTCTCTGACCGTGTGCTGAAACCAAGGGTAAGGCTGAATGGTTCCAAGTACTCAAACTTCTGTGCTGCAGTAGGAGTAGTTACCGACTGCATGCCCTTGCCTGCCTCCTCTTCAGTCAGTGCCCATCGGTATGAGCCACGGCAAGGCAGATGAGATGGAATTATTACTTTGCATCTGAGGCATTCAGAGCACCTGCCCTAACGTGAGCTGTATCTTATGCATCTTATATATCTCATGTATCTCATTGGTGTGTGCTCTTAGCCTACCTTGTTCAATTGGGGCAGCTCAGCTGATGCCTGAAGCTGAGCTGCTTGAGAACACATGCTTCTGTTGTGAGGCTGGAAATGTGCTTCTTCATGTGTGCTGTGTACATCTCAACATCTCTGTTGTTCTCCTTAATTATGTATACTGATAGGGATATAGAGTCTGTAGCAAGCTTTGGCTTCTCCTGTGGGTGCTCTGCCCCCACTGCAGAAACTTGCTTCCTTAAAATCTTCTGGTTTCCTCCCTGATAGTTAAACAGCGGGGAAAAGGTTCTGGAGAGCTGCCTTTCCTTGGGAGGACACCGAGCTCCTGTTGTCACAGTGGATTGGAGCACAGCCATGGACTGCGGCACCTGCCTCACGGCCTCTATGGATGGGAAGATTAAATTAACAACCTTATTGGCTCAAAAGTCTTAACAGGCGTTAACTGCAGAAAGGAAAGAGCAACAGACTTGATGAAAACAGCGTTACCTCGACAGGAACAAACCGCGTGGGAGAGAAGGCAAACCACAGCCCCTCTTCTCCGTGTAGCTTTTGCCTCTTGACCAACATTAAATACATGTGCCAAAGCAGGGTGCAGTAGTGGTGCAATCAAAGGCTGGTATGGGGTCAGATCACTGGCAGCACTGAGAAATAAGTCTCCGCTGACCCGTGGTGGCAGCCGGACTCCCTCTGCTGAGGGGGTCTTGAGTGAGCACATTGCTTAGAAGGCTGCTGGGATCCCATCGAGGGTTTTGTGGGAGAAGGTGAGGCTACAGGAGGCACGTGTGATGCAGTGGATGGTGGGGTAACGTGGCTAGAAATGGAAAGGCTGGTGCAAAACCAGAGCGCTCTGTCAGTTCAGCATTTGTTGTAGTGCTTTATTTTTTCCTTTTTCTTCCTGGGGGCTGGGGACCAGTTGTACTGGGTCTGGGGGTTTTTCTTCCTTTAAAAATAAAATATTCCCTCGCACTTGATTTCTGTGCTCTGTTCAGTTCTTGCTGCAAAAGATGGAAGGTGGCTGGGACACTGATGTGCCAAGAGAGGCTGCTGCCTAGAGAAAAGACACTTGTGCTTTCACTAGGCGCTTCCAGCACTGAGACCCACCGGGCAGAACGAGTGCTGGAGGCTGCAGCAGTGGCCAGAGCCGCCCTTATCTCACCCGCTCTGCAGTTCTCCTTGGTGCGTGGGTGTGGTGCCTGGGGATGTACATGAAGCACGCGGCCCCAGCCCCAAAACCAAGGGGGCAAAAGAGGACGGGTGAGGCGCTGCAGCCCTGCTCTAGGGGCTAACCTGCTAGCTGAGCAGCCTGGGGACCACAACTGGTGGGTTCCTTTGTGCCGGCACATGAGGGCAGCTTATGCCCTGGCGGGCGTCAAGAACCAAAGTGAGTTCTGGGGCTGTCTCCAGGTCTGTTTCCACCCTGGCTTCCTCCTCCTTCCCTGTGTTCTGTCACAAGATCGCATCGTGCTCAAAGAGTTGCCTGGCCTGTGCTCAGTGCTCCCTAGAAGCTGAAAACCCAAGCAAGTGTGGCCTTAGAAACCGAAGGGGGGTGGGGGTAGGTAGATTTGTGGTCTCCTCAACCTAGGAGCCTTATCTGGGCTTGGGGGGGGGGTTGTTCACCGGTTACCATTCACCATTACGGGCAAAGCAGATTCAACTTAGAAAAACCTGAATTGTTACTGAGCAAAACACTACAGTCATTAGAAATAACCCCAAATCTAAAGCCAGCATCCCCCGCCTCTCCCTTCTTCTTGGCTTCAGCTTTACTCCTGAAGTCTCTGCTGCCTCCTGCCCAGCAGCACAGGGGCAGGGAGAATTGGGGTTGTGGTCATTTCATCACATATTATCTCTGCTGTTCCTTCCTCCTTGGTGGGAGGTCTCCTTACACTCTTCTAATGCTCCAGCATGAAGTCCCTTTCACTGGAGACAGTCCTCCACCAACTTTGGCAACTTTTCCACGATGTCTAGCAGCTACCCGATGGCAGACAGGAGGAGGGACGGCCAGAACCAGTCTGGTCAGGTATAGCGGTCTCTCAACTGGATCTGTCTCTCCCCCTGTCCACCACCAACTCCAGGCCAAGTGCTGTGCTCTAGTATTGCATTGTCTTGGGATGGACTGGGAAGGGGGAGGATTTTATCCACATACACCTTACCACAGAGCTTACTGCAGCTTATGTCCTCAGCCTTTATTGGGAGCTTATAGTTCAGTTCCTTGGCAGCTGTGGTGGTTGAGCCCTGGCCAAAGGCCAGATGCCCACCAAAATCAGTCTATTACTCCCCTTCTTAGTTGGACAGGGGAGAAATAACATAATTGGGCGGCTCAAGAGCCAAACTCGTTAATGATGTGGGCAAAACAGACTCAACACAGAGTGCAGAAGAGAAAGTTATCTAATTTATTACACTACACTAAGAAGAAAAGGAGTGCAACCAACAATCTTGAAACAAACGCAAACCAGGCAAACACTTTCCCCCCACTCCCTCCTTAGCAGGCTTTAGTTAGAAGTTTGCTCCCTTCTTCCCTCCCGGTCGCAGCCCAGGGGGGGCAGGGACTGGGGAAAATGGGGGTCTCGGTAACATCTTCCCCCCACCCCTCCATTCTAAAACAGACTTCCCTTTCAGCCATGATTTTGCTCCCTTCTTCCCCTCTCCTGCTCGCAGCACAGGCTGGGGGGCAGTGACTAGGAGATGAGGGCTTTAGTCAGCCCCTTGCAAGATGGTTTCCTTCTCGGCCGGGATGGGGGCATCCATTACACACAGCCTCCCCCTGCTGCACCGTAGGATCTCACCCATAAGAGCCAGTCCTCCACGAACTTTCAACAAGGCAAATCTCTTCCCGCCGGGCTTCATCTCTGCTATGGCAGGCAGCAACAAATCACAGTGTCTCTCAGTCCCAGTCCTCCACGGGGCTATGATGCCTCCTCCAGCAAACCTGTTTCTCTGTAGGTCACTTGTGCTGGTAGCTCATCCCAACGTAAGTCACGGCATCTTCTCTATGTCTCCACCGGCTCCATCCAGCATGGAGCCGAGCCTCTCCACCGGGCAGGTTGGGTCTCTGCCTCCTCCATGGCTCCTTTCCTCCGGCTACTCCACGCGCTTCAGCTCAGGCTGCAGGGGCATCTCTGGCCTGGGTACCTGGGCGCGTCCTCCTCCCCCAGCCTTCCCGGCCTTTTGTGTCTGTCAACTGCTTACATTTATATGCAAATAGACATCCCAATGCCCTTAAGGGGCCAAAATTGCAGCCTTCCTGGCACTCCCTGTTCTGGTTGGAGTCTTTGTCTCCTATATGTGATTCTCAGAGGTGCTATGAGCAGGCTTGCAGAAGATTCCAGCAGCCATTTTCTGCAGCCCCTGGCCCTCTCTCAGTAGCCAACTATGCAAAACGGCGACAGCAGTGCTCTCATTCTCAGTTACATAGGCAACCTGATCGATCTCTGCCCACACCAGGAGGTTGGAACTAGATGATCTCCGAGGTTCTTTCCAAGCCAAAGCACTCCACGATTCTATGATTAAGAACAGCTCCGGTTTACTGTTTGGAGATGCATTTTGTATATTCCACATGCTGTAGATGGGATCTCTGCTCCCCGTCATTATCCACAGCCTGTGGGGGAACAGCCTGCTTCACCATGGTCTTCTCCATGGGCTGCAGGGGAATCTCTCTCTCTGACACCTGGAGCGCCTCATGCGCACCCCCTTCTTCAGTGACCTTGCCGCCTGCACAGTTTCTTACATCTTTTCAATCCCTCCTCTGGTGGGAAAATGCCGCTGCTTGAGGGTTTTTTCCCCTAAATGTGATTCCCAGAGGCACTATGATTGTCACCGATAGGCTCGGCCATGGTCAATGATGACTGCGGCCTTGATTCGGCCCATGTTTACTCTCTGGGGCCTGCAGAGAGCTTCCAGCTGCTTTTTGCAGAAGCCAACCCTGAAGCCCCCTACACCAGAACCCCGCCACATGAAACCACAACAGCTTGGCTAGCTCTGCAGCCATTCTTCACTGGCAGCATAACACCTCCCAACAGGACTTTGAGTCTGAGAAGGTTGCTGCCATCTTTGTGCCTGGAGGTGCTGGATCTAGTCTGCCATTGCCTTGCCCTGTTGCATGTAGGGCAAGGAAGACTAGAGTTAGAGCCAAGATGAGGTCAGGCTCGGGCCAGAAGCTCACTGGAGCAGGCAGGAGGCCTAGCTGAGTAAAACTGGGCCCGCAGTATGAAATTTCCAGATCCCTGGAGGCATTTGTGCCTAGAAAGCAGAGCGTCATCAAGGCTGGATGGGTCCTCATCTCGCCTGTCCCCACCCCGCTTTAAGGAGGGTATGCCAGGGCAGGTCACTCAGGGTGGCCACGTCCGGTTTGGAATGTCTCCAAGCACGGAGACTCCACAACCCAGGCTGAGCTGGGGGCTCCAGCCCCACCCCAGCTCCCTGACACTGGTCTCTCCCCACGCTCACAAGAGGAAAGGTTTTTCCTTGGGGTGAGGTGGGATTCCCCCTGTTCCAGCTCATGCTCACTTCCTCACACCTTTCCCCCCAGCAGGCTACAAATGCATCCGATCCCCTGGGATCTGCAAAGCACCCATGGCTACCAGAACCTCACCCGCCACCTTCTGCCCAGGCCACCAGGAGGACTGCTCTCAAAAAAGCAGGAAAAGGACACAAATGCGTGCTCCCTCTCGGAGGCTCTGCGGGACTGATTTTCATTCCAAGCGAGGGCGGAGAGCTGTGCTAGCTGCCTGCAGAGGAAGAGAGTGTGACTGAGCCTTCAAAAACGACTCTCCTCACCCAAAGCCGCTCGGTCAGAAGCACTCCAGTTACACAGCAAAACCAAGACACGTACTAGATGACAGAGGTTATTGAATACCGAGCTGTGCTGAATCTGTTTTGCCTGTGACGCTATATGTGATCTCTCCCTGTCCTTATCTTGACCCCTGACTTTCTCAGTATCTATTTTCTCCAGTGTCTGTCTGCAAAGGGGAGTGATAGAGCAGCTTTGTGGGCATCTGGCCTGCAGGCAGTGGAGTGCTGTGTCACAGGAACACAATTCTCTGTGTAAGGAAGGGCTGAGGATGTCTTGGGGTACTCTTCCCAACCCGAAGTGGGGATGAACCAGCCACATGAGACCAGGGCAGGAAGGAGCCGAGCCCCAAACGCAGTGGCCGTGGCTCACAGCCCCCGACGCTCTCAGCCAGAGAGGTGCTGCCGCTCCCAGCGTGGTGGCAACAGCACTGAGCGATGGGGGCTGCAGAAGGTGGCCTGGCAGCGGCCAGTGCTCATGATGTCACAGAGGAGCGTAGTGACGCCAGCTGGGAACGAGCAGGGATTGGCTCTGCCTCCACTGTCAGCGCGCCAGGGCCAGACCAATCGGTTTGAATCTGTCTTCATAAACGTGCCCCTGAGGGGAGCGAGAAGATGTGAGGAACTGCAGACACCAAGGTCAGGGAAGAAGGAGGAGGGTAGGGATGAGGTGCTTCAGGCGCTAGGGAGAGAGATTCCCCTGCAGCCCGTGGAGAAGGCCATGGTGAAGCAGGCTGTTCCCCCCACAGCCTGCAGCCCATGGATGATGGCTGGGAGTCAAGATCCCATTTACAGCCCGTGGAGCACCCCACGCCGGAGCAAGTGGAGACACCTGAAGGATGCTGTGGCCCTATGGGAAGCCCATGTGGGAGCAAGCTCCTGGCAGGGAAACCTGCAGCCCGTGGAGAGACCAACCCACACGGGAGCAGGTTTGCTGGGGGAACTTGTGACTCCGTGGGGGACCAGGCTGGAGCAGTCTGGGCCTGAAGGTCAGCACCCCACGGAAGGAAATCTGTGCTGAGGCAGTTGGTGAAGAGCTGAAGCCCTGTGGGCAAGGACTTAGGTTGAAGAAGTTTGTGGAGGCCTGTCTCCCGTGGCTGGGACCCCATGCTGGGGCAGGGGAAGAGCCAGAGGAATGCCCCACCCCAGCTGAGAAGGGTGAGGAACTGGGTGAAACCCCCATTTCCCACCCGTCCCTGTGCCACAGTGAGGGGCGGGGGGAAGAAGGCAGTGAAATCGTGACTAAAGCTCTGGCTGCGCTTCTCAGTACCCAGCTCTGGTGTCACTGGCTGTGCAGTGCAGTGTAATAAATCTGAGAGTTTTCTTTCCTTTATTCTGCGCTGAGTCTGTTTTGCCTGGGACGCTGATTGCAGACTGATCTCTCCCTGTCCTCACTCAACTCCCAAACCTCTCAGTATCTATTTTCCACCATGTCCATCTGCAAAGGGGAGTGATAGAACAGCTCTGGTGGGCGCCTGGCCTCCAGCCAGGGTCAAACCACCACAAGGTGTTACTCAAGAGCTTTACGTGCTCCCTTCTTAGAATATCGAAGGATGCTGCTATGCGTTCGGGTGAGGTTTTGGAGGAAAAGATGGCAGGGCCGGCTGCAGAGCCGGCCTGGCAGCGGCCAGCACTCGTGATGTCACAGAAGAGCAGTGTGCTGCCCGCTGGGAATGGGCATTGGCTCTGCTTCTGCTGTCAGCGGGCCGGGCCGAGGGGTTTGAATCTGTCTTCATAAAGACACTGCCCCTGATGGGAGTGAGAAGATGCGAGGAACTGAGCCTGTTTCTGCCCGCACTGCTTCCTTGCCTGGCTGTTCGGCTGCGTTGTGTCCCTCCCTGCCCGGTTTTGCGCCGGCTCCTGTCGCTACTCAGGGTTCGTTGGGGTGTTGTCTCGCTGCTGCCCCGTACTCGCAGCTGAGTGAGGCAGCCGCCCGGGAGCGATGGGAGGAAGCTGCCAGGAACCAGTGGGGTCCCGCTGGGGATACGGGGCGGGTTCTGGCAGCGCGGGCTCCGCCCTGCTCACGGTGCTGCCGCGCGAGCAATGGCGGCGGCCTCACGGCGGCGGCTCCTGCCGGCCTGGATGGGGGCGGCGGGGGACGAGCGGGAGGCGGCGGCGCCCCGCCAGGCCGGGCGGCGGTCGGCGGTCGGGCTTAGGTAGCACCTGGGAGACGGGTGGACCGGCGGGGGATGGCGAGCGGGCGAAGCGGCTTGGTGGGCCCTGCCCGCGCCCTGCCCGCGCTGAGTGTCTCTCTCCCCGTGCGGTGCTCAGGGCGACGGCGGTGTACTGCATGACCGAGGCAGAGCTGGTGGACGTGGCCCTGGCAGTCCTGGCTGAGGTGAGCTCAGAGCCCCGGGGATGTTGCCCTGGTCCTTGCCTGGCGGCCGCTGGCTTTTGCGCCCTTGGCTGCGCCGCTGGGCGCTGCGGGACAGAACCAGTCTTCAGGGTGGACCTGGGGACTGTCAGGGGCATGCCCCCCCTGCCCCCTTGGGTGCTGCCGATGTGAAGCTACCCTGGGCTGAGTCCGGCTGTTTTCCCTTTGGTCCCAATGTGCAGTGTGAGAAGGCGGAGGAGAAGGCCCTGCCTAGGAGCGAAGAGGAGGAGCAGGAGGTCCAGCCAACCCCAAAGAAGGCCTCTGGAAGCACGGCCAGCACCGGGGGAGGCAGTGACCACAGGGTGTCTCCTGATGCTGGTGCTGACGCCGAGAGGCCCGGCTGGGAGGACTCCAAGGATGATGTTCTGAAATATGTCAGGGAGATCTTTTTCAGCTGAGGTTGCTTCCTGTGCAGCTCCCCCGGAGCAAAGTGGGACAGTAGGGAGGGTGTCCCCTTCCACAGCACTGAGAATGGAGGAAAGAGAGTCTGGAGTGGGCTATGTATCTGCTGTGTTGGTGGCCTGTGGAGCTGGTAGGAGGCCCATGAAAGCCGTGGGGGAAAAGGAAGAGGGCACTGGCTTCTCCTGGCGTGTGCTGGGTTGGGTGGGATTAAGTTAGGTCCTGTTTTTGTTTGGCATCTCAGACCAAGGACACTTGGGTTTCTGTGAGTGTGCCTTTGGTGGGCTGATGTTGGGACTGGAGGTCAGTAGAAAACTGGGGGCCCGTCAGGGTCTTTGCTGGCTCTACAGAGCTGGGTAACCATGGTTCAGCTTTGGGACTCCCTTGCCCTTGCGGCCCCTCTGTGACAGCTGTGTCACAGGAACACAATGCTCTGTGTAAGGAAGGGATGAGGGTGGCTGGGTGTCCTCTTCTCAGCCTGAAGCGGGGTTGAACCAGCCACATGAGTCCAGGGCAGGTAAAAGAGCCTTTATTGGAATGAAGAAAGAGTGAAACCAGCATCATCAGCTACAGCTCCCCATGTCACACGCAGCAGGAGAGGTAACAGACCCTCACATTCCTAAAGGGGATGGGGAGAAAGCAGGTGCTTTTTTTGTCCAAGGTTAGGGCTATGGTGGGGCTCTGCACCAAAATCCTCTGCTTCTTTGTAGACCTCTCCCCTCACTAGGCCTGTGTTGAGGAGGTTGTTTGGCTGCCCCTCTAGCTGTGCTGCTGCTGCTGGGGTTGGATGTGGGCCGCTTCACCTCCTGAGCTACAGCAGAGTCACTCCAGATACTATTCTGGCAGGTGAAGTACATACAGGTGCTTGGGTTGTGAAGAGACTATTAGCACTGCACCTCTGGGGCTGACACTGCTGTGATGGCAGCATGAAGCCCCACAGCTCCTCAGGTCACAATTGCCTCAAAAGTCCAGGAGGTGGACAAGCAGCACAGTTCTTTGGGCGACTGCAAGAAAGGAAGCCAGATTGCCTTTCTGCCTGCTTATACTTAGGCTGGGTATGGCCAGAGGGACGTACCCATGGTGTGCTGCTGCTTCTGACCTGTCCCCCTCCCAGTCGTCTGGGTCAGGGCCAGAAGTGCGAGTTGGGGTGTTACAGGTGGCCATTTCCAGGCAGCTCCCACGCTGTGCTGTGCATGTGGGTGCCTGCTGCCCACTCCCCGCAGGAGCGGCAGCATTCGCAGCCGTATGTCATAGCATGGCCGGACACGGGCCTTTGGTCTAAGGATCAAATTCCTGCCAGTGGCTAAAGCTGTAGTGGAACTGCTGTTATCAATAGCTTTTGCATCTTTTGTGCTGTCAAATCTTAAGTGTCCCTCCTCAGTAAAAGGGCTTTGATACTTGTGTGTCCTTGGGCCAGCAACGGAACATAATAGCTGTGAGTATCTGGAGCAGTAGGAGAGCCTGAGTCCCAACCAGGGCCAGAAAGCCCCCTGTGAAATCAGAGAGGCCAATCCAGTGTGAAGTTTGGAAAAGAAATATACCCAGGCCTCCGGACAGGATTAGTGTCTTGATGATGAGTATGATGAGGATCACCTCCCAGTCATCTCTCTCCCCTGGGCATTTCACATGTGCAACAAAGACGGGGTAGAAGATGCAGAGGACCAGGCAGGTATACACACAAACCCTGGCTAACACCATTCCTGGTAGGCTGATGCCCATCACCTGTAGTAGCTTGTAATCTAGGCACTGCAGCTCCCCAACCGTCTCATTCCACAGGCAGAAGTTGTAAAAGCCAATACGTTTGTCAGGAAGGTTGACCAGGTTCCCAGCTTCCCACAGCAGCGCGTAGAGCATCAAGGCCAGTGCCCCACCAGCCTCAAGGAGGATCAGCACACAGGGCAGATGCTTGCTGCTCCTCTGTCGTATCAGACCCATCCTGGTGTCCTGGTGCTTTCTTGGTACCGCAGTGAAGACTGCTGCAGGGATGCCTACTGCAAAACAGAGGGGGACCTCTTGGTTTTCATGTGCTATAGCATCCTTCCCAAATTGTGCTCTTGAGCTTGTGTCACTGAGGTCTCAGGACTACTTTTGCAGACAGAGCAGGAGTATCCTACCTCTTGCTATGCTATGCGTATGCTACTGAGTCAAGATGAGTGCATTTTTGGTCATAATAAGTAGCTTAATGATGTCTTGTAGATGGATGAGCACTGGAAGGAGAGCGTGGCTCCCTTGGCCCCACACACACCCTCTGTACCACCTTCTCTTGTGGAGAAGAGAGGCATTTGTTAGCAAAGTGCAGTGCTGGGAGGGGAGCAAACCACTGCTGTCTGATAATGAGATGGTAAAGACCCGTGACTGGAAAATGCTTTTCTTTCAGTTCTGTTTGGACAGGACATCCCTTGTGATCTTTGGACAACTGCTTAAAAGGCAGGCATGACAGGGTCTGAAGTGCAGAGCTCCCCTACCTCCCCACCCCCATTATCCTAAGAAATGTGGTGCCATGGTTACCACCAGTTCCCTGCACCCATGTGCACCTGAGGCCCATGCACACCCATACATTTCTGGACACAGACTCGCTCCCCCTGAGGCCAGTAGATTTGCTTCTCTGCCCCAGTTGCCTGAGGACTGGTGCCCAGTCGTGACACCATAAAACGGCACCACGGACCCACCCATATCCACTCACCCTCCTCTGGGCTCCCCGAGGACATGGGTGCTAGGGGGACAGACCTGCGATTGCTGTGCTCCTCACTCCTCGCTGACTGCCAGGAAAAAACGGCTCCCTGCTCCTGTCCCAGAAATGCGGCTTGTCCTCAGTGCCCTCTTGCGGGCTTCTGCTTCATGCTGAAAAACAAGGAAGTGGCATCACGAAGGGGTGTCACTGGCTGCAGTGTCATGTGGCTGGTACCACAGCACTGGCCAGCCAGGTCTGCGCAGAAGCACAAACATGGGGTGAGGAGCTCAGAACTCTCGGCTTCAAGCTCAGCCTCTGGTTTGAGGCTCTGCAGATAACCCCTTTCCTGCCTTTGCCGTGCGTTGGCTGCCAGGAATCATTTGCCTGCATGCTGCAGAACAAGGGTTTGTCATGCTCCTGGTATCGCCTCTTGGTTTGTCTGCCTTCACCCGTGTTCTCCTGCAGCCAGGCATTGCTGTTCTTCCTCCCCCTGTCCCACAGGGGCCCACGCCTGCCCACCGTTCTCTGTGCCATCCTGCCTTGCATCGCTCAGTGGGAGAACAAGCTGCACTAGGAGGGGGCTCTCTTAACCCACCAGCTCCCCAGCCGTTGGTGTCAGAAAGCAGAGCTGGGACCAGTGCAGCCCAGCAGGCTCCTGGCTGCGCCCACCCACCGGGTTTCGTACAAAAGGCACACTTGTAGAGACATGGGCCTTTTGTTCAATCGTCTTATGTTACCTTTTATTTACTGCCCCTCCATAACATTTAAAAGCGATTAAGAATGGTCCTAGTTGCATCTGTTTGCTGGAGAGGAAATGGAGAATTAAATTCTTAGCAGGTTTGGGGAAATACCTGGCAGGGGTGAAGGACACCCACCTCAGAGACCCTTTGCTGCTATGTGACCTCTGTGTGTGAGAGCCCAGGGAAATAACCACGGTGTCTTTGCCTGCTCCTGTGCTTTGAGGATCATGTCTTTAAGGATCTATTTTCTTTTTGCTGCTGTGGTACTGTGACACTACTTCCACCCCATGCCCTTACCCCCCACCCTGAGCTGCTTGGTGCAATTTCCACCCCCATTTCCTGGGTCACATGCCTAGGCAGTTGATTAGAGCATTAGGGCACCCCCTGGCACCTGGCACTGGCTTCATTTGGGAAGAGTAGCAGTTTGTTACAGCTGTATTGGATCATGAAGCTCTTGCTCTCCTGTTGTTTGGGGACAGTAATGACAGTCACCTGCTGACAGCCTGTTCATGGTGTTAAAAGGGCTCCTGCTAGAAAAGTTCTGAGCCAGTGCAGCAGGTAGAAAGTACCAGAATATTTTGCCATCCCGTATGGGCAATAGCAGAAAAGTACCTGACAGACATCAGTTATCTCAGGTGCTGTTTGAGACCTTTTGAGCTCTCCTGGATCCCAGCGGGCTGTGACCAGCATCTCCCCTGAGTTGCATGTGGGGCATGCACAAACTCCTGGAGGACTGTCTGCCAACAGAACTTATGGAAAGCCAAGGTGAAGTCACAGCCTCTTTGAGATTCAACCATCGCCTGTTGAGGAATGCCGGTGCATTGTATTTACTCTAAACTCAAGCAAGGAAATTTTAACTAAGCTATCTTCCTTTGTCCACCTCCCTGTCAATGTGTTTAAATATACACATTTGCTTTTATGAGTGTGTGTGTAATATGTCACTGGGCTCAAATATTTCTGTCTTTGTGTACTGGCATGTTTTCTGGTCAAATATATATATATGTACCTATACACTTTGGTTTCAGACACCTCATAGTAAGCCAGTGTGAATAATGCACCTTCCAATCTGTAATTAAGTCGCTGTTTTTATTACAATATAAATTACTGAGTGCTTTGTAAATCTTTGAATCAGTCAATCATTGAACGCTGGTAAAATTCAACCTTTGATATAACTCATGCTATTAATAGATTTTTAATTGCTACCAAGTCACAACGGTGCCAGGCACTTTCATCCCCAACACCAGTGATGCTCCCCTCTGCCAAATCACGGGCAGAATCGCTCCTCAGTCCCCTGCTGCCCCCTCCATACACCCTCCCCCCGCCCCCAGTCCCCTAGCCCAGCAGGGAAAACTGGGTGCCCAGGTGTGACTGTGACAGGGACAGAAACATGCCTGGTGCAGGTGCCCTCTGCCAGCTGGGGCAGAGACCGCAGGGCTGGCCTGGAGGCAATGTACCAGGGCAGCAGCAGGCGCAGCGCACAAGGCTGGTTTGGAGGCAGCCTGACTGACGTGGAGGGGATAAACAGGAAAGAGCTGTCATCGGGTGTTCAGCTGGGGCTTTTTCCAGACTTCTGCAGCCCCTCCGCCTCTTAAGGGGACATCTGCGCCTTTGGACAGGACAGTCTATGCTTCTGCCTCAAAGGGGCAAGGAAGTGGGACCTGAGCATGTCACAGCAAGCCCCAGTCTGGCTTCACCCCCTTGTTTTTGGGCAGTCATCACTGAAAGCACTGGAATTCAACATGGGCAGGTTTCTGTTTCAGTCTCCCAGGCAGAGAGAGGCTCCATGTGCATAGCTCCGGAGCTCCCTGGGGTGCCTGTGAAGATGGGGTTTGTAGGAGCCCTCTATGCTGCTGGGACAGTGAGGCCCCTTTCCTCTGATGGCTTGCAGGCAGGGGAGCACCCTCCTAGACTGGGGCTGTGCCTTCCCTGACGTGAGCTGCTGTCTGAGTGCCTGGGCAAAGGCAGCAGGACAGGGAGACCAAGGCACGTAGCTCCGGCATGGGATCTGGACTCTGTGCAGGGACAAGTATCTCTGTGGAGCTGCTGAACCGTGCTGGAGCTAACTGGCTGTTTTGAATGTGAAGGGGCAAGGGGGTGGACATTTTCTCTTGCACTGAAAAGTCCCCCAGAAGAGTTGGTTTTCCCACATCTGCCTTCTCCAGCTGCTGTGTAATGGCTGTTGGACAGCAGGATCAGGTGCAGGGAAACCTCAGGTGAAGAGAGGCGGTGAACAAGCTAAGTAATACTGGCAAGTAGAAAGCAGCCAGCATTAGACTGCAGAAGAACTGCCCCAAAAGTGTCCCACAGCTAGGGACTGACCTGCTCCATCCCACACATTTGCATCCCGCAGCACTGCCTCTTCCTCTGGCAGCTCCCCCCAATGCTGTCAGCACTAGAAAAGTAGGGAACTCAGTGGAGGATACTTACAGGCTGCCCATCCAGCTGGGTGTGGAGCCAAAACAGGCTGGAGAGGGTTGAGATGCTGCCCTGGTGAGCTGAGCGGGTCTGTGGCTGCTGCCAGGTCCTGTGCTGTCAGGGATCTGACACCACAGCCCCCTGTTGTGTCGCAGTCAGCTGCCTCTATTTTCTGTTTTGGTTTTGAGGGCCATGGGAACCATGGGATGCAGTGCTCCTCCCCCATACTGCGTCATCTAAATATGAGTAAACAAGCTGAGCCTACTCACCGCCATTGGAACTGAGGGTAGGTTTGGGCTTTCTTCTCCCAGCCACGCTAACCGACGTGAATAACTGACCAGGTTATACTCACCCAGAAAAGCTGTGCTACTCGAGTGGCGTGTGTGTGTGTGTGTGTGTGTGTGTGTGTGTGTGTGTGTGTAGGAAGAGACAAGTTTGTTTTCTTTGGATACTTCTATAGCTGGCTGACTGTCCCAATGCTGACCCTGGTACTCCAGTGCTGTCAGAATTCCCTGACTGGTTTGCCCTTCTTGCACCTTGAACACTGCTCCCTTCCGTCTGCTTCCCGGACCCACCTTTGCCCTGGCTCCCCCTTGCCTGCAGACACTGCCTATGCAGGCACAGCCCAGGAGACACAAGGTGCATGCTGCGACAGAAACCCGTGAAACCTTGAGTTATGAAAGGGGCAGAACTCTCCCTCGCTTAGTCATCCTGTCATGAGCCGTAACCGTTTGTCCTGCCCTATAAGCAGCCTTGGTGGTGGGTCTGTGAGGAGAGGTGTGTTTGGGGAGGGGGAGGGGTGATATGTGTAGGACACCTAGCCGTGAAGCTGTTCACAGAGACTCACATAGTAATTCCACTTTTAGGCATGATCCAGAAAACTCCTGGGAAGTTGGGAAGGGACACAGCCAGGACAGCTGACCCCAACTGACTGACCAAAGGGGTCATATTCATTACCATATGAGGTCATACAAAGCTAGGTAAAGAAGAAGGAACTGTCTTTATCTCAGCCCATGAGTTTTCTCACTTTTACCCTTCCACTTCTTCCCCCTGTCCTGCCAGGAGATAAGGATGGAGTGGCTGTGTGGTGCTTAGCTGCCAGCTGGGGTTAAAACAGGACAGTCCTTTTTGGCACCTGACATGGGACTGATTGACAGCTTTGCATGGAATGTGCTAGATGGAATTTTTAGTCGTTATAGCTGCTTAGCTATTAATTGGCAGTGCATGCTGTGGAGCTTCCTTGCCTTACTGTGCACTGGAGTCCAGTGCTCGCTAGCAGCTGCTCTTTGCTCCCTGTACTGCTGCTGTGCTGTGCTGGGAATGCTCTGGTAACAGCTATGGCAGTGTGCCTGGGCTGGCAGACAGCCAGGGCACCGCTCCTGTTCCTGTGCTGCCGGACTGGACACGCTGGAATTCCTGTGGGACTGTGACCTGTGGATGAGCCCACCTGAGAGTGGGACACAGACAGGAGCATCTGTGGCCATGAATAAATCCATGCCTGAGCAGGTATATCTCGAAGCATCTGTGGCCATGGTTATACCTGTGCTGCAGCAAGCGTACCTCTGAAGGGACTGTGAGCCGAGGATAAGTCCACCTCAAAGCATCTGTGGCTGTGGATAAGTCCATGCTGGAGCCCCTCAAAGCATGTGATCATGACAGGACCAGTTCACTGCCGAAGGGGCTGAGGCTGTGGACAAGGCCACGCTGGAGCAGACACATCTCTGAAGGCATTGTGACCCATGGAGAAGGCCACTCTGGAACAGGTGCACCTCAGTGTTACTGTGGCAGTGGATAAGTCTGTGCCGCAGCAGGTATACCCCTGGGGAGACTGGCTCACAGATAAGGTTCCACTTGGAGCAGGTACAGCCCTAAGGGACTGCAGCCTGTGGCTAAGTGCAAGCCAGGGCCGGGACATGGGCAGGAGTTCCTTGCTACATTTAACCCTGCCAGCTGGGGCAAGGCCATGACACTGGGTGGGGGTTATGGTGGGAGAAATCAGTGGGACGGAAGGCTTGCAGCAAATAAAGGCCAGCAGGCCACAGCTTGCGAGCTGAACGTGGTGAGTGGCTGGGACACAAAAAGAAGCCTTGGGCTTCATAGAATAGCTGTCTTATAGTGCTGGGGCTGCTGACTGTGAAATTCAGGGATGAGCAGAGACCACCAAGGTGAGACCTCTGTTCCAGTGACAAAGCATGCAGTGGCAGGAGGCATGTTTGTGCTCTCAGGAGGGGTGATCATGCAGTTTGGCTTCACGCCACTCACTTTTCTGTCATTCAGGAAGGAAAAGCTGACCCACTTGTCCCTGGAAGGGTTTGTAATGATGACTTGTGCATATGTGTCTAATTTTTTTTCTTTGTTACTGCATTTGTCTCACTATAATACTATATAATTATTCCCCTCATCTCATATGTAGCATATACTCTTTCCTTCTAGCAGTATGTATTAAGTATTTTAGGTATTTGGCCCATCCTTTCTTCTTGCAGATACAAATAAATTAGGTTTTATTTATTACTGGCAATTCTAACTCAGCTCCTCTGAAATGCTCAAAACTTGATGGTCCCAATTTTGCAACAATAGGTTCTGAAGTATGGATTTAGATGGCATATGTGGTAGCCACAGGGATGAAGTAGAGAGAGGAAACCCACTGACTTGCTTACTGGGCAGTCCTCAGCTGCTAGGAAATTTAAAAGGGACAAAACTGAGTAACTGTCTTAAAGTGGCATATTTCTCATCTCCCAAATGTCTGTACAACGTTACACACATTAAGAAAATGCAAACCATGCAGGTATGTGGCTGTGACCAAAAAAATATTACCCAGGTACTGTAAGAGCACCTGCATGGCCATACTGGTTTAGGCCATCTATCCTAGTACCCGGCCTCCAAGGTGGCATACAATGCTGGTGCGCTCCACAAAAGCTTACACCACATGGGTCAGGAACATTGGACTTCATCAGGATCAGTGGGCAGCTGCAGATCATCAGGATCATAGTAAATAATTTCTCACACAGCTAACCCCCTCAAGTACTGAGTACTGCATAATGCAAGGACCAATGCCCCAGCCACATTCAGACTGCCCTAGAAGCACCTCAGAGCACCCTTCCCCAACCAGCCCCTTTTATGGGGGAGTGATGTCAGGTGGTGTGGAAAACAGCCAGGGAGAACTCAGCTCACCTGTGCTGGCTGCTTGGGGAGGTTAACTCTGGTCTGGCCAGAACCAGGACACCTGGTTTTATTGCTCCAGCACTATGATCTTCTATGACCACCTCTGGAAAGGTTAATTCCAGCATTTCACAGAGTCAGACCATATGTTATAACATATGACAAGCAATGACCCAATGGCTAGAGCCTCTTCCACCAGTAGCTGCAGAAGGACAGCACAGGGTCAGAGTCATTATCCTTTGTCATTCGGATGAGATTTTCCAAGCTCTTTTCTCTGGACTGTTCACAAAAGGGTTAATGAGCCTCTAGACCTCTAGTGTCTCACCTGGGAAGCTCCATGAAACCGCTCCTGTATCTGCCACAGCATATCAGCTGCTGCTGAACATGAAGATTTCCAGCAGTGCTAATGTACTGCTATCTGTCTTGTGTCCTTCAGTACCTTGAGATAGCTAGACCAAGAAACCCACAAAACAGAACTAAATCCTATTCTTTTTTTGTATTTCAAATAGAACAATGGCAGAGAAACTTTTAAAATACTGGAATATCTTCTCTGCTGACTTGGAGACACTGCTGATGCTGTCTTTCAACACAACAAAACATCCACAGTTTGTCTTGTGCAGTTCAGACTGGATAACTGCAGTAAGTAGAGTTACAGTAAGCAGACATCGCTGGGTATCAAGCCATTTGCTCAGATGACTGAGCAAATCTTAATCCTCACTGTTGTGAGGATTAAGAAATGAATCATATTGAGCAGATTTTAACTCAAATACCCACTCCCTCTTCCCCATCTGTCACCTAATAAAGCCTGTTTTGAGATAAAGACACTCGAGGCAGTGCCCAGTGAAATTATTCCACCATGCATGAAACTGGAAATCAGGCCGTGAAGGTGCCAAAGGCCACGTGGTTACCGTGTTTTGGTAAGCATGCAGCTCTGTTGAAGAAGAACACGTGCTCAGTCCTAGTGTCTGCTCCAAGGAAAGCACGTATTTGACATTCAGATGACACTCGATTAGAGTCATAACAGACATCTCCAGAGCAGGAGTTCTATGCCAAGCTCCACTGGTCAAGCAGGGCGGGTGGGAGTGGGAGAGAAGAACAGCCAGTGCCAGCTGACTGCTCTTGTCTGGGTGCCTGTGTTCATGAGCTGCTCAGCTGCTGGTGCTCACAGCTGGGTGAGGTGTCACATGAGGACAAGGTGCCCTGGGGCACAGGCAGTTAAGTAGCCTGGCAGCCTCCTGAATATTGGTGCTGCTTCCTTCAGAAAGTACCTGTGTGATGGCAACCTTCTGGCTAGAAATTGTTTCTTCTCTCATATGTAAATGTATGCATATATATATTTAAAATAACCTGCCTTCACCTATATTCTCTGCTGGTAAGAGCAGTTGGAGGGAGAAAAAGGGGATGTGAAGTGTTTTAGAGGCTGTGGGATAGTATTTCAATCCAGATCTAAAAAAAAGTAACAAAATACTAAGAGACAGGACTTTTTTCTCTATTTTTTTTTCCCCATAAGGATAATTTCCAGGAAAGCCTAGAAGAACGTGATCTGTTGCATTTTTACCCTTGGGTATAGTACACAGTGGCTACAAACAAACAGCTGCAGCTGGGGAAGAAAGGGCTTTAAACTCACCAAAAGACTGCAAAACTGTTTTAAAAGGTAGATTTGATATTAATCTCCTCTTTGGCAGGCAAACCCTCAATAAGTGATAACACTTAAATGCACCTAACTGCATTGTACTTAAAATGCACCTAAACTGTACTAAACTGGGACGCCTGTCCCACAGAAGCCAAGTACAGCTGTAGTGACTTCTGCCCAGGCTTAGAGGCTGGCAGAGGGGGAGAGCCACCTCACCTCCATCACTTCAGCTCTCCCTCCCTCCGCAGGCTGCTCACCTGTTCTCTTTCCCGCTCTGATATCAGCTGGCGTGGCAGGCATGGCCCCGGCACTGATGGCAGGTGAAGACCACATCTCAAGTGACAAAATCACTGCTGCAGCCCAGGCCCCAGACCTCTCTCTCAGTGTAACCAGACCTGGCAGATCCAACTCACTGACCAGCCCTGGACCAGGTGAGCTGCGGTTGGCTTTAGTGCTGTGCTGCAGGGAACTCATCTGCAGGGTACCATGAGGCAGGAAACTACCCAGTGAGGTCCGTGAGCCACGGGTGAGAGGAACTGGGTCTGCCAGCGTAATGGGGAGCCACCACCCTTGTACACAAAGAGTATCTACAACATTTTGAAGCTCCTTTTATTCTAAGCAAAGATGTGCTTTGTGCATTTGATACTGAATTTTCTAATACTTAACCTGCTTGGCCGAAATAAAGCAGGCAGGGCAAAACATGGGAAAACGTTCCAATTATATTTATGTAGAGTTAATACATTAAGAACACAGGATAGCCTTAATCAATTAATCCAGTCCTTCCCTATCACAGAGACATCCTTCCTACAAACCTGTTCGCAAGCCAAGTATTCATCTGTTAGTTTTCCAGCTACCATGCTACTTCATTGTGGTTTGGTTTTCTTTGGGGTTTTATTCTTTGCTTTTTTTTTTCTTTTTTCCTTTTCCGGATTAAGTTCTCCAAGACAAAAACAAAGTAGTCATAATGTGGAATAGCTCTGGATGCACGTCTGAGAAAAAAACAAGACAGGAAATTCAGAACCAAGCACAAAGTCATTGCTAAAACATACTGCTACAGCATGACATTGTTAGATTTTCAGCACCCAAAGCCTGAAAATCACATAAGGATTGGCCTGAGAATAAATTCCAGTATCTTTAATGTAGGCAGAGAACAAGTAATATGTTCTCACATTCCTCTGTTTAACTGATCTGTGATAGCTCGCTATGAATCTGTAAAGCCCACAGATTTATATAATAACACAGATAATGCATATGACTATGTAAAAATATTTCTCATCTGGTTCTCAGTGAGAAATTCTAGATCTCTGCTCATGAAAGTAACAGCTGAAGTACTGTTCTGTGTAATTTGCTGACACGACATCTGGAAAAGATTTTAAAGCTCTTATTTCAGTGAGAAGAATTCTTTTTTTAATTATTTCTTTTTTGTAATTCTCAGAATTTCACGAGGCTTGTTGATCTGTGTAGGAGATGTGAGAACTGAAAATAAATGTATTCTTTGCTTTGCAAAGTTCTGGCAATAATATGAGCTGCGAGAAATTTTAATAAGTGACACGATGCTGTAATTAACACTGCTCACAGGTGTTTATTGGAATAAGTAACAGCAATGGCAAAGATCAGTGAATGCTGACTTATGGCACGGTGAGGTGAGGACACGCAGCTTTCTATTCAGGTCATTTCTATCTTGCTACTTTCTTCATAGATTAACTTGCTGGTTTTGCATGCTTGAGAGAAGGCCGTTTTGTGGATTTGTGGGTATCTGCGAAGTCAAAGCTTCACCCTAAGCACAACAAATTCCATGGTTTTTTGGTGCTGTGTCCACAGCAATAGTTTCTGTTAAAACCCTACCAAAAATTCTACTGAACCCTGTCCTTCAACTCCTGGATCAAATAAACTCTACACTCCTATAAGAAGCCTATTCTGGTTTAATGTGAAACATGAAAATCGTAAGTTTATGAAAACCAGGGTTTTTAGGGCCCGAGAGAACTGCAGATCATTTCATAATTTGTTTCACCTACCATGAAAGATAAGCTAGAAAATTCATCCAGTTTTCCATGGATCCTGTTCTAGGCTGTGTGTTTGACTGATGCGAGGCAGAGCCCACCACATCTCCCAGAGTTTGCACTAATGGGGTTCCGACTCCCTGCCAAAACATGCATCTCTTATTTGTGATGCAAATTTGCCTTTATTAACTGCAGTCACAGCTTCTCATGGTTTCTTTTTCATGGACTGAGGTCATCTCTACTGCTCTGAGCTGCTCTACTGAAGAATGCCGTCAGGGCAAGCCCTGGTATCAACGCAGACTGGGGGATGAAGGGATTGAGAGCAGTCCTGCTCAGAAGGACTCAGAGGTCCTGAAAAGCTGAACATGACCTGTCAACGTGTGTGCTCATAGCCCAGAAAGCCAACCATATCCTGGGCTGCATCAAAAGAAGCATGACCAGCAGGTTAAGGGAGGTGATTTTGCCCCTCTGCTCTGCTCTGGTGACACCCCATCTGGAGTAGTGTGTCCAGATCTGGGGCCCCCAATACAAGACAGACCTTTTGGAGTCTTTGGAGACCAGAGGAGGGCTGCAAAGATGACCAGAGGGCTGGAGCACCTTTCCTGTGAGGAAAAGCCGAGTTGGGCATGTTCAGCCTTGAGAGGAGAAGGATCTGGGGAGACCTTATTGTGGCCTTGCAATACTCAAAGGGGACTTAGAATAAAGATGGGGACAAACTTTTTAATAGGGCCTGTTGTGATAGCACAAGGGGCAATGGTTTTAAACTAAAAGGGGGTAGATTTAGACTAGATATAAGGAAGACTTTCTTTACAATGAGGGTGGTGAAACACTGGAGCAGGTTGCCCAGAGAGGTGGTAGATGCCCCAGCCCTGGAAACATTCAAGGTTGACTGGGGCCTTAAGCAACCTGATCAAGTTTCTGCTCATTGCAGGAGGATTGGACTAGATGGCCTTTAAAGGTTTACCCGTTCCAATCCACACTGTTCTATGGTTCTATGATTTTAGGAGACAACTTTAATCCCATAAAGCCTCATTTCAACACAAAGTGGCTGAACTCACAAGAGATTGTCTCCAGTTTTTAAATAATTTGAAAGGTTCTCTTTTGCATTCTTCTTTTTATTTTTGATTTTTAATAAGAATGACACCAGAAGTAGTCAAAGTAATTCAGTATTAGAAAAGTTCTACAAAGAAGATAGTTTTCCCCTCACATTTTCACATAGGTACAAACTGTATTTGTCCTCACTGCACAGCGTGAAGAGACTCACAGTGAGCTACTCACTCACTTTAATACCTAAATCATTCACTGATTTCCTAGTGCTTGCAATGGCATAAGTCCTCCAATTCTGTTTCCTCAGCCTCCACACTTCCTTCTCTCCTTTTGTCTGTATTGTTCTGGTCAAACCCAGTTTTCCATGGGATTTTTCCTGCCTTGCTTGACTTCAAGGAACGGTTTCTCCTCCAGTTTCTCTGGAGCAAATGAACACATTACTACAAAAGCCTACTACCCTACTGCCAATAGGAGCAAGTATTTTTTCACCTCCCTGGACTTTGCCTCAGGACCAGTTTTTCTCCAGTTAAACTGCTCAAAATCAGTAAAGCAGATTATAGCAACGTGATGAACGACTGTTTAAACTTAGGAGAAACGAGCGCTTCATATGTTGGGACTGAGCAAAATCCCACCTAAGAGCTCTCTACTTTCTGGGACGTATTTTTTACTGAGGTTTGAAATGATAAGGAAACAAAATGCCTTATTAGGTTTTTTTTTAAAGAATTAAACAAGCATATAATGTTTACCTTTTTCCATTGGGGCAAGTACCTGAAATACCTTGAGTTTCAATGCATTAAGTCTGTGAAACAGAATAGAAACACAAGTGAATTATTAAATTCCAAAAGAATGAGAGACAAAAAGGTATTATGATCTTCATAATCAGGCACTTTGTGGCTTGTTCAAGGAATGTACACTAGGTTAGGACTGGGGAAGCTTGGTAAGGATTCAGTAGTAAGTGGGAAAAGAGTTAACATGTCAAGATTGAGCTTTTCCCTCCCCCCAGCTCCCCAAACAGAAGGCAAGACAGGCATTCAGCTTTTGCCCTGGTTTTCAAAAGCTGGGGAAACTCAGCAGCTTGTGTTTGCTTTGCAAGCTCTTGGGTGCTCAGCATGCTAAGTTAAATTCCTTTTCACAAAACTAGGAACAGAACATCAGACTACAATGTTTTAATCAAGGATTTCCAAGTGTTTGTCACGTTTTTGAAACAGTTGCGTGGGATGCTGAACAGCAGTAATGGAGAAGTGATATTTTTACAACAGTTTAGATCTCATGCCAACTGTTCTGACAGTGACCTTGCAATAAACTTAACACCACGGGAGTGGCTAGGCCAGCTAGTGTTGAGTACCAAATCACATACTCTGAGTGACAAGAAGGGGCATGATACACCTTTACAAACGTCGACAGCACAAATATTTCAGAGCTGGGGCTTGGTAATGATCCCGAAGTTAATTTAAAAAGCGTTTCCTTAGAACATCCTGCGACCTTTCCCTTACTCGTCACAGCACTCTACTGGAAAACACAATAGGAAATGTCTCCAGGGACTTGGCAAAAATCTTGTTCAAATGAACTGGGAAGTGAAACAGGCCAGCTAAGGGAGTGAGGTGTTAGTAGTTTTGAAGCCTGAAAAATAGCTGCTGTAATCTCCAGCTTCAAGGCATATTCCTTGACAGAGACATCCCAATGTATCAGGTAATACAGTCATGAGACACAACTTCACCATTTTTTCCTGCCTCAGACTTGTCACGTCAACACTTAATTGATAGATGAAATAGGCAATGAAGAGCAATGGGCATGGTATTCTAGGTCATCAGCTTTTGGTGATAAAATTGTTTGTTCAAAGTTAAACTGGTTGAATTAATCTGTCATAGATGAGTCTCTGGTCAAAAACAATGCATCTCTACCAGGATGAAAGATTTCCAGCTTTGCTTTTGTGCCTTCAGTCCTTAGCAATGCTGTGAAAATGTTTTGGTTGGGGTATTTTTTCCTGCACAGAAAATAGTATGCAACCATTTGGATTCATGAGGGAATGTCATAGTTAAAAAGGAAAAAAGGAAAAAGAAAAAAGAAAGAGTTGTAATTAAACATTATGATCACAATGCCAGAAGGAACATATGGAAGTAAGATGCTCAAGACTGAATTCCTTATGCTTTTCTGTTCAGCAAATATTTATGAACCTGGACACAAACATATCATATTGACAAGCGAGCACGCTTCCTACTCAGTTTAGATTGTTTATTTTTAGCCTGGGAACCTGGAGATCTAGGCTTTCTCAGTAGTATTAATTGCCACTGTTTTTCTGGTGTTGGGGCTTCTGAAAAGAAAGATTGGCATAAAATGCAAAAAAACTTGGGACGCGCCAGTCTACCTATTGAACCAATGCAAGCATTAATAAAGACCCCACAATTATAATGTATATGTATATAGAAAGACTACAATTATAATGTATATGTATATAGAAAGACTATTACTCATCAAAACATTCACAGATTCACAGAATTGTAGAGGTTGGAAGGGACCTTCAGAGATCATCGGTTCCAACCCCCTGCCAAAGCAGGTTCCCTAGGACAGGTCACACTGGTAGGTGCCCAGGTGGGTCTTGAATATCTCCAGAGAAGGAGACTCCAAGGACAACAACAGAAATTTTAGTAAGTCTTTTGATCTAATACCCTTAATTAGTCACTGAAGTAGATACACATGGGAAAACATACATAATCATGAAACAGACGAAACTAGGAAAATTCTGGCAGGAATTCTCTCAAACTCATTTGATAATCTGTCTTTACTTTCTCTACATAGTAACAGTATCACCCTGACATGCTTTGCACACATCCAAAGCACCTTTAATTCATTTCATGATACACTCATGAATGGGATTCATGCAATTTCACTGCCTTTGCCTGTGTTTCAGCACAGAAATGACAGAAGAGGACCTAGTGAAGTTCCACTTAACTAGTAGTTTTTGTGATATATCATGGTGTTTGTAGGTGTTGACAGGCATACCCTCACAGAATCGGGCTCTTCTGAGACCAAAGACATGTTCAGTCCTGAGCATGCTCATCCTTTCCTAAGACAGGCATATGATGGGAAGGGCTCTGTACCCAGAGCGATCTCTGCTGGAAAACTCTCCTCTTTATTGCTGATGAAATTAGTGACTCATTTCTAAAATGCAGTCACTTTTAAGGTAGGGAGGTTTGAATAATCACTTAAAGCTGTGGTTTCACAAACAGCTGAGATCTCCTAAGGGTTTCCCCCTACTGAAGGAAAAAGCCTCTTTTCCTCTGTCCTTTGGTCCTGCCTCCCCCACTCCAAACCCTGCCTCTGTGGTCCCTGCTCCTAGGTGGTGTTTTCCTCCATCCTTTGAACTGTCCCCTGATGCTCAAAAACAATCTTGTGTGAGCTGATTTAGCTCATTATGCCAGCAGAAAACAATCATCTCATTCCTCTTGCTGGGTTTTATGTGTTAAATCAGGTCATGGCAGGGACTGGACATCAGAGGGATATAAGTGGAAGGAATACACACCAAGGAACGGCGGCAGGAGTTGACAAGGGAGGACAGAAAGTGGTTGTTAAATGGCTTGTTACAGCCTGTGAAAAGTCTTTCCGGATGAGCAATATACTAATCCATTGTTTTGTACAGACCCTGAAATAATTAAGCTTTAACAAATGCTCTTGAGTGGGTTCTGTAATGATGACTCTCTAGCATTTCAAGGGCATCCCCAACCTTCTTTGTCCTTTGATGTTTCTTTTAGGTATATTGCTAAGCAAGTTTACCAGGTTTAAAGACTAAACAGATGAGGAACAATACTCTCAAGAGTGTCTCCTGTGTTTGTCTGGCCTTTGATTGTCTAAAGCGGGGTTACACCCCCTAATTCTTTTTCAGAGTCCAAAAGTCCCCTGAAATCACAATTACCCAACAGGGATCCTGTCTTCTCAATGAATCTCATTTTGGGGCATTTAATCCTAGTCACTGGGATGAAAACCCCGCACAGATGTTTTGAAATAAGCAGTAGTTATGAATGAGAGTTATGTGACAGCTCGATCTACAGCTTCCTTGCAGACCTCAGGCAAAACCGCCTGCCTTGCGGGTAACATTTATAGACCACAAGGAAACGGTGCTTATGGACACCAGAACAAAACCTGAAATCAATCCTACTGGCTGACATGGTCAGTGTTTTGACACAAACAAGGCTATTTTTAGCAAACAAAGTGGAAAATCACAGAGTTTTAGGCAAATTTATGACAAGATCCCAGTCCACAGAGCTTCCAGATCCATGTCACGTGCCCATCCATGCACAGGCCTACTGCCTCCCCAACAAGAGGACACGGGGCGAGAAAGCACTAAGGACTGAGAAGTACTAAAAGGCCCAACATACTTGGTGTTAAGCATAAAATGCTGCTAACTTTAGAGTCCATTTACCATTTTCATTCTGAAGTTTTCATTAACATTGTTTTTTAAACCCAGAACCAGGAAATGGGCCCGTGTGGATCTAACATTCACATATGAATAAATTCAACCCCAAAGGCAGTGTTATAAGAAAACACAGGGCAGAAGGTATGTAAAGGAAAGAAGTATCTCAATGCTCATCCCCACGCTGCTTGCTTTCATCAATCCTCTGCTACTGGTCCTTGTACCATGCAAAAGAGACTTTTCATCCAAGCCACTTTGGCTGACCTTCTGTAACTAACGTAGTCCTGGGAATACCATACCCGTAGTGATGGGACATCCTGCTTGATTCTTCAGCACTGAACAAAAGCAGGGAAGACATTTTAAGCCATGGATAAATATTAAAAGTTGACATCACCCTTGCAGCCCTTCCATCAGAGATTACAACCTCGCAGGTGGGCTGAGCAAGTGGCAAGTCTGTCTGGACTTTGCCTTCCTTAAGTACAAAATCCTGTAGCTTTGCTTAAACTCTGGATGACAGTGGGATTAACTGGAACTCCAGGGACAAATGCCTCCAGAGAAGGGTAGAGCACGTAAAGAGATCTGTGGCCGCTTTCCTCATCACAAGTGTCCTCACCAGAGTTTATCTGACTACATCACGTTTCACACTATCACCTCCAAAAACTATCTCTAAAATTTCACATTGTGCTGCTTTTCAACCAGCCCAGTCATCTGAAATGCCTATCTCCATGTTTTGCAAAGTTGCAGAGGTCACTTCTGTTTTACATACTCTTAGTACACAGTCTTAGTACTACTTTCCCCTTTTGTAGTTGTTTACTTACAGTATTTATGTCACAAACAGGAAGCAATGATTTACAGGAACTATTATTGTTGGCTAAAGTTCATCCACAAGCTTCCTAAAAGTAATGCACTAACAAAAGTTTACTTTGTTTATCTACAGAAAACATCTCGATTAATATTTTGGTAATGGCAAGCAACAGAGAAATAAACACAAAGTAAACAAGAGGAAAACCCCTCATGTTTCAGTATATTCTTTTCAGCAAAACAAGGAAATACAGGTATCGGGAAAATAAAACATCTCACTGTTCTCCAGTGAAAGCACTTTGTTCAATCTGGGTCTACATTTGCCTATGAAATTAGAAGCTGGCAGTTGGGTAGCCTGATGCTGATGGCATTTTCACATTGGTGTGATGACTTGCCTGTGTGCATGAGAGGACAACACAACTCCCAAACACTCTGAAATGGGTTTCTGCAATGTATGGCTGACACCATGGCCACGACACTTCTTGTGCTTAAAGCTGGTGCCCTTCTCCTCCTCCTCCTCCCTCCCGACTCTGTGCTTACTCAGATGGACTGCAGAACCCGACAGGTAGAAAGCTGCCTTCTTTTGGAACAAAAATATCACGTTCTGAGCGATCTGGGTTAAGCTATAAGGAAAATGGATACTATTGCTCTGCACTCTTTGGTTGGACTGTATTTCTAAAGACAATATGTTCGTTACTATTCCGACTGACTTAATCCTAAGGTTCTTCAAAACAGAGCCTGTTAAACTCCAGTGACTCTTTCCCAGTGGCTTTCAGGACAGAGATGTAAACAGACAAGAAGAAGTCACAGCACACCTCAATACCTAGTTTTAGCTGGTCTGCAACAAGACCGCAGGAGTCAGGGCTGCCAGATGTTTGTCTGCTGTGAAAGATGAACACTGTTTAATTTCCAGCTTCGGTGATTTTGCACCATTTGTTTCAGCCATCAGCATGTGTTTTCTGTAGGAGCCCTGCTTGTAGAGATGTAAATGTGTTTTCCACAGGCTAGTCTTCCAGATACACATTTTAATTTTACAGACCTGCAGCCACCTGCAGAAATTGGACATCATAATCTCAGAGAAGGCTTGGTTACTGCAAGAGATGTGATCTATCCAGATGACACCTCCTGCTTTCACCTAGATCTCTTTTAATTCTGCCTCACACACCTGCTCCCTCCCCTCCTAAATCCTCTCACAGAACATCATCCTCTTTGCTTCCAGTGAGTCTTCCCCTAGTTCTCTGATGATACATTAAGTTCTTGTGTCTCTTTTTTAATGCCTTGCAGTTCAGCACCAGTTTTGAGGCTCAGTTTTTGAGTTCTATGCTCAAGGCACCTGAAGTTTTTTGAGATAAATCCAACCTATTAATGTTTCTCTACCCCTCACCCCCCAAAAGTAATGTACAAAATTCTATTCCCTAATAAATCACCATGGGATCACAGCTGTTTATATCACATAGATGCTCACCTGTCCAAAAATCACCTGCACAACTGATTCTGAAGTCACTCACAGTCAGCACTGGCAGGGAAGGAGCTGATCATGCTTCACAGGGGTATCATTTCCTCAGCCTGAAGGTTCTTGCCCCGCTATCGATTACCCTTTCTCTATTGTAATTATATATAAAATACATCTACCCTTGGAATAGCATCAAGAAATAGTGTATCCGCAACTCACCCATACTGATTTTAATACTGAAGTGTGCTCCCTTTTGTGAATAATAAGAATACTAATTAGACCTCCTCAAATGTTTGAAACATGAAGTAAAGTGCATACGTACGGTGATGGTGAGTGAGAGGTGGTTGAGGAAGTTTAAGTACACCAGTCAGCTCCATCTTGTTGCTATAAAAAAGGCATGCCTGACATACTCGGTGTGATGGCCGGTGCTAGATGCATGGCACCCTGTTCTGGCCAGAACTGAAATAAACATCTCAGCTCTGTGTGTGACTGGCTCTTTGCATACCAAGTGAAGAACCCAGATATGGGACAAGGGATTTAGTTTATGGGCTGAAGGTTTAGTTTAACACCAGAAGGTTTAGTTTTATATCCAGAGTATCAGTGTCTATGTGACTAGAGGTCTGCATAAGAAGTGAAGAAGGTTTGTAGCAAAACCGTGGTGGCTCTTGGAGACCTCAGGATAAGCCCTGTTTGTGCTGTTACCTTGGATACAGATGCAGTGACTTGGATGCCAGGTACTCCTGTCCACACCTGGGCCACTTGCAGCCTAAATTGTTTAGCAGAAGGGCTCAGCATGAATCGTAGAATCATAGAATCATAGAATTGTAGGGGTTGGAAGGGACCTCGAGAGATCATCGGGTCCAACCCCCCTGCCAAAGCAGCTCCCTAGGACATTTCACTCAGATAGCCGTCCAGACGGGTCTTGAATATCTCCAGAGAAGGAGACTCCACCACCTCCCTGGGCAGCCTATTCCAGTGCTCTGTCACCCTCACTGTGAAATTCTGGCCAGAATGGAGAATGCTGACTGGAGCGAATCAGGTTTGCTTTGTCCAAAGTTTTCTTTATCTGTCTGCAGCTTTATTTCACTTAATGTATTCAGGACAGCAGTTTGACCAGGTATGTACAGCTAATTTGCTTTCCTTCTGTGTTTCTTGGTGTTGGCACACAGACAGCAGTAGCAAGCAGTTGTTCTGTGTAGAAACGCAAACCTAGAGCAGGAGAAAACTCATTTTAAGGGTAACAAAGACACCAAAGAAATAATATCTAACATATGAAAGAATTCTGTATAGGGTAAATTCGGATGTAACATGGAGCTGCGAACCAACGAAGGAAGAGAACAGGATAAGAGTAAGCTAGCAAACATGTGAAAATGACCCCAGGGTTCTTTGCATCTTGGAGCGAGGAAGGAGAAATCATTGACAGACATGTATTTCTCCCAGCAAAGGACTTGAGATGCTGACAATTTCCAACAACCAACACTTCCCTTCCACCAGAAAGGAACCTCTGCAGTGAAGCCACTGGCTTTAGGACCTGGAGGCAGTGCTGGTTAGCACGACAGGACAGGTAGCAACCTGGTGCTACCAAGAACACTGTAAAGCAACAGAGACACTTGGAGGAGATGGGGGGCATTGCTTGGCAGCAAGGAATTCCTCAAAGTTTTGAGAAGCCACTTGAATGAAACCACAATATGCAGAGAAAAGGCTTTGAAAAAAACCTGGTAATTCGGTGGCTGGGAATTCTGGTACTGCTCACTGTACCACAACACTGACCAGAGTTGGTTATTTGTCTTTGTCACAGACAGGGAAAG
Source organism: Hypotaenidia okinawae (assembly GCA_027925045.1). NCBI lineage: Eukaryota > Metazoa > Chordata > Aves > Gruiformes > Rallidae > Hypotaenidia > Hypotaenidia okinawae. The sequence goes on along the minus strand of BSDF01000001.1, from coordinate 61,748,720 downwards.
ATGTCCTTTCAAAGTGTTCCCTGTCCTTCCTACTACCTGCTTAGAGGAGCCCAAAAAATTAGGAGTTTATTTTGTTTATTTATTTATTTATATTTTATTTGCTTTGGGTCTGAATCAGATACTGGTGGCCATGAGACTTATTTTACCAGGAAAAAATTCTTATCAGCTTTAGACCTGGTTTTCAGATTGCCTTCTTCTCACAGCAAACAGAAGGACATCGGAAGCAAAAGTGCTTCCTCTGAAACATCTGATTTCAAGTGTAGATGACATCATATGTGAAAAGTAAATGAATTAAAACCAAACCTGCTTAACCCCTTTTTAAACTAGTGGATACCTACCTCTAATGGATACTCGGCTACTAGAATGCCAAATCAGTAATTGGAGATCAAGGGCATGCTGCAAGAAGCCACTGAGGCGACTACTCACCTCTGTCAAGAGCCATAAAGTGTGACTAGGCCAACTTTATTTAGAGCTTGACAGTCACATCAGAACTATATTCCCCCTTCCCCTTTTCTTCCACCCTGTGGTCTTACAAGGAAAATGGAGGGGAATAATTTAAAGGATCCTAACCTGTGAGAACAGCATCCTGCTCTCTGCTGTCACCAACAAGTTGGAGGGTGGGGCTTCATCCTAAAAAAAGGTAACTATTAACATACTAAAATAAAATTAAAAGTCCACAGTAGGACAGCTTGGTTTTGCTTATTTTCAGAGAGAAGAGGTGCCTCTGTTTTCATTTATTTTCTGGCCTGGGTAAGAATAAGGCCAGATCTATGTCATCGTGTTCTCTGTCATTATTCCTGTCTGCTGCTCAAAGGTGACATGCTTCCACTTTGTCCTCTCTTCTTTCCCCAGTGCCTCTCTTGTGCAGTGTTATATTCCTACTGTCATGTGGAAAGCTAGAACAGAAAACTGATATAAAAATAAATGCATTAATGAGTCCCACTCATCAAGGAAACCCACTGGTGTAAGAGCAGGAACTGATGCCTAGGACTGGTTGCAGCCCAGACAGACACCATTATTATCCCAGAGCAGTAAGGACTAGGATAAGGAGGTGGGGAACTTGACTGGAGAGCTGAGTTTGAATTTGACTGCACCACTCTGCAGCCAAAGTGCATCTGGGCTGTGAAATGCAACCAACTTCCATGGGTTTAATTCAAAGCAGACTGGCAAGACAGCAGAGAGACAGCAGTGCTTGTCTCCTTCCCTGCACTTAACATGGAACATTTATTTCCTGAGTTTTCCATTGAGTCTCCTATCATTAACATAATAGTCAATTAAAACTCAAATTTTCTTCCTGAAATATGAATGTTGATAAAAGCAAATGCATTTCGCAGCTGGTAAAAATACTCTCAGCTTTGTTTACTGCTCCTATTTACAATCACCACATTTGCAAATACATCACAAGGTTCCTAAAAACTTGCTGGTCAGGAGATTGATTTTTTTTCAGGTGAAGAACTGAAAACAGCTTGCAGTCCAAAGCACAGATAAAATTGTAACATAGAGGAGGTAGAAGATTTTACTTTGCTTACTAACCAAGAGCCACACTGCTCTCAGTAACAGGGATAATGCTAGGGATGATCCCTCAGGACAAGGGTCTGGCTAGTGTGAGGTAGAGCAAGGTACCAAGGTTTAGTTTGTGGATGACCATGATCTGTGATGCATTTTGGGTGGCTGTAGAAATGGTTTGCTACTGGGGCTTCTTACTGATTTCCTCGTAAGAGGCAACTGCCTCTATTGATTACATCTGAATTCCCTGTGATCTGAGACCACCTCAGATGGAGAACAAGCACCTACGTCCCGCTGCCCCCTGCTGCCACCACTGGTCCTTTAGTGAGGGTATGGCCCTCCCAAAAGGACCTGAGGTACAGGCTGTGGCACAACCTCTGCAACAGCATCTCTGTGCCTGCTGGTGCTTCTGCTGGCTTGGGCTGTGCAGGGGGAACAAGTTTTCCTTGTGTTGCATGCAAACATTAGACCTTGCAGTCAGGGAACACTAATGGCATGAAATGTTGCCATAAAGTAAATACAGCATTGATAGACTGAACACAGCATTCTTTGCTGAGGAGGTGGTCTGCAACTGGAACAGGCTCCCCAGGGAAGTGGTCACAGCACTGAGCTTGACTGAGTGCAGGAAGTGTCTGGATGATGCACTCAGTCCCATGCTCTGACTTGGCTGGCCCTGTGTGGAGCCAGGAGTTGGACTATGAACCTTATGGGTCCCTTCCAGCTCCAGATATTCTATAATTCTATGAAACCCTGTGCATTTGCATCAACAAGGCAATACCACCTCTTGTCTCCATCTATTATCTGGCAATACGCACAACCTGGTCTGTCCAAGAGAAGCCCCTCCTGGGCAATACTCATTCCCCCTCTACAGTTGAGACAGGGCAGGTTTAGCTGTTTATGGAGGTGTGAGCAGGCAGCTCTGACCAGTCATACACAGGCCAGGATAGGTTTCCCAGTCTTCCCAGTCCTGTTGCATAGTATCATAGGTGCCTTCTGTGGAGTTTTACTAGCCCTTTCACGGGCAGAAGATGTTCTGCTGAGTAATCTGTTTGCTGGTTTGTTGTTGCAGTCTGGCAATTGCCCTTCACTCACTTCAGTCTCATGGCTGCAATCACTAGATCTCCTGTTTCCCAGAACATTCCTTTTTCAAAAGGTAGGTAGAAGGGGATGAGGAGGCTGCACTGAGCGTTAGGCATCATTGCTGGCGCCACAGCAGGGCTGCAAATGCCACATGTAGCGTGTATCTTTTTTTGGGGGGGAGAAAAACGTTTACGTTGGTAGCTGCTTGATTTACAATGTTTTCTTTAGGCTTGATATGGCAAACTGTTTCTCCATTTCAGTCTTACTTCGTTCCTGAATGCATCAAGGATGACAGGATTTCAGGACGAGTGCACTAAAGCTTTGCTTGACACCAGAGAAACTGTTCTTCACAAATTTAAAATTATTTATGTTTTTTTAAAGCTTCTGTGCTATCTTCCCTTTAAAAAAAAGAGTTTTGTGTTTGCGAAATGGAGTGATGGGTGCTACTTTTGAGGCCCTTGTGTAAACTTTACAAAAAAGGTTTCTGACATGTTTTTCTTTAACACTACCTGTTCTACGGCGAGGGCAGTTCTCCCGCCGTGCTTTGGGCTTGCTGCTCCTTTCCCTAAGGAGCGTTTATCTCCCGTGGAACCCCCTAGGGTACACAATTAACCTCTAAAGGTGTCTGGTGCCGCCGCTGCCAGCATGATGTCAACAGAATGGCCACAAGGTGGAAGCAGCCTGCAAGGAAGGGCCAGGAGATGCCTCTGAGCTTTGCCTATTGAATGGGGGAAGGGGCGGTGGGGACGACGGAGGTGATGCTTGTGCTGCCCGTGTGCTTGAGGTCACACAATGGAGCATTTGCAGTATTCAAGCAGACCTGTTTTAGGTTTGTTTTCTTGATTTAGATCTCTCTGTGGTCACCTTGTGTGAGACAGAGGGGTGAGGGATAACGCCACAGAGCCTTTCTTGTTGGCCAGGAGGCTGACAGCACCCTGGTTTGGCCAAGGATGCCAAGAGCAAATCCATTGTACAACTGCAACATCTGGGCTTGTGTGGTGCCGTGACGCCTCGGCTGGCTCGCGCTGTCTGGCTGCTTTTTGGGCTCTCCTGACGGCATCCAGAACGTCGCAGCCCCGGGTGGCAGGGGCCTGGCCTCCCACATACTCCCGCTGCCGGCTCGGATCTGTTCAGAGCCATCAAACAGGTTAACTTCACACGGCCTGGCCTTGAGGGGGACCAGGCATCACCCACCGTCCCCAGGCAGACAAAAGGCAGTGAAAACTCCATCATGAGCCCTGTCTGATTTGACAGAAACGCAGTCATATGCCTGCATGTGATCAAGATTAAATTCGTGCTGCTGAGTGATCTGGCAGTGTGCATGAAACCACAGGGTTTTTTGGGGGGAGAGGGAGAAGGGAAGGGAAGGGAAGGGAAGGGAAGGGAAGAGAAGAGAAGAGAAGAGGAAGAGAAGAGAAGAGGAAGAGAAGAAGAGAAAAAGAAAAGAAAAGAAAAGAAAAGAAAAGAAAAGAAAAGAAAAGAAAAGAAAAGAAAAGAAAAGAAAAGAAAAGAAAAGAAAAGAAAAGAAAAGAAAAGAAAAGAAAAGAAAAGAAAAGAAAAGAAAAGAAAAGAAAAGAAAAGAAAAGAAAAGAAAAGAAAAGAGAAAAGAGGAGTTTTTACTCCTGCTACTCCTGTGAGGAGAGAAAAGAAGAGAAATGGGAGCTTCTGAGAGGTTACTGGGACAGACAGCTGCAGGGATCTTTTGGTCCGGGTTACAATTACCAGAAAAGATGGAGAAGGTTGTTCTGTAAACTGTCTTATGGTGAATGTGGGGAGAATTGTATGCTTTCTTGATGCATCGGAACAGTGGGGAAGCATGTGAGGACTGGCAGCACCAACCTACTTCTACATACTCGAGCGAAGCTTTCATGTGCCAGCAGGACTTAATGTAAAGACAACTTTCAGTTTACAACGTTATAAGGTTAATTTAACTCGGAAACGAAGCTAAGCCCTGGATTTCTTGCTGCATTGCTATGAATAAATGCTAGCTGTGCTGTGAATAGTAACAGTTTCATTGGGGTGCGGTGCTGGAACCTGCATGCTCAGACACTTTGCAGCATGCAGTGTAAGTCTTTTATAGGCAAATAAACCCAACAAACCCACCAAAAACCATGTCAGTACTAGTATACTAGTATGGACTCAACACCTGTCACCATTTGCTAACTGGGAACCACAACCAACAGTCTGGATTTTTTTTTCCTCCACAGAGTTTGCCTTTACTCTTGCACAAAGTTTTTCTCCTTGGAGCTAATTCATTGCTGGGCAAGATCCTGTCCCCAGAGGCAAAGGAGGAGTGAAAATTGTCACTTAATGTTGTGGGAAATGAAGCTGGGTTTGTATTTGGTCCCTTCCCTTCCCCCCTCCCCCTAGTGCTGCAAACATGCTTTAAATGTATCTCAATTTCTCTAGGGCTATTCTTAGGAATACTGTGAAGTGTGCTTATGTTAAACATGCCACAGGGGCATTTCAAAATAAATAATGTCCTGAATTGTCCTATTCTCTTCATTTTTGTTTTCCTTTGGCTGTAATACAGCTTATAGTGTGATAAAATGCAGCACTGAAGGTAACAGTCTAATTTGTTTCTCTCTGATACAATTGATGATACATTTTTCTATATCTGGCTTAATTTCCACATTTTCTTTTGATTCCACAGTTCTTAAAGGTTCATCCTCCATTTTACAGAAAGCAAACTGTTTAAGAATATGTATTCCATCTACTTTTAGCTAAATAAAAATAATGTACTCTCTGGATACTTATACAGCGGGCTCATTTATGAGATTCAATAAATCTCTGAATTTTTACAAGTGTTTGAGAAGGTCTTAGTCAAACAAGCTCCTTTAAATCCAGTTATTTCTGCTTTGTTCTTTTCTGTTCTTTCCAGATATTTTCTTCTCTCAGGCCATCTCATGAGCGTCACATCCCGAGCTGCCAATACTCGTTCTTGTGTCCATGCTTGGGGTTTTGGGTTTTGAGTTGGTTTTTTTCTTTTCCCAGCTCCAACTTTAATAAACCTCCTGGGCTTTGAAAATCTCATCTGCAAATACAAAAGAAACCCTTACATGCTCTGGTGCTTCTATTTGGATTAAATAAGCCAATTGTTTTACAGCCCTTGTTTTAAAGGCTGAACAAAGTGCTTTTGAAGATATGTGGAGATGAGTACTCCCCACACTCCTGAACTCAAACCTGGGGAAGAGAAAAAGTTAAAAAAAAAACAACCCTAAGCTTTTTCTGCCTTCACTAACAAACTGCTCTGAGCCTGTTGTAATGTTTAGGTTCCTTCCTTTATTTACTGAGTTAAAAAGGAGTTCTGTAATTTTTGTCATTAGAGGAGGAATGTTTCTTTCTCATTTTCCCCCAAACGCTGTGGTTCTTGTATATATATATAAAAAGTTTTCCCACATACTTGGGTAATAGATCTAATATTTGTCTTTCTTACCTCATTATGTTTTAAAGCCTTGGCTGAAGGTCTTGAGACATGTTGAAACAACCTGAGATCACTCAGAAGGAAACTTGAAATGTCTTGACTCAAACTTGGCCTTGCAATGTCAAAAACCTTGCAAGTGACAACATATGTCCTGTTCTGAAGCAACCCTATTTTAGCACAAGTGCTTCCTAAAATCATGCTGCTGTGTTCCAGCAAAGCCCCCTAAAAGAAATGGGCTGTTTGCCTCCTAGAAACAGCTAGGGAAAAAAAAAGTCAGAGAAAATGGGTGGTGACCATGCGTGGATCTTAACTGCGCCTGCCTACGTTCTCCAGGGATAGTGTCTTTTTATGATGTAGTTGTGTAATGCTTAGCACAGCAAGCTAAGCTTTGAACCCTGCTAATGGTTTTTTGGATGTTTTGGGAATGTCAGTCAAAGTTGTGCTATTTAACCAATAGTTATTGTGGTGATTTGAGAGTTTGGTTTGTTCCCACAAACAGGTTTTATTTTTATCCACGTTCCCCAGCTGCAGATTAGTGTGACTGTTGCCTGTCACTGTTGTGCCAGGAACGCTCCTCACGACATTCTGGATTACTTTATTTTTGGATTCTGGGTATGGCATTCACCATACCTAATCACATGCAAATTTTTTGCATCTGGACCAGACATCTTAAGTTTTCTCCCTTGTCCTTGGAGAATTAATCAATGCAACTGAGACTAGAGCATGGTTCATCTCATGTTGAAGCAGATGGCTGTGTTTGGTTAGATGAATATGTCCTTCAACTCCAGTGGTTTTATTGACTAGATCCCCCTTGGCAGCCACTTTATTGATCCTTGAAGTTAGGAGAGATGAATCCCATCCTTAGGGAACTCTATTGTGCTGTCTGCATAACTACAGCGTGGAGGGCTCATGTCAATGGTGTCTAATCCAATCCCAGGGAGAGGGCTGGGTACCACAGGGTCTGTGTCCTTGGCCCAGTGAAGGGGCTCCTGTAGGTTTTCCCTGTTTTGTGAATCTGTTGTAACCAAGACCACAGAGTTGGCCACGTCTGGGGCAGAGCATGGACTCCAGATAATAACAGTTCTCCACAGTTTCCCACTGCCACATCTTCCCTCCTTGCCCTTCCTTTTGGCTAATATCTGCTGCTGTTCCAAGTGCTGTGCTTGTGCCCACGCTGCCTTCTACTCAGCCTGCCAGGTTTTTTTACTGTTTTCACTGGTTTTACACTGGACATTTTTCACTAGTGTCTTTTTAACTACAGAGGGTGGCAGAAGTAAAAGAAAATCCTTCCTCAGCTTTTGAAACAGCCTATGGCATAAGACGAGCCGCACTGTGCCAACCCTAGAGTTCACCGGCCCTTCATCGTGTTTCTGATAGCTGCCCCTAGAGAACTCCAAGGTAGGATGCAGGCCAAGCCCATGGCGGTACTTCCAGCTTGCAGACATCTGGCTCAAAAGCTCTCTGAATCAGAGACACTGTCTTTGAATCTAAATCCATGAACTTTCACAAACAAGGTAGCGACGTGACAGTGGGTCTGAGGCGGATGTGTCTAATCCTTCCTCTACTTGTCTTGCTCTTGATGGGGTATTGAGGCCTTTGTGGCTATTTTGTAGACATGGGGTTTACTTACAGAAACCAACCCAATTTCATTTTCTCATTTTAAAAAATGAAATTATAATTCATTTTCCCTCAGCTATATGCTCCCTAGAAATTTGTTAGAGAGTGGAGAAATAGTTAATGAAAGCACTGCCATCCATGAGGGCCTTCTGGCAGACTGATGTGTCCTGGTGTCAGTACAGACACAGTGAGTTTGAGACTTGCACTAAAGATTGCCCTAGTCACCCAGGACATGGACCCACTGGGATAACCAGGCTCTGAAGAGCCTTGTGACTTACGAAGACCTCTGTAAGGTGCAGTCCAGCCAAAAGTCTTCTTTAGCTAGGGGGCACACCCCTCAAACTGTAAAAATAAAGGCTGATCATAAGCAACATGGTGACACCCATGCTCGGAGAAAGAGTGACAAACTTTCCAAAACAGCACAGAAATAGGGGAAGCAGTGGTAAAGGCAAGTGGAGGAAGATGCTCTGGGAAGAGAAAAGTTGAGAGACCTGTTTTACAAGACAGAGGGTGGGCAGATAGTATGTGCTTACTGATGGCACGTTCTGATCCCACAGCATGGCATCAATAAACCGGGGTATTTAAAAAGCAGCTATCCTAAATGAGTACTCTGTTAAGGATCATGAGCCTGAATATAACATTTCCACAGCACGCAGTGGTAGCCTAAAGCCCTCTGAAGCTAACCCAGTGGTTTGCAGTCTGCTTTCCTGCACAACTCAACCTGGGAATGACACTGAGCCATCACCTCATAGAATGGAAAGTGACTTTGTTTTGCTACAGCTTCCTGTTCCTGCTGCATTTCTAAGGCACCACCCTCAACACCAGCTGGATTTATGCTGTTGCACAAGAGCATGGGCAAAGGTTTCGTTATTTGCTTGTTTACATCTTTATGCAAACTTCTTGTCTAGAGGTGAGGTGATCTGTGTGAAATGCCCAGCATCCATCCACTGATTTCTGGACTAGCACAAATGTGGACTGTCTGTACTTCATAGCTCAGGTGTCCTGGAGCTGGCCCCGTTGCAGCTGGGGTGTTTAAGCAGGTCTGTGCTGAGATAGCAGCCTGGATCTGGAGAACAGCACAGCGGTGTTACTAGGGATGGCATTTCTCCACATGGAAAATTAGCTGGCAGGAGGCTGTGCTGAGGTGTTAGCCTGTTTCCCGATCCAGAGCCATTCTGGTGGGCATTAGGCCTGTGGCCTTTGCACGAGGCCCTGCAGTGCCATGCAGGTAGGTTCTGTTGCCTGTTTCTGCACAAAACAGATCTGTGATATAAAAGACATCATGACACGTGTTAGCCCAACAGAGGCTATTTTTGTCTCTTTGTTGCAAGATAGCTGCACAGTTAGGACAATATGGAGTAGATCTGGTGATTCTCAACCAGTCAAGAAGATCCAGTGCTGGATGGGGAAATCAGCAAAGCAGAAAAACAACAGTTCAATAATGACCCTACTTTTAAGATGAGATCAAAGCCTCCTGACTGAGCAAAATAAAAACTGCTCAGATAAAGTAGAACTTGAAAAGTGATGAAACCACCACACTAGCTTTAAGCCATCTGGCATGGATGCTGCTGAGGAAGTTGGTGCAGAGGCAAGAATTCTGCATGGGCTGCAAAGTGCTGCTGAGAAACTATATAACATCACAATAGTTTCATGCTTCATCTAGCTGACACGTTTATAATCCAGAAAGTGGTATGAATGTTGTGGTTTAACCTGGCAGGCAGCTAAAACAACCACACAGCTGTTTGCTCTGTTCCCTCTCACCCACCCACCTCAGCCCTGGGGAAGGGGAGAGAATTGCAAAAAGAAAGGTAAAGCCCATGGGTTGAGATAAAGACAGTTTAATATGACAGAAAAGGAAAAAGAAAATGATTATAAGAATATACAAAACAAGTGATGCACAGCACAGTTCCTCACCACCCACAGACCATCGATGCCCAGATAGCTACCGAGCCGTGGTCCAAACCCCCAGCCAGCTCCCCCTAAGTCAAGACATTGTATGGTATGGCTAATTTGGGTCAGCTGTCCTGGTTGTGTCCCCTCCCAGCTTCTTGGGCACCCCCGGCTTCCTCACTGGTGGGGCAGTATGAAAAGCTGAAAAGTCCTTGACTTAGTGTAAACATTGCCTAGCAACAACCAAAATATCAGTGTGTTATCAACGTTATTCTCATCCTAAATCCAAAACACAGCACTATGCCTGCTACTAGGAAGAAAATTAACTCTATCCCAGCCAAAATCGGCACAATGAAGCAGGTTCCAGCTCTTTTAGGTGGATTCATGGGCTTTTCTAGACCACCTCCACTCATGCATTGTGTCTTTTATCTTTTTGCAATATGTTTCAATTTTTTTTCTAATGGTCTGTGAGTTCCTGCCCACCAAATTAAGGCACAGTGACAAGCATCTCACTTGCCTCGGTTGTTTTTCCTGGACCATTTAGAAATAGTTCACGGAGTCCCTGGAGACTGTAGACCACAGGCTGAAAAAATCGCTTAATAATTCTCTTTCCTGGTTCCTTTGCAGATTCCTGGGACACAGCATGTCTTTCAGCAATAGAAACAAGGTGATGCATCCACAAATGCATTCCTAGCTTATATGAGACAGAAGGCGTGTTTTTTAGGTCAGGGGAGCGGGGTATGCAAGGCAAAAAGAACCTGATAGAGAACAAAGGGGCTAAGTGACATTTAGGGTATGACAACGAACTATTTCTTTCATTTCTTTTTGCAATAAAAGCTTTTTCTTGGGAGATGAGGCAAAGTGAGAGGTAAGTGAGTTTGTAGGGCAGAAAACACTGGTTAAACTTACTCTGCTGTGGCTAGTTTTTGTTGGGGGGGTTGGTTGTTCTTTTTAATGTTGACTTGGGGTTACGAACAGTCTGTGGCTGTTTCTTCTTGGATTGTATTTTTAACTTTTGGCATAGTCTCACCATCTTGAAGATGCTTATTTTTGTAGATTTAAGAAAAAAAAAATAAAAACAAGCTATTTGTATGCCTGTGCTTGTGTCATTCAGTGTCGTAACTATGACTTGTGCTGGTCAAAACAGGACCCGACAACTGTTCTTCTACAGCTGTGGAGAGCTCAGATAATACTTGCTGGTGCTAAAGGTACAATATATATTCCCCAAAGCCCTCTGTCTTTGCTTCCAGTAAGAGAAAGTTTTTATTTATGGGACAGCAGCCAAAAAGATTAAACTTATGTTATAAGACTGTTTTTTTCCAAGTAAGTGCGTAGCAGCAGCTGGCACTTCCTAGAGAGGAAATCACTGTTTCCATGTAGGGGGAATTTATGTAGGGATACACACACATTGTGAGTATTGGGGGACCCCTCTGTGCTGCTCCTGGCCCCAGGCACTATGGTTTGCTCCTCTTCCACATAGGTGGGTTCCCTATGCCCTGCATTCAAGTGTCAGGTAATAATAATCCCATGGTTCCTTTTCCATCAGCTTCTGAAAACTCTCCAAATGTTTCTATGGATGAGGAATTTCCCTGGGTTTCAGTGAGAGTAATGGGAAGCTCTCTTTGAGGACTTGGTGCACTGCCACATGTCAGATGTGGCTTTGGAGGCCAGCCATTGTGCTTTTTTGGCAGTTCTGGTGGTGCATCTTGGAAGGCAAAAGCTACCCCAGCTCTTCTTTCCCCATTTTCAGCTTGACTTACAGGACAGAAAGAAAATGGACAAAGGCTGGAAGATGGCAGAGGACACTGGGGTGCCATGGACAGTGATGCTGTATCAGGAGGGTCTTCCCTTGGCACAGCCTCACTCAGCATGATTTCACACCAAGGCCTAAGAAGCATGGGCAGAGGTTTTAGGGCTCTGTTTCTGCAGCCTTTTAAAGAATGCCATTGTCATGAGAGCACCTTTCTGGTATTTCTGGATCTAAAAAGTCCGATAAAAATCAAGTGGGAAAACATACCAAAGTCACACTTATTTTCTGTATTTACAGCTCCAGCTCTCACAATACACCACAGACATTACTGTCTAACCATACAATGCTGTGTCCTCACTAAGGACATCTCTGTATTAAGGATGTTCCCCTTGAGTTTGGCACAGCCGGGAACTGAGCCCCCAGTACTGTGTGCCGAGGTGGACCAGAGCACAGTGACCCTTGGGTGAACAGCTGGCTGAACAGCTGCAGGCATGTGGAGAGTCCAGAGAAAGCAGGACATGTTTGCCAGCCATCATCATCATCATCATCATCATCATCCTCTACAAGGATCTTAAAGGAGGCAATTTCGTACAGGGGGTAAGGAGTGAGAATTGGAGAGGGTGCCCACTCACACCCCTGCAGCCTCACTGCTTCCAGCACGGGACCAAAAGCAGTGCTGGGTCAGTCCCTGTCTGTGCAAATCCAAGGGGTGGCCTTGCTTCTGCAACTGGGCCCTGAGGGAATAGGGGTGTCCTGGCTACCTTCTTGTTAAACAAGCCTCGTTGCTGCAAATATTAGCAACTCTCAGTTTTGATCCCCACAGGAACCTTCAATTCTCCCTCTGACTTTGTTCTGTCAGGTGTGGACCCTGCCTGCCAGACACACTTACCCCATCCAAACATTCATCACCCAGTTTCTGTCAGAGATTTGTCTTGCTGGCCTTTCTGAGGCAGTAATTCTCCACCACAGCCTTGCTTTGAGTAGCCCATGAAAGATGATATCCGAGGTTTATGTATTAGTGAGCATGAGGTGGTGTCTTCTGGTTTCCCATAGCTGGCTAAAGTGTTAAACCAACAAACTGCCTTGTCATCTCTGAAGAGCTCTCCTTGCTAGCTACTTCATGAAGGCTGAGAACTTTACTTTTTTTCCCTTTTTTCATAGCAAAGGCCTCAGCCCTATTGTTTCAAGATGCTTAGATGGATTTTACTGCTGGCATCATCTGCCAATCTTTGGAGGAGCCCAAGGTTGATACTCTGAATAGTGCTGCCCCAAAAAAATAATGTGGGAAAAGGCTGCTTGCTGGAAGAAAACATAGTTCTTTGAACCAGGGCACACAGGAGTATCTTAGCTTCTCCTAAGGATGGGGAAGACTGGTCTTGTGACCAGTTGCAGTAAGTGTATGGTGACTTTTGGGAGCAAGGTAAATTTCCAGCAACCAGAAGTTCTTACCCTGTGTGTAGAGGCAAGGCTGTGAAGTGTTACTTTTTCTAAATCTTGAATCTGCTAGGAGAATGCAGTAATTGTAAAGATGATCTTCCCACTGGAATTTTACTAACCCAGCTTCCAGTAACTTCTACTAATCTCTACCATGTCCTATCTGAATTCTTGAAATGCTGCTCTTGAGTAACACTGACTTAAAAAACAACCTCCTACTGTCACTTATTACAATGTTTTGTGACTCTATTTAAAGGTGGAAGGTTTGTTGCTGTCTCTAGGTGAGAAAGAATGTAGAGCTTTTAGTATTTTTCAACCAACAATGTTCTAACCTGGAACCCATCATTTGCTGTTGATTACAACTGGCCCAAACTTAATGACTGCAGAATCCTCTGCTTTGGAGCAGCAAGAGAAGGAGGAAATCGTTGCTTTTGTCATGATAGTACTACTGTCTCTTCCAAGGCAACTATTGAGGAAATGTGCAGGTGATAGCAAGCAAAATGAGGAGTTTTATTCTGTATTCTGAGGGAAACAAAAGGTCACACTTCTATTTACTTTTTAAAAATTACTTATGAATGGGTTTATTGTGTGAACTCCTTGCCTAAGAGTACTGTGGATAGTAAAGGTTTCTGTAGGTTCAGAAAGTATCTCTACTGCATCGTGAAGGGAAAACTTACCCAGTCCTGTGAAACACAAAAGTGCCAACATTGGCTCAGGATATCCGTGAGTGCAAATCACTTGAAGCTAATAGATTATGTCAGTGATGTCATGTCGTATCTTCCCCTTTGCAGCCGCAGCTGAGGAAAGGGTATCAGGTTTGAGACATCTTTTGCCTGACTTGTTAGAGACACTTTTGTCTTCTTCTGCTTTTCTGAATGCTTCTGATTTAGATTAGATGTAGAGAAGGCAGCAATGAAGCCCCGTAGCAACAGGCTAGAAATTTTGCAGTGCCTGTGTCGGACTCCATGATGTCTGTTTAATGTACATGCCACTCTCCATTTTTTAATGTATGACTTTAAAGGCAACCATATTTAAACACAGATCTTGCTCATGGCCTCCCACCTATGAGCCAATTAGTAAGTGTAGGTGAGAGACTGTCAAAACCAGCTGGGATCATCCTAGTGACATCTCTTCTAAGCTCTGACTCAAAAACTTCTCCAATGGTCCTTCGCAAGACCTCTGAACTGCCTGAACCACAGATGCAAGCCACAGCTTATCTCTCCACCATCCTGTCACACAGTCTTGGTTTGCAGACCTATAGGGCGCAGATCACATGGAAAGTTGTTTCTGAGGTTCATTATTTCCTCTGTCAGAAATGTGCAATGTGGCTTGTATCTGAATTTGTCAAACATTAGTTTCCAGCCACCTGATCTGATTTTGCTGGTTTTATCTGATCTCCTGCTTAGAGGAAAGACTCATCTCCTATCAGAAATGCACTCCCATGAAGACATGGCTGGGTCTGATCAAATGGCCTTTTACCATTTCTTTAGTAAACCAGCTGGGGGTTCTGGATCCCTGATGGAAAGCAATGAAGCCATTTTGTGTTAGTGAGTGCTGCTCAGCATCTGAGCTGCAGCAATGCCTTGTGCTTGCACTCAGAGCTTGCTGCCAGCAGGAAGGACATATGCAAGAGTAAGCCACCATCAGCTGTACTTTATTTGACAATTGGAGCAGCCCAAGAGGTCACCTCCTTTGACCCAGTCAGCAAGCAGTAACTTTTAAAGCTGTGGCAGCACCCTTACTTCGGATGCCTGTCTGAGCCCTGAGCTAATATACCCCTGCTGCCCAGTGCAAATTCAGTACCCCATCACAAAGCTTGAGGGGCAGAAAGGGCACCAGATTTCCTCTTCTCGTGTTTAAGGAGTGTCAAAATGAAGACACATGAAGGTCAGTGAATAGTTTTTATACTGTTGTGTAGCTTCTGGCCATAGTTTTAGTTTGGAAGCAATTCAGAAGATTTGTAGTGTTGGGACCACTTGGTACCTTTATTTGGAGCTTAGAGAGAAATTCCAAGTGGTCCCCACAGGATGACTTTCCTCAGTCCTTCAGATGAGGTGATTTAAAATTTGCTCTGTAATTAATATTTTATAACTAGCAGCGATTTTCTCCTGCTTGCAATTTAGTTCATATTAAATTTCTCTCTATCATTTCTGTCTGTGCGAACTTGGGGATCTTGTTTTAATGGCCTAATTTAGATAAAACAAGGGATAAGGTTGTTCTGGGATTAGGTGCCTGAAGGCTCCTAATTTCTCATGTTGAATCACCGTATTAGCCCAGGGCCAGGATAGTGAAGGTAAGGATGTATTCCTTCCTGCAGAGCTTATCAAGAGCATCTTGGGATCAAGGTAGCTAAATATTCAGGTTAAGCACTCCTTGAAGTTCTTGTGAATGTTGATTTTGTATACATAGAAAAACTATGTGTTTAAAGGATATAAACCCACAGTACTTTTTCAGTCAGGTAGTTCTCCGCTTTGCAGTGGATTGGGTTTTTTTTTTGGAGCATGACCTGATCCAAAACCTGTGGTACTCAGTGGAAAACCTCCAAAGAGAGCCCTGGCTTTAAGTCAAGGAATTAAGTTGTATTCCTTAGTGCCGTAGGATATTATTGTGCTAAAGAGCTTATTAAGATTAAAAATGGGATTAGGTATTACCATGAATGAATGCAAAAAGGTATGTGGCTGGGATAAAGCTGTAAAGTTTTATCCTGCCTTTCAGGGAAATGGTCCCAGAGCGGAGTCAAGAAAAGAAAATTATGTCATAGCACTGTTCACAATGAGATGCATCTTCTATTGACCAAAGTGGAGGAATCTGGCACTACTGGTGGGATTTGAAACTAAAATCTCACTGTTTGGTTTTTTTTTCCCCAAGAAGTATTTTTGCTGATCAGTGAAATGAAAATGGTCCTGGGCTTCCTTTTTCTTTTAAGCCTTAGACTTTTTGCTTTTTTTAAACTGTTATTATTATAATATTTATTTATTTTTCTAAGTGAACTTTTGGTTGCAGTTGCTCCCTGTGTTCCTAGGGAATCAGTAGAAACCCCTGGGGCTGCAGGAAAGAGTCACAGAATCACAGAATGTGTAAGGTTGGAAGGGGCCTTTAAAGGTCACCTAGTCTAGTCCACCTCACCCCCACCCCCCAGTAAGCAGGGACACCTTCACTAGATCAGGTTGCTCAGAGCTTCATCAAGCCTGACCTTGAATGCCTCCAGGGATCTGTTAATCACCAATGCCGTAGAACTAAAGAGAAGACCACCACGGATCACCACCTCTCTGGGCAACCTCTCCCTGTGTCTCACCACCCTCAGAGTGAAGAATTTCTTCCTAATGTCTAATCTAAACCTACCCTGCTCTAGTTTAAAACTGCTGCCCCTTGTCTTATCCCTACATGCCCTTTCAAACTGTCCGTCCCTAGTTCCCCTGTAGGCCCCTTCAGATACTGGAAGGCTGCAATAAGGTCTCTCCTGAGCCTTCTCTTCTCCAGGCTGAACCGCTTCAACTCTCTCAGCCTGTAAGAAGAAAGAGAGGGGAGAGGAGAGGTCAGCTGTGCCAGCTGCTGTGAGGGGGAGCAGAGGGAGGAGACAAAAGGCTTACTGAAGTGCCTTGACCACAGATGATGTGTGGGGATCTGCCTCCCTCCCACACCTCAGCTTGATGGCAGGTTTTTGAGGACTGCCACTTACTGTACGTGTCCACATCACGCTTTCAAGGACTTGGAGGCCATTGCTGCTGGCTTTGCTTTCTGATAGTGAAACAGCCCTGCAGCAGCAGGAGGTTGTTTGGGTCGTCTGGTGCTTGCTGAGGGCCAAGGTATAGTCGCCTGTCCCAGGGGGCTCATTGGATGCTAACAGGGGTGTGGGTCAGAGCCAAAGGTCCCTACTCTTCTTTTTTTTCTTTTTTTCTTTTTTTCACAGAGAAATAACTCTTGACAGGTAATAGGGAGCAGCTCAGATGTTTTTCTTTCATCATATTAATATGTTCCTATTTCTTCACTGGCTTATTTGTGTCTTGTTATCGGAAGCTTACAGATGGCTGCTAAACAGAGCTACCTGTATGCTTAACTTTGATACTGTAATGACTGAGCATAAGTTCCATAGAAAAACAAACTTACATCCTGTACATCGCTACTGTATACCCTGAGAGAAAGCAGTGATGGTGATGGTCCAGCACAAGCACCCCGCATGCTGCAGGAACAGTGCCTAATCCATACCAGATGTTCTCTGCAGGGGATTCTTGGATGTTTTCTACAGTCCAGTCACAAATGTCCTAAGTAACAGATACTTCTCACTTCCCATGGGACAAGTGGACATTTTTCCCAGGGAAGGCATTTGTTAGGACTTCTTGATAATAACTACTTTCAATTTTGATGTCTTTTTATGTTCAGACAGATTTTCCTTGTTTCATCCTAGTGAGTATTTGTCCTCCTTTGTAACCTATTCCCTACAGATACTTCCAGATGGGAATCACCACTCCACCTGGCTGTTTCAGAGGGATGTGCATGCTGAAGCAATTTCCCTGCTGCCTGTGGAGTCTTTCCTCCTCCTTTCTTCATTTTTCTATCTGCATGCTTTCCTCTCCCTCCCCCTTCTACATCAGCTCAAAACGCTTAACAGTTTATTGCCTCTGTCCTCAAAATGCCTAGGACTGAATGCAGCTTTCTGGAGGGGGATGCAACAGCGCTAAACTCCTCTCAGATTTCTCTCAATATAGCTCCTTGTGGTACTGTTTCTGCACAGGCAGTTTTAGTCCAAAACTGCTTCACTTGCTGATCAGATTTCATTCTGGTTTCATTGCTGACTTACTTTCTCCTTGCTCTTGTCTGGGACTTATGCTTACCAGATCTTCTCCTAGCTTAAGATTTGCGTTTGAAAGGATTGTTCCCTGATGGCTCCATCTGTGTGTTCTTCATCCCCACTGTCTGTGTGTGACCTGGCCATGTACTGACATTTTCAAGACTGCCTGTGCCTCCACTGTTCTTCCCTTGGTAGTGAAGTTGGGTATCTACAGGCTGGAGTAACACACTTGGAGATCAGGATTATTATTAATTCACTAGTTCCCAGTGATGTACTTACCAAGTGCCCAGCATGGAAAGGCCTTGATCCCAGTGAGGGTTTCTGGTAACGCTGTGGTTGCTAAAGCCATATCTAACAGTTCTTACTGTTTCCCATGTGTTTCTCTGCTGTTAATTGTCTTCCTGTACAGCTCCCCTGGTGCAGATGCAAGCTTGCTACGCCTGTGCCAACATCTGCCTGGATGTCAAGGTGGTTGTCTAGCGTCCAGGTTTGAGTTGACTTGCATCCTACTAGCTTGTGAGATGAGCAAATGATCTTGCCTTCTTCCTGTGCCTTTCTTTCTAGAGAAACCAATCTGGGAGTTTGTTGAAGCACTGTGAGGTTGTGCTTCAGGGTCACCAGTGGGGCAGAAACCTCTGTATGGCTGAGGAACTGTTTCTGTCTCCCATCTGTCTATAACTTGCTGTGTCTTGCTTCATCCTCTGTAAGCCTACGTAGTGTTTCAGTGAAATGTAGTAATAAAGGATAACTGCTTAATAATCACCAAGGCTATTGAGTTTTGATTCTGGCTTTTTCAGGTTTCAATAGGTCACACTCCCTAGGGATGTATGTGTTCCAGCAGCCTGTACTGGAAGGGGTCTTAACAGTCCTGGAATTTCCATCTTTTGTTCCTTCTGGTGTCCTAGTCAGAGATGAGGGTAAACAAAGCACAGGTTATTGCGTTCTCCTAATAACACAAGATACAGTTTCTCCCACTGATGTTATTCCTGCTTACCTACTCCGTCACCCATGATTACATAGCCATTAGCCGTTGTGGCATTCCAGAGCACCCCCTTGCTTCCACATTTTGATGTGTTTCTCTCCACTCTCTCTTTCTTTCTGGATGATTGTGCTACTTCATCCACTGTCTCCCAGACAGAGCAAGGCCACTTGTAAAGTTAAGCTTGCTCAGCGGATGCTCCTTGCAGATAGTTTATGCCTTGTGTGGATGCTTTTCTTCAATACCCTAACAGGCTTGGAGCTTCTGCAAGTTCTCCTTGACCATCTGCTATACCCTGCCTGGCATGGTCTGCAGGGAAGAGAGCAGCGTACTGCTTTGGCAGGCAGGTAGGTCGGTCACAGAGCAGGGGCTTCACCACACTGCTGCTCTGTGCTCCCCATTGTTCTTGAAAAAACCCTTTCCTTCCTATGCACTTTTCCTGTGCTCACTGTCCTGACCAAACTCCCAAGGTACCCAAGGTTCCTGGTGCCTCCCTGACTAAAGTCATACTCTTCGTTGGATGTTGTATTTCATCTGTCTGTGTGGTATCCCTGGTCTGCCCAGCCATTGGGACTGGCCTGATGTACGCTGCATAGGTGATGGTGATTGCTGTGCTCAGCCACTTCATCTACAACCTCAGGGAGGTGAGAGCCCTTCAGAAAGGTGCCAGGGACAAGGAAGTGTTTGAAAATGGCTGAAGGCAATGAGCCTTCACTGTGAAGGTATTTGTTACACCCAACAGGGGTCAAAAATCTCACCAGAGTTACACTAAACTTCAAGAAGGGGAACCACATTAAAAATGAGACCACTTGCTAAAGGTAAGCTAAAAGTTGCAACTGATAGGATTAAAGGAGTCATAAGCACTTCCAGCCTTCAGAGCTGAGCACATTTCTAAGCATGTGATACTGCATTTAATTTTAATTGCATGAGCTTCTGTTCTTTTTTCCAAACCTGTCTAGATCTGCATCACAGTGATGTGATGCTGAAACAAACTGTTAGCTGGAATAACCTGCCCACCTTGGGCGATGCTCAACTAGTCATTCCTATGAGGTATTACATAAATGCTCTTGAAACGCATACTCATTGTTTCTTGGACCTCCAAGCAGAGGATCTGGATCTTACTATCTCAGTGAGATCAGACTCAGAGAGTGAGGCTCACTAATGAGTACTGATAGCTGAAACCACAGCCAATGACAGCTGGACTTTAAACACCACAGCATAATGTTAATTACTGTGAAAAATCAGGACTTGAAGAGGATGGATACTGTTGACATTATTTTTTCTAACTCTCAAAACCCCACTTATAAAATAGAAGAATATCCCACAAAGCACACAGTGGTACTGTCAGAGTACATTAGTCCATACTGTGTGTTCAATACCATAGGAAGATGCAATAGTGGTTTGATAGCTGAGCCAAGCACTGATTTGCAAACTGTGGGAGGATGGGAATTTCACACTTCAGATCTCCTGAAGAATTCAACTGAAGATTTTTTTGGTTTTAAACTGAGGCTCCTGGGGTGATTTAGACATAGTAGGGAAGGAAAAGCAAGACAAGCTCTTCTTGCTTTTCCCAAGGTTCATTTTTTTTTTCTTGCAGAGATTTAGGTTTATTTAACTTTCTCACTAGAGCCAGAAACGAAGGTCAGTGAGGATGGGACTCATCTTTGAGGTCATTCTTGGTGTGATACAGAATTTTTCAGGTATCAGCTAAAACCAGCTTTATATTTGGTACAGTAATCATGTGAAAATATGTTTCTCATGACTTTCAAAGTTCAGTTGGGAAAGGATTTATACAAAGGCCACCCCCTCCCCTGAATGACTCCTGGCTAACTCATTTGTATATCACAGAATAGAGAGCATTCAAAGGCAAAAGACTTTGAATTAGACACTCAATGGTGAGTTGCTAGACAAAAAAGCTCCAAAGATGGCACAAAAGAAAACACCTTCTAAGGCTGAGACCTGCCAGTATACACCAAAAGGAAATAGAACCTGATCAACTTGAAACTACTAGAATGTTTAGAAAGCTCAGCAAAAACAAGAAGCAAAAGGAGATGAGAGTTGAGCTTGTTCAGCCTCCGGGGAGACCTAATTGTGGCCTACCAGTACTTAAAGGGGCCTACAGGAAAGTGGGAGAGAGACTGTTCACCAGGGAGCTTAGGGACAGGACAAGGGGCAGTGGCTTCATACTGAAGTAGGGTAGGTTTAGATTAGATGTTAGGAAGAAATTCTTGACTATGAGGGTGGTGAGGCCCTGGCACAGAATGCTCAGAGGGGTTATGGATACCCCATCCTTGGCAGTGTTTAAAGCCAGGTTGGATGGGGCTTTGGGCAAACTGGTCTAGTGGACGGTGTTCCTCTCCATGGCAGGGGGTTGGAACTGGATGATCTTTGAGGTGTCTTTCAACCTGGTCTGTGATTCTATTCTATGATTCTGTCAGCATTTGCAACTCTATCTTGCAGTCATAGCAAGGAGAAGGAGCTAAGTGGCCTTCACCTCTCAGTCATTTTTTGCTGTAGGGTAGAAACATACTGATACTCAGTTTCATAAAGGGTCCCGGGAGATATAACTGGCCAAAAGGTTTCAGCCCTAAGGAAATTGTGTGCACCATATCTGGGAGAATACTCCAGTCATCACTCAGGGAAAAAAAGCTTCTCAGAGGATATTACAGTTAGTATTTGTTGCCTGTTGTTTGGAGATAAATAGCTGTTTTTCTCTCATGAGTAGCGGTAAGTGGCTTTCAGAGCTTTCCTCAAGAAAGGATTTTTAGAATGAAAAGCTGTGTCATCTGCCTTTCTCTGGATATATTTTTGTAAGAAAGTCAGACCACATTCTTATGATTTTTAAAACATTTTTTTCATTTTTATTGCTTTTCACCTGTTTTTATAGTAAAAGAACAAAGAATAACGTATTCCAATGTGAATGGACTGAAGTCCTTCAATAAACTACTTTAACATGTTTGCTTTCTTGCACTGTAGCCATCTCCCACTCATTGAAAAATGGAACTTTCAGACATTATAGCTCATTAGAAAAAACTCAGAACTTCAGACAAAATAACTGTGAGGATGTTTAACTCTCCTCTTCTAACTCTCAAGATTCTTTACAAGTAAAGGATCAAATGTAATCCCTACTAGTGAATATAATTTTTTTTTTTAATAACTAACAAATTGTTTTGACTCAAAGCATCTTCTGATATAGCTCATCAGCCAGGCATGAAAGCTGGGGTATGTGCGCATTCCGGTTGGACCCCTCTAGGAAGGAGAATGGAGTAGCTCTCTTTCGGGAGCTGGGGTTATGGCAATCAGATGTGGAACTACACCAGGACCTTCCCACTTGCTGAAATGCTTCAGTCCCTGGATTTAAGAGAACTTTGCTTTTACCCCACTAGTTTCTGACAGAGGATCTCATTAGCTTTGGACTGCATTCCCAAGGTCTGGAATGAAGAAGGAACAAAAGAACAGATTCAAAGGCTCTCCTCTTGTTGTTCTCCTGCTTGAAAAAAGGGAAAACTCACAGACAACAGAGGCAGCCAGTTTGCAGGATCCAAAACTGGATCCAGTGGATCTTTTCCCAGATAGAGAAGGAAAGACTGAGAAGGTGGGATAAGGATCACCTGCTACAGGGTGGTGTAATGTGAAGGAAAGTGTTGATATAGGAACATTCACATTTAACCACAGAAGGAGAGGACCATCACATGAGCAGCACACAAAATGAAATCAGGCTCCTAGAGTAAAAGCTAAATGAAACATCATTTACATAAAGAACACTTAGGGAAGAAGAAAAGCCTTAAAAGGTTAGAAGGGTGGGAGAAGCTGGGAGTAAATGGGAAAGACAGCCTGCCTTTGCTCACAGAAATAGCCGTGGGCTACAATTAGCTAAAAGGTATGTGACTCCTGTGCTGTGACTGGATTGCGGTTCTGAACTGCTCCTTGGTTTACTGCTGGTTCCAGTGGCAGGGGTGCTGAATAATGAAAGTTGTACTCCAGGCTGCCAAAAGGAATTGCCTTTAGCTCTTGGTGCTGAAGCTATATTTTAAATGAAACCTGCTAGCTTTTATTTCTGGAATAACAGTAGCGGATAACTATAGCACAGCCATGGATTTATAGCAATGCTTTATGCGTGGGGATCGATCTTTTTAGGCAGGGTTTGCTCTCCTCTTCACAACTGCTTCTGGCTCCTATGAAAATGTTCAGCATAGGAAAGATAAGCTGAAGGGGGTCAATTCTTATGCAATGAGGCTCACCGAGCTGAAGGCAATGATTAAAAAATGCCACCTCCTTTTACAAATAATGTGTAGCTACAACAAAGCTTACTCCTTGCCTCCAAAAAACCTGAAAGCCCTTCCTTAATGCCAGGGCAGCAGGGAATCTCGGTGTCTTCCCCAAGCATTTAAGTGCCTATGAGTGCCTCAGCACTCCCCAGCACTCAGGCTGCCAGGAAACATGGATCGATGAGGTTAAGTGGATTTACTCTGTGCTCACTTGCGTGTACACATCCTAACCTCCCCCTGCCTCCCTGCCTGCTCTGCTGTTAGTTCTCCCCAAGGAACCACTATTCCCCTGCTTGCCCAGGCAAGCTTCAGAGCTTGAAGCTGCATTGTGGTGAATTGGAAAACCTTCCTGCTGGCAGGGGTATGTGTGAGGGGAGACTTGCCCCATGCTAAATATGAGGAAGAGGGAGCAACTAACAGAGTGCCACCTCCCACTAGATGAGGCGGGACTGCTGGCACTGTCTGGGACAGACTGCAGTGCTTCGCTGTCTTCTTAGCTGGCCTCAGACATATCCTGGGGAGTGAATGCCTCCTGTAAATACATATTGTATGGGTCTGGGGATGAGGCAAGTGTCACATGGGGGCCTCCCGTCACAGGAGAGGAAACACAATGCCATTTGGGCTGCTGCTTCCTTGGAACTGCAACCACTCAGGAGCACAAAAGGGATGAATAGTAGGATTAATTCACTTAGCTATTGATCTCAGACACACACATTTTCATTTAACATTGTTAGAACAAGCAGAGCCTCGTGGCTTGCCACTGATGCCTGCACAGCAGAAACAACGTTTGCAAGCTTTTTCCCCCTCTTGCTGATGGAGTAAATCTTAGCAGCAGATTCCTTACGGTGAACCCCCAGAGAAGGGTCTCCTTCTACATAAATACAGCCCAGTGTCTGGAATGGTGACTCTGATCCTGTTTTCTACAGATACACTCTCAACAACTAACTGGTGGCCCGGATAACAAGAGGACATAGCCTCTCTATAGAAAGCTGTCAGGAAGGAAGGAAAATAATGGGCTTGATATAATTAGGCCTGGACATACACGCACACCCCTGTACACAGTATCTCAGCTACCCACAGGAGAACTTAAGCAGGGGAAAAGTTCATATACAGCCTCTCCTTACTTCCATATACACAAAGATCTACAACAGTGGGAAATAACAGGATATGGTGCAGGGAGATGTTAAGACATTTGTCAGTAGTTTCATCACATGGAGCATGAAGTCTCTTCAGGGTCCTGAAAAACTTCTTTGCCAAATTAAACTGCAAAGGACTTTCTCATAACTAGCTCTTACAAAACCACCCTGCCCATAACAGGTGGATGTAAGGACTGAAAATAAGTGTCAAAGGTGATGAAGACCATGCTGGGATCTGTGGAGTCACCAGGTGGCACCAGTAGAAATGCTGGCACCTTAGATGATCCCAAACTGGGCCAGCTCGTGTAGTTCCAGGTGGCTGAAAGCTTCCCATGGGCAAATCACTGTGATATCTGCAAAAGAGAGAGAATGAGAGATAGGTTCTGATCACTGCAGTTCTTGGATTTCTTCTGTATTAATAGAAAGGCTGAATTACTTGGGAAACATTAGAGATGGGAAGAGCAAGAAGAATGAGACTCCACTTGAAGTTTAAATGAGCAGATGAGCCCTTTAGAACTGGTACTACCTACCAGACTGAACCTGATAAGTGTATTTTCTCTTATGCTACCTTTCTCTGTGAGAAAAACCAAACCAGCATTTCTTATAATCTCTTCAGTGACTGTGTGGACTGGTGTGAAAATGCATTCTGGCTGTGTAGCTTCTCCTGTTCTTATAAACTGCCTGTTGCCAAACTGTGATCTCCCTGAAGACACACATGGTCTTAAATCGGATGATGAATAATTTGGTCTACAACATTCAGGATCTGTAATTCATTGATATGTGCAGTTACTGATACTAAGAAGTTCTGACTGGGTGCAGCTTATCCAGTGTGTGTTTCTCAGTCCCAGATGGGTGCATAAAAATCTTAAAATTAGGATTCTGGTGGTAACACAAATATACTTAACCAGCTGGGATTTAGTTCCTGTGATTTTTGGTATTAATAGCTTAGCATTTGGCATTTCTTTGAGAACCTCATTCCGCTGAAATTCTTAGCCAGAGTATTAGCAGAAAACAAAGACAAACAAGCACATTTGCAGCCAAATTAAGTATTCAGAAACTGAAGCATGCCTAAATAGCCTTTCTGTCTTGTATTGCATGTAAGCCTAAGCATGACTGCAGCAGCTTGCGGAGGAAATACTGCCATTTTCTGGCGACCCTGAGAGCTGCAGAGAGGCCAGGAAGACAAGGAGCCCACCCTGGATGGTCCTGACCTGCACTGGAGCATGACTGCACTTGTATTAAATCAGGGTATGACAACAAGACCCTGCAGCACTTACCTGTGCCCAGCCCCTCCATGCCTGGGATGTCATCTCCAAACCTAGGGGAGAAAAGAACAGGCAAGGGGTGAGTTTGGGCGAGCAGCACCCAGGAAAGGGGAGCTGGGGAAGGAGAAGTGTGGGTGGGCAGCAAACAGGAAGGTGCAGCTCCAGGCAGGAAAGCTGAAGGCACCAGGGGCCAGGAGGAAGCCTCGTGCCTCCTTGCCCAAGGGAAGATGATACCACAGGAGTGCAGATTAGCAGTGGGGAGACATCCTGCTAGCATGGTTTATTTTCTTTCCAGAATACTCTTACCCTTTTACTCCTTTTTTAGGAGGCTTGCTCTTGAACTGCCTTGTCTGTCTCTGCTTGAACTTGGGAGGGCCCTTGCGCGGTGTAGTGGGACCAGTTGGAGCATCTCCAGTACTGAGGTTTGTGGTTGGGTTCTCACTCATCGCTGGGCTGCTGTGTGGGGCAGGTGCACACCTCTCTCAGATCCCTCTGTCTGCAAGGTAACAGCAAGGACTGATGCAACACACTGCTTATCACTTTATCAGTAGTCAGGTGACAGAATTACGGAAAGTGTAATTGTGACAAGATTGAAGATATTAAACATTACTTTGTAATGCATACAAAGTAAGCAGGATAGCACTGCCTTTCACCTGACACGCTTGAATTAAGGTGCCAAAGAAAGGACACTCAAGCTGTCTGGTTCAGGATATGACTACAAGGAGATACAAAGACACACTTAAGGCTTAAGGAAATGCTGTATTCTTGGGAGTCATTATGACATACTTGACCTGTTCTTATACTTCTGCCTAAGCAGTACCTTATGGACACCAATGGAGGTGGATGCTGAGCAATACAGGGCCTCAGTCTGCATGCAGCTGCAATCCGGGCCTGGTGTTTTTCAGCACCAACCTTGAGAGAAATAGCACAGGATCTTTAAAAGATTGTGAAGGAGGCTAAGGCAAAGCACTGGAGACTGTCTTTTAGACGGGAATTATTTTCTCAGGATTCAGTTGAGCAAACTCTGCAACTTTCCCCAGGGTATACTCATTTTGGTATTTCTCAGTCTTGCATTACATGCACTGACCTCATCTGCACATGAGCCAAGCTGCACTTCATAAAGGCTAAATAGTTATCAGGGAGTGATTCTTGTGCAGGACACATCTCCTGCCTTGGATGCTGGGACTGCTGCGCTCAGAGCCCTTTATTTCCTACCCAGAGAGGACAGCGGTAACTTTCATCAGTGCCCAGGGGGAGCTTCTGGCCCTTCATCATATTCTGTGCTAATTAGTATGGTGGAATGGTCTGACCAAGTGCATTTATGGAACATAAATAATTGCTGACTTTTTCTCCCCTCCTTGAAGTCACATTCTTTCTCCATGACCATTACATAACTCCTATCTCCAGGTGTTCGTCCCTGTGCAGCCGGGCTGATGGAATCGATGATGGAATTGACTTCAGGATTTGGTACTAAAGGCTAATCCCATTATGTCACCATAGTGCTCTAGCCTAATCCTCAGCATCACCTGCAGTGCACTCCAGACTTTTAATCTCAGAACTATAAATGCCATCAGAGATGGGTTGTTGTTTTATTATTATTTTTTCTGAGTCTGAAGGCAGTTTGTGTCTTTGACAGTCCTGAAGTAGCCAAAGTACCAGAAAACAGAGCCCAAGGTGCAAGGAAAAAGACCATCCAAGGAATCCTTCTGTGTCGCTTCCACATCAGAGCAGGGAGAAGACCCACATTTCTGTATCTGTAGAGGTCTGGGAGTACTTCACCCCTGACTTCTTTCCATCTGTGCTGGTGGTAGGATGGATCCTAATGAGAGCACCTAGAGGCATGCTAGTTCTTCCATCGCTTGCGGTTGGGCTCCCATCCCTGCTGTAATATCCCGAGCAGGAGACTGGATGGGTTCCAGCAACCCCAAATGGAGCAGCAGATGGTTGTGTCTGCAGCTGAAGTATGCACAGATGCTATTACCCCGCCTGTAACACAACGCTTCCTAAGCACACACTGTGCCCACAGACACAGGGATCAACTCGAATCATAGAAGTTACTTATTTGGCTACCAGCTCTGAAGCACCTGAACAATCACACAGTGTTTACAGATTCATCCTCACAGCGTGGTGGCAGGACAGGCCAACACTGTCGCTTTCATCTTTTATAGAATGGGAATGGAAGCACAGTGATTGATATGACCTGGGCTGCACAGCTGGGAGGAATAACAAAATCTTTTGACTCAGAGTTTTTTAGGGCTAAACTGAGAGATGAAGGCATTTTGGCTCCAAACCAAACAGAGAATTTGATGCCTCACTGTTACTCAGGACCAGAAAGAAAATCAGATGGAAATGCCTTAATAGCAAAATGCTTCATGTTGGAAATCTGCTTCATGGCGTGTCTGCCACGTATAGTAGCATGCCTCCACCGCAAGAGCAGTTCTTGTTGGTAGGGTGCCTGCCTCAGTGGTAGGCAACCCTCCTGAACGATGACTGATATACATCCACTCCTAAGCAGTTCATTTGACATCCAGAGATACTTGGCACCCCTCTCAGGGGCTACTCTGGAGAGCACAGTGGAAGAGACAAGCCAGCTAACAGATTTCCAACCCTTTGGCCTGACATCCAAACCTTGTAAGAGGCAGTTCATCTCAGTCTCCAAGTGAGTTTCCCAGCAAGGAACCTTAAGCACAAAAATGGCTTTGAGGGCCAACCCCTCTTAGTTCCTTGAATCCATGCCTCGCTCCTGACTGTCACTCAATAGAGAAACAGCTAATCGGAAGACTCAGTCTTTAGAGTCTCTCTTTGCCCCAATCTGAAGTAGTCATATCCACCTGCCAGCTACCTGGTATCTGGGATCTGGTAGGAAAAAGAAGCTGCCCAAATCACACTTCATTCTCTCTCCCACTTGCTTGAACTCAAGAAAGGGCACTCAATGAAACTAAAAGGAACCATCCTAACCCCTTCCTTACCAACCTCCTTCTACCTATGCTCCCACACATCACCAAAAGAAGAGGATGGAAGGCAACCTTAATGCCACAGAACAGCCTCCACCTAGCAGCAAGAATCCAGCTGCCATCCCTCCAGCAAGCTGGTGGCAGGATGTATCTGCCATCACACAAGAGCAAAGATGTCTCCATTCATGCTGGAGAGGGCCCTGCCCCACAGCAAGGTTGCTGCCTCAGTTCCCACGCCTTGGGAACCAGTTGCCCCTGCACACAGCCAGGCACAGGTGGTCCCAGGATCATGGATGTGAACAAAACACCCACTGCAGCTTCCCAGGGGAATTTCCCAGCCTTTCACCTCTCCATACCTGGGTACTTGGATAGTCCTTGGTACTGCACCAAACGGATAGCTTGACAAATGTTCAGCGAGACCGGGTTTCCTTCTCCAGCTTTCTGCAAGTGCTCCACTGCCTCACCCCAGTGCTCCGCAGGCTGACAGAGCTCTTCTGATGCCGCGGGCACTGAGATCCAGCTTCTTGGCAGGAGCTGGTGGCTGTGGATGCAGAGGTTGTTGGGGAACAAGATGTTCTTCCACGCACTTCCTCTGCCCCCTCCTCCGAGAAGGTGTTACCTAATTGCCCCTGACAGCATTTCGGCTCAATCCAGGGTTTAATCCTCTGGGTAAGAGCTGCTTGCGTCCAAATGCTAATTATACCTAATACACGGTAATGGGCTTAGCTTGATTGCGTCAGATATCCTATCTCTGGGTTGTTGGCCAGGTTAATCATCCTTCTTTTAGCTTTCTTTGAACTTAAAGAGGCTTGCATACTACTGACAAATACTGACTCTTTAATCTGCCCCCTCCTTAATCTCTGATTCTCTATGGAAAATTTCCCTCACAGATAATGCGTATGCCTCACTTGACCTCCTCCAGACAGATGCTGTGTAGGATCTCCTCTTCCCCTGCCTGAAACCTTCAAAAATATGGACTCTTCCATGTGCACTTGTCTTCATGGTGCCTTAGGGATCATGTCAGACACAGAACCCCCATGGGCTGTGGCCTCCATGCAGTGATATGCTGGGAGAAGGTGCCATCCAGGAGGAAATGCCAATGTTTTTACATTCCTTTTGTTGGGGTTCTTGCATGCTCAGCTGTTAACCTCATGAGAGCCAGTAGCACCATCCTTGCAGTCAGGCTTTTGTCAGGGAATATTGTATCCAGCATGAGATGCCTGTGAGGTGTGAGGTGCCTCACAGATCCAGTGTCAGTTGCTTTTGCTGGGCTAATCACAGCAATGGGAAAAGTCCACGCAGCTTCATCCCTTTCTGATCCCATGCTTAACAGAGCATCTCAGACCCTTCCTTTTATCAGCAGTTTTAAGACCAAGAACAAATGAAAGAGGGTGCACTCTAAAAGACAGGATCTCATTTCAAGTAGAACTATATTCCACAATGGCACCCCAGATGGGGCTTGCTGGAAAGACGGTCACAGGTGAAATAAAGGATCCAGTGACACCGGAGGCAAAGCACCATCACATGGTATAAACTCCTCACCAGTGTGCCATTGATACACAGCTGGGCACTGGAGCAGGAAACACAATCTGTCTGTCCCCACCGTGCCTCAGAAGCACCCCCCACCCCCAAGTTATGGTCACATGCAGGCTGAGCTGGGCAAGAACACAAGCCTGGGGGGTCCCAGGGAGCTCTGACTATGGGGTGCCCAGCATAAGAAGAAGGCAGAGCTGGCCACACAGCCATGGAGCTCTGAGACAAACTGCTGGCACAGCAGCACTTGCCCTCATGTTAGAAGAAACAGCAACCAACCACCCAAGACAGCTCCCTCTCGTAGCTACTGGGTCTGTTCATGCTCTCCAAGCATAAGCATTCAAATTCCACCCTCCCAACCCCTTGGGATCATATCAGGACTTTTATCTCCTCTGTAGTTCCTCTTTCACTCCCCCTTCCCCCCACTCCTTATTGTTTTGGGCTCCGGGGAAACACTTACAGTGCCAAGGACTCCTCTTGCAAACCATTCAACTCCTGTCCCGAAGCCTTTGTAGAAAGGGTCTCGAGGTGTCCTGTCTCCTCCAGATATACCCTGCCACCAGGTGACATCAGGGCGCCAACCGTGGGAGGGCCCCCTCATAGCGGGAAGGGGGGAGAAGAGGTGGGGCCGGAGCTGTGGGCCGTGCTGTAATCCCTGCACTCTGCAGGCACCGCTCCAGGAGGGCTGGGAAAGCAGCAGAGCCTTGGCATGCTCCTGAGGGGCAGCATGCCCTTCTTCACGAAGAGGTTGTGGCTTCTCTGGAGTTCCCACGAGGTGATCCCTGGAGAAGCAGAGAGGTATAAGATCACCTGCCCTTTGAGTGATGCGGCTGCTTGCGAGCACATACACATGCATACACACACCCCCCTGCATGGGGAGGGAAGGAGCTGGTCCTAACCACCGCAGGTTCTTTCCCTGGGCTGGTGAACACATGGAGAAGCTTCCAGCAAACCTCTCAGCTGTGCCACAGGGGCCAAGATGCACCTGATGGACCGGTGCACGCAGTCAGTGACCCCAAGAGGTATGAACCTGCTTGAGGAAGTCACAGGGAATGCCGCTGAGATGCTGTGTGGGGCCCTGGTGAATATTTAACTGCATCAAGCAGATAGGATGGCAGGAGAAGAAGGGGGAACCTTTGTGTTGCATGCAGGTGGCCAGCCAGTGGGGTGGCCTGTCACCTCTGAGACCCAAGGTATTGGGCTGATGGTAACAACTAGGCCACATCTGGGTGCTGGTAGCATTGCTGCTGTGTCAGGGGCTGTCTGAGAAGAGGAAGAGCCAGTGTCTCAGCCCAAACTCCAACCCAATGAAACCCCATGGATGGCAACGCACACTGTTTCACCAGGTGCTCTGTATCTCCAATGTTTGTTAACAGTCTGGTGTGACTGCTTAGGAGATGGGTGTCAGAGATGTGGAAAAAGTGGGAAGAATCTCAGTGTGAAAAAAGATGGTCCAGGGTCCTGCTAGATGGTGCTGGAAGATCATCCTCAGCTGCAGCGGCACATCAGTCATGGACTGTAGCTGTCTGGCTTGAGGCATAACCACAGGGGTAACAATCCTCTGTGAATCCAAATTCACCATTTGCTCTGGTGAAGCACCGCTCACCCTTTTTGAGCATTCAACTCACAACATGACACCAGGGCTGGCAGGGCCGCAAATGATCCCAGAGAAAGGAGCTGTGCTAGGGGCATCAGAGCAGCACAGGGGCAGAAGGAAACCACAGCTTGGGTTTGTGTAGTGATGGACAGGTTTCACCTTGGGGTGAAGATAGCAGGGACTCTGGAGTAGCCATGCCAGCCAGGGGTGTGACTTTGTGTGACTGAGAAAGGACAGGCTGTCTCTGACATGACAGATTTTGGCAGCATAGACCAGTCCAGCGCTGAGCTGGTGCTGAGCAGAAGTCCCACAGCAATGGCCTCTGGCCTTTCAGATGGCTGAAATTAGTTGAGATAAATCCTTCAGCGAGACTTTTAGCTTACATTTGAAAAAATCAATAAGGTCCTAGCCCTTCAGGGGGCACAGAGAAGGTGGGAAGTAAATCCTAGATGCAGTCGAGGAGGTTTGCAATCTAGTGGAGAAGCAGCAAACATACTTAGCTTTCCCACGTGTTTGAGGATGATCACACAGCTTTCAGAGGCTTGTGTGGTAATTTCTGGGCACAGGAAAGAGAACAGGGGCAGCGTCATGTTGGCACCGTCTCTTCCCTGTGACAACTAGAGCTTATACACAAATGCGTGGAGATTGATTGTGCTCAGCAGCTCCTGACAGCAGAAGCAATTACTGTGGGCAGGGACCTGCTTGTGTGGGTATGAAGAGGTGCAGCCTGCTGGCAGCAGACTCCACTCCCATCCCCGCTGCTCATTCCCATGCCTCCATCTGCTACAGACAGGTTTCTGGGCGCCCTCTCTCCCCCCGCTTCTGTCTTCTATGTAGGTAGAGTTGCTGGGGAAATTGGTTCTACAGCCCCCCTACTCCTCTTTTCCCAACCTTTAAAAATTTACATTTTTTTCAGGCTGTTTGTTTTCAAAACACCCCCTTTGTTTCCTTTCTTCCCAATGAAATCTGGCTCATTTCTCTTTAACAAAAGTGGACATGTGGGAAAAAAATTTTCCATGGTGTCACACAAAGCGAGTTTTTTTGCCCACTGAGAAAGCATGACAGTAACTCCCTAAATGGCTCTGCTCACCATGTTCTTTCTTATCTTCCATAATCATCAGGCCATTTCCCCTTTCTCTCCTTCCATCCTCTCTCTTTGCCTTCCCCTCACGAAGTGGGTGGCTTTGTGGGGATGTGGGTGCACATCTCCTTTGCAGAGCAACAGGCACCAGCTTGGTCTTGGTGCTTGGTTGCATCTCTGGACAGATGATGAACTATGAAGCCCAGGGACTGAGCACTTTGATCCCTCTCCCTCCCTACCCCTGGCCCTGCTTTTCCTCCCCTGGTCCCAGGAAAACCTTTTGGGCCACATCAGTGGCCACTCGCTCCAGGCCAGAGTTGCACCAGAAGCTGTGAGGTCCAGGAGGTACCAGAAACTCAGCCCCCATAGCCCCAAAGGAAAACCCATGAGCTTTGTTACCTCTGACCAGATTGTTCCCTATTCCAAGGAATCACTTAAAAAACATCTCCAAGGTTTCTGACCCTATTTATGTGCTGGTGTAGCCATGGCAACCGTAGTTATACCAGAAATAGCAGCTCACTTGAATGACAAAGAAAAGAGAAGTTTACAAGACTGACTTTTCCAGGGGCAGGCTGAGTGGTTGGACCTAGATTTGTAACGTGATTGTCTATCAGTCTTGTAGAAGGTCAGCGAAGGTGCCGTGTTGACAGCATTTTGGTGACAATCTCAGTGTACCAAGGTGCCTGCAGAAGATTTGCTGTAGCCCTCCTTCCCCCATGTCCATCATGTTCCTAAGCAGACTGTGGTTCGTGCTAGTGAAAAAAAGGGAAATGGAGGCAGAGGATTGTGCTTTGCCTGGCACAGATATTTTGCTGTTAGAATATGTGCAAATCAGTCCATTGGAGATGGAGAGAAGAAGGCATCCTCGTGGAGAATTTTATTGCTCAGCCTTCAGGATATCCTGCACCAGTACTCTGGTGTGAGGATTAAGCACCTGTAACAGCCTGCCATGGACTGCATGCTCTGACTTTGGGAGTCTGTGCCTGCTCCTGTGTACGAGAGTTGCGCTGAGTGGCTCTGAGCTCAGCTTGCGAAGGAGCCTGGTCAGGATTCTCCTGCCTACTTGTGCCCTGGAGGCTGCTCTGGCAATGGGCCTGAGGTCTCTTTTTCCACTGCTGGGCTGGATGGGGAAAAGGGGTCTCTGAGGAAACATAAATTGAGCTGTAAGGTTTAGCTGGACTATCAGCAGTGGCCCTGTCCGTGTTGGAAACTAGGTGGCACCGGGAATGTGACTAAGCCCACAAGCCAAAACAGCCATTTCCAAGGCTTTCTTGGGAAGAAATCAAGTCCTTGTTTTTCTTGTTCAGTCAAGGGTGCTCAATTTCTGCATGTCAGAACATCATTACAGACCCTGGGCTTTGGGGCACCAATGCTTTGGACATGATGGGGCTTTTTATAGCAGGCGATATAAACCACATGTAGCCTGTCATTCACATCATTACTTACTAGAGAGTTACATTTTCTCCTGAGCAGTGAGCCTGGCCTTTCTTGGAACAGATAACCAAACCTCATCATGTAATACTCACAAGACTGCTGCATCGGAATGGCTTTATTAACTTACACAAACTTTTCCCTGATTGGCATAAATAAAAGGAAAATCGGAATGAATCCTCACTTGTTTTAGACTGCGCTTTTCACCCACAGATCTCAAAGGGCAGAACTAACTTTTCATAGTCCCCATTTGTAAATAAGGAAGTTGATGGACACAATGTGCCACCAGCCATCCAGACATCTGCTGTGGGATCTGTGCTTGGTGATTCGTTGTTCAAGAGCATCCCCCGCTCGTTGCAGAGCTGCCCAAGGAGAAAGCAGTAATGTTAGTGAGTATCCTTTCCGTGCACTAACAATGCCTGCATCCAGGCTGGTGGTAGGGCTGCAATGGGATTGAGTTTGCTAGATCATTTAAAAAAGCTTCCTTTCTTTCCCGTTTTCACTCTGCCCACTATTAAAATAAGTGTTTTTCCTTTCATAAGATTATTTTTCTGCTGAGTGACACTTAGGGAAAAAGCTGAACGTTAATATACTGAGCCATAACCTAACAAGTTTCCTTTTTTTTTTAATCAAACCCAGGCAGTTAATTTTGCTTTCTATGTGACTGCCAGAAAGCAAAGAATGTGGTTGCTCTTAAAAATGTATCAGAATAACAGTTTTCACAGTATTGTCTTTCTTAGTTCTTTATTTTTCTGTAATTCTGTATGAATTACATGCCGTGTACCTGTGAAGAGTAATTAAATGATCCACTAGTGCTCACTAAAATGATCACATGTTGAACTAAACAGAGAAGTGATATCACCTTGTTAAAAAAAAAACCCCACAACCAACCAGCTGACCAACCAAAACACCTGCGAGAAGTTGTTTTCATTTAAGTGGGAATAAGATAATTCCAGAGCTTTATTCAGTTTAAAAGAGTGAAGCAAGTGATTCAGTGTCACTGGGCTAAGAAGAAGAAACGGTACACAAGCCAGCTCCAGATGTCTTCTTCCCTGACAGCTCCTTTCCTCATCTTTTTTTCTCTGAACGATCAATTCTTTCTCCTTGGCAACCAGCAGCCCAGTAAAGAAAAGCTCTTCTAAAACATCTTGGTGTAAAACACTTCTTTCTTCTTCTTAAGGGGACACATCTCACCCTATGGCTTTCACACCAGGCCACAGACATGCTCTTGGTTCCTGTCCCTCCTCCCAGATGAAAGCACTGCTGTGCGATCTCATTCAGTTCAGCTCTTTGCCACTGTTACTACAATTTCTTTCTTCTTTTTTTCATGTAACAGCTGAGTCTTTCAAACAGAAATGATTGGTCCTGCAGAGCATCTTGCACTCTCCTTGGGAACATTTATCTAATGGGCAGAGGAGGCAGCTCTTCCTGCTCCATTATCTTGTCTCTGGGGTGGCTGCTCGCCTGGCAGGCACGCAGATGCTAAATGCTCTAGCTGCCATGCAGTAACAGATCCTCAGTGGAAATAACTGTGGCAAGGGAAAAGCCAGGGGATGAAAATGTGATTTTTTTTTTCTTTTTTATTATTATCTTCTCTTTTCTTTGCTCAGGTGTATTTCCAGGTATTACGCCTTCTGTTCTTCCCTCAGGATCTTGCAGATGCATAGGGTTTGGTTTGGTTTTTTTTGGTTTTGTTTTTGTTTTGGTTTTGTTTAATGATCTTTCACTGGCAGATTCCAACTTTTAATTTAGATCTTCTACACTCTTGCTTTCCTGGGGATGCACACACATCTATAAAGTGAATTAGAGCCTTCTACTGGAAGGCCTGTAAGGATACTTCTGTGCCAAGACCCCGGAACCGCAGCCCATTTCTGGGGTACAGTCAAGCATCATAAACACATCACAGACTAAGTGAACAGTTTAAGGGCCATCGTTGCATGCTGGGTGAACGCATGTTGCACAAAGGATTTTCCAACCGTTTCATACACACAAAGATTTTTTTGCAGGGTCCATAGCTGATGACATACTTTGACTGTAACGGTGAAAGTTATTTCTAGAGGGAAAAGGAATAACATAAAGGAAGAATGAGAGCAGAGAGAGAGAAAAAAAAAAAAAAAGGAAAAATCTTCCCATGGCCAGCTGGAAAAGGCAAGGTGGGGTCCCATAGGAGCATCCTTCTCTGAAGGTTCTCTCCAGTGCAGCAGGTAACGACAATGAAAATTATGAGGATGGTGGTTTCTCACCATTGTTTTCCCTTAGCATTATACACTTTTCATCTGGACCCACTTAAACTCCTTACTGGTTATTCTTGGTTGTGATTCTGTAAGCTCTGGGAAAAGAATGCTCCTCTTGTGAAAACGATGCACATTCGTTGCTTGTTAAAGCTCCTGTGAATGTTTATTATTGGATAATATTTACTGAGAATTGAAATAGCTGTTAGCTGCTTTGTTGAGCTCCTTTGCTTTGTTTTTCTCTTTCATACACTGAAGTCTACAAAGCGAGAGATAAAAACGTAGAGGGAGGAGGGGTAATTCTCACACGGGTGCTTTCCACAAGAACCTGCCACAATAACGCTGCGGGGGTTTGCAGAGGCAGGGCCCTGAGAGCAATAATATGGGAACAGCAGAAGTGCAATAAAGGAAAAAAATGTTGCCACAGAGATGCTGGTAATTACTGCCTCATGGCTTCAGAGACAGGCGATGGAGCTGCTAGCAGCATACCTCAAGCACTGCTATGGCTGAGGCGCTGAGGCACAGAAGTACCTAAAAGCCAGTGGGAACTGATGCTGAGCCATGAATTCCAGTATAAAAATATATCAAAATCTCTGTCGAGATGAGTGCTTAGCACAGGCAAGGCAAGGGAGATTTTCTAAGACTGGCAAAGGATGGCAGAGCTCTCATACTAATTTTGTCCTAGCTTCAGCTCCGGCTGTTTTGGAGGGGAGTTGCAATGCAAAGAGGAGAGCTTGGTTAAACATCTCCTAACACCCTGCCTGGTGATCAGCTTAGGGCTGAGATTTGATTACACTTGGTGAGATTTGCCCTTGCATAACCACCTGCTTTCTGAGAGGTCCTAAAATAATCCATCCCTCTTTCAAATCCAGCTCCGGTGTGTGACTTCACTGGGACACCACCCCCTGTGAGACGCCATGACATCCACGGAGAGGGAAGCAGCACAAGGTGCTTTCCTCCATGCTGGGCTCCATAGCACCCTGGGAGCAGGGAAGAGACCCCTGCTCTGTGGTGGCAGGGACCTTATTCTCCTGACCCAGCCCTGTCCTTTCACCCTTCCACCTGCTCTCCCTCTCCTGTACTGGGCAGCTCTGTACACCCTCAGCCTTTCCCAGACTAGCCTCTAAAAGAAACCAGCTTTATTTTGCCCGTACTCTCTCATCTTAAATTAAATCTTTTTTCTCTTCCTTGCTGTTCCACTCACTCTCTCAGAGGAATCAAGTCTTCCAAAAGTGACATGTGAAGTCTTTGTGCACCTTCAAGCTGGAGATGGGGGTTATGGGATTAGCACGTTAACTGGCCGGCAAGCTGCTTAGACAAGCATTAAATCTCCAATCTCCTCTCTATCTTTCAAGGAAATCTCTTCTGGAGGAGCTGCAGAGATGGAGCTCCTGAAGGTCAGCTCACATTTTCTGAGGGTCAGCTCCTCACCCAGTTGAAAGCTCTGAAGTCTTGTGGTCAGTTGGTTTGAAGGGATCACCATGGGATTGGTGGAGTGGGTGGGAAACCCATCTATATCCTTACCAGGGGGCTCTGTGGCTGCAGCCCAAAGTGTCTTCTCCCTCCTAGCTCCCTATCCTCAATATTGGGTCCCTTTCCAGGCACCATGCCTAGCCCCCATCCCTTTCCTCCCTCCCCACCCCATCAGCTCACATGCTCCAATGCAGTGTGTTGGGAGTGGTGAGTGGCACCAGGCAGGTTGAAGACGGGCACCGTGTGTGCTGGGGACAACAGGATCAGCTGTAGTATGCTGCCTTTTAACGCAAATCCTGGGACACTTGGTGCCTCCATTTTACTCACGTGCGATCAATTCATGCTTCTGACGTGGCATCCCCATTTATCCTGCTTAACTGGGAGGCAGAGGAGGCAGTGCTGGGCTTACCAAGGAGTTGGGTGGCACCTCGTGATCCAGTGAATGTCCCCTCATATGGCAGGGAAAGGCCTTGTGTCTGAGCTCCCTGACCTGTCACCTTCCCCCGTGCTTAGCACCTCGTGACTGCCTCAGGTCCAGATTATCTCTCCTCGTCTTTCGTCTTTCGAGGAGAAGCTATCTCTGCACGTAGGGAAGACACACCACCTGGAGACATCCACCCTGGGGACACCCACAGCCGAAACTGAGGCTCACCTTGTAGCAGCTGTTCATGTGAATTTGCTGGACCAGCAAGGCGTCTTCCCAGTGTGTCACCCACAGTCTCCCCAGAGGCTGCAAAAAGCCTGAGGTGGAGGCAAAGCTCATGTCAGCGACGGGATTCAGTGGCATTGTTCATTGGAGAAAAATGTGAGTTAGAAACACTCCATACTGAGTTCGGTGCAAATGCACATGAGCAACTCAAACCACTTTGGAAGAGAAATAGGAAAAAATATTACACTACTGGGACTCTTACAATTACAAAAATGGACTCCCTGCCCAGATAAAATCTCTCTTTATTCGCTCTCTCCCACCCACCCTGCAAGAGCTTCTGGCCTGGGAAATTTCAGCTACAAATTAGAAAGCTTTGGAAATAAAAAGTAGATGAAAGCAAAGGATTCTAACAAGAGATGGTTTCCTGAAGTAAGTCACTTCTGAAGGCCATAAAGTAGTTCTTTTCCTCCAATGCAGCCTCTCCCTTTGCAGAACATGGAGATGACATTTAGCAGCATGCAGCAGGCATGTACCACCATTCTAAAAAATTCAAATCCAGAAATGCAGCTCAGCCTGTGGCATCAATCCAAACCCACATAAGGAAAAAAAAATTGCAATGCTTAATTCTTTAAATCTTACAATTTTTAAGACATCTCAGGATTTGCTGGGTGCAATAAGGGGCTACAGAAGGTATATGGCTGTCAAGGGTAAAGGCTGCGTATCTGAAGCATGTGCATTTAAAAATTTGCATAGGCTTTTGGTTATTTACTTGAAGTTAAGTTCAGATACTACTGTTTGATTGAATGTTTTAATGTGGTCAACTAACTGTACAACCAACTGTGATCAGTGGTGTCAAAGTAAGTAAGATGACATCATCATCATCATTGTTATAATAATTTATTATTATAATAAATTTAATCATCATTATTATTATTTCCAACTAAGAATACATTTGAAATATTATCATTTCTTTTGCAGTAGAGCAGGTACACTCTAGCTGTTGTCCTTGCCTCCTTCTGTCACAGTCACAAGAATTGGCCAGGGTTGGACAATGCCTGCCAGGAGATGATCTTCATCGTATGGCACCAGTTTGTCAGAGATGAAATACTGATTTGCTTTCAGTGATGTTCTGCTCCAACAAAACCCATTCTAATCCTGCCTTTCTTCCAGCAGATCAGTGACGTGTTTTCCCAGCGGGATGTTGGATAGACTGACCCAAAAGATGATGCCTGGACTCTAAGCTCCCATCTGCTCAGCATGGTGCATATCCAACGTCTGCAGCTCCTTCTTACCCCTCTTACCAACTGGAGGATGAAGCACAGTGCAATGGCATGAATTGCCTGTGATTACATCCTGGCTAATTTCTAATTTAGGAGTGAAATCTGTTTCTCCTGCATGCTAGGCAGACTTGCCAATACAGAATGTACATACCTATGGTGGCATACAGCTATACATCCCTGTACCTCTGTGGACATCTCTGGATATACTGGTTGTGATGCATACTCACCCATACTTGGAAATAGCATGCCAATAGCTACACAAAGGCACCAGCAGTCAAGTAATTTTCTCTGACTGAAGAAACCAATGAGACAAAGCTAAAGCCAGCTACCCCTCAGCAAAAATGATCATCATAATGCTAGAGTTATGATTGCACTGGTCTCTCTGTGCACAGCCACTAAAACCAATTAAATCTCAAACCAAGCCATGAGTGAGTGGTAATCTTGACCCACGCATCCTCCCAGTCAAAATGGTGTTGTGGTCTCCCAGTACAAATTAGGAAGTCTACTGAAATCTGAGAGTTAGTCACGACAGCACAGGAACCAAGACAAGAAGTTGATATAAAAGATGTAGGGGCTGCTTCCCTTTTCTCAAAGCTCTCCATGGTTAATGCACCCAACTCTTCACACCTTTCTCTGGCCAGGACTTGCTAGCATTTTGAGCCACCATAGTGTGTCATCGTTATTACAAGGAATTAGCTCTGTCCTTTCCCCATCCCTATGCTACACAGCCCCTTCCCTTGTACTGGAGTGAGGTTTTAGCCACATTTGGCCATTGTGAACAAGGATCAGGAAGCTTATCTGGGTTTAAAACTCACCAGTATATACTTGTGCATTTGCTTACTCATTTTTGCCAGGAACATTTTAAACTCAGCTCAGCACTGTGCTCAGCTCAGTTCTCTTGTGCTGGCCCACAAGGGAGGGTTAGTGTAGGAACGAAAAAGAGCAGCAGGGAATAAAATAATTTCCCTTGGTGGCAAAGCTAATTCATGGAGGCCTAGCATGTTTCTGAGGCTACAGCCCCTGATAAAAGGAAACCCACTGCCAGCCAGATATTCTGTTCATCCCTGGAAATGCATGAGGGCAGAATCAAAGTGCCACCCATAGCCTAAATGGAAGCAACGGTAGAGTGGAAAAATCGGTCCCCCCTTTTCTGAGATCTGACCATCCCTGAAGGGCAGCCCTCTTAGCTGTTCACAACCTTTCAGAATTTGTGTACAATAAGCACTTGCTAACGGGCAGGTGGATTTAGGGCAGTGAATCTCAGCCCACTGACAACAGGTTTGCTTTGCTTACTTCCTTTTGGCAGGTGTGTTAGGAGCAGTCTGTCAGTTCTGGCACATCCCCATTTGTTGGTTGCAAACCAATGATCTAATTTGTTCTTAAATTCTGCACAGGAGGTTGCGGGTGTGTGAAGGATTTATGTGACCAAAGAACTCAGTGGGCACTCTGAGAGTGGAAAAGAAAAAGAGAAAATCCACTGTTATTTCAGAGAGGAAGTGGTGTGGAGCCTTGCTGATAATTTACTCATCCCTGGGCGATGAGAGCTTGTTCTTCCCGGGGTGGCCGAGCTGTGAAACTGCTTGTGTGAAATCGGCTGGGAGCGAGGAACAATTGGCTGGTGAGGTGCATGAGTTAACCTGGAAAAATGGGGTTCATCTGCGAGGACCCCGGTTTGCACGCCCCCCAGTCCCCTCACGCACTCAACCTGATTCTCCATTCATTTAAATCGGTATAAATCAGGGCCGGCTTTTAAAACCGACCCGAATTCCACCAGGAAAACAAACAAAACAACACCTAGGGCTGAACAACAAAGACCCTCCCGTACAGCACCCCGCACCCAGAGCCCGATCCTGCGCACGGGGAGCTCCCCCCGCGCCCCTTCCTCAGCGCTCAACCCCGCAGACAAAGCCTTGCGCACCTCTGCGCCAAAAAGAGCGCAGCGCAGCGCCGGGCGCGCAGACAAAGCGGCCCCCCGCCCGGGGCAGCCCCGGCGGAGCCCTCCGCAGCATGCGGGGCCGCGCAGGGCTTCCTCTGCGAGTGGGCTGGTGACGGCGGCTGCTCGCTTGTGCTTTTTTTTTTCCCTTTTTTTTTTTCGGTGCGTGTGAGTGTTATTTTCTCTCTCTCTCTCTCTCTCTCTCTCTCTTCACCAACTTCCTTCCTGCTCCAACTGCCAAAGCGCAAAGCCCAGCGCGCAGAGCGGAGGAGGACCCCGCTTGCAGGCACCGCTCAGCCGGTGAGTACCAGCCCCGGCGAGGGGAGGACGGGGGGAAGCCGGGTGAGGGGGAAGAGGAGCGGGCTCACCACCCCCTCCCGCCTCCGTCTCCCCGTGGAGCCGCGCAACTTTGCGCCTTTGTTCCCGGCGGGTGGCTCCGTTACTCGGCTCCGTTACCCAGCCCGGCCCGAGGAGACGGGCAGGGCCCCTGCCTGCATCCGAGGGGGAAGCGAGGGGCCGCGCTGTGATGGGGTGGGAGCTCCCGAGGGGGCCGCCGCGGGGTGACGGCGGGTGTATCCCTGCGGTTCCCGGGGGCGGCTGGGCAGCGGGCCCCCCTTCTGTCATCGCGCCCCAGGGGCGGCGAGATGGGGAAGCCGGGGCCGGGGGCACTGTTTTGGGGAAGGGGAGGGGGGCGGTGTTTCTTCTCCGTCGCAGAAAATTGCTTCCTCCATACCAAACCTTCTTCCTGGAGATAAGCCCTCGATCGAGAGGTGGTTTGGGTGGGGGTGGGGTGTGTGAATTTGATGCACGGAGGAAGGGCAAACAACATCATGATGTGACATGGCTCTTTGTGCCCCTTGGCGGCGTGGGGCGGGGGGCTGGGAGGCTGGGAGGCAAGGAAGTAACCATCATCCACCATGTCTCCTGCCCCCTGCCTCCTCCTGCTGCAGATTGTGAGTGCAGCCACCCCACACCCCCCCACATCCCCCTCTACCCCATCCCCCCGTCATTCCCTGACACAGCTGAGGGACCCTGACATCTTCGGCAGGGCATGATTCCTTCTTCACCTCCTGCAGCCATCTCTCTCCCTCTGGCAGCTGGTCCCTAGTGCTGCCCCTGCACCTCTCCCCTCTGGTTTATGTGTACCACTGGGCCCCCAAGGTGCAGGTGATGCACAACTGAGGGTTGAGGCTACAGGAAGGGAAGAAAAATGTGTCAGGGCAGGGCACAAGTCGCCCACATTCTTTCTTGCATAGAGCACTTATAGGGTTAATTTTCTCATTTTTAATGATGCTCATGGCCTGAAGCCATGCGGGTCTCCATCTTAGCCCAGCCCTTGGCTTGGGCAGTGATACAGCAGCCAGGGGACCCCAACAGTTGGGTACCGACATGCTCGCTCTGGGTAAGTGCTGGTGCCTGAGTGCTGTAGTGTATCTTGGCTTGCAGAGAGGATCAGTCCCAGAGCTGGAGTGATTAGAGGCAGGGGCAGCCAAGATGTGAGCTTTTTCTTGGTCACCTCCTGCCTGGGAATTTGGCAGGAAGGCAGAGAGGGTCAGCTCCACAGCCTGAGGAGAAATGCCAGAATTGGGTCTGATTGGTGCCATCCTGAGATGCGTGTGAGCCAGGGGTTGTTCTGCCCAGACAGCCTGGCTGGTGGTGTTCCCCAGTGGGCTCTTGCTGTTGGTGCAGCAGACTGCCTGTCCACCTCTTCTGGGAGGTTTTCAGAGCCCAAAAGCATCCCCTCTCAAGTAAGCTGCCCCCGTGGGTTAGCAGGGAAGGTCTCTGCAGCATGTGTGATGGAAAGTGAAGATTTGAGGGATGGGTAACAATCAGCTGACTCTGCCTTTTCTCTGCATGTGGCTAGAGATCTCTGTCTTTGTTGCCTGGATCTCTCCTTCTTCTGTGATAAACCACAACCTCGCCCCATGGAGGACAGGGGCAAGCAGGCAGTTCTGATCTGTGGTGGTAGTGGTTGCAGATGCAGCCTAATACCGTGAGAGAGCTGGGGAGAGTGGAAATGACTCAGATCTGCAGCTGGAGCCCAAGTGGAAGGCAAGACCTGGTGGTAGCTGCCACAGCTCATCATGTCTTTTTCCTGTGCTGGATGTGGGATGGCACCAAGGGGATTGCAAGGCTGTGCTGGGGCTGCAGAGCAGTGGGCCTGAGCAGTCATTTTTTTGAGAGGGAGCTTCTTGTTTCCTTCCCCATGAGGACAAGTTCAGGGGCCTTTCCCGTGGTACGTAGTTCCTTCACGCCTAGGGCTGGGCATGAACTCAGCCAAGGCTGTTCAGCTGCTGGGACGTGCTTCTGAACTGGGATTCATTTTTATTTTCCATCTCTTTGCTCCACACCAGTTCCTGACTCACCACAAAATGCCGTTGCAAAGTAGTCTTGCATAAGTGCCGATGCCCATTACCATGCCACACTGAGACTCCGTGTTCCTATGCTGCTCCATCCTTCCCTCTCTCCCTTTGTAACATGCCAATATACTGCTGTTTGATTTGGGGGTTGTTTTTTTTCCCCCACTGGAATTGCACTGGCATATTACTCATTGCTGCCTGATTCCACTTGCTGATTCACTCTGAACTGTTGCATATATGTAATTTTTTTTTTATTTCCTTTTGGCTTTAATGAATGAGAAAAGTATCCTGTGAGCTCCCAATTTAACTTTTGGGAGCAGGGACAAATGTTAAGGCCACAGCTGCAGCGGGGGTTAAAGGGCTTAATGGGAAAATTTGCAAATAAGCAGGCAAAAGGGGAATTTTCAGCAGGAACAGCCTCAGAGAAGGAGTTTTACTATAAGAATAAGCTGAAGTGAACTGAATGATCTGTGCAGCTCAACTGAATGCCCTCGCTGCCAAATGGCAAGGAATGGCTAGGCCATTTGCAACAACCACCACCACACCAGGGCACTGCTCTGGTTTCCAGCCTTTCCCTGAAGAGTGGGGAGGTGGCTAGGACCATGTGGCTGGCTCCACGAGGCAGGCAGCTAAAGGGGACACTGCTCACATCTCCTCCTGCCTTTGTCTCCTGTTCCCTGCCCTCCACCTGGTTGCCCCTCAGTTGATCTCTCCCTGCTCTGGCTCCTGTTTGGGATGCCACCCAAGCAGCTTCTCTGCCCTCCTGCATTCAGCATCACCATGTCCCAGCCTCACTGTCTGCATGGCTGGGGGCTCCAGCTGTCCTGCCTCTCCTTTTCAAGAAGCCCCACTGCTGCAGAGCAGGTAGGCAGCACTGCTCTGCAGCTGGGTTGGTTGCGGTCACCATTGTGCTTCCTTCCCCATTGGGTAGGAGATGCAATTGGTGCGGGAAATGAGCTGTTCCTGGGAGCAAGCCTGGCGAATGCTAGCAGATAGACTGCAGCGGGTGCATTTCCTTGAGGGCTTCTTGCTGATAGAAGGGGGTTGCTGTCGGGTGTTCGATCTTTGTCTGTAATGCTGTCTGACCATGGCTTTTAACCCGTTACAAGAGGGCGAATGAAACCCCTGGCCTTGGCTTTATTCGTGTGTGGCAGCGGTTCTTTGTGCTAGATATCTGGCAAGCACTGAAACCTTGTATGGTGGCTTGTAATTGCAGGGTTGCTGGCCAGCAACCGTGCTG
Source organism: Hypotaenidia okinawae (assembly GCA_027925045.1). Classification (NCBI taxonomy): domain Eukaryota; kingdom Metazoa; phylum Chordata; class Aves; order Gruiformes; family Rallidae; genus Hypotaenidia; species Hypotaenidia okinawae. The sequence continues at coordinate 61,703,820 of BSDF01000001.1, read as the reverse complement.
CAGAGTGGCTGTAAATCACTCTGGTTTCAGCCTCCGCTGCTCCCGCACCTCCTCCCCGGGAGGGAAGAATGGAGTAGGTCTGCGTGTGCGCGTGGTGCCTGCAGGGAGAGGAGCGGGGGCAGAGGGGGATTGTGTTCCAGCCAGAATATCAGCACGGCAGTGTGGGGATTGCAGCCGATCACTGTCACCATTTGCCTGTAACGATCCTGCTGTGTTCGGCGCTGGGCAGGTGCCTGTCGGCTCTGGGCGACCGAACCACACTGTGCCCAGACCGAGTGTCCCCAGGGACGCTACCCGCCTGTGGAGCAATCCCATTGACTGCCCCCTCCTCTGTCACCCAGACCAAGTGACAATGACTGAGAAGACCCAAGAACCTCATGTGGAGGAAGATGATGATGAGCTGGATGGGAAACTCAACTACAAACCTCCCCCTCAGAAAACACTGCAGGAGCTGCAAGAGCTGGACAAGGACGATGAAAGCCTGGCTAAGTACAAGAAGTCCCTCCTGGGAGATGGACCCGTGGTAGTAGGTAGGCTGGGCCACCCTGGTAGGAAGGGACTGGGAAAATGCATTGCAGCATTGTGCTGGGGGGATGGGGCAAGGTGGCCTCAAAAAAGAAGGAATTTGTTTGACTGGACATATGCGCTTCTTCTGCTGGGGTACTGGGGATGGGCAGATGGAGAGATGCATGTAAAGGAAGCAGGGAGGATGTTCTGAGCATTAGGTGTAAGGTTACTAGGGAGCGCTGGCATCAGAAGGGGACTTGGGTTGGGAGATGTATGGGCCTCGGAGGACTCCTGAGGGGTTAGAGACGTGAGGGGACCAGCCTGTGCTAAAAGGGAGCTCAGAATGCTCTTAAGAGGGGAGTCTCCTGTAGTGAAAGGACCTCCTCTGGATATTGGGATGGAGACTAGAGGGATCTGTGTTGAAGAACTCTGGTAGATGCATGGTCCTGTTGTGCTGAGAGAAGCCCGGCATTTCTGGGTGTTTCATGAAGTGCAATTTCTGTGTGAGAAAGCAACCCTGTTTCTTCAGTGTTGTTCCCCCTCCCCCACCTCCATTTAATTTTGCAAGCTGACAGCTTACCTTGACATTCCTGCCTGCAGACCCAACAGCTCCCAATGTGGTAGTCACCCGACTTACCCTGGTGTGCGACTCTGCTCCAGGACCGATCACCATGGACCTTACAGGTGGGCACAGATTTTGCCCTTGGGCACAAACGGGAGCAATCTCAAAGGCCCTGTCATGCTTCAGACTGAAAAGGAATTTTTCCTCGGGTTGCTACAGGGAGTTTTAGAGGAGAACTCTGAGGGCATCTTAGCTTTGTTTCTTATTTTAAGGTTTGCACATATGAAAAAGAAAAGGAGATGTAACAGGAAAATGTTGAGGGTCTTTTTCTTCAACTCAGCTTCTCTAGAAGCTCTTGCATCTCTCCTGTCTTCTCTTTTTACTTCCTTTCAGTGAGACCTCATGAACACAAGAGATGTACGGCCTGGGTAATGGTCTGTTTTGAAACTTCATAGTCGAGCAGTATTGCAGTTCCGGCTCCTGGGGACATGGGGAGAGAACCAGGCTTCACCTTATATGGCCTTTTCTGCAGAGAGGAAACTGGGCCTGAAGGAGCAGAGAGGCTTCCTGTTCAGCTGAAACCATGCAGAGCTTTGCAGAGCCCAAGCAGCTTTGCAAGCTAGGCAGGAACTGTCAAATGTGCTCTGTTCACCCCAGCCTCCAGCTCAGCATGGGTGAAGCATGTACACTGTCCTGCAGATGCCCAGTGATGAGTCCATACATAAATGTATTTATGTATCTGTGTCCAGATCTGCGTGTGTTGAGGCGTTATCTTCACAGATGTGGGCATAGGCACACATGTACACCCAGGTGTTCCTGTATATGGGCTCTCACAGTGCAATGGCTTATACAGGCCTCTGCGTGCCCATTTTACAGGTGCACCATCTTTTGAAAGGATGCTCACCTCAGACACTGATCCCAGCCCCATCTCACTACACGTGGTCTCTTCTTGCTGTGTCACCTCCAGCTAATGGCTTGATCCTCTCCTTACAGGTGACCTCGAAGCACTCAAGAAAGAGACCTTTGTATTAAAGGAAGGAGTGGAATACAGAGTTAAGATCCACTTCAGAGTGAGTAGTTTTCCTTCTTGTTGCTTCTTATCAGCTGCTGACACCAGTCACTGTCAGTCCATCAGATAACTAGAGACAGGCAGCATGCCGGCCAGAAAGTTGGGCCCTTGTAAACTCCCCCAGCTTCAAGTGTCACTCCACCCAAGAAAGGACCAGGTCTTTCCAGGGAATTGCTTCTGCATGCTTGTCCCTTGGGAGAAGCTGCTTTCTGTCCACTCATAGCGGTGAACAGCAGGTGATTTGGAAGCCAGATGGGTAGTTTTGGCTGAGTGAATCTTTAGTTCATACAAAGTGAGAATGGACAGGGAGGAGAAGAGATAGAGGCTTTCCATGAAGTATTGCTACTGCATTGCCAGGTTTCATGCATGCATGAAACAGATTTAATATTGTAAGCATTTGGCTGATGATACCTGAGTTTTTCTGGGTTGTTATATACCTAAACAGGCTTATTCCTCCCCCTCTCCCATTAACCAGTGTGTCAGCCATTTCTTCTGTTTCCAGCGGAAAGTGAAACTCAGCCACAGTGCAGTGTGGCATCCAGCACTGAAGTGATCACCTCCATGTTTGCTGCAGATAAAGCTGGCTTTGGCAGAGAAGGCAAAGAGGGATGGAGCATAGTTCTCCTGAAACAGAGGAGGGAAAGTGTTAATTTTGTGAGTTCAGTAGGAAAGATTTCCCTTCTTCTCTGAGGTTTGCTCGCTCTCTCAGAGATGACTTTGTCCCCAGAGACACCTCCAGCTCTCCTTTGTGCTGTGAAATATTTCTGTCTGTATCTGAGCCCTGTTGACAGGAGATGCCTGGAGCCAGACAAGTTATTCTAACTCGCTCCCTCAGTCCCAAGACTGGTAAGAGATGGCACCATGCAAGTTCTCCCCGGGACGTAAAAGGATCTGCCCATCTTCTTTCCAGATTGACTAGTGCTGTGGGGAGGCAGTGTATGCTGGAGGGGGACAACAAGGGATACATCCAAGCTGTATCTCATGGGAGATTTGAGAAAAGATTACGAGCAAAACTGCATCCCTCTGTCTCCTGGGGAGAAACTTGCCAGCTCTCCAGGGAGCTTAGAGGGCAAGTGGGAGTGCTCAGCTAATCCTGCCCACTCATTTGTGCTGGACGGATTACTCTAGCCACCTATGTTCAATATGGAAATTATTAACTGGGAGCTCCCTACTTCACTTTCCTTTGTCCTCATCAGCCCATCCTCTGATGCTGACTGATGTGGTCCAGTCAACTTCAAAGTTGGAAAGGATGGGGATGTGCAGGAGATGCACAGAGGATGCTGTAGGTCTCCGGGAGTCATGTTAGGACTCCCCACAATGTGTCCTGTGCTGAGCCTTTGAGAGCACTGGTGTAGGGAGCCAAGATGGCTATGTGTCTAAAGAGAGAGAAAACCAGCAGATACAGAACCAAATCCTTTCCCTTGACACTTCCTTCTGGTCACTTCTTGCAGGTAAACAGGGATATTGTGTCGGGACTGAAATATGTGCAGCACACCTACCGGACAGGTGTGAAAGGTGAGTAAGAGACCATGTGTCCTGCACACCAATGCTCCTAACACCATGTTCCCTCTGCTCAAAGAAGTCTTCCTGCAGTTCTAGACCAAGACAGAGCCTCCCTTGGCCCTGAGGGTCCCCCATGTGTCACTACAGAGGAGATACTCTGCAGAGTTTATCAGCCTGCACTCTGCGTCACCCAAGCCAACTGTTTCCTGTTCCTGCATGAACTCAGTACGAGCCAGCTCTGGTAGCTGTATGCTGCACCATTGTCTGTAGCAGCAAAGTCCCCAGAGACACTGTTTAGACAGTGCTTTGCCACAGATTTCCTCTCCACACAGAGCTCTTTACCGCTCTAGAGTAGCTCAGCCACCCCCGCCCCTGAAAGCTCTTCCAGATGCACTGGGACCAGCATCCCAGCTGACACATGTAAGTGGTGTCTTCTCACCAGAAAAGACAAATTGCGGGAGATCAAGAGAGTTCTCAAACCATATGCTGTGTGTACCCACTCCCTTCCAGCAGCACACACATGTGAGAGGGTACAGACTGCATTGCCTGTCCATCTGCTTGTCCATCCATTTATCCTTCCAGCTGTGCTTGTGCTTCAGTAACCCACCTTTTCCACTAATTGTGATCCCCTTGCTGACACGGACCATCCATCCTTTTCACTCCCCATCATCTCCTTTCTGTCTGTGATCTGTGCTCTGTGCTTGTGGCTTCTTCTGTTCATTATCATTTCCCACCTGAAGGGTTCATCCCCTATGGATTGTTTTCTTCTAGTGGACAAAGCCACATTCATGGTTGGCAGCTACGGGCCACGGCCAGAGGAGTATGAGTTCCTGACACCGATTGAGGAGGCTCCTAAGGGTATGCTGGCTCGAGGCACCTATCACAACAAGTCCTTCTTCACGGACGACGACAAGCATGACCATCTCACCTGGGAGTGGAACCTGTCCATCAAGAAGGAATGGACAGAATGAGTTCACCCAGTTTGCCTTCCCCCTTCCCATCCCCCTGCCTCCTGCACCAGTCTCCAGGTGGGCCATGCCCACCACGCTGCTCCTCCCTGCCACTGTGGCCGGCCACAGATCCGGCAGCCCTTCCCATGGGCTCCAGGACTCTGTGCCAGCCCCAGTCGATGCACAGGCCTGCGGGTGGCCTTTGCTGCTTCTTCCAATACACTGAAAATAATTCGCCTGTCCTCACCACCGCCCCATCACGACACATAATGGGTTAAATTGGGAAGCATCTTCCTCCCTCTCTCCCCAGTACTTCCTCCTGCTGTCTCCATCTCTCCTGTACCAACTCCGGTCCCAGAAGTGCCTTTTCTAGGAAACAAGATCACCTGGCAGGGCGGACTGGTCCCTGGAAAATCCCTGAGTTGCCATGTGCTCTGATTCATTGTAAATGGTTATTTACCTCCCGTGATGGTCTCCTGGTCTGTATCTGGTGCCCTACCCCGTTAAAATCCATCCTCGTGCAGGCAAAACCAGTCAGGGGGAATGCAGCTAGATGTTGTAACAAGACTTCAGCATCCTAAGAATAAAATAAGTTTCTTTCTTCTTTCCTGCATGAGTGTCCCATTCTTTCTTGGAGTGTGTTTTTCAGTGAGGTAGATGTAGAGAACATGTGGGAAGGCCTAAGAGCATCTTTCAGAAGCAAAATAGCCCTCCTTCACACCACCAGCCTAACTCCACAGACAAATTATTTCAGAGCTGATTCCTTCAGAGGTTTCATGAATCCTTTGAAACCCAAAGTCTGGTCTGTTATGGGGGTGGGATCCTGGGGTAGACAGCTTCCACCTCTCATCCAGGGTGGCAACTGAGTGAGCCCAGTGCTGATACTTGATGCTTACTATAGCAGCTGTTCCCTGTGGCCAGAGTCAATGCAAGAGCTGTACGTGCCGATGGCCAAGCTCAGGGAAACATCAGCCTCTCTGAGACTCTGAGGACTTGGAGAAGTGTGGTGGCTCCTTCTGTATGGAGGAATGTTCTTACCCAGCTGGGGTACCTGGTCACACAGGGATAGGGTAGCTGAGATGTCCAGCGCTGTGGGTGAGGACGTGCTGGGGCAGTGTTGGTGAGAGTCTCCAAGGTTTGTGCCTGCATAGCAGGCAGGGACTCTCTCCTGGCCAGGCAGTTATCTAGGAGCTGAAGACTTCGCCCTGGGCCAGCTGCTCCCTTCCCACTGCCCTTCCCGCTTTCCACTGCGGGCACCTGCAGCAGCTGACGTGTCTCTTGCCAAGGAGAGGACTGGAGCAAGGTGGCACAGTGAAGACAGAGCAAACTGGCGCCATGGTCACCTCGGTCTTGCCGTGCCTCTTCATTATCCTGCTTGCTGGAGGCTCCCCAGCAGGCTGTGCTGGAGACAGTGGCTCTGCATCCCACAGTAAGTGAGCTTTCCTCCTGGCTCTGGGAAAAGGATGTATCTGCTGCAGGGAGCATGTCTTGCTCCTGGTTCTCCTTCCCCAGAGTGTGTTGTGCAAGTATATCAAATTTTCAGGAGAGGTGTGTGGGTGGGCATGTAAAGGGTAGGATGCTTGCATGTGTCTTGGGGAGCTTCTTTAAGCTGCTCTTCATGCACCCTGTGTCCAACCCTGACTTCTCCTTTCTAGGCACAGACAGCACCACAGAGAAGCCTGTCCTATTGAATGACATTGCGGATGCTGAAGCCTTTATCAGTGGTGCAGAGGTGGCGGTCGTTGGATTCTTCCAGGTGTGTTCATAGCAACTTCCCTCTGTCACCCATGAGCCCACATGTGTGGGGCTGGGTATGTTGTAAACACCTGCCAGAGGTAGCTCCTGCTCCAGAAGGTGCAAGGACTGTGACAGGCTGCAGGGAGAATGGAGGGAATTTGATCTGTACATAGACAGGGAGATGAAGCAGGGGAGGAAGATGAAGGAGGTCATAGGAACCCTGTAGCAGGAGAGAGTGGGGGAAGCAAAACAGGAACATGGGTGGCAGAGAAAACATGTTGGTGAGGGGTGAGTGGGAAGGCTGATTATTTGCTTTAGTCAGCAAAGACAGAGCAAGGCACTGCCTGCACAGTGGGGCCAAGGAACCCAGGTCTCAGGCAGCAACACTGCTGTGGATCCTCTGAAACCCCACGGTTTGGGCTTAACCTGCAGTCTCTTTCAAAGGAGGGTGTAGGCATGGTGTCTGTCTCGCTGCTTTGTTCCCCAGAGCTGATGCCCTTAGGATCTCTGCTGTCTCTGTATAAACTCCATCAGCCAAAGGTGTTAGAGTAACTAATGGGCATGTGCCCCTTGCCCCCAAGATGGCATGAATATTTTTCCTTGGGAAACACGAAAAAATATTTATTGAGAGCACCATAAAACAGAGGTCTTTTTGACAGGATCGTCATTAATTTTAAGGTCCCCAAATTGTACCTTTCCCCCACCCCCTTTTCCTTGAGCTCTTCCCTGGGCTTCTGCTGCCCATACACTGCGTCATGACTTCTGTCAGAGAAGGCTTCAGACGTTCAAAACCAACTCCTTTCAGAAAGCTTTTTTCTCCTCCTGCCCTGTGACTGGGGCCATAGGGCAGCCTATGGAGGGCACCATGCCCTTGGTATAGGGCAACAGCATCTTGCAGCCTACTGCAGAGTGAGGGCCAACGGTGCTGCCTGTGCAGCCCAGGCAGCAACAAGTATGCGAGGGCTGGAGGCTTACACCCCAGGGGCCTTGCTAAGCGCTGATGGCAGGGCACCCGCAGGCATTCTGAAGCTCCTCAGGGGTTGCTCTTGCAGCGCTACAGTCCTGCAAACCAGTGAGGCAATCTGCACAGCCAGAACGAAAGTGCTCAGAGGCCTCCTTCCCCCAGTGTAGCAGCTGGCCAGGGTTGCAGCAGGGCTGTACCCCGGGCCACAGAGCCTCATGCAGAGCTGCGGCAGGGACCGTGGCTTCTTGCCAGGCATAACTGCCGGTGTCTTGTGCCACTGCAGCCTCCTCCCTGCCAGCTGCAGGACTCAATTTGTCAGAGCCCACAGGAGGCTGCTCCCATGCGGTATGCGGGGTTCCCAGGCACCTGCAGTTTGTGGTCAGCCCTGGTTGCCAGGACTGCGGGGCAGCAGCCGATGACATGTTGGGTATTTGATGCCTAAAGCATGACAGGGCTGCATTTAAACAGTAGATAAAGAGGTATGTGTGCCGCGAAGGCTTGTCTTGGCCCTCTGCCTGACAGTATATTCATCCAAATAATGCCCATGTTCTCTGTTTGCCATAAATTATTCCCTGCTATGGCCTTTCAGTTCACTGCAGCATACAGCCCGGCAAGCTCCCCATATAATGAGCATGGCCTCCCTGCTGGAGGCACCTGCGTGCCATGGTGGAAAAACAGCACACTGGTCCACAAAACTCTGTGTGTGTGAGAAAGGGGCATACTTGGCCTGATTAAAACCCAGCTTTCACAGGAATGCTCTAGAACGCAGTGAAGTTATTCCCACCCCAGGCTTTAGCGCTCGCCAGAGCTGTGTTGATGTGCTGGCATTTCCAAAACAGGCCATGAGAGTTGTTTTTCTTTTGAATAAAGAAGGAATTTTGTTTTCCATTCTCTCAGGGCTCAAAAACAGCTGAGCTGATGTTTCAAACAAAAAACAAAAAAACCAAACCAAACTCAAAACAACCAACCACCCAACCCAACAAACTGATTTCCAAGCAATGACTGTGCCTTGAGAATTTAAATCCAGTCAGTAGGGGTACAGTGGAAAATTTGGAATGGGGATAGCAAGGGAGGCTTTAATATGAGCTAAGGCTGTAGGTAATGCTTTCACCGCAAAAAAACGAGAATAGACCTCAAATTGCTGCGGAACCGCTAATTTCTATTGTTTGATATATCTTCATTAGCATCTTTTTAATGGTTACATTTGAGACACTTTGTTAAAAGGAACCAAGATGCTGGTAATGCAAGGTGTTTAAAAATCATGGAGCCCTGACTCTGGAATCAAGGTTATCTTAGAAATTATGGGGTTTATATGTGTATTCTATACGTGCACCCATACATGTATGGGTGTGTGTATATGTATTTAGGGATGCTACTTCCAGATCCTGGGTTTCTCCCCTCCCTTTCAAGGGTGCCAAGACTTTGCCTCATCACTGGCTTAGCTGTTTGTGTGGGAGTAGGGTGTGAGATGTAAAGAGGAAGGGAAGGGGAAGTTCCCAGAGTGCCACAGCTACCTGCTTGGCTGTGCCTCACAGACAGACCCGCGGCGCTCTCGACGTCGCCGCCTAGTCACTTCCCCGGTTTTGGGGGGAGAAGAGGTTGGGGTAGGGAAGGCGGTGTGTGGGGTGGGGGTGGTGGAGGGGAGCATCTCTGCATCCTCCTGGCCACGCAGGCAAAGTGACACCGGGAGAAAAAGACGTCTACCCAGGCGCATCGAGGCCTTCCCCACCGCCCCCTCCCTCCTCCGCTCCCCCTCCTCCTCCGCCCAGCTTTGGCTGCACCCACCCCCGGGTCCTCTCCTCCCGTCCCCCCGCCCCGTCGGGGCCGCGGGGCGGGCGGTGCTGCCAGGCGGCCAGTAGGTGTCGCCCTTGTCCCGCCTCCGGGAGGGCGGGGGCGGGTTGCCCGGGGTAGGTTGGGCTCCTCTCCCCCCCTTCTCTCTTCACCCCCTCCTTCACTCCTCCGCCCTTCACCCTCCCTCTCCTTCTCCCTCCGCAGGAACCGGAGAGCTCCGAAGCCTCCCAGTTTCGCTTGGCGGCCGCCCGGGTCCCGGAGGTGCCGTTCGGCCTCAGCACCAGCCCCGCGGCCCTGTCGCACTACGGCGTGGCGGCGAACACCGTGACGCTGTTCCGCAGGGTGCGTGGGCCCGTGCCCTGGGGTGGGTAGGATGGGACACGGGGCGGGACCGACGGACGGACGGACAGGCGGACGAAGGGGGGCACCCGCGGCCGGAGGAGCCGGGGAGCCACGAGGAGCGAGCTGGGGGCAGCTCCCTCCCGGGGAAACACGACGCTGGCAGGCGCAAAAGCACCTCTCTGAGAGAGGGGTCTCTTTGCCAGCCGGTCCCTGCGCAGCAGGAGTGACATGTCCAAGTAGTAGTGAGAAAGAGGATTGAAAGGTTTAATGCTTCTTGAGAGCCAACAAGCCGGAACCCGCTCCTGCCCGCCCCCCAAAAGCCCATCTGTAGAGCGACCCCCCTGTGTCTCGCTTCCACGGTGTCGCTGAGACACGCAGCACTCATTACACCCGGTGAGACTCTCCATTTTGAGGTCTCCCGTGGATCTGGTCCCAGCACCCAGTTGTTTGCAAAGAAAGATGTCTGTGTTTCTGAGCGACCCGCCCAGAGCCGAGTGTTGCTTGGATGGGGTTCCCGTGTTTTTTGGAAAGGCTCCCGAGACGCGGGAAAAGCATCTAGAGACCGTGTTACAACGGATCAACACAGCAGGCTCGACATCAAAGCTTGCCAAGTGTCATTTCAGGCAGGCAAAGCTGTCTCCCTGGGTGCACAACTTTTCCATCGTGACTGAAAACAGATCCAGACTGGATATCCTCAGTTACAGATGCTCTGCCACCAAAATAAATCCTACACACTCTTTTTTTCTGTCTCCTACACCATGGTTTGCAGAGTTATGCCATAAAGAGCTTTCAGGCATAGGCCCATTGAAAGGGTTACTTTGCAGATTCTTGGGGAGGGATGACATGCAAGTTCGAATCTTTGTTTACTCCAGCTGTAAGTGCTGGTGCCTCACTGAATTTGAAGCTATGTTTCCCTGAAGGAGACAAAAGTTAAGAGCAAATATTCTACTGGTTATATAGATTTCCTTGTGTTGCCCCTTCTCACACAAGCATGGCAGTTGAAAACAGGTTTATCATTGGAGGAGAGGTGCCCTAGGTAGTACAAGATGTCCAAAAGCCACTGAAGTGTTGTGTCACCAGAGCTCTAAGCACATGTGGTGGTATGAGGATAACACTACATGTGCTGCTGGTAAAACTAATCATGGCAGCTTGGCCAAGCTGTACAACCAGGTTGTGCAAATACTGGACAAAGCCAGCTTCTTCCCATTTATTTCCCATCGTTTCCCAGACTGTGTTTACCACTGATCCTGGATAATGATAATCTGAAGAGAATGGTCAATGGTTAGGCACTTCTATTTAACCTTTTATTTGCTGTGTACAGATGCTGTGGTTCAAAGCAGTACCCATCTCAGTTTTTCTTCTTAGTCTTGTTTTTTCTTCAAAAATTTTTTTTAAAAGATCCTTTTTTTTGCACTGTGGCAGATAGTGAGGATGACTGCATTGGGAGGATGTTTGGTAAAAGAATGTGTTTGGATTGTTGGAATTTGGATTATATTGAATAGTCTTTGTTCACAGTCTAGTTTTTGCAGCTGAACTCTTGTTTAATAGGAAAAAAAACCCCACCAAACAAAAAACCTGATACACTAGTCAGGTTCAACTGTGGTTGACAATCCACTTGTATAATTGACAGTTTTTCTTAAGTTAGCTTAAGACACACCGTTTTTCTTTTAATTCTGTGCTGAATACCATGTAGGAGGAAGGGGCCAGAGATGAAAAGGAAAAGAATAAAGAGCTGAGACAGGAACTTAGAATCAAATACTCATTTGAAGAGTACAAAGATTTGTGACCCAGAGAGCAGTGAAGCAGAGGCACAAACCTGTTCTTCCTCTGCTTTTGCAGAGTGTGAAACACTTTTATAATGCTTAAATGTTTAAACCATAATTACAGTAGTAGGAGGGGCTGCTGTCAACTGGTGAGACTTCTTTGCATAGAGTGGAGGGAAACTGATGTATTTTAGTGAGGAAACTGGCCTGATAGATCTGAAAAGAACATAATTAACAGACGCTAACAAGCTAATTAAGTTGGGTGATAAAGACATTTTGACTAAAGCTTCAACTATTAGACACCAGCTTTTTTCTGGCCCTGTTTTCTTAGAAATGTTGAGTGCAGGTTTAAGGTGGTATTATCCCAAAATGGAAACCAGGTGTTTCTAGAAGCCCGTGAAAGTCAAGAGAAGACTTTCTGTGGAGACTGGGATGCTTTAGATGGGTTCCCAAGGTCTATCTGTTCTCCAGCCCCCCCCCCCCCCCAGGTGTTACACTGGCCTGATCTCATTGACTGGAGTAGAGCTGCCCTTTCATTTTACGCAGCAGCAAGTCTGTGAGAGGGATCGAGCCTCACAGTCTGAAAAGTACCACTTTTGGTTGCCAGACAGGGTGCTGTGGCCCCCTCCCAGATCAAAGACATTGCCAATGACCACAGAAGAGCAAAAAGGGCTTTAGATGTCTGCACAGGACTGGAAAAACTAACACAGGCACTTTCAGAGGTCGCACAGATGTAGAGAATAAAATCTGGGGTGTGCATGTGGATCTTTCTTCAGCTCAGAACCTCATTCAACATATGGATCAAAGGCCTTCAAATCCCAGGCTTTGATCCTATTGCAAGATAGGATCAACTCAGTCACGTCCTGTGGTGGTACCATGCAGCAACTCAGTCCTATTTGGGGGTGGGGGAGTTAGCTGTTATTCGATGGCTGCCTGCTTCTCCTCTGTTTATCAGGTCATGAAAACCTCAATCAAATCACATCCTTTTGGTGGGAGGGGGAGTGTTGGGAGATATGTGGCAGGATGGATTTTCCTCTAAATCTAAAACGTGCTGAGCTTGAATTTTTTTTTTTTTATTATTTTTTTTAACTGCTGGACTGGAAAAAAATCCTCTTTTTATTGGAGAGATTTCCTGCTTGCACAATGTTTCCAGGAAACCCATACAGGCCCATGCCAATGTTTGTTACTTGTAGAAGAAATAGAATAAGCAAGTGAAGATTTTAAAAAGGCATGTAAAGCCAAAATCGATGCAAGGAGTTAGACTACTTAATGATCTCTCCCCACAATGCCTAGGATAGATTTTATTGGCTAATCCTGCCTGACTCCAGTGCATCAGGAGCATATACTGTAGGGGTGTCTGGAGTCCTCAGTGATTTCTGTCATGCCATGAGTTTGCTTTGTCCTTGGGAGATTGAAGGAGGGTGGAAGACCCTTATCCTGAAGTGCAGGCTGGTATCTGTGGTTTCTAGACCTCCAAAAGTGGGGATTATGTGCATGAGAAGGGAGAGGTTGTCAGTGTCCCAGGAGGTGGGTGTCTCTGTGGGTGGGTGCCATCAGCGCCTCTGGAGGAGGTGCCAAGAGGAGAGGAGAGCTGTGACTGTAGGTGTCTTTCCATGTCTTCAGGTAGACAATGACCGGAGGGATCTGGATATGAACAACAAAGATATTGATGCTGACAAGATGACCCGCTTTGTTCGGATGAACGAGCTCCGCCTGGTGACAGAGTACAACCCTGTGGTAATGACCAGCTCCCCTGCAGCCCTCACCCTGCCACTCGGCCTCCCCCTCATGGGCATTCTCTGGCCCAAGGGTTTGCACACACAGATGTGTGCAAGGGTTGTGGAAATGGTGGGGATGGGCTTGGGGAGGACACTCAGCTTCTTGCTGCTACTCCACGCAAGGACTGGAAGCAGATGCTGTACGGGGGCATATGAGTGGGGTGGGGAGAGGAATTGGGACATGGCGATTCCTTTAGCCTCCAGTAAATTTGAAGTGTTGGTGGGAAGAGACCTCTGTTTCTTACAACTCCTGCCAGCAGTGTCACTTCCTCCTGGGGGCATTTTCTGTGTTATGCCATGCCTGCAGACCCTGATCAGCCACCGTCCCCTCTGGTTGGCTGACAAGTTTTGGGAAACATGGAAACTTGAGTGACCTACTCCCAGAAGGCAGGCTCTTCTTCATCACACAGCACACAGGATTTGACATAAGCCTGGCTATTTGAAGGCAAATTCAAGAGCCAGTTGGAAACATCCCAAAACAATTTTTTCCATTCCTTTCTATCTCTTACTCAAATAAAAATATTCTGAAATTCAAGAAAAAATATCAGATATAGGATGCCTTCATGTTGGCCATCTTTGTTAGTTCACCCCCCTGACTCTTAGTCACTGGTTCCCAGTGCTCCTCTCCCTTGTAAAGGATGACCAGGCCTTTAGGCTCCCCTGAAATCTCAGCAGTTCACTGAGCTTATTGCTGTGAAGTCGATGGGTTTTAGATGTCTCAGTGGCTGCAAGGCTGAGACCTTATCACTGTCCATGGGCTCTTTTGTGAACTTCTGAATAGTTAAAAGCAGTGGTGACCAGGCTCAGTTTAAGCAAAAGAGAACGGCCCAACCTGTTTAAAAGCTATACCTTTTCAAACGGATGCCAAGGATCACCCAGGGGGCTGACAGCATTTACCAGCTCAGGTGCAGCCTGCCAGTAACAAAGAACATTTTGCTTTGGAAGTGCAACTTTTTGTTTCTGGAGTGAAATACTGTAGAAGTTCTGGGTTAGCTTCCTTCCCCTTCCCTTTTCCCTTCCCCTCCCCTTTCCCTTCCCTTTTTAAAGGAAAAATAATTGTTTTGTTTTATTTTAAATTTTGATAAGGGATGTGAAAAAATATTTCATAATTGTAGAATACTTCTGAGGACAAAAAAACCTCCATCCTGTACCCCCCTCCTTTGAGCCCTTTGAGAACACCCAAGTCACATCAGTGGGTATGCTCGTTACTCTGTAAACAGCCAGGCCTTCTGAACCCTCACACCCTCCACCGCACCTTTTAGAACATCATTAGATGGTGGCTCTTTCTTTACGTGTTCCTGCTGACTGTCAGGCTCTCGCTGCACTGTGTCCTGCTCAGCACGCAGGCTGTCTCCCTGACCAGGAACGAGAAGTCTTGAGCTGTTGAGCTGATCCCCTCCAGCCTGACTGACAGTAGAAATGTTTTCCCTTCTTTCTGCGCCCCCCCCTCCCCAGACACTTGTGAGCCTTACCAAGGTGCTGCAATTAGCAGTGCCTCCTGCAGTCCCCAGCCCAAAGCCCTCCCAGCTCCTCTAAGGTATCTTGGTTTCCTGTAAATATTTATTCCCAGTGCATATGCTGTTTACATCTAGCAGCGCTGCAGGTCAGCGGGGGCTGGGGTCACTCGGATCACGCCGAGCGCTGCCAGGAGTTTCTCTCCCCATACTGGGGCCCTCACTGTTTCTCCCACATACTTTAGTCATTTTTAGGCAATGCTTACACTGTGGGCTTTCCAGAAGAGTCAGATGTGACCTGGCCATGTTGATGAGCTCAGCTGATTGCTCTTGCACAAGGTTGCATGGACAGACACACCTTTGTGTGGAGCTGCTAGAGGAAGCACTGCTCCAGCCCTGCCCACTCTTGGCTCAGCCCTGTTGTGGCCCTTGCTGCTGGCCAGCTTCATCTTTGGCCCCATCCTCCCATGAGGCCTTTTAATGCTCTCCAACCTCAGTTTCCATCCCCTCTACCTTTCCCAGTCTGCACACCACCAGAGCAGTGGAGGAATACAAAAAAGTCTGATACATACTAGGCTAATAGCAGAGTCCTGGCTGCCTGAAAACAGATGCTTTGCTGTGCGCAGTCCTTGCCAGCATGCACTCCCTGACCTCTTTCTTAGTACTCCTGGAGCATGTGGAAAGTCCCTGCTGCCCAGTCTGCACCTCCGTGGTTTTGGTGGCACGGGGCAGGCAGCAGCTCTGGCCTGGCTGCTGTTTAGTTTGAAGGAGAGGCCACAGGGCTGCGGGAAGCTGGCAGGAGGAGAAATGGGATGATGAGTGAATGAGTTGAGTGAGTGCCTGGAAATGGTCCTCTCCTCACAGAGGGCCAGTGTGTGCTGCCCACTTGGCCCTCGCCCAGGGGACAAGGGACGTCTGGCTCCAGGTCTCTGCCCACTGTGGGGATGTGGAGGCAATTTTAACCCTCAGCACTCTGGGATGCTCAGGCCTTTGGGCTGCTGAAACTGGTCTCATTCCCCTCCTGTGCACAGCATAATACCAAATAAAGGAAATTATTAGGAGAAATCAACACAGTGACACCACAAATCCTTTCCTTTCCTTTTTGGGGTGTTTTTGGGTTCTTTTTCTGCCATTTCAGCCAGGTGCTGGACTCTGTGATTGAGGGTTTCAGGGTACCCTTGTGTTCAGTGTTTGCTGGCCTTCCCTCCCCACTTCCTTGTTCCTCTAGACTTCATCTTGCTGAATCCAGGCAGTCTCCCCGCCTAGTCGCTGACTATCCTGAGGCCTTATGGTCTTCAGACTGTCATCTTGGGGATAAGCAAAGTCAGAGTGTTAAGTGCTTCCACAGAGGACCCAGATTCATTCCCTCCTGCTTTAAAGAAAGCTGTCCTGCTTGTGAGGCACGGTTTGCAAAGAAATCCCAGCTGAGATGTGAGAATTGATGTCCCTCTGTCAGTGCATCCAATGTGGATCGAATGTTCTCAGTCTCCTTGTCTCAGTGTTTTTCTCTCTCTCTCTCTCTGCTGACCATGTTCTCGGCAGACAGCAATAGGTGTGATGCAGAGCTCTCTCCAGCTCCACCTCCTCCTGATCACAGACAAGATGTCTCCAAAGCACCCTGAGCGAATGCGCAGGTACCGGGCAGCAGCAGAGCTCTTCAAGGGGAAGGTAAGTCTAAACAGAGAGGAAGAGGAGCCATTAGGGAGAGAAAAAAAAAGGAGACTAGGGATTTCTTCTGTGGATGGAGAGGGGATAAACTCTGTGCAGTAGGGGAGCAAAGGCCAAGTGGCAGGAAAAAGGCTTAGCTGTATAATTAACTGGAAAGGTTGGATCTGTTCACCTTTTGCCAGGTTGCCTCCATGTGGGGAAAATATCCTCTGTAACCTGCTCCTTTGCTCCCTCAGTGGGACGTTATGTACTTCCTTGCTTCTGGTCCACTTTTGTTCCCTTGGACTGGGAGATGGCAAACAGCTGCTGCACTTCAGCCTGGTGATGGTTGCATTCCACTGGTGTGAGAGGTGATTTTGTATATACAGCCTGCAAGATGCCAAGGAACATTATATAAGTGATCAGGCAGCAATTAATATCGTGATGCTTCTTTAACCCTTGTCCTTCTGGTTGGATCCTGAGGAAATGGCTATTTTAATGGACTCACAGATGTGTTTGTCAGATTTCTCACACTAAGGTGATGAGATAGAATATTTAAGAGTAATTTTGCCTGGTTCCCACCCCACTGTGGGCAGAGCATCCCAAGTAGTAAATCATCCCATGTCTGATTCTCTGGCAGCAGCTGGATTATGGGGGAATTTGCGTCTGGAGAACAGAGGAAGGGAACTGGCAAGCAAAGGAGGATTGAGAGCAAGAGGAAGGCATTTGGGGCTAGGAAGAACAGCAGATGGGAGGGAGGCAGATTACAGCAGCAGGGAAGGCTGAGCTGAGAGGCAGTGGAAGAGATATTCCTGGGAGAAAAACAGTTGGCGTTTGAGAACAAGAACATCTGCATGAGCCTGTTAGTGGTACTGCAGGGGCAGATTAAAAATCAAGAATATCCTCATCTTCAAATGGAGGGACCACCTCAGAAGCGTGCACCCTCAAAAATCTTGAGACTTATGGCAGGACTGCTTTGGACCTTGCCATTTGTATCACCCCTTAGCAAGAGACCAGAGAGAAATCAAGCATCAAAATCAAAAGGTCCCTTCAAAAGTGCTTTGCTTTGATGAATACATAGTGATAAAAGAAGACTCATTTATCTGAAAAATTCCAGCCATCTCACATGAAATGTGTTACTGTGATGCCGTTTTCACTGTCCTCCATGAGCAGCAGAGTCTAATATATGTATTCCCCAAGCAGCTAACTCTTCCAACACAGCACATCACTGTTTAGCATTAGTGTCCTTTTCTGATGCAGCTGCAGCTAGTTTTCTCTTCATGTGACATGCCTAGATATGAAAAAATGCGAATAATTTTCCTAGAAATACTTCATAAAACATTGGATAAAATGTCCTGAAGCCCCAATAATTTATGAATTGCCAGCAAGCCAAATCTAACTTTTTTTTAATTCATGCAGGCAAATTTCCCACCAAATCAGTCTAGAAGTTTGTCAGGGTAAAATATAGAGATTAAAGATGTGGGGAGTTGACCAGTTATTTCTACTTTACTGCAGTGGTACTTCAGAAGACAGGTGATAGGACTTAGAGCCTAATATGTTGTTTTTCCCAAAAGAGTGGCACACTGGGGAGTAAACTGTGATTTGGACTGTCCTCTTGGAAAGCAGTAAGAGAGATCCCTCTGTTTGCGTCTTAGATCTGGATACTAAGGAGTAAGCAGAGCGATATGCCCACTTAGGTGTGACTCCTCTGCCATGTAGAAAGACAGAAATTAGTTTGGGCATCAGAAGGAGCCACTGCATAATACCCTGGAAATCTTTGCTGGCTAATTTTCCTGAGTGGAGTTAGTCCTCCTGATGGACTACCAAGTTAACTCAGGTTCACACACAGAATTACAAGGTTGGAAAAGACCTTTAAGATCATCAAGTCCAACCATTCCCATCCTGTGCTAAACCATATCCCTAAGTACCTCATCTACCTGTCTTTTAAACACACCCAGGGAAGGTGACTCAACCCCCTCCCTGGGCAGCCTGTTCCAGGCCCTGACAACTCTTCCAGTGAAAAATTTTTTCCTAACATCTAATCTGACCCTGCTCTGGTGCAGCTTTTGTCCTGTCTCCTGTCACCTGGCTGAAGAGACCATCTCCCACCTCTTTACAACCTCCCTTCAGGTAATTGTAGCAGTGATAAGGTCTCCCCTCAGCCTCCTCTTCTCAAGGCTAAAGGTTACTTGCTTCTCAAGGTTACTTCAAACCTGGTAAAGTATTGAGTAGATTTTGCCCTTTTGCAGCTTGTGGATTGCCTGTGAATAAATGTAAGGCTCTTGACTGGAATTTTAGTCAGAATTATCAGTGAATAATTCATAGCCGATGGGGTAGTGGTGAAAGGCTTGTTTGTGCTGTGGGGTTAGTGCTGTCAGTGCTTTGAGCAAGGAATCCTTGCTGCGCAGTGGGGAGGTGTTCCTCTGAGCACAATGACTTCAGCATGGGCAGACATGGTGTGTGTTGTATCTTCTCCAAAATGCCAGTGCAGAACACAAACAGAGCCTTCCCAGGAAGGAGAAGGGGTACCAATCCTTTCACATATCTCTGCTGTGCTCTGAGGGAAGAGGAGTCCCTGCATTGTCATCACTAGCTGGAAGAAGAAGAGAAAGTTATTGCTTGGGTTGATGGAGAGATGAAGAGGAACTGCTGCAGCTGGGTGGCTGGCCCCAAAGAGTGAAGAAAATCACAGAATCATTTAGGATGGAAAAGATCCTTGAGATCATTGAGTACAACCCTTTAGTGTATCGGGAGGAGGTGATTCACCTGCCAGTTCCTGGATTGTGGTCCTTTCATCTCTGGTTTATAATCTTTTAATTTTTGCCTGAGAGGAAGCTGAGATTTTCAGCTGGAGGATCCATGTGGACATATGGAGAGGACCATTATTTGAAAACGGCTTGAACTGCATCCTGAGCAACATTGAGTGTCTGAAGGCAGTCTAGGTTATTCTAGATTTTGTCTTGGATTCCAGGGACTATAAAATGCTGCAGAGGAAAGTGCAAACATTAGATGATGCTAAACCAGCAGAATAAATACGGTATTTTTCAAGCAGACTTCGAGAAACAATTGTGGGTGGGAAACAGTGAACAGAGCTCAGAGCACTGCAGCTGCAGGAGTGAATCCACCAACCTTCTTGGAAGGATCCCACTTTAATCAAGTATCTGCTTATTTGAGGAAGTACTGCCAAGAGTCCAGGCTTTCTACTGGAAAGGAAATGTCAGGGTTTGCACTGCTGAGCCAAACTCACATAAGCATCTTCAGTTTTCTTTTCCACAGTACCAGAGTATAGCACTGACAGCTGGTGTACCTTGTGGGTGTTTGCTGAAGTTTCAATAGACTGATGTTTGGAGTAACAAAAGCAGCTTTTGCTGCAGCTGATTTAACTGGTTTGCAGTATCAAAGTGATTTGGGTAGGCATGTCTGCAAAGTCCCTTTTCATTTATGTGGAGGCCCATTTTGAAATGGGTTCTGAGAGACTTCTGAGAGTCCTTCAGGAGTCCTTCCATGGAAATGAAAGGATGTTGTCCTTTCTGTTGCAAAGAGTCATTCACACACTTTTTTTTTCTTGTCAGTCATTGATGACTCCAGAACTGAGAGATAATATTTAGAGATGCCTCTTTTAGCCATAAACAGGGGAACCTGTAAATACAGGTTGTCTATATCACATAACAACATCTGCAGTAAAATTGTTTTTGTGGCTTGCCTTTTTTTTTTTTTTTTTTAAATGACTAATGTTTTCATTTTGCTTTGTTGTACTAAGCCAGGTAAAAAGCTTCTCAAACTTCAGAACTGGATCTTTTTGCTTATACAGTCTCCTCAGTGATTGAAAGCTGCAGCTCCATCAAGTTCAAAGTCAAACACTGGATATGAGGCTTCATCATCCTTCCTGTTTGTCTTCCTTAGAGGAAAAAACTAAGCAACATAAAATTGGTTTCTACCACTGCAGTACTACTGTCAACTATCTGTAATTCCTTGGGCAATAACATCGTTCCATATATTTGTATTTACCAGGAACTAGATGTTCTAAAAGCACTGGGCTAGGAATCAAGTTGTCAAAACACCAAGACAGCACCAGTGTACAAAATTTTCTGCAAGAGATCTTATTGCAGGTGACAGAGCACAGATAATACTAAGTTGTGTTCTTAGTCCTTGGAGTATCATGTGTGGAGGGGAGAATTTGTGTTGGGAGTTCCTCATCCACACAGGAGAGCCTTCACTGCCTCTCTAGCAGCAGATATCTGAACACAGTCAGAGTCCCTTACAGATTTTAATGGAAATAATTTCTGAATTAAATAAGCAGCTATTGTACAGCACAGTATAAAATAGAAATTGACCTTTCTGTTTTGGATGGAACTACCTGGTTTCTAGCAGCAACGTGAGAGTTGGCGTGGTAAGCTGGATTTGTTTTGGTGAATTACAGCTTTGGTAAGTTGCCTGAGAGAAGGCTGTAGGCTCTTCTCAGGACTGGATATAGAACTTTCCTCCCCTTCTAAAGCAAGTGGAATCAAGTGCCATTTATTGTACCATTTATTGTAGAGGTTACCTAGATGATGGGCTGAGGCAAGACTTAAGATCTAAATGGCAGAAGTTAGGCAAACTGAATCTCGTCTCCTGGTCGGTAGGATTTCTCTGGTCACTGTGATCACTCTTTATAATTAGAGCTGTTTGGGAATCTCTGAGCAAAAAAAATTCCTCATGAAGAAATGCCAGTTGCACCAGGTGGCATCTGTCATGGCAGTGTCCCTATTGAGAAACCGGCTTGGTTTCCAGCTGCTGAGGAGACCAGGCTTCTGGTACTTGTGGTCTCAGTTCCAGCACACCTTGCAGACTGACTCACAGGCATGGCTTTGGGGCTGGACAGGCCTTGGCAGGACCCCTGCAGCACATCCAGCATAGGATGCATGGCCTGTCCTTTTGCTGAAGGAGGATTTGTGCCACGTCACAGCACGTGACAGAATGTGTCATGCTAAAATGCGTGCGACAGGCATCAAGGTGTCTTCTGCTGAGTGACAGAGGGCAACTGCAGCTGCTGCCTCTCCTGTATTTTTTGAATAGAAGAGTGGAAGGAAACTTTTGCTGTACTTCAACACCCTGTAATTCTGTGAGAGAAATGTGAGTCATTAGAGGGATCCAAGTCAGGATCTGTGAGGGATGATGTCTCAGCCTTACTAGCTGAGGGGCCCGTTGTTTGTGTGGGTTTTTTTCCTTCTGTAAGGAAGAAGGTGCTTGGAGTTCTAAACCCCAACCTTTTTATTCTTTTATTCTTACTCTATTCTTTGTATTCATGGATAAAATACCTACAGCTTTTTAGTTTGGGGATTTTTAACAAAGCCTGGAAGCTTGATAAAGTGAAGAATGATGACTAATGTTTGGTTTTATTACCATGTTAAAATGCTACTCATCTGTTTTAAAGGTGGAGGAGACTCTCTATAGCAAGTGACAACATTTAGCAACTTAGGTATTCTAAATGCTTTGTTTGGGTAGCTGCTTCTTTGACATTTGATTAAAAAAACATTGCTGTTTAGTGAATCTTTCATAGAGAAAACTAAAGCCTGGTGAATCAGTTGGTGATAATGTGATGCCAATTCCTGTACCAGCCCTCTGAAAGTGTTATCCTCGGACACTGGCCTCTGTTTCCAGCTTGCTAGTTGGAAGGAGACTCCTTGAACATAAGTATTGCTGCTCCAGCTGAAAGCCTCTTAGATCAGGTCCTCAGATCTCTGACTCAGGACTGTGACCCTTCTCTAGCTTGGTGTTTTATCCTGTGGAGGGATGAATTTAACAGTCCGGGAGAAGTTCCCCACAAAGTGTCTGCTCACTAGCTTGTCACCCTTGGGGCACAGTTGACTTTTGGAAGAGAAGTTGCAAGTGGTAAATATTACATAACCAGTGGAAGTGTTGTTCCAGTTTCTGTATAGTAGTGATTAGCTGCAGTTAAACCTTACACTAGCCTGACTATCCTTCCTTCCCATAGGCTGTTGCCTAGAAAAGTTTCTAGATGTAGTTCATTTTTCATAGAACATACGTTTAATAAAGAACATGATGTTTAACAAGTTTATTTTTAGAAAAAAATAAAACAAACCCCACAACTTTTCAATTAATGTGAGTGTTCTTAATTGAAAAGAAAGAAAAACACGAGTCAGCCTGGGAACTGGGCACATCACCTCCACATTGCATTACTTTTCTTTTTTTAAAACTCTTCTTTTTTCTCAAGTATGTGAAGTCATATCCATGTCTGTAGAGATACTGGGTATGGGAGGCTCAGTAGTCTGCACAGGGTAAAGACAAGATAAAATGACACGTGTTGGCTGGATGTTTGTTTCATTGACTTGGATATCATCTGCCAAGGGATTCTACTTAATCAGGTCTCTGATTAAATTGTTCAATTGCTGTACTTGTTTGCTTTTATAAAATTTATATCTAGTGTTTTTATTTAGTATTAACAGATAATTTAACAAAGATTTTTGAGATAGCTGTTTATTTTATTAACAGTCTTTCAGATTCTAAAATTTTAAACTTGTACTAATTCCTACTGCACCTGTAAGATGTCAGTTGAAACTTACTCTTAAAATAAAATCATGGAGTCGGTCACCAATTGGGATAAATAGGGACTAGAGAATTATCCCAGCAGAATCCTAATCCTTGGCTTGATCTTGCTCTCCGGGACTATTCAGGAGCCCAGATCATTCTCACCATGGTTTATTCATTGCTGGGCTTCTCTTCCCAGGTCTGAACAATCCTCCACTGAACTGAGCTGTGTGGAAATTAGTGTTTTGCCAACAACTCCTGTTTCTCAAATAATTGTGTCTTCATTTCTGCTCACTGCAGCTCACTTAAACACGTCCTTTGTATTTGGTACTCTTGTGTTCTTATGCTGGGCTCCTGCTGCCCTATACTTCCCTCCCACATGCTTGACATTGAGTATGATGCTCCACACACCAAAAGACCTCTTTACTCTGCGACTCTGGGTCTTGCATCGGTGTCAGCATCTTATCCAAATAACATGCAAGTTGGAGAGTCAGCTTGCTTTATACATGCCACTAAAATAAAAGGCATCTTGTTTCCTCATCTGTTCAGAGAAAAGAGGTGAAGACAGCCTTCCTGCCATGCTGTGGATATATTTTTGGAGAAGGTGAAAGAAGGCATTTTGTTTGTAAGTGTGGAATTGATAAAAATACAGAATAAATGAACTGTGTGGAGCAGTTAGATGGTGGCAGATGATGTCCTAACAGAACATGGCAAGTTTTCTCTAACTCTTCATAAAAATATCATTGTTAATCTTCTTCATATGGTCACAGTTTGGGGATCTGTTGTCTCTCAGTTTCTGTTTTGCTTATGTTACATCTCCTATTTCTATCACAGATTCTCTTTATCCTGGTAGACACCAATTTGAAGAGCAATGAACGAATAGTGCCATTCTTCAAACTGAAGAAGTCCCAGCTGCCAGCTCTGGCTATATTCCATGCACCAGATGAGGAGCAGGATGTGTTGACTCTGGATGAAGTCTCTGTTCAGCGTGTACAGGACTTCTGTAATCGTTTCTTACAAAGAATGCAGAAGGTAAAGGGGGAGTCCTGTAGTCTAGAAGAAGCTGGGATCTTGTAGTTCAATGCTGTTTATCACAAGGCTCTTGAAGAAGATGACTTCAGTTCCTCCTCAGTCCTGCCACATCCTCTTTAATTTTCATTTGCACCTGAATAACAGAAATGATCAGTAGCAGGACAGAGATTAATTTCTTTGCAGAGAATCTTAATTGACTTCTGCCTTTTAGTCTACAGCAAGAAGACTTCACTGTCCTCTGCAACTGTATAAAGGTCTCAGTGAAGCACTTATTTTCTGGGAGCAGCAGCTGGGGAGACAGAGTGAAGGGTGTTTTTGAACACCGAGAACAGGGTGGTGGATGGCAGCACGTAAGAGAGGATCAGAGACACAGTGCCATGGATAGGAAGGAAATCTGTCAAGAAGGGCCACAGCACAGAGTATACAGACAAGGGCTTAGGACTCTACCAGAGGTCTCTTCTGGAAGAGGGACAATTTAATCTCCACTCCAGCACAGGGTTAAGAGTTCTCCATCGAAGGAGGGCACAGAGGCATTGTGTGTCAGGGACCTGTGTTGTGCAGTTGAAGTGAGATAGGCCGGGCAGTGGCATAGACAGCAGAGGGAGGCATTTAAATTGGTTTATTTCCTTTTATCACTATGCTGAGAACCCAAGCAACATCAAAACTGATTTCATGCCTCTTGTGTGTTTTAGAAAGAAGACCAACCTGAGGAGAAGGCCCTCAATGAGGAACTCTGATTCTTTCGCAGCCAACAGGATGACTGTGCCCAGAGACATCTGTTTCTGGTGTATGAAGAGTTTGCTGAGCTCCACAGCTCAGGAATTCCTTGGATAGTAGGATTAAAGGGCAAAGTCAATCACGGATTCCCATCTCCATGCTATGTGCATCTATGCTGTCTCTCCTTTCTAGGAATATCTTCTCCATTCTCATTTGTTTGCTTCATCTCTTTTTTTCTCAGTATTCCAGGAGCTCTTGGTATTGCCCTACACTGTGTCCTTCCACGCCACCTCTGTTTGGAGCAAAGGGTGATAGGGCAAAATGGCAATATCAGAGATAAAGCTTATACTTCCCAGAGATCTGTTTCCCTCATTCTCTTTGCTTCTGGTGCCCTGCTGGGATCCACTGTCAGCCTCTCCTGACACTAGGAACAGATTGGTTGCTTGAGGTCACATGAACCTTTCCATTTATTTTACTAAATAAAGCAGAAAGTGATTACCCTGGATTTTCATTCAAGCACATCATTTCCCACTCCCCATGTCTTTCTCTTAAGGACAAAGCCTGTGTATTTCTGAGTGAGCAAGCTCAAAAGTGGCCTTTCTCTGAATTTAACCAGGCTTGCAATGTCTAACCAGTCAGATTGGTTGCTAATCATTCCCCATGGAATTGGGTGATTGATCATCAACAGGTATTTCCACCAGGCTGGGACATTTCTGTGAAGGTTTGGGGTAAGAACAGCACTGGGTACAGCAGGTCTGAGTTGGCACAACAAAAATGAATGAGCCTAAGGTGCAGATCAGTGCTGAGGAATGGGAACTGTGGGAAAAAGGGCAGTAGAATGTCGCATTGCAAGATAGGGAATATCTCCACACTGCATTAGATGGAAAGGCTGGTGGCTGTGTGTTAACCTCAGGCATCCCCCAGAGGTCCCAGTGCTGGTGTACAGGGAGAAGGGGCTTTGCAGACAAGGCATATGAGCCATCCCTGTTCTGCTGTACTAGATGCCTGCAGTAGGCTTACCTCATACTTGGCCTAACATCCTTTGGCATGAAGTATGGATGCTCCTGTCAAACAGTGACTGCATTATCTCTCGGGGCTTAAGATGCTTGGCTTGGGACAGGGAGTGTGAGAGGCACAGAGCTGAGAAACCTCAGCCCTTTCTCAGAGATTAGCTCAAGGGAAAGAACTGGGAACAGGAAGAAGATGTTCTTGCAGATGAGGCAAATGCAGCTTTCCAACACAGAGGGAGAAGTCTGTGCTGGGAGGGATGCAAAGTAACTGCCAGCCATCATGGTGAAGCCCACAGCAGCGAGGATCTAGGTATAATAGCAAGGCAGGTGCCAGCGCTGCATTAGATCTTGCCTCTTCCATGTGGATCAAGCTGATGTCATTCATCTCCCTGAGACTGTCTCCCATGTACCTGGAAGTGCTCTACCCTCCCTTATCTGCTTACCTAAGGCAAGCCCAATGCTGTAAATGGTATGGGGAATCAAAATTGCACAGATTTCCAAGGAAGAGTTACAAGATGAAAACAGTATTCAGGATTGTGCTTTGTGTTGGCAAGGCTGGAAAACCGTCTCTCTGCACAGGAAGCTCTCCCTTAAGAGGCAGGGCAATACGGGGCCCTCAGAATCTCTATGGCCAACACAACAGCCAAGAATTTTTTCCTACATGAGGCAGTTCAGAAAAGAGTGGGAAAAGAGGGAGGAGAGGAGAGCAAAGCAAACCACTGCTGTCTGTCCAGTTGTCCCCTCATTACAGCTGAGTTCTCCCTAACCTCTGGTTTGCATGTGGCCTGTGAGAGCCTGTGGCATTGCTTCTGGACACAGCAAGATAACACTGAGACGTTAAGGGTGAGGTGAGTTTGGGGAATTATGTACTGCATAGTTCTTCAGTCTGGTAAAGGTGGAGACACCTCACCTCAGCCCATAAAAGTGTTTTACTCTGGTGTCCTCTCTTAGCAGCCATTTCACAGTGACCTTCTACCACTGGCATCTCACAGAAGTGGAGATGTCACTGCCATCAACTGGAGCCTTCAAGGCCATAAAGTTTGGCCCATGGATGTAGTGTTCATCTAACAGCTGGAGTGAGTCATCTCTGCAGACCTCTCAAGAGTCTTCTCCTCTGAAACATGAGATGTTTTGGGGTGGCTCACATACCTGACACTGTGTTTGGTGCACTCGATACACACACCAGTTCTGGAGCTGCAAGCAAAGACCACTTTTGGTGTGGGGCACTCATTGGTGTGAGGGACCTTGCTTGGTAGCATCCCAGGGCTGTACTGCAGCCGCTCTCCTGCCCCTGGGTGTGGGTAGAGGTTGTGATCCTGGCCTGGAAACATGTGAATGAAGCCTTGGCTTTGGTGTTGGAGTTCCCTATGCAGTGCACGAGGCTTGTCAGGCTTGTGCATGGGGCATAACGGAGGGAGAACCGTTTGTCTCTGAGCCTAGGTCTGTATGAAAGTGTGAGCAGAGGGCTCAACCACTCTGAAGCACTGGAGAGCCACAGGGTCTCATCCCAGATCTCATCACAGACTGCAGATTTGAGGATCAGAGATGTCTCACCTCACAGTGGCCCAAAGCCCAGGCAGGGCAAACTCACACCCACCTTCCAACATCCCCATGTCAGTAGTGATGTTTTTGAACTTCTGGTTTTATACCTGTTCTAGAACATGCAGGGCTGTATCTCCTAGTAAGAGCCCTGCTTGCTCTCCTGCACTGGGGACATTGCTTTTTTATGGCTACAGCTTGTTCCTCCCTAGGAAGGATTGTACTTCTTTCTCTGCAGAAAGGTAAAGTCTTCTGTGGAGACATCTGCCAGGAACCTTGGCCTTGTAGATGTTTCCAGTGTCACGCACCTCTGTGGTCCAGACCAAACAGTGTGAGGAGAACTGGCCTGCTGCATGGTTGTCTGAGGTTTGTGTCTTGGCCTGTGCAGACACAACAGCTGCAGGAATTAGGCACAGTGACGTGACTCTTCCTCAGTGCTGGAAGGAAACACAACAGGACACAAATGAAGCTCTGGCTCTGCAAATAAGCCTGGGAGCAAAAGCAATGCCTCTGGTGACCGTGTTTGCTGTGTACACAGCTAATAATAGGGACAGCTTTTCAGGAGCTTCATTATGTACACCTGGGAGTTTAATTCCCTCTGCACCTTCCAGAGCTCTGCACCTAACCAGCAACCTTGGGAGCCACGAGGCAGCCACAGGAAAAGCCTCCTTTTTCTCCAGCTTCTCCACAGCACTCTCTGGGACTCGGACAGCATGGACAGCCCCAGAGTGCTGCACTCAGGATGCCCTGGGCACAGATGGCCGAGATGGTGGAGAGGAGTTGTCCCTTAATCCCTGTGCTCAAGGGCTTCCGCGATAGAGCTTTGGTGGGCTTAGCCACTGCGATGGGGCATCTGAGATAGGAACCAGAAGCAGAACCTCGTGGAGTAGCAATCTCTTGTTTGTGGTTTTATTTTGGGTTTGGCCCCCACTGCATTATCTCTGACTTCAATTTGCGATGTACACGGCCCAGATGTTTTGAGCTGGCTGGGGAGGCTGGGTTGGTTTTCAAGGGGAGGGAGTGCTAGATGCAAACTGACAGAGGGCAGGATGAGGGGGTTCCCTTTCTCCTAGGTATTGTGGATATACTGGGGTGTGGGAACCCCCAGTCTGCAGCAGCAGCTGAACTCAAGGGGCATCCAAACTAAGTCAGATAGCAGCTGAGCTTGCCTGACAGCAAACTGAGGCTGCAGAGGTGTGTGAGAGCTGCCATCTTCACCCCAGGGAACAGGGAATTGCGTTCACTGTGGAAGATGAAACTGCATTTATCACTCGGGAGAAAATATATGAAAATACATGAAGCTGAGTATTTTAAAGATCTGGAGATCCAGAAAGGGGACTAACATTTTTGTGTTCCCCCACCCCGAACTGCTGTGCATGACATAACATCAGATGTTCCTTAGAGGTGAAGTCTGGGTCCCAGGAAGACTCCCCACACACCCTACCCAGCCAGAAACCAGCTGCCAGGTTCTAATGACATCATTCAGCTCTCTTGGATGCTTATACTTGCAAGTGCCTTGGGAATGAAGAGGTTTATGTTACCACCTTAAAGGTTGGCGGGGTGTCTCCCCATGCAGAGTTCAGCTTTCACCAGCACTTCTCCTGGATGCACATAACCCTCAGCAGTCTGACTCTGAGGTAGGGATATCACCAGGCAGCAAGAGACCTGAGGCATGCATTGGTGCTGGGAGCTGCTCCTCTTCTGTCCTGAGGTGCACAGGGCAAGCTCAAGACTCTGTTTTACTCTTCTCTTTTCCAGCAGCTGATACAGTGTCATCTTCAGGTAAATTATACTGAGTATTAATTGAGCAAAACTATTTGTAGAAGGGGCAATTCAACATGATACGTGTGGTGCATCAACTGTTGGGTTTGCCATTCTGCTCACTTCCATCCCTGAGCACAAAATCTGTGTCCTCCCTTTGCGTAGTGCGGGCCTGAACCCAAGTCTGAATCTAGAATCATAGAATGGCATGGATTGGAAGGGACCCCAAGGATCATAGAGTTCCAACACCCCTGCCACAGGCAGGGGCACCAACCTCCAGGCCTGGATCTACACAAGGTTGCCCAGGGCCCCATCCAACCTGGCCTTGAACACCTTCAGGGACGGGGCATCCACCACCTCTCTGGTCAGCCTGAATGCAAGGATGAAATGGAGACAAGGGAAATGGACCTCTGAACTAGCTCCCATCTGCTGGATGTTGAACCAAGGCTTTCAAAACGAACATCTCTGTGCCTCAGCTTTGTCACTCAAGTCCCCCTGGCACACAGGGTTTGGGGTCTGGCCAAGACATGGGGAGACTGGCCAGCAGGTGAAGGCCCAGAATGACCTTTGCACCTACCCTGTGGAAGAGGAGCAGGTTCTGGCCTCTGCATGTAAGTCTATCTGGTCAGGATTGCTCCTGCTCTCAGTGGTGCCTGGGAGATACTGGGAGGCCTCTGACTGCCAGCATGAAGGGAAGTGACACCTCCCAAGGCTCGCCATCCTGATGCCCCTGCCCCATAACCGCTTGTCTTTCTTCTAGGGACTGTGCAAGGCAACCCAGCCCTGCCAACTTTGAATAAAAAAATGAAAAATCTTTCTGTTATAGCTGTCACAGGATAAACTTAATGGTGCTCAAGTCAGAACCCATCTCATGCACAGAAGTCCAGCACCGAGATGGACCTGAGTTCCCAGGTTGGTGAGGAGATGATGAAGATCTAGCGTAAGACATGGTAGGAACTGTTGTCTTCCTTATAATAAAAGGAAGAAGGGCACAGCTGTCTGACACCTCTGCTCATCCAGAAGGAAGCTGAATCATTAAATCCAGGAAGCAACAGTAGAAGCAAATCCTCTCTTGCAGGTGGACGGACTGCAGGGCTTAGTCACTCTGCACCTCCGCAGAGGATGGCTTCCCCTCAGTACCGCTAATGGCAGCCCATGGGCTGGGGAAGAGGTGGGGGCAGTTGACACAGGAGGGGAAAATATTGTCTGAAGGATGTGACTGGGGAAGTGGTTTGCAGAAGCATGAAAGAGCAGGGAAGAGCCAGAGGCTGGTCTGAGAGGAGGAAAGGACATGCCTGGGGGGTGATGTGGCCAGGGACAGGCAAGGTTCAGTGAGAGAAAGTGCTGGGTGGGTACCACAGGGAACTGATAATGACGGAGAAGAGGATATAGCAGTGTTTTTCCTGGGGCTGTGAATCAAGTGCTGTTTTGACTCATTTTTGGCTCAGTCACTAAGAAAGCTTCAGAGGAATATTCACAGTGGAAAAACCTTCAAATCCACAAGATGCACACGGAAGAACAAAATACTCATTCTCCCCTTTTAATTTCTCCCTTATCTGCTAATGTACCTGCAAATCCAGGCAGGCAGGCTAGTCTCAAGAGCTACAAAGCAGCATGTCTCTCCAGCCTAGAGGAAAGGCCCATAGACAACTATTCAATGGAAAAATCATGCCAACAGAAACTTCATCTGTTTTCTTATCCACTGAATAATACAGGGCTGTATGCCCAAAAGATTGTGTTTTAAAATAAAGACAAAATACTTTCAGTATAAATCTGTTGTGTTCTGAGTATACTTTGGCATTTTGGAATTCAATGTGGGTGTTGACCCCAGGCTATTTCATGACTTCCCGTTGTAATCAAGATGTTATTTTCCTTGGCCAATTATTTCTGCTCTTTGGCTGAGAAATCGAAGAGGCAGACAGTAACTTACCCCAGACGTTTGAAGAAGCCTGTGGGCAGAGCTAGAGAGACAACCCAGATCTCCTGCATCCAGATCTCCTGAGTCTTAGCCATGTGGCCACACTTTCTTTTCTTCCTTCATCTTCATGTAATGCCCGATGGCTATTTTTTAAAGTAAAATGGCAGGGGTTTTTTTGCCCTGAATCACAGGCTGGCTTGTTTGGTTGTTCTGGTTTGGCACCAGAAGCTGAACAGTTCTGGATCACGGCTTTCTCTCTCTATCTCTCCTTCCTTGCAGATGAGACCTTTCGTCCTGGAGTGACTACTTTATCCTTGTGGAGGCCAATATGGAATGTGCTCCCTTGCCATGTGGCTTTCCCAATGCAATTCCAGTGCTCTCTCAGATCCCTGGGTATCCTGGATTTCAGGCACCATCTTGCAGCAATGTTTTCAGGCCTTCTCTCCTGTTGAGATTCTGGCAGTAAAGAAAATACTTTACTAAGAAGATATTAGGAAGATATGTTTGCATGTTCACTGTTTTACAATCACTTAAATGTTATTTTATTTAAAAGATTTTATTTTAATGTTTTGTTTGCGTATTACAAAATAAAAGAGCTATGGCAGCTTAGAGGCAAATGTGATTGAGTCCCTGCTTGGTATATTTTGGTCTTGGCAATACAGTAGCCACAGCGTTCTTCAGGTGTCTCCACCTGCTCCGGTCCCAGTCATCTGGGCTGTGGGGGGAACAGCCTGCTTCACCATGGTCTTCTCCACGGGCTGCAGGGGAATCTCTCTCTCCGGCACCTGAAGCACCTCATCCCCACCCCAATCCTTTCTTCCCTGACCTTGGTGTCTGCAGTTCCTCACATCTTCTCGCTCCCTTCTCTGGTGGCAAAAAGCAGCTGCTTGCAGGGTTTTTTTTTCTTAAATGTGATTCCCAGAGGTGCTGTGATCATTGCTGATGGGCTTGGCCTTGGTCAATGATGACTCTGGCCTTGATTTGGATGATGTTTACTCTCTGGGGCCTGCAGAGAGCTTCTAGCTGCTTCTTGCAGAAGCCATCCCTGCAGCCCCCTCTTCTCCACCAGAATCCAGCCACACAAAACTACAACAGCTATTTCTCATGCTATAACTGAGATAGCAATGCTTAGGCCAAAGGATCAGCCACCTTTAAACGGTTGTCAGTCTTCTTTTCACATGTCACCCAGGAGACTGGATGCTGAAGCAGTTAATGAGTCTTCCAACTGCTTCCACCTTGCAGTTTCCTAGCATGGAAACAACATGTCTTTGGTGTCTCTCCTGTACCCTGATCACTCACTGCCATTGAACAGAGATATAAAGCACTCTGTAAAGATCCAATCCTCCCATAGAAAAGGAGCAGGAGTAGGGGGGACCTAACAATCATTCCTTTATGTCTGTCCTCAGGATCATAAACAAGGGACTCTTCCTTCTGCTTCACTGTCTGCTCAGCAGCGTGGAGACTTTCAGGGGTACAAAACACTCCATGTGGCCCCTCTCAGACTCCATGATACGGCTGCCACTAGCTACCCTCTCCTTCCCCCTCACTGATGGCTCCCTGTCTCTGCACAAGTGACAGGCCCTCTGACCCTTGCTATTTCTCTTTATATCCATCCCATGCTCTGGAGGCAGCTCTGTCCAAAACATAACCCTGCTGCTCCCAAGGGGAGGTGCCTGCCACATTGCACGTGCCCCAGGCACTCCCTTTAAAAAAGAACAAATATTTCCTACAAAGGGAAAACAATGAGAACCCACCAGGTCCCCTCCATCAGAGTGGTAATGATGCAAGACTTCAGTGACAGGAGGGAATGGATTAGCTGTCTTGCCTTGGGGGCCTTGTTCACCCTAACGTTTCTATTTGGTCTCTGAGTCCTGCAACTGGTATTTCAGTGGAGTCCTTGCCAGGTCTGTCTCTGTGGTCTAGGACAATAAAACTCTTCTTTGAATAATAAAGATAACCGTATCCAGGACATTTAGAACGTGAGCAACTGCTTTACTGGCATTTCACATGATAGGATGGGATTATTTCTGTGGCTGTTCCTATGGAAATGAGGTGGTTTGTGTGTCTGCTTCTCATGTCCCCCCTTCCAAATGCTCAAACACACCTGACTGCAAGGCAGTGGTTTCTAAGGTATTACGGTGCTGCTGGTTTTGTGAGACAGGGTGTTGGGCAGAGGATTAAAGTCCCAAAATCTGCATTGTTAGCTTTTTTATGCCAGGGTACTGTGGTCCTGCTCCTAACATGTTCTCACATCCTTGCTGGGACCGTCAAACCCCTAAGGTAAACTGCTTGGGAGTTGTTCCTTGCCCATTGCCTTGAATGGCACCGATGTTCTCCAACTCACCTCTGTGCCCCTTCTTGAAAACCGAGGCTACAGTGTTTGCTTTGATTTGGGCTGGGGTGAGCTGAATGTCTGTCCTTGTGCTGGGGATTCATCCAGCGTGCAAAACCAAAGCCCCTGAAGTGGTTGATTCTATTTCTAGCCGCAGCAATCAGCCAGAGGCTTGGCTCTGGTTTGTTTATGTTTAAATATATTAAATTAGTCTCTGTGAATTTCTCTGTGACAGACAGACATGCCACGGATGGGAGGTGTGTGTGGGAGGGGGGCTCTGTTTCTGAACAAGCACCCTCCCACTTAGCAAATTCCCAGGGAACCTGTTCTTCAGGTCACTGGCAAAAGCATGAAAGCTTCCTACTAACTGCGGGGAGGAATGACAAGGTTATCTGCCCCAAAATTCTCCCAAATGGAAGGTGAAGACACCAGGGTCCTGAGATGGTCCCCTTGGGTTGTTTCCTTGTTGGTTATATAGCTGCTTTTGGCAGTTTCTTTGCTCTATTATTTGGGTTAGCTTGTGTGTGGTCCCCTTGCCCCTCTCCCCAGCAGCTGGGACCCCTCTACATGATGCAACCCTGGCAGTGGCACCCTCCTGCAGGGTCTTCCTTGGACTGAACAGGGGCTGAAGCAGGTGGGAGGTTGCAGTGCTGTATCTGTGGTGGAGGGAACAGGCAGCCTGGAGAAAGGGATGGGGCTGGTGCCACTGTGTGTGCTGCTGGCCAAGTGGGGCAAGGATGGAGAAGAAAAGGAGCAGAGAAGGATGAGGAGATCTGAGGCTGGCTATCAACTGTGTTTTATAGCTGCTGTTTTTCAGCTCCATGGCTGGAGCATGGTGGGCAAGTGCAGAGTGAGGAGCCTGATCCCTTGTTGCATTGTGGCTCCCTGCAGCTTTGGCAGCCCAGTCCTGGAGAGACCACCTGTCATAGGCTCAACTTCACCGTCAGCATCATCAACCCTAAAGACAGAAAAGGTCTGGAGGTACAACCTGGGTGACCCTCTGCCTTTTGATTCGCTTTGTGGACAGGCAGGCAGATCAGGTAAAAGAAATGCTTGCTCAGGAGGACAGACACATAAGCATGCAGCTACCCTGGGAGAAGCAGCTGTGTGAGAAGTGAGGGGGTGCAGGGGATCAGAAATGTGACAGCTGGGGCAGGACCCCTCACACCCAATAGCTGGATGCAGGTCATGGGCCCATCTGTTCTGCAGGCTGGGATGGGTGAGCTGATCCCCGTGGCTCGTGTTAACATCCTTGCCTTGACCAGAACTGCTGATCTAGACATTCACCTTGTTTTGTGTTTGCTGCAAACACAAGATCACTTCTGGGTCTGTCCTCCTTCCTTCCAGCCTGAGAATGAAGCTGGCCTTAGCCTGGGGAATGGCCCTGCTGCTGCCAGCAGCCCTCAGTGTCCTGCTCACAGCTCCTTTCCCTCTGAGACCTTGAAATGGGGATTTAGATCTAGCTAATTAACTGGTATCAAGGTTTTCTTCTACCTGTTCAGGCCCACAAGGATATTTTGTTACTTCATTCCTATTTAGCAACTTAATTTCCAAAATAATCAAATCCTGCTGGTGTTCAGATGGGTGTGAGGTAGCTTGCAGTGGTCATCTCAACCTGATGGCTGTCAAAAAAGTCCCTGTGCCCTTTTCCCTTGTCTCCTGATCCCACTTTTCTCCACTGCAACTGCTGGACAACAT
The DNA here is from genome assembly GCA_027925045.1 of Hypotaenidia okinawae. NCBI lineage: Eukaryota > Metazoa > Chordata > Aves > Gruiformes > Rallidae > Hypotaenidia > Hypotaenidia okinawae. Next base: position 61,669,218 of record BSDF01000001.1, on the reverse strand, counting down.
CTCAGATGGTGGGGGCTTCATGTCAGTGCATGAGCAGCTGCAGTGCAGAAGCAGCCCTTCCTGAGGCCCTGTGGCTTTTCAGGGAGCTGGCAGGGTTCAGCAGGAATGAAGGACAACAGCTGCCAGGCAGGCAGGGATGGGCAGGAAACAGCCTCAGCAGCAAGCCAGCAGGAGCCTTCTTCTCAGGAGCAGCTTAAAGTCAGCTTTGTGCCTCAGCACTGCGTTACATGGAGGAGGTTGAAACCTGACCAAAGCAATCATGGGTGTTTGCTTTCAGGCAGGAGAGAAGGAGCTAGAGCCAAGCTCTCAGCTGTCATTCCAGGCTTGCCCATCTCTCTCTTCAGTGCCTGTGCAGAGCTCCTCATAAGAGTCCTGCTGCTGTTTTGCTGATGCTGCCTTGCTCTGGAAGTGCAAACCCCACTGTCATAAATTATTTTCTTATGTTCTGTCTCAAGATCTCCCTAGCTGAGGTATGATGACAACAGATATCTGTGTAGCAGCCCTGCTCCTGCAATAGCTGCTGGGGGTCAGCAACTAAATATCATGAGAGTGATAGCACAGAGGGAACCGGAGAGATCAGATAATGCAGAAGAGCTCCAGGGGCTGAAAAAGTGGTTGAACTTAACATTTGAGCCTTTGGGACACCCATGTATCATCTGCTGTCACCAAGCCCCAGGCTTGGGAAGGTCAGGCAGTGATAAGGGGGTCCTTGGCAGAGGAAGATCCTCCTGATACATAGGGGTCTTCTGCTACAGAAAGGACAGGCACGTAACCACACGTCTCTCCCTTCTGGGGCTTGTGCAGCACTTGGCACAAACAGGACCTTGCTCCTAATGGGGGGTTGTAATGAAAAGACTGGCCTGACTGCAGTCCTTATGGGAGTTAGCTGTTCATTTCAGGTGTACACTCAGGTCTCAAAATAGACTGGGGTGCTCTTAGTGAGTATGTTTATTTTTTGAGTATTATTGGGACTTTATTTTTTGGGTCTTCATAGAATCATAGAATGGCATGGATTGGAACCAGGTTCACTAGTGAAATGACCATCAAGAAAGACAGGCACCTCCCTCAAAGAGCTGAAGTGACAGGCCAAGTAACATGGGGGGAAGGCTTGTTTTACAGATGTGTACAGATGTTTGGTAAATAATACTTGCACAGCAGAGATTCTCATACAATGTCTGCTTTAGGAAAATGTATGGTATTAAACAATATCCTCGTTAATCTTAGGCTTAGTTGGGCAGCAGGATTGTAAATGCTTGTGTCTCCAACATGTGACTCATACAGAGTATTTTGCTGATAAATGTACAGCAACATTTTCCAGCGCAGGCATGGCTGTAGGTGGGAGACTGGGAGAAGAGAAATCCCAAATAAGACAGCCCAATAGGAGCCAGGAAGTATTGTAAACAGATCCTATTATTAGATCAGACAGGAAAAAACATCAGTTAAAGCCCAGGAAAGGCAAAAGTATCTTTGTCATAAGAGTCTTTAAAGAAAGGACCTGCTCTGGAAAAAGCTCTATGCAACTTTTAGGACTGATAAGTGCTATAAGTCATATGTGTAATGTTATGTGACTTTTTTTCACACTTATTAAGTCTTAAAATGCCATCCTTTATCACGTACGGAGAGAAAAAAGGGCAGATAATTTCAGCACAGCAGACCCTAACCGATGTTGAAGCCAGGTAAGGGAGGATGTTGAATCCCAGAATGTCACCTCATGCCTGCAAGTGTTGGTGCCTTGCTCTTTTTCTTGTACACCTCTCCTGGGTTTCCTCCCAGTGTCTGGCTAAAAGGCCCATGAACCAAAATGGAAAGAGCTTTGAAAGAAGCTTCTTACCACACAGACCACTGCCAAAGCTGCAGAATGATGTGAGATGGTGTTGGATTAAGACTTTTCCATATCGAGGACATCATAATAAGTCTTCACATTACCTTTTGATACTTCATTTGTAGTAAATACTGTTGCAGTATAGGAATAGCAGAGGTCAATATGAGACACTTTAGAAAGGGAAGGTTATTTTATTTTAAGCCACTCTGACTTCAGTTGCTCAGATTAACATGCCCATAACCACATATCCACGAACACCAAGATGCATTTGTTCACAGGATTTGGTTTGCTTGCAGTCACATAGAAGAGTCAAGGCACGGGCTCTGGAGTCCTCATCATGTCTTCTGGGTTTCTCCTAGTTTGACAACCATATCCTTATTAAAGACACTTCTGTTGCATCCTCAGGGGCTAGCAGTGAATATTGTCTTTCATCTCTCAATTTTTCCCCACCTCTGGGTATCATTAGGTCTCATAGTCTTTTGTCTCCTTGTCTAGGTATCTTATGGCTCAATCTTAGTTTTTGGTTTTCGGGGGTTTTTTTGGTTGGTTGGTTGGTTGGTTTTTTTACCTCCTATGGAGACAGGCTGAGAGAACTGGGCTTGTTCAGCTTGGAGAAGAGAAGGCTCCCAGGGGCCCTTATAGCGGCCTTCCAGTACCTGACAGGTGCCGATGTGAAAGCTGGGGAAGAACTGTTCACGAGGCCATGTAGCAGTAGGACGAGGGGTAACGGTTTTAAACTAGAAAAGGGGAGAATTAGGTTGGACATTTGGAAAATATTCTTCAATAGAAGGGTGGTAGATCACTGGAAGAGGTTGCCCAGAGAGGTGGTGGAGGACCCATGCCTGAAGATATTCAAGGTCAGGCTTGATGAAGCTCAGAGCAACCTGAACTAGTGGAGATGTCCCTGTTTACTGCAGGGGGTTGGACTAGATGACCTTTAAAGGTGCCTTCCAACCTAATGCATTCTATGATCTTAACACCATCATCTCTACTGGTTTGAATTTTTCCTTTCATTAAGTTTTAGGTGTACTCTATCCCTTATTTTAGTACATATCTTGTTTTAAACTGTGCTTTGTTTTTCCCAGCCTGGATGTTGAGAGGATCTGTTTGTCAGTGTACTGGGATCTTAATGATCTGTTCATCTATGTGCCATTAATATGTGATGTTCTTGCAGCCCTTCTTATGCCTTTCTTCCCAGTGCTTCTATGTCTAGACATCTGTATTTTTCTCCATTTATACTATTCTTACTGGGTTTTTTTTATAATTTAAAGGAAATATGAATGCTAAGGACAAAGACATCCCTGATAAAGTGGTGACTTCTGGAGTCTAGTGCCATTTAAGGAAGAAGGCAAAACTAATTGCAAAACAGTAACAGTTGAACTATCTTCCCTTCTCCCTTTAAAATTATTTTTTGCTTTAGGAGAACAAAAAAATTCTTGATGGAAAGAATCAGTTGTTAAGTACAATGCAAATAAGAAATAAATATTTATCCAAAGAGCATATGTGTGTGAAATTCATATATTAAGGAAAGGCATCAAGTTGATTAACTTGGCTAGGATGTGATGTTAGAACATTAATATAATTTGTAGTTACACACAGGAAGATAAGAGTAATCAGATTTCATGCTTCAAAGAATGTCTTTATTCTCACTGCAAACAACATTTCACAATTAACTGGGTATCATGCATCTCCTCCCACCCGCTAGCCTTCCCTTGAACTCTATCAGATATTGACAACAAACGGCAAGACCAGGGTCTTGATGTGCCACAGAAAACGTTATTTACTTACTAAAGACAAAATTTATGATACAAGAGATACTGAACTGGAGATAGAAGAAAGAAACATATGTAACACTACAGGGATGCTTGTAAATATTTCAGCAGCCTTCTGCATTCAAGACAGACAGAACAGAAATTTATGTCTTGGCTTTGCAAGGGCTGGCAGAGTTTGGACCTAAGATGCTATCTAAGTTTGTTGTTGAAAAACAGAGGCATTATTGTGAGTTTTTATTTACCAGATGTATGAGAAGACTGAAACCACAGCTACTTTCTTATCACTCTGCCTGTCTGGACAGGAAATAAGGAAGGGTAAATCTCATCTGGTCCCAAAGAATGAATCAGATCAGGACATTTTTGTGCTTATGTGGTGAAGCATGGGGGCTGGGGGTGGAAAAGGAAGAGATATTTCTGCTCCCCTTTCCCATAAGAGTGCAACTCAGAAGCACGCTCTGTTTTTATAGCCAGAGGTCAAACTTTTTGCTTGCTCAGTTTTTCATAGAATACTTGAAATACAAGCAATTCTAGGTACTTATTGGGCTATTTAATCCATACATGGGAGCTTCTGCCAATTTTTTCAATATCCAAATAATATTAACATTATTCTTTCTCTTCCTTCCCAGACAGCAAGAGAAATAGGCTGATCAGTGTATGTGGACATGTGTGGGTGGGTGGATGTGAAGCCAAAGGAAGCGACAGAGTTAGCTCTTAGGCCTGAATGCTTTTGTTCCTTATTCAGTGAATTAAATAACCTTGGTCTGGCTTCTGTGAAATTTTAGTCCTCTGTGCTCATGAACTTCCCATTGCCAATAATCTTTTTTCATTGTTTGAGCCAAACACAGCTGTTCTGGAAAGGCTTGGCCAGAGAAAGTCAGTCTTAAAGGTAATTCAGTGATAGCGCATGGAGAGTTCTGAGTTTTTGAGTCAGTCTTGAGCCAGACTCAATTTTTGCAGCAAGCTGAAATGAAGAGCAATGAGTTCACACTGAACTCTACTGCTGACCCCGAATGCTCCTGCATTTATACACAGATTGTGATTTTTCCAGGACACTGGGTTTAATTTTGAGATCTGGTGGGTTACAAGGACTAACTTCAGGGATCACAATTCCAGAGACAGTGACTGTGAGGTTGTGCCTGACCACTAATCTCTGAATTTCAACAGATCAAATATTTGCCTCCACCAACAGAATACAGTGGCTAAAAACCTCCACAGTTTACCAACCAACCAACCAAGCGATCAAAGAAAGCCCACTGTTCACCAGCCAGAAGCCTCTCCTTGTGGTCATGGTTAATGTGGAGATGGGCCCAAAGTCTACAGGATACTGCAGGTGAAAGAAGAATTGTTATCTCACCTTCTGGCTTTCATCATGGAGGAAGGATCTGGGCCTTGTCATGGTGTTTCATTTCAGTCCTTCTCCTTGGCAGTGTGATACTGAGTAACCAGTTGTCCCAGAGACCAGAGTGACACCCCTCAGGTTGAAGGTGCAGGTGTGTTCCATATCAATGGGCAGAAGAAAGACACTGAAAGTGATCATGTAGGATGGAAATTCAGGTTTCTAGAATGCACCCTGGCCAAAAACTTTGGAGAATACATGCAAGAAAATAGCTGCTAGCTTGCATGGGAACTTGCCTCCTTCACAGGAGACTGATGCTAAGCTGTAAGCTTCAGACTGTGGTTGCTAAAATAGCTCTAAGACTATACATAGATTCACTTTGTTAAAATAAGTTTTAGTTAGTAACAATATGTATTTTCTCACTAGACACTTCTATTTTTTCACAAAGCTGTGATGCTGGGGGCAAAATTTTTTCTCAGGGGAAAGGTGGAAAGAGATTTCAAAGACATGTATTTAAATGCTTTTTGGGGAAAACAAACCCCACACATTTTTTGTGAAATTACTCTTTTCTTCCCACCCCACCACTGAAATGGAAATGAATGATTTCAGTTATTTTTAAACAAACCTGTTTTGCTGCTGCATAACTAGATTTCTCCTGTTTCTGTGCTCCCCCTTTCTTTTGCTTTTTGGAGTTTGTTTAATCTAGTTTTGAAATGTTTAAATCTGTGTTTTTCCCAGATTGAGCTAGCCTTTGAACTAGTTTTATGGTTAATTTCAGGTAGCAGAGTGACTTTGCTGGCAGAGCTACCACACGTTCAGATATGTATATCAAGTTCTTTAAATGTCTGAAATGTGCTCAGTTTATTTTTATTTCATAGTCTTTTGACTAGCTCCTGTGTTTAAAAAAACATCTCCCTTTCTAAAGCTTAGTGTCAGCGTGCTAGTTTTCAGCACGATTTATTCCATGAGGTTGTTGACTTTAATTATATTGTGGACACTGTTACTTAGTGTCTCAATTATACTTGCTTCTTGGATCAGGTCCTAGGTATTACTTAGGACCAAATGAAAAAGTAAAAATAAAGTCTTGTTTTCTCATGTGCTGTAGAACTAGTTGTTCCAAAAAGCACTTGTTTATCGTGTTGAGAAATCGCTTCCTAAGCCATGGACCATGTGGTGATTGACTAATTTACATCCTGAAATGCAGGAGCAAGCTTGGAAAAGTCTGTCCAGATTGGTGAATCCAGTTACTTGATATTCTGGGCAACCTGGGTTTGCCCAGACCTGTTCCATTACAGAGCTGATGGGGTTTATTCCCTTGCCTCGGTGCTCAGCAACTCTGCTGAAGCCTTCCTGGCATGAGCTGTACGCTCTGTGAGTGACACATGGATATGGATCATGCTCCTAAAAACACAGAGGCTGGAAAAGGGTCTACGACTAATCATGAGAGCTGTGGGCTCTGAAACAGCCCCTGGGGGAGTACTGGAAACAAAAGCCATTTGCCAGTCTTGCCTGGAAAATCCTTGTGGATAACACAGCGAAGGACAAGCTTGGTGACTCACAGGCTATGGTGAAAAGGTCTGTCATTTTGAAGGTGACTGCAAATCACTAGGCCTTCTTGGTCCTTATCTACACCATGAACATGGATGACCTCAGCCATACAGAGGGCTCCTGCTGAGGTCTCACTGGTATCTTATCCAGCAGCACTAACAGGTGTCCGTATCTGCAGGCAGATTCTCAGTCTTCTGTGATCACTTATGATTCTTGGGTCATAGTTGTTCCTTTTGTTCCCTTGTTACTCCCAGCTGGTGAGCTCTTATTTTACGCAGGAATTCTTACTGCTAATGCCTTCAGAAGACTTTGCATTTGCACCATTGCATATGACCCTGTTTCAGTTACTCCACCTTTCAAGGTCATCCTTTTCCTCCTGTCTGAGCTCTCAGGCCACTCTTCCACTGATGTTGATTTCTTGCTTTGTGTTACCAATAAACTTCCTCAACAAGTGTCCCCTCTTTAAGCCAGTCAGTAACAGAAGTATTTGATAAAAGTAGTCCTGAGATAAACTAAATTAGTATTTTCTCAACATTTCTCTTTACACTGCTCAAGCTTCTGCCCCATTTGTCTGGTTCCTTAACATCTCCCAGTTTTGGCTTTAAAGGCCATGTTCTCAAACTTAATTGAAAACTTGCCAGATGTCACTGGAGCCAAAGCTTTTTGAATATTTAGGTAGATGAGGGCAACCAGACCTACTGGGTCATTATTTCTTCCAGGGTTTGGCATGTCACAGGGCTGAATATTCATCTGTCCCTGAAGGGTGGTAAAAGAGAGCAAGAGATGTCCTCTTTGTACTGTTTTTCCAAGGTGGCTCATGCCTATGTGCCTTATACCTTGCGGACAGGTCAGGGTTTCTGTTCTCTGAAGGCTCTGAGCTGCTTATACAAAGACACTCATAACATGGTACCTTTTTTTCACAGATCAGTCTGAACTTGCCCCAAACTCATGGAGCACTGTAGGAGCTAAACATCCCAGCCTTGGCCTTTCATTGTTCTTTGGGAACCATGCAGAAAAACAGAGCTCAAAAATGCATGTGTTAGTTTATAAAAGTGCATCAAATGCCACCTCTGTAGCAATGGTTTGGTGGTTCTTTAACTCCACAGTTAATTATACCATTTTCTTTTTGTGATCAAGGCTGTAAGTCAGGCCACCACACACTTGTTCTTTTCCTGGACCAGAGAAGCTACACTCAACAGTGGTTTTGTTAGTGAATAGATGTGATGGGTTTTCTTCCTCAGCTTCCTGAGCCTCTGACTCTGCAGCTGGTCATCCCCGACATCTCACCTCCTCTGAGCTCAGTCCCTCAGGCTGTGACTACCCTTGCTTGAGGTCTGGACTTGCCAGTGTTCATGCTAAACGTGTACCAGGTGTGGGTCTCTGCTGAGCGAGGTAGTTCTGCTATGAGTTGGTAATTACATGGGTTCAGCATCCCAGCATGTTGCATGTGTGCTCTTGGCTTGAGTTCAGGCAGGACCAATAGCCTACTCCAGCGGGCGTATGCCCTGGGTTGTTCAGCACAGTTGTGGGTCTGGTGTGAGCAGCAAGTGTGCATCACAGGGGTTTGGGTGTGTGTAAGCCAGCTCTTTACCTCCTAGGGTTCAACACTCTTGGAAGCTGCAGAGCTGTCTCCAAAGGGAGAAAACTTTGTTACATGAGATTCCAGTCTGCCATTATGCTGCTATTAGGAGGGGGATTCAGACAGCTGCAAAAGGAACATGGAAGGAGATGGGAGAAGACCTCCTGGCCTGCTGCCTGTGGAAGAGCAGGTCCCCTGGCCAGCAGCATGGCTTTGGTTAAAGCATAGCCAGGGAAGGAAGGGGTAGAGAAGGAGGGGTCCAGCTGCAGAGGAGGAGACTGATGTTTGTCCGGAGACTTCTGTCCACTCGCTGTTCTTGGTCACAGAAAGGCAGCCTGGATCTGGCTGTGCTTCCAGTAGCCCCTGGTGTTTGCTCTGGCTCACTCCTCTCCCTCTTGGCTCAGTTCCTCGAGGTTACTGGTTTCCTGGCTGTGGGCAGAAGGTGTTTTTGACGGAGAAGGTGGTAGCCTGGGGGTGGATCGTGAGTGGGAGACAGAAGAGGGGAGGAGTCACTGATCAATACTAATAAATAAAAGGCCCCTCTCCTTCAGTCCAGAGTCCAGGACGCTCGGAGAGCTGCCCCCTCAGAGAAGAGCTGCAGGCTGGCCGGGAAGCGACAGCTTAGTGAGTATGCAGGGACCGCCTTGCTTTTCCTGGATGGCTGCTCATTATTAACGCCTCACCCGTGCTTGGCAGCTGCAGAATGTTAGTTGCTGCAGACTGGGTAACATTGTGATTCTCTTCTCCAGCAGAAGACAGGCCTGAGGGCTGTTTTTCTCATCTCCCCTTTATTTGGGGCACTGTGGAGATTCCCCTGGAATTTGTAGGCAATTCATCTTAGCCCTTCTTTCAGTATTTCTAAGCAGTAGCTGCTGATAGAAAGCAAGGGGGATTGGACTCACTGTGCTGTGTGGTGTACTACCTCCAGGGCTGGGGAGGGGAGATGTGTGCTGGAGAAGTATGGAGTGCAAAGGCAGTAGAAAGGAGATGTAATTTTTGCAGGGGAAAGTGTTCCCCGAAAGAGATTTGTTGGCATAGGGTTGTACAGCCAGCATGTTTATTCATTCCTTGGAAGAAGCATTGCCTCTGTGGTGAAAAATGAAACATTTGGGTTAAAGTGGTGTTTGTGGCTCTTCTGCTGTGGTTGATGGCAGGGGATGCTCTAGGCATTCTGGGATCAGAGTCCTCTGAAATGAGAGCAGAGTCTTCCAGGGAACAGAGGGCTCTGCCTGGAGTGTAGATAGATAAATAGAGGGTTTGGAAGGAAAATGCACCAGAATTTCCTGCTGTGCACTCTCATCTTCATTCCAAAGTACTCTCAGCACCTTCTCCTCTGTGCCCCACTGCTTTCATGCTGGGCTTTTTCTTTCAGCCTCTCCCTTAAGCTTCCCTTTCTTGGCAGCTCCCATGTACAAGACATCATGAAACCTATAAAGTCCACATTCGACACTAACTCCAAAGCTGTGGGCTCTAGGCAATGCAAACAAACCCAGAGCAGAGAGTTCATGCAAAAAAAACGGAGTGGCAGGGCATGGAGGGATATCAGAAAAGTCTCAGTTCTTCTCTGACCTCCTGTCTCTAGCAGACTTCTGCCTTTTTCCCCAGGAAAACCTGGTTTTCCTTCTGCCCTCAGACTGAGCACTGAACAGGCTGGACATGTATGGTATGGGGGCCACTGATAGTGCACGACTAAGCTGCTGCCTGCATGGGGTGGGATAATGGGGAAGACTTCTCTTTGGTCTACACCCAGAGTGCACTCATTTTGCATCCTCTCAGTGAGAAATACTGACACCTGCATGTACATGTGGACAAATAGGGGGTCACCACAGCTTGGATCAGACATAGCAGTGATTACTGTGCTCTATGCTCATCTCCAGCCCCACCACTGTCATGGGGGGGCTGGCAGGCACTGGGTACCAACCTTCCCTCCCTGCCTTGCCTCTGCTCCCCTCTGCTTTTCACCCAGCAGGGATGGCCATGTCTGTAACTCCTTTCTGTTTTCTTTGCCTCGTACTGTGCCACAGAGCTGGAGGGGGAACGCTCCATCTTTTGTACATCACTGTGGCTCATGGCATTAGTCTGAGACAAGCTCTGTAGGTGCCAGAAAGGTAGTGGTCCCAGAGACAGCTGGCCTGGGAGATTCTTCGTAGCTGAAAAGCTTTGGTTTGACTTCTGGCTTTGGTGCCCATTGTGAAGAGAGGAGTGCAGAGAGGAGGCAGTCCTGAAAGATGGTCACTTTTACCTTCACCAAGGTGGTGTCCTTTGGGCTGGAAGAGCAGTGTAGGGTCAGAATCATAGTCAGGACCTCCAGAGACAGAGTTCTGGGTGCTGCTGTCGTCTCAATGCAAAAATTATGATTTCTTCAGCAGAAGGGATCCTTCCAGGATTTTCACTTGGGGAGCAGTAAAGTAGGAGAGAGGAAGAGGCAATAGAGTTGGATTCCTCCTCTGATGACTGACAGGCTGGGACTGCTGCGGGGGCCATTTGGAGGGAGGCAGGGCAAGTGTCAAGGAATCGCTTAAAGCCTCATTCTCTGTTTCCATCATCAAAGCTGACAGAACAGTCTGGGATGGGTGTATCCAGACAGGGGATGGCAAGGGCAAAAAGGGCAGATCAGAGGAAAAATTGGAAAGGCAAACATTTACATTTGGGATCAGCACACACCTCTCCCTCCGGGCCCCCGGCAGCTCCTGAAATTCCTTCCACTTGCACAGGCCAGCTTTTCTGAGTGTGGAGTGCTAGTGACATGTTTGCTTGTGAATTATGGCCCCCAGCTCTGAACTGGGAGAGGAAGGGGGCATGCCCCCTCCTCCCCAAAACTTGATTCAGTTTGGTAATAGAGGATGTTTTGTAACGGCTCCATAAAGAATGTGTACCAGCCAGTCATCACCTTCCCCAGGCTCTATCATGGGGCCCATCCTGGCTCTGTTTTCATAATAAACATTCCACCACTAATTTTGCAGGCATCCCAGGATCTCCAGCTGCCCTCAGGGGGTGGAGAGAGACACAGCAAGAGAGACAGAGTGAGAGATTCCCCCTGTGCTGGCAGGATGCGCACTCTCATCATCCTTACCCTCCTGGCTGTCTTGGTGATGATTGCTACTTGCTATGGTAGGTCACCATTTTTGCTAGGTAGAGAGATAACTCCAAACCTGTAGCTATCTTTGGGCCTAATCAGATGGGTTTTTAATTCAATTATGTGTCTCTTTTCCCATAACTTTTATCTCTTGCCTGCTTTCCTGTCCTTGTGTCAGATCATCCTAGTCCTGTTCCAGAGCTGTCAGCTCCAGTCACTGTGATTTGTGGTCCAGGATGCTTCACCCTTCCTCTTTCACAGAATCATTAAGGTTGGGAAAGACCTCCAAGATCATCTAGTCCAACCGTCCCCCTACCACCTATATTACTAATTAAACCATGTCCCTAAGTACCTCATCCAGCCTTTCCTAACCTCACAAACCGCTCCTCTTTCTGACTCTCTGCTGTACAGACTGCAATAAGAGTTCCTATTCTTAATTATTCCTTGTTAATGGGGATATTTCCCTTTCTCCTCTTGTAATATCAGTCCCCTTTTCCTGTGAGGTTCACAGTTCCATACTGATGGAATTAAGACGCTGTTTCATGTTGCAAGCACATCTCACTGTGCTAGTCCATTCCCTAAGCACACATTCAGGGTTTGAAGGTATGCAGGTGTCACATCCACCGTAGTGTTAGGAACACAAAGGTGAGGAACTATGCTTGAGAATCACATGCTGGAAGACCAAGCATGAACCTTGAAGTCCTAGCTAAGACACCAGGCAGTTCCATTCTAACCTCCTGAACACTCTAAGCTCCTCACACAAATGCTAGGTCACACCACTGATCTCTTTCTCTTCCTTTCAAACAGGTGCCTTAAAAACTGATTTCTGTGATGTGAAGGCGTGTGTTCTATTGATCTGTGCTGTGTGAAAGACTGTGAATCCCATCAATACAGTGTCTTACAACATGTTTTACTCTTTCTCTCCACAGAGTCCCATGAGAGCATGGAATCCCATGAGTATCTCTGTAAGAGACTGCTTTACTGTTTTCTTGAATTTGAAGTGTGCTACAGACATCTTCAAGACCATTGCCTTGTACTTTACTATAGGGACTAAATAGGCAGAGCCACTCAGCCCAGGGAAATTGAATTTAGTGGGTGATGGAGTTTCAGGATAAAAAGGGAGAGAGTTCAGAAAAGACTGCACATATTTGGACATCAGTGTATACCTCTGTTTTTCAAAGAATATAATGAGAATTGGGAAACAAAGAGTCAGGAGCTTAGGTTCCTGCTGTATTCACCTAAAACAGGTTAAGGGACACTAGAAAAGGACATTGCTCAATCAGCTTTGGAACAAGCATGGGAAGAGGTACTGCAGAAGCCAGTGACATCATTTGTTCTCTTTTAAGGACAGGGAGAGCCTTACTCTCAGTACCTTGCAAGAAGCAGGTGGGCTGCGTGGGCAGGAGAGACCCTTTGGCTGGAAGGGAGAGTTAGTGTCACAGGAAAAGCATGAAAGTTCAGAGAATCTCACTCTGGAACAAACATTATCCTGGAAAGGTTACAGAACAGATGGATTGAAACTAAAAAGCAATTAGGCCATCTGGGCGAAGGACTTCACAAAGCAGTTAGAAGCACAGAGGCACTTGTAGGAGCCAATACCAAAGACATGCACAGACTCCTGAACTGTGCAATAGGACTGTGATGTTTCTTAGAAAGGACAGAAGGGACCTTCAGGCAACCCAGTCCAAAACTGCCACACACATTGCTCAGTGACTACCTAACTCTGGAGGCAGATAGACTTAAACAGGCACTTTCTGTTTTTACCTGTAATTTCATGCTGCTGCTAGTTCTGTTGAGTGTGCCCAGACCTCCTGTGGTCTGTGCAGCTTGGCACCTATGTTTTGGACAAGATCCAGTCACTCAGAGGGATTGCGGCAGCAAAATCACAGTACCTTTCTCCTGGGAGGCTTGAGTAACAGCAGAGAAGAGCAGCTCATGCACTTCCATCCAGGCTGCACAAGCCAGAGGGGCAGCCTGTGCATGAACCAAAGGGGTGGACAGCTGGGAATATCAAAAGGTCCCAGGTTTCACTGTGGGTGGGAGGGTGGATGAGAAAGGCTGTTATAATAAATGTGGAAGCTAGCTTTTGTGGGAGTCTGGCCCTGAGAAAGTGTCCATCTACTCTGAACAACTTCTTGTCTTCTCAGATCCCTTCATCAACAGGCGAAGGGCCAATGACTTCATACAAGCTGACACAAGACTAGAAGCAATATCTCAGGAGAGGTATGTTATGGCCTCAGGACACTAAGGATGGCAGTGGGGAGAGGCCTGTCCTTGCCAAGCACAGGCTCTTGACAGGGGTAACAGCCATGGGAACTTCTTAGAAGCCTCAGTCCCTCTTTCAATGTGCCTGAACTTCCCAACCCTGTGAAAAGCCAGAACTCAGATAGGAGAGAGTGAGTCCTTGTGTTCAAGAACATGTCATGTGTTGGAAGGGCTCTGCTTAATTCATCTGAAGGAAGCACCAACAGAATCAGAGAGAATCATTGTGGAGTGGCCAGAAAGGAAGCTTGGTTTGAGACCTTATTCTAGTCCTGAGATCTCAAGCAGAATCTGCATGACCTTTCCTAAATCAAAGGGGCATCTCCTCTGTAAAATGCAGATATAAGCAGTTTCATGACTCAAACAGGGCTTGTGAAAATAAAGCACGGAAATCACATTGTAGTAAGGTATCAAGACAAACCTTCTCCACAGCATCAGGTGGCCCCCTGGCTCCACAGTATCAGGTGCAGGACGTTCCAGGTCTTTGTTTCATGCATGGCTTTGACTTACCCCTGAAATAAAAGGTTACCCAAGAAAGCAAAATGGTCCTGCTGTAGTCACATCACTCCCCAGGGTGCAGTGAACACAGAAGCTGGTGCGCTAAGATATTGGTAGCTGGATGATGGAATCTGGTGATGGACACTTAGGGGATCGTGAGGCAGGAAAGGGTTGCAGAAAGATATTTAAGATGATAACACTTACTCGTTATGTCTCCTACTTTTGCAGGATCAGGGAGCGTAATAAGACACCCCAGGAACGTCAGAGGGAGATCTGTGAGGACTACTACCCCTGTGAACTGTATGCTTTCCGCCACGGCTATGGTGCTGCTTACAGGCACTATTTTGGGAAGAGGAGGACTAAATAAAGGATGACCTGTCCCCACCCTGGGGCCTGGAGTCCAGGGTATCCTCCCAAAAAGTGCAATGGCTCTGAAACCTATTCAGTTGCTTGCATCCTTGCATGTTATCCTGCGTGCTGCTTCTCTCCCATGTAGCCATGGATTCCAATACTGTTAATTAGCGCTGAGCTGACATAGCAGAGAGCAGATAGAGTTCATGATGTGGGTGTTTACTACACAATAAATTTCTGGTTTGATACTATCTTCTCCATGAGTCACAGTATTTGGGGGGAGTTTTTGCCACAAAGAAGCTGAGTCTGTTTATCATAGGATGTAGTGCAGATGGTGGAAGAAAAAGTCACTACCTTGCAATCACATGAGTTTGAAAGGATCTGTGATGTGTTTTGTTCCAGGATCTACAAGTGGTTTCTTTTAGAGATCACTGGCAAGTTTCAGCTCCCAGTCTTAATACATCTTGAACTGGCATGGTGTTCAGAAGGAAGGGTGATACGTGCTTTTTGAAAATTAAATCTATGCTATCTTTCCTCTGTTGAGAAGGATAATTCAGGAGGCACCTGTTTAATCTTAAAGATAAAGGCAGGGCAGTAATGACAGAAAAGAACTGTAAATTTTATCTTGTCTATCCACACACCCTCAGGTTCTGACATAGGGTCCTCCTGTAGAAAGGAGTGTGTGATCTGGACGTGACTCGTATTTCCCTGTGGAATACACTTTTGTGCCCTTACTTCCACTTGGAATGATTCTGGTACTGCTGGAGACCTGCAGGAATGAAAGGTGAAGAGGCAGTCCAGGTGGCAACTAATAAAACACAAGAAACCCAGCGTTTGGGGTTAAACCCAACTGAAGTCACCCAGAACAATTTTATTTTACTGTCCATAACTCATGCAAAATGAAGATTTGGCTTGATCCTGTGCACAGGTTGCTGAGCAGCTCCCAGCCCATTGAGGAGTTGTCACCAGCACACCTTGCAGAGCCTGTCCCCAGGCCAAGAGGAACCAGTGCTGACATGCCCAAGAGTTCAATACTGCTCCAAGCTGGTCAGTAGACACAGAAGCTTGGATACCCCTTGGTATGGGGTGTGTAGGAGATACTCTCTATCTTATCTCAGCACAGCTGGTTTTAATATTCTCATCCCCAGACATCCCCTGAAGTGGGAAAGATTCATGCGTGGCATACTATCAAAGGCTATGAGGTATAAAGTACCAAAGTGTTGACTCTTCTGTGAAATTAAGTGTAGAGCCAAATGTACCTGCCATATTAGAATCCTGCCTCTTCTTCCAAAATATGCTTCAAAGCCTTGCCAGCTTCAAAGACGAACTGGAAAGAAATGTGATTTATTTATTGAAAACACTTCTGATAGGAAACTCCACCCTGACAATTGCTGAAGTTTTCTGCAAAGGAAAAAGTGAGAGATAAATGAGTTTAGGGAAAACATCCTTAAGGATGAGGTCTATTTGCACCCACACTTGTTCTGCATGTTCTCAAGTAGGTGAATGTTATGATCGTGAGCCAGAGAAAAACTTTCATACCCTAAAGTCAACACATCTGTAGTGTGTGGGTTTGACTTGACACTGTGACACTACCAAAAAGGAAGGAAGAGGGCTAGTGCTGTCTGGATCTGTGTCCAGAATTATCTGGCAATTCCAACCTCCAGTTTACCAGTATAAATACTGGATAATACTGGAGATTTCTGTGGGATTTCATTAGTGTAAGCAACAACAAAGCACACTTAAGAGACTACATACTAGTTAGAAAGCTTGGGAAAAGTTAGGAAGAGAAGTAAAGCTGTTTGGGTTACTAGAACTGTATGTTTATATTATTTCATGTTTTCTTTTGGAAGCATGACTTTCCTAGAATACCAATTATTTTTAGATATGTGTTTATTTTTAAAGTGTTACTCCTTAAGATGATTTTGCTGGAAGTCATTAGCATAAATATATTCAATCTTTCCTGAACTGTGGAAGAGTTAAACTCTTTTTTCTTTTTTTTTTTTTTTTTAAATCCTGAAGTTTCTCTAAGCTAAAAGGCAGTGTTTCTAGGGGCTGGCACAATCCCTAATGGCTCTGACTGCCTTTGGGAGAATTTTAAGGTTTAGTTCTGTAACCTTTGGACATTGCCCCTGCATGTGGAGCTGAGGAGGGCTGGAGGAAGATGTGATCCATATGCTTTGTTTGATCCTCAGGTGGAAAAAGATGTGATCCATGTGCTTTGTTTGGGATATGGCTTTGGAAACTTGACTGGTGTTTTTGGGAAGTGGTGTTACTGATGGAGAGGCTGTAGAAGAGCCCACGCAGGGCTCTTGACATACCAGGCAACCACAGCCACTCAAGTCCTGAAGAACAAAACAGTCTTGGAGTTTCAAGCTTTATTTGATTTTTAGATAAGAAACCAAGCTATTAGCCTTCATACTAGGAACACTTCCAGAAGAAAAAAAAACCTTCCTCCAAAGTAACCTCCAAAGATCCCAACAACATAAAAATCTCAGCTCTCTGAAGTAGTTTCTTGAAACTGTCTGAATTAAAAATCTACTAGTGTTTGCATGATGCAAACTGTTTCATGGGTTTCTTTACCTTTCAGGGAATGGGTCAGGGTGGGGTAAGGAAAAAAGGTTACTATTGAGTTCAGTCTTATTTAATTTTCCACATGAGAGCCCCGTCACACAAAAAGAGCTGGTCTACATCAGGGTGTGCTGGTCTCTCCCCTGGCTTTCTGGCAAGAAGCTGAATGACTTCCAAGTTAATAACAAAACCGATATTTTATTATTTTTTTTAGCCCAGCTGTTTTTCTTCAACAGTCCCAAACAAAACCTCAGATAAAATCTTCTGGAAATGCCACAAATCCTCAGCTAAATGTCCAAAAGTCAGCCAGGACCTGATATCTCCTGGCCCAAAGGACAGGATTTGTTTTGGAGCTCAGACACAGAAACACAAGCCAGAGCCCTCTTCTGTCCAGGCGATTACAGAATATAAACTGCTGCCCGAAAGCAAGTGCTGGAGAACTTCAGTAACCTCCAGGAAAGCTCTGAGGTTAAGGAGACTAGAGCAGCCAAAGAAGACATGAGGAGTCTGCTGGCACTGCTGATCATGACTCTGGCCCTGGCAGTGCTCTGCTGTTGTGAGAAAGGTAAGGGGACGTCTTCCCAGGAAGGCTCACCGGAGCGCTGCTCAACCCTGCAGCTTGCCACCGGCCTCCCATGGTCTGGGAGAGACTCGTGGCTTCAGGGGGAGACCGTGTGTGTATGTGTGTGCTGCCAGTCATTGCGTGGTTCCAGACCTCTCTCTGAGAGACAGAGTGATGGATGAGAGAGGGCTTGAGGACAGACGACCTCATCTCTTGCATTTAGCATTTAGGTGAACTGGCAAAAGTGAGGTGGATATTGACTTTTGAGTAAGAGGGTTGAGCTGCAGGCAGGGCTGAGTCCACCACAGTGAGAGCAATTTTGTACCTTCCAGCTCTAGAATGCTGTAGGATCACAGCGATAGGCACTGAGTCAAGCCCACATCTGCTCAGAAATGTGGAATGTGGACAACTTCTGGAGTGAAAAAACTTCTATCGGTGGCCAAGAAAGTAGGGGGTTTGCTGTCCCATGGAAATAAGAGCATATCATATTTGAAGGTGATTTGGCCGTGGTGACTTTATGATCAAGAGACAATAATGTAGTAGCAACTCTGAGGTTGACGGAGAGGAAAGGGGGAGGAGGGAAAGATCAGAGAAGCAAGTGTTTTTCCTTTACAACAGGAAAAGTGAAGCTGAGCAGGAGAAGGCCCTGTCTTTTACTATCCCATTCATAGGTAAATTTCATTCAGTCCCTGGCATCAGATATATCATGATTTAATACTGCCCAATATATTTTGTTTGATCTGTCAGTCTCATGCTTTTACTCTTGAATATGTATCTGCCTTTTTTTTTTAAAATAATTTAAGTCATTATTGTTATTCCAGGTTGGTTAATGGCCTTGGAGTAACTTCTACCTGCTGTTCCTCCTAGAGCACACTTTCCTTGGGCATTTGCAGGGACCATTAAGGATTAAGACCAGGACTGAACATACAAATACAGTGTGTAGGTTCCTTTTGGGAGGACTGGTGAGACAGGCACCTCAACCCTGAGCCGCCAAGTGTGAGGGCAGAGTAGTTCCAAATTTTGGGCCCTATTTCCCTTTCCTATTCATAGTTTGTGATCTTTCCTTAGAATTTAGGAAACCTCTCTCTCCAAATATAAAGGACATGCTCAGCTACCTTCGGGTTCTGTCCAAATTTGGGGTTTTGCTCAAATGGTCCTCTAACTCTTGCTGTCTCTTTTCTTCGCAAGTGTTGGGAGAGAGAAGGAGGAAGCTCTTCCTCCAGCTTCCACAATGGTTTTATGGTTAATGAGTCATTTAATCTTTCCTAGAGGAAGTTGAAATCAAATGAATCCAGGCACAGTGGGTGAATTTTGCTGCAGTGAAGAAGTTGGTGCTAATAAAACCCTTTTTTGGTCTTTCTGGGAAAGGGTGGGGGGAGCTGTATCCACCCAGCTGGTAGAGATACTCAGTTAGAGTGGAGCAGTGTAAGGACTCACAAGCAAACTCCCATCTCTCTGTCTGTCTTCCAGATCTGAAAGACTCCCTGGAATATCCCAGCGCTGCCAGTGAGTATATCCATGTGATCAACATGCAGCTCCAGTCTCTGGCATCTAATTTCCTTCTCCCCTTTGCTTGGCTGTGAACAAGTGGTGAACAAGAGCCATGCTGAGCCCCTCTAGCAGCTCCCTTTTTCCCCCTCAGTGGTTCAGGCCCTGGGGTGCAGGAGCGCGGCAAACTGATGGGCTGTGTTTCACAGTCGTGGGGGCAGGAGACACCAGGGAGGTCAGCCTCTCTGCACCTGCAGCCTGGAATTGCTCTGGGTGTTTTAGTGACATAATCTGCATCTCTTCAACCCCTGAGCAGCCCCCAGGCATGACACGAGTCCCGCAGATGTTTAGCGACTGGTTGCATTTAGCCTCTGTGATGCAAGGTGATGAGTGCCTCAGAGCTTCTCTGAGCTGGCTTCAGAGACCTATCCAAAGTGATTGTTGCATCCTCAGGCTGTTAAGAGAGCAGAACTTGTCCCAGGCACTGGTCCTTTGGATCTGCTGAGCTGTCAGCGTCCTGTGCAGGATTATGGATCAGAAAGGTTTGATGCCACATGGCAACAGACTGTGACTTCCCTGCCAAATCCTGCAACCTGGAGAGCCTAAAAGCAAGCACCTTCCTTGGCTGCTCCTGAGGACTGCAGTCCCTGTTGTCAGGTCACCTGGGATGTGGAGATTTGCAAACTTTTGTTTGTCCACAGCTTTGCAGCGAGCTGATCCTGGCAGATATCTGCCTGGAAAATCCCTTTTGGTGTTCCTGTCTCTCCTTTCTCACACCTTGAAGGATAACATTGCTGCTGAGGAGCAGGGAAGCTGGTATTACTCCAGAGAGCCAACACAAACACCAATTGGGAAAGAGAAAAATGAGAAGAGTGTTCAGGGAAAGGTGGTGATTTCTGACAGCTCGTTAACCTGCAATTTCTGTCTAGCCAGTTTTTTGATCCAGACTAAATCCCTGCTTGCTAGAGAGGGGGTACCTCTCACCTGCCAAATAGAAACACAAACACCCCACAGTGATGAGGTGTGTTTGGGGCACAAACCCCACCATCTCACCACAGGCAGATGTCTTAGGGACAGCTTTTTCCCCAGAGACAGTGAGTTTGCCAGTTTCCTTGCTGAAGCACGTGTTGGGGTGCAGCTGCTTGTGTTGCTGGTGTGCTGGCATCCATGCACAGCTCTGTGGGTGCAAGTCTATCCTGTGGAGAGAGGCTGTGCTGAGCCCTGCCTGGGGCTGGAGGTATGACATGGCTCTACCTGCTGTTTGTGGAGTTCTCCACAGCACCCCAGGGTTTGTGCAATTACAAATCCCAGGGAAAATTATAAGTGACTGTGATGACATGGGGTGTTAGTGAAGACCAGGGACCGATGCTGTTGTGGCAGAAAGACCTCTCATGTTCTCCAAGTCCTGAACACCAGGCTCTGCATACCTCCTGGTTGCATTTCTCCCTTGGTGAAGTTTACAGTTGTTATTTTATGCTCTTCAACTTTCATGGAACTCTGCACATGTGAGCATTGGTATTTCTTCGTGCCTTCGGTTGCTTTTGGCTCATTAGAGGCATTTTTAAGGCCTGGTGGCTGGTATCTCACAGTCTTAAGTCAAATTATAGAAAAGAAGCCAAGACTGAAGTTAAGCAGGCTATGGAGAGCAGGCACCATTCCCTTAATTTTCTCATTATTCATATTTTATGCTGTCATGACATTGCCTACTGCACCTTTGCTATGGACTCAGATTACGCTGTGTAGTAAAAATATGGAATTTATGACAGAAAGGGCCCTTGCTCCATGTAGATGTGCAGGTTGGAGTGAAGAGAGAGCCCAGTTGTTGGGCTTTAAGTGGACATTGGGGTGGGGAGAGATGAATGGGCCATTAGGATGGTCCATGCCAGTCATCTGTGAAGGGAGTAGGCTGTCCATTTGCGGAGGTTAGATCGGTCTCTGTTTTTCATAGGCCATGGATGCGCACCTCTAATCCTCTGTGTCCTTTCTTGGTAGGCATCAAGATCAAGAAAGAAGTTGCCAATGCCTTTGTGAAGAGGCAGAAGAGATTCACCCCGTATGAAAGGTAAGAACTCAGGAGTCAGGTGAGGAGCTGGACTCAAGACCTCTCTGAAGAGGGTGTAGGAAGGCAACAGGACACAACAATGCATTAATTTGTTGTACATCTATCTTATTACCTTCATATGCTGAAGCAAAAAGGCTGTAGCTGATAAATACTTATTGATAGATAAATGGTTCTATCTTTATAAATATCCTTTTGAGAGCTTATAGCTGGACCCTGATATTTTTCCCAGGGAGGAAGACAGTATTGACTGTCTGGGCTAGCCATGGGGACAGCAGGATGCAAGTTAGAAGCTGCTCTAGCCTGCAGGGTCATCAGAGCCAGTTTCCAGGATACTGAGCATCACAGAGACTTGGTCACTGCCTTTGGCTCCCTCCAAAGAATGCTCAGCTCTGCTGCAGGGATGAGGCTGGCTTAGAATGGCTGTTCCTTCTGAAGCTGTAGATCTTACATCCATTTGTATGCAGAAATCATAGGCACAGAGGTTTGGAGAAATCCTAGTTGTAAACATTTGGAGAAAACTGGGAGCATCCAAGAATGTTCTTCACATATTTCCTGGCAGAGGTTGCTAAGCCACTGTCTCATACAGGCCTATACAAAAAGGATTTTTTATTTCATCTATCCTTGGACTGCAAGGATAATATTGGTATTTTAGATAATATAAGATTGGGAGACCCCATCTCTGTAAGAGAGGATCGGAGTATTATAGCAGAGGAATTGTCTGATGTTGAAACCTACAATGATTCAAAACCAAGATGAATTTCAGTAGTAGCACCTGTACTGACTGCTCCCTTAAAGGTGGGGCATCATAAGAGTAACTTCTGCTATAAGCATTAACCAGGAAGTGCTTAGGTAGGCAGACAGCTCAAGGTGTTATTTAATCATGAAGTAAGGTTAGTCTGGAAATATGGGTGCAGCAAATGGAATTCAAGGGTGCTGCAGGGTATATCCAGTACAGAAAGAAACAATTAATGAGATATCAGTGGGACTTTTCCTGTAGCATTGCGTACAGTCATCAAGAAAGATTAACTAAACTTGGAACAGGAGGTGAGAAGGGCATCCAGAATGTTTAGCTGAGACTAAAAGATTTGGGTTTTCTTAGCTGGGGTGGTGGTGGGTGAGGGGATAGTGTTGCTGTCAACAGCAGAATTTAGGATGATTAAAGGAAATTCCTTAATCTAAAGGAAAATAAGAACTAGCAGGAAAGTGAGCAGACACTGAGAGCAAATAAAAGTAAGCAAGAAATAATTAAATGAGTAAATAACAATAGCAAAAAAGTTTCTTGGACAGTTTGGGACCAAAAGAACCCTCTGAAACTAACTGCTTCCTTGATCTCCTTTGATGGTAAAATCTCAGGAGCAATTGCTTTTAAGTTGGCTTCAGTTCCATTTTTTTCCACAGCATTAATCCAGTAGTCTATCCCCATGCAAGTAGATGTTTAATTTACCATAAAAAGTCCCCTGTCAGGGCAGCATGGGGAATCCTTTTTCTCATCTTTGTGTCAGGGGTGTGAACCCTCTCCAACTGCACTGGCTGAATTTGCTGAAAGGCATTTCTCTCTTTGTCTACTCCAGGTACTCTGAGAATTACAGATATCAGATGGAGCAGATGCATGAGATTTGTGAAAGCTACCCTCCCTGTGACTATCTTGCTGACCAAATAGGCTTTCCCATGGCCTACTACCGTTACTTTAGGGCCTACTAAGGGACAGTCACTCCGTTCGCTTTCCTTGGCATCACTCTGAACCTCACAGGAGAAAGAAAGTTGTGGGTGGGAAAGAGAAAAGAAAAACATCTAGGCTGGGGACTTCTTCTGTTGGCAATAATTATCCCACTTGTTGAGCTTCCCTTAGCTTACTTCTTTTCATCAAGAAATGTTTCTCTTCAGCCATCTTTTGTAGTATTTTGAGCTTCACCAGAAATGATTGAGAAGACTCTGTCTTACCTCATTACACATGATGCACTAGGTGAAAAAAATGTGATTCATCTCAAGAAAATCAATGCATTCCTTAGAAACATAACAAGACCTATTGTCCTCTCCTACAAAATGCAGAAGGATTGTAGATTAAGAATATCACAATGTATGTAAATGTGATGGATCTGATCCTGCTTGCTGGGAAGACGGCAGAATGGCTGCCTCCTGGTACGAGGGCTGGGAAAGTTCAGGTAGTATAATGACCATAAATATGGTCCAGTGTAAGATCATCTTGTAAAGACAGAAATGTGGAAACACTATTACACAGCCACTCTTTTGATTATTCTGTCATAAAATTTGCCTGTATAGAGACAACAGATAAATCCCAGAAGGTATGTTTAAGGAGTCTTTTTAGATGAGCTCTTCCATTTGTACGCTGCATTCAATGACAGTCTGTAAAAAAATAACTTGGAAATCTCTTGTAGTGTTTGTTACAATTGGTTTCTGGTGAATCTGAATATACCTAAGCAAACAAAACAAAAAAAAATTAACCTGTTCCTCTCTGATGCTTTAGCATTTATGCTTTAAGCAAAAATAAACCCCAAAACTAAAATCCCAAAAAACCCAACCCAAACTCCCCCAACAAAACCAACCTCCCCTCCCTCCCAAATAAAACCAAAACCAAAGGAAAAAAAACCCCACCAGAATAAACTTTATGAAATAAACAAAGCCAAAATTGTTTCAAGGATGGTTTGAATTTGGGTCAATGTTTGGTTTATTCAAGGCAGTTGTATCTCCCTGATATATATACATATATATATAAAATATGCGTGCATTTATATACATATCCTTTTCTCTCTTCACTATGTCATTCTGTCCTCTGGGATGAATTTTTCACCTTATCAACTTTCTGAACAGCCTCCCTTGATGTGCTCTGTCAGCTTTTCTTCCCTGAGAGGTAGCTGGCAGATCCCATTCCCAAGGACAGGGACTGCTGACCCTCAGGAGACTGAGAAAGACTTGGTCTCTCTGGGTACATGTAAACTGGTGCAACCATTCTCAACTCCTGATTGCAATAAAAAATGCTTATGTAAAGCAGGTTAGTGTGCTGTCTTGCTCTGTTCCTCTGTACAGTGTTTATCTGTGATTAAGGACACCTAGAAGCTAAAGCCTACTCCAATGAACCCTGGAGAGGAGGATCCAGGTGCATGAGGCTTCCTTCTCCCCTCCAGTGCTGGGGCACAGGATTCACATTCCCATGTGGATAAGTGATTACATTGAATTTCAGGTCACGATCCCAGTACCCGGTGTCAGTGAGGCAGAGGAGGGCTAGGTTTCTCTTTAGTCATCATCTCCTGAGATCAGCATTTCTCTGAAAGACCGTGCCCTGAAGTAAGGACATGAGCTAAGTCCAACAGAGATGGCTGCTGACTGAGTGTGAGTGTCTGTTGTTTGGCGAGCCGCTATGACTTGCACCTGATAAGCTGACCTTGGTCAAGGAGAAGACAGTAAGTACCTCTGCTTGTCTTGGCCAAACACCTGGGACAGATTCTCCTACTGACATAAACTAATGGGGCTTCACAGCTCACAGCAAAACTCTCTTCTGAACACCTGCTAGTAAAAATGAACAGAGTGCTCACCGAGAGCAAGGGATATTTGGGTAGGAAAAATACCTGAGAGGTGAGTGAAGTGCTAACACCTGCCCTAGTAACAAGTTACAGGGTTTGTTGTAGTATGTGTTTGTTAGCTGAAAAAAAAAAATGAAGCTTCCTGCCTGTGTTCTAATCTCTCTGCTAGTTCTGTGGGTTTTTCTCTCCTTTTCAGTAAGCGTTTTTTCCTGGGAAGCTGCAGACGAAGGCCTCGGTTGTCTCATGGGCTCTGCGCCACCAGGCCTCTGCACAGGCTGAAGTCATTGCGGCCTCCGGGGACCCGAGTGCAGGAATCAGATGATAAGTTTAAACTGCTGGAATGGAGGACCTCGATTGCCACCTTTTCGGTGCAGGTTTAGGAGCCGTTGTAAGTCCTCTGCTGCCATCTTACGGGTATTGCCGGCACCGGCAGGCTGCCTTGCTGTTGCAGCTTTTGGAAGGGCAAAGCCAGTGGGCTTTCTTCCTCATTCACTTCACGATACAACATACATTAAGGGGTCAGAAGGGAAGAATAAGGACATAATCTGCAACTGCATTATGTGCGGCTGAACTGACAACGACTCCAACATCTTTGTGGGGGCTGTTTATCCTGATTGTAAAGTTCCCACCGGAGCCTGTCCTGGTTTATCTCCTTTTAACATCTCTACATGAACAGGGGAGGAGGTGCCTCTGAATAAATTCACAACCCCTTCTCTGGACTCACTTTTAGCAGCTGAAGAACAGCTTTCTGAAATACATCCCAAGATGGGAGAGAAATTCCAAGAAGGAGAAATAGAGAGGTTGCATTTGTCACTTTGTATGACCATCATTCACATTGCTATCTTATATTACCAGTGGCTGCAGATACTGTCAGTGGCATCAGCTGGTGCAGTACTATAGACCACTTTGAAAGGAACCCAGTGTGAGACCTTTATGTCATCGCTCCCCCTATTTCAGCAATATTTCAGCAAATGCTTTCTGTTCACAGAATCACAGAGCAAAATACAATCATAGAATTGTCATGGTTAGAAGGGACCTTTCAGATCATCAAGTCCAACCATCAACCTAACCTGCTAAACCACCACTAAACCATGTTCCTAAGCACATCTACCCATCTTTTAAATACCTCCAGGAATGGAGACTCCACCACTTCCTGGGCAGCCTGTTCCAATGCCTAACAACCCTCTCCCTGAAGAAATTTTTCCAAACATCCAATCTAAACCTCCCCTGGCCCACCTTGAGGCCATTTCCTTTTGGTCTAACACTTGTCACTTAGGGAGAAGAGGTCAGGCCCCATCTCTCTACAACCTCCAGGTAGCTGTAAAGATCGATTAGGTCTCCAAGCAGCTGCATCAACATCTTTTTTCCCAAAGGAATCACACCATGACTGCAAGTGCCACCCTCACTCAGTCAGTCAGTAGCAGGCAATAGAATATGGATTTAACTTCTCTTTAGTCAGAAGGAGACCTTAACATGTCCTCTTGGCTCTTTTTCTGTAAAGAAGATGTGTCAGAGGCCACGCAGCTTCACAGGTGGGTAACCCGCTGCCATTAGTTTGAAGGGTGACTGGAAAGCAGGTAGCAGAGAGGAATTAGTTTCAGTATAGAATTTGTATTTACACACCATTTCTGAGTATTTTTAATGTAAACAGTTCAACAAGGTGCTGATCTGCAGTGATGCAAGGGTAGGATCGACAGCACATTATTAGAAACCAGAGGGAGCTAAGGAGGAGAGAGACAGTTACGTTATCTCTGCTTCCAGATGGGATCCCGACCTACCCTGCATTTCTGTGTTGGCTTTATCACAGCTCTGCACTTCTTCAAAAGGACTTTTTAAGCTCTTGATCAGGAGTGTGTTCCACCTCATCCTGACACATCACTCCTCTGGAGAGAACTGCCTTAGACTTCTCCAAACCCAAGTTTTCCTCTTTTTTTTTTGCACGAACAAGAGTACCAGCTACCTTGGAACGAAGAGAATTATCCATGTGAAGGACATCTATACCAGCTGGAGTTGGCACAATCAGACCTCTCCTTATGGATTGTGGACAGACTTCTACCAGTAAATTTTGTTTGATTTGATTAACAACTTCTGAATTGCTGTAAGAAGCTGGTGAATGATCTTCAGTTGAAGAATTAAGGGGTCACCAAAACCTGAGTGAAAATTGCAAACCACAGAACTTTCCAGTTCAAGAAAATAGGGAATAAACCAGACCTCTACTTGATCTTGATGTTCTTTATAGTGTCTTAGATGGACTCTAGGATGCCAGTGCTGCTGGCCAGCCTTCTGTTGCTGATCTCCTTGCAAAGGCTGGTAAGAGTGGGTAAACAATGTTCTTTACTTGAAATGGTGAAATTGCTCATCCTACCAAAATAAACCTCTTGGGTTTTTTCTTTTCTTCCTTTTTTTTCTTTCATTTGGAACATCCTTTAAGGAGCTCTGGGATCAGCCTAAGCTCTTCTGCTTTCAGTTGCTCTGTTTCATTTCTTATCTGTCTTAATTCTTTTTAACTACTTGAAATTTCCCTCTCATTTGGAGCCAGATGCTTCCTCAGGGTGTGTTTGGGAGTAGATCTTATGGAATTGTTCCTCTTATTTTCCAGACTGTCTCAGATGAGGCTCTGACAAAAGCAGTGTGTTGTTGGATAGGACAGTGACAATATTGCTCTGTTCCTTGTGACTGTCTTTTAGCTTTGCTCAAAGCAATTAAGGTATCGTGGAGAAATAAACTGAAGCCCTGTATGGTTCATGGGCTAGATACCTTCAAAGGCTAAGAAAGGTGTCAAGTTGTTTATGTGTCTATGTTGAATATCTGAGGCAAAGTGAATATTTACTTGTAGAATTCAACTATCAGCTGACTACAGTACCTGACTAGTCTACTAGGAAATCAAAAAGCAAAAAAAACAATGTCACAACTCACACTGCCTTCTTAGATCTTATTAGCCAAGGTTTTTATTAATTAGAAATACTAGAAACAGATAATTCATGTGTCATTTCATAGGCAGAATATATTAGAGGTTATTTTCCTCTCATACCACCTAGCTGCATAAATCCTTATTCACGTGCTTAATGTTAATTTACATCACAAGTCCAGTTGGCCTCACTGAGACAAACTGGATGAACAAAAAGTTTTGGCACACTGCTCCTGTATCGTCCTTTACTGAGTATCATTCTCTGGAGCCAAAACATGACCAAGAGGTCTGGCAAGACAGTAAAAAGAAATTCACCTCTGAACGTGTACGGGCTGTGTCTGTCCCTATCACATTGTTTGGCTTATCCTTTCCTTCTTCCAAACCGCTTATTAATCATGAGCAGAATATTGAAATATATGGTGTAGTCCTGCAGGTTCTATACCCTTGTCCTCTGATGGGCCAACTCTCCTGAAGTTTTTAATGCCAGCGATCCACATCAAATAAGAATTCTGGTGTCCTAGCTGGCATTTACCTGAAATGGGGCTTGGAACGGTCTTGTCAAAGATCCCTACCTGCTGTGCTTGCTTTGTCAATAATGAAAAAGAGACAAGAAGAAGGTAGGGAAAAGCTTGGTTTGCATCCACGGCGATACACAGAAAGTTCATACTTCTGATACTTCATTTGCTGTTATGTTGCAGGCTGTCCCCCACCTCATGATGGATATGGCTCTGCAATCCTTTGATGATCAGTATCTGGGGTGCAGAGAGCAGGTGATGGAAGAACTGGAGCGAGGAGACTATTTCCAAAAGGAAATAGCTGCTAACAAGGACTATTTAAGTCTCTGGAAGAAGGCTCAGGAGGCTTTGTTAAAGAGCCCTGTAGGCCTCCTGAGGGAGATGCGTGACAGCCATGCCATAGTCCTCATGGCTTACACCATGAACTCTTCCCTGCACTCTCAGCTGAACTGGGCCACGTCTATGGCAGGAAGCTCTCCAGACCACTACAGGCACAACTTCAGTTTCAAATATTTTCACTTTTACCTCACGACTGCTATCCAGATAATGAAGCAATGGCACAGCAGCCAGGAGAGCATGGGGAAACAGAAGTGCTACCGTGTGCACAGGGGTGTAAAAGACTTACATATCGAGGCCATGGTAGGCAGCAGGGTGCGATTTGGCCGTTTCACCTCCACCTCCCGCCTCCTGAACGAAGCCCGGAAGTTTGGGAATGAAACTCTATTCACAGTGACCACTTGCCTGGGAGCAGCTGTGCAAGGCTTTTCTTACTACACATCTGAGAAGGAAGTCCTCATCCCCCCTTATGAGGTATTCCTTGTCAAAAGCTTCTTTCGGACACAGCGGGGTAACCGGCTGCACCTGCATTCTGTGGGGAACTACAGCAAGTACCGCTGCCAGCTTGTAGAAGGTATTGTACCTAGCCTTTCATGTTGGGAGTGTGTGTGTGTGTCTGTGAGGGACACTCTGGTGTCAGGTACCCCAGCAGCCCTCACCAGCTGCACCTACACAGGGCCACGCTCAAGGACAAACCTATAGCTTGCCCACTGTGTTTGCCTGCAAAAGCCACATGACCCGGTTTTTACCTGTTTGTTGTGAAACCTGGGAGCACCTCACAGCTCTTTAAAGATGAATCTGCCTGATACACAACAGGTCTCATGGTTCTTTGCAGCCTCCATTTATCTCATTTGCCATTGCCAGGATGTCTTAGGACACAAGCAATTGGGTCCCCAGCATTCCTGGTGTAAGGGAAAATGAGATGTGGAGGCAGCTTAAATTTGGGTATTTATTCTGGTGGCTTGCAATGCTGCTATACTTCAGGCCTCAGGACTGTTCTGGGCTTTGTTCCACTCCTACTCTGGCAAGCTCAGGTAAGTGAAGAGAAAACTACTGTTGCTTTTGTGGGATTCTCTCTCATGTGACAGAAAGGAGCAAAGGTATCTTTCGGCGAAGAACACACCCTGAGTTTCCTGGCTGTAGAGATAACTCTGTGCTGGAGGACCTCACTGGGCTCATTCTACATCCCTGTCCTTCTGTGAGTCCCCCAGCAATACCAGACTCTTGCTTTTGTCTCTTTAAACAATAATGCATCAATGCAACCTTTGAGCACAAAAGTCCTTCAGGAGTGAGAGTTGTGCCTGGACCTAAGCCTTAGTAGTAGTTTTTGAAAAAATGGCGCTTTTGGGAAAAAGCTATGTTAGCAAGTGGAGGAAGCTTTAGGCAGACAAAAGAGGTCTAAATGACTGCTCTCTTGACTCACTTTCAGCCTCAAGAAACAAGAACAGTGGCTCCACTGCCCTCGTCTCTGCTGCTCTTGCTAGTGTAGTTGGAGTTTTCACGTGTTTGTCCCACAACGACTGATTCTCTGGCTGCATCTAGACACGTACAACAGTAGACAAGAAGAATTCACAGGAAATCAGTCTCTGGAGTTCCTGTTGTTACAGCTGCTTTGAAGCTCCCTTTGCTTTCAGCTGCAGCTCTCTAGCTGAGACTGAAGCATTCAGCCTGGAACATTCAGACATTCTCTGGACCCATACAGGTAGGAGGGTGGTTATTTATGGCCTTTGTGTAGAGCAGGTTGGTGACAGCCTTCACTGCAGGTAGCTTTTCCCTTAGCTATTCAGGACATTGACACTGGACTCTACAGATCTCTTAGTACCTTTATTTTTAGTGAGAAACACTGTGGGGTGCAAAAGGCACCACAGTGGCAAAGTCAAGTGGGTAACTGTGTAGCCTTGCATATCTCCTTTGAGCACAGGGTCCTAGGGGACAGTAACATCTGTAGATACTGCATAGGAGCCTGTCCCCACTGCATGACCCCACGCATCAATGCCATAGGTCTCATCTCAAGACGACTGTCTGCATCTCACACAAGAGGGGCAGAAGCAAAAAGCTGCCTTGGGGCATGAGCTTGGCAGCAGAGGATAATGGGACTTGTCAGGCCTGTCTTCAGCTTTCATGTTCAATTACAGTACTTCTTCTAAAACACTTGACCAGGTTCTGTGTTCATAACAGTCCTCCAGTGGCTGATGAATACACATTGGTCATTGTACACTGAAATGAAGGAGAGCCGGTGGAACCCACTGCTGTCCCACTGGGTGTTGGATGTGACTGAAATTCATTTACATTCCTTTCTACTTTGCTAGTCTGCAACGCATGATGCTGGAGGTTGAATCAACATCACAAACTGGATTCAGAACTTGCAATTTATCTACAGACTCCCCTCACTTTTATGTATTCATTTAGTTCTTCTGGAGCCTTAAACACCAAGCCTCGACAGATATGAAGTCCTCCCATCTCAAAAAGAATAACAGTGTGGAAATGATGAGGAACATTGTCAGCCTGCAATTTCCCTTTCCAACATGCCTTGTTTGCTTCTTTACCCCTGGTCCCTCACTCCCACTGACACTAGTGCTGGGCTGAGCCTACAATCAGAGAGGTTATCTCCCTGATCCAAGGAGACTAGTTGTGGTGATTTAACTTTGCTGAGATTAACTTTGCTGGAGTCATCAAATAATTGAACTGACTCTCACTGACACATTTCTGGAAAGATCCCAGCTTTCAGACACTGCTGATCTTGGCAGGAAGCTGGAGTTCTGTGTTCACTGCCCCCTGTCCAAAACAGTAAGCAACAAGTTACCTATCCAAACAAGATCTGAACATAAGAGACTGCACAAGCTGCCAATTAGCTGGTTAATCCAAATAAGGACAGCCAAAAGCACCTGTGTGAACTATCTGACACTCAGAGCAGCTCCATATAAGCTTAGTGCTGCCACTCCCTTGAAAATCCTGTGGCAAGGAATGCAGAAATTAGGCACAGGAGAAACATTGGCTTTAGAAATTCAGGCACTCAAGGAATACAGGCTTTAGCAGGTTAAAGGGAGCAGCTTGAGGCTCAGGATCTTGTGTATCATTTAGATGTCTGTAATGGCAGAGGCTATCATCTAATCATCTAAAACCTAGTAACATGTTCTGTGAATCTGAGCTACTGCCCCTGAAATCCTGAGACACGCTTGCCCAGGCAGCTAAAACAGATTTAATGAAGAACTGTTTTACTATTATCTCAGCTTATATCTATATTTCATGTTACTTTCTTTTTGCTTTTGCCTTACCAGTGATTTAACATAATAAATTGTCGGATCTTGATTTTAATCCCTAAATGCTCAAAGATACCAAGCCCAGATTTCAACAAAGAATAAAAATACTACAAAGAGCTGCTTCAGATACCTCTTTTATGTGTGCTCAGACATGCCTGAACTATTTCCTATGTGAGAATTACAGGAATCAAGATGGGTTTCTGACACATCAGCACATTTATGTCTCCTTCTGCTTATCTGTTATCGCTGAGACACAGGCTTCAACCACTTTGACAAAGGTTTGGAAACCTTCACATGGTGGCTTCAGCACCCTAAAGACCTCTTCTAAGTAGTCAGCTGCTATTTTCAGGCTTGTCTTTCTGGATCTTTGTCCTTGAAGGATAGTCAGTAGGAAATCATGGAATGAAAAGGAGGAGGGTAGATAGTGAGGCCTGAGCTGTAGCGATGTTCTTCTTGAGGAGGTACTGTCTTCTGTGGTACTGGGTGTCTCATTTTGTTGCAGCATCTTCACAATATCAGCATAATCCAAGAAAAGTTCTGATACTTGCAGGGATAAGGCAGGTGAACTCAGTAACTGATGAATAGCAGACTCCACCATCTCAGGGAAATTTTCTTGTTTCAACATCACTGCAATGAGTACACCCATGATTTTTTCTACAGATCCCTTGTAATTCTCATAAAGTTCTTTTACTGCAGTGATCTTGCCCTGCAGGGAGATGATGGGAGAAGCAGTCTTTGTGTACAAACTACAGCTGATGCTCTCCTGTACGTCTTTGTCCTTTGTCTCCATGGTGGATTGCATCTCTTTCAAAGCACTGATCATGAGCTGCAGGTTGTCTTTAATGCTGAAGTTTTCTCTCACTGGCATGATGGGGAAGCTGGTGCCAAGATGTGCATTGAGGAGTCGGGCTATTGTGTTGGTTGAAGAGATGTAGAAGTACACCAAGTCATGCAGATTCTGGCAGACTGTGATCAGCCTGTCTTTGTCACTCTTAAATCTGAGGCAGGCTAACATTCCTGGAGTGGTGCCTGACTCTGCAAAGCAAACAGAGGGAATCCAGAAAACACAGGGAAATAAAACAGGATGTATTTTCATCTAGAATGTTACATTTCTGAAACCAGTATTGCAAATTATTGACCCACCTGACCCACTCTCACCCAAGGCATTGCAGTTAGAAGAAAGCACACAAAAAGTTCTTTGTCAGCCTTTTCAGGGGTCCTACCAAGCAGTCCATAAAAATATGGTGTAAACAGCTGCATGTGTTATTACTCCTACTATGGCTGCAGGAAAGATGACTTAGGCCTTCAGCATGCAATCTGAGAAGGAATGGAAGTGCTGTAAGTGAATGATTCTTGTCTTTTGGTGTTTATTGGTAAATTTATGGGAGTCCTTGCAAACAATCTCCTTTGGATTGTACTCTTTCAGTTTGTATATACTGGTGGGTCTACACAGGATTAAACTCATATTCTGGGGAGGGAGAACAGACACACCAGAGTCAAATCTATCAGGCATCTACTATGTTCAAGAGACAAAGTAACTGAAGACTGAGTAATGTGATGTTTTGCCAGTTTCATGTGAAGTGACCCCTACCTATCAGTTCATACTGCTGTTGGATGTTGCAAGCATCCCTTGACAGGTGGACACACAAAACATTCTCCTTGCTTGGGCTCCCATCTTGCTACCATTTTGACTACTAAAGAAGTTATGTCCTTCTGCTCACACCTAAGAGTTTTCCCAAGGCCAACTGCAAGTATGGTCCTGGGACAGCTCGTGGCTGAAGGACTGCTCCTTATGTTGCCTTTGCTTGTGCCAGAGCCCTGGGAAGCCAGGCTGGTTGCAGCAGGGATGTTTCATGGACTACTGCTGTGGTTAGATGTGGTTAGATGTATCCAAGCAATTGCAACTCCCCATCCCACTTCATACTTTTTAAGATTCTTCTCTCCATGCTCAGCACAACACTCTGCCTTTCCCCCTTTTCCCTTCCCATGGCAAAAGTGGTCTGAAATTATGTGAAATGGCAAAATTCATTTTAGCCTCCACTGCTGCTCAGCCAGAGCTTTTTCCACCACTTTTTCCACTCTCAAGGCATCAGAGGAGAGGACATGTCAAATAGCAGTGAAGAAAGGTGACAGGCACTCCAGAGAAACTCCTTCCCTCAAAAGTAATAGATATGAAACGATAGCTATTAATTTGTCCTGAAGACCTGGAGCAAATCAGGAACAGAACTTCTCACTTAGTGTTTCAATGATTTTTTAAATCATGCCTCAAATGATAGAGACTCCAGAAGAGAAGAATTTGTGTCCAGCACAAACCTTGAAGACCTGAAATCAGTTTCCAGCCTACAGAATGTGACACAGGCTGTTGCCAGCCTGATCAGTTCAGTTCAGTTCAATCTCAGAAGAAGTATTTCAGGAGTACATGGCACTCTCGGTTAATAACAGGAGTCATGACTAATTGATGATTGCAGAAATGTGGTAGATCACTAATGTTTTCTCTCAGCTCATCTTCTCATGCCTACAGCCCCAAAACTGAGGAAAGTTCTGTACTCTGACTCTGGGTTGGATGCAATAGCTCAGACCTCAGTGGAAAACAAGCTGGTGATTGCAGAATATTCATTTATTGCCTGGTCTTTTACATTCACCTGAGAACTCACCCATGCTCTGCTGGGGAAGCAGCACTCACAACCAGATGAGTTGTCAGCAGGTCAATCCTTCTGAGGATCAGAGCATGAAAGATGTCTTGCTTGGATGAAGGCAGAAATACAAGCTCATCTTGCTGGGGCAGACAAAGCCTGTTTTCACTGTTGTGGGATCTAGTTTTCTATTTGTGTGGGACTGTTCAACTTTTCTTTCCTAATTTGCATGCACACAAAGCTTGTCATGGCAACAATTAATTATTTCAAGGAATAGCTGCAAGCATTAGTGTTTATTATTTATGCTTATAAACAATAGAAAAATATAAATCCCAGCACAAAAACTAGTCCTGTGTCTGTATGAAAGAAAAGCATGTCCTACATGTGTCATGTTCTGAGGTGACCAAGTAACACCACTCCCTTTCAGCTATGGCTGTAGGTACCTGTGATTGTACCTTTGTCATAGGCAGGGGAATTCATGCTGTACCAACTCCCTCCAGGAACAGAAGACCTTTGAAGGATATAACAATTGGGAACTAACATTAAATAAACTGAGATCTGTTAAAATTGGAAGGAAGGGGAAATGAGGAGGAAAATGAGATGAATCTGGGTAAACATCACACAATAGAATGAACAACAAGCAGGCAGGCAACAGGACCCAGCTGTTGTTCAGCTGAAGCCCAGCCTCTGGATCCCCAACTCATCACATGCTGCTGGAAACAACCAGAGGAACACAGGGCAAAGAGGATGAAAGTCACTGTCCCATACACATTCCGGCTTATTGCAGGAGCACTCAGACAAAATCAGGTAGGAAGTCTAAATGTTTAATTATAAAAGCTTCTGGAGAAAATCTCCCTGGAGCCAGATGAAGAGTCAGGAATATGTGGCCTGCCTAACTCTAGAAAGCAAATGTAAACACTAGGAAAAGAGTTAACGTGAAGAATAAAATGTCATTTTAACATTAAGAGACATAGAACAGTTATAGGAAGATGAAATAATAATGCATATAGATGCTAAAAGTCTCCTTCACAACTGTCCAATATGTAAAATGTTTGTTGAAGTGATATTTCTCTTAGAACATTTTGTCTTCTCAGTTTCTACAAAAAAGGAAAACCAAATAACCTTTCAACAAAATGTCACTGGAGGAGAAAGGATCTAATATTACACTGAGTCAGTCAGCAACATCCCTGAGGCAGGACTGATATGAAATCATACCTTGCATTGACATGGCTTTATGTTCCCTGAAAATCACAAACCTTTACTGTATATGTGCTCTGGTCCTTCCAGCTTGAAGAAAAAGAAAGATGTGTTAAAGAGTTTATTCTCCTGACAGAGCTACAAGGTAAGTGGCTGAAAGAAATGTACAGTACTGTGCAAAACATTGGGGGGAAAAATGCTTTTCAGGCTGGCTTGTGTTTCAACACTGAGACTAAAAGTTGGCTAGGGGACTGGTGAAATAGTTCTGGGTTTCTACAGTTATTCTGTGGGGGAGGGAGCATTTAGTAAATACAGCTGGGTCAGTGCCAGACGATCTATAGTTAGCAGATAATGCAAGAGCTACAAAGGACCAAAATGACACAAAGCTGTCGTTTCTGAAGAAAAAAAACTATCTAGTCTCTTACACACAACTATTTGTAGCTGTAACTGCAATATGTAGGCACCAACAGCAAGAAGAAATTTATCTTAGAAAAATATGAAGCGCTGCATTAAAGTGGCCCAGCTTTGCCATATGAGGGCTGAGAGTGCAAAAGTACCAACAAAGAAGCTAGTCATCCTACTCATTCATAGTTCTCCCTGTTGCAAAGTAAGGTGCAGGCAGTTAAGTCAAAATCATGTTAAAGCATTTTTACTCAGTGATGGGTCAGAAAGGAAGTGGCACGGAGTTGATTTCAGAAGCTTAGTGGTGAGGAGTAACTCCATACTCACTGGTAGCTCACTTTGGGCTCAGCATATTGACACACAGGTGATGAAGAAAAATGTATTGAATAGGGCCTTTTGCTGGCAGCAAACCAGAGACAGCCCAGAGAAGAATGCTGACCATCAGGATTAGACATAAATGTTCAGGGGGAGGGGTGAGAATCAAAGAATCTGCCAGTCATGCCCTAGGAGCTGGTGTTAGCTCCACACTGGACTCCTTGGGTAGGGAGAGCATGGCTTCTCAAGCAGGCCTCTCCCTGCGAGCTGGCGCATGCTGCCCCAAGGCAGTCTGCCATCACAGACGCCCAGCTGGAGTAGGTGCACCTCACAGTGCTTACAAGGCTTGCTGAACCTCATGGGGCTGCCTGATGCTGTTTGTTGTTCACCAGGGAATAATGGGGAATCCATGACAGCATTAGGGAGGGGAATAAACAATGAGGGCAGTGGGGCCAATACCAGAAAGGAAGCACAGTGGGTTAGGATGGGGTTGTTATAATTTTGCTATTCTCAATGAATTCCCAAGTGTGAGTTTATTAATATAAGCACAGAGTGCTTGTATAGTAATATTTTCTCTTGAATGTGAGGAGAGTAATCTATACTGGCGTAAGGTGATTCAGACTGCGCCCACTCCACCAGCCATCATAGCTCTTTAAAAATCAAATGCCACTAACTGAAAGAAAAAAAAAAGCCTGAAATGCTGACACAGAAGTGTATTTAGAGCCAACCTTTCATTTCCACAGCTTATTTTAGAGTTTGCTGATTAGATGAGATTGTTCTGGTTTTTAGTGAACTAGTTCAGCTTCTACCATCTTCAGTTTCCAAGGTAGAGAATGACCTGTGTCTGTTTTACCAAACTTCTAATTACATACTTGTTAGCTGTGTTTGTTGCTCTCAGTATGTCCAGTGTCTCATAAGGTCCTTTCCCAATCACTTGGCTAAATCTTCCACACAAGATTTAAGATTTCTATATTTACGAGCTATGCTTTGGGATTTGACTTGCTGAGTGATGCAGAGACAAAGGACATTTCACTGGTCTTTAGAAGGGCTGAGGTTATGGGTGTTGAATAGAGTAAGAGATTTCTTTTCTCTCTCCAAGTAGCTTATTTCTGAAGAATGGCGCTGAGTGACCTCTTTTACCCAGATAACCCCAAGAGACGACAAGAACTGATCCATCTGCACCAGGAATTGCTGGAATGCATGTCTATAAATTTCCAGGCAACAAATGAACTGGCTGGAGTGCTGAATGAACACCTGGGCTGTACCATTACCCGCATTCAGATGAGAGAGAGCAGCACTGTTAAGGAAAACTGTGACATTATCATTCAAGCCATGAGTGAGATTCAGCATCAGGTCCAGAAGATCGATAGTGACATGAAGGAAAAGCTAGAGCCTGTGCTGTACCAGAAGCTGTATGACATCAAAGAGCCCGAGTTGGAGAAAATTGCAATAGCCCATAAAGTTTTTTCTATTATTCTTGGAGAAGCAACATCAACAGCTGGGATGGTAGCTATCAAACTGCTTAGCTCCAACGTTATAACTCTGACTGTCAGCAAGCTTGTCAGTCTCCTGGCGCAGATTGGGGCGTCTGTTCTTGGAGGAATCAGCATCACCATTCTTGGGCTTGGCATTGAAATGATCCTCCACGCCATCCTAGGAGCCGTGGAGAGGAATCAGCTTCTGGCAGCTGTGAGAAGTTACGAGAGGCACCTGACTGAGTTTAAAGCAGCCTCAGAAAAGTACCAGCGCGCCATACGTGAAGTGACTTCTTTGGTGAGACAACAGGTTCAGTGAAGTTGGAGTTCTCTCTGCTGCTGTGACGGCGGCTGCGGCAGCTACACCTGCAGGAACCTTTTCAATTCATTATGGCAAATGAATGACTGATGGCTCTTTTTCTTGTTAGTGGCAGCAGAGCAAGAGATGCGACAGATCAGGAAATTTGAATATATTTTGAAATTCATTAATAGGGAACTGACTTAGAGGTGCTTCTGGGAGGCGACACTTCAAATAGTTCCTAGCTTCAGCTGTTTTCTGGAATGCATTGGGTAGCCTTGAACTGTAATTCATACTAGTGAAAATAATACTGCTAGAGCAATAGTGGTGATGAGGTGTGATTTTTCTCTTACTGTGTTTCTATATTTTAAAGGAAAAACAATTTCCACAAGACAGTCCCTGTCATCATCTGGGGGAGTTCATCAGGCTGGCTGTGGTTGCTGAATGATTAGGATAGATTAGCGCTAAATCTGACTGACTGAACACCCTGCTCACTGAACTGCTTACAAGGACTAGCTGAAGCATATTTATCTTCTATTTCCTGCTCCATCCCTGCCTAAGGAGCCGGCCAGAGTTCTTCTTTAAATAAACTCTAATCCCAGTAGATTGATAGGTTCAGAAAAGCATGGGCCTACAGGCAAATGCACACAACCTTGCCCCACAACAGAGAGTAACAGGCTGTAGTGTTCCAGGCTGTGAATAACCCCTTACGCTCAGCAATGCCCACCTCCTGCCTACCCACAGGTAAATATTTCTGCACACAGTTGGCTCCTTTGTTGACTGAAATGGGATTAGACACACGTACAAGTGTCTGGGGGATGACGGCCCCATCAATGCACTGAATTTATTTTCAAATGCTTTTACCCAGTCCCACCAATGTTGGAGTGCCAAGAGCGTGCTCAGAGCCTGCATTTCACAAGATGTTACCAAATGTCTATTTTTCAGATTTTAAAAACAAAGCTGGAAGCAAGAATGTGCTTTGCAGACTCTTGCTATGATTTGCTATGGTTTGATTTTGTTGCTTTGTGGTTTGCTGTTGGGTTTTTTTTTAAAGTAGTTTAAGAATTAATACAAAATCTAGCAGAATATTATAGTCCTCTCTTTCCTGCACTTGATTTGGTAGTTGGGTTTTTTGTTGTTGTTCTGTCTGAAAAGCCAAATAATGAAAAAAATAGAAATCTTCATAACAGATAACAGTTTATACATTTCTTTTATCTCTATGATAGACTGATCTAGTAGGATTGTGTATAGGTTCCTTTTTTAATACCAGCTTTCCTCATACTAAAAGCATATTCGAATTCATGCTTGTTAATTAATATTCAATATTAGCAATATTCAATTATTATATTAATAACTAGATCATGCCTGTGAAAATAAAAAGATGGGTGAGATTACAACAGAGAAGTTCTCCATTGGCTTCCTAACCCTTCCATTCTGGGTTTTGATGTTTTGTTCCTCTGCATATATTTTTTTTGCCCCCTTACCCTTTCCCCACTTTTAATCCTCTTTTCTGACTCCTCTTTCCTTTCGTGTTCCAAAACCATTAGATGACAACGTGGCTGCGGGCTCTCAAGTCACCCTCCCAGCCATCAGAAGGAAAGCCCAGGGCTCAGGAGCTTGGGTCAGGGCCAGGAACCGACAAACTAGGACCAGCACAAGCTGCAGATTGGGCAATTTGGGTCAGGAAAAGCAATTTGGAGAGGAGGAAAAAGCACTGCCTTGTCTCACACAAGGTATTGTGGTGGGTGACATGGTGACCTGAAGCATCATTGCACTAAGATGTGACAGCTCCCACCTCCTGAAACAAGTGTCACGCAGTTGAGAGGTTCTTCTTTAGAGGCAAGAGACTGTCAGTCAGCAATAATTGAGTGTTGAGGGGCAGGGCTCCCTGGCTCCTGCTGACTTCCTATGTGCAAACGTACATCCTAGTTTAGGAAGAACCCTCCCTCCCCAGCTTGGAACGTATCTTTGTGAGATTGCAAATTACTGCTGTATGGGAATAACAGAGTCAAATAAAACCTAAATCATTGTACTTTTCAGAGAGTGTGTCCACATCTTCTTGAAAGCAAAGTCTAAGCAGTGCCAGGGGAAGTGGGGTGTGCAGTGAGGAACACAGACACTGGTTATTTACCTCTTGATAGATCCTTGTCTCTGGTGGGCTCAAAGGGAAGCTGGCTTGCCTGCAATAGGAGGTGTGGCTGGTGTCCTCATGCCCGCATGACATTAAAAGATGTTGGAGGCTGGTGGGCAGCAGCCTGTCTCAGAGGCTGTGAGCTCACAGAGTCCAGGCCAGCATCCCCAGTGAGCTAGAAGAGCTGTCCATTCATGACATCACAGAGAGCCATGGCAACTTCCAGCCACAACAAAGTGGTTTTGAGGTAAAACACCTGCTGATCAGCTTTGGACCTTTCCAAACTCTTTTTCCCACTTCTAGCAGTAAGAAAATCAATGGGATTTACTTGCATTAAGACAGTTGGACTGAGTGTAGCATGCATTTTACTGGCTAGATGCAAGGGAGAGCACCCAGTGGCACAGAAGCAGCTTAGCTCTGTGTCTGCTTGGTAACTGAAACTCTGTCCCACAAAGAAGTAATTCCTGCCCTCCCTAGCCCTCTGAGCAGTCTTACACTTGGTCGTTCAAAGACGTCATAACCAGCCTGGGGCTAAGCAGTCTCCTGATGCTTCTCCTCTAGATTCCTTGGACCTGCCTCAGTGCATGACAGAAGTACCAAGTGAAAAATGT
This sequence comes from Hypotaenidia okinawae, assembly GCA_027925045.1. Classification (NCBI taxonomy): domain Eukaryota; kingdom Metazoa; phylum Chordata; class Aves; order Gruiformes; family Rallidae; genus Hypotaenidia; species Hypotaenidia okinawae. The sequence continues at coordinate 61,628,674 of BSDF01000001.1, read as the reverse complement.
GAGAGGACTATTGTCCACCAAGTGAGCAGATGCTGCTGGGAAAAAGCTGAGGCAGCACTGCTGTCTCCATGGAGCCCAGTATTGTCATGACAGAAGCCCTGTGAGGAGCAGCCATCCTTCAAAGCCTCTGCTATCCCACTCTCTGGTGACATGGCACATGGCAGGGATGAGTGTGGCCATAGCCTCTCCATCACACCTGAACAGTTTCCCTCTGCTCAGTCTGTTGTTGTGGACAAAGGATTAAGAACCAAAATTGGATCATATTCAAGTTCCAAATAAGAACAGCTCCAAAAAAGAAACAGTAAACCAGCCAAAAACAGTCCAAGCTGCTTTCAGACCTCTGTAGAAACATGGTGGCAACCAAAGTCTGTTCTTTCCAGTAACAACAGTATAGAAGAGCAGGTGAAAGATGTGCAATGTGGGGGGTGACTCTGCTATGTACACAATGAGCAAGAATCCCAAGAGCTCCCAAAGTCCTGGCTCTGAGCGTGTTCATGGCTGGCCAGCTGCTAACTTGGATTTTACGCAGTTTGCCACTAATGTTGGCATTAATGCTACCTGCAGCTTGTAGTCTTGCTTCTGCTAACCTGGCAATGACCCTTCATAAATTTCCAGGTTCACCAAGTAGGTTTTCATTATTTGGAAAACTGTAACAACATCGTGTTGCATGGCACATCAACCCAGAGCAGGGAGTCTCAGAATCCTGCTCAAAGATCAGTATGCATCTGCACCTAGCTTAGCAAAAATGCCCTTCCTACACCTCCCTCCAGCATGTTAATGCCTTTGGCCTGAACCCACGCTTCATTGCTTGCCCACTCCTTATTCACAGTGATACAAACAGTATCCACAGGGATGTTCTGTGTATCTGTATCCTAGCTCTTTAAGTGCTGGGGGGCTTTTTCTGGGCACTTTGGGCAATGAGGCAGAATAGTTCTCAACAAGTGTCCTGGTCACCAGTTTGCTGCCCTGTCTTCCATGGCGGGGGTTGGTGGGAGTATGGGGTGGAGGGTGTATGGGAGAGGGGCTGGGATGCTGCAGTGAAAGATTATGTGGTGGTTTGGGCCTGACTGGAGACCTGATGCCCACCAAAGCCGCTCTATCACTCCCCTTTGCAGATGGACACAGAAGAAAATAGATACTGAGAGGCTCAGAAGTCGAGATAAGGACAGGGAGAGATCAGTCCGCAATTTGTGTCATGGGGAAATAGACTCAACACAGAATAAATGAGAGAAAACTCTCAGATTTATTACACTACACTGCACAGCCAGTGACACCAGAGTCGGGTAATGAGAAGTGTGACCAGGTCTTAAAGCACCTCCCCCCACCCCTCCCTTAGGAGACTTTGTTCATGGTTTCTCTCCCTTCTTCCTCCCTTTGTGGCTTAGGGAGGGGCAGAGAATGGGGGAATGGGGGGTTCGGTCAGTTCCTCACAAGTTGTTTTCCTTCTTGGCCAGGGGGGCATTCGGCACACCCTTCCCCTGCTGCACTGTGGGGTCGCACCCACAGTCCTCCAAGAACTTTTCCAACGTGAGTACTTTCCCACAGGGCTTCAGCTCTTCACCAACTTCTCCAGCATGGGTCACTGCAATGGGGTGCAGTCATAAATCACAGAATGTCTCTCAGCCTCTCAGGCCCAGACTGCTCCAGCCTGGTACTCCACAGGGTCAAAAGCCCCCCCGCAGCAGACCAGCTCTGATGTGGATCTTTCTTGCTCATCTTTGTCTCTCTCTCTCTCTGTCTCTCTCTATGGGCTGCAAGTGCTGGCAGGGGCTTGCTTCAATGCAGGTCACAGCATCTCCTGTATGTCTCCACCTGCTCCAGCATGGGCCTTTCCACGGGCTGCAGGTGGGTTCTTGGCCTTTTCCATGGGCTGCAGGGGGACACCCACTCCACCATGTGTTTCTCCATGGGCTACAGGGGCATCTTTCTCTCCAGCACCTGGAGAGACTCTTTCCCCCACCTCAACCTTCCCCTCATCGGCTTTGGTGCCTGCACAGTTCCTTACATCTTCTCACTCCCTTCTCTGGTGGCAAAAAGCGGCTGCTGGTGGTCTTCACTTCTTAAGTGTGATTCCCAGAGGTGCTATGACTGTCACTGATGGGCTTGGCCGATCTTGATCAACAACGACTCTGGCCTTGAACTGGCTAGTGCTTACTCTCTGGAGCCTGCAGAGAGCTTACAGCTGCTTATTGCAGCATCCACCCCTGCAGCCCCCCTCTCCTCCACCAGCACCCAGCCACGTAAAACTACAACAGATGAATAACAGAGTTGATCCTGTGGTCCCTATTGGAACCAAAGCAGCTCTCCTGTGCTCTTTGTATGGCCTGAGCTGTCTGATGAACGTCACCCAGTACTTTCCTCCAGTAGCCCCCTGAAACAGCTGCTCGCACAGGAGCCTAACAGAGGGTCACAAGCTGCCCTCACAGGGGAGTAGCGCTGACTTCAGGCCCACAGGAACTGGAGGCTGGCAGTAACTCGAGCTCCCTCGGCGCTTTGCCTTTATTCCCCAGAGAGGCTCCTCACAGCTCCACCTTGCCCCGGGACGAGGAGGGGGAGCGGTTTGTACGCGGGAAGAGGGGCCACAGCGACCACACCACGTTCATCGCCTTCCCCTTCCATCTCAGCGCATCCCCAGCACCGACCATACGGCAGCAGCACTACGCCGCTCCGCGCCCGCGCCCCTTCTCCGCTTCCTGAGGGGCAGGACGCAACGACCACGCCCAACAGCTCACGCCACTCAGGTGACCGCTGACGGGTTTCCCCCCCACCGGTCCCACCCACTCCGGCTCCTCCCTCCGGCCTCGACCATAGAGGAGCCTCCGTTCCTGAGTAGAGAGGGGCGGCGGAATCATAGAGCAGAGGGTGGCGCGGCGCGCTGGAGCCTGCACTTCCGGAGCACGCTTCTGTGCGGCGGTCGCGTTTTACGGCGGCGCGCCATTCGGTCCCGTTCAAGATGGCGGTGGGGCCGTGGTGGCGGGGAGCGCTGGGGTTATAGAGGCCGCTGCAGCCGGAGGGAGCCGGGCCGCCCCGGCCGGGCGGAGGGGGTGAGAGAGCGGGATGGGACGGATCTGGGCTGGGAGGAGAAGGGAGGGGAGGCGAGGCGGGGGCGGTTTGCGCAGACGCCTTCTCTTCCTCCTCCGCCGGGGGAGGAGGGGAGGCTTTGCTGTGCCTCATGGGAGGCTTTCTGCCTTGCTCCCCGGGGGCCAAAAAACGGTAACTTTAGCGTTGTGTTTTGCTTCTCTTTCGCCATCGAATGATGGCTTGTGGTTGAAGCTCTTTGCTTTTTGCCCTGAAAGTGTTTGGGGCCCAGGTTTCGAGTTTTTATTCCTTTTCCCCTTTAAATGCGGGGTGCAGTTGTAACTCTTGCTTCTGCTCGGTGAGATTCCTACCTAAAGAAGTTATAGTGTCTTGTGGAGAAATCCATGTAATCTCCGAAGTGGGAGGAATGTTGTCGGTGCTCACAAGTCATGGGGCCCTCTTGCAAGTGACACACCGACTGAGAGTGTAACCTGCTAGCACAGGCCATGAGCAGAGCTCTGCAGGCTTACTAGTCAGCGTGTTGGTCAGTTCTTGGAGCTTGTTAAGATCCCCACCTGCAAGGCCTCGGAGCACTAAGTAACATTTCTTTTTGAAGGGGACACATGTTGCTTGTGGTTTGAAAGTAACATCTCGTTAGGGCAGAGGGATGTTTGTAGTGACAGCAGTGAAGCTGCAGAGCTTTGGACTGAGCCTGTGAGTGCTTTCACTTCAATCACGATCTATTTGGATGTAGTATCATGATGAGAAAACTGCATCCTATCCACTTCCAATTTTCAGAGAGTGTTTTAGATGTTTAGGGTGGAATGTGTTCTGTATTTTGCAGGGCTTTGGATGTGTGTTTTTTTTTTCTTTGAGGGTATAGGGGTGGAGCTGTGGGGAGATTAGAATTGATAGAGAGGCAACATCCTAAGCAATAGCTTGAACACTTATATAGTTATCTGTAAATTGAAGAAATGTCTAAAGGCATGAAATAATTCCTTCCAGCATAACCTTTTCTTCTCTGGCCATCATAATGTGGCGTGATGGAGGTAGGGAGTGTAAAGGCAGCGGTATAGGAGTGGTCCATAGGGAGGAGAAGGTGACACAGATGTGTTTGCAGATCACTTGCTGCTGGAAACAGTGAGTGCTGGGGAGGGAAATCAAGAGCAGCTTAAAAGTCTTAGGGAAAGGAGGAAATTTATGGGAAAGGCTTGAAATAGGAAGGGAAAAGTGAGAACTGATGAGCTCTTATGAGAATAAACAAAAAGCTAGAATGACTTTGATACCTTGTGTATGTTCCTCTCTCTGCTATGCCCACCTGAAGTGTAAGCAAGAAGCTTCTTGGTTTGAGTCTTGGAGTGAGTAACAGTTTGGTTGATTAGTTTGGAGTAAGTATAGTAGTAGGTATTCAAATAGTAGTACTTAGTTAAAGCAGGGTGGTTTTGATGTCAGTACCTGAGCTTGTAGTAGCGTTTGAGGCCCTTGCAAGCGCTTGATGTGTTTGAGGGAGCAGCCTGCTGATATGGGAGGAGCATTAAGCATACTCAGGCTGCTGGTGCGCAGGGCCTGACGCAGTGTCATCTATTCCAGGTCGCTCCCTCTTTTTAAAATCTTGATTTTGAGGCCAAAGGAGAAGCCAAAATGGGGCGAAGATCTACATCATCCACCAAGAGTGGGAAGTTTATGAATCCCACGGATCAGGCCCGTAAGTATCCATAAAAAAAAATAAACAGATGGGTATGGGTGGTGTCCTAGGGAAGCAAATATAAAACTTTCTTTGAAGATCCTCACTTGTGAGTGAGCACTGAGCTTCCTAAACTTGGGAAATATTATCTCAGTGTTGTCTGGTGTAAAAACTTCCTGAGAAGGCTGCTTGCTTGCATGCAGCTGCTTCTCTGCGGTACTTACCTTGTGGCTTTTACTGTAGTTAGCAGCGTTCAAAGATCTTTGCACTTAGCTGTTGGCTATGCCACAAGCTGCTTCTTGGGATGCTGTTAATCTGCCTGAGGCTGGAATTTGAGGAACACATCAAACTTTTCAAGTGTTAGGTGAGGAAGTCTCCTAACCCTGTTTTTCCATTTGGTAACACGCCACGTGTTATCAATGCTATGTGGATAAAGACAGTCCAGAATTCCATGGAAAATATATTTTATTTCAGATGTGTGCTCAAAGCCTGCAGATTTTTCAAGTGTGCTGTCTGCTGTTGGCTCTATTTAAGCCTCTGGGCAGTAATCCTTTTATGACTGCACACATCACTATGACTTTTGCTGCCTTTTGTTCTTTTCTGTATAGAAACACCACTCTCACAGGAGGCACAAACTAAAAAAAAAACACAGAAGAGAAACCTGTTTCTCTTTTTCTGTTTTTCTTATGGGAAAGATGAGTTTAAAAGTCAGTCTTTGTAAAATGAATGAACTGTTGAGAATCAGCTGTCATCTTGATGAAGGAAAGGTTTGTCATGGATTTGGTTGTCTGTTTCAAGTTGTTTTCTCTTCCCCCACCTCTAGGGAAGGAAGCTCGGAAAAGGGAGCTGAAGAAGGTAAATAAAGAGATGAGTAAAGTTTACTTGGCATTCTCTGTAGTGCGTATCATGTTTGAGGTTGTAATGGACTGTGGACAATGAATAGACTACAGTTATTTTGTTGGTATCTCAAGATTCACTTTGTAATATACTGTCCAAAGTATTTTAAGAAAACATAGACAGAAATCTTGGTTTGAATAGCTGTGTCTCATCATCTGCTATTTTAAGTTGTTGTTACAGCTTTTTGAAACATCATTGTAAATACTTGGGAATGAAAAAAACCCCAAGCAAACCCTAAAACAACCCCAAACAACAAACAAAGTATCTAAGATTTATGTACTCTTTTGCATGTTTTACTCTCTACATTTTGTCAGTTGTTTATCTGGTTGATTGTATGTGTCTTAATTGGGGTGAGCGAATTATAGAAGAATTTGTAAGTAGCAAGATAGTGGAATTAACTTTCCCAGAAGTTTTAATTACCCTTGCTGCTGTTTTGTGCCTTGCTTAATATTTGTAGGGTGTTTTGAGGCATGTTCTTGTCTGCAGGCTGAAAGTAGCAAGAGGGGGAGTATTGGGTGCAGAGGTTCTATTGGTTGTGACGCTTTTCTGATCTGCTTGATCTCTGACCTTAGAACAAGAAGCAGCGAATGATGGTGCGGGCAGCTGTGCTGAAGATGAAAGATCCGAAGCAAATTATCCGGGACATGGAGAAACTGGATGAGATGGGTGAGTGAGATGTGCCAAGTGTTGGACTCAGGCAGTGGCTTACGTAGACACCTAACAGAGTTTTAAGGGATGACTGGAGGCTAAAATAGAATAACTTTTTTCCTTTCCTGTTACAAGGGGAGATTCCTTGAAGAATTGGAGGTTGATTGTGGTTTGAGGTGACATGGTGCCATCAAAGATGACCTCTTTCCAAGAATCACAGGATGGCTAGGTTGAAAAAGACCTTTAAGATCGAGTCCAACCATACCTGTCCTCTACTAAACAATGTCTCCGAGTACCTTATCTACCCTTCTTTTAAACACATCCGGGGTTGGTGACTCAACCCCCTCCCTGGGCAGCCTGTTCCAGGCCCTGACAACTCTTTCAGTGAAGAACTTTTTCCTAACATCTAATCTGAACTTGCCCTGGCACAGCTTAGTGCCATTTCCCCTTGTCCTATCTCCTGTCACCTGGCTGAAGAGACTGTCACCTCTCTACAACCTCCCTTTAGGTAGTTGTAAGCAGTGATAAGGTCTCCTCTCAGCCTCCTCTTCTTCAGGCTAAACATCCCCAGCTCCCTCAGCCACTCCTCATGTGATTTGCCCTCCAGCCCCTTCACCAGCCTGGTTGCCCTTCTCTGTGCTTGTTCAAGGACCTCAATCTCCTTATGGTGAGGAGCCCAGAACTGGACACAGCACTCGAGGTGCAGCCTCACCAATGCCGAGTACGGGGGCACAATCACCTCCCTAGACCTACTGGCCACACTGTTTTTGATACAAGCCAGGATGCCATTGACTTTCCTGGCCACCTGGGCACACTGCTGTCTCATATTCAGCCTGCAGTCAACCAACACCCCCAGGTCCTTTTCTGCTTGACAGCTCTCCAGACCGTCTCCCTCAAGCCTGTAGTCCTGCATGGGGTTACTATGTCCCAGGTGCAGGACTTGCACGTGGCATTGTTGAGCCTCATCTCATTGGTCTCAGCCTGTCAGTCCACTCTGATCAGGTCCCTTTGAAGAGCCTCCCTACCCTCAAGCACATCAAGAAGATGGCTGATAAAAAGAATGAGTTAGTGTGCTGGATAGTAACTTGAGAGCTGAAGGAGGGGATTGTCGTAAGGGTGAATGCTTCCTGAAGATAGGTGTTGGTAGTTGTTTGCTTTGAAATTGTTTCATTTATCACAGATGTGCAGTAGAGTAACTTATGTATTGTTTTGGCTGTTTTTTGCTGTCTTGGATTAGAGTTTAACCCAGTGCAGCAGCCACAGCTGAACGAAAAGGTGCTAAAGGATAAACGCAAGAAGCTCCGTGAGACTTTTGAGCGCATCTTGCGGCTCTACGAGAAGGAGAATCCGGACATCTATAAAGAGCTGCGCAAGCTGGAAGTGGAGTATGAGCAGAAGAGGTCACAGCTCAGCCAGTATTTCGATGCTGTCAAGGTAATGATTACCATATTTCAGGTTTGCAACCGTTGTGGTATTACTTGTCTGCTCCTGAGGTGTGACAGTTACAAAGGAAGGGAATTCTATAAGAGACACAGTGTATGTGCAGTGTGGCCTATATTAAGTACTTATGTTAGTTTACATAGTGTCTCTAGCTAGAGCATTTCAGTGAGGATAGCATGGGGTTTGTCAAGTGTATGTTTGTCTCTGATATATTGATTGTATTCAGTGTGAAATTACAGTGTGTCCTAATTCTGGCTGGGGTAGAGTTAACTTTCTTCCTAGCAACTGGGATAGTGCTGTGACTTGGATTTAGGATGAGAATCATGTTGAGAACACACTGATGTTTTTAGGTTTTGCCAAATAGCCAAGGGTGTTTCTGTATCTCATACTGCCCTGCTAATGAGAAGGCAGGGGGCACCCAAGAAGCTGGGAGGGGACACAGCCAGGGCAGTTGACCCAAACTGGCCAAAGGGGTATTCCATACCATATAATGTCATGCTCTGTATATAACTGAGGGGTGTGGCTGGAGGAGGGCTTAGGCTCAGGATCTAGCTGACCATTGGCTCCAGGTGGTGTGCAGTGGTGCTGTGCCTCATCTGTTTCATTAGATGTTATCATCTTTTTTCTGTCTTATTAAACTGTCCTTAGAACAATCCATGAGTTTTACTTTTTGTTTTGATTCTCTTCCCTTCCCTCACCAGTTGGATTGGGGAGCACATGAGCAGCAGTGTGGTAGTTTTAGCTTCCTGCTGGGTTAAACCATGACACAGGGGAAACACATTTGTGTTGCACATCAGCAATATCAGGATTTGTTTTCTATATTAGAGAGAGAGTGAGCTTGTGAGTGTGCAGTTGATATTTCTGTGAAATTTGTTGCTGGAAATACTAAGAATCCTTTGGCATTCCTTATAAAGAGCTTTATTTGATATTCTTTATCATACTGGAGTATATAACATTTCCCAAGTGCAAGTATCTGTAAGACTTCCTCTTCTTTTATTGGAATATATATTGGCATGGGATTTGTGCCTCCTGGATATTTAAAAAATACAAGCATACTTTTCTGCAGCCTTTTTGCTTTGGGGACTGAAGGTCTTAAGGGAGATGGAAACCTGACTCTGTTTCAAGCCTTCCATGAGCATGCTGAGTATGCTTTGTTTTACATAGAAAGCTTTTACTGTTGACTTTTTCCCATATGTCTTTCATGGGCTGTTGTAACATACCATGTGCTCAGAATAGACACCTTTGGCAAGTGATGCCAGGTCCCATGTGTTCTGCAGTCTGAAAGGTAGTGAGGTTGTGCAGTAGCTTCTGTGGGAGTAACCCATTCTCTTTTTTTTTTTTTATTTTATTTTTTTTTTCCTTTCCTTCCCCAGAACGCTCAGCATGTTGAAGTGGAGAGTATCCCCTTACCGGATATGCCACACGCTCCCTCCAACATCCTCATACAGGACATTCCCCTTCCAGGGGCCCAACCACCTTCTATCCTTAAGAAGACATCAGCCTATGGGTAAGTGTAAGAACAAACTTGGAGGAGACATTAGACAGGAATATTCTTATTACTGGAGAGGAGTTAGGGGGAGAAACAGAGGTAATACTGACTAGCAGAAATCAGGAATTCCGTGGAGGTGAATTGTACTTTCTTTTAACCAAAGCCTTTTTTAATATTTTCCTGCTGTTATGGGTTTTTGTTTAAATCGCTGTGAGTAACACATTCTGTCTTCTAGCATTTACCTTCCTGCATATCAGTAAAACTTAAAGCCCTGTCACTTTGCACATGAAGGCCCCTTAAATTGCCAAACGTTTGTTTGTTGGTTAGTGGATTCATCTCCTGGTTTACTTGTTTATCAGGCTTCCCATTCTAGTACTAATTCTTTATCTGCCTAAATAGCCTCTGGTTTTGACCAACTTTGTGGCCTTTTAATTTTGCTTCTGTGGTGGGATTTAGGCTTTTTTTTCCAGTCTTCAGTTGCCTTCAGACAGTATCAAGGTTCTCAGATCTTCAGCAATCACACATCTTTATCTGTCTCAAGAAGTTTACAACCTCATACATATTTTATAAATGTTCATGTTTCTTTTTTAGAAGGCTGCTGTATAAGCAGTGATGAAAGAAAGCTAAAGAGTTCTGCTAAGCATGTATTTGCTTGTGCTTGCTTGTATTCCTACATTTCTCATTTACTTTATTTCCAGACCACCAGTTCGGTCCATTTCTGTACTTCCTCCTCCGGGGCTTGGTGTTCCACGCTTGCCTCCAGGCAGGAAGCCCCCTGGGCCTCCTCCAGGGCCGCCCCCACCTCAAGTCCTACAAATGTATGGCCGTAAAGTGGGTTTCACAGTGGAGATGGCTCCTCGGAGGCGAGAGGAGGATATCTCTTACAGTTCTGAAGCAGGTAAGGGCTTCACTGTCACCATCTGAGGTTTTCCTTGATCTGCTTTGGTGTGGATAGCATTGGTGTGAGCATAGTGTGCCCCTGGCAAGCCATTCTGGCAATGTGGGTGTTAATACTGCTTGAAGAACTCCTCAGTGATTGTACCTCTCAGGTGATTTTATTACCAGCTACCTGTTAGTGTATTCAGCTAGTTACAGCTTTCAGTTACTTGTTTCAGATGCTTATGTTGCACACATTGGATGTTTCCCCACTTAGTCTTAACAAGACTGAAACATTGTGTTTATTAGTCCTTGAGAAAACAACCAACCAAAAAAATCCCACAAGCGCCCCCCTCAACTTTCTCTGAGAAGTGTTCCTTTAAAAAAAAAACCACAAAACCACAACAAACCCACCAAAAAACCCCCACAACTGCAATGCCCAAAAAAAAAAAAAATCCACCACTCCTCCCTCCCAAATCCAAACCAAACCTGGGTCTGGATGTTATAGGAGAACCTAGGTCATTTTTAACATAGTTCCCTGGAAGCTTTTGTGGATGGGTAGATAGCTTTATTGCATACCAGGAAAGGAAAAAGTCTTTCAATAGTGAATGATTGCTGAACAGTAATGAGCTAATGAGTTGCATATAAGAGTTGCTTTCACTCATTTGCTGTGTGAATTAATCATAACACACTGAGTTGGAAGGGACCTGTAAGGATCAAGTCCAACTCCTGGCTCCACACAGGACCAGCCAAGTCAGAGCATGTGGCTCAATGCCAGGTGGCTAATGGAAAATCACAAGGGTGGAAAAGATACAAAAAGATACAAAATTTTACAAAAAGACTTTCCAAAATACTTTTTAAGAACCTGTTAAACAGCAAAGAGGTGAAAATACGTCCAGGCTATTGCTAACTGTAGACATACACTGGTGCGAAAGAATGTTTTGTCTTTGGAGTTGGTGCATTTCCTAATACTTTGCTTCCTGCAGGGCAGCGAGGCCACGATGATGACATGTCCAGTACCAGTGAAGACGAAGGTTACCCTGAGGATATGGATCAAGACAAGCACGATGAGAGTAGTGATGACAGTGACAGTGATAGGTCCGATGCAGACAGCGAAGGCGAGGACTTCCTGCATCGTGATAATGACAAGGAGAGGGAAGGTGGTGAAGAAAAGAAATCAGGTATGAAGGGAATTTTTAGACTGAGGGGTGATTTTTATTTTTAATTTTTTTTTTCCCCATAAGAGAAATGCTGTTTACCAGAGTTTGTGTCTGGTGTCCTGACTTTGGGGTAAAGTTACTTGTTTAAGCACCTAAGTCTATTTTAACTCAAATTTCAGCTGAAGAACTTATATTAGTAAATAGATCGGAAGGAAACCATCTGAAAGCAATGCATCTTTTTCTGATGGGCAAGTTTTAACAGCTGCATTAGCTGAGTAAGGTTGCAAGCCACTTCTTTTTTTGCCTGAAGTATTGAATTGGCAGGATCCCTACAACAATGAAGTCTCAGCCTAAAATATGCTCGCTCTTCAGTGAGCATATTTGGACAACTAAGGCAGCTAATGCATTTGGATAATACTTGTTTCTTTGGTGCTTGGGGGAGACCAATTGATAGAGAATGCTGAGTTAGTAAAGCCTCAGATGATCAGGAGCACCCGTGTTAATGCTTATGTAAGGAGGGTCATTAGGTTAGAATTATATGTTACCACTAGCATGCAGAAGGCTTAAATCTGATTTCTTTATGTTTTTCCCACCTCCTGCCACCCTTGCTGGTGCTTTGCTTCCCCCAGGCCACAGCGTGCGGTTTGCAGACATGCCTGGGAAGTCACGGAAGAAGAAAAAGAACATGAAGGAGCTGACCCCCTCCAAGCCATGATGCTGCGGATGGCAGGTGAGTCAGAGGGGTGCCTGAACTGGAGATATGGCATTAGGCTTCCAGTTAGGCTTACCAGAGAAACCTTACTTTGTTTGCTCAGTTTTCATTTTACAGAGTAGATATTTTACTGTTACCATGTAAGACACAGTAAGAGTATAAGCTGTGCTTAGGTATCTAGGATTTTTCTTTTTGCTTTTAAATTGCTTTCAGTCTAGTACTCTGTGTGTATTGCATGACAGAGTTGAAGTTATAGTAGCAACTTAAAGTTTGGTTTTGATGGGGTGTTTTCTTATGTACTGGATTTTATTTTTCTTCTAAACTTTATTGTGCTTAACTTGTTTTTGAACAATTGCTCAGTTGCAATAGAATGTCCTGGGTTGGAAGGGACCTTTAGAGGTCATTTAGTCCAACCCCCCTTGCAGTAAGCAGGGACATCTTCACTAGATCAGGTCACTCAGAGCCCCATCAAGCCTGACCTTGAATATCTCCAAGGATGTGGCCTTCACTGTGTCTCTGGGCAACCTGTTCCAGTGATCCACCACCCTCCATGTGAACCTCCTAGTGAGAAAGAAAGGATGAGATTGTTTGGGCTCAGCCTGTAACCTCTAAGCACAAAATGTCCCTAAAAATATACTTTTCCAGAAATAAGTTAAACAATAGAGTGAAGACTTTTGCTTGGTTTAGTTTTAGAAAGAGACCCTGGTATCTTTCAAGGGTCCTAGAGGTTCTTGGACCTCGGGATTATGTTTCTTTTAGTCATGTCCCTGTTTCTCTTTCCCCTGACGAACTCCCACAAACCACAGATCAAATAGCTGCAGTTTGGGTTGGTAGTAGAAGTTCCAGCTCCTGCAGAAACACAGAACTCGAGCTAGAATTGTGATATTTTTTTTTTTTTTTAATGGCCTTTTTTACTATTCATTTTCTGTTTACAACAAAATGTGGTCAGTTTTCTTTCCTTTGAAGTACAGTTTGTCTTTTTCTTCGTTTTATTTTGTGTGCTCAGGCATCTCTGATGTGCACAAAGATACTACCCATGGACTGATTTTTATAAGTGTGTCTCCATTTCCAGGTCAGGAAATTCCAGAAGAAGGGAGAGAAGTGGAGGAATATTCAGAGGAAGAGGAAGAGGAGGAAGAGGACTCGGAGTCTGAAGAGACATCACAACAACAACAGCAGCAGCAGCAACTCAGTGAGGAAGCTCTTAGCGAGACTAGGTCATCTCCTGCAACTTCCCAGGCGCAGCAGCAGCAGCCACCTCCGCAGCCTGTTCCTCCAACTCAGATACAGGCACCTCCTATGCCTGGGCCGCCTCCGCTAGGACCGCCTCCAGCCCCTCCACTGAGGCCCCCGGGCCCACCCACTGGCCTTCCTCCTGGGCCCCCCCAGGTGAATACCTCCTTTACTCTGGTTTAAGGGTGCAGGCGCTGGGTACTACAGCCAGCATATCGGTTTGGGAGTGTCAAAGCCCCCGAATGCCTTGTGGATGAGGTTATGGGAGTGCAGTGTGGTAATCGCTGTGACTGCCTGATCTCTGCTGTCATCAGTCTGTTGTTGCGCACCCAGTGACAGTTCTCGGAGCTGTAAACCGCCTGACGGGCACTGCGCAGTTGTTAGTGCTAACACACTCTGGCAGCAGTGGATCCAGTGTTGGAGTAGGGAGAACAAAACCCAGTGCCATGTGCCTTTCCAGTTTTTGTTTTTTCTTCTTGTGGTGTTCCACCCCCCATGCCCTGCCCTGAACACTGACCCACTAAAGAGGCTTGGGGACCACTGCCTAGTTACAGGCCTTCAGGGGAGTGGTTGGTCAGTAGTTTTTCAGCAAGCTGCAGTGTGAAGGCTTCTGCTGTTCTACCACCTGAATGTATTTGTCTTGTGAAGGAAGAAAACTGTCCTCGCACGAAATAAGTACTTAATTTGAGTTCGTGTTAGCATTAGACTGCGTGGAGACTGTTAGCAATGGGAGCCAATCAATAACATTTTTATAGTGTATGGGTGTTTTTGAGGGCAAACACTTGGTACTTTTTTTTTGATGTAGAGGAAGACTGCAGTTTACGTCTCTTAAAGTTGGTGGGATTACAGCTGAACAGGATAACAATAACTTTTGGAAATTTAAGCACACATTAAATCCGTCTCTCAAGTTCTTATATTGCAGAGATTAATTATAGTTGGACTCTAGTGAGGGACAGTATATACTACAGCTTAAAGTTATTCTATATGGGTACATCAACAATGCAGTTGGGTGTTTTTTTCTTTCCAAGGAGAACAGAGGAGAGCAAAGCTTGTCCCAGTCTCTGTCCTTCAGTTTTATTTCTGGTATATCCTAGAGGGGGAACCTCATACCCCAAAACAGTTATTTTCAACAGAGCAAACCTACTTACTTCTCAGGCCAAAAGGGCAATCAAATGCCAGAGCGAAAGGTTCTTTTACTTCTTGCTGTACAGACAGTGTCAGCGTGGTAGCTGTCCTCTGCTGTTGCTTCATTGCATGGAGAAGAGCCCTTTTTACAAGTGAGACAACATACCTGACTATTATGGAGATGTTTTCCTCTAAGTCTAAAAACTGCTGCTTCCCTCTGAGTGTTCTTGATTATTTTCTTTTTTCCTTAGGACATCTGTTTAACCTGGCAGCTGGCTAGTGTTAGAACAACTTTCAAGTTCCTGTTGAGGATCTTTAGTTTTATCTGATGGGATAGTCTTAGGTTTTTTCAGCCATGAACTAAGCTTATCTTCATTTGTGTATGTGCTTTCAGGAGCTCCTCCGTTCCTGAGACCCCCTGGCTTACCAGGGCTGCGTGGGCCTTTACCCCGACTTCTACCGCCAGGCCCTCCTCCTGGGCGACCGCCAGGCCCTCCGCCAGGCCCTCCACCAGGTCTGCCCCCAGGTCCCCCTCCACGTGGGCCACCTCCTCGCCTGCCCCCTCCTGCCCCACCAGGTAAGGTATTGTGTTTGCTTAAAGTCCAAGCCCCTGCTTTATTTTCCTAGTTTTTGCTGTGGTGACCAAGCCAGGGAGCAGTTACTGGTTTGCCTTTGTTCCTGCCTGGGCGGCTGCGTTGTGCCGTACCTTTTTCTATGTAACGACCAGTAATTCCATGCTGCTTTGTGTAGTTTCATGGCAAGAAACCTGTTCTCAAAAAGAAAATTCCAGAGTCTATACTTCTGTTGGACTGTTTCTGAATAACCCCAGGGTTCTGTAATGGTGCTCCACTTGATGACTTGGGGATAGGAATGTTTTCTCTTTCTGAGCCTCTTTTCACAGGCTCCTATGGCTTTCAGAATCTGCAGATCAGCAGTGTTTTCAAAGCAGCTGTTGGTGTAGGGTTGAAGTAGATTTTTTTTTTTTTTTTAGGGTGTGGTATGTGGTTTTGGTTTTGGCTTTTTTTAAGGCTCTTGGGTGTGGAGTCGTCTCAAGCTTTCTTCTCTTCTTACAGGTATCCCTCCTCCTCGCCCAGGCATGTTACGGCCACCTCTGGTGCCTCCATTAGGACCTGCCCCACCTGGGCTCTTCCCACCGGCTCCCATTCCAAATCCTGGGGTACTGAGTGCCCCACCGAGCTTGATCCAGCGTCCCAAGGCGGATGACACCAGTGCAGCCACCATTGAGAAGAAAGCCACGGCCACGATCAGTGCCAAGCCGCAGATCACCAACCCCAAGGCAGAGATCACTCGCTTCGTGCCCACTGCCTTGCGAGTGCGCCGGGAGAATAAAGGGGCTTCCGCTGCCTCCCAGAGGAAACAGGATGATGAGCCTGCTCTCCCACTAACCAAAGCTGCCCCCAAGGCTGGATCGTCTGCCCCCATCTCTGTACAGACAAAGGATGATGTGTACGAAGCCTTCATGAAGGAAATGGAAGGTCTCCTGTGACCTCTCATAGTCCTAGTCAGCTTTCCTGCCCCTCTGAAGACAGATCAGACCACTGCGGAGGGAGGAGAAGGAAAGGTCCTCCTGCAAGCGATGAAAGGGCTTGCCTAACAGGGAATAGTTCCCTACCCACAGGTTAACTTGCCAGTATGCTCCAAATAGAGACCACTGCAGTTGTGGTGTGCCTGGGTACCTCCTTTCAGAGCAAGCATGTCCACTTGGTGGAAAGAAATCTGTCAGGGAGGTGATGCTGCTTCCCTCGAGTCCTTCCCCTTCCTCAGAGGGAGACAGTGGCACTCTGGGGAGTGGGTTGTGGGAGTTGGGGGTGGGGAGGTGACTATGCTCTGCCTGAATCCTTGCACATCCTGAATGCTCTGGTGAGGGTAGTGGAAGGGGTTTTTAAAGACAGAAAAGTGTTAGCAGCATTTCATACGCATGTGGTTGTCCAGGTTTTATTTTCTGTACTGTTTTCTTCTGTAAATATTTTATAACCCTGTTTTTTAGTTGCAGTGAGATTGATCAATCATCTTCCTTCCAGGGTAGTCAGGGAAGTAATTTTGTTGCGTATACTGTACACTGGAATTTGCACCCTGTCCCTCTTAATGGTCATCTTGATGGCTTTTCAGCAGCAGGGGAAACTTCATTTTGTCTTGTGAAAGACAATAAATGTTCAGTGTATCAAAATGTCGATTTCCTTGTGATCTGTCTCAAACTAGCATGTAGATGGAAAGGGGGAGGTTCTTTGCTGGACTTGGGGAATTCTAAACACTGGGGAGGGGGGAAGCAATAGCTACATTATAATTAATATAACAGAACTTTAGTTTTAAAAAAGTATATATTCTTGGTTTTAAGATCCTAAACATCTCTTCTGGCCTTTGTTGGTAGCTAATAGGAAGTTAAGTCCTGAAGTACTACCAATAATTACAAAATTAATTTGGTTTATATCCTCTCTTTGAAAGGTTTACTTCCTATCAAGCCTCAGATACCCACTGGATGCATCTTGGACAGACTTCAAAGTTAGAAGTACTGAACAATTATAATTCTAAGAGTTCTACAGATAATTTTACCTGTAGAAAATCTGATTTTTAAATTTTGAGGTCAGTGATTTTAAGGTGCAGATATTTTTATTTAAAAAAAAAAATTGAGGACTTTCACATTTTCAGCTTAACACAAAACCCCAACATTCTTTTGGGAGAAGTATTCCTTTAGCTCTGTTTGCTGTGCTGACAGTGCCACATGTTCCAACCCAGTAACCCTTACTGCACTGAAGAAACAAATCCTTATTCTCAGTGGAAACAGACTGCAAAATCTCCTGGTATCTTGTAGGCACATCAGTTGGATGAAGCAGCTCACCGCCCTGAAGAGATAACTGCAGTTTTGGAGTAATTCTCATTAGAAGCACTGAACTGGAGCACAAGGCTAATACTAATAGCTATTTATCTAGGTGTCTTCATCCTGGTTTAAAAAAAAAAACCCATGAGAATGATGGAACTTAAATGAAATAGAACTTTGTTTTCCCTGTTGAAGGAGTTGCAGTGAGTGGGTTTGATTTTAAGGGTGTGTTCTCTAACAATGTATCGAATTCTAGATGGTTATATGCAGAGTGTGTGTGGGGGGGTGCAGATCTTTATTAAAAAGGGAATTTATGCTGCCAGACTAGCAGATACCTCAAACAATATCTTTAGTAAGCTATAAGACTCAGACAGCTTGAATATTCAGTGTTTCAAGGTTAAACTGGTTTTGAGGAGACAAAGTTATTAGATACTCAAACATGTGCTTGAAAAGTTTGGTTCTGTTTTTACAAATTCTGGACACAGACAGGTTTGTACAACAGTGCCTTTCCTCATTCAGGGGCAGTTGCAGTTGTTATGTCTTAAATTTTTAAGTTATGTTTATGGGATATCTTAATATTTTAGTTCTTTAAAAAAAAATGCATTGCTGTCTGTCTGCTTTAATAAGTGAAAGGTGTGAATGGTGATTGAATTGTTTATTGTTTTTAGGGGAAGGGGCATCAGGGGTGCTTCTAACCCTGGGTTTATTAATAGTATTGACCATCCCTCCCAGGAAACAGTCTGAGGAGAGGAGCTGTATTCCAGGGTAAGGACACCTCCCTCCCCACCCCCTTCAAGGTTGGGAAAGATCTCCCCTGCAGCCCTGTGATGGCACTACAGATCTGCGGGAGTCATTTGCCTCATTATGCTTCTCTTCAGTATATTTTTTCTTTTTTAAAATCTTCATGTTGCATTTGCCTTATTCTCATGGAGGTAAGACACCTTTGTATGTTTTTTTTCCCTGTAGGGATAGAGCACTTTACTGTTGCTGTTCCTGTCCTCTTCAGGCTGAGGCAAAAGGCTTTGAATTTGCTAGATGTCTAAATGGGCTCAAAAAGGGAAAGTTTGTGGACCAGGAATGCTCATAATATCAGAGAGGTAACTTCCTCACCCTGCCTGGGGTGAAAGATGGTAGGAAGAGGGGCAGTAGAGGAGACAGGTGGCTTCCTGTAACTGTCAGGCAGCTAAAATGGCCTGGGGAGGGGACTAAAAAGAGAGGGGAGTGAAGTGAGATGGGAGAAGAGTGCTCCTGAGATGGGCTTTGAGGCCACACAGAAGAGC
This sequence comes from Hypotaenidia okinawae, assembly GCA_027925045.1. NCBI lineage: Eukaryota > Metazoa > Chordata > Aves > Gruiformes > Rallidae > Hypotaenidia > Hypotaenidia okinawae. The sequence goes on along the minus strand of BSDF01000001.1, from coordinate 61,610,276 downwards.
TGGATTTGACAATGCAAACCACCCAGAGGCTGCACATTTATTTTTTTTTCTTTTTTCTGGGAGTGGCCTCAAGCCGGGGTGCCCTCTGTGTGCCTCATACAGGAGGCTTCTTGTGTTCTGTTCTGGTTTTGGGCAAGCACATCAGGCTGGAAGCTGTGCTGCCAGCTGGGACAGTGCTTGGGGCTGATGCTTCTCTGCCTGACCAGAATGGTGGTTTATCTTCAGTGAAATAAATACCATGGGGCTTTTTTCCCCTTTTTCGTCTTTGCCTTTAACATAGTCCTAAGTAGAAAGAGAGAGCACATGGATGTAAGCTCTTCCCATCAAAGCAATGGGAATGGTGGATGCCCTGACTTCGATCCCTGCTCTCAGGTGAACATCTGGTTCTCTATCAGCCGCACAAATCACAGCCAGTGGCAGAAACATTAGATCCAGCTCTGAGGCCTGCTGACAATCATTTATCCACCAGCACCAGAAACAACTAAGGTTATTTAGTTACTACACTGTCTGTAGTCGCATCAACTAAATGAATTCTTACCTTTATCCATGTGTTACCTTTGGGCTCTGGTGGTGACTCTGTGTGAGCAGAATCCTTAAACAACAGATCACTGAATGCCTTTTTTTTTTTTTCCCTGAACATTCACTGAATTACATAAAGATTGGTGCTGATGCTCCTGTGAAGAGCAAATGGTCTCTAGTATCTGTATTGTGACACTAGTCAAAAAGAGATTGAATCAGAAAGCGTGAGAAATATACATGCTTACATCATGCTGTTAGTTGATTTTTTTTGAGTGAGATTTCTATTTAAACAATAATAAATAATAATAGTTTTGTTGGAGGAGACAAAAGAACACACCAAAAACTTTCTGGCATTTTTAAGAACAGTCTGCATTTCACCACAGACTCTGGAAGCACTTTTATGTATTAACCATATGAGGTCACTAATCATGGCCACAATTCTGTAATGCCACCTTCTCTACACTCCAGAACAGATGTTCTCAGCTCTGAACAACTGGTACTGTGAAACCAGGCCCATTTGTTCTCATCTTCATGTTGTGGTCATGCAGAGCTTTGGGATTCTTCCCTGTGGTACCACCTTCATCTCATGGTTGTGGTTGTAAACTGTGGCTCTGAGGAGTGTTTACAGAAGAAGAAATGATCATGAGGAGGATGGAGGTATGGAAGGGACTGAGCCATAGAGAAGTGCCGATAAGGCTCCTCATAGGCCCAGGGATCAGTGACAATTAGTGACAGCATAAAGCTGGAAGGGGACCTCAGATCAGAAATTTGGTATAATGTGTGGAATGACACTGCTAAGGAAAGACGCTTTATAAAGGTTACTGAGCATGGTTGCCCAGGCATAAACAAGTTGTGATGCTACTTTGCACGTGCTATGAAGTTATTTTTATTTTGCCTTGGCTTGTAAATCCCCTGCCACCACTGGCGCATGCCCAGCAGTTTAGATCAGAATCGCTGGTACTGTACCATGCTGGGGGGAAGGATGTGGTTCTCTCATGCTCTAGCTCGTAAAATATAGATAAAATGTCATCTTTTGTGGGTTTTGGTTGGGGTTTTTTGGGGCTGGGTGTTTTGATAGGCTATCAGAAAGGGCCTGGTGGGAGTCATGTCTTTGTCTTTCCTTTGTATATGTCAGTGACCCCATCCAGGGTAAACATTGGGAAACACCAGGAGGAATGACAGCAAACACCCTGAGGTACGTGAATCTGGTAGTGGGAAAACCAGGGCCAAGGACTGTGTTTGTGTCCAGGAGCATGTACACAAGACAAAATGATTGCTTTTGGTGATGGAGAGAAGCTCTCTCCCACCTCTTTGCGTAAGTTCATGACAGACCTGAGACAACTCCAGTCACTGTGGCTTTATGATGCCTCTGTCACAGGAGCTGGAACACATTATAAAGAAAAAAACATCCCCCTCTGTTAAGAGCATAAAAGCCTCGATGAATGAGGAGGGTTTTGTTCCCCCACACAGAACTTATGTAAACACAACAGCAGGATTCTGGGATCTGGGGAAAGCAGAGGAAAAGCCTGCTGTGCTGGAGGATGGGTTAGGCCCAGGGTGCAGCCTCCTTCCTTGCTTCAGGGAGGGACTGTGTGGTCCCTTGCTGGAAATGCATGAAAGAAAGAGGAAAATGTGTCAGGGAACAAAGAGAAGCCATGAGCAACTGGAGCAAAGGAGGACAAAAATGGGCAGGAATCTTTGCCTGTAAGATGGGGCTGGATGGCACCGGGCAGACCCCCTAAATCGTGATGACATCACTTTGGTTTATTGGTGTGGTGAGATATTCTCTAGTTGGAATGGAAGCGTGACAGACTGACTTCTGATGCTCTGGGGGGCAGCCTGGACAGTAACGCCATGTTTGCCTGAGTGTAGTAATGGCTGAGCTGTTTGTCTCCAGACGTTGAGAAACTCCCCCTTAAGATCTTCCTGCCTGGCTTCTACGTGCAGCAATGTTCCTCCTGAAAGGGGTAATAATCAAGTAATCCTGCAGCGTTTCTGAGGTTCTGCATGCAGGATGGCTTATAATATGATGGCGATGATGTTAACAGAGGTTTCCCCTGGTCCTTGGAGTCCTCTTCCCTTCCCCTCCCCTCCCCTTCCCTGCCCTCCCCTCCGCTTCCTTTGCCTCCCTCAACCGGGGACCCGTTTCCCTGTACGATGGCTTCCCGGGGTGCACAGGCGGAGCGCTTCCCTCGGCCGAAGCCCGGAGCAGGATCGCGGAGGGGATCTGGCCCCCGTCCGGCGTGGGCACTGCCGCTCCCAGACCGGACCGCGCCGCCCCGCCGCGGGGACGCGCTGCCGACGGGCGGGAGCGGCGGGGCGGGGCAGGGCAGGGTAGGGCAAGGCAGGCGCCTGCTCCCCCATTGGGTGAATTTGGATCCGCAGCGCCATTGGTGGGAGCGAGCGAGAGCGCGCTGCAGCCAATCAGAAAGCAGGCCGGGGAGCACGGGGAAGCTATAAAAGAGGCCGGGCGGGGGGGTAAGGGTGTAGCGGCACTGCGTGGTGTCTGGTAGGCGTTTTACCCGCTGAAGAAGCGTTGGGAGCGATGTCGGGCCGCGGGAAGCAGGGAGGGAAGGCGCGGGCCAAGGCCAAGTCTCGCTCGTCTCGGGCTGGGCTGCAGTTCCCCGTGGGCCGCGTCCACCGGTTGCTGCGCAAGGGCAACTACGCAGAGCGGGTGGGCGCCGGCGCCCCGGTGTACCTGGCGGCCGTGCTGGAGTACCTGACGGCCGAGATCCTGGAGCTGGCGGGCAACGCGGCCCGCGACAACAAGAAGACGCGCATCATCCCCCGGCACCTGCAGCTGGCCATCCGCAACGACGAGGAGCTGAACAAGCTGCTGGGCAAGGTGACGATCGCGCAGGGTGGAGTGCTGCCCAACATCCAGGCTGTGCTGCTGCCCAAGAAGACCGACAGCCACAAAGCCAAGAGCAAGTAAAACAGCAACCTGAGGGGGCCCAAGCATTCCCAATCAAAAGTGACCCAAAGGCTCTTTTAGAGCCACCCACTTCCTCATAAAAGGAGCTGTAGATCTTCACTAAAAGCAAAAAAAACCTCAAACCCTGAGCAACTGCTGTTACTTCTGCTGTTCAGAAAATGAGGTGTGTACGTGTTCAGTATGAACTTGGAGGTAATGCCATCATTTGCTTGCTGGCAAAGTGCATGTTAAAAATGATGAGGTTTTCTCTGTGTGAAAGGAATCTGTTTCAGTAGGGGTGAGAATGCCATGAAGGCGACTGCCAGGAGGAAGCCCCAGCTATTTCTCCTGTGTCACCTTAGGTGAAGCTGGGGTACATCAGTGACATTGTAAAAAAAACCCCAAATGACCTTGGTCCCTTCTAAACAACCTTTTGGCTGACAGACTTTCCCCCTGCCCCATAGCAATAGGCATTCAGAACCATTAGTTTTATTAAAAGAGCTTTCTCAGGGGTCTGGCTGAGTGGCTGTGGCAGTTTTCTGCTTGAAAGCTGAGCTGGTTTATGGATGATTGGTAATCATGGGCTGGGAGATCGGCAGGTAAAAAGAGGGCTGCTGTCAGCATCGATTTTACTGTGTATAGTGCTGAACATTACAGTAAAGATGTTGACACTGGTACAGAAAAGTCAGTGTTTGTGGGTCAGGAATCCTGCTCCAGCAATCACCCTTTTGGGAAGCATCCCTTCCTTGAACCCCAGCGTTGTGCGGTACCCCCAGCAGCGAGAGACGTGAGAGGCAGCTTCCAGGCCTTCGGCTCAACAAGGGTTTGCCCATGAATGCTCACCTCAATTATCTGAACTCTGACACATTTTTAATCTGCTAAAGCGTGGACTGAAGTGCAGATGAACCCCCCGCTTGCTAGCAGCCAGTCATTTTAGTGACTGGTACCTCAGCTGGCTGTGTCATCATTTAATATGACCTCCAAGGCAGGAATCAGTTGCCAGACAGAGGTAAAGTGTAATATTTTCATAATCTGCTGTGGAAAGGGGTGCCCTGACCAGTAACCTGAGCAAGTTTTACTGTGTAGAGGGATGGGAAATCAGCTGCAGCAGTAGCTCTGTAGGTGAGGATGACTCAGATTTTCACCAATCAAACTGGATCAGAATAAAACTGCTGCTGATTTATAAAAAGTGACTGATTATATTTATTAACACATGCCCTCTCCCCCCCAATCCCTGGCAGTGTTAAATTCTTATGTTACCTATTTTATGAAGAAAAGAAGTGTTTCTGTAGCAGAGCACCAGGGAACTGTGCCCAGACCATGCACCCCAGGGCAGTGCAACACAAGCTGCTCTGCTGTTAAAAAGTCACCCCGTCCTGGGGCACAAACTGCCCTTTGCAGGACCTTAATCTGCTTCTCAACTCGCTGCACAACGCACTGGTTTAATTTCCTTTTAGCTATTTTGCCAAGGGGGAAAGGATTCCGGACAAAGCAACTAATTTCTAATCCATATTCAGTGCTGAAGATGAGCCTGTGTTACTTCCTCCTCTTGGAACTCGATTTGCGGGTAAAATACCACCTCAAACCGCGGGTTTTCGGTTCAGGTTAAGAGAAGACCCTTTAAAGATCTCTCCTCAATCGCCGTGGAGGGCCGGCTGCCCACGCCGCGGGTTTTATTTAGCAGGAAAAACAAAAGTTTCTGCCTCCCGAGCTCTGCCCGGGCCCAGGACCCGGTGTTTATCGCCTCTTTTTTAACTCCCCCTCTGCCTCTCCGAAGAGAGGCTTCACCGGGGGCAACGGCAGCCTTTCTTTGCCACGCCGCCGCCAACCCGGGGGGGTCCGGGGGCGGGAATCCTGTTAAAAACGGGCTTTTTCTCCCCGTAAGAAACACAACCGGAGCGGGGAAGAGAAGGGCCCCGGCTGGCGGGCGGCGGGGCGGGCGCTGCAACGCACCAATCACCGCGCGGCTCCGCGCTATAAATACGCGGCCGCCGGGATGCTCCGGGCCCAGTGGTTACTCCGGATTCGTGGACGACGACGGCTGCCGCGATGTCGGAGACCGCGCCTGTTGCCGCTCCTGCAGTCTCTGCTCCCGGGGCGAAAGCCGCCGCTAAAAAGCCGAAGAAAGCGGCGGGGGGAGGTTCTAAAGCCCGTAAGCCGGCGGGTCCCAGCGTCACCGAGCTGATCACCAAGGCCGTGTCCGCCTCCAAGGAGCGCAAGGGGCTCTCCCTCGCCGCGCTCAAGAAGGCGTTAGCCGCCGGCGGCTACGATGTGGAGAAGAACAACAGCCGCATCAAGCTGGGGCTCAAGAGCCTCGTCAGCAAAGGTACCCTGGTGCAGACCAAGGGCACCGGCGCCTCCGGGTCGTTCAAGCTGAACAAGAAACCCGGTGAGACAAAGGAGAAGGCAACCAAGAAAAAGCCGGCGGCCAAGCCCAAAAAGCCAGCCGCCAAGAAGCCCGCCAGCGCTGCCAAGAAGCCCAAGAAGGCGGCGGCGGTGAAGAAGAGCCCCAAGAAAGCTAAGAAGCCGGCAGCAGCGGCAGCCAAGAAAGCGGCCAAGAGCCCCAAGAAGGCCGCCAAGGCGGGCCGCCCCAAAAAAGCAGCCAAAAGTCCGGCCAAGGCAAAGGCGGTGAAGCCCAAAGCAGCCAAGCCCAAAGCAGCTAAGCCCAAGGCAGCCAAGGCGAAGAAGGCGGCGCCAAAAAAAAAGTAAAAGCAACTGAGAGTAAATTGGTCTGCCCATTTAAATAAACCCAAAGGCTCTTTTAAGAGCCACCCACTCGATCTCAAAAAGAGCTGAAACACCGTGCTGATGGCAGCAGCACAACACAAAGGGAGGGGGGAGACAAGGAGCAGGGGTAGTGGGGATTTGTACAGAAATAAAACCGCAGTTTTCGAGAGGGGGCACAGCCTGCGTGAGGGGACGGGGCTCCCTTAAAGGGTTTCCTTGGGCCACCCCTGCAGTAGCCGCCGCGCCTCTCCCTCCCCGAACTGCACGGCGGAAAGGCGGCGAGAGCCCCTGGCCCCGCGATTCCCCCCTTCGCTGCGGTGCCCGGGGGAGTTTAAAAGTCCCGCGCTGGGCCGGGATTGGCGCTTTCCGCCCCGCCCCGTGGGGCGGTGACCTCTCCCCCTCCTCCCCGTTCCCGGTGCCGTCCCACCGGCTCGCTCCGTTCCGTACGGCACCGCATGGGAGCGCCTTACACCCCTCCCCCCGCCCTTCGTCTCCCCCTCCTCCTCCTCACGGGTCGAGGTAAAAGAGGCATCACGGGCGGGGAAGCTCCGGCTCCGCTCCAGCCCCGCAGGGAAAGGCTCCCCGGCGGCCGCAGCTTCCCTTTCACACCGGCGCGGCGGGGGAAGAAGGGAAGAGCAGTGGGCCCAAGCTCCCGGGTACCTTGCGCATCGCTCCCGCGGTCGCCCCCGTCCCCCAAACCAATTCCTGCGCAAATCCGGGCATTGGCGTTTCAATCTGCAAAACCCTTCGTAACGGGAAACGAAAAACTAATAATCCCAAACTTTCCCTTATCGCTCACGTAGGGACCTGCTACTTCAGCAGAGGTAAGGGGTAGAGGGGGAGAGCGAGCTGGAACATGCATTGATACGTATTTAAAAAGAAACCAACGAACAAATCAGTGATATTGAAACAAACGCACCTTGGGAGCGTTCGCAAACTGCTTTAATGTTAACTCACTGAAAGAGGCAATTTTTTTTTTTTTAAAGTATTGCACAGAAAGAGGTTTTTTAATAGGATTTTCTGCCGGACCTATAAAGGGGACATAAACACTGAGACGTGGACCACCACCCCCTTCCAACCCTCCCCCCGACCTGCACCGCGGCGCTTTAGAGTCCTCAAAGCGACTGGTTAAGAGCCGCCGTTCCCTCCTAAAGCGGCAACCTGCACCCGGTTGGAAGTTTTTTAACGACCACGCTTAACTCTGTGCCCGAGGATAGCCTGCCGGAGGGCTTCTACAGTTCCAAAATAAAGTACCGTTTCTGTTACCCTGAAAGAGGTGAGCACCTCCAGTGACATGCAAATAAACGGGCTATTTACGTACCTAACGAGGGGAAAAAACCCACAATTCAGTAATCCAGCCCTTATATTTGAAGAAATGGGTGGCTCTTAAAAGAGCCTTTGGGTTAAAACTGAAGATCCGGGAGGCTTTACTTTGAGCTGGTGTACTTGGTGACAGCCTTGGTGCCCTCCGAGACGGCGTGCTTGGCCAGCTCTCCTGGGAGCAGGAGCCGCACGGCTGTCTGGATCTCCCGGGAGGTGATGGTGGAGCGCTTGTTGTAGTGCGCCAGGCGCGAGGCTTCTCCAGCGATGCGCTCGAAGATGTCGTTGACAAAGGAGTTCATGATGCCCATGGCCTTGGAGGAGATGCCGGTGTCGGGGTGGACTTGCTTCAGCACTTTGTAGACGTAGATGGAGTAGCTCTCCTTGCGGCTCTTCTTGCGCTTCTTGTCGCCCTTCTTCTGCGTCTTGGTCACCGCCTTCTTGGAGCCCTTCTTGGGCGCGGGGGCAGATTTAGCTGGCTCAGGCATGGCAAACAATCCCTGCTCTCGCTGCAGTACCACAGTGCCTGGTGGTGCGATTGCTCCCCTATTTATAGGGGCCTTATGCAAATCCCGGGGCTCAGCGATCAACGCTTCGATTGGATAACGGCCCGGTGACGTCTCCTCCCGCACGGGAGCCTTAGTGGTTGGCCTATTTTAAAAACCTCACGTTGCTATTGGCTAACAACCCGAACCCCGCCAGCCAATCGTGGAGAGCTCTTTCAATCCCGGAGGCCGGAAGCCAAGCTCAGCCCTCGCCTCGCTCCGGGGCGCACCGCCGGGCAGTTGCTCTCTCGGGCAGGTCCCTACCTGCAAACCGAAGCCACCGGCAAGTTCTCCAGGGGAAGGAAGGGAAAATAAACACCACCAACCCCAAACCAAAAAGCTAAAAATGGATAAAATTGCGAATTTTTGCTACTTTAATTCCGCCCCCTCCCCCCCCCTTCAAGCCACGAGTGCCACGTAAAAGGGGGAGAAAAATAATGCAATCCGGAAAGATCCAGCGGCTCTGGGACACCAAGCCTGGGATGCTTAAGCTTGCAATTGTTTGAAATTGATTAATCTGGTCCAAGAGCTTTTGTCAGGGCGCCTTTGTCAGGGACAAGGTGAGGTTGGAGGCAAGGAGAGGAGCTCTGGTTCAATTTGTCCTCTGAGAGAAAGTGGACTGCTTTTGGGATGTAATAAATATCAGGTGAATATGTTTAAGTCGAAAGCAAGGTACTGCTGGTGAATAAATGTTAGTTGCAGGTTTAATGAATGTTGAAATTACCATGAAACAGAAATTCCATCTCTCCTCTTGTTAAGAAGAAAATAACAATTTTTAAATCCCTTAATGTGCATTCATGGAGTTAAGAGTTCTGATGTGCTTTGGTTTGGTTTTTGGTTGGTTTTTTTTTTTTTAAATCTGATAGAGGAATAGTGTTAATTAATACAGCATAAAATAATAATATAGCTAATAAATACTATAGTTAATAATAAGTAGCAACTATATTGCTAATAAAATTATTAATAGTGAATAATAATATAGTTTAGAGAAGGCCAAATCTCTTTTTTCTTTTTTACTGAAACACTCTGTGGCCCCATTATAAATGACAAGCACAGATTCATCAATCGGTAAATGAGAGCACTGTGATCCACTTTTAAAAGGCTCAAATTTGTGGCTGAATGAGGTTTGGATGGCATAACTTCGTAGCACCATTATCATCCAGTGCTTTAATGATGCTACTTCTCTTTGGAAGCCTTTAGGGCCACTAAAGGTCTGGAACTTCTTGGTATCAGAAGAAATGGATTTCTTCTAGAGGAAACGATTTCTCTAGAGAAGAAACCTATCTGGCATGGGCAAATGTAGATTAAAGCTGGTGAGGCTGCTAAAATCAGAACAAAACAAAGTGCTCAAGGAGATTTCTAAGATAGTTGGAGAGATTCTGGTGGAAAGATCTGTCACCTTATGGGGCTGGGGTTGCCTCTGGTTTTGGGGTTTTTTTGTTTTTCTTTGTTTGGTTGTTGTTTTTTTTTAAATCTTTTTACCCTGCAGGGCAGAATTCTGAATGCACAAAGAATCCATCTGACAGGGAGGGCGAATCAGGTGAGCAAAATGTGGGACCTTTCTCCTTCCCAGTAAGCAAGGCTTGCTTGCAAGTGCTTCTGCTGTGCCCAGCACCTTAAACTGGGGAGACAGAAGCACCCACAGCAGCTTCACCTCACCTCACTGATACCACAGCTCTGGTTTGATGCCCCCCTACCCCAGCCCTGCTCCTTCCCATCAGGAACAGGGATGAGGTGTGTGCTCATCCACCTCCATTTGCTCTGTCTCCCCTAAAAATGCCTTTAACAGCTCAAACCAGCTTGGAGAGAGAATCTAGTAAGGCGGGAGGGAGCTACACCTGCCTTTACAGGAGCAGAAAAGCAGTTTGTCTCTTTTTCAGCTGAGCAAGCAGAGAAACCAGAGTGGCCTCATCTCTAAACATTTACCTCCCTGCATATGCTGTGAACCTGATGGCTTTCTGCTGGCATAAGTTTTGCCTGGAGCAGCAGTTCACAGAAAGCACTTGTGCCTGGTAATGGGAGTTCTCTCATGAACATCTCTGAAAGTTCACAACTCGACATGCTGCCCCAGGACACTCAATGTGGTGTAGGATCTCTAGCTTTGTCTACACAATAACAGATGAGGGCTGTTTTTTCTCTTAAAACAAACCCAAAACACTGCTCCTGCGGCTGTGAAAAGCCAAAATCAAAACTCAGTAGCCTTGGTGACTGTTAAGCAGGTATTCTTTATTGCAGTGCTGGGCAGCACAGGGGATCATTGCTCCTAATGTGTGCCCTGAAGGAGTTAGTTGCACAGCTTATTTGCAGGTTATACACGTGGATTCATGACCTTTCTGAGGAGAAATGGTTAAGACATTCATTACTTTTCTGAGAATTCATCATCACAGGTTTCCACCCTTTCCCATGCACAGGTACTACAGGCTTTAGGTGGTCTTCAAGGACCTTGTTGGTCATTTACTTCATCCCCTCATCTTTATCACTGAGTTTTTGCTGTGAACTATAGCCTTTATCTTCCTTTTCTTGTTTACCAGAGCCACAGGACTGGTTTGGGCCCCCTTGCAGCCTTCAGTTTCTTGTTCCAGGAGATAGTCCCGCTGGAGAGATTACAACTTGCTGGTACGCATGTTCCACAATACCCTTGCTGCAAAGCATGTTACTGGTATCTCCAAAAGCCTGGAGAGTAAGTCTCCATTAGATTCAATGCTGCATCATATGTTGTCAACACCCACACAACTCCAGAGAGTAAGTCCCCATTAGATTCAGCCCTCTTTTCGCTCCCAGAGAGGAACTGTAGAATAACACAGGGCAATCTCAGCAATGGGATGTCTGTAGATCCAGAAAGCAAAGACAAAAAACCAAACCAAAAAACCCCAGAGATATTTCTGCATCCTCCCCACCCCACTCTCCCCACTCCCCCTGCTGCGTTAATCCTTTTCTTGCTGGAGAAGTTGGTTGAGAGACTGTCTAAGACTCAACTTTGGGGTTTTAGGAAGCAGGCATTCTACATTGCTGTGCTGGATGCGTGGGAGAGAGCTCCAGCCTAATGCATACCAGTTGGTAGAAGGGCAGGTATTTTATACATGTCATGGTTTGTGTATTCATTAAGTCATTTATAGATGCATCAGATTTCTGGAAATGGTCATACATATATGTCATACATATTTCCTAGAACTAATTATAATATTTGCATCTTCATTGCACACAGGCTTTAAGTGTTTGCAGGTCTTATCTGAAGGTCTTCAGTGGTCCTTTGGTAGTCCCTAGTGGCTTTTTGAACATGTTCTTACCATGAACTCAGTCTTTTCTTCCTTATGTGGTCTTTTAGTAGTTCATCACTTTGCTTGCAGAAGATAAGTTCCTTATCTTGGCTCCAACCAGCCTCCCCTAGGTCTGCCTGCATCCCTCCAGGCTGAGTAATCTCCTTGAATGGTTTCTTATCCAAGGCCTTTGTATTTTTCCTCCTTGGCCTGATGATCCCCCTCCTGTTCTTGGTAGCCATACACTGATCTATTACACCACAATAGCTCAAGGTCTCTTGGGCCTCACATCTATTCCTAAAAACCAAAGTTTCTCAGTCCCACAGCAAGGGCAAAGTGAGCCCACGGGCAAAGCCAGCGCAAGGGCAACAGGCCTACCACCACCAAGGGCTTAGTGGAATCTTTCAGCCTCAATTCAAGGCATTACTTTAAAGTCTGTTGATTAAATTTCAACAGCCATAAGTTGATCCAGGTCTCAGCAGGTTCAGTTCTCAGCACTAGCAGTATAAAGGCATTCAGGTTGAAACCTCCACTGAGGAAAGGTGGCTGCTGTGAACTGAACTGTTACTGCTCGATTTTAGCCTTCCAGCTGATAAATCTGTTAACAAGAAAACCAAAACCCAACACAAAAATGAAACCTACAACCAACCAAACAAAAAAAGTAGGAAAAAGCAACAGCCAAGTAATAACTGAAGAGTGGCCAGCCGAGGCGTAGTGTGGTTGTGTGTGCTGCCCCTTCACAGAGCATGCTGAAGGCAAAGTAACTGGAGAGAGGAGTAGGGTCAGGGTTAGGAGATGGTCAGGAAAGGAACTTAAGGCCCTGGAAAGAGCTGATTGTGAAAACCTTGCCAATGATGTCAGAAAAGGGGAGTTTATTGCACCGTTTAGACTGTCAGGGTGTATGGAAAGGTATAGAGACTTTCGTGTTTCTCTGAATGGGTGGCTGCTGAGGGCCTCTCAGGCATTGAGACTGAACTGTCAACCACAGTTGTGTTATATGCTGCACGCTCTGTCATCTACGGCTGCAGGTCTTCTACCTTTGCAAACTGCTGAGCGTCGCTGTCATCTGAAGACCTTCAACCATACAGATGGGCCAGATTTTTGAAAACATAAGATAACTGCACTGAAAAAGACACGAGACTAAAGGAAGCGATAAAGGGGGAGGAAATTGAAGAGCATTCTCTGAAATGAATGACCTTTGGAAATCTGAGACTTAAGGTGATTGAAAGGGGAAACGCCCCCTCCTCCTTCCCTGGCCTTGGTGTCTGCAGTTTCTTACATCTTCTCACTCCCTTCTCTGGTGGCAAAATGCAGCTTCTTGCCAGGGTTTTTTTTCTCGTAAATGTGATTCCCAGAGGTGCTATGACTGTCACTGATGGGCTTGGCCTTGGTCAGCAACTACTCTGGTCTTGAACTGGCCGATTTTTACTCTCTAGGGCCTGCAGAGAGCTTCTAGCTGCTTCTTGCAGAAACCAGCCCTGCAGCCCCCACTTCTCCACGAGAATCCAGCCATCCAAAGCTACGACACTGATTTAAATGATCTTTTCCTCCCTGAGTATAGATACAGGCCGCAGTGCATAAAACCGCTGTAGTTTCTGTTAAAATGTAAAACTACGGAGGGGGGCAAGCAAAATAACCACATCCCCCGTCCCTGCATTCCTCCCCCATCCCGGCCCCTTGCTGGGGCGCAGCGAAACGGCGGCAGCACCGAGCGGGCGGGAAGCGGCGCTCCCGGACCCCACCCGCCGCAGGAGCATTTTGCTGCAGCCCCGCGGGACCCGCCCGCCCCACCGGCGCCGAGCGGCGGGAAGGAGCGCGAACCCCTCCCCGGGGAGCCGCCACCGCGGCGCCCAGGCCGGGGCGGGCCGGGTCGGGCCGGGCCCGCTGCCTCCCGCGGCCGCGCCACGCGGGCCCCAGCAGAGGCGGCGCTGCCGCGAACGGCCCCGCCCGGGCGGCGGCGGAGACAAGGCGCGGGAGAACAGCCCGCCCCCGGCCCGCGCCGCTGCAGTCCTCAAACAGGTCGGACCGCCCGCAATATAGAGCACAGGCGGCGGCAAGCGGGGGCAGACGACGCTCAGTGCGGTGATACGCGGTCATGTCTGGCAGAGGCAAGGGCGGGAAGGGGCTCGGCAAGGGCGGCGCCAAGCGCCACCGTAAGGTGCTGCGCGACAACATCCAGGGCATCACCAAGCCGGCCATCCGCCGCCTGGCTCGGCGCGGCGGCGTGAAGCGCATCTCGGGGCTCATCTACGAGGAGACGCGCGGCGTGCTGAAGGTGTTTCTGGAGAACGTGATCCGCGACGCCGTCACCTACACCGAGCACGCCAAGAGGAAGACGGTCACGGCCATGGACGTGGTCTACGCCCTCAAGCGCCAGGGACGCACCCTCTACGGCTTCGGCGGCTGAGCTCGCTCCCCGAGAGAGACTAGGAACGCTTTTAGAACAACACAAAGGCTCTTTTCAGAGCCACCCACGCTGTCACAGAAAAGAGCTTTTAGTCGTTTCTGCCGGCGTCCTTTGAATTATTAGTGTCGCTGCTAAACGTGGCGGCGTGGGGTGGGGTGGGGGGATGGTGTTGCTTTTTATCTGTCCCTGTTCATGGCCCCCAGCCTCCCGGTCTCTAGCAGCGGGGCGGAATATTTGGGGCAGCCAAGCAGCGCCTCCGGGGCGTTAAAGCACCGCCAGGAATACGGGAATCGAGGGGAGCGCTTGGCTCGCGGGGCTCATCACGCCGACAAAGGCCCTTCGTGCGTTCGTCACCCCGCCCCGGCTCGCCCCCCTCCCTCCCCTCCCCTCCCCCACCGCGCCCCGCCCCGCTCCCACCTCACCCGCTGTCACTCGCTTCTCAAAGGGAGTGGGCGGCAGAGCAGCAGGCTGCCGGGGAAGAAACGCTGGGGAGAGCGGAGCGGCTTCCCCGCCACCGGCTCGGTCTCGATAGACTAAAGGAACGCTTTTAGAACAAGACAGAGGCTCTTTTCAGAGCCACCCAGGCTGTCAAAGAAAAGCGCTGCAGTCACTGCTGGCGGTGTCCGGCCGAATTATTGTCGTCGCCACTAGCCGGGGGGTGGGCGTTAAGCGCTTTCCCGCCCGTAGTCCCCGGCACGGTCCCCGGTCCTCCCGCCAGTCTCCTGGCCCTTCCACCGGCCCCGAGCAGCGGGGTGGGAAGTTTGGGGCAAGACAAAGGGGCGGCGCCCCCGTTGAATACCGGCGGGAATCGCCGAGGGGAGCGCGCTTGACTCGCGGGGCTCATCGGGAAGCCAGATGTGCGTCCGGCTACACCCACCCCGCCAGCCCACGCTCCCTCTCCCGCCGCCGCCGCTCCTACGCTTTCCGGCGCTTCGCAACGGGAGCGAGCGGCTGCCGGGGAACGAGCGCCGCGGAGAGCGCCCGCCACCCACCCGGCGAGCGCGGGAAACCGTATGGGGGAGGGGCGGGAGTAGACCCTGGAGCGGCCGCAGTGCCCCGCGGGGGGAAGGGGCGGCGAGTGACGACACTGAGCGCGAGCGCCCGCCCTCGCCCCAGCTCTTCTTCTCCGGACTCGGCTTTCGGCGGGAACGGCCGAACCGCCCGCGCGGCTTTCGGCGGAAACGGAGGCGGAAGAGGCCCGAGCTCCACGACCCTCCCTGCAATCACCTCCCTCCCTCCCTCCACCCACCCACCCACCCACCCCCCCCCCCCCCCCCCCCCCCCCGCAGCAGCAGCAGCAGCAGCGATCCAGCTCTCCCAGTGGCCGCGTGGTGGCTCTTAAAAGAGCCTTTGGGTCGGGCAGGGGGCGGCACGGCGGCCTCAGGCGCGCTCGCCGCGGATGCGGCGGGCCAGCTGGATGTCCTTGGGCATGATGGTGACGCGCTTGGCGTGGATGGCGCACAGGTTCGTGTCCTCGAACAGCCCCACCAGGTAGGCCTCGCTCGCCTCCTGCAGCGCCATCACGGCCGAGCTCTGGAAGCGCAGATCCGTCTTGAAATCCTGAGCGATCTCGCGCACCAGCCGCTGGAAGGGCAGCTTGCGAATCAGCAGCTCCGTCGACTTCTGGTAGCGCCGGATCTCGCGCAGAGCCACCGTGCCGGGACGGTACCGGTGCGGCTTCTTCACGCCGCCCGTGGCCGGCGCGCTCTTGCGGGCCGCCTTGGTGGCCAGCTGCTTGCGGGGCGCCTTCCCGCCCGTCGACTTACGCGCCGTCTGCTTCGTACGTGCCATCCCGACTACGTCGCTAGCGCTGCAGCGACCTCACAGCAACCGACTGTAAGCCACAGCCCCTGCAGACTCTATTTATAGCTAGTGCGGACCCGCTCCCTGTGTACTGATTGGTCAGTAGAAACCCAAGACGATGTCATTGGGTAAAGGACGATCCGTGCGGAGCTGCCCCGAGTTCACCGCTCCACAGTGCTGAGACGTGCCTCTCGCGCTTGTCCTCTTTGTCCGGGGTTGGTGGTGGTGCCTGCTGTCTGCTACGGAATCCCGGGGGCTTTTAACATTCTATTTCTGACCGTATTTACGTCTCTCCTTGTCTTTTTTCCTGAGTTATCTAAGACATCGAATCGTGCTTACTGTGTGTATGTTTTGATTTCGCGGGTCGATAACGTGTAAGACTCGCCGTGTAATAAAAGCACGCTTCGCTAGAAGCATTAGATTTAGATTAAAAATAAAGCGCTCGGTTCTTGCCGGATATACATTGCCTAAGCAATGTATAACGGGCAAGAACTGTGTTACCTGATTTTTACACGTTTAATTTTATTAAATATAACAGAAACAAAATGTTTCCTTAAAACGACAGGAAAGGCTTTACGTAATCCGACCTTCGCGAGATCAGAACATGCTTTCGCGAGTATGCATGATTCGATGTCTTAGATTAACTCAGATGAAGAGACACAGTTAGATACGTGAACGCGTCAGTTATAGAGATACTAAAAGCGGTTCCGTGGCAATACAGAAGGTGCAACAGCATCAACCACCGCAGTGACAAGAGGAACGCGGAGAGGCACGTCTCAGCACTGAGGAGTGGTGAACGCGGGGTAGTTTCGCAGATCGTCCTTTGCCCAATGACATCGTCTGGCTTTCCACTGGCCAATCAACACGCAGGAGCGGGTCGCACACTATAAAACCGAGTCTGAAGGGGTTATGGCCAACAGTCGATTGCTGTGAGCTCGCGTGCTGCACTAGCGACATAGTCGGGATGGCACGTACGAAGCAGACGGCGCGTAAGTCGACGGGCGGGAAGGCGCCCCGCAAGCAGCTGGCCACCAAGGCGGCCCGCAAGAGCGCGCCGGCCACGGGCGGCGTGAAGAAGCCGCACCGGTACCGTCCCGGCACGGTGGCTCTGCGCGAGATCCGGCGCTACCAGAAGTCGACGGAGCTGCTGATTCGCAAGCTGCCCTTCCAGCGGCTGGTGCGCGAGATCGCTCAGGATTTCAAGACGGATCTGCGCTTCCAGAGCTCGGCCGTGATGGCGCTGCAGGAGGCGAGCGAGGCCTACCTGGTGGGGCTCTTCGAGGACACGAACCTGTGCGCCATCCACGCCAAGCGCGTCACCATCATGCCCAAGGACATCCAGCTGGCCCGCCGCATCCGCGGCGAGCGCGCCTGAGGCCGCCGTGCCGCCCCCCTGCCCGACCCAAAGGCTCTTTTAAGAGCCACCATGTGGCCACTGGGAGAGCTGGATTGCTGCTGCTGCGGGGGAGGGGGAGGGAGGTGATTGCGGGGAGGGTCGTGGAGCTCGGGCCTCTTCCGCCTCCGTTTCCGCCGAAAGCCGCGCGGGCGGTTCGGCCGTTCCCGCCGAAAGCCGAGTCCGGAGAAGAAGAGCTGGGGCGAGGGCGGGCGCTCGCGCTCAGTGTCGTCACTCGCCGCCCCTTCCCCCGCGGGGCACTGCGGCCGCTCCAGGCTCTACTCCCGCCCTTCCCCCATACGGTTTCCCGCGCTCGCCGGGCGGATGGCGGGCGGTCTCCGCGGCGCTCGTTCCCCGGCAGCCGCTCGCTCCCGTTGCGAAGCGCCGGAAAGCGTAGGAGCGGCGGCGGCGGGAGAGGGAGCGTGGGCTGGCGGGGTGGGTGTAGCCGGACGCACATCTGGCTTCCCGATGAGCCCCGCGAGTCAAGCGCGCTCCCCTCGGCGATTCCCGCCGGTATTCAACGGGGGCGCCGCCCCTTTGTCTTGCCCCAAACTTCCCACCCCGCTGCTCGGGGCCGGTGGAAGGGCCAGGAGACTGGCGGGAGGACTGGGGACCGTGCCGGGGACTACGGGCGGGAAAGCGCTTAACGCCCACCCCCCGGCTAGTGGCGACGACAATAATTCGGCCGGACACCGCCAGCAGTGACTGCAGCGCTTTTCTTTGACAGCCTGGGTGGCTCTGAAAAGAGCCTCTGTCTTGTTCTAAAAGCGTTCCCTTAGTCTATCGAGACCGAGCCGGTGGCGGGGAAGCCGCTCCGCTCTCCCCAGCGTTTCTTCCCCGGCAGCCTGCTGCTCTGCCGCCCACTCCCTTTGAGAAGCGAGTGACAGCGGGTGAGGGAGCGGGGCGGGGCGCGGTGGGGGCAGGCGGGGGGCGAGCCGGGGCGGGGTGACGGACGCACGAAGGGCCTTTGTCGGCGTGATGAGCCCCGCGAGCCAAGCGCTCCCCTCGATTCCCGTATTCCTGGCGGTGCTTTAACGCCCCGGAGGCGCTGCTTGGCTGCCCCAAATATTCCGCCCCGCTGCTAGAGACCGGGAGGCTGGGGGCCATGAACAGGGACAGATAAAAAGCAACACCATCCCCCCACCCCACCCCACGCCGCCACGTTTAGCAGCGACACTAATAATTCAAAGGACGCCGGCAGAAACGACTAAAAGCTCTTTTCTGTGACAGCGTGGGTGGCTCTGAAAAGAGCCTTTGTGTTGTTCTAAAAGCGTTCCTAGTCTCTCTCGGGGAGCGAGCTCAGCCGCCGAAGCCGTAGAGGGTGCGTCCCTGGCGCTTGAGGGCGTAGACCACGTCCATGGCCGTGACCGTCTTCCTCTTGGCGTGCTCGGTGTAGGTGACGGCGTCGCGGATCACGTTCTCCAGAAACACCTTCAGCACGCCGCGCGTCTCCTCGTAGATGAGCCCCGAGATGCGCTTCACGCCGCCGCGCCGAGCCAGGCGGCGGATGGCCGGCTTGGTGATGCCCTGGATGTTGTCGCGCAGCACCTTACGGTGGCGCTTGGCGCCGCCCTTGCCGAGCCCCTTCCCGCCCTTGCCTCTGCCAGACATGACCGCGTATCACCGCACTGAGCGTCGTCTGCCCCCGCTTGCCGCCGCCTGTGCTCTATATTGCGGGCGGTCCGACCTGTTTGAGGACTGCAGCGGCGCGGGCCGGGGGCGGGCTGTTCTCCCGCGCCTTGTCTCCGCCGCCGCCCGGGCGGGGCCGTTCGCGGCAGCGCCGCCTCTGCTGGGGCCCGCGTGGCGCGGCCGCGGGAGGCAGCGGGCCCGGCCCGACCCGGCCCGCCCCGGCCCGGGCGCCGCGGTGGCGGCTCCCCGGGGAGGGGTTCGCGCTCCTTCCCGCCGCTCGGCGCCGGTGGGGCGGGCGGGTCCCGCGGGGCTGCAGCAAAATGCTCCTGCGGGGGTGGGGTCCGGGAGCGCCGCTTCCTGCCCGCTCGGTGCTGCCGCCGTTTCGCTGCGCCCCAGCAAGGGGCCGGGATGGGATGGTGGCCTCGTTGCTGCTTTTGGGGGGTTGTTTTCTCCTCTTTCCTTAGCCTTACAGTACTCGTGTTGTCCAATTCGGCTTGTGTGTGAGCACCGTTGCGCTAAGCCTGCTGGCTGTAGGCATCCCCCTTTGTTGCCTTCATGTCAACCTTCATTATACCCCCGATGTCGTTCTACGGAAGCAGCAAAGGAGTCTTGAGCTATGCGTAGGAAATACCAGGATGGTTTGGGCTGGAAGGGACCTGAAAGCCCGTCTGAAGTCCCTTCAAAGCAGAGACACCCTCTGCTAGCCCCGGCTGCCCAAAGCCCCATCCAACTTGGCCTTGAACACTGCCAGGGAGGGGGCAGCCATGCCAACCTCCTCGGTGCTGTTGGTAGAGCAGCAACTCAGTTTCTATTGGTATTGCTATGTCTTTGCTCTCTGAGTTCATGTTTTAGGGAAAAAATATATGATATGCAGCACCCCTTTCTCTCCTGCTTACAGGTTGCAGTGTGAATGCTGCCCAGTTGAGAGCTCAGTACAGCTTCTGCATAACTGCAGAGTTTACTCTGCCCTGCACATCCCTTCTCTCAGTATTTAACATGGTACCCATTTGCCCTAGAAGTGATTAGCGTCGTTTTCCCCTCTCTGTCTAGATTCAAAGGACCTCCTTTGCTTTTGTGCGTTAGGACTGCCAAAGGAATTCTTTTTCCCTTCTCATCTGGCACATTTGCTTTTAATCAAGCAAATTTTTTTCATGTATTTTCTTTGCCTTTATTTCACTTAATGTCTTCAAATGGTCTGTTTTTATTCTTGTAGATTAGCCACTTAATTCTCCTCACGTGGTATAGTGTGAATAACTACCCTGCCTTGCAAGCTGTCCCATTCACCTGCAACCCTGAAGTTGATTGGCATTTTGTCAAAAAATTTGCTGTCCCTTTTAGCATCTTTTTCTTGCTTCTTTTTAGTTTACTAGATCTCTTTTTGTGGCCTTTATTGTGCACTTAAGATTTCCCCATGAAACTCAACCTTTGCCTGTTTTTTCACCATCCTTTCCAGATCCTCTCTGTATTAGACTTCCTTAAATAATCAACTTCTCATCCTTATCCAAGGACCATTAGCTTCTTAAGAGTAACTCAACCCAGCTCAAGAACAGGGACACCTAGCTATGCCATTTGTTCCTGATCTAAGCGATAGGGATAAAAACTGGGAATGGTCTCAAGCATGGATTTTTATTGTGACCATTTTTACACAGAATCTTTGTAGGTCTGATGGCAAGGCAGAACAGGTTGCTGTGTTACAGTGCTCTTGGGCTACTTCAGAAAATATTCTAGATTTCATTACTTTTCAAGTCAAGTTACACTTACCCAATTTTTATCATTTCCAGACCAAGAGTTTAATTCTCTTCTTGTGAGTTTAGCCTAATACATGTGTGTTGTGTCTTTCTAAACCTTCCCCTGGCAGCTCTAGGTATAAAACAAGCATGTGTATATTATTGAAGTGTTGGGGCACTCCTGAAAAGGCACAAAATGAAAGCAGAAGGAGGGTTAGGAGCCAGAAAAGGCGTAGGAGCAAAGTCTCAAGTTCTGCATGGTGTGGAGCTGCCATGGGAATTGTTAGTCTGCCAGAAGATCTCTCCCAGAGAACGTAGATTTTAGGCAGTTGCTGGGATTCTTGGCTTGATGGTCTGTCTGGCTTTGCACATCCTCAGGCTGACAGGCAGATCCTGGAGCTCCTGTGAGAGTAGGGTTGCAACAGGAACTCCAAAGGAAGGGGCAAACAGCTAGATGACACATCAGCTGACATTAATGAGATCACCCCTCAGTCTCCTCTTCTCCAGGTTAAAGAGACCCAGCTCCCTCAGCCTGTCCTCATAAGGAAGGTGTTCCACTCCCTTAATAATACTAGTGGCCCTGAGTGGGACTCTCTTAAGTAGTTCCCTGTCTTTCTTGAACCAAGGTGCCCAGAACTGGACATAATATTCCAGGTGTGGTGTCACCAGGGCAGAGTAGAGGGGGAGGAGAACCTTTCTCCACCCACTAACCACACCCCTTCTAATACACCCCAGGATGCCATTGGTCTTCTTGGTCACATTGCTGGCTCCTGGTCATCCTGCTGCCCACCAGGACCCCCACGTCCCTTTCCCCTGTGCTGTTCTCCAACAGATCCATCCCCAACCTATAGTGGTACCTGCAGCTGTTCTTCCCCAGATGCCCTTGCTATATTTCATTAAATATCTCCCTCCCAACCCTCCAGCCTGGACAGATCTCTCTGGATGGCAGCACAGCCTTCTGGTGCCATCAGCCACTCCTCCCAGTTTTGTGTCATCAGCAAACTTGCTGATGGTGAACTCTAGTCCCTCATTCAGGTTGTTGATGAATATATTGACTAGCACCTGTCCCAGTACCAATCCCTGAGGGACTCCACTAGATACAGGCCTCCAGCTAGGCTCTGTCCCATTGACCACAAGTCTCTGACTTCTTAAAGAAGAGAAGAATATTAATGATAAAAGAATATAAAAACCCAAGTGATGCATGGCACAATTGCTCACCAGCAGGAGCCAATGCTCGACTAGATCCTGAGCCACTCCCCTCCCAGCCATCTCCCCAGTATTACGCTGAATTTAATGTATGGTATGGAATATCCCTTTGGCCACTTTGGGTCAGCTGTCCTGGCTGTGTCCCATCCCAGCTTCCTAGATGCCCCCTCACCTTCTTGTTGGCAGGGCAGTCTGAGAAGCTGAAAAGTCCTTGACTGCTTGACAACAACTAAAAACATCAGTGTGTTATCAACATGATTCTCATCCCAAATCCCAAACACAGCACTATACCAGCTGCTAGAAAGAAATTAACTCCATCCCTGCTGAAACCAGGATAGTGAGAGATCAGGAAATGCAGAGAGTATCTGGGTCAGTTGTGAAAGGACTGTATGTTGCAGTGTGATAAAAGTATATTTAAGAAATGAAATTTCATGGTTTTGACAGAAGAGGGAGGCTGTGTGCAAGGAAAGACAGTAGGCTGGGGTTTTTTTCTGCATTGCTGGAAAGGAAGGTGGTATTCTGGAACAGTTCTTTTTCCTGGACTGTTGTTGCCCCAGAAATGGGGTTGTTACCCAGAGCAGGTTAAGCCAATAGACCCCCAGAGCAGAGATGTTTGATTTATTCCATGCCTGCACAGAGACACTCTGCTAGGTGGTGATTCCACAAAGCTGGCACACCACACACAGCCAGGAAAACCCACCTAAACTTATGCTAATGGGTTAGTAATTACTGCAGCATCTACTACTGGCCAAGCATACTCACATTAGCAGGCACGCTCCCTGAAGGTGTGAGAGGCCAATCTGCATAGTCCTTTAATTGGGTGGGTGGTCACAAACTGCCCCTGCCACCTTCACCTGTCCCCCATTTACTGCCTATTTTTGTTGACTTCAGGCCTCTCTGGCCACCCCCCAGCTGTTGAGGCAGGCTGCTTCTTTATCAGTCCTTGGGCTCTTCTCCAAGGATACTTTTTAGCAAAGCCTGCTCTTTATCAGTCCTTCAGCCCTTCTTCAAGGGTAGAGTTGTTAGCAAAGCGAGGCAGTGCATTTACCCCTAAATTAAACGGTCCCTGAGCACTGACCCAAACATGCTTCTGTCCCCATAAAGTGGGAAATTCTTCTTTATAGGTATCACCATTTCTCGTTCTGGTTTGGTTTGGTTTATTCCCCCTCCCCTCTTCTTGCTCTCCCATTATTTCGTTTGCAGTCCTTTACACTGCTGATAACCCAGCAGAGGCTGTGTTGGGAATTGCCTGAGGACTCTCCACAAGCTCTTTCTGACTGAGGGCAATGTCAATCAGGTCCATTTTTTTCCATACTCTGCTTTGTCTCATCATCGCTCCCCTAGAAATGGAAATGAAAATTTAATTACAGGAGACTTCATAACCACCTTTTTTGTTTCCAAAGTCTGCTTTGAATACACCATGCATATTTATGACCAAAGGAATAATACCCTGAATAAATATTTTTTTCTCTTTATGTTACATTCCTCTTCTGTGTGTTTTAAGCCCTGTGATTGGAAGGGGTGTGGTGTTGATTTGAATGACAGACAGTTCTCAGACAGGGCCTGTTTAGAAGTGATACAACAATTATTTGATTCTCTCCTGGACAAAATGCTGATAAACAACCCATCATAGGCAGAAGGGGCTCTGCAGTGTTAATGCTTTCATTGCTTCAGAAAACAGTGGCAGGGCAGGCATTCTACCTCCACCTAAGAGATGGGCTTTTAGCTGTCAGGGCTTTGAATTTTAAACAGACAGTACTATCCATGGGCCTGAGCTTGTTCTCTGTATGCAGGGGTGTATCACCCACAGCCTCCAAATGTACCTCTGTGATAGCAGGTGCTCTACCTGAGTTTCAAAAAGGCAGTAGGTGGGTTTGGCTGTATGCAGACATCATTATAGTCCTTAAAGACAGCTAAAGAGCATGAGGTATGTATGTAACTGTTACATAGGTATGAATATGAACATTCCTCTGGCAGAGTTAGAAGATCAAGTATGTATCAGAGGAGGGTCATGAAGGTGACCAGAGGGCTGGAGCATCTCTCCTATGAAGACAGGCTGAGAGAATTGGGCTTGCTCAGCCTGGAGAAGAGAAGGCTCTGGGGAGAAGTTTTAGTGGCCTTCCAGTACCTGAAAGGGCTACAGGAAAGTTCCGGAGGGACATTTTAGAAGGACATGTAGTGATAGGATGAGGGGGAATGGTTTTAAATTGAAAGGGGGTAGATTTAGATTGGATATTAGGAAGAAATTCTTCACTATGAGGGTGGTAATTCCCTGGTACAGGTTGCCCAGAGTAGCTGTGGCTGTCCCCTCCCTGGCAGTGTCCAAGGCCAGGTTGGATGCGGCCTTGAGCAGCCTGGCCTAGTGAGAGGTGTCCCTGCCCATGGAGGGGGCTGGAACTTGATTTTTAAGGTCCCTTCCAGCCCTAACCATTCTATGATTCTGTGATAAGAGAAGTGAGATACTATTTCAAGTAAACTGGCATGTGCAGTATCTTAAATTGGGCTGACACCTAGTGGTGGCCATACCTAAACTAAGACATCTCGAAACTGCTTTTCTCAGGAGAAGCCAACCAAGACCTGGATTTGCTCACAAGGAGGGTTGCCCCTGCAGTTTCTGCCCTCCATTCTTCCGCAAGTTCCCATCTTCCTCCTGCCTGTTCTTGCCTTTCATCATCCTTTGGGGTGCACTGCTTTGCCATACACAGCTAGGCCTATATGTTAACAGAGCAGACAAGACTGCTATAATACTTCAAAGCCCAAATAATTTTTCCTGCTGTTTCCTGCTGAAGAGCTGATGGTGCACTTTGGGTGTCTAAATTAGAAAACGAAGGAGATGTTTCAGGATGTTTTCTGCCAGTATCCAGCTGATTAAACAGCTTCTGTTAAAGAGGTGAAGTTTTCACTCAAAAAGACCTTTAAAGGAAAGAAACCTGACGGAACAGTTAATTAGTGGGGTTTGTGGCTGCTTGCTAAGGAGGTGCAGCATAAAGTCTAAAAACAGGGGCACTGGCATCAAGCTTGTCTTGATGGACAGAGAAGGGTTAAGGACCAGCTCATCCAGAGAGAGCAGCAGATCTTTGTCATCATGGACTTTACAGGAGAGGTAAGTTTAAAACGAAGGTTCCCATAGCTGAGGAACAGACACTGAGTGCATGAAAAAAAAGTCAGGAAGAATTAACAGAGTTGCTGAACTATATCAATCCTGATATAATAGGAACACTGGGCTATTGGTTTACTTAACACGTTCTACTTCACAACGTTTGGTTTGCAAGAAGGAACTACTTCTAATGCTTATTTCCCATAGCTCAGACCATCCCAGCCACACTACAGTGCATACAGAAATGGCTTTGCTCACCAGCTAGAGGCCTGCGCTCTGACCTGGGTAGCACTGCTCGTCTCAGGATTATTTCACTTCTTACTTATTTAATTTTTAAGTATTTTCTGAACTAGAGCCAAGACTATACAGCACTAGTGGTTTTACAGGGCCTGGTTTGATGCATTTTGCCTGTGTCTAGAGCTTTCATAGAATCATAGCATGGTCTGGGTTGGAAGGGACCCTAAGGATCATAGAGTTCCAACCCCTCTGCCACAGGCAGGGCCACCAACCTCCAGGCCTGGATCTACACAAGGTTGCCCAGGGCCCCATCCAACCTGGCCCTGAACACCTCCAGGGACAGGGTATCCACCACCTCTCTGGGCAGCCTGTTCCAGCACCTTATCACTCTCTCTGTAAAAAACTTCCCCCTAATATCTAATCTAAACCTTCCCTCATTTAGCTTTAATCCATTCCCCCTTGTCCTGCCTACTTTGTCTGTCTTTTCCAATTTTTTTTTTTTTATGGGACTCTAATAATACCATGATGTCTATATATCTATAGAGAGTACAAATAAAGGCAGGGATGCAAATGGGTGTAAATCCCTGAAGAAGAATAATTAAGAATGCAGCACCAAGGTTAGTCATAATCCTACAACATAACTTTTCTCCTCCATGCCTCTTCATTTATTTGTGAATACACTGGTTTTCCTAAGGAAGAAGGTTCTTTGTTCTTACAGGCAGTTGTTCATGTGGCTTCAGTATTTATGCTAGATGTATTTTGTCAATTAATAGAAAAAGTATCTTACTATGTTTGCCAGTGATTATAAAATATAAACATTCCACTTTCTACAAATCAAAGTCCCAAGGGAATGGGGATGAGAATGGAAAAAAAAATCATGGGTTGAGATAAAGACAGTTTAATAGGATAACAAAGGAAGAGAATTATAGTAATAACAATAATAATACCAGTGAAGCACACATGCAACTGCTCACTGCATGCAGAAAAAAATCCAGTTATATCTCTCTATATAACTCCCCAGTTACATCTAGAGCACGAGGTTATATGTTATGGAATATCCCTTGGGCCAGTCTGGGTCAGATGTCCTGGCTGTGCTCTCCCAGCTTCTGCTGGAAGAAGTAGCCCAGCAGGCTGTGAGAAGCTGAAAAGTCCTTTTTTAGGTGTAGATGCTACAACCACCTAGCAAACTAAAAACATCGGTGTGTTATCAACATTATTCTCATGCTAAATCCAAAACACAGCACTATACCCGCTACTAGAAAGGAAACTAACTCTATCCCAACCAAAACCAGGAAAAATAAAAGAAATGTTCTAAGCAGCCTTGACCAGATTTGCAAGTGGCTAAAATAATCGACAATTAGACAGTCAGGGTTCCTATGTCTCTCCAAGCATTCTGGTCTTGTCTTGAGTGAGTGGAAGATAGCTAAGCTATCATGTCCCAGCTTACTGCTGGAAAAGTATAAAACTTCACGTTCTACTGACCAAGAGGACATCTCTGAAAGTTAGTTGCTTATCGTACTGATTTTGATTGGGATAGAGTTCATTTTCTTTATATTAGCTAATATAGGGCTGGGGTTTGCATGTCTGCTGAACACAGTGCTGGTAACACAGGGATGTTTCCATTACTGCTGAGCAGTCCTTACACAGAGCCAAGGGCTTTTCTGCCTCTCACCCCACCAATGAGTGGGCTGGGGGTGCACAAGGAGTTGGGAGGGCACACAGCCAGGACAGCTGACCCCAACTGATGAAAGGCATGTTTCATACCATTATGACATTACGCTCAGGACATAAAGCTGGGGGAAGGAGGAGGAAGGGAGTCTCACAAAGGTGAGACTGACAGGCCTGTGATTCCTTGGGTCTTCCTTTTTTTTCCCCTTTTGAAAAGTGAGGGTTACTTTTACCCCTTTTGAGTCAGTGGGAACTTCTGGAAATAGTCCTTATCTATCAATAGCATAAAGGTAATTTTATTTGTCATTAGTGAATTAAATTTCTTCAAGGCTTGTGCAATCTGTCATATGTATTGTGTCTGTGCTGACTCCAAGGTGAGCTGATGCTCTATATGCTGCAAAGCTTGCTGGAGATAACTGAGGGGTGTGCTGCAACAAGTCCAGTGGGTGCTAGTTCTGCACACCTGTCTATTTTGTATTAGACCAGAAATTTGTTAGTATGTTCCCTACTCCTGTCTCCTGTCCCTCAGAGAACTCTTACAGCCCGAGTCATCTCTGGCTTGAATTTGGCATGTTTGTTTCCTGCGGTCTTCACTAGACTGCTGGAGGCATGAGTGGTGTCTGGATGGAGACAGGCCTTGTGGTGGGGGCCCATGTAGCAAGAGGGTAATGCTCTGCTGTCATGTCCTACTGCAGCATCGCTCCCCTCTTCCTTTCAGCTTGGCCCTGTTGCTGCCCTCAGTAGTGGTTGTCTTGGATCTTCCCCAAGAGTGACACGGAAAAATTGCAAGGGCTCTGTCAAATGCTGTGGTGGAGCATTAGTAAACTGACTTGAAATGGGTTATGGTATGTACACTTCCTACTGGTACACTTCCAGCTACTGATCATAACTGATGGTAGCGTGGAAATTACGCTGCAGTTACCAGACAGCTCCTTGGATCACTGCAGTAAATGCACTGCTGAGTGAGCAACACAACGCTGTGCTCAGCATGCTGTCACTGATGCTGCCTACATAACCACCTGTGCTGCTGCTGGTGGTGATACAGAAGACTCTGTGGCTTGTTTACAGGGACTGCTCTGATCTCAGCAGTAAGATAAAAGCCACGAGCCACAAGAAAGCCAGTCAAATAGCTCAGTGTAAATTCACTGCAAGTGTGCCAAGTGCTCTGTTCTCCCCCTCTTTCCAAAGAAGGTACATGTGCCAAAGTGCTCATGAGAAAGACACCACAGAGCCGTTGGCACCAAGTGTACCACACTAAGTGCTTCCAGTAGCACAGCTGCTTGCTGTAATGTGCATTTATCTGGGTGTTATCAATGTGGGCAGTGGTTGGCTTACTGGCAGGCTTCCTACCACATCAGTGGGTCATATTCCGACTCTGGAAAGGAAAGGGTACAATTTTACTTCTTTTTCTTGCACTCTGATAACAAGAGTTCTGCGCACAAGGTCCTTACTGTTTCACTTGGTGTTGCCAGTGTCATTAAGTCTCTCAGAATTGATTTGGCATTAAATTCAGCCACTGAAGAGCACTCTCTGGCATATCAAGGGCTGATTACTTACAGCAGCAGTGGGCCTGTCCTCTGACTCAGAGCAGGAGCTGCTAGAAGAAAAGCACAATGGGCTCCACAAGATCACAGGGCAGAGAACATTTATTTTGAATACACATGTGGCCCTTTCGTTGCCATGTCTTTAAGGGGGGAAAAAAGCTCTTAGCCAGATACTTACTGTGGAAAAATAACAATTTAAATAATCTATGTCTCAGCTTAGTTGTTAAGGAGAAAGGAAAATGGGGCCTTCAAATAGGTTGGTCATTGCCCTCTATGCTTAAGGACTGTGATGCTTCAGGCCTGAGTGTCCCCAAGCCACTGCTCAAGTGCTGGTTCACATGATATGGGGATGTCCAACAGAGAGGTGTAAGGATCAAACACGTTTAGCATTGTGGAAGCTGAGAGGGTTTGCATAGAAAAGCAGGAAACAAGGATGGGATTCCTTTCACAGACCTGGACCACAGTCAAGTGAGGGACAGCCAGAGAGACCATGTCATCCTTCCCTGTCCTAAGCTTTGGTAGTAATGGAGACCTGTGCAATGCACAACCCAGTGCTGCTGCATATGCTTGCAGTTGAAGCAGCTCAACAAAACGGGGAAAGGCATCTGACCATCCCTCCTGGTGTTTTAGTAGCTCACTTTTCATTTTCATTTGTGTGATGCCAGTGTAGACCAGAGGTACAGCCTGTGTCACTGGGCTCTAGTATTCCCCTGCTGTGCTTGTGGAGACAGGCTTTGCCCCAAAATCATGGGTACAGACATTTTGTAGTTTGCTAGGTTAGTGTTTACATAGCAAGATGGAAAGGATGAATGCCTTGGGTGTTTGACCTTAGAAAGCCTCAGGTGTATTGGGACAAGCAAGTGGTGGACTGTGGCAAGCAGGGTGATGTGATACTAGCAAAGTCTTGTGCAAACAACCTCGGAACAGCAATCCCTGCTACCACTTACCCCAGACACCCCAAGGTCTCAGTCTGGAGAATTATTATGTAGATGAGGAGGCTGGCTACTCCCAGGCTTGCTTCTCTGGGCTATGCACATGGACACAGCCTGTGAGGACATTTTTCTATTTCTTATGTAAGAACAGCTTAATCAGTTGGTGGCACATACAGAGTCTTGCAATTGTACGCAAAGCTGCTCCCTGCTGCTGGGTCAGTAAGTTCCCAGCAGTTCCTGTGAGAATTTCACGTCTCCAATCTCCCCCAAAGAGTGGGATGAAAGCAGATATATTTCCCCCACCCTGAAAATATCAAGCCTGGATTATTTTTTTTCTTTTTTTGGGTTTTTCTAATGCCCAAAACTAGGTTGTGAAATCCACGTGTAAGCTGCCTGGTAAGATTCTTTGAACTAGCCATCCCTGTTGATGCATCCAGTGTCTTTAAACACCACTGGTTATGGGAGGTGCAGGTTGGTATAGAAGAACACAGCATTGCCATCTCTTGGATAGTCAGCCAACAGTCCCATGCAATGCAAACTGTAGCACTTAATTTCGCTGTCACAAGTGCTGTTTAACAGTGTTCTCTCAGCTGGTTTTGTCTGCTGTGCAAGTGTAAGAAAATCTAGTATGAGAGACTCATAAACTTCTGTTACTATTCAAAGCTTGGTGATTTCCCTCAAGAGTTTGTGGTTGGGTATTTGATGCTGATTTAACACTTTCAGGAGGTCTGACATCCTCTTTCTTCCTCCATGGTAAAAACTGAAATTTTATTCCTAAAATTATACAACTGTACTCTACAATGAGACTTCTAATCCCTTTTTTTTTAAACATTTTGTAATCAGAGTGAAGTGGGACTTATTCTTCTCAATGTATGGCCTCAACTTCCTGATGAATACTGTTCCCTCATGTCTCTTATCACACTAAAATTAGTCCATTTTGAGATGCATGAATTGGGGTATAGTGACAGGAGTGAATATTTGGGGACTAGAAGAGTATTCCAGAAGTTTCTGTGTTATCAGTATGCTGACCAGCAGTTATACTTTCTGTGAGATAAACCTTCATAGATACTATCAGAAAATACCTCATTTTCCCCTCCCAGAGTAATTTAGTCCCAGCAAAATTTGCCCAGTGCTGGAGAGCATTCCGCAAGCAGCAGCCACACCGCCACATTCCTCTCCTCCCACAGCAAACCCCAAAATTTCCTTTCCTCAGTTATGGCTCATTTACAAAGCCCAAATCTCAAATATATCCGTTCTATTAAGGGAAGTCAGTCCCAACCTCATAGTTGGATAATCTCGTCCTTTAATTGTAGATTAAAAATTCTTGGGCTTTCAGTAATTATTTGCATTTCATTTTGGATCTCTCAGCATTCATGATTAGTAGGGTTCATGCCCAGCCCATGTGCTTTTGGATTCTCTTGTTTTACAACAAAAACTGGGAAAAAATGAATACAAGCAAAGATTTTGAACACAGATGATTGATTAGTGGAAACTATCATTGCCAGAGCTCTTTTTGAAGTATCAATGAGGCAAAGATAGTTGAAATTTAAGAAGCTATTAAAATATTTTTTGAAAATCACTGACCTAGTGTGTATCAGTGGCTGACAAACTTCAGTAAGTCTTAATCACTGCTTGTGTTATACTGAAAGTTTTAGTACTGTGTCTGGATTCTGTATAGTTTTGTGCTAGTCATCTGCATTTTGGGGTCAGCAGCCAGGCAACAAGTTCTTGGTCTGGCCTTGCTGAATGGCATTCCTTTTCAATCTGTCACAGATCTCCAAATATGTTGCACAGTCATTTTTGGCAAGAAGTTCAATTTGCTCATTTGTTTTCATGCGTTGAATTAAAGCCTTGTTTTCTGCAGTTTTTGTGCAACTTCTTGCAGTTGCATTGATAAACATTGATAAACTGCATTGCAATGTAGCTGCAGTTGCATTGATAAACTTTTCCTACAAAATAGTGGCTAGGATTTAGTATGTCAATAGATTGACCATGACTCAGAAGTCTTTGAAGCGAAGAGTTTTAATACCAACTGGCTGCAATGATTTCACTGCCATAAGAAAGCATACTTCTTCATGCAACCCTACTGCTTTCCCCACTGAAATAATGTTAAAATTCTGTGTATTGCTATTCTAGTTTTCCTTTCCCATCTTTAATCACATTGGTTGGAAATGGCTGTGGGTAAGTCTTGTTCTTATTTGATCAATTATGGTTTCATTTAGTCTTTTTATTGGTTAAAAAAATGTGCTTTGAGCTATTTTGAAATGTCGGCACTGGAAGATTTTGGATTCGACCAGTTTTGGCATGTCCTATTTTCTGCTTGTCTGGAGATTGTTCAAGGTTTTTACTGTGCAAATTATCAGATTTTTGGCTGCAGTAGCACTAATATGTGGTTGTAGTGCCAGCAAAATGCTATCCCAGGTATTCTTCACCAAAAGGGCAAGATGTGATGCTTACCAAGAAGGTGTCCCTGTCTCGGGTGGAGGAGAAGAAGCAGAACCCATCAACTGCATCTTTGGAGTCTTCAATCTCTTTTCTCCCTATGGAGTTACTTTTTCTCAATATCCCTTATAACCCAGCCTTAGTGGTTCCCCGCTCTGTGGTGATGTTTAACATGATTTGGGTGGAGAGTTGAGTACTATTGTTACATATATTAAGCATGTACTTCTTTGAGCTCATTCTCATACTTAGAGGTGTCAACTTTAATATTCATTTCACAAATAATTTAGCAAAAGGTCTTACTCCTATCAGCACTATGGCCTTCAGGATTCTGTGTAGAAACTATTTGTCTGTTTATTCCACATTCTTTAGGAAAAACAGGGCTGTTCTGACACCTTAGAACTCCATCAGCAGCTTCTCATTCTGACCTTGTGGATCTCCATCCACAATGTTTGCACAAGACATAAGAAGACACCAGTGTTTATAACCTCTTACATGCAATTCTCACAGCATCCAACCAATCCCTTCTCTGTAGAAGAGTCTGCATCTCCAATTTAGAGACAAGGATGTTGTGTGGGACTGTGTCAAAGGCCTTACAGAATTCAAGGCAGATATGTAAGTTGCTCTTTCCTTGTCCACTGATTCAGTCATTCCATTTCAGTAGACCACCAGGTTAGCCAGGCAGAATCTGCCCTTTGTGAAGCCAGAAATCTCAGAAAACAAGCATACCCTAACTTGTAAGCGTTAAAGCAATGTATGACAGATCTTCTTGTTTCTGCAGAGCACCAGTTGTGTGCTAATGCTCTAGGTTGTCTAAGTCTTACATATAAATCATATATTTAGTAAACTCAGTCATAGGGGGAGAAAAAAAGAATAATCTCAGAATTCAAGTATAAGATTTTAAAAGGCTAGGGTTGCAAGAAGAGTTTAATAGAATATGATGACAGTGACTTGCCATTTATCATTGTTCTTGTGGATTTCTTCTCCTTGGGAATTAAAAAAAATTAAATATCTAAGGTCTGCTTTTGATGAAAAAATTATTATTGTTTCTTCTTGTTTCATTTGGTAATTGAAAAATTCAGAGGTGAGGCTTGAATGTGCCACATTAGCATATCCATATTATCCTGTTAGTGCAGAGAGAGCTCATAAAAAAGTCGATGCAATTAATCTTCATTCATCAGCCTGCAATAATCACTGCATTTAGCCTTGTGTTTGTTGATCAATCTTGCATTGCTTTTTCACTTCCTCTGTAAACCCCAGGAGTGAAGCCCAGGTTTTGTTTTAAGTTCTCTTGTTTCGAGAACTTCATGTTTCTCTTCTGCTCCTTGCATCAGACCCCAAAGCGTTCATTAGGCAAAAGTGCCCAGTGTGCACACTGCTTACAGGTGTTGCTAGAAATAGCCAGCGTGAGCATTGCTTCCTGAAATTGCCACAATATACTGAGCTATGTTTAGCAAATTAAAATCATTGTTTATTTGGAAGAGCTTCATGCACCTTATATGCACTTCCTGAGGGTGAATACATCCTTGAATAACATGAACCTGTTTTGGAGGTAGTTGCCATGAAAATCTAGTGGCTGGCAATATTCCATGCTACTAGGCTATTTTTTTCAGGCTTCAGTTCCTTTGGCAAATGGGGAAAGCATAGAACTGATGACGGTAATAGTCTGAAAATTCAAGAAGTGTGGACATTTTTTGAGAAGGGCCATTCTTGTGGAGTCAGAGGAAGGAAATTTTGAGCGGTTGCCAAATTTTAGGCAAACCTAATAATGCCACAGACCAGAGTAGCCAGCATTTTTGTAAATGGCATATGTCTGTGTGTTGTTGTATAGTCAAGGAGGCTTTATGAATGTCTTTCTGAAAATCTGGAGGCTTATTGCCTTCTTGTTGATGAAAATAAGTAACCGAGGAACAGAGTTTCTTGGTCTCTCATTTGATATATCTGCTGATGAAAAACAACCATAATACAGTTTTTCCTGAGTGGAGGACCAAAAATTCCCTCGGACTTCCTATGCTCACATTTTATTGTGTATGCAGTGGGAAAGCCAGTGAATCTTGCAGCTGTAACTTTTGTTTCCATGGTCCTGCACATCAGCACTCATGACATCGTGAACGGTTAAAACAAATTCCGTGGATGCTACTTGTTTCTCTCTTTGCAGCTGCTGTTTCTGTCACAAGAGTCCTTCACTGCCTTCACGTTGCATTTCCCAGGCTTATTCACAGCTCTAAAGCCATCACACTCCATTGTGAAGCTTTGTAGATGCAATTAACATCATCCTTTCTCAGCAGCCATCCTTTGCCTGTGCTCTTTTCTCTCCTGAACTGTTCATGACTAAGTGGATGTGTTTCTCCAAAAATCTGTGGTGTACTGACATCTTGAAAATTTTATAATTGGTCCTCTCAGCTCAAGAAGAATACAGTAACACTAGAATTTTTTTATCTAATAGATGGCTGATTTTCTGATCAAGGAATGGAATGATTCCTGTATGAGGAACAGTTTGCTGTCCAGACTCTTTGGTCTCAAAGAGAGAACTGATCTGGGTTATGCACATAGAAAGCTGTGAATGGCACAAACTGCGTAGGGAACTTCTTTCTGTGCAAGAACTTTTGGAGGTCAAAGCCACCTAACCCATGGTAGCTTCAAAATGCAAAATATAATTCATCATAACGTGCTATCTAGCTGCATGAACTACTCATCAAAGGACATGGTGGATGCTAAAGGTCTAAGTGGGTTCCAAAATTATTAGATTAATTAATAGAATTAGTTCATATGTCAATGAAAAAAAATCATTTCTGGATTAGGAAGTCCCTGAGATGATAATTCCTGGAAGTGGTGCTGAGGCTGGGCCTGCTCAGATCAGACCTTGACATCCAGCAGGTCTGTTCTTACTAATTTGTGGGGTGCTGTAATCCAACTCTCAGGGATTTACTGTGCAACTGCTGGGAAGAAATTTATCCTGCAATATCTGTTCCTTCAGGTCATTTTCTGCAAAGCTCTTTTCCAGCTGGCATGTACTGCTGTACAGCTGCACATGGTTTCCCAGCTGGAAAACGTTGTACTTCTTGTGAATCTTCATGGGGTTCCTGTCAGGTAATTTCTGCAGCCTGTCAAAGTCCCTTTGTGTGGCAGCGTGACCCTTTGGCATATCAGCCTGTGGTGGGTTGACCCTGGCAGAAGGTCAGGTGCCCACCAAACTGCTCTATCACTTCCCCTCCTCAACTGGACATGTGAATGAAGATGTAACAAAAGGGTCATGGGTCAAGATAAGGGCAGCGAGAGATCACTCACCAATTACCACTGTGGGCAAAACAGGCTTAACTTAGAAAACAGTAATCTGATTTATTACCAATCAAAACAGAGTAGGATAATGAGAAATAAAACCAAATCTTAAAACACCTCAGGTTTCTGAACTCCACCATATCATAGTCACTGCAGCTAAGTCTGCCTTTGACCTTCACATCTTCAACAAGCCCCTGTTTGTTGGTGAGTATGAGAGAGCACTTCTCACTGACTCCATCACTCGGGTGAGGAAGTAGTCACTCTAGATGCACTCTAGAAGTCTTCTGGGTCGCTAATGTCCTGCTGTGTTGTCCTTTCAGGAGGTATTGGGGTGTTTGAAGTCCCCCATGAATACCAGGGCCTGTGAATGTGAGGCTGCTCCTACCTGTCCATAGAGGAACTTGTCCCTTTGTTCTTCCTGGTTGGGTAGCTTATAGCAGACACCCACTACAATGCCAGCCTTACCTGTCTTCTCTTTAATCCTCACCCATAAACTCTCAGTTTGTTCATCACCCATCCCAGTGCACTCTGACTGCTCTCTTCTGTAGAGCTCAGCTCTCCCTCCTCATGTTCCCAACCAGTTCTTCTTAAAGAGCCTGCATCCCTCCATTGCAACACTCCAACCATGGCAGCCATGATCCCAGAAAGATTATAGCCCTGCAACTGCACACAGACCTATAACTCATTGCATGTATTCCCCACACTATATGCATCAGCATAGATGCACTTCAGTGACACATTTCAGCACTGTGACTTACTAAAAAGGGCTTGGGGAATTTCTGCATAATGGTGCCTTGCAGGCATTTCCTTGCTTTACCTACAAATGCTGGAGGCAGCTGCCCCGCTTAAGCCCCATATTTCTGATTTTGTGATCCCTTCCTTTCAGATCACCTGATGCCCTTTGCTTGTTGACTCTGTCACTCCCCACCCTCGTACTCATCCAGAAGGGTGAAAAGATACTGAGATCATAGCTGACTAAGCATGAAACATCTTTTTGATCTGAAATGCCAATAACATCAATGATATCTATGCCCTGGGGCAGAAGTGTAGAAATGTATGGGTACAAAAGGTTGGTGTTTGTACTGCCAGTACAAAGGCTTCCGTCTCTGAAAAAGTGGAATGTACTTGTAGATGAATTCAGAATGGACATTTCAGCAGTCACAGCTACCTTCTGATCCTTGCCTCCTGGAAAATCAGTGCTATTTATAGAAAACTTTCAAAGTTTCTCCTAGCAAGGCTGATTTCCTGCCTATGCAAGAAGGGTATCAATAGTACACAGCAGCTTTGTAGTTTGCTAATGGCTTCATGGGGATGTGTTCTGCTTATTGCACTTTCTCCAGAGCTAATAACTGGTTAAGGATGACAGTCAGCTGAATTGATGTGATTCCTAATGTATGCATGAAGCTAGAAACTTGGAGCTATCTCCATTCAGTGATTATGTGGCTTTAGATATCTTAACTAGTGGCAATATAATGATGGTAGCTATGCAAGAGTCTTGTTCCTGTGGATGTGCGGGAGTAAGGATTGCTTGACATCTAGTATGAAAAGAATTATTTCAGCTCATAA
Organism: Hypotaenidia okinawae; assembly: GCA_027925045.1. Classification (NCBI taxonomy): domain Eukaryota; kingdom Metazoa; phylum Chordata; class Aves; order Gruiformes; family Rallidae; genus Hypotaenidia; species Hypotaenidia okinawae. The sequence goes on along the minus strand of BSDF01000001.1, from coordinate 61,574,067 downwards.
GGTGGTACAAAGCTGAGGCAACTGTATTATGTGATGCAGGTAGATCTTGAACACACCTTTTGGTAGAGGCAGCAATGGTATAGCCAGCCTCGCTGGAGAAGGAATTAATTTTATGCCTGTCTAAGAGACAGACCCTAAAGACTGAAGTCTTGGGTAGTGATGGATAGGCACTGCCTCTGACTAAAGACAGAATTTCAAGAGGGTTCCTTTTTTCCTATGCTGCTTTTCTTGCACATGCTTCATTCAACGGCATATCCCAGCCTGTACTTGTATTTTGTTAACTCATTGAATTGAATGCAATAAATATTCTTATAGAGACTCCAATGCAAAATGGAAACAGCTAACAGCTTGGTGACATGGCAGAGGGCACCACAATCTGATAAAATAGAAAAACAAAGGGTTTATATGAAATAAAAGTCAATCAGTAGTTTGTAGTTATTTAATGCGTTTTGTCTACTGTACAAAAGAAAAGAGATTGGTTGAACAATGACTGAACAGAGTTTAATTACGTAACTTTTCAGTAAGTATGATTTGAAGTCTGTGGGAATCATGGCTGCTATGTATAGAACAGACTGATGGACATGATCCAGTCGATGCCAAAATTCAGCTGCTACTTAATATGTAATGTGAAATGCACCCAAACCCTTCATTTGTTTTCCTGCCAATGCAACAGCAATTAATAAAAAGTTATGGCATTACATAAATAGAACTTAGTGATACATGAAACTGTTGGTAAGAAGCCAAAGGGGAACATCTCCAAGCCTGTGCTGGCTATCATGAAGCTTTTATTTTCCTGTTGCTCTTACAGATGTTTTATGTTGTTCACACTCTTGCACTACCCCTGAAAACCTGCTGGTGGTGATTTTTAGACAGGTATATGCTGCCACCTTTGTGCCAGATTGCCACCAGATGTCAGGAAGAAACTTGCAGTGCTAATGCTGTGGAATCTGTTTTTAAGGAGCTGAAGCTGTGATGTTTGGGCCAGCCAGTAGCTAAAAGCAAAGTCTAGAAACATCTCGGTCTTGTGAGTTGAAGCAGGAAACAGCAACACTCAAGCACAGTCTAAGCAGTGTGAGATTCTTGCCAGTGGTTGAAAATAACTGGCACACGGCACTGGCACTGAGCAGTTCAAGTTGGAACAGATACATGTGATGGTAAGGCTAACACTGCTGCTGAAGCCAAGAAATGGTATCAAAGCCATCAGTAGTCCAGCAGGTAGAGCCCCTGGTTGTCACTGAACACACGGCAGTTGACGCAGAAAACTTGTACAGCTGGGCTTCTTCTGCTAAATCTGTATGTGTGGAGAGTGGTAGTCCCACCTTGCACATGCGCACGGCCGCTGCTGGCCGCATTTTCCCGCCCCTTCCGAGCCGCCCTCCCCTCCCCGCTGACACCTACAGCCCGCGCTTTTCCCCGCGTTCTTATTGGCCGCCGCTGGGCGAGGGCAGGTTTTGATCAGGTAGTAGAAAGTTTTTACTGAAAGAGTGTCGGGGCTGGAACAGGCTGCCCAGGGAGATGGTGGCTTGAGTCACCTTCCCTGGATGTGTTTAAAAAAAGGGCAGAGAAGGTACTTAGGGATATGGTTTAGCTTAGGACAGGAATGATGGGGCTTGATGATCTTTAAAGGGCTTTTCCAACCTTGTGATTCTGTGAACTTCTCCAACCTGAGTCCTTTCCCACAGGGCTCTAGCTCTTCACCAGCTGCCCCACCGTGGACGCGCACAGCACTGCTCCCTGCCATAGCCCTAACCTTGCACAAAAAAGCACCTGCTTTCTCCCCATCCCCTTTAGGAACATGAGGGTCTGTTACTTCTCCTGCTGCGTGTGTCGCGGGGGGCTGTGGCTGATGATGCTGGTTTTACTCTTTCTTCATTCCAAAAAAGGCTCCCCTTCCTGCCCTGGACTCATGTGGCTGGTTCAACCCACCTTTGGGCTGAGAAGAGGACACCCAGCCACCCTCATCCCTTCCTTACACAGAGCATTGTGTTCCTGTGACACAGCTGTCACAGAGGGGCCACAAGGGCAAGGGAGTCCCAAAGCTGAACCATGGTTACCCAGCTCTGTAGAGCCACCAAAGACCCCAACGCGCCCCCAATTTTGTACTGCCCTCCAGTCCCAACACTGGCCAGCCAAAAGGACATTCACAGAAACCCAAGTGTCCTTGGTCTGAGATGCCAAACAAAAACAGGACCTAACTTAATCCCACCCAACCCAGCACACACCGGGAGAAACCATTGCCCTCTTCCTTTTCCCCCACGGCTTTCATGGGCCTCCTACCAGCTCCACAGGCCACCAACACAGCAGATACATAGCCCGCTCCAGACTCTCTTTCCTCCATTCTCAGTGCTGTGGAAGGGGACATCCTCCCTACTGTCCCCCTTTGCTCCTGGGAAGCTGCAGAGGAAGCAACCTCAGCTGAAAAAGATCTCCCTGACATATTTCAGAACATCATCCTTGGAGTCCTCCCAGCCGGGCCTCTCAGCAGTAGTGTATTTTGTGACTCTCTTGTGGTTGTGATAAGTGTAGTCCTACTTCTAGAATAGCAATAGTGCATTTCTCCATTGTATCCATGAAACCTGCAGTAGTGACATACTGAATGCACGTGGTTCAACAACAAATTACTCATATTTTTTATTTTTTAAGAGCCTGCACTCGAGTGTCTTTCCATCACAAGGCATTCAGGTCTTCCTTGAGGTCTTCAAGTGGCCTTCAAGGCTTCCAGGCAGGCCTCTGTATCTTGGAGCCTGAAAAAGAAGCACACGCCTTACCAGAGAAGTCCGCAGATACTGTGCTCCCTCCCTGCCTCCCTCTTTTCCCACTCCCACACTGTCAAAAGAGAAAAGACACACCGCACACAGAAAGCAGGAATAGCAGGTTTGCTGTTTCTCTGCAAACAGCCTGGGCCCCTGCCAAGAGAGACTTGCGCGATACATCGGCTCCAGACCTGTCCAGTTCCTCCTGCAACTGCAGGATGTGTTCCATCAGGTCCCGGGCTTGGCGCTTCACCGCTTCCAGGGAGGCTTCCATCAGGGCGTTCTTCTTGAGAGTGCTGGCAAGCTCCTGCTGCAGCTGCCTGACCTGCCTCTAAAGACAAAGACACGGTGTGCCGTGAGCAAGGGGAAACTGGTAAGATGATGAGAACACGAGAGCTTCTTTTCCTCTTGGCATTGCATCATTAGGTCCCTCCGCAGCATGGCCAGCAGGTCGAGGGAGGTGATGCTCCCCCTTCTTCTCTTGCTAAGGGAGACCTTGTTGCAGCCTTGAGTCTGCACACATGCTTAGTTCCAACAAAACGGGATCCGCAATACACTGCAGGGCAAGCACTGCCAAACAAACTCCGCAGCAAGAACTTGTCTCCTTACACCGACAGGCTCTGCTTACAGCTGTCTCCATCAGCCTCCCAGAGACTCACCAGGAGATCATCTGGAAAGTCCACTTGAGTGGAAGCATCCTTCTTTGTGTGCACCTCTTCCCTCTCCAGTGCAGAAACCTAAGTAAGCGAGAACACAGGCAGACAGGCAGGCAGTCAGTGGGGAAAGGAATGCCCAGCAACACTGCAGCATCTCACCGCATTTCAGTGCTGCAGCTGCAGAAGTGTGACTTCTGCCTGCCAGTTGGAAGGCTAAGGTACCTCAAACTCAGAACAGGAGGCACCATCTCCCTCTTGTGCCAACCTCAATGATTCTATGACCTATGATCCTACCTCAGGATCGAACAGAGACTCATCCTCTGCTTCTGCTCCTGCTGCTGGCAGGACACCTACAAAGGAAGTAAGAAGCACGAGGCGGCTGTGAGTGCTTATTTCACCCTGCTCTTCCCCATCCGCTTCGCTCCAGGGAAGCGCACAGACGTAAGCGTTCAGTTCATCAGGGAGTTACCGCTGCTGCGCTCCTCTGCAACGGACGGCGCGCACGCTCCAGCTCTGCTTGAAGGTAGCAGCAGAAGTACATCATACAGATCGCTTAGATCCAGAGGTTCCATCTGTGGAATTCAAAAGACGTGTGTGAGAACCGGCACAGACTCCTCCTCAACCCGTTTCCACGCACACAGCTCCCGCGTCAGCGCCCACACCTAAAGTGGGCTGAGGCGACAGAAAGGAGGGAAAGGGCAAACGAAGCAGCGCGCTCGGCATCTCTGTTGTGCAGCGCTTTCAAAAGGGGCTGAGGTGCACCTGCCCAAGGTGGAGCAGACCTGGGCAGCAGCAGCAACATTGGCCAAGCATCTAGACGGTAGTCCCTGTGGGCACTTCTGACACCCTGATCGGATCCAGAGGAGAGAGCTGTGTTGTGTAAAGCCAGCAATCCTCACGGCGCTGGCCATCTAGGATTTCAGAGCATTGGAACTGGACGGAAAGCTTTCCTGCCTCAAGCCTGCATGAGAAATTCAGCTCCAAGGCCAGCTGCTGGGAGACCCGGGTCTTGAGATCCCTATCCTCACTGAACGGCTTGCCTGCCACCCTGGCATGTCCAGCTTCCAGTTAGGAGCATGGGGCGGAAGCCGCAGCAGAGGGAATCAGGCCAAAAATCAAGTGAGCCGAGTGGGGCCTCACTGCCTCCTTCAGTGGAGGCAAAGAGTTGGTGGGAAGCTTCCCAGTGGAAAAGGACCTGGTGTGCTGGTGGATGGGCAGCCGAGTATGACTGGCAGTGTGCAGCCAAGAAGGCCAAGGGCATCCTGGCTTCTATGAGACACAGTGTGGCCAGCAGGACTAGGGAAGTGACTGTCCCTTTGTAGTCAGTGCTGGTGAGGCTGCACATCTGTGTTCGGGTTGGGGCCCCTGGCTACCAGACAGACACTGAGGTGCTGGAGCGCGTCCAAAGAAGAACAAGGAAGCTGGTGAAGGGTCCCGAGAACAAGTCACAGGAGGAGCAGCTGAGGGAACTGCGGTAGTTTAGCCTGGAGATAGGGAGTCTGAGGGGAGACCTTAGCGCTCCCTACAACTACCGGGAAGGAGGCTGTAGCCAGGCAGGTGTCTGTCCCTTTCCCCAACAGCAAGGGACATGGCAAGAGGAAAAGGGCTCAGGTTGGGCCAGGGGAACTTTTGGACTGGTTCTCAGGACAGTTTTCTCTGCTGAAAGGGCTATCAAGCACAGGAGCAGGCTGCCCAGGGAAGCGGTTGAGTCACCATCCCGCGAGGTTATTGAAAAGATTGTGTCGACCTGGTGCTGAGGGACAGGGTTTAGGGGTGGACTTGGCCCTGTTACCTTGACGGTCTCTTCCAACCTCAATGATGCTATGACCTATGATCCTACCTCGGGATCGAACAGAGACTCATCCTCTGTATCTGCTCCTGCTGCTGGCAGGACACCTACAAAGGAAGTAAGAAGCACGAGGTGGCTGTGAGTGCTTATTTCACCCTAATACCTACAGAGGAGTAAGAAGCTGCTGTGAGTGCTTAATTCCTTCTGCTTTTCCCCATCCATCGTCCTCTGTGCTCAAAGACACGATTATCATCATGTTTCTGAGAACAGTGCTTTGTCCTCCTTGCATCCTCCATGGAAGGAGGAGGTACCTGCACTTGTCCATGCGGAGGTCTCGCCCGTCCTATCACAGCTCTGGTATCCCTCCAGCTGCTTGGCAATTCTGTATAGAGAGATCCAAGAAGGAGGTGTGTTGGCTCGACTATGTCAAGGAGCCTGCGCCAAGAGACACCTGTGCCCAGGCCCTGGTCTCCAGTGGGATTGCCCAGCCACCCAGCACGTCCAAGCAGACGGCGCCTTGGCAGCCTGGAGCCTATGAAGGGCAACGTGAGTCTGTGGGGGCTCCGTAAATGTACGGAGCCTGCAGTGTCAGCGTAAGCCCCAGGGTTCCCTGCCGCTCAGTCCTGCGCCAGATGTGACCCAGAGACAGAGGGCATGGGGTTTCTAAAAGCAACGGGAAGGCTGGGCCGGGTCTTTCTGCAAAGCCATGAGCTGCTCAAGCGAGCCGCTCGGTCTGGCAGCGGGAAAGGAGCTGTCTCTGCTGGGTATAAGGTCTGCTGAGCTCCACAGTGGGTCCAGTCCAGGGATGAGGCTGGCAGATGGCAGTAGGCCAGGGTGGAGCAGGGCAGAAAGGAGCATCAGCCACCATATTGAACCTATCACCGTATAGATAAACATTCTTTGGAACCCCTCTGTGGAGCCAGCGGCCCAACTCCTCGGCCCCTGCGACTGTGCTGGCCTTTGCCATCTCTTCCAGCCCAGGGGGTTGTAACCTTTGCTACGGGCACTGCCCGCCCCTTACTTTTCATCTGCCTCCTGCCTGTTGCTGCGGGGTCTCTTCCAGGACCAGCAGCAGCAGGACGGCTGCGGCATGTCCTCCAGGTCAGCGCTGGAGGCTGGGCTGTGCAGCCTGTCCTGGCCTTTGCTTTGCTGCTCGGCACAGGGTGTGGAAGCGTGTCTGGATGGCGACTGGTGCCTCAAATTTTGCAGGATCCTGTCGAGGCGCTGCATGCTGTGTCAGGGATGAGGGGGGCACAGCCCGGCCCACTCTGCTCTGCCCTGCTCCGCTCTGAGGTTAGAGGCCACAGGAGGTGTCCAGCAGGCTCTGCTGAGGGTGGACGGGGAGGGGGATAGGATAGGCAGAGCACGGCAAGAGCCGAGCCCCGAATGCTGAGTCCCGAGCAGAGGCGGCGGCTCGCAGCCCCCGACGCTCTCAGCCAGAGAGGTGCTGCCGCTCCCAGCGTGGTGGCAACAGCACTGAGCGATGGGGGCTGCAGAAGGTGGCCTGGCAGCGGCCAGCGCTCGTGATGTCACAGAGGAGCGTAGTGACGCCAGCTGGGAACGAGCAGGGATTGGCTCTGCCTCCACTGTCAGCGCGCCAGGGCCAGACCAATCGGTTTGAATCTGTCTTCATAAACGTGCCCCTGAGGGGAGCGAGAAGATGTGAGGAACTGCAGACACCAAGGTCAGGGAAGAAGGAGGAGGGTAGGGATGAGGTGCTTCAGGCGCTGGGGAGAGAGATTCCCCTGCAGCCCGTGGAGAAGACCATGGTGAAGCAGGCTGTTCCCCCCAGAGCCCGCAGCCCATGGGTGATGACTGGCAGCAGAGATCCCATTTACAGCCCGTGGAGCACCCCACGCCGGAGCGAGTGGAGACACCTGAAGGATGCTGTGGCCCTATGGGAAGCCCATGTGGGAGCAAGCTCCTGGCAGGGAAACCTGCAGCCCGTGGAGAGACCAACCCACACGGGAGCAGGTTTGCTGGGGGAACTTGTGACTCCGTGGGGGACCAGGCTGGAGCAGTCTGGGCCTGAAGGTCAGCACCCCACGGAAGGAAATCTGTGCTGAGGCAGTTGGTGAAGAGCTGAAGCCCTGTGGGCAAGGACTTAGGTTGAAGAAGTTTGTGGAGGCCTGTCTCCCGTGGCTGGGACCCCGTGCTGGGGCAGGGGAAGAGCCAGAGGAATGCCCCACCCCAGCTGAGAAGGGTGAGGAACTGGGTGAAACCCCCATTTCCCACCCATCCCTGTGCCACAGTGAGGGGCAGGGGGGAAGAAGGCAGCGAAATCGTGACTAAAGTCTGCTAAGAAGGGAGGGCTTGGGGGAGGTGCTTTAAGATCTGGCTGCGCTTCTCAGTACCCAGCTCTGGCTGTGCAGTGTAGTGTAATAAATCTGAGAGTTTTCTCTCTTTTAAGTCTGTTTTGCCTGGGACGCTGATTGCAGACTGATCTCTCCCTGTCCTCACTCAACTCCCAAACCTCTAGAGATCTCACGAACCTCTAGAGATATAAAAACCCGCTCCATGCACAGAGTACAGGCCCTGGCCTACCTGTCAGTGAAGAAGGAGAAAGTCAGGCGTTTACAGCTCTGCCGTGCAGTCTGTGATGAGAAAAATCACGATTCAGCGCATTTCAAGGTCTTATAAACGATACCTGACCCCAGCCAGCTCCCTCTTTGGATGAAAAGACTCAGCGATCCAAGGGAGTTTCATAAATAAGCACCGGTTCAGAGCAAAAGAGAAGGATGAACTGTGGATGGATTTGTTTATGGTGGTGATGCTGTGGAAGCAGATCCAGCTGCAGCTGGGAACTCTCCTGCACTCAGTGCTCTGGACTCTGGAATGGTTGGGGTGAAATTGACCCTGTTTGTTGGTCCAGGACAGATTAGACATCCATCTGTTTCTCAAATCCCAATTAAGTATCATTCATCCTTTTGGAAAAACATTCATGACCTTCAAGTACCTCCTAGTGCTGCCTGACAGCAAGGGGAAGAATGTGATGAACTTTGAAAAAAACCCAGTCATTTCCCCTTTACAAACCCACATTAAAGTACACGGACCACTGACATGAGAACAGTGGCCTTTGATTGTTGTGGCCCACAACAGGCACTCAGGAACTGATCCTAAAGGTGGTAACCAACTCACACCCACCATATGAGTATTTAGGTTCCCCTCCTTCCCTCTGTGTTGCACACATTACTGAGGAGAGCTCTCAGGTATCTCCCAGACCACTGTTACTCTTCAGCCTGCAGGCTGAGGACTATACACATATGACCTTCCCTTGTTGCATACAGCCTTACCCTGCTCTGATCCCACAAAAAACATTCTCCAAGCTTCCAGCACCTAAGGGTCTATTCCTGGAAGGGGCAGCAGTGCTCAAGCTCCTCATAACAACGCCAGCAGAGGCAGGATGGACCTCACCGTGGGAGAAAGTATCTGCCTCCCTCTGGTTCCTGCACCTCCCCAGAACACGTAGAGCTGAGAATTTCATCTGGTGCAGCAGTTCCTACATTCTAAACATCTATCCCCACTGCAGGGTTACAACTTGATAGTGGCAGCAATACCACAAACACACAGGACGTAAATCATCCTGGATGAATAACTTCCCTGGGGACTTGGGGGTATTCGTGGATGAAAAGCTGGACACGAGCCACCAATGTGCATCTGCAGCCCAGAAAGCCTCAAAAGAAGTGTGGCCAGCAGATACAGAGAGGTGATTCTGCCCCTCTACTCCACCCTGGTGAGACCTCACCTGGAATACTGCTAGCAGCTTTGGAGCCCTCAACAGAAAAAGGGCGTGGACCTGTTGCAGTGTGTCCAGAGGAGAGGGACACAAAAGTGATCAAAGCACCTCTGCTATGAAGACAGGCTGAGAGAGTTGCATTTGTTCAGCTATGAGAAGAGAAGGATCTGGGGGAAGCTTATAGCGGCCTTCCAGTACCTGAAAGGTGCCTATGTGAAAGCTGGAGAAGAACTGTTCACGAGGGCATGTAGCAGTAGGGCGAGGGGTGTCGGTAGCTAGGGCCCGGAGGTCAGAAGATGTTGTGCTGTACGGAAAGGTAGGACCCCTCTCCCTATAGCCAATAGCGTTTAGTCTATGATGTAAGCAGACGGAAGTGACGTTGTAAACCTAAGCTATATAATGCTGTTCCACGTGTCAATAAACGCCATTTGCCGTCCACCACATTGGTGTCTGCGAGCAATGACCCGAGCGGCCAAGGGGGAGCCGTCGCGCCGTTCCTGAGAAGGGCCACCACGCCATCTGAAGGCAACAGAGGGGTAACGGTTTTAAACTAGAAAAGGGGAGAATTAGGTTGGATATTAGGAAAAAATTCTTCAATAGGAGGGTGGTAGATCACTGGAAGAGGTTGCCCAGAGAGGTGGTGGAGGCCCCATCCCTGCAGATATTCAAGGTCAGGCTTGACGGGGCTCTGAGTGACCTGATCTAGTAAATGGAAGACAAATTGGGGAGGGTGTGAAGCTTGGCAGCAGGAGCTGCCCCAACTGCTGACAGCACATGCTAGATCATCCATCTCTATCCATGCCCGTGGGATGTCACCCCGTGTGATGCTGCTGTGAGGGAGTCTGTCATTAACAGCGGGAGGAGCTGAAGAGACCAGACTTTGATGACCCTGTCCACATCCAAGCTGGCCACCCTCCGTCCAGAACAATCAACCCTACGTACAGAAGGAAACCAATTGGGCCTCCTCCTCAGCCTTCTCACACTGCACATTCAGGCCAAAGGGAAAACAGCCGGACTCAGAGTGGCTTCACATCGGCAGCCCCCAAGGTGGCAGGGAAACATCCTCCGATATTCTAAGAAGGGAGCACATAAAGCTCTTGAATAGCACCTTGTGGTGGTTTGACCCTGGCTGGAGGCCAGACGCCCACCAGAGCTGTTCTATCACTCCCCTTTGCAGATGGACATGGCGGAAAATAGATACTGAGAGGTTTGGGAGTTGAGTGAGGACAGGGAGAGATCAGTCTGCAATCAGCGTCCCAGGCAAAACAGACTCAGCGCAGAATAAAGGAAAGAAAACTCTCAGATTTATTACACTGCACTGCACAGCCAGTGACACCAGAGCTGGGTACTGAGAAGCGCAGCCAGATCTTAAAGCACCTCCCCCAAGCCCTCCCTTCTTAGCAGACTTTAGTCACGATTTCGCTGCCTTCTTCCCCCCTGCCCCTCACTGTGGCACAGGGATGGGTGGGAAATGGGGGTTTCACCCAGTTCCTCACCCTTCTCAGCTGGGGTGGGGCATTCCTCTGGCTCTTCCCCTGCCCCAGCACGGGGTCCCAGCCACGGGAGACAGGCCTCCACAAACTTCTTCAACCTAAGTCCTTGCCCACAGGGCTTCAGCTCTTCACCAACTGCCTCAGCACAGATTTCCTTCCGTGGGGTGCTGACCTTCAGGCCCAGACTGCTCCAGCCTGGTCCCCCACGGAGTCACAAGTTCCCCCAGCAAACCTGCTCCCGTGTGGGTTGGTCTCTCCACGGGCTGCAGGTTTCCCTGCCAGGAGCTTGCTCCCACATGGGCTTCCCATAGGGCCACAGCATCCTTCAGGTGTCTCCACTCGCTCTGGCGTGGGGTCCTCCACGGGCTGTAAATGGGATCTCTGCTGCCAGTCATCACCCATGGGCTGCGGGCTCTGGGGGGAACAGCCTGCTTCACCATGGTCTTCTCCACGGGCTGCAGGGGAATCTCTCTCCCCAGCGCCTGAAGCACCTCATCCCTACCCTCCTCCTTCTTCCCTGACCTTGGTGTCTGCAGTTCCTCACATCTTCTCGCTCCCCTCAGGGGCACGTTTATGAAGACAGATTCAAACCGATTGGTCTGGCCCTGGCGCGCTGACAGTGGAGGCAGAGCCAATCCCTGCTCGTTCCCAGCTGGCGTCACTACGCTCCTCTGTGACATCACGAGCGCTGGCCGCTGCCAGGCCACCTTCTGCAGCCCCCATCGCTCAGTGCTGTTGCCACCACGCTGGGAGCGGCAGCACCTCTCTGGCTGAGAGCGTCGGGGGCTGCGAGCCGCCGCCTCTGCTCGGGACTCAGCATTCAGGGCTCGGCTCTTGCCGTGCTCTGCCTATCCTATCCCCCTCCCCATCCACCCTCAGCAGAGCCTGCTGGACACCTCCTGTGGCCTCTAACCTCAGAGCGGAGCAGGGCAGAGCAGAGTGGGCCGGGCTGTGCCCCCCTCATCCCTGACACAGCATGCAGCGCCTCGACAGGATCCTGCAAAATTTGAGGCACCAGTCGCCATCCAGACACGCTTCCACGCCCTGCGCCGAGCAGCAAAGCAAAGGCCAGGACAGGCTGCACAGCCCAGCCTCCAGCGCTGACCTGGAGGACATGCCGCAGCCGTCCTGCTGCTGCTGGTCCTGGAAGAGACCCCGCAGCAACAGGCAGGAGGCAGATGAAAAGTAAGGGGCGGGCAGTGCCCGTAGCAAAGGTTACAACCCCCGGGCTGGAAGAGACGGCAAAGGCCAGCACAGTCGCAAGGGGCCGAGGAGTTGGGCCGCTGGCTCCACAGAGGGGTTCCAAAGAATGTTTATCTATACGGTGATAGGTTCAATATGGTGGCTGATGCTCCTTTCTGCCCTGCTCCACCCTGGCCTACTGCCATCTGCCAGCCTCATCCCTGGACTGGACCCACTGTGGAGCTCAGCAGACCTTATACCCAGCAGAGACAGCTCCTTTCCCGCTGCCAGACCGAGCGGCTCGCTTGAGCAGCTCATGGCTTTGCAGAAAGACCCGGCCCAGCCTTCCCATTGTTTTTAGAAACCCCATGCCCTCTGTCTCTGGGTCACATCTGGCGCAGGACTGAGCGGCAGGGAACCCTGGGGCTTACGCTGACACTGCAGGCTCCGTACATTTACGGAGCCCCCACAGACTCACGTTGCCCTTCATAGGCTCCAGGCTGCCAAGGCGCCGTCTGCTTGGACGTGCTGGGTGGCTGGGCAATCCCACTGGAGACCAGGGCCTGGGCACAGGTGTCTCTTGGCGCAGGCTCCTTGACATAGTCGAGCCAACACACCTCCTTCTTGGATCTCTCTATACAGAATTGCCAAGCAGCTGGAGGGATACCAGAGCTGTGATAGGACGGGCGAGACCTCCGCATGGACAAGTGCAGGTACCTCCTCCTTCCATGGAGGATGCAAGGAGGACAAAGCACTGTTCTCAGAAACATGATGATAATCGTGTCTTTGAGCACAGAGGACGATGGATGGGGAAAAGCAGAAGGAATTAAGCACTCACAGCAGCTTTGCGCTTCTTACCTCCTCTGTAGGTATTAGGGTGAAATAAGCACTCACAGCCACCTCGTGCTTCTTACTTCCTTTGTAGGTGTCCTGCCAGCAGCAGGAGCAGATACAGAGGATGAGTCTCTGTTCGATCTTAAGGTAGGATCATAGGTCATAGCATCATTGAGGTTGGAAGAGACCGTCAAGGTAACAGGGCCAAGTCCACCCCTAAACCCTGTCCCTCAGCACCAGGTCGACACAATCTTTTCAATAACCTCGCGGGATGGTGACTCAACCGCTTCCCTGGGCAGCCTGCTCCTGTGCTTGATAGCCCTTTCAGCAGAGAAAACTGTCCTGAGAACCAGTCCAAAAGTTCCCCTGGGCCAACCTGAGCCCTTTACCTCTTGCCATGTCCCTTGCTGTTTGGGACAGGGACAGACACCTGCCTGGCTACAGCCTCCTTCCCGGTAGTTGTGGGGAGCGCTAGGGTCTCCCCTCAGACTCCCTTTCTCCAGGCTAAACTACCGCAGTTCCCTCAGCTGCTCCTCCTGTGACTTGTTCTCGGGACCCTTCACCAGCTTCCTTGCTCCTCTTTGGACGCGCTCCAGCACCTCAGTGTCTGTCTGGTAGCCAGGGCCCCCAACCCGAACACAGATGTGCAGCCTCACCAGCACAAACTAGAAAGGGACAGTCACTTCCCTAGTCCTGCTGGCCACACTGTGTCTGATAGAAGCCAGGATGCCCTTGGCCTTCTTGGCTGCACACTGCCAGTCATACTTGGCTGCCCATCCACCAGCACACCAGGTCCTTTTCCACTGGGAAGCTTCCCACCAACTCTTTGCCTCCACTGAAGGAGGCAGTGAGGCCCCACTCGGCTCACTTGATTTTTGGCCTGATTCCCTCTGCTGCGGCTTCCGCCCCATGCTCCTAACTGGAAGCTGGACATGCCAGGGTGGCAGGCAAGCCGTTCAGTGAGGATAGGGATCTCAAGACCCGGGTCTCCCAGCAGCTGGCCTTGGAGCTGAATTTCTCATGCAGGCTTGAGGCAGGAAAGCTTCCCGTCCAGTTCCAATGCTCTGAAATCCTAGATGGCCAGCGCCGTGAGGATTGCTGGCTTTACACAACACAGCTCTCTCCTCTGGATCCGATCAGGGTGTCAGAAGTGCCCACAGGGACTACCGTCTAGATGCTTGGCCAATGTTGCTGCTGCTGCCCAGGTCTGCTCCACCTTGGGCAGGTGCACCTCAGCCCCTTTTGAAAGCGCTGCACAACAGAGATGCCGAGCGCGCTGCTTCGTTTGCCCTTTCCCTCCTTTCTGTCGCCTCAGCCCACTTTAGGTGTGGGCGCTGACGCGGGAGCTGTGTGCGTGGAAACGGGTTGAGGAGGAGTCTGTGCCGGTTCTCACACACGTCTTTTGAATTCCACAGATGGAACCTCTGGATCTAAGCGATCTGTATGATGTACTTCTGCTGCTACCTTCAAGCAGAGCTGGAGCGTGCGCGCCGTCCGTTGCAGAGGAGCGCAGCAGCGGTAACTCCCTGATGAACTGAACGCTTACGTCTGTGCGCTTCCCTGGAGCGAAGCGGATGGGGAAGAGCAGGGTGAAATAAGCACTCACAGCCGCCTCGTGCTTCTTACTTCCTTTGTAGGTGTCCTGCCAGCAGCAGGAGCAGATACAGAGGATGAGTCTCTGTTCGATCCCGAGGTAGGATCATAGGTCATAGAATCATTGAGGTTGGAAGAGACCGTCAAGGTAACAGGGCCAAGTCCACCCCTAAACCCTGTCCCTCAGCACCAGGTCGACACAATCTTTTCAATAACCTCGCGGGATGGTGACTCAACCGCTTCCCTGGGCAGCCTGTTCCCGTGCTTGATAGCCCTTTCAGCAGAGAAAACTGTCCTGAGAACCAGTCCAAAAGTTCCCCTGGCCCAACCTGAGCCCTTTTCCTCTTGCCGTGTCCCATGCTGTTGGGTGTGGCATGGGGCTTGAAAGACAAAGCCTCAAGCACTGCTAGGTTAATAGATGAGGACATGATGGAACCTTTAGACCGCAAGCCATGGCATGTGGCGAGATTGTCCAGGCCCCCCGCCGAGACAGGCGCCACAAGAGGCCTTGAGTATTCTGTCCTCAAAGATAAGGTATGCCTGCTGTCTGGGGGGTATTAGGATTTGTGCTCTCATGAAAAGATAAAGTTGCGGGCGTGACAGGAGACCACTGACCATTCAGATGCAGCCCCGCAAGCAGTGTATGTATGAAAGGACCAATCTGTTTAAAGCACGCAGTCTTCTCAGCATAGTTAAAGGAATGATTTCATACAATTACTTGACTTTGCTTGCATCAAGCTGTGTCCCATCTCTCCTCCTTTCTGTCGCCTCAGCCCACTTTAGGTGTGGGCGCTGACGCGGGAGCTGTGTGCGTGGAAACGGGTTGAGGAGGAGTCTGTGCCGGTTCTCACACACGTCTTTTGAATTCCACAGACGGGCCTTCTAGATGAAAACAAACTGTTGCAAAGACTTCTGCAGCCAGCTGCAGACAGAGCTGGAGCGTGCGCGCCGTCCGTTGCAGAGGAGCGCAGCAGCGGTAACTCCCTGATGAACTGAACGCTTACGTCTGTGCGCTTCCCTGGAGCGAAGCGGATGGGGAAGAGCAGGGTGAAATAAGCACTCACAGCCGCCTCGTGCTTCTTCCTTCCTTTGTAGGTGTCCTGCCAGCAGCAGGAGCACAAGAGGGAGATGGTGCCTCCTGTTCTGAGTTTGAGGTACCTTAGCCTTCCAACTGGCAGGCAGAAGTCACACTTCTGCAGCTGCAGCACTGAAATGCGGTGAGATGCTGCAGTGTTGCTGGGCATTCCTTTCCCCACTGACTGCCTGCCTGTCTGCCTGTGTTCTCGCTTACTTAGGTTTCTGCACTGGAGAGGGAGAAGGAGCACACAAAGAAGGATGCTTCCACTCAAGCGGACTATCCAGATGATCTCAGTGTGAGACGGCAAAGGCCAGCAAAGTTTCAAGGGGCCGAGGAGTTGGGCCGCTGGCTCCACAGAGGGGTTCCAAAGAATGTTTATCTATGCAGTGATAGGTTCAATATGGTGGCAGATGCTCCTTTCTGCCATGCTCCACCCTGGCCTACTGCCATCTGCCAGCCTCATCCCTGGACTGGACCCACTGTGGAGCTCAGCAGACCTTATACCCAGCAGAGACAGCTCCTTTCCCGCTGCCAGACCGAGCGACTCGCTTGAGCAGCTCATGGCTTTGCAGAAAGACCCGGCCCAGCCTTCCCGTTGCTTTTAGAAACCCCATGCCCTCTGTCTCTGGGTCACATCTGGCGCAGGACTGAGCGGCAGGGAACCCTGGGGCTTACGCTGACACTGCAGGCTCTGTACATTTACGGAACCCCCACAGACTCACGTTGCCCTTCATAGGCTCCAGGCTGCCAAGGCGCCGTCTGCTTGGACGTGCTGGGTGGCTGGGCAATCCCACTGGAGACCAGGGCCTGGGCACAGGTGTCTCTTGGCGCAGGCTCCTTGACATAGTCGAGCCAACGCACCTCCTTCTTGGATCTCTCTATACAGAATTGCCAAGCAGCTGGAGGGATACCAGAGCTGTGATAGGACGGGCGAGACCTCCGCATGGACAAGTGCAGGTACCTCCTCCTTCCATGGAGGATGCAAGGAGGACAAAGCACTGTTCTCAGAAACATGATGATAATCGTGTCTTTGAGCACAGAGCATGATGGATGGGGAAAAGCAGAGGGAATTAAGCACTGACAGCCACCTTGTGCTTCTTACCTCGTCTGTAGGAGTCCTGCCAGCAGCAGGAGCAGATACAGAGGATGAGTCTCTGTTCGATCCTGAGGTAGGATCATAGGTCATAGCATCATTGAGGTTGGAAGAGACCGTCAAGGTAACAGGGCCAAGTCCACCCCTAAACCCTGTCCCTCAGCACCAGGTCGACACAATCTTTTCAATAACCTCGCGGGATGGTGACTCAACCGCTTCCCTGGGCAGCCTGCTCCTGTGCTTGATAGCCCTTTCAGCAGAGAAAACTGTCCTGAGAACCAGTCCAAAAGTTCCCCTGGGCCAACCTGAGTCCTTTACCTCTTGCCATGTCCCTTGCTGTTTGGGACAGGGACAGACACCTGCCTGGCTACAGCCTCCTTCCCGGTAGTTGTGGGGAGCGCTAGGGTCTCCCCTCAGACTCCCTTTCTCCAGGCTAAACTACCGCAGTTCCCTCAGCTGCTCCTCCTCTGACTTGTTCTCGGGACCCTTCACCAGCTTCCTTGCTCCTCTTTGGACGCGCTCCAGCACCTCAGTGTCTGTCTGGTAGCCAGGGCCCCCAACCCGAACACAGATGTGCAGCCTCACCAGCACAAACTAGAAAGGGACAGTCACTTCCCTAGTCCTGCTGGCCACACTGTGTCTCATAGAAGCCAGGATGCCCTTGGCCTTCTTGGCTGCCTGGGCACACTGCCAGTCATACTCGGCTGCCCATCCACCAGCACACCAGGTCCTTTTCCACTGGGAAGCTTCCCACCAACTCTTTGCCTCCACTGAAGGAGGCAGTGAGGCCCCACTCGGCTCACTTGATTTTTGGCCTGATTCCCTCTGCTGCGGCTTCCGCCCCATGCTCCTAACTGGAAGCTGGACATGCCAGGGTGGCAGGCAAGCCGTTCAGTGAGGATAGGGATCTCAAGACCCGGGTCTCCCAGCAGCTGGCCTTGGAGCTGAATTTCTCATGCAGGCTTGAGGCAGGAAAGCTTCCCGTCCAGTTCCAATGCTCTGAAATCCTAGACGGCCAGTGCCGTGAGGATTGCTGGCTTTACACAACACAGCTCTCTCCTCTGGATCCGATCAGGGTGTCAGAAGTGCCCACAGGGACTACCGTCTAGATGCTTGGCCAATGTTGCTGCTGCTGCCCAGGTCTGCTCCACCTTGGGCAGGTGCACCTCAGCCCCTTTTGAAAGCGCTGCACAACAGAGATGCCGAGCGCGCTGCTTCGTTTGCCCTTTCCCTCCTTTCTGTCGCCTCAGCCCACTTTAGGTGTGGGCGCTGACGCGGGAGCTGTGTGCGTGGAAACGGGTTGAGGAGGAGTCTGTGCCGGTTCTCACACACGTCTTTTGAATTCCACAGATGGAACCTCTGGATCTAAGCGATCTGTATGATGTACTTCTGCTGCTACCTTCAAGCAGAGCTGGAGCGTGCGCGCCGTCCGTTGCAGAGGAGCGCAGCAGCGGTAACTCCCTGATGAACTGAACGCTTACGTCTGTGCGCTTCCCTGGAGCGAAGCGGATGGGGAAGAGCAGGGTGAAATAAGCACTCACAGCCGCCTCGTGCTTCTTCCTTCCTTTGTAGGTGTCCTGCCAGCAGCAGGAGCACAAGAGGGAGATGGTGCCTCCTGTTCTGAGTTTGAGGTACCTTAGCCTTCCAACTGGCAGGCAGAAGTCACACTTCTGCAGCTGCAGCACTGAAATGCGGTGAGATGCTGCAGTGTTGCTGGGCATTCCTTTCCCCACTGACTGCCTGCCTGTCTGCCTGTGTTCTCGCTTACTTAGGTTTCTGCACTGGAGAGGGAGAAGGAGCACACAAAGAAGGATGCTTCCACTCAAGCGGACTATCCAGATGATCTCAGTGTGAGTCTTTGCTCGGAGGGACCTAATGATGCAATGCCAAGAGGAAAAGAAGCTCTCGTTTTCTCATCATCTTACCAGTTTCCCCTTGCTCACGGCACACCGTGTCTTTGTCTTTAGAGGCAGGTCAGGCAGCTGCAGCAGGAGCTTGCCAGCGCTCTCAAGAAGAACACCCTGATGGAAGCCTCCCTGGAAGTGGTGAAGCGCCACACCAGGGACCTGATGGAACACATCCTGCAGTTGCAGGAGGAACTGGACAGGCCTAGAGCCAAACTACAGTGAAAGCCTCTCTTGGCAGGGGCCCAGGCTGTTTGCAGAGAAACAGAAACCTGCTATTCCTGCCTTCTGTGTGCAGTGTGTCTTTTCTCTTTTGACAGTGTGGGAGTGAAAGCAAGGTGCTGGAGAAGCTGGTCGGGGTCTGGATCTGCGCGCTCGTGCTGCGCTTCCAGGATCCACTTTGCGAAGAACAGAGTGGAAAAGAGGGAGAGAGGGAGGGAGGGAGCACAGTATCTGCGGCATCCCGTTCAGTCCCATGTCTGCCGCTCCAGTGTGGAGAACGTTCCTTTGTACAGTGTTGTCTCCTTGCACAGTCAGGAAGTCCTTGGCATAGCCACACCTTCCACCCAGCCGTGGGACGCGTTCCCAGTACGGCCTCCAGAGGGTCCCTGAAGGTTTGAGAGGGTCTGAGACACCCCCTTCCCCCTCCCCCCACTTTGCCCTTCAGCTGACACTGGGCCTGGGCGCACAGCAGAGGACAGGGGATACATTCTGGGAGAGATTCATTCCTGCTGGGTGGAATTCAGCGGAATGCTCTTGCTTGGGCGTTGATGAGGTTCGGCAAGTGTTAGGGATGGTGTCTGCCAGGGTTTGTGTGTATACCTGGCTGGTCTTCTGCATCTTCTACCCCATTTCTGTTGCACATGTGAAATGCCCAGGGCAGAGAGATGACTGGCAGGTGATCCTCATCATACTCATCATCAAGACACTAATCCTGTCCGGAGGCCTGGGTATATTTCTTTTCCAAACTTCACACTGGATGGGCCTCTCTGATTTCACAGAGGGCTTTTCTGGCCCTGGTTGGGACTCAGGCTCTGCTACTGCTCCAGAACCCCACAGCTATTTTGTTCCTCAGCTGGGCCAAAGATACACATGTATCAAAGCCTTTTTTTCTGAGGAGGCCCTGGGGGAAAAGGAAGAGGGCACTGGCTTCTCCTGGTGTGTTCTGGGTTGGGTGGGATTAAGTTATGTCCTGTGTTTGTTTGGCATCTCAGACCCAGCACCCTTGGGTTTCCGTGAGTGTCCCTTTGGCTGGCCAGCCTTTTTCCTGAGGAGGCCTTGCTGTCACATCCCACCAGGCGAGCAAACCAGGGGAGCAGCACAGCTAGAGAGGCAGCCCAACAACCTCCTCAACACAGACCTAGTGAGGGGAGAGGTCTACAGAAGCAGAGGATCGTGGTGCAGAGCCCAGCTTCGTCCCGCAGATACTACAGGGCTCAGCCCAGCACTCCCCCAGCCTCTCAGACTCCAGGCAAGATTGATTCTGTGCGAGGGCAGCTCACTGCAGACTCAGCTCAGCCCAACACACGCCCCACGTGTGCTCAGGGTGGGCTGCCTCAGGCCTGTGTGTAGTGCCCCAGCTGGGCCGGCACAGACACAGCCAGAGCACCGGACGGGCCAGGCCGTTCCAGCCGTGGCCGTGCACAGCACTGCTCCCTGCCATAGCGCTAACCTTGCACAAAGAAGCACCTGCTTTCTCCTCATCCCCTTTAGGAACGTGAGGGTCTGTTACCTCTCTTGCTGCGTGTGATGCGGGGGGCTGTGGCTGATGATGCTGCTTTCATTCTTTCTTCATTCCAAAAAGGCTCTCCTTCCTGCCCTGGTCTCATGTGGCTGGTTCATCCCTACTTCGGGCTGGGAAGAGTACCCCAAGACATCCTCAGCCCTTCCTTACACAGAGAATTGTGTTCCTGTGACACAGCACTCCACTGCCTGCAGGCCAGATGCCCACAAAGCTGCTCTATCACTCCCCTTTGCAGATAGACACTGGAGAAAATAGATACTGAGAAAGTCAGGGGTCAAGATAAGGACAGGGAGAGATCACATATAGCGTCACAGGCAAAACAGATTCAGCACAGCTCGGTATTCAATAACCTCTGTCATCTAGTACGTGTCTTGGTTTTGCTGTGCAACTGGAGTGCTTCTGACCGAGCGGCTTTGGGTGAGGAGAGTCGTTTTTGAAGGCTCAGTCACACTCTCTTCCTCTGCAGGCAGCTAGCACAGCTCTCCGCCCTCGCTTGGAATGAAAATCAGTCCCGCAGAGCCTCCGAGAGGGAGCACGCATTTGTGTCCTTTTCCTGCTTTTTTGAGAGCAGTCCTCCTGGTGGCCTGGGCAGAAGGTGGCGGGTGAGGTTCTGGTAGCCATGGGTGCTTTGCAGATCCCAGGGGATCGGATGCATTTGTAGCCTGCTGGGGGGAAAGGTGTGAGGAAGTGAGCATGAGCTGGAACAGGGGGAATCCCACCTCACCCCAAGGAAAAACCTTTCCTCTTGTGAGCGTGGGGAGAGACCAGTGTCAGGGAGCTGGGGTGGGGCTGGAGCCCTCAGCTCAGCCTGCTGGTGGCTAAAGTTATGCCACAGATGGGTTGTGCTTTCCTGTTGTTGCGCATTCTCTCCCCTTGCCCCCTGAGGAGGGGAGGAATGGAGTGGCTTTGGTGGCCACCTGGCCTCCAGCCAGCATCAACCCAACACAGCCTGGTTGTCAGGATGAGACGTGCAGAGCTTTGCACCCTCGTGCCTCAAAGGCTCCATCCGCATGGGGCTAGTTCAGAGGTTGGTGTCAAGCATAAACAAGGTGCTTTTACCTACAGCTGATATGAATCCCAGGGCTTTAGGCTTCTGTCTGTACAGCAGCTGTCAACAAGTTCCAGCCATACTTTCCTCCTAGAGCTTACCCTCTTCAGTCGATGGGGACATGACTGCCCCCATTTTGTCTCTAAGAAGTATGCAGATAAGGCTCCTAGGTTGAGGAGATGACAAACCTACCCACCCCCGCCCCCTTCAGTATCTAAGGCCACAGTTGCTTGGGTTTTCGGCTTCTAGGGGGCACTGAGCACAGGCCAGGCAACTCTTTGAGCACGATGCGATCTTGTGACAGAACACAGGGAAGGAGGAGGAAGCCAGGGTGGAAACAGACCTGGAGACAGCCCCAGAACTCACTTTGGTTCTTGACGCCCGCCAGGGCATAAGCTGCCCTCATGTGCCGGCACAAAGGAACCCACCAGTTGTGGTCCCCAGGCTGCTCAGCTAGCAGGTTAGCCCCTAGAGCAGGGCTGCAGCGCCTCACCCGTCCTCTTTTGCCCCCTTGGTTTTGGGGCTGGGGCCACGTGCTTCATGTACATCCCCAGGCACCACACCCACGCACCGAGGAGAACTGCAGAGCGGGCGAGATAAGGGCGGCTCTGGCCACTGCTGCAGCCTCCAGCACTCGTTCTCCCCGGTGGGTCTCAGTGCTGGAAGCGCCTGGTGAAAGCACAAGTGTCTTTTCTCTAGGCAGCAGCCTCTCTTGGCACACCAGTGTCCCAGCCACCTTCCATCTTCTGCAGCAAGAACTGAACAGAGCACAGAAATCAAGTGCGAGGGAATATTTTATTTTTAAAGGAAGAAAAACCCCCAGACCCAGTACAACTGGTCCCCAGCCCCCAGGAAGAAAAAGGAAAAAATAAAGCACTACAACAAATGCTGAACTGACAGAGCGCTCTGGTTTTGCACCAGCCTTTCCATTTCTAGCCACGTTACCCCACCATCCACTGCATCACACGTGCCTCCTGTAGCCTCACCTTCTCCCACAAAACCCTCGATGGGATCCCAGCAGCCTTCTAAGCAATGTGCTCACTCAAGACCCCCTCAGCAGAGGGAGTCCGGCTGCCACCACGGGTCAGCGGAGACTTTTTTTCAGTGCTGCCACTGATCTGGCCCCATACCAGCCTTTGATTGCACCACTACTGCACCCTGCTTTGGCACATGTATTTAATGTTGGTCAAGAGGCAAAAGCTACAAGGAGAAGAGGGGCTGTGGTTTGCCTTCTCTCCCACGCGGTTTGTTCCTGTCGAGGTAACGCTGTTTTCGTCAAGTCTGTTGCTCTTTCCTTTCTGCAGTTAACGCCTGTTAAGACTTTTGAGCCAATAAGGTTGTTAATTTAATCTTCCCATCCATAGAGGCCGTGAGGCAGGTGCCGCAGTCCATGGCTGTGCTCCAATCCACTGTGACAACAGGAGCTCGGTGTCCTCCCAAGGAAAGGCAGCTCTCCAGAACCTTTTCCCCGCTGTTTGACTGAAGAGGAGGCAGGCAAGGGCATGCAGTCGGTAACTACTCCTACTGCAGCACAGAAGTTTGAGTACTTGGAACCATTCAGCCTTACCCTTGGTTTCAGCACACGGTCAGAGAACCTCATCAGGCTGGGGCTGACATAACATTACCGAGCACACAGGGCAGATTAAAGACGACCATCAGTCACCAGTCACGCATTTTGCATTGAACAGCCATGCATCACATCAATACATGTAAAGAAGAAACCCCAACTTTGTCCTAGGCACCGTGGAAAGCTGCTGCAGCTAAGCTTTAACAACAAGGAGCACACAGGCTCCAGCTACATACAAAGGGACAAACGTGTACAGAGGATGCGAGCCCTTGCTGAACACTACAGCCTGCTAAAATGCATACTGCAGGAAACCAAGCAGCTAGCTCCAGCGAGCAGGGAAGGATGGGCACGTGTTGCTTGAGAACTTTCAGTGGCTGCTCTTGCAGCCTTGTAACAAGGGCTTGTATGAATACCTACAAGCGCTCCCCATCACTTCGCAGACTTACCTTAAAAACTACTCCCCCCGTAGAAGAACACGTCAACATATAGTTGCCCTCAGAGTCAAAAGCAAAAAGCCTTCCTCGTGGGAACTGGACTTGCTTGTAGCCACTGTACCCAGACAGAACAAAAGGACCTGTAGCTTCACTGGGAAGATCATACTCAGACACCTTCAAGCCACTTCTGTGAATATTCCACTGGATAAACTAGAAGGACCAAAAAAGATGACAAAAGCCCATCGTTAAATTGACTGGGATCAAAGTACAGAAGAGGACATTCGCTGCTCTGAAGCAAAGTGGTTCTTTTCTCACAGACAGAAGATGGCATCTTGGCATCTATACCGAAGGAGCTATATTGATGAAACACAGGCTGTAAGAGTGCCTACTATCCATGCAAACACAGGCAGCATTGCTTGTGGAAGGCAGAGCATAGGTGTCTTCCACATTGTGTGCAGGATCCTGGTGGCAATTCAATTAACCCGTATCAGCCAAGGACCCACGCCTTCAGGCAAGTCTCCCTCCCTGAGCCACACCTCTACTGTACAGAGCTGCCAACATTCAAGCCTTTATTTTAAGGAAGAGAGAGGCGCTGACAAGGAAATTTATGCAAAGCACTCAGGGATCTGCTGCTCCTCAGTGAATCCCACATCCCAAGTGTGGTCATCTCAGGGGCACAGGAAGGCCATCTTCACATGGGTTCCCTAGGAAATGAGTATGGCCAACAGTACGGTTGGTAGGTAAGGTCTGAGACAGCTCCAGCTGTAAATACACTTTCCAGTCACACTCTGCAGACCGCATGTAGCGGGGCGGTGCTGCACACCTGAGATTACAGTCAGCAGCCCACGGATCCTCAGGATTCTGCAGGTATTTGTCACTCCAATCCCCACCATGTCGGGAAGACTCCAGAAGGGACCTCACTGCAACCTAACCAGTAGAAGGACACCCAGAGCCTACCTTGCCATCCTCGCCTACGCTGTAGACTGTGTTCTCATCATAGCTGAACTCAACAGAGTAGACTTCCCCATCGTGTGCCTTCCAGCTCATGGCGCACTCGTGCTGCTGCATATCTGAGGGGAGAACCAGTACTGAACACTCCTCGTACTCACACAGAGCAGAGGGGAATAGAGAATGGCCTTGGACATTCACAAGGTCTCTGTCCCAGCCCTCTAAACCTGCCTGCAGGAGCCAAATCCAACCCCAGCACCCTGGGCTTATTTCTCCAGGATGTGTCTTTTACACTGGCTAGGAAAAAAAAAAAAAATACTGCCTGCAACTGATCACCTCTTTCTCTGGCTTTATGGGGCTGCTCACACACTCACTGTCAACAGCAAGCACATCCAAGCCCCACTGTTGCCTTCCCACAGACCTGGGACCGCAGCCTCCCGCTCAGAACCTGGGCCAGGAACAGATCCCTCAGAGAAGAAGGAAGCCCAGAAGCTGGCTTTATCATAAGGACAGGTTGAAGAGGACAGAACCTGAGAAGCAGAAATTGCTCAAGGAAGGACCGATGCAAACCCCTTGGTTTCAATTAGAGGGTCACACATTAATTCCTTTCCTCAAGACTCAGCCTCTGGCAGCGGTACTGCCATATGGCACAACCAAGACCGCAGGACTCCAGGGCAAATTAACTCTGCTCTGTGTCAGAAAGGAAACAACAAATCCGGCAGCACTACCAGGGTCTCCATCTAATACTCCCCACAGAAGTTTATGTCAATTCACCACTGAGAACTACTGTGGAAGCGAGAAACCAGCTTCCAACTTGGTAGTCACCCACTTCCCAACTCTCCACTGGCAGAAGGGTGTTCGTGGCAGCCAGCTGGGGACACTGAGGGGCCACCCCTCTGCCCAATTTCAACGTACCAAAGAGACGAACAATCCCATCTGCAGCCCCAGTGACCAGCAGGTTTCCATTGTGGTTGAAGGCTGTGCAGTTAATGGCAATGGGCTCAGGCTCCAGAGAGAACTGCAGCTAGAAAGGAAAGTCTGTATTCATAAGTGCTTAGGAACTGATCTGCTGGGAAGACAGATGCTATATAGTAGCAAGAACTCCTCCAGTTTGGAGCCCTACACACTCCTCTCAGGACTACAGACTTCAAGATTGGCAGCTGCATTTTACTGTGACGCTAAACCAACAATTCACCTCAGCCAAGCCACAGCTTTCTTAGCCATGGCCTCAAGGCTGCAAAGCCAGCTTCTGGCAGGCACGAGCTTGAGTGCGTTCCTTTTCCTACACATCAGGGACGGTATTTCATACTTCAGCAAAGGTGAGGGATGGGATGAGGATTCTCTGACACAGCCTGACCCATCTGTATCGAAACAATGGAAAAAAGATGACAGGAGATGAAGCCTCTGAAAGAAGCGCTCCACTCAAAAACAGGGAGGGCAAGAGAAGTGGCAGCAGAAAAAGCCCTCGGAGATAGCTCCACTGGAAAAAGCTCAAGCAAAGCATCATTCAATCCACTTGGGACCTTTCCAGACACAAACTCTGCAGGCAAGGTAGAAACAAGGCTATGGACTATTGTGAAGAATCCCTGGAAAAAACCCAGCACCACCAAGACAAAAAGCCCGACCCAAACCCAGCAGCTACTGACACAGTTCGTTTTATCCTACAGGTGATAGAGGGGAAAGGGTGAATGGGGAAAAAGGCTACTGAAGGTCAGCAGAAGTTACAAAGAGGAATCCTACGCATTGAAACAGAAGACATTCATTCTCAGCAAGCAGACTGAGAAAGGAAAGAAACCCAGCAAGTACTTGCTGCTTCATCGTTTTAGTGTCCCACAGCAGCAGCTTCCCAGGAACCTGGTTCATGCTTTTGCCCCCGGAGCTGACCGCTGACAAGTCCATGTGGGAGATGGGGCTCTGAGCTGCTGCGGAACAGACAAAGGAGGCACCGCTTGGGCTGCAGGCAAGCGAGAGGATCCTGAAACACAGCAAACAGTCCAAATTGCTTCTCTCCAGCAGCTGCCTCAAACACAACACCCAACTACAAGCAGTCCAATTGAGACCCTGCAAGAACAGGGTGCACTGCAAAGGAGGGCAGGATTCACATGCTTAGAGATTTTTAGCCTGTCCCATTTAACTGAGTGATTTTACATGAAGCCTAGATAGTCATTGGGCTGCAGGAAGTGCAAGAACAGCACATCTGGAAGGAGCACTATGCCATGTTCCTGAAGATTGCCATGAAGTCTGAGAAGAAGAAACTATGCCTTTTCTGGAAGGTCCAGGGCCTTCTGGCCAGCTCTCTAGCTTCAGTGTCTCAGAGCTGGAAGAATGGTAAGGAAGTACCAGGGTGCAGCAAGACTTTGCTTTCTGTGATTATGTGAAAGCAACAGGACTGTCTTCTTGCATCTCAATGAGATAGGAAGCCCTGAATTTCAAAGAATCTTCTGTTTTAGACGAGGTTCTTTCACACGCTTCTATGGGGATTTGTGCTCCCGTGGACTTCTCTGGTAAGGTGTGTACTTCTTTTTCAGGCTCCAAGATACAGAGGCCTGCGTGCAAGCCTTGAAGGCCACTGAATTCCTCAAGGAAGACCTGAACGCCTCGTGATGGAAAGACACTCAAATGCAGGCTCTTGAAAAATAAAAAATTAGTAATTTGTTTTCAATCCACGTGCATTCAGTATGTCACTACTGCAGGTTTCATGGATACAATGGAGAAATGCACTATTGCTATTCTAGAAGTAGGACTACACTTATCACAACCACAAGAGAGTCACAAAATACACTACTGCCAACACAACAGTCACGGAAATCAGTATTACCACCCGCAACCGAGTCACGTCACTCACTGTTACTGCCCACAAGCAATTCACAAGGTTCAATATTACAACCACAGCAGATTCACAGAACACGACTTCACAAGCATGCTAAATACTACACGTGTTGGTTAATCACCTGTTGCAGTTTTGTGTAGCTGTGCTGCTGAGATGGCTTTTGCAAGCAGCAGCTACAGCTCACTGCAAGCCCCAGACAGTAAACATCGGCCAATTCAAGGCCAAAGTTGCTGCTGACCAGGGCTGAGCTAATCGGAGAAGGTCACAGTGCCTCTGTGAATCCAATATAGGAGAAGAAAACTGCAGGCAGAGGAGTTTTGCCACCAGAGAAGGGAGTGAGAAGATGTAACAAGCTGTGCGGACACCAAGGTCACGCCCAAAGGAGAGGGGGCGGGGGAAGAATGCAGAAAAAAGAGATTCCCCTAAAGCTTGTGGTGAAGACCAGGGTGGAGTGGGTGTCCCCTCACAGCCCATGGACGAGGACGGGGAGCAGAGACATCTATGGCCTGTGAAGAGATCGATCCACGCCTCAGCAGGTTTGCTGGGGAACTTGTGACTTTGTGGGGAACCGGGCTGGGGGAGCCTGGGCCCGAATGTCAGCACCTTATGGAAGGGAGTTCTGCTGAGAGGCCTGTGTTGAGGAGATGACTCCCCAATAGAGAGGACTCACATAGCAGAAGTTCGTGGATACGACTCTCACGTGGGTGGGACCCCACGGTGCCACAGGGGAAGTGTGTGTGTGTGTGTGTGTGGAATGCCCCCCCAGCTGAGACAGAAGACAACTCAGGAGGAATGGCCTGAAAACTCCCATTTCCCATTCCCTGCCCATCCCTGTGCTGTGATGGGAGGGATAAAGGCAGCAAATTTATTATTAAAGTCAAAAGGCGAGGGTTGAACGAGAAGTAGAAGTGTTAAGATCTGGGGAAGGAAAGCAGCTTGTGAGGAACCGCTGGAACCCCACTCCCCATTCCCTGCCCCTCCCTGTGCCATGTTGGGGGGGGAAGAAGGGAGTAAAATCATGATGAAGTTTGAGACTCCAGGCGAGATTAGTTCTGTGCGAGGGCAGCTCACTGCAGACTCAGCTCAGGGTGGGCTGCCTCAGGCCCACATGCAGTGCCCCAGATGGGCCGGCACAGACACAGCCAGAGCGCTGGACGGGCCGTTCCAGCCGTGGCCATGCACAGCACTGCTCCTTGCCATAGCCCTAACCTTGCACAAAAAAGCACCTGCTTTCTCCCCATCCCCTTTAGGAACGTGAGGGTCTGTTACCTCTCCTGCTGCATGTTACGCGGGGGGCTGTGGCTGATGATGCTGGTTTCATTCTTTCTTCATTCCAATAAAGGCTCTTCTACCTGCCCTGGACTCATGTGGCTGCTTCATCCCCCCTTCAGACTGGGAAGAGGGCACAGAGCCATCTTCATCCCTTTCTTACACAGAACATTGTGTTCCTGTGACACAGCTGTCACAGAGGGGCTGCTCCAGCCTGGTCCCCCACAGAATCACAAGTTCCCCAGCAAACCTGCTCCGGCATGGGTCGGTCTCTCCACAGGCTGTAGATGGAATCTCTGCTCCCTGTCATCATCCATAGGCTGTTGGGGGACAGCCTGCTTCACCATGGTCTTCTCCATGGGCTGCAGGGTGATCTCTCTGTCCAGCACCTGGAGCCCCTCATCTCCACCCCCTTCTTCTTCCCTGTTCTTGGTGTCTGTATGGCTTCTTAGATCGTTTCATTCCATTCTCTAGTGGCAAAATGCAGCTGCCAGCAGGGTTTTTTTCCGCCTAAATATGATTTCCTGCAGCACTCTAACTATTGTTGATTTGCTTGGCCTTGGTCAGCAGTGAATTTGGCCTTGAATCAGATGATGTTTACTCTCTGGAGCCTGCAGACCGCTTCCAGCTGCTTCTTGCAGAAGCCATCTCTGCAGCCCCCCTTCTCCATTAGAATCCAGCTATGCAAAACTGCGACAATGGCATAGTCGAAGCATAATGGCAAGTTTTGTTTGGGAACTTACTTTCCACTTACTGCCTATGAAACTAGGGGACAGGTCATTACTGATTTTGCTCATGTTAAAACCAGAATGCTGCCCAAAGGCAGCAGCAATTGCTTTTGGTTTGATGCTTTGGTGATGTAACGTTGTGGGTTTGAAGCCAGTGAAAATCTTGAAGTTCGTCAGCTGAAATATTCTCGAGCTTGATCAAAGAAACCTGGTATTGCACTAGATAGTCTTGCTGACATGGTGCTAGAACTATCCAGCTTTGGGAAACTGGGATATTTTGGCAATTGAAAACAGCTGAAAGAAGAAACAAAAAACTTGGAAAAGATTTCATTTCTTGGAAGTGTTGACTATGGTTTTATCTCCTTTTAGGTGCAAATCGCTAATGTCTAGGTAATTAAATGCATTGGTCAAACATTTTTGCTGTGAAGTGATCCTCTAGAGTGACACTTTTCTACTTTCTTGTATTCTCCTGAGAGAAGTTTTGAAAAGCATGCAATCGTTTAATCCTCGAGATAACAGAGGATCGATGGCTCCTGACAAGCCAGTGGACTCATTAAGACAAGAGTGGATCACACTAATGAGTGGGGTACCATCTGCCAAGTGATGCAGCACCTGGTGCTTGAGGTGTGCATGGGATGAAGGTTGACTTTAATCATATTTCAGCAGGCAACCTTTTTTCAGAGCCTGTTATCTTTCTTGCTGCTGAAGAAGCGCCGCACCTACTTATCAGTATGCTAGGTGGCTGTGATAAAACATTGTTTACCTAGGGAGATAAAACACAGAACTTAAGACTTAATCTTTGAATGGTATCTCTTTTTCTCCCCTCAAGAGTCATTGAGTCCCCCCAGGCTTTAAAAGGAGCTGAAAGTTGACCAGGACTACACAATCCTGAAACCAAACTCAGTGAGAAGAGGAAGCATCTACTTTGTAAGTTATTGCGGGAATGGCATGTTAAAAGGGTTTGTCTCTGAGATGTAAGTGTCTGTCTGATAGTAGCGTGACAGCCGTGTATGTCCAAGTAGGATTCCCTTTCTTGCCAAACTAGTCTCCAGTGAAATGATGGATTTGCCACAGATTGAAGAGTTGACTGATAGGCAAGTGGTTTTGTTTCTTAAGATGACTTCTCTGGGACAGTGATGAAAACTGAAGAGTAAGGAAAGATTCTTCTTAATGTCTTGATATACAGTATTTTCAAAGCAACAGTAATTACTTATTTTGAGGAAGAGTAAGAGTTTTCTGGTTTGGAATGTAGTTCTGTGTTTTTCATCATTTGTTTGCCATGAGCTGATGAAAGCATCTTCATCACTACCGATTTCTCTATTTGCATAGAAGATATCATTCAGTTTGGGTGAGTGAGCTGAGATATTTCTGAACTGAATTGGACGTAATTTTTGTAAGGTGACATTTTGCTTGCAATAATCATCTGCGTCAACAATCACAGCTCAAGTTGGAACCATGTATCTCAAAGCAACACTGAATTTCTGTATCTGTCAAATTCAAAGCTGTCACCATGCTAAATATTTGTATACCCTTTATGTTTGAATTGTGATTGAATGCTGACCATCATAAAAAACAATCACTTCCAAGCAGATACAATGACAAGATTCCTAAATGTGGGTATCCACTTCCCCCACCTCCATTTGCCTTTGTTCAGGGCTTTTTCTGTTTCCCTGGAAGTTCAAGCTTTCTGACTATTGCCACTTGAAATGTGTCTGGTGCATCTGTTCTCCTGTGTGACTTTTGGTTAAGTAAATGGAGATAAATTCAAAGACCAGCCTTCTTTTGTGAAAGACTGCAGTACTTGTGCATACTTTACCTATGGCATGTTTAGAATTATGGGTTACATGTTAAAAGGAAAAGTACACTTTTCCACTTTAGGTGGGTTTTTTTTATCAATTTAAGGTGTGGTTAACAGATATGCAAAGTATATACACCGATGGATTTTCAGTTGAATACTGTACAAGGTCTCAGATAGTGAAGCCCATACTTCAGCACAGGACTTACTGGAAAAGGAACAGCAAGGTGTTTACGATGCATTAACACAAGGTATTCTGAGACACGGCATTTCTTTCAGGTATTTTTTGATGCAGGGATTTAACTGATAGTGTCTTGGATACTATGTAAACCCTATACTTGCCAGGTCAACTTCTAATCATTAATGGTTGCATTGATTCTTGAGGAGTGGCGTTATGTTCAGGTGTTATCAAGAGAATGTAAACGTGATAAATGAATCACACTGTTAGAGCTCAGTGTGTGGCAGTTGCTATTCCCCAGACTTAGATTAATCACACACAGTTGTTTTTTCTACTGTACTATTCCAATGGCTATTTTGAACAATCCAATTAGGTCTTCAGTACTGTTATTGTCACCCACTTACTGTAGGCAAAAACCGACTCATTTTTAGCATCCTGTTCTAGTATTACAAAGTATTTTTTACTAGATGCACAAGAGGAAATCCTAACCCAAAACTGTAATTGAGAGCACTGACATTTAGGTTCTAGTTTTCTCTCCTTCCTTTCTTCCTCCTGTTCCTTCTCCTACACGGATGGTTTCTAGCATATGTTTTGATAGGATGTGTGAAGCTCATTTCAAAGCCCTGTGATTTACAGCCAGGCAAGCATCTCTCTTGTGGTCTTTCCTCCTGTCCTAACAGGCAGCATACAGCCCTTACTCTCTTGGGGAAGTGCAGCCGTTCTGTAGCAGATGAAGAACTCGTAGAAAAATGGCTGGAGAAGTTATGAAGGTAAGAAAAAAAGCAGGTGAGTTATCCTATCATGACCTGCATTTCATATTCCCTATAATTTCTTTCAGCTGTTGAGTTGCTTTGCTACTTTCAGTGTTCCTAAGTCATTGCAGTGACAGGCACGAATCCACAAAAATAAGGTGTGACCTTAGACTTTTTTCCATTAATGTGCAGCATAGACCTTAGACCTTACTATGTAGCATAAAGCTAGCTTTAGACCTATTTCCATCAATCTGTAGCATAGCTTTGTCATATCTTTTCTCTGCTACTCCTGCTGCCAAAATTATTTCTTAATAGCATTCTTTGGAGGCTTGAAATTAAAGTAATATAAAACACCTGTCAGCAGTAGAAGAAAATCTATTAAACAACAGCCGGTGAAAATCTAATAGCTGTCTTATTCTAAATGTTACCCACATCAGCTTGCACACCAGAAGTGTAAAACCTGGGTTTGAATCATCTTGCAGTCTTGATTAGAAAATGATTTTATCCCCCTCTCCGCCATGTACTAATCTGTTCTGGGGTGAGATGGAAAAGATTTATGCTGCAAGCATAATTCCTGTGCATTTAAACTAGCTCAGGCTATGACTGTGCATTAAAAAGTAGCCAATGAAGGATTCTATTTTCCAGGCTTCTGTAGTTTGCCATTTTAACTTAAACTTCTGGAAAGCTGATCACCCTCTCACTAGCAAGCTGACTACTTCAAAACAGTTGCTTTCCTACACAGCCATTTCTTCAGCTTCAAATTCTTAGTCCATGTCTGTTGTTCTGAAATGGCATGTGCTCAAAATAAAGCCTTGAGGCTTTCTCAAAGCCCGTTCCTAACATCTGACAAATACTGTAGTACTGTGTTAATATAAAATGATTGGATTAACAGAATGTTAGTACCAAGAAACACTGTGGAAGGGGCAGCACTTGCTGGGTTGGTCTTGTACTAGCAAAAAAAACCCCATATTTGGAAAGAACGTGGAGCTCCATATTATTGAGAGCCAACCTGTTCATTACGCCGAGCATTGCACTGTCAAGACCTGGGTTCACCTCTTGGTCATGTACTATGAATTTTTCCTCAAGTCAACTGCAGAATTAACCTTTCCATATGACATGGAGTATAAAGGGGAAAAAAGAAAAAACAAACAACAAAATCAACCCATACTTTTTTAGTAGACACCATGTTTAATCTCCACAGTTCCAAGTAGCTCTGATAGTGACTAAGCACACTTTCTTTCAGGACTCATTACTGACATTCACTCCAAAGCAGGGTTTGCAGATGTGGCCACCATAGCAACACAAGAGAAAAGAACTTCTTCAGTAATAACTAATAATGTAGGTAATTTGGGTGGACTTCCTGGGCAGTTTGAAATAAATAGTAAGATTGGATTAAGGACCTGGGTTCTGTTTCTTTACATTTTATTTGAGAGATTAACTTTCCTTTGTCTCTGTTTTTATTACCTTTGATGTCATATGTGGTTTATGATGTTTATAAAAGTTAGTGCTTGATAAACATTACCAGAGTGAAATACAAATTCAGATCAATATAAAATACATTTTAATATATTAAAATGTTTATAAACATATTTCTGTGACTCTAAATTCAGTTAAAAAGCCAGGCAAGTCTCTGGGCACAAAAGAGATGCATCAGAGTATGAGCTGTCCTTATAAACTTGCAAATATGGTTGCATTAGGCTAAGTTAATCATTGCTGAAGCAAATGAGCACCATACTTGGAATACTAAAAGTAGCTTCTGGACATCAGCTGTGGTTCAGTCAGCAAGAAATGTAGCTGAGAGAGGGCTGCAAAAATGCACTGTGACAGGATCAGATAGAAAGGAAAAGATGAGGTAGTTTTTGTAGTGGTACAGCCAGCCTAGTTTTTTGGGGTTGGCAGGCCTGGGACCTGTGGCTACCACGGGTGAAGAAGGAGAAACAATGACTAAACATAGAAGTAAGAGAAAGAATTTAAAAATAAGAGGGGGAAAAAATTAAAAAGAAAAAAAGAAAAACCCTAAACAAAGCCTGCTGGGTGATGAAAGGACTTGTGGAAGAACAATTGTCAACAATTGCAGAGCATGAGAAAGCTGAAAGCCCAAACAGAGCAGACTTGGTTGAAAGATCATGTCAGCTGCTTGCTTATACTTAAACACAAGAGATCAAAGAGAAACTGATGCAGCAAACCTAGGTGGGGAGGGGGTAATGCCAGACAGTATGTTTGGGGTGATGGTGGCACAATATATTACATAGTGGAAATCACCTATCTTCCACCACTGATTTTTCTTGAGCAGAGTAGGCAACCCTGCATGTCAGCTTAGTCTGTTCTTTTACAGGTTAACTTTCATAGAATCAGAGAATCATAGGGGTTGAAAGGAATCATCGGGTCCAACCCCCCTGCCAAAGCAGGCTCCCTAGCTCATATTGCACAGGGAGGTGTCCAGAGGGGTCTTGAATATCTCCAGAGAAGGAGACCCCACCACCTCCCTGGGCAGCCTGTCCCAGGGCTCTGTCACCCTCACTGTGTAAAAGTTCTTCCGCATGTTGGTGCGGAACTTCCTGTGCTCCAACTTGAGGCCATTGCCCCTTGTCCTGTCCCCACAGACACTGAAAAGGGGCTGGCCAATTCCCCCTGCATCCCATGCTTAAGATGTTTATAAACATTAATTAGGTCCCCCCTGAGTCTTCTCTTCTCAAGGCTGAACAGTCCCAGCTCAAGCCACAGTCCGTTGTTAAGGCAGACCCCTTCATCTGAGGAAATTCCTCTCTGTAAGTCAGCCATATTCTAGAAATAAAATCTTTACGAAACTCCTCAACATTGCCTGAAATCTCCACGTTGATTTCATCAAAATTGGACCCATCTGTAGAGAGTTCAGTGGATTCATCAGTTTTGAAGTGGTAACATTCTCCCAGCAGGAAGACTGGAGAGTTTCTACTGAAGTAAGTCTTTGTTTTCAGCAGCCAACTGTATTTCATGTTATGCCATGCAGACATAAACTTTGATTTTATCTTTTCTACTTCACCTGTCCCCATGGCCTCCATATTCAAATTCTAGAGAAAAAGCCATCGCTGTCTTGTAAGACATTCAATCCTGCTACCGCCCGGTGAGGTCCGTGGCGCAGCCGACCGGGGAGCTGCCTCCTGGGGGCTTCGGGCGCGGGGGAGTGGGGGGAAACAGCGCGGAACTACAGCTCCCGGCGGGCTCTGCTGCGGGAGCGGGCCGGGCGCAGCGGCGGGCCCGCCTGGGGCGCGCTGGCTGCCGTGAGCGGGCGGGAGGTCGGGTCGTTTGCAGCCGCCGCCGTCTGTGGCCGCTTTCTTGATGTAATAATTTCAGCAAGTGTTACGTTTAAGAAAGCCGCAAGCAGCTATTTGAGGGCCTGCTTCCTGCCCTAATGCAGTAGTTTATGGAATATCAGAACCCCAAAAAGCAGTGTTTTGTAAACCAACCGTGAACACAAGTGCTGTTGTCATAGTGTGTTCATCACTGCCCCCTGGCTGGCAAGCCAGGTGAGTGTTACAAGCATTGGAGAAGTGTTGGCATTATACTTAGAAAGACTTAAGACTACAGGAAGAGCGAAAGTGCTCAGGGAAGAGCTACCTCTCTATTTTATTAATCTATGTATTTCTTTTGTTATCTTTCTTTGAACCGATTAAGAGAAAATTGAAATTGGTCCAAATTTTCTGACTGTACCACCAAGCATCACAAAGTATCACCACTTTGAAACTCGTGTTTCAGTGTCCTCCCCAGACTCCAGCATCCTGCACCAGTCAAATACATGATTCTCTTTGGCTGTTGGAAGCCTTCACAATCTTGTAAGTGTTGAATTTTTAGTTCTCCTTGCAAGGCAGCTTTCATACTCCTTTCATCATTCTGGCTGCCCTTCTGTCTTCCTTCTCTATCTATCTCTGCTATTTCCTTCCTGAGATGTGGCGAGTGGGGCTGCAGAGGAGGCCTCAAGGGGGTTTTGCCTGCAATCAGAACAGTGCCTTGTGTCTTGCTTTACTACCTGTTAGCACTGTCACAGGGGTGCAGGGAAAGAGTCCCCAGAATCCTGTTTGTGGTGGCTCTTGCCTGGTGGCTGCTCACACTGCTGGGTAGGGAGGGAGATGTCTCATTTCTGTCAAGGGAGATATGACTCCACATCAACTCCCACCATTTATTTTGATTTCCACATTTTCTTTCATGAAATGTTTAATTCCTTTGCATCCAGGCTGTTTTCCCCATTAGCAATTCACTTTAATACCAATTTCTTTTGAAACTGTCAGATTTTGAGAAGTAACTGGTAAGGCTGAAATAGTTTACGTGACCAGAAACTGAAACCTAAAGTTACTCTGTCATTTCTGAAAAATTTTCATTAACATTTATCCACAAATAGCTATGGATATTTTATTTAGAAAAATGTCTTGTTCGTAGAGTCATATTACAGGAAAGCTAGATTATACTTCAAAGTGGGGCTGATAAGCACTTCCCAAGACTGCTTGTCCCAAATGGTCCTCTGTTTTTTCTTTCCCCCTCCCTGCTATGGTTCATGTCCGTTCATGCTGGGAGCACAGAG
Source organism: Hypotaenidia okinawae (assembly GCA_027925045.1). Lineage (NCBI taxonomy): Eukaryota > Metazoa > Chordata > Aves > Gruiformes > Rallidae > Hypotaenidia > Hypotaenidia okinawae. The sequence continues at coordinate 61,538,108 of BSDF01000001.1, read as the reverse complement.
GCAGATGCTGGGAATGGTCCCTTCCAACTTGGGACACAGGCTGAGGTATCAGCTGTGGGGAGGCCTGTTCTGCTTTTTAGCACATGGTTATTCGAAAAGTTAGTAATTTCATTGCAGGCATTACTATTGGGAAATTCCAATTTACAGGCTGCCCAGGGAAGTGGTCACAGCACTGAGCTTGACTGAATTCAAGGAGAGTCTGGACGATGCACTCAGTCCCATGCTCTGACTTGGCTGGCTTGGTGTGAAGCCAGGAGTTGGACTAGATGATCCTTATGGGTCCCTTCCAGCTTGGGATATTCTATGATATCAACCTACTGTGACAGGCAGAGAGGGTAACGAATGCATCTTAAAATGTATTGGTTTGGTTTCAGTTTCTTTTGAGGATGGACGCTTAGAAGCCATGCCTGTACTGGGCCCCACACAGTACATTGGTGACCCAAACCCATTATTACTATTTTCCTGGTCATTTCAGTTCTCAAGGGATGCTCATTTAGATGAGCAGCTGTCACCAACAACTGTAATGATCCTGACAGCTGCTCATCTAAATGAATTATCATGGTCAGAGGCCCATGGCTCTCTCCCTTTCACCTCCTATGCTCCAGAAAATCCAGAAGGGGTTCTAGTTTTGGTGTCCAGCTCAGCTGTCCGTCCAGCAGTGCACAGTGACTGTGATGCTCACAGGCATGGGAAAGCCTGGCTACTGCATGTACCAGAGAGGTTGAGGGCTTTTTCTGTGTCCCTCCACGTGGTTGTAGAGAAAGATTTTCCTTGGGGAAGAAAAGTCTTTTATTCTTACTCTATGCACACCTGGATGGGTTGATAGTTCCTTTATGGAGCATGTCTGCTGGGCTGAACTGTGAGGGCAGTGCTTATCTCAGAACATTTACCATTTACCTTTCTTTGCACAGACATTTCCAACCCCTTACCAAACCCGGCCTTTGCTTTCACAGCACCTCTTCCACAGAAATGCTCATACCAATACAACAAATGACAAAAGACCAGGCAGTACTGGATCTTGAAAGATAGAGAAGCAAAGGGAAAGCATAGAGGAGCATCCAGCGGGAGACCCAGGCCCTGAGGCCCTGCGGTGAAGATTCCCAGCTGGTGTACTAAATGTGTCATTACAAATACCTCCATGGGACATTTGCCAGTAGGGGATCAACCACTGGCTCCTGTAAGACCTTCATGGGGTCCTCTTCTCTCACCAGCAGTCTTCCTGGGTTTCCAGGAGTCTGGGACATAAAGCACTTGCCTCAATTTCTCTGGGCTCCCAATGTTCAGAAGTTGAGGCAACTAGAAAGCAGTGTACTATTTTGGGGTGAAATGGTGATCCATATCTTGCATGGCATACTGAAGAGCAAGCAATCTCTGCAAAGTTTGCCTATTGTTATTTTCTCCCTCGAAGAAAAATATTACATTGAAAATGGGAGAAGAAACATGGTGTTTCTTTTGTGCCTGGTATTTCTCTTTGTGCAGGTCACTACTTACAAACTGTGGGCATGTTATTTGAGAGCCTGTTTTTCTTCCTGAGGCATTTTTGTAGCTACGTGATGTGAGCAGTGTTCGTGTCTGTCAGCCCATGCGGAAGGTGGAAACACAATGAAGCATCTGGATGCATGGTAGGTGTTAGGCCTATGCCTGAGGCTGACAAGGACTAATAGTCACTAGTAGCTGCCTGGAACAAACTGAGCAAGGTTAAGAAACACGTGAACTCTGAGTTCAGCAAAATGAATAGCTGGAAACAATGCTGGAAACAAACCAGACAAAGGGTGTTTCACTGTGAAATCACTTTGTGTAAGGCGTTTGATCAGCCAGCCTTGAAAGCAGCGAGTTAGAAATTACCTGCTATAAAAGAGACTGAACAATGGCAGGTTTTCCAAGAGTCCTATGATTTGAAACAGATTCCTCAGCTTGCCTGCAAGAGCCATACCTCACTGCTTTCTGAACATGCTGTAAAGCCTCCTTTAGGAGATAAGGAGGAGGGTTAAAGTACCTTGAAGGTGCTTTTCTTTGCCTTCTATGAGTAGAGTTCTCCAGTGTCTGAATGCTTCTTACTGGGGAGTCTTTGCTGAAGTGCTGGCTGGGCAGAAGGATAATCCTAGTGACTTCAGTGTAAATGTAATACTTTGTATGTCCAAACACTAAATTTTTAAAGCAGAGGAAGAGGAGTGAAGCTGGGAAGACAGGTATCAGCAAAAGATTTAAGTTCTAAGGGCTGTTGTAGCCTTTTTTTGAGAAGACCTTGTAACTCTTCAGTTTCTAACAGGATTTTGATGTCCAGCAGGGAAGATGCACCGGGCCTCAGGAACATCTTTGCTGCATCACACAGAATTCTGACCAGCATTTGGGGAACTATAAGCTGTTAATTGCTATCTCCCTTCTCTCTCTTTCAGACCTCAGGAAAATTTTAGCATGTGCACAGGAACACACCATTGCACGCAAGTGCTCAGCATCCCTCATTTCCAGCCTACCAGCCACAGCAGCTGTACTGAATGAGGTGAAAGAGAACAAAACTGTGTGAAAGAGGTCTTCTTTAAGGCAAAGGGTATAGATTATAGGTATAGCCTATCCTTTTTACCCCCAAAGCCAAGGCAAACTTAGAAATAGGTCTGAAGTTTGCTGTCTGACTACCCTTGAGCATTATTTTGAGCTGGTGCCCTCCTACTTTCTGGAAATAGTTGGAGCTCCATGCTGAGCTGTTGTGCTAACAACCAGCCAACACAGCTAGTTTTGAGGGATGTCAGTTCTAATGTGTGCTGGCTTTGGCTAGGGTAGAGTTAATTTGCTTCATAGTAGCTAGCATGGGCTGTACTTTGGATTTGTGCTGAAAACTGAGTTGGTAACACAGGGCTGTTTTAGTTATTGCTGAGCAGCACTTACACAGAGCCAAGGCCTGTCCTGCCTCTCACCCCACCCCACCAGCGAGTGGGCTGGGGGTACACAAGGAGTTGGGAGGGGACACAGCCAGGATAGCTGACCTGAACTGACCAAAGGGATATTGCATACCATATGATGCCATACTCAGCACATAAAGCTCGGGGGAGAAGAAGGAAGGGTGGACATTTGGAGTGATGGCGTTTGTCTTCCCAAGTCACCGTTACGCATGATGGAACCTTGCTTTCCTGGGGATGGCTGAACACTAGCCTGCCCATGGGAAGCAGGGAATGAATTCCTGAACTTGCTTTGCTTGTGTGTATGGCTTTTGCTTTACCTGTTAAACTGTTCTTATCCCACAAATTTTCTTTTATCCTTCCAATTCTCTCCCCCATCCTGACAGGGGGGTACCGAGCAAACAGTTGGTTGTGTATGGCTTAGCTGCCAGCTGAGGTTAAACCACAAGAGTCCTTTTTGGCACCCAACGTGGGGCTCAAAGAGTTCAAGATAATGACAGATTTGACTGGAATGTGCTAGATTTCATTTGTAACTGTAATTGCTAAACAGCAGTTAACTGGCAGGCTCCTGTGCTAGCCATGGGGCTTCCTTGCCTTACTGTGCACTGGAGTCCAGTGCTCGCTAGCGGCTGCTCTTTGCTCCCTGTACTGCTGCTGTGCTGTGCTGGGAATGCTCTGGTAACAGCTATGGCAGTGTGCCTGGGCTGGCAGACAGCCAGGGCACCGGTCCTGTTCCTGTGCTGCCGGACTGGACACGCTGGAATTCCTGTGGGACTGTGACCTGTGGATGAGCCCACCTGAGAGTGGGACACAGACAGGAGCATCTGTGGCCATGAATAAATCCATGCCTGAGCAGGTGTATCTCAAAGCATCTGTGGCCATGGTTATACCTGTGCTGCAGCAAGCGTACCTCTGAAGGGACTGTGAGCCGAGGATAAGTCCACCTCAAAGCATCTGTGGCTGTGGATAAGTCCATGCTGGAGCCCCTCAAAGCATGTGATCATGACAGGACCAGTTTACTGCTGAAGGGGCTGAGGCTGTGGACAAGGCCACGCTGGAGCAGACACATCTCTGAAGGCATTGTGACCCATGGAGAAGGCCACACTGGAAGAGGTGCCACTCAGTGTTACTGTGGCAGTGGATAAGTCTGTGCCGCAGCAGGTATAACCCTGGGGAGACTGGCTCACAGATAAGGTTCCACTTGGAGCAGGTACAGCCCTAAGGGACTGCAGCCTGTGGCTAAGTGCAAGCCATAAGAGGAGCAAGGGGAGAACTTCATTGTTAATTTTGATGGTCTGGTCCAAAGGGACCAGGAGTGGAGATTGTAGTGGAGTTACCTCTAAGTTGTTGTAACACATGATTTGAGTTGCATGTAATAGGAATTACTGTAGCAGGAACTACCTGAACCAATGGAGGACAAGCCTCACAAGAAGCAGCACAAGTGCAACAGTGACCTCACCTGAGCTGGCTTTGATGCCCAGTAACTCCACGTAACACATCACTTCTTCTGAGTGATCACCATAACAGATGGAGCCCAGAGTCATGGGCTAAATGAACTCTGCGGATGTTTTGTGGTCGCTTGTGGACATTTTAAAGGGGTGGTCCACCGCCTAAGGGAATGGGATCTGTGTCCTTACATCAAAGGATTGGAAGGGGAGTAGTGGTTGAGGAGGTTGTGTTGGATAGTGTGGGGCCTGAGCATGACATAAATTGCATGGAATAAGGGGTGGATAATGTGCTGGTTTTGGCTGGGGTTTATTTTTTAGTTTTGAACGTTGCCATTTGTAATGATAGAGGTTCAAAGGCTTCAAATCTTAGTGCTGATTTCTGATAACAAAAACATTGCCTCTGAACTCAGTTGATTTTTCACACTTTTTCTTCAAAATAACTGTTTTAAATGGTGCAGTGAAGCACCCAAGAGAAGGATTTTCAGTTGGGTGTTCTTATTAATATTCAATGTCATGATCACGCTCTGTTTTTTCAATAGGATGTTAAAACTGCTGGATGGATTCTCAAAACCCCCCAATATATTTAGGGCTGTGTTGTCCTCATGCTTTTAGTACTTTACAGTTAAATAATATTTTTTAAAAAGCTTGTTATAGGTACAAACCCATCCACAACTTCTTGGCTATACTGACTCCCAGCATGTTTCCAGTGCCTTAATTCCTACATGTCATCTTCAGCTAGAAATGTAAGTAGTGAAGAAACAACTATACATAAAGAGTTAGACCCATGTGAATTGATTGAAAGCTGCGTCACTGGCCAGGATTAAAGCCAGAAAGAAAATTCAGATGTAAAATAAATCTCCCAATGTGAAATGTAGCTACAATTGCTTCAGCTTTGAAGGTGACTGATGATGTATAAATGGTTACGTGTGGGGATGAGAAGTGACACACTTCACAGTGTTTCAGACAAAAGCATAATAGCTTGCAGGTGAGGTTTCCATCTGGAAGCTGCAAAGTGGCAGATAGGAATTTCCACGTGTGAGGTAAATTCGCTGGCCTGCTTGCACTCTCTAGTGGCTTTAAAATGAGATCAGGCAGCGTTGTAAAAAGTTCTTTTATTCCATCCTTTGTAAAAGTCCTTTGACTGCTCTGCACAAGGAAGCCTGGAAGAACAGAGTTGTCTCTTCTGGTGTTTGTCTGTGAGTACTGTAACTAAGGATGCTTAGTTTACCCACCACACCTGCACAGGGTTTGTGCAGGTAACCACCCATGATCCAGGCTTTGTATTCCAAATTCATGATGGGTACATAACGTTTCAGAATTCCATGGCATTCATTCTAGCTAATCGCTTCACCTGACACTTCTCAGCCTTCATATACTGCAATTTTAAATCAGCTTTTTATGCTTTTTCATTCACTAACATTCTGTGACTTCCAGCAGGTGGCACACGCTCGTTTCATTCTCTTTTACAAGTCAAAGTCTCCATAAGGCATGGGCAGATGTTGATATCAAAATAGCAGCTGTGGCGTCCAATTCTTCTACTGAATGAAGAAGCAAAATGTTGCTGTGGGGATTAATAGTACTTTAGCGCCAACATTATTAGACAGAAGGCCTGTTACCTCTCACGGTCAAAACCTGATTTTCCTTCCAAGCGGTGCTGCTGTTTTCCAAGCACTGGGTGCAATGGATTACAGCACACCAGCCCTACAGCAGCGTCCACGTTTGAAGCCCCTTAGGAAACAGTTTGTAGAACTTAGCTGATAAAACTGCTGACAGGCTTTTGTGCTTTAGTAGCCTGGGGTGGTGGAGGATAATTAGTTTTATATTTGCCCTGCAGCGTTTTGTTCAGGTACAGCTGATCCCAAAAGAGATTGACTTTCATTCAGACACAGACGTTTATTTAATATCAAAAGTGGTGGTAATTTAAAAAAACTGGTCAGATGAACCTCAGTGATAGATTTTAGATCAATAGATAAGTTCAGGCACCAGATGAAAACAGTAAGAATGCATTCAGGTCGCCCCTGAGAACATCAGCCGTACCTTCATCAGCTGACTGCAGTTAGGCAAAGCCAAAAGGGCCCTACCATATGCTGCAACTAAAGAAACGTGCACTTGACTGTCTCCAGCATTACTGCCACTTCCTTCTCCCTCAGTCCTAGCTGAAGGATGTTTGAGTAGTGCTTTATTTTGGGGTTGTTTAGCCTGGGGACCAGGAGGCTGAAGGGAGACCATAGCGCTCTCTACAACTACCTGAAAGGAAGAGGCTGTCAGTAGCAGCTTTCATGGCTACAGAAAGGTAATCCCTGTGAGGAAAGAACATTGCTCATTTGCAGTCTTCTCACATACAACAAATCAATGGCCTATTTTAAAAAGTTTGGTTTTGTTCATTAGTAATTCTTTTCCTTGGGGATCTCACACATCCAGGAGGATCCTCTCATCCCCTCTCTTACTCTAAGTCTCAGATACTGTCTTTGATCTCTGCTGATGAACCCTATTTCCCAACCAGTTATGAGAATATGATGACTAAAAATGGGTATTTTAGCCCTTTCACATAACTCCCAAGTAACTGATACAGAAATTTCAAATTGCAGGCACCGATGCATTAGTTACACAGAAAGTTCCAGTGTAATTTGCAGTGCTACAGTGCTCTGCCTCTCTTCCCTCTCTGATTTTTATGAATGAATTTGAGGAATCAGCATGCCTCTAAGAAACAATCCATCATGATGGACTTTCTACCTTCCCTTCTTTTTCTTTGGTGGGGAATAAGGATGAAAGTGCTGCTAACATAAGTGCACACTCTTTTCACTGTATATGCTATCTGCATTTATACCTATCTCTGGTTTTGTCTCAACTATAACTTTCAGGGCAGGATTTGTTTCTTAATATTGCTGTTTGCACAAAAACCTAACGTTTTGAGGCTCTGCTGGCCCCAAAGCACAATGTAATATACACAGCAAGATTATTGAGGAAAATGTAAAGATCACTGTGATGCTGAAGTAATTTTTCCTGTTCAAACAGAACTTGTCAGCTCACCAGTCTGCCTAAGATGTGCTACTTGGAGGAGCAGGAGAAACGGCATTGTCAGAAAGGTCATTTCTGTGTGGCGACAAGCAACCAGCCTGGTCTGCAGGGACAAGAGGGCATCTGGCTTGGAAAAAGTGAGCAGCAGTTGAGGGAAAGCATTTGTCACGAGAAGTCTGACCTCTGTAGAAGATTAGAGCCCAGTTCACAGACATCTTCATGAGAGGCAAGCCCATCCTGGCTGCATCTGTGTGTCCATGGTGACTGGCAGTGGTTCCAGAAACCCAAGCCTTTCCTGATTTGGTAGTCCTTTGTCCTCTCTGAGCAACAGGGGAGGGCTGGAAACAGTAGGTAGGATGTCCAGGGCAGAGCGATTTGCTGCATGTTCACAGGGTGGGTGGGCTGGCCTTCTGCAGTAGGCCCTCAACCTCGTACCCACACGAAGGGTGCGAGCGAGAGCATGTGAAGTCATCACCCACAGGTGGCTGCTGCGATAGTTTGCCCACTCCTGTGTGCTCTGCATCAGCTCCGCGTAAAAAGGTAGGTGGGTCCTGGGCCAGTCAGCATCCTCCAGCGACTGCAGCCTTCAGGCACAGTTGAAACCTCAAGCTGGCAGGGCACTAATAAATGCTTTTCCTGAGGCAGGGTATTCATTGAGCAGGTGAAGGCCGGCGATGTTTAGAGAAAGAAGGTTCTGAGTAGAAGTGAAACCCATCCATTCCTCTCATCTCTACCTCATGGGAAAGCAGGATCAAGCCACAGCTCCAGAGAGCGAGCAGCTGTGCTGTGCCTCACAAGGTGGCTTGTGATGGATCCTGCTGGATAATCACATACAGGACTGAGTGTAGGGCAGACACATGGAGGCAAATTTGAAAAAACACCCGCTTGGACTACACCTCACCGCAAAGAAACCTAGTAAAAGTCTGTCCTGTGCTTTAGCAGAAGTTCCTCTGGGCAAACATCAGCCTGGAAGCAATTTGAAGCTTCACCATCAGATTACAATTAAACATGGTTGGGCTTTTAAAGCAAAGTCAATCCCAACAGCAAGAGGGAGCAGGGGGTGGGGATCATGCCACAAATGATTCTTATTTACTCCTGTTTGTTTTCTTCAAATACCATTGATGTTCATACTTTATTTGCCCTAAAAAGCTGCTGCTGTTGGCTGATTCTCCTGACGTAACACAACCCAGCTGGAACCAGTGACCTAAAACTTAGATTTCCCTTTCTTTACTTACCATGTCCTTTTTTTCCCTGTCACTCTCTTTTTCTCCATCTTCATTACTTGAAAGTTTCCAAAAGCCCACAAGTCTATCTATATGCTTGATTCTGACTTTCCCCTACTGTACTTCTTTTTTTTTTTTTTTGCTTCCTCTGATGTTTTTAACCTCTTCTGCTTCTCTCTTTTCCTTTTATGATCTCTCACTCTTAAGTTATCTACCAAGGTTCTATCAATGCTAACTTCTCCAATTGCCAGTTTTGGAGAGCTGAGTGTAAGAATAACATGAGGATGACATTTGTTCATTTGCCATTGGTTCTGAGTAATAACATTTTTTATATTTTTATACATGTATTTTTTATAGCAACAGCAAATATATTCACTAAATTGCGTTCCTTTAATAGTTCTCATTTGCTTGGAGATGTTCCACCTGTTTACTGTTAGTAAAATATAGACCAGTTAAATTCCCACTTCTTTCTTAGGTGTTTCCTTCTGAAATCAAAGTTATGGTAAGGATTAGCATACGGCTGCAGAACTGCAACAAATACAATGTAAATTTAGTCCTCTTCAGTGTTGAGAGTAAACACACACATTTCAGTGTAACCAAGCCTTTCACATGTTCTTAACATGCTTATAATCTCATGGTCTTGTTGTGGAGAGCATCAGTCTCATTGCACAACTTGAGATCCAGTCCATCAACATGTTCTGGTTCCTCCCCAAGCCCTTGCATTTACCTGCCTCTGTGTGAGCTGTTCGGCTGTGTTCCCCTAGGATGTATTCGGGGTCCCCATCTCATTGATTAACTGTGGGTACCTGCCATTCCTGTGATAACTGCACACTTAGTGCCACCAACACGTGTCACTATCAGAGCCAGAAGCCATACATATCCTAAACTGCCTGGCTAGTATCTTAGAGGGAGGCTGAATACTCAGCCCCCCTTATTACTGCGTGTATTTCGAACTAAGGCATTAATACGCAGAATGCATATTACTCTATTCTCCACTGACAATACCATATGTTGCTGTCTGTAAGCCAAGACCTCACATTCACGTCTGTGTTACACATGGGGCTACACCTCTCAGGGACTTAATTGTTTTCTGTAGTGAATGGTTTGGTGCAGGCAGCATGCTCAGTGGCCTACATCAAGGTGGGTATTCATGCCATCTGCTTTAAGCACGCAAGCAGAAGTGCTGAGGAAGGAGCTACAGCTCCCCACGTACTCAGCAGAGAGGCTCTTCTGCTCCACTAAACAAAATATTGCTAGGGAGAGAACTCGAGTGCTGAGCCCTAGCAGGCCAGATGTGAGACTTCACTAAAAATGCTGTTTTGGAGCAAACCAACTGGAGCTGAGACAAAGCCCAGGAATGGTTGGGGATGGTCTGCTCCTGGGACCATTCCTGGAAGACAGTAAGAATGTGGCTGCACCAGTTGTGGCTCTTTGCCTCACTCAGTCCTCCAGTGCGGCCCCAGTACCACTCGTGCCACATGCCCTTTTGGGACTGACCAAACAACACCTGCATGGAGCACACAGCTCTCTTTTTATCCAGGACACCCCTGCGCTCCCTCAGGTAAATGTCTCAGTGATAACAACCTGGTGACTGTGACACCCTAGGTGTCTGTAGGGAGCAGGAACAAGCCTCTTATGTAACCTGCCACAGGCTGCTCCAGCAACTTGGCACTGAGTGGTTCTCCACAAGAAGATGCTCCTAAAGCTGCCTGCAACAAGGTTTCCCACAGCACTAGGTGGCCTGTGCCTGCATCTACAGGCACAGGCAGGAGAGAGATGGCACAGCGAGGTACCATCTTTCCCTGGGGGATCAATCAGGCTGACCTACAGTTCTTTGTATCCTCCTTGTTGCCTCTATTTTAAAAATATGTGCAACATTAAACTTCTTGCAGTCATCAGGGTCCTCTCCTGCTTTCTCTGATTGTCTGTTGGCGATAGTGACCTTGCAATAAGACTGGCCAGTGATATCGACACTCCGGAGTGTCCACCACCTGACTCCATGCGTTTGAACGCATGCAGCTTGTCTCAGTGGTGCCTAACTGCTTCTGCCCCTTCTCAGCCTGTGCTGACACGTGCAAAGGCCAGGGAGCACGAGCCACATGTGACAACTGGCACAAAAAAGAAGGTGCTCATTACTTCAGCCTTGTCTGTGTTGTCACTGTGTTGTCTCTCCCATCCATCAGTAAACCCATGTAGGCAACTCATTTTACCTCCCTACCCTTTATGTCCCTCACTAATTTTAGCTTTTTAGGCCCAGCTATATCCCCAAGTGCCTAAGCAGTGATTCTTGCTCCTGCTTCTTGTATTAGAATGGTCCTTGCCAAGCAGAACAGGCTGTCCGCTGAAGTTTCCTACGCTGCCTCACAAGTGAATAGTTCATGTATGAGGTCTCAGTAAGCTCTCCTTAAAAAACATATAGTTTTCCTGAGGACTCTTCCCCTTCACGGCTGGTTCCCGCAGGCTATTTCCTGAGTAAGTCAGTCAGTCTGCTCGCCCAGGGGCCTAACTCTGCTGCTCACCTTCCTGACTCTCCTCCACATCTGTCACCTCACTGCTGCTGAAGCCTGAGCAGTGCTCTATGCTTGTTCTCCCCACTCCTCAGCAGGGAGGTCAAGCCAGCATTAAGCAGAAGGCCATGACTGCCCCCCGCCTTTGCATTCATATTAGGAAAATGTCACCTCTGCACTCTTGTGAACCTCCTGGCTTGCCTGCCTGCTGCCATGCTGTTCTTCCAGCAATCAACCAGGTGGACAAGGGCTTCAAGTCGGAGACTTCTAAGGTGCAGAAAGCCTCAGCCCTTGCCTCTTCATAGCCTGCAGTCCATAGCACACACCTATCACAACATACCCCAGGCTCCTCCTCACTCAGGTCCTGACGCAGACAGTCTCAGCAGGCATGTCTCCAGTTCGATACTGGGGCACTGTATAGTTAAGGAGCAACTTAACATAAAGCATGAATGCCCCCTGCTCTCGTCTGACTATCCTTCCTAAATATTCAGCACCCATCTGTGGCCATGTTCCAGCCATGTGCATCACCCCACAACGACACAGACTCTGCAACTGTGCCTGGCAGTGCCACTGCTCCTCCTTATCGCCAGGCACCACACACCAGTGTACAGGTGCCAGAGGGAAGCCTCTGAATGCCCGCCTTTGTGATGCAAGCAAAAATGGGATGGCAGCAAATCTGCCTTATTTAGGCACGTAATTTCTAGCTGTAGAAGGAAGCAGGCGCACCAATTTTCCACTATCAGTGAAAACTGAGCGGTACTTTGGGAGGCCTGTGGAAAGAGGCCCTTGTGTTTAACTCCCACCCCTCATTTTTTTCACCTAGATCACCAGGTCAGAAGTGTCTCCTAAATATATCCAGGGCCACGTGGTACTGTCAGATTGCAAGCAAGAGTTCCCACTGAACTCACAGGGGCTCTATAAAAAAATCGGTGGCATTACTTAGTGATGAATACCAGCGACTACTTAACACTTCCTACTGACGGCATTAGCCTTCCCATGAGATTAGCACGTTCTCATGTTGACTGCTTTGAAGGGGTCAAGAGTCACTATTAATGCAATTTTCATGAGCATCTAATGTGATGTTTGAATTATCACTGTGGCAGGTGTGATGCTTGTCAGGGAATTTGTCAAAAATTCTGGTGGGAGTTCCACGAAACATTTCACAGTGTTTTTCACCTGTGTGAAAAAAATTTAATACTCCCAGCCTAAAGAAACAGATTTTAAAAATACGTCTATCTGCATCAGTGGAAATAGGAGTTTTGAAGTACTGACACAGAGAGAAACAGGGAAAGATGCAAATAAAAGTCCGAGCTTGCTGCTGCTCCATTCTGTTTCCCAGCCATGGAAACTGCTGGTTTTCATCTTCAGTGTGCCAGGATGATGGCCTGGCGTCTTTTGGTTGACTTCAGGCACTCTCCATGCATATTTGGCTTTTCACGTAGAATTCATGTGATCCAATTTCCTTTTCAGACTTGCTAATCCCTCACTGTACAGTTCTCTTCAAAAAAACCCACAAACCACCAAACAAGTTTCAATGGATTCACCATCTGTCAGATCCAGAGGGTATGACTCTTAATGAGTCAGTAACAGAATTCTTTCCAGTCTGTTTCCAGTTTCATTTGCAACCACGGATAAAGCGCTTCTGCTCAGAGGCAACACAATGTCAGGGCTGACAGCAGAGCTGGCTTTTAATTTGATGCTTAAAACATACAGCTTCCACTTCTTGGGACTCTGACAGTTAGATTTTGCTTTGATGAGGCAAGAGCTTATAAAGCACTGAGCTCATGCTGGGTTAGCCCTAACTTTCCCAGGGATGCAGAAGGACATGTAGTTACATAAGCCTAAAAGCCTTTCCAATTTATTTTTCAGCTTTATTTTATTAAATGATGGACAACCGATGTGCCGTCTTACATAAATCTGTGGAAGGATTTGGGTAGTGCACAAGAGAATTAAGGGGGTTTGGACTAAAAGTGAGGGTTTTGCACGTGGTTCCCTGCTTTGTGCCTGTGTCCTTCATGACCACCAGGAGCTAGGTGTTTGAGCAGAGAATTAACTCTCCGACCACAGAAACATGACCTGATGGGGATGATCTGCTGCTCTTCCTCTGGGCCTGTCTGCAGCACTTCACAGAGGTTTCTGCTTGGCAGGCAGGCAGGCAAGCAACTCCATCTTGACACGTTTGTCTGAAGATACCGTGTATCAAGAGCAGTGCAGTATCTTGTGGGTACTGCTGTGCCAAGTCCCTGATTTTTACGCAGCCAGGTGTTGTAAGTAAGTAGTTATAACTTTTATAGGGCAAAAATGACTTGGAAAGCCTTGTAACATGGCAAACTGCCTTTTCAAGTCAGTGAATGTCAAAATTCCAAATTGCACACCACCACAAACCCAAATAAAATTTGAAATTGTACAATAACAAGTCTTTCCCCCAGCCTTCCCTCCCCTTCCCCCTTCCAGTTTGCACTGCCACTGTCGCTCAGCACATGCTTGGCCCTGATTTGGAAAGCAGTGCATCTAAATGGGCTTCCTGATTCTCACCTCTGGACGCCTACACAGAGGTTAGTGAGCAGCTGTCAGTTTTAATGGCTGCAGAGCTGCTCGGGGCACGCTTGGGTTTAGCATCGCGCTGAATCCCACACATGTTGCTGCTGACTCTATCAGAGGCTTCATTTCAGTCAAATCTTGTTAGATCTTTCTTTTGACAGCCAAAGGCAGAAAGGAACTGTTCTCCTGCCAAAAAAATATTTGAGTCCCTGCTCAAAAGCATGAAAAAGCTGGAGATCTTAAAAATAGAGAGGGAAAAAAATAACTTCAAAACCCACGTGTTTCTTACAATTGCATTTTCAATGGGTCTGAAGTGGGTTTGCTGGAATTCATATATTTAGCATCAGAGAGTAGAGCGCAATCATGCAAAACGTGAGCTCAGATGATTACTTTGGTAAAGCTACATGGATTTAAAACAGCCTGAGGTGTGAAGTCTTGGGTAACCTCCGCAGTACTGCTGCCAGCTCTGCCTGTCAGGCAAGGAACGAAGTCATCCCACGGTTTTGTCAGCTTCTCTCCACAATCACAACCATCCACACCCTTTTCTAATGCTAATACTGTAACTCATCCTACTTGTTAAGCAATTCATCTCCTAACACTTGACCAGGAGGATGGTGTTTGTTGATTCCTTACTAATAAATTCCAATGTTACTTTCATTTTGATAGGATTTTACAGAGGAGGTCAGTAGTGTTGTCCCAGTTTACAGATTCAAAAAAACAAGATAATAGGTAAATAATTGGCTAAAATTCACCCTGTAGCCAGGACAGCCAGGAACTAAAGTTCCACTTAACAGCGTCCAGTTGAGGGGAGTTTGTGTATTATGAAGGGTGTCTTCCGTTGAGATATTGGAGTAGGGTCTAATCAGGATCTCTGCGTGATCTGTACATGTAAAGGGGAGTCCAAAGCAAGCACCAAAAAAAAAACCCCAACCCAACAAACAACTAACACTGCATTGAGAGCTGAGATAGGTACAAGCAGATAAATGAACAAAATGACTGTCAGGACAGTGAAAATGTCTGGGGAAGGAATATTATGCAGGGATCAGAAAACTATGGAATATATCTGAAATCGTGTTTTCTTTCCAAAGACAGTCAAACAATGTTGTGAGAACAGGATGAGTTTATGAACAAAAGGAAGTTTTAAGGCAACACACAGCTTATTTAAAATTGTTTATGGTATTAAAATTCTGATTTACAGCTCCTGCTTTATGTTTTCTAAACTAGAGTGTTTCTTACAGTCCCAACCTTATATTACCAATACATATTCACAAACTTAGTGAGCTGATGTGATCCAGGATCCGGGTTTTTGTCTTGACAGAGGGCAGAAATATTTGCCTTACAAAACAGACCCTAACTACCTTCCTTGGCACACCGACAATGTGCCATTCTGTGGAAAGAAGAGGTTTTTGAACCTTGAGAACTACATGGAAGTGTGTAAGAAAAGGTTTTGGCATTACTATCAGTGCTTTTCCAAGGTTTCAGCCATTACATAAGCTGCTGCTACTATAAACAGTATTTGCTGATCTCTTCTGCATATTCAGCTGGTGATTTCCCTCAACCCAGTGCAGTGAGCATTTCTCAACTTACATACCAACTCTGTTTGTAAGCAGACTTGTATCAGAACAGGTCGCTTATCAGAGCTTAAAGCATTGTAATAGCAATGAAGAACAAACTGCTAAACCCTGCAGGAAGGTAAGAGCCCTCATGCCTACCCCCACAGCACTGATTGAGACGGGAAGAGTTCGTGGTTTGGGGATTAGCTCCTTGTGTTATTCTCTTTTTAAATGCATCCACAACCTTGTGTAAAGATTATAACTAGCACTGACAAGGCTGGATCTTCTTCTGCCATAGCATCAGATCCTTTTCTGCCTCACTGGCCATCGGGCCCCATGGCTCTCACAGTCTTGTCAGCACAGCAACTCGGTTTCTTTTAAGAATCCATCTTTTCCCAATTCAACGTACCATCTTCTTGAGAGACGAGCAAGAGATTTGAACCCTTCTGGGCTGAAGCAAATCTGTGGTTTGCATCCCCCACTTCCTGAGTGAGGCTCTCAACCATTAGGCTATCACATAAAAGACCTAAACCATCTCACTGTGCATCTTGGTTGGACTGAGGTCCCCCAGGAGATTTAGGCACTCATCTACCTCTGAGCACCACAAAGAGACAGGCGTTAACGCCCAGCTGCTCAGGTCTGGGGGAGTTCTGGGCACATGCACAAAGCGCTTAGCAGTTTTCTGGAAGAAATTTTCTTACGTATGCCACGTATCCACAATCTAAGAGCAGTAAAATCCTGTAACTGTTCCTGCTCTCTCATGAAACACAAAACATTGAGTTTAGAGCTGGACCAGTTCTGTGATCTAGTTCACAACATCATCTGGCAAACAACTGTCCAAACACACCTTAAAGGAGAGAAAGAGGATGTTCCACGAATCTAGACAGGGATTCAATTAAACATTTAATCTCTTGAAAGCCTAACGGAATGCCTAAAATCCCCCCAAATCCTTCTTTGGATCTGCCCCCAGCCCCACAGTATCATATTGCTAATCACACCTACTACATTTTGCATTATTGTGAAATAATTTACAGTATGTGAAAATCCAGTACTATGTAAAGCTGGTCGTAATAATGACAATCTACACACAAACGAAACAAACCCTCCTTGTTTCTCATGACGTCAGTCTCCAGCGTAGCACATCCTGCAGCTGAATCCTTTGTTGTGTTTCTTCAGGGAATCCTTTTAAGAGCTAAGCTTGACAGCATGATCTGATCAGAAATTATGTCTGTCTGTGATTGTGTTGGGCCAGCAATGAGAAAAATAAACCAAACCAAAGCCTTTTGTTAGCTCTCTTGAGTCTCTATTAACTAATGTACAGAATGCCTCTAGCTTCTGAGGTGGCTGTTAAAAAGACAGGTTGTTTTTGTGACAGCCAGCTGTTGTGACAATATTCTATGAAAGTATTCCTTCTATCTGGCTAGGGATTTGGTGTGAATATTTCCCATTTGATGCACTGTCCTCCACACTTTTTATTTCAGGCTTACATATAAAAAATATTGAGTAGTCTGCTCATTGGGGAAGTCTGGAGACTTCTAGAAAATTACAGATTTCTCTCCTGATGATAGAATCATAGACTACTTTGGGCTGGAAAGGATCTCAAAGATCATCTAGTTCCAACCCCCTGCCATGGGCAGGGACACCCTCACTAGACCAGGTGTGGGCTAGATGCCCACCAAAGTGATCCTATCAATCCCCTTTTCAGCTGGGCAGGGGAGAAAATCTATATTGAGAGGCTTAGGAGTCAAGATAAGGGCAGGGAGAGATCAGACCACAATTAGGCAAAAAAGACTCAGCACAGAATAAAGGAGAGAAAACTCTAATTTATTACACTGCACTGCACAGCCAGTGACACAAGATTTGGGTAATGAGAAGCATGGCCAGATATTAAAGCACCTCCCTTCACCCCTCCCTTCTTAGCAGACTTCACTTTAGTTATGATTTCACTCCCTTCTTCCCCCCTCATTGTGGCATGAGGTGGAGGGGGGCAGGGAATGAGGGAATGGCTGGCATTCCTCACACTCTTCTCCTGCTCCAGCATGGGGTCCCACCCACAGGAGACAGTCCTCCATAAACTTCTCCAACGTGAGTACTTTCCCATGTGGTTTCAACTCTTCAACAGCTGCCTCAGCATGGGTCACTGCTATGGGGTGCAGCCATAGACACAGAATGTCTCTCAGGCCTAGACTGCTCCAGCCTGGTCCCCCACAGTCACAAGCCTCCCCCCACTCCCTACTGCTCTGGTGTGGATCTCTCTCTCACTCATCTCTCCATCTCTCTCCACCGGCTGCAAGTGCTGGCAGAGGCTTGCTCCAATGTGGGTCACAGTGTCTTCTGTATGTCTTCACCTGCTCCAGCATGGGGCCTCTCCATGGGCTGCAGGTGGGGTCTTGGCCTTTTCCATGGGCTATGGGAGGACACCTGCTTCACCATGGGTTTCTCCACAGGCTGCTGGGGCATCTTCCTCTCCAGCACCTGGGGTGCCTCCTTCCCCCCTTCATTGGCCTTGGTGCCTGTGTAGCTCATTACAGCTTCTCACTCCCTTCTCTGGTGGCAAAAAGCAGCTGCTTGTGGTTTTTTTCTCCTAAATGTGATTCCCAGAGGTGCTATAAACATTGCTGATGGGCTTGGCCTTTGTCAACAATGACTCTAGCCTTTAGACAGCTGGTGTTTGCTCTGTTGGGCCTGCAGAGAGCTTCTGGGTGCTTCTTGCAGAAGCCACACCTCAGTCCCCCTCCTCCTCCACCAGAACCCAGCCACATAAAACTACACCACCAGGTTGCCCAAAGCGCCATCCAATTCAGTCTTAAGCACCTCCAGGGATGGAGCTTTCACAACCTCTCTAAGCAACCTGTGTGTCTGCCTCACTACCCACATAGTAAAGAATTTCTTCTTAAATTATGTTCTAGACATGTAAGCCGTCCTGGTCATGGAGAACTGCCAGGCCTGAGGGGACAGATTTTTGTGATGCTCCTGATGCTACAACCTGGAACTGTTCCTTGCTCTAATGCTGGGCTGATCTAGAATGGTCTGTCTGGGAACACAGACTGGTGTGCACCAGTCACACCATATTATCCAAATCTTGATTAAGAGCAACTGCAAGTTAACATGTGTTTAATTTTTACCTTGTGCACCTGAGAAGCCTGAGCTAACACGGAAGCTGACCCGCTGTACTTATAAATCCACTGCCATGTTTGCCACTAACTGGATTAACTACATAGGCCACTTTTATTATCATTCAATTTCAGTAACCAACCACAGCTCTATTTTATTTAGTTGCATTCCCTGGACTGCAGTACTAGCGCTTCACAGCTTGCGCTGAGGCAGACACACGACACCAAAGAGGCTGTGCACAGCTGGCCACGCTGGACTTCCCTCCCTCTCCTAATTTTTAAATTTCTGTGGCTATGGCTATTTCTGATTTGGGCTGGGAACAACTGATCTAATTAATTACTAAAATCCTCCAACTACTGTCTGGCCTCATCATGAGGATCTTTACAACAGAAAGCCAAGTTGTGAGGAGAATTTTGTTTGCGTCAACAGGTGTGAATACACATGCAATGAAGCATAAGCGATAATATTCTGACGTGGCTCCTTTCCCCCCGCCTTAGGTTTGCTCGGCCCCCAGAGGGCTTCGGCCATGTCCCAAGGAAAGGGGCACTTCCTCCTGTGGCCCCAACACCAGGCCAAGGCCAATGGTATCCCCCCAGGGGCTTTCACCTTCATCCTGGTGAGAATCCCAAACGAGAACGCTAAAAAGGTGGGATTATCTCGCTATAATCGTGAGGACGAGCTCCAAAACTTTTCTGCTACAGAGTAACAGACCGGTCCCTGCGATGGAAACGTCCCCTCCTGTCACCCAGCGCTCTAGAAAACGTCACCGCGAGCTTGCAGTGCTGCCCCTGTTCACACGACCATGGCATCCGAGCACCGCGGGTTCCCGGCATGCCGGACGCCGGGCCAACGCGCCTCCGGCAGAGCGGTCAACACAGCAGGGAGGCGGGCGAGGCCGGCAGTCCCTCCCGCCCCGCACGGAGCGGGGCTCCCCAGCAGAGACACCCCGCGCCCCAGCGCCACCACCGCGGCGGGCTGCGGGAGCTGCCCGTCCGTTCTCCCACCCTCTGTCCACCCGCCCCTCCTTCGGTGCCGGGTGCGCTGGGCGGCGGTGGCGCTGCTTGCGTGGCGACCACCCTCCCGAGGGCTGGCTGACGAGATCGCTTCCTTCCTTCCTCCCGTCCCTCCTCCCAGCGCCACACGCCAACCCCACCGCTTGCCAGCAACTCCCGTGAGGGAGAGCGGGCGAGGCCGGCGGCATCGCGGGGCTGAGAGCGCAGGCGCCGAGGACCGCGCATGCGCAGTAGCGCGCGCCACGGCGGAGCGGGGAGGGGGAGGCGGGTGCGCTCGGACCCGCCCCCTGCTGCCCGCCGGGCCGCGCTCGGTGCTGTCCCCGCCCGCCTCCGCCTCCAGCTCCGCCTGGGCGCTGGGAGCGGCGGTCGCGGCGGGCAACTTCCCCTCAAGTCTGTCCGGTAGCGGTGGGGAGTATGCGACCCGGCTGAGTGCGGTCTGAGAAGGGCGGACGGGGCGAGGACAGGTGGTGCCAGAAGCAGCAGCCGCCCCACCGCCGTAGCCAGAGTTGCCCGGCAGCCGCCCGCCTCAGCCCCCTGCCCTCCCCCGGCCGGGGCGGGAGCCGCCGCGGCCGTCCCATGTCCCGCAAGGCCAGCGACAATGTGGAGTACACGCTGCGGAGCCTGAGCAACCTGATGGGCGAGAAGCGGCGGCAGCAGGCGGACGGTTCCGCCGGCTCGGGCTCGGCGGCGGCGGCGGGCGAGCGGAGCCTCATCGCCGCCGAGTCGTGCTCCAGCCTTAACAGCACGGCGTCGGGCAGCGAGCTGGAGCGGGCGGCGCGGCGGCAGTTCCAGCAGGACGAGACCCCTGGCTTCGTCTACGTGGTGTCGGTCTTCTCCGCCCTGGGGGGCTTCCTCTTCGGCTACGACACCGGCGTGGTGTCGGGGGCCCTGCTCCTCCTCAAGAGGGAGCTCAACCTGGACGCCCTCTGGCAGGAGCTACTCGTCTCCGGCACGGTGGGCGCCGCCGCCCTCTCCGCCCTGGCCGGCGGCGTCCTTAACGGGTTGTGCGGCCGGCGGCCCTGCATCCTGCTGGCCAGCGGCCTCTTCACGGCGGGGGCCGGCGTGCTGGCCGCCGCCCGCGACAAGGAGACCCTGCTCGGGGGACGCGTGGTGGTGGGGCTGGGCATCGGTGAGTGCCGGGGGGCTGCAGCGCACACCCCTACACCCTCCCTCCCCCCTTCCCCCCATCCCATCCCCACTTAGCCCTTCTCCTCGGGGGGTACCCAATCTCTTACCCCGGCGGGGAAAAGCTCCCCCGGGAGGTAGGTTTAACCGAGCCTAAAATCCGCGCGTCCACATCCCGTTTATGTAAGGCAGCCGGCAGACAGAAAAAGGCGAACATTGACCGCGGCGGGTTTGAAGTGCTCGGCTGCCGGCGGGGGAAATGCGTTGCCGAGCTGCGGTCGGGAGAGGGGTCTGCTGGTTATCGCGGCGGGGCGTGGGGAGAAGGGGAGTGCGTGTGCTTGCCCTCCTCGGCTTTACTTAGAAGGGGTGCCAGTCCTAGCCTGTTTTTCGTGGGAGTTGCCTGGTTTCTGCATGGGGATGGTCTCGCATCCTTTCCGCGGTTCCTCTCCGGGGTGGTCTGTCAGTGTCAGCAGCCCACACCGTCAGGTTCTCGTTTCTGGGGGTTCTGGGAAGTCAGGAGCGAGGAGGAGACCGTGCCTGGCTTTCTGAACTGTAAATGCCTCTCTTCTGATACCCCGCACGCTTTCGCTTTTCATTGGGCACTGAAGGAATACTTTTGGGACAAAATGAGGTCCCAGATGAGATGGGCTTTGGTCAGATGAGATGGCACCTGCTTTGGAAGGCTTCGGGGTTCATTCATAGCAGTTCTGAACACGAATTGCTGCTTTTTAGGCTGCCTTCCTATATGCGTTGCATAACTTGCAGGCATTAGGTTCTGGTAAAACTTTACAGTTGTCCCAGAGAACTTGAAACGATCAGAAGTGTTGCTGCTAACATTTGGGACTAGTTTCTGTGCCAACTGTATCCTGAATAGCTCCAGAATTTTGGTTGTGCTTTTAACCTCAGCTGCCATCCTGTCAGAGAGCAATTTGAATGATACTCATCACCCGAGATGGGCTGCACGAGGTTATTCAGAGTCCTTGGACTCTCTCCTAGAATGTATAAGGAAAAAAAAATAAAAATGAAAGCTTTCTTCCTGTTATCTTCCTATCTAAAAGCATCACGACAAATTGAAAATTAGGTTTGGTTTCCCTCCACATAGTGAAGTTCTATTTCTTACCCATTGAATAATTTTTTGAATTTTCTGGCTTTTAGGGGCACGCTTGCTGTGATGCAATTTGTAGTTTTATTAAGGAAAAAAAAATTAGTGAGCCATAATAGGGGTTGTCAGAAATAAAAATGGCTCCATTCTTGAAAGGGCTCATGCTGGTTTTCCTGTACAGCAAGGGACATCTTTTTCAGGTTGTGGTTTTCCTACCCTGTGTTGGGTGGTTTTATTTTGTTTTTGAAATGCTAGCCCCCCTTTTCTGTTCTATTATTATTATTTTTTAGTCAAGACTTGAGTCTGCAGAATTGTTAATAATGTTTTTTGTAATGTTCAGGAGACAAGAAAACTAAATTTGATTATGAGGTGGTAGAACAGATATTTTCCTGGCAGTCTGTAGTAAGTATGTTTAGTGGCAGCTACTAAAACCTTCAAATTTGATGTCTTTTTGTGTTTGTAAAGCATCTCGCGTTCTTTGTTGACCATAACTGGTTGCATGGAGAAATTTAGGGGGAAAGGAGAGGAAAAGGGATGGATGGTTTGCCTGGCTCCTGTGTATCTTGTAGAGAGGTACACAGGCATTTTGGAATTGTCTTAGAATGGTGCAAATGAATGACATTGGTATTGCAGAGGGATATGAGACCTGGGTCAATACAATTAATATATAAACCACAGAAATAGACATTGGGAGCTAGGAGCTGTTCTTTCATATGACTGTACATCTCTAGTGTGGTCTGGGAAGAGACATCTCTTTTTAGTGTCTGTCAGGACACTCTACATCAGGAGTAGAGTTAGTGGTTCTGATGGTGCTCTGGTGAGCTGATGTAAGGGCTGAGGTGTTCTGAGGATTTTGGAGTGCAAACTCACTAATTTATATTTTTAAAAACCAGTATTTTCTCCGTTTCACCAGAGGTTGCTCTTTATGTGATAGAGCTTATGGCCAGAAACAAAACATTACCTTAAGTTGCTGTCACTGAAGCATCACAAGAGGCTCCTAGAGTCCAATTCTAACAAGCTTTAATTTACAAAAGAAAGAAAGAAAAAAGTTGTGCTTCAAAACTGTTCTCATACAACAAACTCTACATTAAATCCCCCACCAGAGGGAGCCTGGAGAACTTCATGAAGGCATTAGAAATTGGTGGAACTTTTAGCCAGCTTCTTCCCTTCCTTTCTCTTGGAGCCCTCTGACTATCATTTGACTGCCTGTAGTGAGCAAGATCATCTTAGTGTTGGTGTAAGGAGGTCGCTGAGTAACGTCAGACTTCTGTGACAGCGTGAACTGCTGAAACGTAAGAGTGTGGTGGTGGGGTGTTCTGAAATGCTTCCTACCTGCAAACCAGTAAAAACTCCCTAACTCTGAATAATTCTATGCATTTTTGAGGTCTCTCTCCTGTAGCTCTCTGCCAACTGCACGTCAAGAGATCTGCTCCAGAAATAGGGGTTCGCTTGCATTTAATAAACGAATGACCGTGTTACGGGCAGTGCCACGGTGCTGTAAAAGCTGAAGCAGTGATGGTTACCTGTAGGACTTCATTCCACCCTGGCTGATCCGGTGCTGGTCTGTGTTAACTGTCTGAGAAAATGGCCATTTTTTTCATGACTGTGATTTATAAAGGGCTGCAGTTAAACTTTCAAGGATGAAAAATATGGGATGCATGTGGAAATGAGGAGCATCTCTCATTTGTCTGTCTTGTCCATTTCTTACCATTTTCTGTAGAGCTGTTTTGAGAGAGAAAAACTCTACTCCCCAGCAATTAGGACAGAAGGAGATGTTTCTGGAAAATGAAGATCGTCTCTCAAGGACAATCCAAAGTCCTCTTTTTATTGCAAATGTTGAATAGATTTTTATGGTTGGAAACACGTTTCCCTTCCCCTCCTTCACCTCAGTGTAAATACAAAATATAGGGAATGCAAAAAAAAAAAAAGCATCCCCCACGTTCATTATAAGATAAGAATATGCTTAAATCTTTTCAGGTCTGAATTTCTAAATATGTAGTTCATAAGAACTATGGCTATTGTTCCCTCTTCCCCCCATGCCCACCCCTTCCTGAGCAGCTCTGGTGTCCCTGACTCTTCAGGAATTTGGCTGAGCCTGGTGTCAGGAATGCAGTGTTCGGATGGATATTCAATACAGCAAATGTGGGCAAAATTAAAACATTTAGGAAATTGGATCATCATGTGTGCTCAGTAGCAGTTTGCGTGAGCTTAGCTAGCAAAAATGTCATCAGTGGAAAGCATTTTGGATCTTTTGATGACGCAGCCTGTTGCTGAAGACTGACCAAAACAGCTTGGTGTGGCATTGAGGGCCAGCATGGGTTTGCCTGGTGTTGGCTGTTGTAGTTCGTCCACTTGGCAGGAAGGCCAGGTTCTTCACTTGGCTGGTCTGCGGCCTGTCCTGCCAAAGCCTGAGGATGGGCCAGAACTGAAGTGCCCAAGGTTGCAGCTGGGCACGGCTGTAGGGGAGAGCAAGTTCTACTGAAAACCTGCTGCCGTGAGAAGGGAGGTGGGGAGCATTCAGAGTGAGCACTGGGACTAAATGTAACATGCTAGAAGGATAATAATGAATAGCTGTATTTGCAGAGTCACTTCTCTTTTAGACTGTGGTCGGTCCAGTGCCTTAATTTTCCAGTCACTTTCTTGTCTGAACCCATTGAGCAAATGTGTTTCCACAGCTCTCCGGTCTGCAATGGGAACAGTTTATCCTTCTGTCATCTGAGGGTGCTGAAGGTTTTAAGACTGCAGCTGATGTACGTGGCTGTTAGCACGGTGTTTCAGGTAGCGTGCTGTTCAGATCACTCTTTCAAGAACATTTCTGCCCCAGTTGTGGAAGGAAAGCTGTTTGAGCTATGCAAGAGTTCAGGAAGTGACAGAATGGAGCTTGCTCCTGCTGAGTTGATCTCTATCTTAATGTACAGTCATTAACTGGATGATTAGATTCTCCTGTCTTGAGCACCATCTATTCTGCACGCTGAACAATTAATGATCAGCTCTTAAATGTTTTGTTTTCTTACTCAGTGTGTGGCTTAGGCATTACTTAATGGACACACTACCCATTTAACCACTTGTGAAAGCAGAGTTACTTTTTAAGACTACTCTGTGTGCATGCTCTGTTACTAGGTCTTCAATGCAATGGAGACCTGACTGGTTAGGTCCCTGGGTTTCTCTCTGACCCCTGTTTTTGCTGATAGGTGATGTATTGTCACAACATAAGCCTGCTGCTCAGTGCTTGCTTTCTACTCAACCATCTACAGTGTTAGGTGGGGGTGTTTTTGGGTTGTTTTTTTGTTTTGTTTTAAGGCTGTGTTTGAACATGACATATGTGGTGTTCCTTGTAGCATCTTTTTGCTTTGTATGTAGGTCATTTTCTGAGCAGAGGAAGCCAGATTGTACATGAAATTAGGCAGAAGTGGAAAGTGCTGGCATATGGTTCTGGGCCCCCCTGGTGGGACTGGTATGTACTGACAGTGAGGTCCAGTAGCAAATAACAAAAATAACCAAATTTAACCAAAGGACCTGCATCATGTACTACCAGCTCCATAGCATCTTTACAGTGGTTAAGTAAAGTTCCACTGTATCAGCTGGGCTGTGAAAATACTGGAAAATAATGAGTATGACCTGTTGCCTGTTAAAGGTGAAGATGTGTGTTTTGTGGTCGGGTCTTTTTGTGGGGTGAGGTTTTTTGTTTGGTTTGTTTTGTTTATGTACTACTGAGCTTTTTGAGGTCTTATGTGTTTTTATCTTGGAATATTTAGATTCAGCTCTTTCCTGCTTCCCCTCAACCCCCCATGGGAAGCTCCAAATCTTCAGTATTATAAGTTAGTGTCCACCAGATTTTTTAAAAGGATTTTATGCCTAAGTACATTTTGGAGGGGAGATTCAGCTTCATTCTCCAAGTATGCTGTGCCACTTCTGGAAGATGCTTGTGGTTTTCAGTCCAGAGATTTATAGGCAATTTTTTTCTCCAGAGACAGTGGTTTGTTAGTATAAACTTACGGTATGGATGGAGGGGAATGGAGAGACAAATAGCTGTGGTGTTGGAATTGACTCTTCTACCGCTGCTGACCAGAGATGCTCACACAAGTTTCCAGGATCTGTAGCTGCTGACACTACTGTGTGTGCTCAGGGTTGGATCTCTGCACTTTAAGAGCTTAATCTGTTCTTGGGCAAAAGCATCTGGGAGGAGACGTTAGCTTCTGGAGCCCTGATCTTGTAGGGTACCAGGAGTACATTAAGATGAAAAACTCTATTTTTTGAAGACCTCTAGTTTTGTGTGCACTGGACAGGATACACAGTGCTGCGTGCTCAGTTCGCTGCTACATCAACAAGGACTGACTGACTCCATTCTGGTTTTGTCTGATGATGTGATACAAAAAGATCAGCACTCCATACATAAATACTGCTTCCTTTGGTGTATGTTTAGTGATGATTTCAGAACAAAATAACAAGCACGGATAGTTATATCTAAGAGAATTTTTTTACTTGATTCTTCTGAAAACTGTGGAAAGTCATGAGCAAGGAGTTTCCTTTCTTTATTTTTCATGTTTGTTTTGGGCTTTTTGCTGTTGTTTAACTTAGAAAAATAATCTCATAGCTCATAAGCCTTGAAATTGATTTTCTGTCTCTAAAACACAGGAATCTTGTAAAATAGTTTTCCCTGTACTTGGTCAAACTGTTCTATTGAAACATAATTTCTGTTGTATTTTAAGTATTTTTGTTCATTTTGGAAAAAAATACAACGCATCCAGTTCATATGTGGCATAAAATTGAAACTTTTATGATCCTCTTGCTCCTTAATAAAAAGACAAATTGAAGGAAGCTCACAGAGTTGAACACAAGTGTTTCCTTACCTGTCTTGAAAAATTAATGTGGGTACCCACAGGCTTATTTTCAAAATGCTTTGTTTGCTACAGGAACAAGAAACCATTGGCATCCACTTACCATGATGTTAAAGATAGCAAATCATTCAGCTGGAACCCTTGAATTTGAGTGACTTGTTTACCTGAAGCATATACCGGTCCCGTCAGCAGAGGAACAAGGCAGGACATCTAAGGAAGAATTGAGGTTTTGTATCTGACCTGTACAATCAGTGTTGCTGGTGTGAAGCTTGTGAAGAGGTCGGATCAGTTACTGGAGATGCTGAAAGCCTAAAACCAGTGACCATTCAGGGGAACAGAGCTCTCCCTTTGTTTTCTCTTTGCAGTGATTATGTCTGTGATGAAATAGCAAAAGAAGCAGTTATTAAATATGTTGTAGAGATCTTGTATGTAGAGAGCTCTGCATGAGTGTGTAGTCATTTCACTGCTTTAGCTAAACTATCTTTCTGTAGGTCTCTTTTAAAATGTATTTTTCTTATCATAATTGAAGAAAAGAAGCTTAAAAAAACATGTTTTCCTGTTCTTTCCTTGTCTGTTCTACCTCTGATTTGTTGGAAGTCTTAGACATGTGGTTTTATTGAGGACTTATTCAAAGCAAATGCCTGTTCTCAAGGTGAGTTTTTCATAGGTGGTTGATGTTGACTGTTCATATAGCCAGACACCGAAGTTGGATTTCTTAGCTCAGTGAACCAGTCCCTTCTTCTTTTGCAAGTCTTTTACAGACGTGCTGCTTTCATGAATGAAAATTAATGCTGTGACCTTGGTTCCCACACTCCCCATCTTGCTGTGCCTAGGCCACAGCATGTTTTCAGTCATAGTTTTAGCAAACATCCCCCTGCCTTCTCCTTGGTTGAGTCTCTTATTTGGCTAAATAGCAGTTGTACTTAAAGTCTGCCTTTGCTGCACTTGGGGGACAGACTTGTATTTCAAGTTCCTCCCCTTCAAGCATTGAGTATTTGTTTGAAGTCCCACATGTGCCCTAGGGGTGTCTCCTGAGTTGACTTTCCTTGGGAGTTCAGCCATCTCTTCGTGTGGCTGTTGTGTTTGTGGACTTGGGCACTGAAGCAGTTGTGTGAATTAAACCAACAAAACAGAACCAACCCAAAAGTATGTTTATCGATAACACGCAACTCTTTACCCTGGGCTTGTCCTTTAAGTGTTCCTCAGGGTTCCTCTCCACTTTTCCCGAGAGGTGAGTCTTCCAGTTGTGTGTGCTCAGGAGCTGTCTTGAACTTTTCTTCCCCTGTCCTTGGTTTTTTCAGAGTAATTCAGCAAGGGAGCAGGTCTCTGGAGAAGGCTTGTCCTCCATTGCTAAGCTGAAAGGCTACTTGGTTCTCATTAGAGGTGATGTTTTCCAGAAGCACCTGGCACCTCCCTTGGGCTTGTCATTCACTAGTGAGCATTTTACATTGACAAGTGTGTTCTGCTTCTGAGTGATGAGGCAATTTCAGGGCAAAAATATTTTCTAGGCAGTGTGGAAAGCCCTGGTGATACCTGATGCTTTTAGCACATGGGCTGACAGGCGTTCTATGTGGCTGAATGGTCGTAAGGGACATGCAGGGTTTCCCTGGAGGCAGTTACTTCAGGATTCACATTTGGAGCTTTCAGCACTGTATATTTAAGGTCTGAGTTTTCACAGGTCTCATGCCAACCAGTACATTGAGGAGATTGCAAATCTCATCAACAGCCAGCCAAGCACATACAGCTGGGTGATTGGTTATCTCTGAGGCAGTAATGTAGCGACTGTCATTTTCCAGATGATAGACACACAAAAAAGTAAGATGCCAGAAATTTTGGAGAACCTGCTGTGTAAACAAAAATGTTTGTCCAAAATCAGATTCACTTGGCAATAACCTATATTTTCATACCGTAGACAAAATTAAGTAGCTTTAGAAACCTTCAGAAAGCTTTAGAAAGTAGCAGCAGCCCTAAGACAAGAGTTTTCAAGCCTTTCTCCAGAAGTGGGAGTTTCTGCAGGCCAACATGCTCTGTCTTGGACAGAAACAAGGAGTAACAGCCCTTCTATTTTCCTTCTGTTTTGGTCAGGAGCCTTGTGTGTATGGTTTTCTCCACTGTTGCTTCTCTTGCAAACTTTCATGAAAGCAAAACCAGTAATTGTGGGCTTTATGAACTATGGACACAACCACTTTGGGAAAGGAAAATTATTTTCCATCACATGGAAGGATGTATTAGCCATAGCTCTTCTACTTTCCTGTCTTATTGTGGAACCTCAGGAGGATGTGTTCTAAGTTGGGAAGAGCAGAGTGTGCCTGGTGTTACACATGTTCTATTGACCATGCTGTGGCCTGTGTGGTCTTGTAAACTGGGAACGTGTTCCTACCAGTGCTGCTGTGAGAGAAACATCTGTTGAAATGATCGCTGACCTGTGAAGGTCTTTAATTTCTGATTGCTTCTGAGACATTCCTGTTCTTTCTGCCAAATACTTGCTATGTGCCAGAATGCATATACAAAGCCTTGAACCATCTACCTACAAATATTTCTCCTTTGAATTGCCTAGACCTTTATCTCTTATTACTTACAACATTTCCATTTCTCTAATCTCTTTTTCTACCTGGAGTTTCCAGACAAGAAAAACTGATCTTGTAAGTTAGGCTCACAAGGACTGTGTGGAGTTCCCTGAGAAATCCTAAAGGAACAACTTCTCTGTTCTGTTCTTTTAAACAAATACACTTTCCTGTCTTGCTTAGTTACTTCTGATAGTTTTCCGTGGTTTTTTTGTCATCTTAACACTCCTACTCTTGGTTCACCAGATAAGATCTTTGAATTTAGGCCTCCTTGGAGGCACCAACATTTTGAAATTAGTAGATTGCACCCCTAATGAATTGGTGGATATAGGATTTGGGTGGTTTGTTGTTTTGGAATTTTTTTTTTCCGTGTTGATTGTTCCATTTTGACTGTCATCTTCAGGCAGATACAGTCATAAAAACATGAAGGTCACCTGAAGGAAGTGTCTTTAAATAATAATAATAATAATATAATAATAGTAATGCCCATAATAACATACCAGAGCAGTGCCATCATGCATAAGCTATCGATCACATCTATTGTAATCAAATAGAACAAAAAAAAAGTTAGATATTAGTAGTATTTGAAACAGATAGTAGTAATCTTGATTTAGGCCCTGCTGTGGCATCCTCAGGCTGGATGTGGCACTTGCCAGGGTGAGGGAGGAGCAGAGCTGCAGGTATTCCTCCTTTTCCCTAGCGCAGTACCAGAGTGGAGCAGAAGGGTGGAAGAGGCGCTAATGCCTCCTGTTCCCATGCCCTGTGATGCAGCTCAGCCTCCAAAGCAAGACCAGACCAGCTGGCAGAAATGGGAAGCTCCTAATCCCACCCCTTTGTTTTTCCTCTCTTAAATTATCATTCATTCTTGTCTGAAGCATGTAATAGTACTGTAATACTCAGCAGTTACCTGTGATACTGTGGGTGTTTTTAACCACTGTTAAAAAGATTCCAACAGTATGCCCACCATTACTTTTTTAACAACTCTAATCCTGGAGGAACTGGAAGTACTTAACCTGGTGAAAACACAATTGTTCATTTACTGTCTTTTCAGGTGCACATTCAGAAATGGATAGGCAGTCAGGATTCAATAATTTCTTTAAGGAAGAGTTGGATGATGCTGATGGT
Organism: Hypotaenidia okinawae; assembly: GCA_027925045.1. Classification (NCBI taxonomy): domain Eukaryota; kingdom Metazoa; phylum Chordata; class Aves; order Gruiformes; family Rallidae; genus Hypotaenidia; species Hypotaenidia okinawae. Next base: position 61,508,043 of record BSDF01000001.1, on the reverse strand, counting down.
GAAGACAATTACCTCCTGAGCATGTTGCAGTTTTCGTGCTGCTGAACTTGCAGTTGTAGGATAGGCTGCCATTCAACAGCAAAAATTACCAAGTAATTATGAAAGGGAAAAAAAAATGGTCTTAAAGGTACCCAGAGAAAGTTGGATGCAGGAAAAACTGTGTGTTGAAGCTAATAAATATACTGAGTAAGTTTCTTATCCCTTATGTTTTTATAGGAAAAGTGGTAGGTAAGTAAAGGTATTGATGAAAGGTATAACAATGTGGCCAGAACAGCTTGAGGAATCTAGAGAGCTAACTGAAACACAGAGCTTGCATGAGGTGTTGGATACAGAGCATGGTTTTGCTGCTTGATTGAACATCTAACTGGAGTGCTGATGAGAACAGGGAAAGTTGTGAGCCTAAATTCTAATACAGTTGATGGAGGATGCTATATCAAGACCCTCAAGTCAGACCTAGTGCTTCTTTGGGATCTACTTGTCCAGTATGTGATAGTAGGAGAGAAACACTGCTGCTTCTGGTATTTTTCATGTGCTTAAGGTTCAGGTCAGTGAGCTGTATTTGTTATTCCTAGCTATATTAGGACTTAACTTTGCCTTGCTATTGTTGTTGTTCTTGTTCTGGCCAGGCCAGAGTCAGCCTCCCCAAGCAGCCAGCACAGATGAGCTGAGTTAGCTGGGGCTGTTTCCACACCACCTGACATAACTCCCCCATAAAAGGGGCTGGTTGGAGAGAGGTGATTGGATGTACCTCCAGGACAACAGTCTTTTTTTTCGGTGCCCAACTAGGATTGAGTCCTATGCTCTACCTCTACCCCAGCCCTTCAAGACCCCCTATAAAAGGGGCTGGTTGGGGATGGACACTCCTGGGTGCTTCCAGGTCAGTCCAAGTGCAGCCAAGGAGTTTGGTCAGCCCTGGTGTCTTGCAGTACTCTGTGTTATTGTTTCTAATTTTTTTAAGGTTGGCTGGAGCTATGATGGATCCTGGAGTGGCAGTGTGGTAATAGAGGAACTAGTGTGTGGAGGAAGTACTGGTTAAGACCAAAGCTGTGTTTAATTTAAATACACACTTCAGCAAATGTTTGCATGTAAGTGATCTTTTTTGTTTGTTCACAGGTCCTTGATTGTTTGACTGTTGAGGTCAGTAGTAGCTGTGTCAGCACAGGAATGGGGAATCTGCCTGAGGGGAAAAGGTATGTCTGGTTTTACTCACGATGGAGTTTGGCTAAGAATTTGCTTTGCAGACTCCCTGCTCCTGCATTAATCATGGGCACTGCTGACCTCACCAGTCCAACTCACATTGAAACAGCTTGGTACAAATGGGAAGCCAGAGATAGAGACAACTTAGGGATCTTGAAGAAAGGGGTGGAAAAGACTGAATGGTATGCACAAGCAATTTCACTCACTGTGGCAATATTTTGAGCTGTATACTGGGGTCTGGTTTTGTGTTGTGTATGGTTCTTGGGTAGGAGGAGAAAAAAAGCACAGAATGAAAATCCTTTCTCTTGTAATGATTGACTAGCACATTCCTGGAAAAAATCATTGGTGCATGTAAGAGAAATCTGGGCACTGAGTGGGAACATACTTTATTAAATTCTTCAAAAGCTTAGATGAGAAGGTACTATTTATCTTAAAATCTAACTTTGGGGCAGGGCTCAACAGTTGTCTACAACTGTATTCTCTGTGTGATTACCTTTACATCTTACTGTCCTGTAGGTTTAGGGCTTCCCTCCTCTCTTGACCCCAGTCTGCAGTTTTACTAGCTAGGGTGAAAAAATATTACCATGTGTCAATAGTGTGTGTGCTTCTGAAAAAGCTGTAGTTTCAAGGCATAACTTTTAGGTGGAGCACTGTTGTTTTGCAGCCTTTTGTGTGCAGATGCACACAAGAGGCAACTTGTGTTTTGGCTTAGATTCTGCCTGTCCCCACATAATTCTGAATCTTCCTTCCGTGGAGTCAAAAGCCGACTGTTCTATCAGTCTGCAGGGCCTCTCCCTGATTCGAAGTTAATTGCTTTGCCTGACACCCAAGTACTATCTCAGGGATTAATCATTATCCTCTTAGACATGGAGTGCTCCCTTGCACAGAAGGCACAGTCCTCCGAGCTTATAAACACAGCAGTAAAGAGAAGGTTTTTCCTCCTAGCTCAAGACCAGCAGGCATGTCTCCTCTGTAATATGGATTGTATCTTTAGCAAGATCTGAGCTACCTGTTAGGAATATTTATGTTTAGCCTTTTCAGAAGTTAATTCTCAGTAATTCATCTTGTAATAGTGAAACTTCTAAGGGACTGTGTGCATGTTTTCTGGTTTTCCCTACCTAGAATCTTAACCTTTTTCTGGCTGGCTTAATAGAACCTCTGCTCATGGTCAGATGCTCTCTTGTATCTTTGATTCATGAGTATGGATTTGTGTGTGTGACTGTTTTGGATGGGTTGCTGAGGCAGAAATCCCTATGGCTGTGTGCTGCTTGGGTGGGAGGTGAGCCCTGCCTGCCTGTTAGTGTGCTGTCTCAAACCTTCCTATTAATTACAGTTTTCTTCCTGGAGGCTCTTCCCAGGATGCATGCAGTGAAGCTGTGCATGCTAGGTGTGATGGGGACTTCTTATAGACCACTTTGCTCTAGTCAAATCATTCAGTTTTTCAATTTGTCTAGCACAGTGGCTTCTTACCTCCAAGTTTCTGCTATGAGGGTGCTTCATTTAGACTGGGAAATAGGGAAACCATGCTCCTTGCACTGGTGGGAAGAAGGGGGAACTAGAATCATGAGTGCTAAAGCAACACTAGTTGAACCTCAGTAACTAATCTGCCACACTTGTTTTTCCTGGCCTGTGTTGGTGAGAAGGAATGTCTGATCCAGGCTTCCCAGTCATGTTGGGAAGTAGGCATCTGGAGAACTCTCTGTGAGCATGTGCAGGAAGAACTGAGTAAAGAAGTAAATTGTATTAGTGGATGGAGTAAGTAGGAATTGTTTGTATTGTAGTGGTGAGAAAAAACGTGATTGAAGGTGGCCATGCAAGAGGATATCATAAATCAATCGTGCAGGTTTTCAGGATTGATGTGTTGGGAATGGATTCCACAGCTGAGTTCTGGAGAAAGTAGGAAAAACTGTTTTGGGGTATGGAGCCATTCTTTCTGCTTCTTTACTTTTTTTTTTTTTTTTAATTAGGTGGGAATATAAAGTTCTTTGCGGCTTCTTTGTTAAATTTTTATCAAGTATGGGTGTACTTGGACAGTCTGGATAGACTGGAGAACTGTGCAAAGAGAACCCAAATGAAGCTCAAAAAGGGTAAGTGTAGGGTCCTGCAACGAGGGAGGAATACCTCAACATGGAGTTCTGTATGTCACGCAGTTCTGTAGTCTCAAGGCTGAATTACAGCAAGCCTTACGTTAAAATGGTACCTACACGGTAGTTTTACTTTGCCACTCAGATTGCTTGCTAACTTTAAACACTGCAATAAGAAAATGGCTATTGAAAGTACAATGACTTGCTTATTATGAGACCCAGTTATCTGATGGCGCTGTCTTTTGCCAAGTAAACATCAAACCAGTCTCCAATTCTTGGATTTGTCACTTCCTGGCCACTTGATCTGGAAGTGACTTGTGGCACTTTATGCCTCCACTTTTCCTTCCGTGAGATGGGGCTGATCTTTGCTTGGGCTTTGCTTTCCAAAGGTGTTCTTGAACTTAATAAAAACAAATAATAATATTTTTAATTCTGCTGGTCTTAACGTGTCTATCAGTAGTGTTTCATTGGCTGATTTTCAGTTTCTTGGATAACTCCCTCTACAGTCGGGTCTGTTCTCTCCTTGCTGGTTTTGGCCTTTTGGACAGTCAGTGCAATTGGTGGTACTAGTCAGAGAAGCCTGGGCTTGGGCAAGCCTGATGTTCAGATTTTACTGAAATGCTGGTAAATTATTTGTTAGAAATTAACAATTAATGGTTGCTACATAATTCCCACTTGGCTTTTTAACTGTAGGAAATGCTGCTTAGCTGGAAGCACAAAGAATATGTAGACAAGTTATCACATACTAGTCATTGCACAGAAAAATCAGATTTCTTTAAAAAAAAAAAACCAAAACAGCTCTTCAAAGCATATTTAAGATGTGTCTCAGTGGAGTAATATGGGCTTAACTTCCAGAACATAATCTGACATGCTCTGCCACTAACTATGCTTACTTCCACAAGCCTTTTCTGTTCCTTGTGAGCAGTTGGCACAAGAGTTGTTAAAGGACTTGGCCACTAAATGTTTCTGGCCACCTACTGTCCTGGTTTTGCCCAGGCCAGAGTTAATCTCCCCTAGCAGCCAGCCCATGTGAGTTACCCTGGGCTGTTTCCACACCACCTGACATCACTCCCTCATAAAAGGGGCTGGTTGGGGAGGGGTGCTCTTGGATGCCTCCAGGGCAGTCAGAGTGGGGTCAGGGTGTTGGGTCAGTCCTTGTTGGTACAGTACTCTGTGTTATTGTTGGGTGCAAGTGAAATTTGTAGTGGGCTGTTATTGTTCCCCTTTCATGGTTGTTTTGTCAGTAAACTATCCTTACCCCCACCCACAGAGGCTCCTGTTTCTCCTCTGGGAGTGAGTGAGAGGCATGTGGTGCTCAGCTGCTGCCTGAGGATGAACCACCACATCTACACTTAGTTTTCTGATACGGTATACTGAAATGTCACTTCAAAAGTATGTACATCTTAGCAATTAAAAAGCCCTTTATACTAAGGAAGGAGAGCAATGTAAATTCAGAGTGAGCGGGTGAATGTGGATGTGAACCTGACAGTATCTGAAGAGAACCTGAAGATAACAAGTGGTAGACATTTGGGTTGCTGAAAGCACATGCTGCACTGGAAGCACAGCCTGTGAAAAGTTTTTTCCAGCTGTAGTTTTTTCCTACTGCAGTAGGTTGGGAGTATTAAGGAAGGGGATTCTGTTGTTGAGAAGGTCATCTTTTTCAAGAGCAGCAGGATTCTGCTAGAATAGAGGCTTCTTCCCACCCTCATCTACATGTAAATGTGTCTTCAGTGTGTGTGCTTTCAACAGATTGTAAAATTTTACAGGGAAATACTGTGCTTTTATTATTTCCTTACTGCCTACAAGTATAAATGGTACTAACTGCGAAGGTAGGAGTGGGTAGTGAGTAATTGAGAGATGTAGTCACCCATGAGCTGTTTTGTGCTTCGTTGACGGTTCCTAGTGCTTTATTAGAAGCTCTCACAACTGGTATTTCCTACTCACATTTACTCATTAGTGCTCAGTTTAATGATTCTGCTCCAGCAGGTAATTAATTCTGCCTCCTGATGCTGCCCTCCTGCAGTATTGTCCGCAGTTTCTACCTTTTGTTTTGGGAAATAAGGAAGAGGATGTAGTCCAGAAATGTGTTTAAAATGTAAACAACAGTCATTCTTTCTATGTTTGAATGACAAGTCAATTACATGTAGCTAGCTTTTACTGGAATTGATATTTCAGTTAGATCTTGCTTTATGAAAACTTAATTAAAAGATCAGGTGAAAATGTGACTGGATTATAGGGAAAAACAAGATGGGGGATGGTGATTATAGTAATTCATAGGGTTTCTTTGGAAAGAGTGCCTTGAGGATTCAGAGCTTCTTCCCTGTTATGGTATTAGGATTTCCAGTTATCCTCAAATATAAATACTTCTTTATCATTTTTCTCTGTGAAAGTAGAGTAATGGTGTAAGTGCAGAACTTGCAATGTTTGCATTTCAAAGAGATCCTGGTTTAGTTGATTTTCTTCATTGGTCTGAATCTTTTAATTTAAAACTCGACTTGAGAACATCTGGTCACTTGGAAGGAGAGCGTGGCTATAGATTCGATCGTAAACTTTTAAATTTTAATGTCAGAATCTGCTTCTTAACAGGAGCAGATATGAAGGAGTTAAATGAACTTAACAGGAGGTTCTCTGTAGTAGCTGTGCCACAGTACAAAAACCCTGGAGCACTTAGAGGCTGGGGGGCAGCAAACTGAAACAGCAGAATATTTCATTGCCTGGTTAGTCACCTTACAACTTAGTGATTTATTGCAACTTGCATAGTAAAGGGGAAAAAAGGCAGATTTTTATCTTAACAAGGATATTTGCTGCATCTATGTTAATTAGGTTGGGACTGTCAGATGTGCCATTTTAAATGCCAACTCCCAATTTGTTGTAAAACTGCTTGTTTTCACTATTCTCTTATTGCGTGGGGTAACAGCAAACTGCCAGATGAGAGAATTGGTGTAGTGCTCTGACTTATGGAAGGGCCTCGTAGATACTCATCTCTATTTCCTTTTAATCTTCATGTTGTGTAGGGTTACCAGGGTCTTATATCAATTAACGAGACGTATTGAGAACACCACAATATTTGCCCAGGTTTCACTACAGGCTGACATGTGGCCTTTCCCGAATCCTCTCCTGGAGGACAAAAACTGGCCAGGAAAGAAGAACTTTGGGAGCTGTGCTCCCCTGACCTGCAGTTCTCATGTCCATTTGCTTTGAGCACTGTTATTAATAAGGAGATGCTATTGTTAATAAGGAGGTCTGCAAAGTTAAAAGTTGGACCAAAGCAACCCTATTAGCACAATTACATCTGCTGTTTGGAAGACAGCTGTCCATTACAATGCATCTAGGGGGCTGCAAGCTGTCAGAAGCTGAAAGCTATGAGGGCAGCATCTCTGAGATGCTGTTTTCCTGAGATGATCTGTCCTCCACTGGTCTTGTCCCCGAAGCCTTGAGACCTGAAGCCTTGCTTCAAGGAAGCACTGAGGCAGTCTTGATTTCCCCATTGCTGATCTAGACTATCTCAAGTCCTGTCTAGGATTAAACCTATATGACCTGAAGTAGTTCAGCACTGGTCTGTCTGCTGAGGACAGTCTAGTGCAAGGTCTGTGGCCTAATAGTAAAAGCCCTCTCTGAGACTTAATGACTTTCCCTTCCCTGGGATTCCTGCATAGGGTGTTCTTCTATTACAGTTGCATTTTCTTGGCACCAGACAGTGAATATTGAAGTGGTAGCTGGGAAACTCCAGGCCATGGGGAGAAGTTGCACGAAAGCTAGATATTTAAGCTTGAGCTGCTTCTTGTAAAGCAAAGAAATGTGCAATACTTGGACTATAGACTCAAGGTGTTGACTTAATCGGTGTGCGCTGGGAACACTCTTTACTCTTCCTAGGATGCAGAACACGCATGCTGTGGAAGGTATCTTGAGGAAGAAGGACTAGGCTGATTTCCACACTCCCCAACCTCCAGTACTGCAAATACAGACACCATTTATTTTCCCATACAGTCCAAAAAGAGCTTTTTATTATCTCTACACGGGTCACTTGTGTTTGTAGATGGTCTTGTTCGTGTAGACGTAATTTTGTTTGTGTATGATGCCTCCAGCGTTGCAGGAAACTGAGCAGTCCCTGCGACTCGTTTCATTATAATGATAGCTATACTTACATTATTGTTATGAATGTTGCTTGCACTATAATGATATAATTGAAACCTGGTTTTTAAAATCAGGCCTTAAGCTGTAAAAGGCTTACAGGACTTACGTTTGGTTTTGGAGCAATAGTTATAAAACCATATAACTGGTACCTGTCTTCCTAGAAATCATGCTGTTTTGTGCACAACTGGGTAACTTAAGTGTAGTGATTCATATCAAAATACAGTTTTCTGCATTGATGGTTGCAGTGTATTTACCCGTTTGTGAGCACAAAATTGTTGGGGACATGAACCACACAGTCAGTTTTTTCTGAATGGCTTTCCACAGTAGCAGACAAAAACATTCACTGTTTGTCTGGTATTCTGTAAAGCCATTCAGGAAAACATTCAGGTTTTGTCTAAAGTACTAAGTTTGCAATGAGATTAGCTAAAGGAGGGAAGGTTTAGATTAGATCTTAGGGGGAAGCTCTTTTCAGAGAGAGTGGTGAGGTGCTGGAACAGGCTGCCCAGAGAGGTGGTGGATGCCCCATCCCTGGAGGTGTTCAAGGCCAGGTTGGATGGGGCCCTGGGCAACCTTGTGTAGATCTAGGCCTGGAGGTTGGTGGCCCTGCCTGTGGCAGGGAGGCTGGAGCTCTATGATCCTTGGGGTCCCTTCCAACCCAGACCGTTCTATGATTAGTCTTCCTAGATGAGGGTGGGTTCTTTTGTGGATTTCCTTGGGTTTGATTTTTTTTTTTTTTTTTTAATTGCAAGAGGTAGGTAAGAAAACACTTTCTTCTACTTATCTTAATTGTAAGCTGCAAGTGTGGGCTGGGTAGCTGGACTTCTGGTTAAGTCAGTGGAATCAAAAGCAGCTTACAGAAAAGTTAACCGTTTTCACCATTTTAATGATTGCCCTGGTAGAAAGAGGCACAGTTAAAACCAAGTTGCTTCTTAGTTGAAGATGTGGGGCTTTCAGGTATCAGTTGAAGGCATGCTTTTAGCTGAGCTGGAGTTCAGCTTCTAAAGCTTGTTCATATTTGTTTAAATATCCCTTCTCTTAGACTTGTAAGTTGGGAAAAGCATCACTGTAGTAGACCCAGGAAAGAAAAAGGGGTTGGTAAACAAAAGTGCAGAGATGAAAAGTGGGATTCATTTTACGTGTAGCTTTCAAATCATTACTCTTGGCCTCTGAAAATAAAGCTTCTCTGCACAGAAATCTTTGCAAATCCTTGAAGCATTGAACTGTTGATGTGGAGGTTTTGGTATGGAGCTGTTTTTGGTTTGGTTTTTTTTCTTAATCCATATAACTATTGCATGGAGTTCATAATGCTGGTTTTCTAGTGCATATGGATGGTTATGCAGATGAGTCCTGCCAAATATTTCTGAGCTGTTACAGAATCCTGCTTCCCTGCTGGAAATGGCTGTTTGCTTGGCTGAGTCAGCAGAAGAGCTGGATGGCTGCTCCTCAACCACTCAGGTAGAACTTTTGATCTTGCACCTTGGCACAAGTCTGCATCAGTCACCAGATCAAAAATCTTGAATGGGAAATGGGGTAACTGAGATGCAGTACTCATCTTGGTCTGCTGCTTAATACTGCTGGAAAGGAAGGAGCTGCTGGCTAGGGAAAGGGCTCCTTATCCTTGTCTGTGACTGCCTCAAGGACTTTGCCAAGTTTATCTGCCTGTTTTTCCAAGGTGCCAGCAAGCAGTGTGTGTAGTGCATAGTCTGCAAATCCTGAAGATGATCTACAGCAAAGCACTGCTTATATCAGTTACTATTTATTTAAAGTAAAAGCTTCACTTTTAAAGTGGATTAAGTAGTACTTGTCTTCTGTGTTTATACAAGCTGTCATAAAGTAAACTACTATGTTGTATTTATAATTTTCAAGTGAAAGAAAAATAAAATGCTCTTATTTTCTGAAGGGAAAAGCTTTTGCAGTGTGGTAAAAATAATGGTTGTGTTGAAGAGTATAAACATTTTTGCTGCTTCACTCTTCCATAATGAGGATCTTCCACAGCTTTGTAAGTTCACAGAATCTTTGCAAATACTGCTTGATCAAAATTAATTCAGAAACAAATTAGGATTTTTTTACTTGTTGCTTTTGGTAGCTTTTAGTCACTTTTAGGGCTGGCTGTATATTTTGTGTTGTTATAATAGTTCAGAAATGCAGTTCTTCATAATTCCTGATACTTTTCAAGTAGAGAGAGTGTTACAGCAAATTCAATATTAAAAATTAGTGGACTCCCTCCCCTGCATACCTGTGTGCACACACATATACATTTTGAGATAGAGTTTTTCCTGTCTAGGTTTTCCTAAAAATGCTGTTCCAGAAAGAATTCATCTGCCTTGGTCTGGATTGCTTTAGAAAATCCATTTCAGTGTTGAAAGCTGCTAAATAAAAATGGATAGCTGTGTAGATGACCCAATAAAAGACACTTTAACTCTTCTGCTTTTTGAAAACGCAGCTGTATGTTAGCAACCGAATACTTTGCTTGGATATCTTTTAAGAAACTGTCACTGATGAGATAGTTCAATTAATTGACAGTTCAGTTATATTTTTATGATGCTGCCTTTTAGCTGGGCTTCTTTTAGAAATCTTTCTGATTAGTGTTTTGAAGTAATCTGAAATAGGGTAAATCTTAAAGCTAGATCTTTGGATATGCTTGGGCAGCACACAGTTAACTAACCTGTTTTAAACATGCCAGCTTTCTGGAATGAGGTCTAGAGCTGTGAACTGAAAGCAGAGATTCGCAGTATGGCATGCTGTGAGGAGGAGGTCCCTCAGCAGGATGCTCAGGAACTAGGCCAGCTGAGTGGGGAGATGTCTGACCAGGAGTTCCACAACCCGGATTAAAAGGAGTATGTGCTATCCACAAGGAAAGACTGAACATAGGTAACTTATTCTGTGTTGGTGGGAAGTGTAAGCTGTGATCTGACATCTGTAGTGCCAGGCATGCTCTTATGCCCAAAGAGGGGCAGTGAAGCTGATGAAGCATCTGGAGCACAAGTCTGGTGAGGGGTGGCTTGAGGGAACTGAGGTTGTCTAGCCTAGAGAGAAGGAGGCTGAGGAGAGACATTATTGCTCTCTGCAAGTACCAGAAAGGAGGTTGTAGACAGGTCAGCCTTGGTCTCTTCTCCCAAGTAACAAGCCATAGGACAAGAAAAAATGGCCCCAAGTTGTGCCAAGGGAAGTTTAGATTGAGTATTAGGAAAGCTTTCTCCACCAAAGGGTTATCAGTCACTGAAAGAGGCTGCCCAGGGAAGTGGTTGAGTGAGCATCCCGGGAGGTATTTAAAAGACTTGTAGATGTGGTGCTGAGGGACACGGTTTAGTGGTGGACTTGGCAGTGCTGGGTTAACGGTTGGACTTGATGATCTTAAAGGTCTTTTCTAACCTATTTCCTATTCTATGATTTGCATTTGGGCAGTTGTGAAGATCTTTGCTTGATTATTTTCTGGATGTTTAGCTTGATTATTTTGTCTCTGGTTAATTAAATCCCACTCTTTCATTCCGACTTTGCCACTCAAACTAAATTTTCTCTTCTCTCCATGTTTTTGGACTACTGTAACCTTGAATAATCTTAAAATAACTTTGGATAAAAAAAATAAAAAATTCTCTTCCCAAAAAGAGCTGTTCTATGTATAGTACAAATGTTGACACTGAGATTGAATAGGAGCCTATTCAGTTAAAGTGCCTCTAACACAGTTACTTTCATCTGACCTTAAAAACTTTTTCAGTTCTGCTTGCTTTCATGTTAAATTTTCTTTCTGTTCCTACTGTTTGACAGATTTTTCAGAGAAGTAGTATTTTTTTCTCCCTCTAGCTCTCCTACTTACTATTTTGGTATCCACAGTTTGTGGCCATTTTTGTATTCCACTCTACATTGGGATGTTACTTTGTAGAATTGAATGTCTGCAGCTTTTTTGGTATATCTTCAAGTTTTTGGTAGATTAAGTTTTCTTATTTTAACAAACTTTCACACTTTAACCTGTACGTGATAGGTTCTTGTCTATCTTGCCTCAGGTGTAACAGCTTACATGATTTTTCCCATTTCATAACCACCCAGTTTCCAGACTAAAAGTATTCCTTGGCTTGCAGAATTTCAGTGCAGGGAAATAAATAGTGTGATAAATAGTCCCTTCTTGATTACTCAATTTGTTCAATATTCATGTGCGTCTACTATGATACATGGTTTCCTTATGCTCTTATTGCAGGGTACTGTCCTGGAGGTATTAGGGAAATGAATTATACAGGAATTGTACGTACTCTGTGTTGGCATCTTAATTTAGTTTTTTTTGAGCTGGGTATGCATCTCTATCTTTTGATTGAGGCAGAGTTTGAAACTTTAAATTACTCTTGTGTGTAATGCAATTCACAAAGGCTAGTGTTATCTTTTTTGGGGGGTTGCATTTACAATATGACAGTTTGGTTGTTTCTAGTGGACATAATCTGAGGATCTTTTAGACGAAGAAGAATTTTGTGTTCTTGATCCTTACTGATACAACAGTGAAAAACCTTTCGTGGTCAACAGATGGAATTATTCATCCAGATTTATTAAGATATGATTGTTCTATAAATTTGAAACAACTAATAATGAGCTTTGTTTATTTTTCTTCAGATTGTTCTGGGCCTTGGACTCTTCACAGTTGGATATCACATAGTAACAAGTTTTTGGCAGTAGGTACAGTATTAGTCACTCTGGTTTGAGCTAGTGGCTAAATAGGGATGTAAAGATCTGCAGTGATTGAGTGTTTCAGATGTTTAGCAGTACAGGTTCTTTAACTGTGATGAACCAGATCTCTCTGATTTAATAAATTAATGTTTAAATAAAAGTCTTCAATGAAATCTGCTGACATTGGACCCCATTCTAGAGGAGATGCACCTAAATCTGCCTGTTAACTGTGATTTATGTTCTCACAAAGAAATGTGGTTTCAGTGCTAGTGGTTTGTCCCACTGCCCTTGTGTATTTCGGAGCTCTGCTGTCACTGTGTGCAGTTGTGCCACTGCTAAGAAAATGACATCTAATCTGACCAAGGGGAGAAAATTAAATAGGAGTGTGCTTCCAGTCACCCTTGAAATAACTTTCAGTAACCAGTTATAAACTGCTGATAATGCCTTTACTAGAGACAAAGGAAAATGTAGATATTAGAGGGGGCTTGAGCTTTCCCCTGACGTTCCTGCGGGAACTGAGTAGTGTACTAGAACAGTGTTGAAATGTGCTGCTTTCTCAAGTATTTCCTATTAGCATGTTTAATGAGGCACTCTAACATCCTCTTAGGTTGACTGTCATTACTGAAGACTGAAGTGTTAACTGTAGCGACAGAGAAGGACCCTACGAGACTATGAAATGGTTTAATTTTTGTTTAGGTTGAGCTTTTCTGGAGCACTTTCTGGAGCTGTCTGTAGAATAGCCGTGACTGTTGATGTAGCTCCTGAATGTGTGTTTGTGAAAGCTAATGGTCTTTTAAAATAAATATCCCTTGCAGGTAAAATGTGTCCATTTTTGTCAATGATAGACATTCTTCTCTCCACCAAGTACTTCAATGGATTCTTCTTTAGATTGACAGTAAAGAATATACAATTATTGTGGGACTTTTCACTTATTTCAAAAAATTAACCAGTGTGTTGCCCTTATCCTCTTGAATATTGCTACTTAGATGTGAGCAATGTTAGGAAATTATCGGTTGGCAAGGATGTTGTTCTTGCCAGAAATGATGTAAAAGCTTAGAGTATAATTTGTGAGAACACAACTGAAAAAATACTTGATGAAAATCTCTTTGTCTGTATAATGCGATGTACTTCTGGGATCAATAGCGTTTTAAAGCACTAAATTTAGATTGCATGTCCAATATCTAAGATGTAAGAAGTTTATCAGGTTTCCTGTAAAGCTGCTGGAGGAAAACATTAGCCTGCTATTCAGCTGGAGCTTGGCAAGTTTCCTTCACTCCCCCTTGGAATTTACTACTTAATTAAAAAAAAAAATGCAATAAACAAATAACGAAACCTTAAATTCATAATCAGACTTCTCATAGCATAGCAACCTCTGTTGAGCTGTTTATTAATATTTAATTCTCGATTCTATTTGCCATAAACTCGCTTCTTCCTCAGATTGCCTCTACAAATGCTCTGTCTGTGGAATCACCTGTTACAGCTTCTTGGAATCCTTACAAGTAGCACAAACCACTATGGGCAGCTTCTTAATGAAGTAAACTTTAAAGTTTAACATTGTAATGAAAATTTGCTCTTACAAGTTCGTTCTAAGAGATGTGAAAACCCAAAACTATTACCTTGGCTGAGCATCTCAGTACAGCTTAATATGTTAGTGATGAATGCCTTATTCCCATGAGTATTCTCCTGAAAGGGTATGTTTTAGTACCTTCTGTTTCTGTCTGTGTATTTGAAACTCCTAGCAATAAAAATTTCTGTAAGGAGCTGTCACTGTTCTCTGGCAGTGTTCAAGGCCAGGCTGGATAGGGCTTTGGGCAACCTGGTGTAGTGGAGGGTGTCCTTACCATGGCAGGGGAGTTGAAAAGTACATGGTCTTTGAGATCCCTTCCAACCCAAACCATTCTATGCTGTTTTTTGTTAAGTAGAGATTAACAGGATCAGTTGCTATACTCTGAAATAGGATCAGGGATAGCTTTGCTTTTGGGGTTTTTTTGGTGATCATTTCATATTCTGATTTTAGTTTCCAAATGGACAGTCTGGAGTCCCATAACAGTTCGAGCCAGGCTCTGTTGTCATAGGTTGTCCTTACAGACTGCTACGGGTTTATTGATTACACTGTGAACTATTTCAGCGAGCAAAATGGGACAAACCCCTTAATGGGCAGGTGGATACTCTTTTAGCTGGTTGTATTCCCAGGTTTACCTTGTGTTGGTGCAAAGGGTTAGCACAAGCAGGAGGGAAGGAGGGGCAGAACAATGATGCAGAGACACCAGCTCCTGGATATGCCTCCCAAGCACTTCTAGTTAACCATTACTCTTTATTCCTAAGCATGAGTTTTGCTGTGAAAGCTGTTCTTTGTTTTCAAATTTCTTTATTACCTATCTATTAAAATAACTACATAATGAATACTGGTTATATATTTTAGAGATTCTTGTAGTTGATTAACATTTAATGTCTCATTTTCAACTATACCTTTTCAGAAGAATTTACTCTCCTATGTTCTAGTGCATCTTAAATGGAAATTAGAGGAGGAAAATCTGGAGAACATTGATGCATTCTAAGGCAACTGAAACCAAATTTGCAATGTGAATGATGTTACAGAATCCGAAACATGAATTCTCAATTTGATCTGTTTCAGAAAAGCCTTTTTTTCACTCCCGATGATTTTTTTTTTTAAAATAACTTTGCTTTTGTGTGTGAATGGCAGACAAACTGGGGAGTCATTCCTGATTGCCTCCTCCCATTGCCTTTTCTTTCAGGCTCAGATTATGAAAGCATATGTTTTGTTATCTAAATGATAACTAGAAAGACTTAACACAAACTTATCTTCTCAGTTGTTTTTCTTTGGAAGTTTTGAACCTATACATTTTGGGAAATCCAGTAGAAGGAGTAAGGTCTGAATATAGAGCTGAAAAGGATGTTTATATGACAGCAACATTGTGAAAAGTCTCCATGTGAGAGAGCTGGCATGTAAGTTGCAGAGTCACAGAATCATTTTTGTTGTTAATCCATCTATGGACATCGTCAAGACCTAACTGAGCATGGTCCCTGGCAACCTGCTGTAGCTGACCCAGGTTGAACTAGGTGACTTGGATTGGACTAGATGATCTCCAGATGTCCCATTCTCTGTGATATTGAACTAATACTCTAACTCCTTGGATGTTCCTACCAAAACATGTGCTGTTCATTGCAGATTTGATAATATTTTCAACTGCTATATTATTGCCAGCTGAATAGCTGGTATCAGTGGCTAGCTTGTGACAGGACTGTTGAGGTGTGCAAACTCTCCCTCTGCTAATTCCTGTAGTCGTTACCTTTGTGGAAAGAATGCAGCAGAACAGTAAACGTCCTGCTGTCATGGTGCCTCTTCAAGACACTTCACAAACATGTTTTAACCTTCACACTACTTTATTTTACAGCAGTGGGCTTCAGTTTTGTCTGTTAATGGCCAGCATTGTGTTATCCAGGGCTAATGGGGATTCTAGCAGTTTCTCAGAGTTGATCGTTTGTGCTGTATGTTGCTGGTAGCTGTTGGTCAGGTTAACAGCATGGCTTGATTTTTTTGAAATCCCAAGAAGCAGATTTAGCTGGCATGTTTTGAACAAGATTTCTCTGCAGATACTGTGTAAAATCAGCCTTCATTAAGAGTTGAAGGGGGGGGGAGTATCCTTTTTACAGAGCATATATTGGTTTTGGTTGTGCAAATCTTTGTAACTGTTTTCCAGTAAAATCCACAAAAAGATATTGTCATCTTTACCTTTGAAATTAGCTTCACAAGATGATTTTCTATTTCAAAGATACCCTTCTCAGGAGTATATGTTATTTTTCAAAAGCTTTTAATGGTATCTGTGTTTGCAGGACATGGTGAAGGATGAATGCTAGGGACTGACTTTCAGTAGTTTCCAAGAGAAAGATATAAAGTCATGTTTTTCTTTGTGTCCCTTGAGAGATGGAAACATAACCATGTGTTTCTTCCCTGTATTTATTGCAAGACCCTCTTTTTGTTTCTAGACCTGTCAGCTCTTTGTTGGAGGGCTTGGTCTCTCATTTCACTCCTGCTGCTCTGCATTCAGTCATCTTCTCTCATTTCCATGTTACTCTTGCAAACAGCCGGGAAGGTATTTATGGTCCAAATGATAAATTAGACACTGGCAAGCAGACTTCCCCCCTCCCATATTTTTTTTTTTTTCTTTCCATCTTTGAGGTACCATGGCTTGTTACAGTTGGTCTTAAAAGAGTAGTGGAGAACAAAAAAATCAAGGGCCTGAAAAACCCAATCCAGAGACATCTAGCATCTGGGCCACCAAGTCATAAATTCCCAACCCTGGTCATGACTGAGAGCTTGTTTGGGGTGTAGCTTATTTGCAGTGTAGCTGGGGCATTACGGGAGGCTTCTTTTGCTGCTGAGCCTTTCCTAGACCTCTGCTGCCTGTCGTTGGCAGGGAATGGGACACCTGACTGGGAACCTGGTCGGCAGAGCTGGGTGTGCTGCCAGGCCAGCCTTGGCAGTGGGAAGGTGGCCATGCTGAACCTGGGGAATGAGCATGAATGTGTGAGGATGCTTGAGGCAGAAGGGAGGTTGCCGGAGTGGAGAGGCTGAGCCACCCTGGGTAGGACTGCTGCAGCTGTAGGGCACTTCCTTTCCGCCCTGGCATGAGCCACTGTTTGCAGAAAGCCAAAGTGCTACTTTGCTTTCCTTTAAAGGCTTTTCCCTTAGATGTGTGCTATCTACATTGCTTTAATTGTAATTAGTTCAAATGTTGATGTGAAAGATGTGAGAAAGTATCCCTAATGGTAGACTATGTTGGTAAATTTGATTCTTGCAGAGAATTGCAAAGGGCTATTTGAATGTTCTTTGCTGTGGTGCATTCTGGTTGGCTTTGAAAAATGGTTGGATAAGTTTTTAATGGTGGGGTTTTGTTGTTTTGTTTTTTTTTTTTTCCCTGACACTTTTTCAATTCTGTGTGGGTTACTCAATAGGAGGAGGCAGCATTGGGAGGCTCTGCTGGGAACTGGGTTATCATGCTGAGAGGCTGCTGTGAGTGCTTAGCTATCATAACAAAAGACATTCTGATGCCATTTTATTATTAAACAATCTATATTCCTCACTTGAGCTTTTGGAGGCTTCCAGCAGTTCTGTCAGGATCACTTTGTTGCTAAAGATTATTTTGTGCTTTTGGTTCAGTGAGTCAACCAGGCGGGGGGTGCTGGCCAAAGCCTCCGCCATTTTATGATAAAGCTTCTCTGCCATGACGCGAACTGGGAACCATATCTGTGCTTCAGGAGCCATGTGTACATCTTTAGGTGACCCCATTTCTTGTGGGGGTGCAGCACTGGTGGAGCTGCCCCAGGCTGGAAGATGTGGTATCGCTGCTGCTGCTTTGCCATGCTTATAGTGTTCATGTTGTGCACCAGCTGGCTTCAGTCAAAATGTGGTTTTGTGTGCATGATGCCAACATACTTAAAGTTTTAAGCACAGAAAAGATTGCTGTTGGCTGTCACTGTTGGTTCTCTTAAGGGAACAGGGATACAAATTTGCTTTAAATTAAAGTGAATTGGTGGATTTGGAGCACCAAAGGTGCGCTGCACCCAGCTCATTATATGCCTTTGAATTTCTGTTGTTATGGTTCCTGTGTGTGTTCCACATCGGCATTTCTGTCTTTTGCACAAATGGCTTATTTAGAGCCATTGCATAGTTCATGGGAAATGCTGCCAGTGTTAAGAAATAAAAGGCACTCGTGCTTTAGCTTCAGTCCTTGCTTCCTTATGATGGTAGAGTTTAAGCACTGCACGTGGAATATTTTTAAACCAAGTTGAGAAAGTCAAGAAACAGTCTGTTCAATGTAACAATAATGACATTACACAGTAGTAATAATAATGAGAATAATAATTGTCTTTAGCATGGTTTCTGCCTCCAAGAAAAAATAAAGTTCTGTTTGAACTTGGAACTGTGAAAACTTTGCACCTTCTGTTTATCAGTTTGACTTAGGTGTGCTTACTAGGATCATAGCATCTCTTTGTTTCAAAACTATGTGTATATTTATGCTTTTTATTTAATTTTGGTGTATGTGCAAAGTGAAGTGAATTATTCCTTGTATCATGGCATCAAACCTTGAACTTGCAGGACAGCTACCAACAATCAGTGCACGTACCCATCTGGTCTGGGTATGCTTCTAGAGTTCATCAGGTGTATTTTCTTTCTTTTTTGTCTTTCAGGAACTGGAAATCAAATTCTTCCATTTTGGTCCATTTAAATAGGATAATATTTTATGATCAAAAATAGATGTAGCATCTCTTTCAATTTCATAACTGTAACTTAATTTATTCTTGCAGGTGTAGCATCTATGACAGTGCCAGTATACATTGCAGAAGTTGCTCCACCACACTTAAGAGGCAGACTAGTCACCATTAACACTCTGTTCATCACTGGAGGGCAGTTTTTTGCAAGTGTGGTTGATGGAATCTTCAGCTACCTCGCAAAGGATGGATGGAGGTTTGTGAGTCTTCCTTGCTAAAAGCAAAACTGTCTTGGACATGATTTATTTGACAGCTGTTATAATTCTTGTTGGTAAAAGAGAGTTTACATATAAAGTGGTAAAACTATATACTGGACTGGATCTTTAATAATTGAGTCTTGCTAAATGGTCATAGAATCACAGAATGTTTTTTTGGTTGGAAAGGACAACAAAGCCCCTGGAAAGGAGCTTCCAACCCCCCTGCCATGGGCAGGGACACCCTCTATAAGACCATGCTGCCCAAAGCCCTGTCCAACCTGGCCTTGAACACTGCCAGGGAGGGGACAGCCACAGTTTCTTGGGGCAGCCTGTGCCAGTGTCTCACCATATGATACCCGTACTGCTTTCACTGAGGCTTAATATTTGCAGTATGCTTAGGTTTTTTTCACTTTACTAAACTTTAAAATGGATGAGCAATAAATATGCATCAACAAGCTTGAATGATTGTCATGATGTTTATGAAAGGAGCTTGCCTTTTGCATTTAGAATAATTGCATGCTGATTTTTCAAAAGGCAAACTTCCACTATGATGCTGTATGTGCAAAATAGAGTTGTGTTTTGAATATTCTTAATCAGAACGGTAGTAATCCAATCAGAATTGAAGTGAAGGATATTGTAGGATAACTTCACAGTTAAAAGTTTTGGTTACAGAATAATATGAATCTCTTTTACTGTCTGGATATTATGTTCTTCCAGTAGACATTTCTAAGTGTTTCCAGACTGCAGTCTTATACCTACTTTCTTTATAGTGGTGTGTCATTTGAGGGAGATGAGAAATTTCAGTGGCTCAGTGTTTTACCTTTAGTGCTGACTTGAGAAAATAATTAACAGAAATGTGTAGGATGAATAACTTCTATTGTACATTACAACTTCTGGAACCTTGAGCTTAATTGCTTTGCTCTTGAAAATCACTCTTGGGAAAGGGACGTGTATTTTTGTAGGGCTTTCGATTTCTATTACTACAGCCACAAATCATTTTCTTACTTGAAAATCCTGATTTTTAAAGATCCTCCCTCCACCCCCAGAAACTTGCAACGTAAATATTATTACATTTTCTGGCTTCTAGTGGAGCTCAATAGGGATTTCTAGGTGTACTGACATTTGAAGCTTAAGTTAGGAACAATGAACTTGGGACTTGATCCATGGAAGAACTAGGGAGCTGATCTTGTTCTATTATGTAAAGAAATAGACATTGAAACAGAAGATGTTATAATCTTAAATAATCTATGGTTTTATTTGTACAAGTCTGGAAATGCAAGAAACTTGAGGTTTTCACTTTTTGCCCATGTGATTGTGTCCTTTGTCTCTTTTATAAAATATCATCACATTTTGACCTTAACAAAAAAGTCACTTTATGCTGATTTTGTTTAATTTAAATTTAAGTTTGAGCTCTGTTTTGTGTTTTCTGAAAATTCACTTATTACTTCAGCTCAAGTGAAAATAGCATTTTGCATTTTTATGTGGTGCTTTTGATGAACACTTAAAGACAATGCAGCTTCTGGCAAACTGTATGTCCTTTTATGGAGACTTGAGAAACAGCCTTCACTGAAAGAAAAACTTACTTTTATGGGTTTGCTAATCCCTTTCTGCAGGTAAAGAAATATGCTCAATTTTGGCATAAGTTACCAGCACATAGTGATGCATTTCTAGGCAAGATACAATACTGAAGTATTTGATCCCTGATGCCAATTATTCAGTAGTTGTTTAGTTATTTTAAATTAGCTTTTAGTGTAAATCATTTGCTAATGTAAATGGTTCCTTATGCATGAGGCTGGATTAGAGGAATGGACAAGTAAAGATGTTTGTTTAGAAACGGAGCTGTGAGTCACTGTTACTGTTAGAGGCATTCTGCAGTTTGTGTTTCGGCAGATTTCTTGAGTTCAGTTTACCTCAGTGTTTAGGGATTCAGCTGGAGGAAGCTCTTGTGGATGTAAATAGTGTTGGTTTTTTTCCATTAGTGCACTGACACATAGGAGGTAAGGTTGTGTTTTTAATCTGTGTGTTTCAGTAAATACTACAATATTGGAAGAAAAATACAAGCTGACACAGTATTGGATGGGTATTGATCTTACTGGAGCTGTGCTTTTTGTTAATTCTTCAGACCAACTAAGATATTCCTCAGCTTGCTTGCTTTCTTTTTTTAGGTTTTGTTGGTTTGGTTTTTTTTTTTCAGCTCCAAAGCAGACTTCTAGGCTTCTTTTGGAAAGATCTAGCATTGTGCTGTAGGATGTATCTGTTTCCACATCAAATGGTGATACAGGATTGACAAGTACGTTTGTATGCAAATGATTGTTTAAGTGAAAAATATCATTCCAGTTTGTTTACACACAAGTTACCATCTTTTGTTATGTTCCTTTGTAAATAACTTCGCTGAAGTGGAAGATTAGGTGGAAGGCAGTAATCATTGTCAAAAGTAAATGTAATTGTTTCGTGAAACACTGATGTTTTGATACCTTAAATAGGAATGAGGCCCCCACCCACTGAAATGCTGCACAACTGTTCTGAGAACTTTTACTTTGGTGTTACTTATTCTTCTGTTTGGAACAAAAAATAAACTGCCTGGTATAATTCAGGCCTTTAAACTATCAGAACTGAAAAAAATACAGATCCTGTGGATTGAGTGAGGCTAGGGGGTTGGGTCAGATCTGTGTGAGATGCTGCCTTTTGAAAGTTTCCAGTGATGGGCACTTTCACTTGTCAAGACAACTTGTTCAGATGTTCAGTAACTCTAACTGTGAAGAATTATTTTTCCCCATCTTTGATATGAATTTTACTTGCTGCAACTTGTGACTATTGACTCTCGGTCTTTCACAGTAAACATCTGAGAAGATCTGTCTCCCATCTTCTCTATGAGCTCCTTTTCATGTGTGAGAGATGCAGTAGAATCTCCTCTTGGTGGTTTCTTTTCCAGGCAGCACAAACCCATTTCTCTCACCCCCTTCTTTGTCATACACTCCAGTTGCACAGCCTTGGTGGTCCTTTGCTATTAGTGGTTTGTAGCTCGCTTTCATGTTGGTGGTCCCAGTCTTCCAGGTTCAGCGTGGCATGTTGATTAGCGAGGCGTAATTTTCTTGCAGCCTGCTTACTCATTCTGGATAACTTCTGGTAATGCAGAAATGATACATTTTGTGTACATGCCAAGTACTGTTCTGCTGGAATGAGTGGAGCAAAGTGAAGGAAAACTGTCGGCGATGCATTGGGTAGAAACTGAGGCTTTGCTAGTGATGAAGTACCTAAGGACCCTGAGCTGTTAATTGGGGCTTGTGTACTTGTCTGTCCTCAGCTAGTTTACTGCAGCCTGAGATGGAGCAGAGTACCGACACCTAGAGAGTGCTCAGCAAACACAGGGGGAGACATAACAGGTGCTCACTCTTGGGTCATCACATGTAAGAAAGAAAATGACGTCAACTACTGTAACTTCTAGTGACTGAGTTGCTAAGTATTGGGGTGCTACAAAAAATGAAATCTTGAAATCTTGAAAATGCTGGCTAATAGCTTAAAAATAAACAAAAGAAAACAAATATTTAAGCCGACTTCAAGTTAGCTTTATAAACCCTGCTAGTGCCATCTTCATAATATTGCAGCAAGTGTGTCTGAGAAGGAGAAATGTTATGTTAGACTTACTAAATTTCATGCTGGGCTTTTTCAGGTCAGATATCTGGCTTGAAATACAAGGTCTTCTACTCTGTATAGGAAAGAACTATATTAGATTTCTGAAAGCTGGGTCACTGCAGGAAATGTCTAAAATTGCCTGCTTTTACTCTGAATTGGTCGTATCAAAGTTGCTTGATCTGTGAATTGCAACAACTCTTGAGCTTGCAATGGATGTATGCTCTTAACTGAACATTTTCCTTCTGGCCTGCTCCTATTACTCAACTTTGACCAGAAACATGTCAATTGGAAACCGACTTGAGTGAGTGAGCACTTTCTGTACAATTCTTTTTTTCATCTTGCCTGTGATAAACAATCCAATAGAGTCCAACTGGTAACCTTAACAGGCTGGATTGAGCTTTCAGGAGCTTCCATTGATTTTGCAAGATGATTGCAGGTACCCAAGTGCTCTGTTGCATTTAAGGGACTGATGGGCTTTGGAGGAGCAGAAATTAGGTAATATGAATGTAAAGGATTAAATCTGTTTGTTTAGATTCGTTAAGAGTCTTTTGCTTGCAGTTTGACAGAATACAGTGGTTGTGATTTTAATATCTATCATTTTGCTCTGCTCTTCATTTGAAATGAAATAAGAGGCTTTCTAAATACCACTCTAATGCAGGTATTGAATATGCAATATGTTGAGCTTCAGCATCGAAAGGTGATTCTGTATACAGCTATCAAAATGTTTGTGGAGAGGGAAGAGCAAAGGAAGAAATGAGGACATTTAATGAATGAGAACATTAGTGAATAAGACATGAGAACATTAGTGAATTTAGGAGACTTGTTAAATAAGTTGGCTGAAGACTACTCAACTAATGATCCTTCCATTAGCTTTTGTGATGTGAGTTTATTTTCCTCTGCTTTTCTTTTTTTTTTTTTTTTTAAACTTGAGCTATACCATTCTTCAAGTGTAAGAAAATAAGAGATTTTCTCACAGATTTCTCTCTAGACCAATATTTACTTGTATGACCTTTGGAAAATTTTGCTGATTTTAGGAAGAGCTCGTGGGCTAAGCTTGGGGATGGGAAGACAGGCCTGCATATGGTGCACATTGTCCTGGGACAGCCACCCTCTTTGCTTTACTTTTTTGGTGTTCTTTTCCCCATTCTCCAGTTTTCTGCCCTGTTGTATGGCTGATATTTTTTCTTTGTTAAATCTACAAATGTCTCTAGGAAAGATGTTTTTTTGGTTTTTGGGTTTTTTTGCCATGTTCATCCAAAATGCATTTGGACTTGACAAATACATTTGGTTCATTGCCCCAAAACAAGGGTTCCATTAATGTTTGTGCTCTCCTTCTCTATTAGCAATCTCATTTCATAGCATGCTTTATAAAAACATCCAGGTGGGAGACTGCCAAATTGACTGTGTGAAAGCATGCATCCAGGGGCATGAGGAGAGGAGCTAGAGGAGAAATTAGCACATCTCCCTAATCTCCTGGCTGATGTCAAAGTGTGAACCTCTTTATGAGTACAGACTACCTCAGCATTCAGCCTGAGGTCTAGTTTCTGGAAGTGTTTTAATGGTTATAACCACTGATGTGAAACCTGTGATAGCTGCAATAATGTACAGATGACTCTAGCACCATTTAAAGCCTTTAATGGAAGTGAAGAAAAAAAATCTCAGTGAAATGCAAATGGGAAAAGGTCAGCTTTAGAATGCAGACCAAAATTAGACATTCTGTAACTTCCATTATTCTTCTTAGTGTTTTATTGAAGAAATATAAAAATATGAAGTGTTTAGATCAGAACCAACCATGGAAGTTGGTGGTATACTTGTCTTCCACAGCTTCTCTTCCCCCTGTCTTTAGCTAGAGTGAGCAAGCTATCATCAGTTATCTGGGGGCACTGACAGTGGTCTCACGGATGGACCCCTTGAAGTCTGTCTCTCCGGACAGCGCTAATTCTCTGTACCCCACCTTGGGCATCTAAAATCTAGTTTTGATTTAAAACTTAACATTGCAGCTGGCTGAAGATTTAAGTGCAGAATTTCTAAAAGATCTGGTGTAAATTCCCATGTTGGTTAAATAAACTTTTTCCAGTGTTTGCGCTTATAGGAATAAATTTTCAAAAATAAACCAGGCCTCTCCTTCCACAAGAATTCCTTGGCCATGTGTGTCTGTGTATACGTAGTACTGGCCAAATCAAGCACTTTTTGTTGGCTGGTTTGGGGGTTAATTTTTTTAATATGTTTGTAAAACAGTGTGATTTCAGTCTCATTTTTGCCATCAGCTGAACCCACTTGTTCTCTCTGCCTTTGCTGTCTCTCAATAATTATTCCTGTATCTTAATCACTGAAGAGATTATCAGTTTCCAAACTGCTGGAATGTTTCAGGCTTACAGTTTAGTCTGATTTACTGTCCTTGGGACCAGTGGCTGTAGGATCAGTGGTATCAGAACAGTCAACATATCCTTGAGATTTCACAGATTCACAGAACAGTATGTGTTGGAACAGATCTCTGGAGATCATCTAGTTCAACCCTCCCCCATGCTAAAGTAGGATCACCTACAGCACGTTGCCCCGGATTGTGTCCAGGGGGCTCTTGAGTATCTCCAGAGAAAGAGACTCCACCACCTCTCTGGGAAGCCTGTTCCAGTGCTCTGCCGTCCTCAAAGTGAAGAACTTTTTCTCTCGTGTTGAGATGGATCTTCCCATGTTCCAGTCTGCACCCATTGCCCCTTGCCCTGTCACTGGGCACCACTGAGAAGAGTCAGGCCCTGTCCTGTAGACATCTATCCTTTTTATATTTGGAAGTGTTGATGAGATTCCCTCTCAGTCTTCTGCAGGTTAAACAGACCCTGCCCTCTCAGCCGCCTCTGGAATTACAAGTGAGGGTCCTGTTTTCTAGAACAATTAGCAGAATATGATTCTTGCATGCTTCTGGTGATAAAGAAATTGAGGGGAGGAGGGTTTCAATTGTAATTTACAGCTCTAGTAGCTGTAACTGGGTCTTCTCATAGCATGTTTCTGTAGGCAGATATGAGATATTTTTTTATTTATTTCCAGGTACATGCTGGGCCTGTCAGCTGTTCCAGCAGTTATACAGTTCCTTGGATTCCTGTTTCTTCCTGAAAGTCCCCGCTGGCTCATTCAGAAAGGCCAGACTCAGAGAGCACGGAGAATCCTGTCTCAAATGCGTGGCAACCAGGCAATTGATGAGGAGTATGACAGTATCAAAAACAACATTGAAGAAGAGGAGAAAGAAGTTGGAGCAGGTATGCTGAATGCTTGTTGGCCTCCCTGCCTGCCAGTGAGGAGATAAAAAACAGTGGAGATGTTGAAGTTCCCCTGGGAACTTGACATTTTGCTTTTTCTTGTCTGTTTTGGTATTGTTTCAAATATTTCATTTACTGGTAGCTTCAAAAATGATACGGTGTTTTCATGATCCTACAGGTTTAAAATGGGTTCCAGTTTCTTAAGTGAGGAAAAAGTAAACTTTGTAAGATTCTAAGTCTGTACCATATAGACTTACGTGAGAATTGCACTCAAAAAATTACTCCTAAGAACACAAATCTTGAAGAGTGAAAAGAAATAAAATAGAAGAATGATTTCTTTTGTGAGTAGGAAAGGACAAACAAGCACTAGGGAGGTCAAAAGGCATTTTACATGCCTCAGTTATCCAGAAGCCATATTCTGGGCAAGTAACCTTTGGAAAGATTTACAAAACCAGGTATGTAATACAGAGATTCTTTTTTAGTAAAGGCAACTTCTGAAAGTCCTTTTTGTCTGTCCTCATGAGAGTTAAGGCATCTAAATCAAATCCTTTCTTTCTTCTTTTGGAGCCTTATGCCATGATTGGTCAAAACTTAGGTGTGTCCTTACAAAGCAAAATTACAATTCCACGTACTTACTTTCTGACTGCTACTTAGTTTTCCTTTGCTTTGTGCTGGAAGTGTTAATGTGGGAATCTCAAGTAAGACTCTTACGTAAGGCTCATCTTAATTCTTGCTTCCTTAAACAATGATGGTCAAATACTGTAATTTCTCAGAGCTCTTGGAAAGAAAAATGGAGGTTATTTTATGCCTGTGTAAATTGAGATTCAGCATCTTACAATACCTAATCTCTTGCCTCATTGAGTTTGACCTTTATCACAAATAGTTAAATATCTGGAAAAAGTTAACACATACTAGTGAAAGGATTTTCAAACTGTTAATCACTGGTGTGAAGCAGGGCTGGATTATTTTTTTTCCCCATTATGTTTTTGAGGTTTTGGATACTTTTTCCCACTTCTTCAGAGTGGGCTGGGGCAATGAAGTTCCTTGAAGTCCATTTGATATAAAACTGAAGTGGATATTGGTAGAGCAGCTTGGATTTAAGAGTCCCGTGCCAAGGTTCTTGATCCTAGTTAGGGATTGTGTGGTTCAGTTCTGTGGAAAGCCACTTAATGTCTAGTATGGAAGTGTTTATGCTTTATAGAAATAAAAGCAGCAGGTGTTTGACCCATCCAGTCCTTTATTTTTAGTCACTGAGATACAGGGTATGAGCTTTTTTCTCTTAAATCTTATTTCATGCTGCAGTTTCATTATTGGTAAACTACATGTGGTGGTGTAAGACTGCAATAGGACTGACTTCAGTTGTTAAGTCAGTCCTCTATATGTTTGTAAATTGGACTGACACGCTAATTATGGGATTGATGGCGTGCTCCTGGAATTTAGTTAAAGCAGTGACATTCATGGGAGAAATCTTGGTTACAGAGGATCGGGTTTTCCCCTCAGGTGATCCACAGCTTCAGAGTTGTCACCAAAGGGCATTAAAAAACCAAGGGTAGTCACTTGTTATAATTGCTTGGCAAATAGGCAAGTTATGGTCGCTCTTGGTTTTGGTTATAACCTGCTTGTAATTGTACTTCATCCCATTTAACCCAAAGTCTTCATGTTAAAAAATTGTGTCTTGCACATTATTTTTTTGTTATCTTTCTGTGACTTAAAGATGGTATTTACAAGAGTATTAAATTGTAATTGTTTTCCTTTCTTGAGGAGTTGTCTGGATCCTCAGTATTGAATTTGGCATGTGTATTGCAAGAGCACCTCATTGTTTGTTATTTCATTGCCAGGTGTTCAGGTGCTGACAACTCAAACGTGCTTCTGCAAAGACTTTACATTTTAATGTGCTATGTGTATTTTGGCTATGGGATTTTGTTTGTTGGGTGTTATTTTTGTTGTTTGCTTCATAAATTACTGTACTAGTTCTTGTATTCACTGCTATTTGTGGCAGAAAGTGTTTTAAACCACTAGTTAATAGCAATAACAAATGTTGATACTGATTCCCACTGGACATGGTGGACATAATTCCAGTTTTACAAAAAGCTTTAATGATCCTGAACTGACAGCATGTGTGTGGCATTCAAGGAAAGATAACTTTGTAAATTGAGAATCATCCAGCATTCTGCTAGGTAATAGTGTCATTTCCTTTCCTGTCTCTTCCTTTCTTGAAAAAGAACAGATGTTCGCTTTCATTAATTGATACAAGAGCATCTTTGGCAGCTTCTTAGGGAATCATTTTTGAGCTGAAAGTAAATCTGTGTTTGACTCCTATGCAAGGGACTAACAGAATGTAACTTTAACATATTCTCCAGTCCCACACTGAAAACTGTAATGCCTTTTGTAGCTTTCATCAACTGCTCTTGACAGGGAAATAATGAATCACAGGGGAACTTTGCCTGTGGTTTGTTTTTTTTAGGCTACTATGTTAAATATTTGTTTTTAATATCTGTCACAAAACCAGAGAAGTTAATTTCACTTTCCCCATGGTCATCAAGCAGTTTCTGCCTTGCAAATAACAAAAATGCCTTCAGCAACAAACTTCTGCTTCAGAAGCCTTTTGGACCGATGTGGGACACCTGTTAAGCAAATGATTCACAGTGATCTTTTCCAATAGATACAGCAAAATCCCTGCTGATGGTACAGCTTAGCAGCTTATATTTTAACATCTCCAGATTGATATGAGGAAGAGAATGCTTCTTTTTGACAAACACTTGGCCCATGACTGGTTATGCAAAGGCCACTTTTTTTTCTGGCAGTCTTGAATACTGCTTTTGCATGCTCTGTACTGTAGTCCCAGTGTGACTTTCTAGTTGTACCCTTGCCTTTTGGAAAGAAAAAGGGAGGGCATTGCATTCTGCAGTAACACTGCAGGGCGAGTTGAATCTTGGTCAAGTCCAGCCAGTCATCATTTTTTTTAACCTTATCTCTCTTTCAGATGGTAGGGCCGGAGAGCAAAAGGGAGCTGGTGATAGGGAAGTCAAGGGTAGAGGGACTAATGAGGAAGATCTTAGCAAGAAGAGAGCTCTGCAAGAATTGTGGAAATGGTGGTTTATAGGTGCAAAGTGACCTTCCCCTTCAAATATGCTGTGGATCTTGCAGATTGTCCAGTGCTCAGCTCAGGCTACGAAGCCTTAGTGGAGAGAAAAGGGAAGAGAATGGTCAGAAGGGGTTTGCAGCAGAAGGAAAGATCCAAAGACATTGCTGGGAGAGGGTTCTGGAGTTCCCTGGCAAAACATGTCTGACTCACTGCTGCTGAATTGTAGTTTTCAGTCCAGTTAAGGCAAAGGTTCTGTAATGCATGCTAGTTAAAAACAGGCAGTCAAATCATAGCAGTGCAGGAAAACACTGGCACAGCTGTCTTAAATACTCGGGTATGGATGTGAAGTAACCTGTGCTCTGAAGTGAATTAGAGCATGGGATTTGTAGTGCTAATTCCAGAGCGAGCATGTTGGTGCAAATTTAACAGTGGTGGTTTTGTGCTTAACAGTAAAGCTATCCAGCTCACCTCTTGTAAAAATGTTACGGGCTGTCAGTGTAATGGTCATTTCAGACTGGAAAGAAATAATTATAGCATCCATTAGAGCCATTTTTAATAGATTATTGATTTGACAACACTCCAGAGCACATCACAGTGAAGTCTCAGTTTGCACTGTCTTTCTGGGTGGAAGCTCTCTCAAACTGCATGACTTCTCCTCTTGTAGCAATGCTGAGCTGCGATGTGCCAGGATGGGAGGGTATTTCACGTGAAATCAGTAGCAATGAGTATAGTACTAACTTAACATCTTGAGGAAATGAACATCATTTGCATTGAGACTAGACATTTATTTTTGTGTAGATGAAGGATGTGTAACCATGGATCATAATTGCACTAGGAGAGCAGTGTAACCTCTGTCCCACGTATCTCTAACCTGTGAATTAGGGTTGAGACTCTTGACCTTATCTGCTATGCCTGTGGACCTTTACATTTTATTATCTGTTCTCAAGCTCATCTATGTGTCAAATCCTGATCATGAAGATGTCTTATGTTGCACTTCTTAGGCTTAGTAATTCTGGCCATGCAAAACTGTTGGGGCTCAGTGGTGCTGGTAACCATGCTGTGAGATTCACCAAGTGGTTTTGAAAACTGATCATTACACTGTAATATTGTATAATAATCTACTGGCTTGTGTCTGTACCAGAATATTATGTAACAGGTGCTCCTTGTAGATGAGATATTTGCTTGTTTAATACATATTTTCTAATAGCTTAGTTTGTTTGGGGTTTTTTTGGTGAGAAAAGTGTGTCCATGCCAGTCTTTTGCTCCTCTAGGCTTGACTCTACTTTGCTGAATTTCCTATTGGATTAATGAGTCGGTCTCCTTTTTTATGTTTTGTGTTTTCTTGTTGGAGGTAAATGTGTTATGATATAAAGGTAAAATCACCTCGTTACCATTAGATTTTCAGCTCATAACTTTACCCGACTAACTGTCAGTTAAAATAGAATATTACCAGGGAGGTGATCTGGACCCTCAGTCCTTCCTGATTCCAGTATACTTTTATTTCTTGCACTTTTTCTTCTTTTTGCTTATTAGTACTTCTGGCCATGGCTTTGTCGGGAGCTGTTTGACATGCTGTGGTAGTTCAGCCCGAAACAGTGGCCATGCTTGGACTGCCTTGGAGGCACCCAGGAGTGCCCCTCCCCAGCCAGCCCCTTTTATGGGGGAGTGATATCAGGTGGTGTGGAAAACAGCCAGGGACAAGTCAGCTTACCTGTGCTGGCTGCTTGGGAAGGTTAACTCTGGCCTGGCCAGAACCAGGACACATGCATCCTTCTAGGGAGATACTGGAAGCTTGTAGTGTTTTCATTCTTAATCATCATTCTACCCTTACTTCTGGAAGCCCTTTTTATCTTAGGGCATTGCCTGACATGTCTGAGGTTCAGAAAGGTATGAACATGCTTATTATTATTGGACAGCAGCTGGAATCTTATTAATGCAACTTGGTAATACTCTGATGCTCTCATAGGGCTATGCAGAGCTCTAAAACATTCTACTTCTAGGCACTCAAGTTGTTATTTGAAATTAATGGCCCTTTTATGATATAAAGTTGCTATTGTTACCTGTAACCATGAAATTAAATGGAAGTCTTTGGGGCAAAAGAATCAAAGGAGTCAGGCTAAGGATTCATTGAAGAAAACCCCAAATTCAGTATTGTTGCTATTTAGGTCAGCCTGAAATTCTTGCTTGTGGCAGTACCTTATGCCAGGATCAGTGCCAGGTGGGTTCTGTTTTTGGATTTTGTGGGAAGTGTGGCCAATGCAAGAGGTACTTGAAAAGAATGTCCTTGTTTTATTCTTAACCATTTGACACGTAGAATTATTTCTTGGTCTGTTCCCTTAAGAACACAAATTCTTCCTGATACATCTCTATTGGAATTTGTTTTGAGTTGAGCCCATAAAAAACCACTCCTTTGGATAATTTAAAATTCACACAGTGCAGGCGAATAACACCTAGAGACCTTTGATCTTGAGAAAGTATACTGACTCCATTCAGTGTATGATCAGATAACCAGAAAAATCTGTAAAATTTGGCAAGGAGTATTGAAAGCATGAATTCCTGTTTTAAACACTTGAAGGAGAAGACTTTTTTCTTCTTTTATCCTTAAAATCTTTTAAAAGGCTGAGTTGTTATTGAAATTATAACCTTTGAGAAATATATAAAGAGCTATTCTTTTTTTGTCTTCTATAGAAATATAACTGCTGCATTCTAAAAGCAATAGTTTGTTTCTTGTATCTTAGGGTTTGCATCTTCAGTTTGTGCACCTAACTATGAGTTTGGGAATGTCTGTATGCTTTGGGAATCCTGGTGTTCAGTGTGTTTACCTGGCAGTGTGTTTCAACTAGGCCTTGCTTCAGTGGCTTATGGCCAAAACCAATCCCCTAATCTTTCACCCTGGTTTTCACCATGCTGATAAATGGAATGTTTATCTGGAAATAGTGGTTAATTGCCTCTCTGAAGATCAGATTATTTCAGGTAGGCTGCTTCAGGTGTGTGTTTTGGAATGATCTCTTCTTTGCCTGATGTCCAGACAGATTTAATGCATTGTAGTTCAAAAAAGCAGGAAAAAGCAAAACACATAGAACTTAATGAAAGTATAAGGAAGCACTGTGAGGCAGGAGGGTTTGGTTTGATTTGATTTTGTTACTTGTATCTGTGTTTCAGATTCACTATGAATTTTTTGGAAGTAAAATTAGCTTTCCATTGGCAGTGTTACTGCTTTATATTCACAGCTTTGGAATGCTACAGAAAATAGGAGCTACAGGTCTGGAAAATAAAAGAAAATGAAAAGGACTGACTTTCTTTGAAACCAAAAGACTGCACTCACAGGTAGCAGCATAGTTTGTCTATGTTCAGGTAGCATTAACTGCAGCTTCTCTTCTAAGGTTGCTTGTGGGAACTACATGTCTAGAAACAGTATTGGATTCCACTCCAAATGCTGGTGCATCACTGCACGTTCAGTGGCTCCCTCTGCTTTGCTTAGGAACTGGTACCTGTTTTGCGAAATACATGTTTCAGAGTGGAAGAAAACGTTGGAAGAATAAGAGTAGTGGTTGACATGCTTTTGTGAGAGAACATGTTTTTTCTGAAGCAAAAACTGACTCAGTGAGAGGCTGTGAATAAGGATAGCGTGCTTAAAAACCACGCAAATTCCTACACCTCCTTCACCCCTGAAAACTTAATTGGAATAGTTTATTTTCCTTCTTTAGTACAATCAGTTAAATTTAGGCTTTTTCAGGTGTTATGATTATCTCTGTGTCAAGTTTATTATTTGTTAGGGATCGCTACAGTGCTTCTAATTATAGAAAAGTATCTTGGTTTTTTTTTTTTGTATTTAAACAAGTTAGTCCACCTGACTTGGACTAGATCAGTTACTAGAAGCTATTGGCTTCTGGCCCCAATTTCCACGCCTTCTAGAAGTTCAGTTCAGTTCTTAAAAACTGTGAGCTAGACATGTTGCTTGGAGTTTGGGCAGTAGTGCTTAGTTTTATAACTTGGGCTATTATTAAAAATTCTGCTGTGTAATAGTGTTAACTGTGCAAAGAGTATTTGCAACTATGTACACTTAAATAGTTCCTTCTCAGTCCAGGGGAAAAAAATAGTGTGGCATGTGGTGAGATTTTAGGAAAGCTGGACTGAAAGATTCCTGGCAGAAGTGAACATGATGGACTTGGGAAGAATGTTCTTGGTCAACAAAAAGAAAAATGGCTGTGTGTATCACAAGTAATAATAAAGGAGTGAAGCAAGCAGAAAGACTAGAAATGGGGGGGATGAGGAGGGGAGTGCAACACACAGAAGACTCCAGGACCAGAAGAAGCAGTTCTTGCATTGTTGGGAGGCAAACCTCTTCTGAACAATAATAAGATTCGTTCTTTACTCAGTACAGAAATGGAAGAGAAAGTAAGTGGTGGGTGACACTGATACACTTCTCTGGGTTTTGACAGGGGTAGAGTTAATTTTCTTCCTAGCAGCTGGTGTAGTGCTGTGTTTCAGATTTAACATGAGAATAATGCTGATAACACACTGATGTTTTAGTTGCTGCCAAGCAGGCAAGGACGACTTAGCACTCATATTGCACTGCTAACGCAAAGGCGAGGGGGCACCCAAGAAGCTTGGAGGGGACACAGCCAGGACAGCTGACCCAAACTGATGTCATGCTGAGCAAAGACACTCCAAACTGGGGGGAGTTGTCTGCAGAGGAAGGGGGGCCATCAGCTGCTGTTTGGGAATTGACTGGGCATTGGTCAGCGGGTGGTGAGCAATTACTTTGTGCATAACTTGTTTTGCATATTATAATATTTGTTTTCCTCCTTCCTTTTCTGTCCTATTAAACTGTCTTTATCTCAACCCATGAGCTTTACTTTTTTTTTTCTTTTACTTTTTTTTTTTCCCCCCTATGCTTTCCCCTATCTCCCTGGTCAGGAGGAGTATGTGAATGGCTGTGTGTTTGCTTTAGCTGCTGGACAGTTAAACCACGACAATCCTGTCCATAACACACCGGGTTTGTCACACTGGGAAAGGAGCCTGAGTGAGTGAGGTGGGCCTGGGAGGGAGAAGCCTGTGTTGGTAAAAGGATTTTAACACTGGGATAGGAACGAAAGGGCAGAATACAACTGCTTAATGCAAAGCTGCAGCATTTCAATTTCCTGTGCACTCCTGGGTGAGAGATGGGCACACACTGCCTTCACAACAGAATCTGCTCTTTGGGCCTCTGTTTTACTCTAAAATTCATGCACTGAGGTACTGGTTGCTGATGTGAAATTTATGGATCTACTTTTTATATTTATGTGTATTGTTCTTAAGAAGTAATAAAATTATGGTGCCTCTAGAGCTGCTAATGATATTCAAGAGCTCGGTTAATTAAAAAAAAAAAAAGAGGGGGAAAAAAAAAAGGTCTGGTTCTTCATGGTTCCCTGCTGGATCCGGCATCTGCACTGAATACACAATTCTAAGACGAGTGTTCCCACTTGAGCTGCCTGTTTACACTCAGCAGGGATTCCAACAAAATACAGTGTTGTGTGAAAATGTTAATGGGCATGGGGGAAACTTTTTTTTTAGACTGCTGAGGAATAATTAGAACAGTTCACAAAGCTTAGTAATATGATTCATTATTTAGCTCTTAGAGCAGGTTCTGTGGCAAAAGTTGGCCATCATCTTGCAGCTTCTTTGCTGTCTGACATCGTGAAGATGAGTAGAAACTAAAATAGATTTAAGGGGTTTAATAACAATATTTATATGTAAATGCCATAGACAAGTAGCTGGGCAAACGTCATGTGTTGATCCAATTCTAGCTGTTTCAGCATAATCTTTAAAATTAAAAAAAGCTTTAAAAAAATATATTGCTTTGCAGCATTCAAAGAACCACATCAGTATGGAGCTGGCTCTTCCTCTGCCTTCTAGGTGACAGGCTTTGTACAAGGGCAGAATTTGGTTCACCTATCAGATGTTAAGGATTTTTCAACAGCAGTATTTTTTTTTTGGCTCTGTGTTCAAGTGAATACAGTGTTTATGCAGCTTGTTTAAATTGAAATACTTTGCTAATAGGAAGAAACCAAGGAAATTTCTTTTGCATAAGGCCATATTCTGCCCCTGCAATCTATTTAGGCTTTATTTTTCTGGAGACCTTCACCAAGGCATTGTCTACCTGATTTTTGTTCAACAGTCATCTTTTTCTCTTGTCTTTTAAAATATCAGTGCTGGTGTTTTTTTTTTAAATCTCTTCTGTTTCCAAGACACTTGATTCTTCTAGCAGTCCTGAAGAAGGGTTTTGTTCAGAATATGCAGCTATCCTTGCACACCTCCTGGTAGTTAATCCGAAGTATTTGTGTAGTGACCAATTCAGTAAATCTTGTCAACCAATGTGAAGTCTATCGCAGTTGGCATGCTCCCATGTGTGGATTGTGTTTTGTTTGACTGAAAATGGATTTGGGGGAATAAAAAAAAGGAAAGAATTCTTTAATGTAGTTTGCCGCTGAGCATGTTGCTGCTCTGACTCCCAGACTACACGTTTTGAATGCTCCCCTCACAAATATTCTTAGGCTTGCTAAGAAAACAAGTTGATGGGATTTCTTCCTCATAAAAAATTAATGAAAAATGAAGACTGTTTCACCAGAGTACATATTTCGCTCTAGTGCTTTTGTCCAGGAGATAAGAAACAGCTGGTTAATGTTAATTCTGTTTGACTGTAATTTTTAAAAGTGGTGAACTGGCTGAAAATTGTGTTCTTTGGTCAGTAAAAAGTTGGAGTTCCGCTTTTCTCGTTGTTTGTTTTTTCAAAATGGTATCTGCTAAGCCATAGTGATGCTCAGTAACTCTGTAGTAGTGTGGTTGTCTTTTTAGAGAGCCAAATCCCAAGGAAAGAGCTTCCTCCTCATGTTATGGCTATTCCAGAACAGGAAGGGTGAGCATCACCTTTTCCCATTACTGCCTGGATGAATGTGCCTGTGGGCTTAAGCATTTTGTGTGATGTTTCTGTAAGTGAAGTATTTTCATGGAAGTTTATTTTACTATTTTGTGTTCTAAAATACTACTGATCTCCTGGAAAACATCCCTGTAGATTGGGGGGAGGGGTGTATGGTTGAAGCATATGTGTGTGCGAGATAGATAATGCTGCAAGAATAATTCTCAGTGAATTATTATGAATTAATTTAGACTTTGTTTCTGCTTGTCAGTTGTCTGTGGGAAAGCTGTGGTTTCCTTAGACATATTTGTTTTGGAAGTGTTAAAGTGCTTTGGAATTTTTCTATGGGAAGCTGTAACGAATGCTTTGCAAACTTGAAATTTTTAGTATAAATTACTTGGAAATTGTGGCTTTCACAAGTATTAACCAGTATTTCAGTCACGTTCTAGAAATATCTGTACAAAGCAAGCTCTGAATAGCTCAATTAACAAAGCAAGATAATATTTTAAAAAATCAGTAAGGTTAGTCCCTTTCCACCGTTTGTGAAAAAAAGCCCCAAACTTACACCATCACCCCTCAACAAAGGAAAAAAAAAAACCAAACCCAAAACAACAACAACAATTCCTTCACTGGAAGCTGTTTGTAATTTTTTAGCACTTTTTTCTCTCCCAGGATACTACTTTTCTGTTAGATGGCTTTCCCCTGTGAGGAGAGGATCACTCTGCTGTTCTGTAGTGGTCATTTTGTGTATTTTTTTGGTGAACATTCAGAGGCAAATGCTGCATTTGTAGATCATGGTGATTTTGAGCGCTTTTTTTTTTTTCCCTAATTCTGTGCACACCTCAATATTTCTATTTCCGTTGAATAAAAAGTAATGTATTTGAAACAAGTATAGTTTATGGATATTCAAATATTTACTGAAAGTCATAAGGAAAACATTATCTAGTCAAATTATCTCACAATACAGCAGTGGGGATCTACGCATGAAGAAATAAATACTTAATTTTTTTTTTGTCCAGTATTGTGAGAATTTTAGAATTTTTCTGTGACTAAATGTTGCCAGGGCTTGACAACATTTGCCTCTTTCCTGTAATACATAGTGAGCATCCAATCCCCCCTTATAGACTTGAGTTCAGGCCAGTGTTTAGTGTCAGCAAACATAGTGTGTGGTGACAATTCCCCTCCTCTGTTGCAAGGAGTTTGTGCAATTACTAAGAAACTGCTGAGAATTCAAGGTGCTGTATTGCTTATAACTGCTTAAATATGTTTAATTGAGCACGCTGCATGTTTATTCTGTCCTTTTACAGTGAAATAACAGGTCTTAACTTAGGTTATGAAACAGTTGTCTTTGCTGTAATACGCAATGGCCTTTCTCTGCTGTATGCTCTGCAGTGGTGAGCAGCGGCCAGTGAAAACCTGCTGGTGTTCGTGGGGGTGTCCATGTGCCCAAACCGATGGGCATTGGAGCTGTGAGGACTTCCAGGCACTACTTTGCATTGTAGAACGGTACTTTAGGGCAGAAAGAGTTTAGATCTTTCTTTGGGTTCTGAATCTGAATTAATGTATTTTGGTTTTTTATCAGCACCGATGATCTTTAATTTATATGTGCATTCTCCTTGGTGTCAGTAGCTATAGCAAGAACAAAAATAGCATTTTCTTCAGTGTGTTTTGACCTGTTTCCCATCATTTATCAAATATGGAAAGGTTTAATTACAAATACTTAATAAAACAGTGCATGACTACTCTAAACATTAAATTACTATTAAAGCAGAAGTCAGCTAAAGTACAATTGAAATTGGATCTATTTAAGAGCATAAATAATTTTAAAGTAACTATGCTTTTATGACTATAAAGAGTAGATTTCTCTGGTTTCTTTTAATTTAAATATAAATGTGTAAATATATAATGCAAAAAAAAGCATGTGATTTTCATTGTGGTTGAGGTGGATTTAGCTCACTAAAGAGAGCAAGTATGGATAAATGTATGAATAAATTATATCTTCTGTAGTGTATGATACAGAAAGTAGATATGGGTGTAAGCCAGGAGATTTCCTTTTTAGTTAAAGCAAACATACGTTTCTATGGCAATAAAAGCAA
The DNA here is from genome assembly GCA_027925045.1 of Hypotaenidia okinawae. NCBI lineage: Eukaryota > Metazoa > Chordata > Aves > Gruiformes > Rallidae > Hypotaenidia > Hypotaenidia okinawae. The sequence continues at coordinate 61,470,524 of BSDF01000001.1, read as the reverse complement.
ATTTAAAAGGTAGGTGGTTCTGACTGTTGCTAGTCTGAAATAAAGGTGGTGGTTGCAGATTAGTTCATTTCATAGCCAAAGGAAAACCGGAATTTTATTAGAGAAAAGTGCATGTATATTTCCCCATACTTAATTTCTAATTTTTGTAAGGTTTTGTTAGCTCTCTTCCCCTCTTCCTTGCTTTTCACTGTAACAAAAGTAACAATTGCTACACAAATCTTTTTTTTATTATCAAGTAGATTTAAACTTGAGTGGTGATTTGTATTACTTTTGCATCTTTCATATTTTGTTTGGACTTTAAATGTCAATGTTTTGTTAAGTGATGATTATTTTTAGCCATACTCAGAGACAGGCATGGGAATCTCAAAAGATAAATTGAAGCAGTATTTACCAAAGAACACCAGATCATTGAGGTGAGTAGGGAGTAACAGGATGCAAATAAATAAGGTTGAATATAGTGTGAAGTGTTTATCCTACTCTAATTGCAGTACAGTGTAACAATGGAAGAGGTCTGAGACACCATTTCATCTCTAGATTGGATTGTTTAGAACTTCACAGCCCTTTGAAGCACGTTTCCAGATGAATGATCCATTACTGAATACCCAAATACTACCTATTTGTTGAAAGAGTGGTGTTAAATTAATCATCCTATCCTCATTTGTCATACTCTGTATCCTTCAAGCTGTTCATTTTTTGGTCTCCAAATCTTCTCCGAATCAGTACAATACAGTATCTGTGGGGTTTTGCTTTATTTAAGAAGGAAGTATGGCCAGCCTGTTGCATATATAAGATGATGCTTCGCAGCCAAAATTTGCTGTGATCTAAGCATAGTGTGTGATCCGTAGATACAGATATGTAAAAACCCAGATGGTATCTCTTTTTTCACTTGTATGCTTTGATCTGTTGTGCTGTACCCTGAGGTGGCCAGAGCTTGACAGACACCTGAAATGTTCACATCCGTTTCGCAGGGTGGAAAGATGTGGTACCAATCCAAGGTTGAAACTGGATCTTTTCATGAAATCTGACATTAAGATCAATTAAATCTTTTGCAACAGCAGTCAAGATGTTCTTAAAGTTATAACCTGAAAATATTTAATGTGAAAATATCAACCTACATTTGCAGAGATTTTGGTAGTATCTCTGATACGCACATTCACTTCCCTCATCACAGTGGATGCTCTCTTGGTAATTCAGGTAATTGGTGTTAACTACTCCCCATGACAGACAAACATTACAAAAAAACACACAGGCTGTGCCAGTTGACAGCTGCTCCTGGTGCTGGGGTGGTGGGTTTGAGTGCTCCAGTTCATATCTGGTAGGAAGAGTTGAGACCTAAAGAGTGGGCTTTGGAAACCTGAGCTGCCAGGAGCCGATGAGTCTGTGACATCGAATGCTTTATTAGGGAAAACCAACCCTGTTTTATATGATATAAATCTGAGTGTAAAAGTACCAAATTACAGTTAATGATAATGTTGTAAACCTCGAAGTAGCATACTCCAGGGCTGCAAAATGGTGATGTTTTGATTTTAAGTATTTCTTGACATGTTGTGTTAGATGTTAATCCTTGAAATAAGCATGTGTCTTTATTTAATTTATAGTGTATTTGAATGCAACTGTAGCATAACCTGGCAGTATTGCAGAGGAGGTAGCTTTTTTTTTTTTGTTATTTAGTTATTTTAAGGCAGATTATTTGTATTTTACAAATTTGAGAAGTCATCACTCAGTTTAGTGTTCTCATCTAAGAAACATTCCCTACCATCTGCAGCCAGACGTCTGTTGTGCTGTGTGAGCCTGGCTCAAAATACAAAATATCAGCTGGTCTGTATAGCATTGTCTTTGACAAACTGAGAGTCTGACTGGTGGAGGGCAAGATATTCTGTGTTCAGGTGCAGGCAGAACCCTTACAAATGTGAATTCTGGAAAACACTTGCAGGTCTTTCACAGATGCAGCTGCGCTATACTAGACTCTGTGTGGTTTGTAATGAGTATGTTAGGAGATTCTACATCACAAAAATGCTTTTAAAATAAGGGCTTCTAATAGGCTTTGAGGTTTTGGGGTTTTTTTTTTCCTTATCAGCTGAAAGTGGTTTTCAAAATCAACCGAGTCTCATCTTAAAATGTAGTTTTAATATGCTTGCATTCTGCCTTGCTGATAAACTTGGGTTCTCTTTACTCTCTAACGCCAGCGGAGAGGAGGTAACATTGCAAGACCCATTATATACCTTTTCCTGCCTTGTATTTTGGAACCTCGTGAGTCTGAAGAACTGGATTCAATTTTAGCTTAGCAGTTTGAAAGCAGATTTTTTTATCATGACTTAGATAATTGCAAACAATTGTCTTTTGCCCCTTAAATGTTTTAATTGTACTTGATGATAAATTCCCCTCTATACTCTTAATGCTTCTGGAAATTTGAATAGTCTTATGCTGCTATCAGTATTAGACCTAATTTTTGCTTACATTTTGTAATAATACTATTGAGACATTAGTGTTATATTAGACAGTTGGTGACTTGTAATTGTATGACAGCCACTGAAAACTCCTAATCAATTTTGTAAGTTCTGTACGATGTCATACTCAAAAGTGTAGTCTTTTGTTGCTATGGTGATAAGAGCAGTAGTTTTTTTCCAGGATTTTTTTGCTGCAGCTTCTAATAGTTGAAATAGCTACAAAGAGAAAAAGTATCTTCTACAGTGTGAGTTCCATCGAGGATATAAGTCTTGAATAAACTGTTTTTACAGTATGAGTTGCCTTTACAGCCTGAGTTGCATAATGCATTGTATCCAAATTTTACCTGTAGAATAAACTTGTATGTAACACTTCAGTTAATTCAATAAGGTTTTTAATATATTTGTTAAATTAGAAATATTTTTGCAAGTGATTTTCTTGAAGGATTTTGTTATATAAAGTGCAAACTCTTATTTGTCTTTAGGGAGAACCTGTGTAGTGTTTCTTTTTTTGTTTTAGTAATTCTTTTTTCTCCATAGCTAGAGCAGAGAATATCAGGTGTAGCCCATAAGAACTGTATATATTTTTCCTGTGTTTGTTGTACTTTTTAGTAAAGATGTGAAGAACACCTATTACTACATTAATTGGACCAGTCCTGTGATAACATGTCAGCAAACTTCTTATGTGTTTGGTGAAGTAACTTGTAATTGTGGGTGGAACTTGAAAACAAGAAAATTTTGCTTTTTTCTTTTTTGTTTTTCAAAGAAAAATACAGAAATAAAACTACTGTTCAGCTGTAAAAAATTGCACTGTATTCATGAACTATGAGGATGCATAGCACAGAACTCAACTCCTTAAAAGCTCAAGCAAACCACTTTCTCCTATTTTCTTTCCTTTGAAGCATTTTGAACTTGGGCATGAATTCAACAAGCCAGAAATAAAGGTTTCAGTCCTTCTTAGAACTCTTCCACTATTAAGATTCCAGTTACTAGATAGTCTGTAGGCAGTGATCCTCATAGGGCTTCATTGATGAGAGATCAAGGTCAACCTGCTGCTTTACAGAAAGTATAGTGCAGGCAGTGTGATTTAATTTCTGGTAGAATTGAGGCTAGACACAAGGGATCAAGTGCTTTAACTACACCACCTTTCTGAGACACGATACAGAACTGACATACTGTACGTGTCACCTATGAAATGTGCGTGCACCATTTGCTGTTCACTGCTACATGGCATCTTCTAGAGGTAATAAATCTGCTGCTCTAGATGACTGTTCTTGTCTCATTTACTAATGTGTGGACTCAAGTGACTGCAGACAGACAGTTGCAAGATTTTTTTAATTAACAAAATGTATGTGTTGTTAACACCAAAAGAGCATTGAGCATTAGTGTTAGAAGGACATGCAGAAGTGAAGCATTCGCACATTTATGGAAACAAAATAATTACATTGCCTGTAATTCTGCTGATGTGTTGGTTTATGTAGTCCCATTAGCCTGGCCGTGATTCAGGAGTAGCCAACAGCAAATGCCTAGGAGAGAGTAGAAGAATGTGAGGATGTATGATAACTTACCCAACTACTCTTCCAGTTTCTGATGATTTTGGATTTGTTGTCCATGAAATTGTCTGGTCTCCCAGTGCATGCTTTTAGTATGTTACAGATGCTTAAGCTCTAACCATAGACTAATGTAGTGTAGAACATAACTGATGGTTTTAATTCTGTAATCCTACAAAACAGTTCCTGGGTTTTTTACTGTTGTATTTGAAGCTTGGTGCTTGACTCCTGCTCTCTCACCAGCTTGAGGTGCCGCAATGCTTTTCTCAAGAGTTTTAGCAACCAAGCACCATCAGTGGACCCTGTTCCTGTGTTCTTGTTATGTGAGCTGAGCTGCCATGCACAGGCACACCTACAGTCTCCTTAAAAATTAATCCTAAGCAACACAAACAGAAAACTTTGGAAAGGATCACCAAAAAATTTTATGAGATGGCGAACTAGGTCAGTGCATCCCCAAGGACTGATGCAGGCAGGCAATCCACATGCATTGCATCTTGACTGATTCCAAGGTGAAGCATACATTTGTATGGAAAACTTTCTAGTCAAAACAGGAGTCACAAATTAATCCCTGATGCATGTTTGAAGTACGGACCCCGTGACTGATGTGCTCTGGGGAATGCTTCTCATCTTACAGTTTTTAGTTGGTTCATCTTTTCTTCATTTCTTCAATCTGTTTTTATTATTTCATGAGATCTGCTGTTGTCTTTGGATTTCTTTAATTTTTGTGATACTTTGTATGGGTAGGTACTTCTTGTTTCTTCCACTGTTTCAATAACAATGGCTAATGAATTGGTATCTACAAGGAATGCTTAGGAAAAATTGAACTGAGACTTGCTGCTTGCAACTGCAGGTTTTGTTGTACTTCAGGGAAATCAGAAGTTGAAATTCTGCCTGTGCTTATTTTTGATCTGTATCTGTCATGTCAGCCTGCCTTAAATTAATTTTCTTTTGAAGTTTATATACTAAGGATGTTACATCCAGAAGGATACAGAGTCTTGCATATTAGTTCTTGGAAACAGTGTCGTGAACTTTGCCTGTGTGCTACCAGGAAGAAGTGATGGTCTCTGGGGTTGGGATGGCTGTTTGATACTTTCTGTGATAGCATTTATGCCACCAGGTCACATGTTCAGTAGAACAGTTTTCACTGGTGCAATGCATCATTTGTGAATGAATTACTGAATGGTGGTGCTATCTCAGCAATATCCTGCTCTGAGGGCATGTACTTCCCATAAAGATCAGCCTGGGCACTTCGCATGTGCTCTGTTGCTGTACTGGAATGAAAAACAAACTTGGGTTTGTAAAAGCCACAGCTGAACTTTCCCTGATAATTCTGAGCATCTGTGGTATCAGTGTGACCAACCAGACTCCGACAAAAGAGCAGGGAGAAGGGCAGGGCTTTCTCACTTGTTAAAAGCATGGCTTTTTAGTGATGCTCATTCCACCATCCCACCTCCCCCCCCGCCCCCCCGGATAAATTGTAATGAATCTTTCTGTTCAAACCTTTTTGAACTGTCCATGTCCAGAAAGCTTTGTTACCTCTGGGGCAAGCGAGACCATCAGATGCACTTCTTTGGTACGTCTGGAAGAGATGGCTGAAATGCTCATGTTCTTTATACCTTTCCAGGCTAAACTTACTTCAGTTTTCCTGAAACTAAATATATCCATTGAATGTAAGACAAATTCTTTTAAAATACAGTCTATGGACTTTTTTTTCTCTCTGTTTTATGTATAAAACATGAAGTGCACTTTAAGGAACAACTGAATTATTTGTATAGTGCAGTCTGAAAAGTCTTGCATTATTCAATTTTTTCTTTATTGCCAGTCCACTGGTATCATTGTGGAGCTCTTTGAGAAAGCAACAGGAAGAAAAAAAAAAACCCAAACATTATTCTTCTCTTATTAACTGGAAAGTTGTTACCATGCTGTAATTAATTTCAGTTTTCTGCTCTTTAGTGTCTTCATGTTTTTGAAACTTGCCTTCTAGCATATACCAAATGTGAACAGCCAAGAGCCACTGTTTCAGTGACAGATTCATGTGTTTACTACCTTCTTTAATCTTTCTTTCCATCCTTGTAAAATAAGGGAAGATGTTGGAGGCACAGATGTTAGATCTGCACCGCAGTGCTTGAGATTGGAATAGCTGAAATTGGTTTTAGGGTAAAGCATTTTGTTAACTTGTTTAAAAGTTATTCAGTGTCTTTGTGGAAAACTTACAATCTATGTGACTGTCATGGTTCCAGCTAGGATAATTATCACAAAGTGCCAGGACTGATGAGCCAAACTGGCCAGGGTTTTTTTCTATACCATGGTGTGATGTTGTGCTCCCCACAAAAAGGGGGTTGGTTGGGGAGGAGTGGCTCTAGAGGTGCAGCTCTGGGATGGTGTGACTGATGTGTGGGAACTGACTTCACAACTCAAAAAGAATTATAAAGTAAGTATGTTTATTTGGCACCGGATGCGTGGGGGATCGCTCCACCACAGACGGTAATTCACCTTAACTATATACAGTAGAATGTTACATATTAATGGTATTTCATAATATACATATACATAACCAGTCCCACTTAATAATAAAATTAGTCCCAAGAAGTCATTTTCGTAAACTTCTCCCAGTTGCACCTGTGCATTGTCTCATGGTGGTGGCCCTTGGGGTCTCAGCAATGAAGGCTTGAAGTCTTCATCAGGTTGAACTTTTCACCTCCTTCCCCTGGCACAAGCACAGTTGTGATTGTTCCAGATGGGCACAATTATCCTTGGGATGTTGCTGCCTTATCCCAGGCACCACCTTCCTCGGGATGCTTCCTCCTTATCAGTCCTGGGTCCGCTTTAAATTATCTCAAGAACATCAATCACTCAAGACTAACTACGAGTTTTTCAAGTGAAGACATTGTTTATGCAGGGTCACCTCTGACATAACCACTATGGCACTTCAAACCATCCTGTTAGTAAGCCCCCCTTAACAGGCATCTTCTTAGGAAGCACCCTTTAAACCTTTGCAAGCATCTTGTTAGAAAGCCTGGTATCATGACTGTAGGCTGAGCATCTGGTCGGTTGTTGTGTTGGTAAAGTGCCTGGTGTTACCACTGGTTATGTATATTTTGTCCTAAGTCCTGTTGTTGTTGTTCTCCCTCCCTGTGCTGTCCCAGTAAGCTGCCCTTACCCCAACCCTGAGGTTTGCTTCTGCCCATTCTCTTCCTCATCCTGCCAGGGAAGGGATGAGTGAGCTGTGTGTGGTGCTCAGCTGCTGGCTGGGACTGAACCGCAACAACAATCTTCCCAGCTAGTCCTTGCCATGTGATGTCACAGGAGGTTATAGTCAACGATGAACATTGAGATTATAAAGCAAGCACCTGGCATTTGAGAGGAGGTAGGTGTAAATAGAGTGTGGTGTTAGGAGGGGAGAGACCTAATTTACTTGATTACATTGGACAGCAATGCGGAATTAAGGGATTGGTCCCCTACAGCAGTATTAGTAGAGCTTCATAGGCTGAAGAGTTGGGATGGTTCAGTGTCACCTTGCATGGAAGAAAGGGCATGCTGGTGCTCGTTGTGTATGCTGGTAGTTTGAAACAGTTACCTAAATGTTGATGTCTCTTTTCTAGACAGGACTATATGTTTTGCTATTGCTGTGTCATATCAGCTGCTTTCGAGTGCTTCTCTCTACCCTGGGCAGGAGTGTGTCACGTAGGTGACATTTGTGATCATTGTCTTTGTCCACTGAGAATAGAAAAGCCTCCAGTTTTAAATCAACGTCTTTGCAATACCATCTATCAGACATGAATGGCGAAGTGAAATACTGCTCTTCTCAATCACAGAATTGAGTTGCTGTCCTTTACTGAGGAAGGTCACTTGTTTAAAATCTGAATTCCTGTACAGTGGCACAGTGGCATGACATTGCTTGAATTTCTTCAAGACTTACGCTCTCAGGTTAGTTTGCAGAGTGAATTACCTGGAAGAATCAATGTTTTTTAAGAAAAAGGTTCAGCCTCTCTGCTCATATAAATAGCATCATGTATCACATCTTTGGGGGGCTTGCATTTCTTCCATAAAATACTTTTTCCCTGTAGCTGTGATGGAAACTGGTGGAAGATTTGACCACCTGTGGGCGAGCTGTGTGGCAGCAGGTTGGCTGGGTGTTTTTGAGGTAAACGTTCAGCTTTACAGCAGCATAGGATACAAGGTGAACTATCTGGAAGGGAGCACAGGAGAAGAAGCAGTTTCCTGACTCAACTGCAAAGCTCCTGGGTGCTGGAGCCAGATCAACCCTCCCATGCCACTTTTCCAGTAAGGGCAACATCTGCTGATCTCTTCTATTGGAATGTGTGTGGGTTCACTCCTCTGGATCAGTTACTCTCTAATAAGCTGCTACTGCCCCAGCTCCCAGGTGGTCCTGAGCAAAGTCAAACACAAAAAGAAAGCCTACAGAGAGTGGAAGCAAGAGAAGGTAACCTGAGACACAAATACAGAGAAATTGAGCACCCAGGGATCAGGTTAGGAAAGCTAAAGCCCTGGTAGAAAGAACTAAATCTGGCCAGGGATGCTGAGGACAAGAAGAAAAGGGACTAGGGAAAATGTGGGCCCTCTCTGGAAGGAAACAAAGGACCTGGTTACCCAGGATATGGAGAAGGCTGAGCCCAGTCAGTTTCATCTCTGCCTGACAAGATCCCGGAGTAAATCCTCCTGGAATCTGTGCTCAGGCACATGGAAGGTATGGATGTGATTTGAGACAGCCAACATGGCTTCACAAAGGGCAAACTGTGCTTGAAAATTTGGTGGTCTTGTGCGATGGGGTTACAGCACTGGTGGATAAGGGAAGAGTGACAGATGTCATCTACCTGGATCTGTACAAAGCATTTGACACTTGCATTTGTCCTGCATGAAATCCTTGTCTCTAAATTAGAGAGACATGGATTTGATGGATGGACCACTCTGTACATAAGGAATTGGCTGGATGGTCACATTCAGAATTTCAGTCAACAGCTCAATATCTAAGTGGGAGACCAGTGACAAGTGATGCTTCTTGGAGGTCAGTATTGGGACCAATGCTGATTAACATCTTTGTCTGCAGCACAGACAAATGGGATTAAATGCACCCTCAGCAAGCTTGATGTCAACACCAAGCTGTGTGGTGTGGTTGACACACTGGAGGGAAGGAATGCCATCCAGAGGGACCTTGACAGACTTGAGAGGTGGGCCCATGAGAACCACATGAAGTTCAACAAGGCCAAATTCAACAAAGCCAGTACCTAAAGAGGTCTACAGAAAAGGTGAAGAGGGACTATTTACAAGGACATGTAGTGATAGGACAAGGGGTAATGACCTTAAGCTGAAGGAGGGTAGATTTAAATTAGATATTAGGAAGAAGCTCTTCACTATGAGGGTGGTGATGCCCTGGCCCAGGTTGCCCAGAGAAGCTGTGCCTGCCCCCTCCCTGGCAGTGTTCAAGGCCAGGCTGGATGGGGCTTTGGGCATCCTGAGCTAGTGGAGGGTGTCCCTGCCCATGGCAGGGGGCTGGAACTAGATGATCTTTAGGGTCCCTTCCAACCCAAACTAGTCTGTGATTCTGTGATGATTTTATAGAGGCTGCAGCTGGGGTTTTTTTTTGGGGGGTATTATTTTTTAGGTGTTTCTTGCTGATAGAAACATTGCTGGGTCCTACATCTTTTCTGCTTCTCCTTTTGTTGTGGGTGGTGAGGTACTTCTTATGGGAAACTTGTGTGGTTTACTTTAATGATAAGTGATACCCATACTGCTTTCATTCTCATATGTGATTTTAAAGACACACAGTGCAGTTTGTTGTGTTCGTGCAAAATGCCCCATTTATTGACCTGGGTTTCACTGTCAACTGTAACTTTTCTCCTAACTCCTCTCATCTTGCAGCAGCAAATAATTTTCTTCAAAACTGCCTCTTTGAGAAGCTTGGTGTGTGGGTCCTTTTTAATTTTTTTTTCTTTCTTTAAATTACAACTAAACTCACAACCAGAGATCCTTCTTTACTTCATACCAGTTCAGACGCTCTTGCTCTGCTTCTCTGTATGAATACTAGTGACAGGACAAGGGGAAATGGTCTGAAGTTGCATCAGGGGAAGTTTAGGTTGGAAAAAATTTTTTACTGAAAGGGTTGTCAGATACTGGAACAGGCTGCGCGTTGAGTCACCATCCCTGGAGATGTTTAAAAGAAGAGCAGGTGTTGTACTTGGTGACATGGTCTAGTGTTGGATCTAGTGGGGCTGGATAGACGGTTGGACTCGATGATCTTGAAGGTCTTTTCCAACTTTGAAAGGCTGAGTGAGCTGGGGCTGTTCAGCCTGGAGAAGAGAAGACTAAGGGGGTACCTAATTAATGTTTACAAATATCTTAAGCAGGGGATGCAGGGGAATTGGCCAGCCCCTTTTCAGTGTCTGTGGAGACAGGACAAGGGGCAATGGCCTCAAGTTGGAGCACAGGAAGTTCCGCACCAACATGTGGAAGAACTTTTACACAGTGAGGGTGACAGAGCCCTGGGACAGGCTGCCCAGGGAGGTGGTGGAGTCTCCTTCTCTGGAGATATTCAAGACTCGTCTGGACGCCTATCTGAGTGAAATGTCCTAGGGAGCTGCTTTGGCAGGGGGTTGGACTCGATGATCTCTCGAGGTCCCTTCCAACCCCTATGATTCTATGAGTCTATGATTCTGGGAGTCATTGATTTTTATTAATACTGCAAAGGATGGGTTGAAATAGGGAAAACTTTGAAGTAGGTCATCTTCAGTCAGCTGCTATCAATGGAGCTCGTCCTTATCTACAAGCAATAGGAAATCCCCTTTCCTGACATGTTTCCAAGCATCCTGCACCGCCAGGCGAGGGGAGTGTGAGACGTGCTGGGATTGAGACCTCACCTGCTGCTGTGAAGTGGCCAGCAGCATCTGCAGGGTGTGAGGCTTGGAAGGAGAACACTAGCCAGGATGCCGCCAGGATGGGGTGCCTGCCTTGAGACTTGTATTTAAGCGGTCAGAGGCTGTGTGCAGGTCAGTCTGGGGAAAAAAAAAGCCAGTGTTGTCATTAACAATAGGAAGTAATTTGTATTTGATGGGGAGGCTTGTATCTGAAACTGTTAATTTTAAAATGCACTTTATTGGCCTGTGGTGAAGTTGGAAGTATGGAGGCACATCGCAGCAACATTGCTAAGTTAATCTCTTGGATGTTTGTGGTGCCGTTGGCTTAGCAACAATAATGTGTACCTAAATTTGTTCCTAATGGACAAGATTTGGTTTATATTTTAATTGAAAGCATGCTTCTAGTTTCCAAGAACTTTCAGTAGCAGCATGGTAAACACTTCTTTAAACAGCTTTTAAAAAGTAAAAGCCAACTTATTCAACCTTTCCATACCTTTTTTGATGGATCCTTTCTAAAATTATACATTCTTTTTCCATTACTGTATGTCAGTTTTCCTGGAAAATCCAGGAGGATTTTCACCTCAGAAGCAGGTGTAGTACATAACCAGCTTCCAGAACTTGCCTTTGGTTTTCCTCCACTCCATCTCCAGCCTCCATGGTTTTTATCATTACTTACTGAGCTTCTGTAGTAAAAATATATACAGCCCTGCTGGAGGGACCCAAAACCTCACAATTCTCTTGAGAAAAGAAAATATTTTGCAGAAAAAAATTATTCCCATTTCTTGTCAAAAGGTATCAACAATAATGGTAAAGGACCTGAGGTGACTGTCAGGTTTCAGGCTGAACTTGCAAAACTAGTTTTGAGATGATGTGTGTGTGTAGGGGGCAAGTCAGGAAAAAAGAATAAAACTGAAAGCCGTAAGCAGCTGCTGCGTCATTGAGTGCGTTGTGCTAATGTTACAAAATCCTGACTTAATTTTGTCCCATATTTCTTTAATTTTAAATTACACATAATAGTTCATAGGAGCAGCTCATGCTGTCTTTTTCCTGGTGTGGTTTTATGTAGAACCGTTCCAGTAGCTGTCAGCTGCTAAATGATGCCCTGACTGTGGCTGCATTAGCATTTTGTCTCTGAACAGCAGCGCAGCGCTGCAGCGAGTCCCTTCTCATCTCCTGTTGTCACCCCCACGTACTGTTTGTTCAGATCACAAAGTGGTGTCAGTGCCCATGGAGTAACTTCCTTCAGGGGGAAATTAAACCAGCGGTCTGCTCCAGGGATGCATTCAGTCTGCTTGGGCTCTCTTAGAGATGTGAAGGTTCAGATCAATGATAGAGTTTCAGGGTGGCTTCTAACAGCCTGTGCATGGCAAAGTTCTGCCTAGGGGACTGGACTAAATTTAGACTGACATAAAACTTACAGTTAGCACATTGTGTATATCTACGGACCTCAGCTTTGAACAGCTTCAACCACCTGCTGAACTGCTTTACTTGCTGAGCTGCACGTGCTCATACTACTTCCTAAACTCACAAATGAGTGAGTTTCTATGTTAAAATGAATTGTATAACTTGCTGTGTGGGCATATTGTTAAACCTAAACAATTGGACTTGGGTGGGACAGTTATGTGTGTCCTCCCCTTACCTCAAAGTTAGAAGTTTTCCAAGGAGAGAGGACTTCATAGTATTTTCTGTCCTTAGGGAAAATACTTTTCTTTGTGATGAAATTGATCTCAGAGTTACCATGCTATGGCCAAACTTTTCTTGCAGCTTGCACATAGTGCATTACACTGAGTATGCATTTACAGTTGACTAATTTTTGGTAATGCAAATGATTCACTCGTGTCTTAGTGTCATATGCAAAGATCAAATCAGACAGCTGTTATATCTCAGCATTACCCTGCAAATTTTACTATATTTGATCTTAATCATCCACCATTCCCTTTATACAGACTAGACTAGATGGTGGTCAAACACTGGAATAGGCTTCCTAGAGGCATGAGACGATTGATGCCCCAGACCTGCTGGTGTGTGAGGCATTGGGACAATGCCCTAAATAACAGGCTTTAATGTGGTGAGCCCTGAGTTAGTCAGGTAGTTGGACTAGATGATCATTGTAGGCCCTTTCCAAGTGAAATCCCCTCTCCTCTCTGTGCAGAATACACATAGGTGTATAGACATGGAGAATGCATATAGATGTGTATAGGTGGAGAGTGGAACTTAATTTACTTCCCAGCTTAGGTTCACAACCTGCATGATCAGAAGTAGTGATTTTGCTCAGTGACAGTTAGGAGAAAACAGCAAATACAAGGTCAGTGAATGGAGATCCACTCTGAAATGTAGGTGGCCCAAACGCTGCAGCTTTGCTCTCCCTCTTTTTCTTTTCCACTTTCCCCTGGACTTCCTGCCCAAGAGTTTTTCCTCACAGGCTGCTTAATAGGTTGGTGACAGCTGGCAGAAGGCACAGTTGGGCAATGATGCTCTTGCTGAAAAATGGGGCAGTGTTTTTCTGGGGTTCCTATAAAGGTGCAGATACTTCTTTTATCTGACACTGGAAATTTACTTTCATTGTTTCCTGACCCAGTGCAATGCCAACCAGGCTGTTGTAACTCATGATAGTGTGAAGCAGTTTTGATGATGCCTTCAGGTTTGTCAGTATCTGCAACCTGACAAATTTGCCCCTCCTTTTTGGTACTTTTTTTTGTTGTTTTTTTGGAAGCAGGAGGTAGGACTGATTCTGTTTTTAGTCTTTTTAGACCTTATCCTTGAAACATCTGTTTTTCATAGCGAGTTGTTTGGCCTCTGGTACGTAGTTAAACACCCTGGAAAAGTAGCTCTTGTGCATTAGATAGGACATGCATGCCTGGGTCAAATTCTGCACCTTCTCTGTGCCACAGCCAATCTTTCTGGCTGATCATGGGTGGGAAATTTGCAATTTGCTCCAAAGTCAAGAAGGTTACTTTGACATTCCAGCCACAGGATCTTCTGAGGAAACTGAAATGCAGCTCACTAATGGCTAGTTGCTGAGCACATACTTCCAGTGAGATGCATACTTCTGAAGGCCTGGGTAAGAATTCATATTGTTCCTAAACCCAGCCTCTTCTCTCCATGCAATTTAGGCTCTTAACTGCCTTTAAGACAGGAATTTCTTACTGCCTTTAAGACAGGAATTTGAGTCCATTTTTGGAAATAGTGTCAGAGAATGCTTGCTGTGTTTATGCAAGTTGTAATATTAAGTTGAAACCTTAAAAATGTCAACAAGGTGGTAATGCAGGTGTTTTTTCTTTCCCTAGGTATTATTTCTTAACTCCAGCAGACTTGGTCTGGAACCAAAGCTGACCAAAAATATTTAAAGAACATCTTCCATGTGCAACATTTAGCCTAATGTGTAGGTTTTCTTGTATGTTTTACATACAGAAGTATATTTATTGATATTGCTGTATGTGCCTTGGTGCTGCCATAATTTCTGGTGCTGTTTCCATTGTTGCTCTTTTGTCTCCTGCAAAAATGAGCATTAGCAAATAAAATTAGGAAGAAGTTGAATGTAACATATCCCCATGTAGCATCTTTAGAGATATCTGGGATGATCTGAAAGCAGGTTGCTGGCACAGATGTATAAACCAGGGCCACAGCTTTAGGGAGTACTAGCACTACAAAACCCAAAGAATCAAAAAAGTTTGGGTTTGATGGGCAGTTGTGTGGATTCTATTACAATAATGATTTTCTGTTGTGTTGATTCTGTTGTTATAGTGATTTTCTGTTTTAGTCTGGAGAGTATTTGTAGACCAACTCAAAAGAATGAATTATTTTGCTGTCAATACAGTTTTTACTTACTTTTTTTGTTTATCCTTCATTTGGTGACTGGGTCATGTTCCCTTGTGCTCTTCAGTGCTGCAGGGCACTTTGAGTTGCACAGTGGCTTCTGCCCTTGTTTGGAGCTGAAAACCAAAGTACCTGGGAGGATGGGGGGAGGTAGGCTGAGCATGGATTGGATCTGCCCTGCATTGAAAACAAACCCATATTTTTCCCATGGAAGTTGGAAGCTTCCATTCCTTAAAATGGTGTGGAAGTGATTCAAGACCATTTTTGTCCTAGATGATGTTCTGGTAGAGAAGTGGCTGTGCCCTGTACAGGTACCCAGTGCTTGATGTGGCCTGGGGGATCTGCAGGAGCAGACTGGTTTCTGTGTAGAAAACATGTACCTGTTTATTCCACATTCTCAAGCCATCCTGCCACCCTAAGACTCTCTCCTTTGGCTGCATCTCATACCAACCGTACAGACACCAGAGTTTTTAAAGCTCAGTGCAACTGGTGTCCACTTACCTCTCACACGAACGGAGGTCTGCAGTGCCTGGAGTGAGACCTTTTGCATCACTATCCTTGAAATTAGTATTTAAAGTTGACATTCCTAAGTATGAACAAAAGAGGAATATTATGCTAACCATATACGACTGTAATACCTGATTCTCCACCCAAATAGTGTTAAACATCACTCCAGGAATGGGAGCAGGTAAGGGGTATAAAGGTTATTGAGGAAGCTACCCATGGGGGGAAGAGAAGAAATTGAAGACCCTAAAGAGGCAGTCGATGGGTTGTGCTCCTCCTTCTCCACCCAAAACACTGGTGGCTTCTTGGTGAGCATTGTAACCTCACCTTTTTGGTGAGAATACCTGGGATAGTATTTTGCTAGCATTATAATAATTTATTAGTGCTACTGCAGTAAGCATATTTATCAGTGGCAATTCTGAATTGGTTGTGTCTGTCACTGCAATGAACTTTCTGTCTATTTCAACTTGTGAAATGGTCTCACTTAAAGTCCTTTGAGGGTTCTGACAAAGGATTGATATGTGGTTGTATATATAATTATTTAGACATAAACCATTGACAAAGTCTGGGACTAAGACTGGACCTAGCCACATCCAGGTTTCTCTCTGAGGAGGAGTTTAGAAAGCAAGAGGGTCCTTTCTGAACCTCGTGACTCAATGGGACAGCCTCCCTCAGCCATGCCTCAGATGCATACCCTTTGTGTGTCAGCCAGCATCACCTCTACACTAAGCCCTGCAGTACCTAGTAGGTGACAGTGGTGGGAAGGGGCAAGGGAAAGCTATACCTGCTTCTGTGGGAAGTACAACCCTGAAAATGAACTTGGAGGATGGATTCTGCTGTTAGGTAATGCTCTTTTTATACTAGAATAATGGGGGGAAAATTAACTTCTTGTGCTCTACTTTGCAGCCATTGCCCCTTGTCCTGTCTCCACAGACACTGAAAAGGGGCTGGCCAATTCCCCCTGCATCCCCTGCTTAAGAAATTTATAAACATTAATTAGGTCCCCCCTTAGTCTTCTCTTCTCAAGACTGAACAGTCCGAGCTCACTCAGCCTTTCCTCATAGGGGAGATGCTCCAGGCCCTTAATCATCTTCGTAGCCCTTCTTTGGATTCTCTCCAGGAGATCCCTGTCCTTTTTATACCAAGGAGCCCAGAAGTGGACACAATACTGCAGGTGGGGCCTGACCAGGGCAGAGTAGAGGGGGAGGATAATGATGACTTATGCTGTGCAGACAGCCAGCGTTGTGGTCCTGAAGCAGATCACCTTTGTAGTGAAGCAAATGTGTGCATTCTTGGTAAAAGTGGGATTTTTTTTTTTAAAGTACAAACTCTGACCTGTCCTTGCCGAGGGTGTATTTGGAGATCAGTTGGTCTCTATACACCTTCTAAGACGTATGTAACAGTGCGGCTCCTTGATAGCTATATCAAAATGTGTAAGTCTTAGTGAAATATTCCGTGTTTCCTGTCATCCTTGCGTTTGTTCTTACTGGCTTTGCAGGTCAAAGCTTGCCATGCTTCTCACTACCATGTTAAAACTTGTTTGCTTTTACTCTTAACACTGAAGACATCCTGATGCTCCCTTCTCATCCTGAGAGAATAATCCTCTTGCAGCATATTTAGAAGTGGTATTTTTGACGTTATTGTTAGTATCTGTTGCCAAAGAAAGGTCTGTCTTTTGACATTGAAAGAGCTCAGATCAGTGCAGGTGTCAGAGAAATGGCTGGTCACATAAATGCTTTGATATGAATGTGGTCTAATGTGGTGATGGAGTGTAGCTCTTCAAAATGGCTTGGCTCCACTCTTAATGGTTTCATTTTCCTTGTGTTACGGGGCCCTCCTTCTCCAGTTAAAGATCAGTTGTAAGCTGCTTCATAAGTAAGGTTACAAACAAGATGTCTGTCCAAAACTTAAAATTTTCTGTTTAAAATTTTAAAGCAGATGGAGTTCAGTAGGGAGGAGCACAAGAGGAGGTTGAGAGGTGTCCTAAGAACCAGTTTTTATGGATAGAGACACGTTAGTGTGTTCTGAATGATGTCTATCACTTGGATGTTGTCCTTTCTTTTAGATGATGGGTTAACTTGATGAGGGTATAAAATCACCAGAAAAATCTACTTACCAAAATTAATGAGGAAATATCATAGAATTCTTCTATCTTCTTGAAAAATGGGCCTCAGGTCTGTAAATAATTTGTGCTCTCCTTTTCTATCTGCTAGATCTGTGAGGTTGCACAGCAGCAGTGAAAAGGTCCTTGTCCCTGCATGCTTCTGTCTTGAGGGTGAAAAGAGATCAACCATTGTCTTGCATTCTAATGAATTTTCAACAGCTTTGTAAAAATCACTGTAAAAAATATTTTATATTCATAAAGAGACTGCTAATAAACATGGCATTCAGGCAATGCCATTTTGTCTTCATTATACTGAAAATGATCAGAAGTTTTCAACGTGGTGTAAGGCAAGCAGCTTGCAGATCAGATGTATTCCGTAGTACGTATGAGCCCTTGAACTGTCCATTATGGAGTATTATTTCTATTTTCCCTAAAACATGCAGTGTGATGCAGGAAGATGCCTTTTTCCTGCTGTTTTTGTGCAGTATTATAGTGGTTTTTGGGTTTTTTAATATATATTTTGATTTATGTAAGGAGGCTTTGTTCACCAGATTAGTCACAGCTGATGATAAGCCTGACACACAGATGCCATTTGAAAATTACTTTTAAAGCACTGATTGAATGAAAACAAGCTTCACAGTATGTTGTCCTGTTAATCAACAGGCAAAAAAATATTTCAGCTGTACAAACAATTATGCATAGATCCAGCTACTTACTGTCATTCTTGCTGTCACTAGCAAGAATTACTCTTGAGGAACTCTCTGAAATTTATGCTGCAGCATTCTCTTTCTAATTCCTGGAAACCACCAAGACTTTACTTCGTGGTGAAGGTACATTAAAACCAGTCTGAGAGTCTTGCTGCAGGAATTTTGTTGCTAACTCTGACAGCATTATAAATCAAAAAGAGGTTACTAATCTGATTCTCCATAGGCTTTCTTCTTCATGCAAACAGAAGTAACTGCTTCCTTGCTGGTTTTTCATTGATGCTAATGATTATATCCAATGCAAAATTGTGAAGAATCATACTTTACTGTGAAGTACATTGTTCTGCCTGCAACTCCAGAATGGCTGGAACATAAAAATTCACATAGGCTGTATGTGAATTCTTCAGAAATGGGGAGATTTGAAAACTGTTATGAACATCAGCTTTTTTCATAATCTAGGTTTTGTGATAAAAACACTTCTTGGGATCACAGCCTGAGATATCATTATCTGTTCTCCGTGGTTTTATATTGTAAATTATTACTGGTTCATCCAGTGGTATTACTGAGGCAGGTGGTTGATTTGGAATATCTGCTTGTCCTGATTTTTGGTGAAGGTAGAGTTAATTTTTTTTCCTAGCAGCTGGTGTAGTGCTTTGTTTTGGATTTGGGATGAGAATGATGTTGGTAACACACCCATGGTTTTAGTTGTTGCCAAAGAATGTTTACCAATTCAAGGACTTTTCAGATTCTCATACTGCCCCACTAGCAGAGGCTGGGGGTGCACAAGAAGCTGGGATAGGGTGCAGCCAGGGCAGGTGACCAAACTGGCCAGAGCAGTATGTGGTACCATATGATGTCATGCTCCATATTTGAACTTGGGGGAAGCTGGCTGGGGTGTAATTTCAGCTTGGGAATGGGCTGGGCATTGATCAACAGGTGGTGAGCAATTGCACTGTGCATCACTTGTTTTGTGTGTCCTTTTATTATTACTATTGTTGTGGGGTTTTTTTCTCTTCCTCTGCTTTCTTACTAAACTGTCTCTATCTCAACCCACAAATTCTACTTTTTTTTCAATTCTCCTCCTTATCCCACTGAGGGTGGGGAGGAACGAGCAAGCAGCTGAGTGGTGCTGAGCTTGCCAGTTGTGGTTAAGCAGTGACACCTCTCCAGCAAGATACAGTCGTCAGTTGCAAAGATTTGTCCTTTTGTCCCTGTCTTTTGGACCACAGACAAGAACCATATGTCCACTGCTATGTGGATTTTTCACACTTTGGTAAAAACAGCCATGCTGTGTCAGACAAAGTCTGTCTCACTGCAGTTTTGTCTTGATCATGGCAAAGCATGGTGGATCATAACTCTGCTTTTGGGTTTGCATCTGACATTTTATACAGACCTCTTGCTGTCTTACCTTGAAACAACCATGTTCTCTACTCACCTTCATTATGCCACTCATGATTTTATGAAACTTTTGTTGTATTCCTGACTCCTAATATTTTTTTCCCCTCCAGCTTCAAGGGTAGTATACTTGATCTGTTGCTTTCATCTGTAGTTAAACCAGAGGCCTATTATACTGATGAAGGTAGAATCACACTAAACAGGCTGTTAATATTAGCTTGTGAATACAGATATAAATACACTAATGTGGGCTTATTGTATATACATTTCAGTACCCAGGGGCCTAGTAAAAATAGTATTACTACTTCTGTATGTTGGAACTGTTCCATTAATTTGATTGGTCTTCTTGCCTTTTTCTCAATCTTTCCTCATTTCTAGTATTTTCATTTCCTTGAGATGACTGTGAGAAAGCAAAGGGGGACAGAGCTGTGTACAGCTCTTAAAAATCACAGACTGGTTTGGGTTGGAAGGGGCCTTAAAGATCATCTATTTTGAACCCTCCACTAGCCCATGTTGCCCAAAGCCCCATCCAGCCTGGCCTTGAACACTGCCAAGGAGGGGGCAGCCACAGCTTCTCTGGGCAACTTGGGCCAGGGCATCACCACCCTCACAGGGAAGAATTTCTTCTTTATATCTGATCTAATCTATTCTCTTTTAGTTTAAAACCATTACTGCTTCTGTCACTACAAATCCTGGTAAAAAGCCTGTCCCCTTCTATCTTATAAGCCCCCTTTGTATAATGAAAGGCGAAGTAAGGTCTCCCTTATTACTATGTCTTATTTCATACCAGTTATGGGAGTTGTCAATTGAGTATTTTACACTCACTAATTTCAATATTGATTTATATTTTCTGCAGAGGTTATAAATTCAGGGTAAAGGCTGTCAGTGTTGTCTGACTGAGAGGTTCTTGATTAATGAAGCCTAGGACAGAAACTGCAAAAAGGAATGGAACTGCTGTTGGCAATTCAGAGATGGTTGAGTTTTACAGGATCTGTATGTAATGATTCTTTTCAGTCACTGTTGCTTAAGGTAACTGTGAAAATAATACTTTTAATATATATTGGAATGCCAGTAAGGTTTTAATAGTAGTAGAATGAAGTGCACTATTGTATAGTGTTGTGGTAGTTTGTTAATTCCTACTATTCAGTTTGATTTATTTGTTTGTGACTCCTGTGAAATACCAGACATATTTTTTCATTATTACTGGTTATAATAACTAGTAACAGCACAAATCTTAGAATGATGTAGGTTTCTTGTAAGAATCATGTAGATGACCTCTGAAGGTTGTCAGATCTGATCCCTAATCAAAACAGGGCAAGTCAGAACAGGTTGCTCAGGAACTTTTTCAGTAAAATTTTGGCCATGTCTGTGTATCTCTTTCTCTGCTTGATGATTTCCATGGTACAAAATAGAGACTTCACATCTGGTCCAAATTTTCTGGATTCTGCTTTCTGTTGCCTTTTGTCCTACCCCCTGCATACAGCTGAGGTGCCTGGGTCTGTCTTCTCTTTGACCTTCCACTAGGTAACTGTAGACAGCAGAGGCTTTTCCTTTTACCTTCTCTTTTAAAGCTGAGCAGTCCCAGTTGTTTCAGCATCTCCTTATATGTCCTGTGCTCCAGCCCCATCCATGCTGGTGATTCTCCTCCAGACTCGTGGAGCACTGTATTGTGGTGCTTTAGCTGTGGGTCTTGCAAATACTGGGTAGAGGGGAAGAACTTCTGGAAGTGGTTCTGCTCCTCCTCCCAGGATGCGTTTGGCCTTTTCTACTGAAAAACATGCTGATGTTGAGTGGTAAGGATTGTCTTAGAGGCCTTTGTTTCTGATAGGGGGTTCATACTGAAATGTGGTAAACTAGCTAGTACTTTTAGATAAGGTATGATCCTAGGCTGCAGTTCAGTTAAATGTTTAAGTGTTTATCTGTCCTTCTACCTTCAGTAGAATTCAGAAGATTTGGACTCAAGGTCAAATGCTTCAGTTTGGGGAAAAAAAAAAAAAAAAAAGCTGAAGCAGTTTCATCAAACTTACTATTTTTATCTTCAAACTGATCTGGTGTGCTGTCTGTCACCTATACATCCATTGATGGTGCTGCCTTGTTGTTCAGAAGCCACAGTTAAAGCACTTTGACTTTAACCTGCTGTGACTTTTTGATTTTTCTCCTTTCTGGTAATTTTGGAACCCAACTGAGCTGTGCTAAAATGATATTGATTTCAAACCAAGTTTTAAAATCTTTTTAAATGTGGACTTTATCTCTCATTTAACTATTTTCCATTATTTTTAATGAAGCTCTTACGATAACAGCATCTCAGTTTTTAAAAAGCTAAAGGAGTTTTTCAGACCCCCTAGATAAGTTGGTTTTTTTGAAAACTTTTTAAAGGAGGTGGTCTAAACTATATTTAATATAGTTAATAAAAGAGTGAACATGCAACAGATCATATCCATGGGTTCCCATGGCAGCTTTCATTGACCTCCAGGCTCTTTTCTCAGTTCTATTAAATGTCTTTTTCACCCCTTTTGTCATGGGAATGCATCCCTGTGTCTCCTTCTTTTGGAGGGCAAGGAGCAGAAATGTCTTTTCACTGCTAAATTACTGGCTTAGAGCAGGAAGAGAGAGATTTCATTTGAAAACAAAAGATTTGAGAAGGGGAGAAACTAAGATTTTTGGGTGAAAAAGTTTCAAAAAAATGTCAATCTTGAAGTGTGATGCCCAGGAATTAAAATACAACATCTATACAGGTCTTAATACAGTAACAGTTGGGAAGATCAGCTTGAGTAGGTTACTGACTGGGTTGGAGGGAACTCTGAGTCATCAGCTCTTTTAATTGAAAAACAACAGCAACAGCGCCAAAAAAAGAAAAAGGGGAAAAAAAAAAAAAGAAGCACTTTTGAAACTGCCCTGACTGCAATTTTCTTTTAAGTATCTTTCCTCCACTCAAAACAAAAGGAAAGGAAAAAAAAAGCTTTCTAATTCCAGATTGCTAAATGCTCTGCATTGCACTTCATTACTTGATGAGAGAGTGGAGTGGGAAGCTCTTCAGGCTGTTAAAACATTTGGCTTATTTTGGTTGTGCCTGCGTAATGCTGGCTGCATCATCTTATACTTTCCTCATCTGCTTTCTCCAGGACTGTGAGGGTCAAATTACGGTTTCCTATGCAAAGCAGTTCTAGAGTAGACCATGGAAAGAAATATTTATTAGTTAAAACCACATTGCAGGCTGCAGGTATGCACGAGTCCACCTTAATACCTATTGCTTTATTTCTACGGAGCTTGCCTGAGCTAGAAGGAAAGCAGAATGTGATCATTGCTTTTCTGTCACTACCCCAGTCCTCTTATCAAAGAAACAGGTAAACTTCCCCCTCCCTCATTCCCCCATTCGTCAGGTCTGACAGTATCACGTGAGAGTCCCTCTTCCACCTGTCTGTCATTGTCAGGCTTCTCTCAGCTCCTGCTGGCCCCATGTAAATGGCCTCTCTTCTCTGTTTCATAGAATCATAGAATTGTAGGGGTTGGAAGGGACCTCGAGAGATCATCGAGTCCAACTCCCCTGCCAAAGCAGCTCCCTAGGACATTTCACTGAGATAGGCATCCAGACGGGTCTTGAATATCTCCAGAGAAGGAGACTCCACCACCTCCCTGGGCAGCCTGTCCCAGGGCTCTGTCACCCTCACTGTGTAAAAGTTCTTCCGCATGTTGGTGCGGAACTTCCTGTGCTCCAACTTGCAGCCACTGCCCCTTGTCCTGTCTCCACAGACACTGAAAAAAGGCTGGCCAATTCCCCATGTCCCACACTTCAGATATTTATAAACATTAATTAGGTCCCCCCTTAGTCTTCTCAAGACTGAACAGTCCCAGCTTAGTCAGCCTCTCCTCATAGGGGAGATGTTCCAGACCCTTAATCATCTTTGTAGCCCTTCTTTGGACTCTTTCCAGGAGATCCCTGTCCTTTTTATAGCAGGGAGCCCAGAACTGGACACAATCCTCCAGGTGGGGCCTGACCAGGGCAGAGTAGAGGGCGAGGATCACCTCCTTTGACCTGCTGGCCACACTCCACTGTTTGTCCTGGTTTTGGCTGGGGTAGAGTTAATTTTCTTCCTAGCAGCTGGTGTAGTGCTGTGTTTTGGATTTAAGATGAGAATAATGTTGATAACACACTGATGTTTTAGTTGCTGCCAAGCAGGCAAGGACTTCTTAGCTCTAATATTGCACTGCTAATAAGAAGGTAGGGGTGCCCAAGAAGCTGGTGGGGGGGACACAGCCAGGGTAGTTGATCCAAGCTGGCCAAAGGGATATTCCATACCTTATGATGTCATGTTGAACAAAAAAACCCCAAATTGAGGGGGAGATGGGTATGGAGGACTTGGGAGGAATGACAGCCACTGTTTGGGAACTGGCTGGGCATTGGTCAGTGGGTGGTGAGCAATTGTGCTGTGCATCATTTGTGGTGGTAATATTATTTCTTATTGTTATTGTTGTTACTTTCCCTTCCTTTTCTGTCCTATTAAACTCTTCATGTCACACTGTAAGCTTTACCTTTCTGATTCTCTTGCCCATCCCACTTCAGGGATGGGGCTGAGCAAATGGCTGTGTGGTGTTTAGCTGCCTGCTGGGTTAAACCACAACAGTGTTTTGTGGTGGTTTCTCTAGTTTTAAAGGACTTCATTGCAGTACTTTCTCTTTTCTGTAAAGACCATGTCATAGAGTGCCAAAATGCACTCCTTTTTTTTTTTTCTTCCCTACTTGCCACCATTTTTTCTCCTATTCAGAGGTATTCTTAACTGCTGCCACCTTTGTGGAAGTATTCAGTCAGATAGATTTTCCATCACCAAAACTTCATATCAAAGAATGTGGTATCAAGGGAAAGATTATTTTTTTCCTTTTGCAGATAAAAGAAAATTGCTTTGTTTTCAGGATTCCCTAAAGACCAACTCAACTTGCCGTGGGGGAAAAAAAAAAAAATAGTAGTCTGTTCTGTTCTCTGTGTGTGGGTTAAAAAGATTATTTGGAGAGACCATTTATTTGAAATCTAGATTTCCTAAGCAGACAAAAAAACCCCATTTTAGTTCATCTAGGTGCGGAAGAACTCCTTGCACTACTTAATTCTCTAGAACTGAAGTGGTTATGTCTAGTTAGCTTTTAATTTTCTTTAGAGCAGGCTGGCTGCTATACCTTTACTTGTGTTTGGTGTGGAAAACCGACAAATTTACTTATCAAGCCAGCTGACATTCTTTTACCATTCTTGACTGATGGATGATGCTGTTTAAAAAAAAAAAAAAGGAAAAAAAAAGACTCGAGCAAGTGACCTTTTGAGCTGTCTCAAAGCATTATTAAGCTATGTGAGGTAGGAAGTTTCCTCTGTGGTGGAGTGCTGGGAGTTGTGCTTCCAGTGTTACTGGAAACATTGCGATGCAGTGGGAAACATCTTAGTACTTGGGTAAAATTGGTTTACATCTGCTTGGGATAAATAATGCAGTTTTGATGTCAAAGCTACTTCTATTTTCTTGTAAATTTTACAGAAAGGAAAAAAAAATGAACTTAATACTTTTAGAAAGTAGTTCTGTAATAAGGTCAGAGAGGGAAAAAGGTGAGGTCACATCTGGAGTACCATGTCTGGTTTTGGATTCCCTGGTTAAAGAAAGACAGGGTGCTACTAAAGAGAGTCCAGGGTAGGGCTACAAGGCGGATTCGGGAACTGGACCATCTCTCATATGAGGAAAGGCTGAGAGAGCTGGGTCTGTGTAGTCGGGAGAAGAGAAGACTGCTTATAAATATCTAAAGAGCAGTTGTCAAGAGGAAGGGGCCAGACTATTCTCAGTGGTGCCCAGAGACAGGACAAGGGGCAATGGGCACAAACTGGAACATGGGAAGTTCCATCTCAACATGAGGAAGAATGATCTTCTTGACTGTGAGGGTGGCAGAGCACAGGTAGAGGCTGCCCAGAGATGTTGTGGAGTCTCCTTCTCTGGAGGTATTTCGTACTCTCCTGGATGTAGTCCTGAGCAACCTGCTCTAGGCAATCCTGCTTTAGCAGGGGGTTGGACTAGATGATCTCAAGAAGTCCTTTCCAACCGCTACTGGTCTGTGATTCAGTGTTTGCTTTAATATATCATTCATATGCAGAAAATAATAGCTAGCTCTAAGTGCTTTAGAGGAGGACTCTTAGGTGGAGGAAAATTCTGCAGATGATGCAGAGAAAGCTGGGCTGGAAGCTGTCATTTTGTAAGGAAAGGCCAAACAGAGAAATGGTTCTCATGGTCTGTCTTCTGTTACCCAGACCACCAGCCTGCAGTTTCTCTTGTCCCATTTCTAACTGTTTCTTGAAGATTCATCTGGGTGAAAAAGAGGGTATTGACTGGCATTAGGACAAGAATGAGTCCAAGAAACTAATCTGAAGGTTGAGCTTAATTAATGCTAGACTGATGAGTGACTGTGTTGCTTGGCTAAGCCTGCCCTTTTGGAAACAGTCCTCTACAGCAAGAGCACAAAATGCTGGCACGAGTCCTATGTAGTTTTAAGCTGTTGCTACAAGCTGTTACCTAAATTAGCTGGCAGAAGAATGTTTGACCCTGCAGAGCCCAGTCTCAAACCATAGTTTCCTGGCTGTGAAATTTTGCCAGGTATTGTACTAATAATTTGAGGGATGTGGGATCACAAAATTTCCAGGCACTAGATGTCTGCTTGCATTTGATGGGGGATTTTTATGTTGGCTTTATGTGTATCTACAGTATTTGTTTTTTTTCCTCTGGAACTCTATACAATACGTTTTCAGAAAGTGGTGCTGAGGCATGATTAAAAATATCCATTCTTCTGCTTTTCAGTTTTTGTTATTTAAACTCCTTGCAGAGCTAGGGTTTGTTTTTTTTATTTTCAAAAAGTATCTGTATGTTTTAGTAAGCAGTGGATCACACCCAAGCTCCTGTGATCTCCATATAATCCATTTTAACTACAGAGGAAAATCGAAGTGCTTTACCAGGTGATTCATGATTTCTAACCACAACTTACTCGTGAGTTATGCCTAATAACAAGACTAACAGCTAAAATACAGGCAGATGACATTAAGCTTCAGATAACCCTTCATAAAATGTACATTTGGAAAACATCGCTCACTTTATAGAAGTAATGATTTGATGAGTGGCTTCTCCCCCTCCTTAGCTCAGTGTGAGATAATAAGATGAGGTTTTTTGGGTGTGAAGCCAAACTTCCGAATCCTGTTTTTGCCTTTTGCTTGTAGTGATGAACATCTAGTTACGTGGATGGTTTAGACCAGGCTAAGAAAAAGCCAGTTAAGATGACATCAGTCCACTTCATGTATCACCACTTCAAGTAATGTCACCTTCTACGACAGCAGTATCCTTATTTTTCCATTGCTGTTTAGGTCCTGCTGCCATTTTGCACTCTCACCTGAGCAAGCTTCAGCTGCCCTTTACTGTAGCATGTCTTGAGCCTTTGAAAACCTAAGCATTAAGGAAATTTACTTCACATAAGTAATTATTTGAAACCACCTCACAAAATGTCCAACCAAGACTAGTATCATTAAACTGATAACAATATTAGGAGGTCTCATCCTTTTGCCTTCATATTTATTCATAAATTAGAAAAAAGAAAATAAACATATTGGTGGTTTCTCAAGTTCAAATGAGCGGTTCAAATGCAGGATTATTTCTAAACCTCCTAGCTGAACAAACCCAGCAATTGAGGCAAGAGTATCATGAGCAAATAAAAAACCGACTTTTAAAGACAAGTATCTTTTTCCTATTGTAAAAATAGCCAAATGTATAATTTTTTTGGTTGGTATCTTTTGCATCATCTCTTTCCCTCTAGTTCTGTGAGCAATTATACTGCCCTGTTTTTTTAGGTCTTAATGATTTCATTATGTGCTATTTTAATCTACTGTAATAATGAACAGCAGATTTAATGTTTAACAGAAACTCCTGAAGTACCATTTCAGTTTTCAGAAGACTTGCTTTCAAAAGAAAAATGTGTTTAATTCTGAAAAATTATTTTGTTTTTAACTTAAGACTCGTTCCCTGTTGTTAACAACTATGTTTTGCCTAGAGGTGTTTATTTTTAAGAAGGCTTTAATCATAGAACGGTCTGGGTTGGAAGGGACCCCAAGGATCATAGAGTTCCACCCCCTGCCACAGGCAGGGCCACCAACCTTCAGGCCTGGATCTACACAAGGTTGCCCAGGGCCCCATCCAACCTGGCCCTGAACACCTCCAGGGACGGGGCATCCATCACCTCTCTGGACAGCCTGTTCCAGCACCTCACCACTCTCTCTGTAAAAACTTCCCCCTAATATCTAATCTAAACCTTCCCTCCTTTAGCTTTAATATAGAAACTTAAGAGAAGATGGATGACAGGATTGATGATAAGAAAATGAAAAATAGAATAGTTTCAGGGTTAGGTAATTTTAATAAAAGTTTCACACTAATTTTCTGTTATAAAAACAGCTACCTCCCAGTCAAACTCCTTTGGGTTTTCTAGTGCAGTTCGTAAAGCTCTTTTAATATAGAGATTAACGATTTCTTTTATTTCATTCATTCCATTTATTGGTTTGTAAACCTGAAGGCTGTGAATTTTATGAAAGAAAATCCTTTAATTTTGTATATGCCTATTGATACGTGCAGTTGCCATGGTGCAGATTTGGAGTGAGCCTTTTAAATCTCTGACTTGAACCTGTATGATGATTTTTAGCATCATTTGTCTGATACAATTAATTAGAAGTCTGAAAAATTCCAAGTACTTACCTATTTTAGCTGACTGGATGCTCTAAAGGTGTAAAGTCTAAAGTTCTACACTAAAGGTCTAAACTTTACTGTATGGCCTTAAAATTTCTGATTTGTGTGATAGAGTTTTTTGAGAGTTCATGGCTCTCTCTGAGTTACAAACCTTTGTCTGAGAACAGCTGCTCTAATTTCTAGCTATTCATTTTAATGCCTTCTTTCCTATTGCTTTGTACAATGCTGTATTGTGAATAGAGTTTTATATAAATTTCATCAAATAGCTGAGTGGATCAGGAATCGTTAAAAATCTTGCATCAGTTCCTTAGGACATTCCTGATCCCTTTCCTAACAGCCCCTGCTGTAGAGTTCCAGCTTATTCTGTGTGCATAGTCATTGATGGTGGACCTCAAGATTTAGTTTGGCCATACCACCCTTTGGAGATAAAGATGGATTTTGAACTCCATTAAAGGCTTTATAGGAAATGTATGAAGAACTGAAGATCTCTTGTGTGCATTCAGCATCCTGGGGTCACAACAGATGCTGCAGAATCATTTCTGAAGATTTTTAAGCCCAAAATGTCCATACTCAGGTGTGATGCCGAGTATGAAAGCCTGAGGGCTGTGGTTTGTGAATTAAGGTTCAGAGTTGTATTTGTTAGTAATTCTATTTTTTGTGAAGCTTAGAGCTGAGGAGAAACCCAAGAGTATGTCTGAGCTCTGGACTGCTCCTAGTAAGCAACAAGTGCTGGTTTTGTTGGTTTTCTACCATGGAAATGTTGCTGTGGCTACTGAACCCTTTCATATACCTGTCTATCCAATGATGTCTCGTGTCTTGCTTTATTTATCTGTTGGTTGATTTTACTCAGAGACATTTTGAAGCTAGTAATGTGACATTATGGCAGGGCAGGCGGGATGATATGCTGTCTGAATGGTAATGCTACTTGGAATCCAGCTGGAAAATTTGCCAGACCACATCCTGCATTAATAATACAACAACTAATTTAAGTGATGATATAATTCAGATGTGAATTAGAAATACCATAACTTTTCAATGAAAATGGGTTTTTTTGGCAGGTCTGGTTATCTTTTAATGAACAAAATGTTATCTAAACCCCCTTCTGGAGTTCAGCTCTTGAAACTGTCCACAGAAGATGGTCAGCTTTCTGAAGTTGAAACTCTTGACGTGTAAATCGAACTTCACTAACAGACCCATACAGGTTTTTATAGTCCATCAGTACATTATTTGTCTGTATATTCAGAACTTTGGAAGTGTAAGAATGTAGATCCTCTTTGCCTCCTTGGTTTGGGGTGCTTTTTTGATGGCAACGAGTTTGATTTACACATTCTCTGATCTGTATTACATGCCCTGAGCGGGTATACCGGATGTCTTAATATGTATAAAACACAGCATTTTTTACCAGGATGTTTTTTGCCCTAAACACCACTCTGGGCAGAAAGAAATTCAAGTAACTGAGTCAAGTATTTTAAACTTTTGCCTGATATCATAGAGTTTTCTGTATTTTTGTTTGTTTATTTGTTTATAGAATACTTTGAAAATTTAAAATTAACAGAGAAGAAAACTTTCTGCATTCACCAGAAATGTTTGGTTCTTCTCTTCATTGGGAAACTATTTTCTGCTTTTTGAATGCAACCTCATACTATTGCTACCGAAATTATGTTAAAGAAATTAATTTACACTCCCCCTCCTTACCTTAGAGCTGTGCAGAATAGACCTACCCTGTGACTTCAAAGTGTCCACACATGTAACTGGTGTGTGGAAACAGGGTCTGTCAGGGACTAGGGAGAACGCTTTATCCACAAGATCCAGATCTGAGCAGTGAGTAATGGCATTTCTGGAAAAATGCCTCAATAACAGTGGCAGCTTTTAGAAAGGAAGCAACAATGATATTTTGTGATAACTTCAAGTACATTCAGTTGCAGCGAACACGCAGTCTGTTAGTATGATATAGGAGAGCTGTACATTTGCCACCAGTAGTATACTGTGTGCAAAAATTGTTTAATTTTTTTGCCCTGGCTTACCAAAAATCATATTTGTACTACATTGCAGAAAAGCAGAACTGAAAGAAATGATCCAGTTTTTTTCCCAATTAATTGAAATTATCCGAGTTTGTTTGAAACTAAGGTGCAAAGCCTGTTATGCCCGGGTACACATTGTCTTGATAGTGATCGCTTAAGAACTATTATGTATTCCTTTGTTGTTGTTTGTTTTTTTTAAGCTGGACCTGTGATCTGCAGAATGCTAACATACCCTCCAACTCGAAGAGCCTTAATTGTGGGTTGTGGTCTGCAGATGTTTCAACAACTGTCAGGGATTAACACCGTCATGTATGTATTTACTGCTTGCTTCTCTTTATAAACTATAAGACAGACGGGTAGCAATTGTTGATGGGCTTCTGGACAAAACCTGAAATGTGAAAAATTGAGTGAGAGCGCTGAAATGCTTGCTTGAAATCCAGCTATTGACATATTTGGCGTCTCAAATTGGTACAAGAGGATGTTAATATAAGGGCAAACTTTTATATAAAGATGAGAATGCAAACTGTACTCTGGGAGATGTATTTTCATGCATTAAGGTTTACAGCCAAAGCTATGTGTGTCTAGATAAGAAAGTGCACTTACAGTTTGTACGTATGTGCAGATAGATCAAAATAAGATGGGGGGTAGGCTGTTGACCATGTAAACAAGATGAAAAATCACTGTGAAGTGCTAAAGGAAGTAAGATGCTGAGGTAAGAAGCATTTATTGTTATGACAAGGTTTTGTTGTGTGTAGGGAGACTCAGTAGATGTACAAGTAAAGAACAAGATACCAGGTTTTCAGGTAAGCTGTTAGCTCACAAAAGTGGCTCTTGACAGGTGTGCAGTGTACATGATGTAGTTAAGATGAAATTACTGTTGAGCTACTCTACAAGAGTAACTGTAATGAATGTGATCTCCATATTGTTTAAAGAGCATGAGTAAAATATGTTGCAGTAACACCTTATGAAATGAGAACCACACCTAAGGGAGCAAGCTTGTTAGGAAATCACTAAAAGGAACAGCTAAAAAGAGAAAGGTTTTAGAGTTAGCAAGAGCTACTATATTTAATGTTAGAGTCAACATCTGCCATCTATCACAAGATGGGGGAAACCCAGCTCAGTGTTGTTAAACTGGAAAGGAGGCAAATCTGTAACAGGTAAAGAGAGACTTTATAAAGTAGGAATTGTAACCAGATGTGGGAAACAGGAGAATGCAAAACTGGTAAGTTATGTGTGAAAACCAGAAGACAGGCACAGAAAGAACTTTGATAAATTCTTCGTGTACATCAGAAGCAAGATACCTATTAGCCTTCAGGCCCGGGAAGGATCAAGATGCATGAACCCTACCAGAAGATAAATCTTTAGCAGCAGATCTAACGAAGACGCTTTTTGCATTTATGCTAATTATGGAGGGTGTATGGAGCTTCATGCAGTGGAGGTTGCTGAAGATGTGTCAGATGGTCTTTTTCAAATTTAAGTGTTAGAGGAAGAACTTTTAGAACGAGCTGTTTAAAATGAATAATAACAAATTTCCTGGACTAATCAGGGTACATCCAACAGGTCCAGAGTAATTTGAATACATAATCACTGATTTTGGAAACGTAGCATAATCTGTGTGAAGCTACAGCCCAGAAAGTTTTTATTTCTGGCCTTACCAAAATTAATTAAAGCTGTCATAGAACCAAATGAGAAGATGTATGTTCATCAATATGAAAAATTATCATGTGCATGGAGAACATGAAAATAATAAATGACAACATGAGTGTTGTAGACAGATTATAGCTTGCAAATCAGTTGGATGTGAGAACACGGGTATGTTAGAACTATATAACCCATATGACTTAACTGTCATAGTCCATGACAGCTGCCTCCAAAGTTTCTTGGAGTAACCAGATGGTCTTAAAAGTAAGAAAGAAGCCCTCTCATGTTAATGACTTTTTAAAGGAAGGAAAAAGAAAAAAAAGATGGTAATAAAAGATAAGTTATCATAAGCCAAGAGAAGACTCTTACAAGGATCTATGTGGAGATCTTTGCTGCTTTAATAAGTCTGTGAAAGGGGCTAAACCACAAAATAGCAGCTTGTACTCATACACCATTCAGGATATTAAGACCCCCAGATCTGTGAACATGAGCAGTTATGGGAAGATAACACAAGGTAACAAATTAATAATATGGTAAGTGCATTAACTTACAATATCATACAGCACTGCTTGCAGGAGGGAACTGCCAAACTGCATGCGTGGCTGTCTAAAAGGTTGCTGCTCAAAAAGTTGCATGATAGTTCTGTACAGTTATAATGATGACATACATGACCAACCTGGAATAGTCCAAACAATTGCAAATAGCCTTTCTTTTAGTAAACCAGGTACTCCCTAGGGGGAGAGAGACACCTGTATTTTAACAGGATAGTTAGGACTCTGCAGCTTGGAAAAGAAATGAGCTCAGAAGAAACGCAAAAGGAATATAAAGTTACCAATGTTACTGAGAGGATGGGTAGAGCATGATTATTCATCATTTTTTACAACAGTTTTGATGACTCCTAGCTTTTACCCAGCAGTAGGTTTAAAATAAACATTTTTTTCATGCACCACATAATTACATAGTGGAACTCATTGCCACAGGATGTTATGATGCCAAATCTAGAAGTAAGTTTAGATGCTAATTAGTGAAACTTATATAATAAATGTTGTTAAAGTGCCATTAAACTCGATGTGGATGCAACCTCTTGCCAAGGACAGTTATTGTCACATTTTGCTTCTTACTACTATAGGAGGCCTCATTAGGCTAGGACAAAAAATTGGAAGTTCACAAGGTTTATGATACTGGTAGGTTGACTTTGTTTATTTTAAACTTAATATGGTTTAAAATCTCAAACTCCTTTCTATGTAGGAGGTTTTGCAAATAGTTTAGAATTGACCTAATTTGCTTATGGATGTGTAGGAGGACAGAATTACAACTATAAAACATTGTTGAATCTTAGCTTTAAAATACAAAAATGCCTATAACAAACACATGAAGGCACTGTTGTTAAAGGTCTGGCTTGTAAACTATTTACAATATCCAGCAATTTTTAATAATCCACTATAACTAAATCATTAGTTGTCACATATGCAAGACAAACGCTCTCCTATGAAAGGACATTTTTCAAGTATAAGTAAGGAGCTACTGATGGTTTCCTTACATAGAATTTGGTAATTGCTTTTTAATGCAGTAATTAATTGGTGCCTTAAGGATCTGTCAGGTTGTGTTAACTCTCTAAGCACTATTTTCTTCTCCATAATGTTTGGTTGTGACATTGTTGGACTGCTCTTCTGTTGCAGTGGGAAAACAGGCATTGATTGTGGTTGGAGGTTGTCGGATTATGTGGTCTTTCCTTTGGTGGTTTTGTATACAGTCATGAAAAGTGTTTTGAAAGTTGGTGTTCACTGTAACTTTTAGTGCTGCTGTGAGAGCTCTTCTCTTGGTATACCCATTTCTAGGCTGTGGAAGAAGGGGCTGATGCCCCCAACTTGCTGTTGCCTGATTTCCATAGCTGAGAATTCAGCCTCTGGTTTCCCCTTGTCCTCTTTTGTATTTTCATTAGACTTTCCTACACTGTGACCTTAGCATGGCAGCGTCCATGATGATCACTCACATTGTTCTGATCTTCCAGCTTGAGGATTTCTACTTTTCCTGATTTTAAAAAATATTGAGACTTGTCTTTTACTGTAAGAAAGTGAGGTCATAAGAATGTGTGTATGTCTGAAACACTCATTTAACAAAACCCAAACATAATCAAACCACAAAGCAGGAAAGTTAAATGAAAATAAGGAAGAAAACAGTTATAGTGTGATTTTAATACTTCCCTGATTTGTATATACTTTACTGAGTAACTCTTCTATTTAAGAAAACAAAAGTTTGAATGAAAAAGCGTGGGTGTTAAAGGTAGGAAATTCTATAGAGAAATTTTACAGGAGTCTAAAAATAATCACTGAGTTTACCCAGGAGTACAAGAGATTCTGAAGTGTAGAAAAATACCCATAAGAAACACGTGTAGACAACAACAGAAATCTAGAACTTCCATGCTTAAAAATTCAGAAATCTGTTACATATTTTCTGATTAAAAATGAGATATCACTAGTGAGGACAGTAAAAACCACAGAGTCCACATGTAGTTGGATTTCTCTTGAGGAAGCAAAGAGGAAAACTAGTTTGTAAGAATCATTGAGGACCCTGCTCTGTCCATCCCATCATGCAATAAACTGATCTAGTTTTTTCACAGAGAGTTTTCACACTGGATTTGAATCAGCCGTGTATGTGCGTAACATCCAGCCGTGAGGAATTGGAAACTCATCATGAACAGGATGTTATTGAACCGGTGAGAATGGCATGAAGAGCAACCTCTGCATTGAGGAGGTGGATCTAAAAGAGAAGCAGAATGTAAAAATAGGCTAAGGAGATTATGACTCTCACAGGAACAAATTCATGATAAATTTAGTCAGTAAAAGACTAAAGCTTTTGGCAACCTATTGCTTTGATTCTTTTTTTTTTTTTGTTCCTAAGAGTAAAGGTACCACTGCTGTTTGATGAAGTGCCTCAAGTAGAAAAAATATTTCCTTTTTGTCATGGCTTTTGCCAGCTTAACTGACCTGTAAAGATAAAGTCATACAATTTTAGACAAGCATCTCTCACGCTGATGTGAACAGGTCTGAAATGGTTTAACTTTTCAGTTTCTTATCGTTCTGGTATTTTCTCATCTTGAAAACAGAAGCTCACTGTTTCAAGCCTGGAGTCAGAAATCTGGCTGATAGCAGACTGAAAAAGGCCCTGTGAAGGAAGTTATATTTCAGGAGAGCAGGTGCTACAAATTAGCTTTTTCATAATAACATATCACAGATTTTTGTTAAAACAGTAGTGTGCAGATATTTACAAGCCCACAGTGGTCCACAATTAAAACTTGGGGAAGAAGGACCATTTTAAGGTAAAACTTGAAGTTATTTTCCCCATCATTTTCTTCTTTAAAAAAATAAAAAACCAAGAAATTCCTTTTTTGGGGGGTGGGAAGAAGAGGGTGCTGCACGGATATGAGTAGTCCAGATTATTTGGTGAAAAACATCAATAGCAATATGCTTACATTTTCTTGTAGGACTAGGACTTGTGAAAACATTCCTGGTGCTGTGAGGCTTCATTGCACTTAAAAGAAAAAAAGAAAAATATAAAGCATAGGGAGGGAGTTTAGTGTTGTCTAGTGAGATCTACATATAGGTATTGTGGCCTGTGCTGGAGTTTCTGCTGCCCTTTTCAGGGTTTATTAGTTTTGAGAGAGCTGATGGTCATTCATGCAGGTGCCCGTGCCCTGAGGACTATAACTCTGAGATGAGATTGAAGGGACAGCTGTATCATCTTGATTGTTCTTATTCTCCTGAAACTTTAAGTGGACTTGATGAAAGCCAAACAAAATACTTTGTTCTGCAGTTGAAACACTAAGCTTGAAGTGATGCCAATGTCATAATTCACCATTATCTTTTCGCTTTGTGTTAGAAGAGCTTTCTGCAACAGGAAAGTGATATAATGTGTCAGAGGAGAGCTTATGGCCTTCAGCATTTTTGTTAAGCTTCTGGTTTTGCTGGGGTATGTGATCTGTTATTCCTAGTTAATAATTATTTTTTTTTTATTGCTAAGATATCCTTGCATGTCCTAAATTTTAGTGAATCCATGTGGAAAATAATGTATTAATGTTCTGATTTGGTCCACAGATGCTTTTGAGCTCTGACTGTCTTGCTTTTTTAATCCGTGCAAGCAAACAAAAGAAAAAAAAGAAAGAAAAAATAAAAAAAAGATTGTAAGAAGAAGCATCTCTTTTCCAGCTGGCAAGAAATAGGGAGTTGAAGAAAACACTTTAGAAGGAAAAAAGCTCAGAGTACTGAGAGAGGAAAAAAAGCTGGATAAAAGAAAGAAGGAAAAGACAAAAGAGGACAAGAGGAGGTTATGTAAGAAGTGGAAATTGAAGGGTTGAAGATAAGTTAAGAATATTAAAACAATTAACATGAAAAGTGAACGAATATCATACTGAATGTAAATGAGAGAATGAAAGAGAATGAGAGTGGTACTGGAAAGAAGCCAGGATACATCTGAAGTTTAATAGAAACTAGAGAAGAATTTAATGGAAGCAAAGCTCATAGAATCACAGAATTGTTTAGGTTGGAAAAGACATTTCGTGTCATCAAGTCCAACCGTTAACCTAGTCAAGTTCACCACTAATCCATGTCTCTAAGCACCACATCTACACAGTCTCCTAAATACCTCCAGGGATGGTGACCCCACCACTTCCCTGGGCAGCCTGTTCCAGTGATTGATAACACTTCAGTAAAGGAATTTTTTCTAACATTCAAGCTAAATCTCCCATAGAGCAATTTCAGGCCATGTCCTCTTGTCCTATGGCTTGTTACTTGGGAGAAGAGACCAACACCCACCTGGCTACAACCTCCTTTCCAGTAGTTGTAGGGAGCGCTAAGGTCTCCCCTCAGACTCCCTTTCTCCAGGCTAAACTACCGCAGTTCCCTCAGCTGCTCCTCCTGTGACTTGTTCTTGGGATCCTTCACCAGCTTCCTTGCTCTTCTTTGGACGTGCTCCAGCACCTCAGTGTCTGTCTGGTAGCCAGGGATGACATTTCCTGACAGGTCTAATCACCAGGTCTGCTATGCAGCATTTGCAGATTTGGAGCCTGTGGGGAACTGTAATCTTTGCTTCTGTTTTGTAAAGCAAGTGTGAGGCTCCGTGCACCCTGATGCCTTAGGACCCAGCAGGGCTTGTAGGAGCATTTGGCACTTTTACCCCTGGGGGTGGTTGCCTCAACAGGGACATTTAACTTAACCCCTACAGGAATGGTGGAAGTCAAGACTCTGAAAGTTGCCTTTAAATGCCAGGTTTTAAACCTTTAAAAAATGAATTAGTGAATTTATTGCATCAGTGACTGACTGCAAATAAAGCTTTCTTATTTTTTGTTGAAGATCATTAAATAAATACCTTATTTTGTGAATTACAGCACAAGTACTAGCAACCTTCTTTACTTCTTAGCATCAGCAGCCATGGAGAGATTTATGATTAACAAATTAATATATTTACAGATTATGCCAGATTTATAATGACCTAGTTGGTCATTGAAATGAGGTTTTGCTGGTGTGTTGACTGTTGATTTGGATATATGGAAAACAGTTGTTGAGATCTGTAAACAAGAGTTCTACTGGCAAAAAGTAATGGTGGTTCACATTTTTCTTGTGTTGTATACAACCTTAAAAATCAGTGCTTGAATATATTTCTGGTGTATTCTCTGGCTGTGCATTTTAAAACAAAAGCCAAAAAGTATCACACTTTATTTAAAAAGCCAACAAACAAAACAAACCTCAAAACGTACACAATGCTAAAATGTCATCCAAGCTACCCAGCAGTTACTGAAGAGCAGTCTGTCTTGTCTTGTAGTCTCCACTTGGATTGGGCCACAGTGAGTACCAAGCAGACTGCCGTGTAGCCTTTACTTTTGTATGGCCAGTGACTTCCCATCTCAGTTGCTCTTGAATACAATCAGACCCAAGTGTGCTTTAAGTCTGACTGAGGGAGGGACAATTACATAAATGTTTTTTTTAGATACACACTTTGTAATGTTGTCATGATAATTTTGAGACTTCTTAGTAACAAGTCTAATTTTCTCTGATGACTCCACAGCACTAAGACTGCTTCCTGCTTAGGTTTTCATCCTTCAGTGGGTTTTTTGAGATTAAACTGTTCAGTTTGTATCTTTCTCGTAAATTTTCTGTTTTATCCTCAGGCTTTAGAAAATGTGTAATAAAACAAAAAGAAATCCTATGTTGCAGGTCTGCTTGCTTTTCAGATAATAATCCATTAAATATTTTATTTGATTTTAATGAATCCTTCCAATAACTTGTTTTTTGAGAAGTGACCATTAATTTTACTATTTTTTCCTTCCTTCATATTGTGAGATGCTTTATGTAGTTCTGCATGGAAACTTGTAGTGTAAAAAAACTGTAGTAAAGAGCTGTGTCTTTTAGACTTACATAGCATACAGATGTTTTTTAGACAGACTGTAAATATTTCTTTGAAAAATAACCAACTGGAAGCCTAGTCTAGTCAAGCACACTAGAAAAGGTGACTACTGTTACACCACAAGGCCTTGTGTATGTGCTGTACCAAATAACATGATTAACTTACAGTAGCTCTTGAGAGGACTACATTGTAGTTAATAAATAAAATAATATCATATTACTTAATGTAAAACATTCTGAGAGTTTATGGAAGCTGCCTGCATTGGCTTCACTGTATTTGAAAGACAATGAAAGTGTAACTCTGGTGTATTGAAAGTTTTGCACATCCAGTGACCTTTTTTTCGCAGTGCATTATCACAGCTGAGCTTGCTTCTTCTAAAATAAATAGTGTATTAAGAAAAAATAAAGCACCAAACAGCTGATAGTCACCAGCTTGTCCTTATTGGACACTACTCTCTTGCATAAAAAACAGTCTATGCTACAAGTTTCCCGAGCCCTAGAACAGAGATTTTTGGAGTGGTTTTTGTTTGTTTGTTGTTTTGTTTTTTTTTCTCCAGTAAATTAGCAAGTCTGTACTGAAAGTTTCTTTGTGAAAATCTTTCCACTTAAATTTGGAAAATTATCACACTTCCTGAAGAGAGAAGTGGTGGCTTTGGAACTCTGACCAAGGACAAACGCCATTTTGGAGATGAAAGTGTGCTTTGAAGTACAGGGCCTTAGACTGGGCAGAAACAGTTTGCAAGTCAGATGTTAAGATGCTGGTGGAGCAGGGAACAGAATTGCTAAACACCCTTTCATCAAATGCTGCCTACAGGAACCACAGGCAGTATTTACAACAGCTGGGAAATGGCCATGCTGCCAGACTTAATCCTTTCCATTTCCTCTTTGTTTGCCTTCTTGTCCCCCTCAGTTCAGGTGGGGGAAGGGGTCTTGACTGTGGTTTCTCCAGACCCTGCTCTGAAATTGTTTCTTCTTCTCCGTCATTAGAGAATAGCAATGTAGGAAGAGAGTGCTACCTGGTAAGGGATATTTAATAAATCTGCTAGGAAGTGGCTGCAACACGAATGTGTTGATGTCTGGATGCCAATAGTTATATCCAAGAACTAAAAACCAAACAAGCAAACAAAATGTTAGCTGGCTAGGGGAAACTGCAGCAGGTCTGAGGAAGAATAATTAATTCTTTGCCTTACAGGCTGCTGACTGTTTCTGTTGGCAAGTAACATGACCGGGACAAATCCTAGCCTTTCGTGATGAGAGGATGGGAGGTGGTAGTGAGTATTGGTATTTAGAGTCTCAGAGAGGGATGGGGAAGGAAAATAGCAGGCCATACTGATGGACATCTTAAATAGTGCTAAACCTGTGCAAGAACTATGAGGAACAGTTAGACCTTAGCCTTTGTTTTGATTTCGTACTTTGCCAGCAAACTGCAAGACTGAGGGATGCAGATGGATAGATCTTCTACTTGAGGCATGAGAAGGCAGTTCAATAAACTTGAACATTTTTAAGGCTGTCACAATATTTATTGCTAAGGTTTGTGTCATTTGCTGTGTTTTAAAGACAACTTCTGCACTTCAGAAGTTCTGTTTAAAGAGTCACCTGTGTGTCAGTGTTGCTAGAAGTAAAACCACAGTATGCCAAGTTTCCAGGTAAAAATAACTTTTAAAACAAAGTGAATCTTTCTTCTCCTGTTGTGCTGACCTTGTGTGATGGCCAGAAATTGATCTAAGTCAGTTTATAAGTATAGATTTCTAATTCACTGTAAACCAAACAAAAATCTGTGGCTTGGGTTTTTTGGGTCATGTCATATACCAGACATCAAGGTTCCTTCTCAGGCAGAAGCTTCTCACTGCTAATGCCAATTCTCTGCGCGTTTCATGTTCTCATTCCTTTTGAAATAGAAAAGGAAAACCACAGCTTTGAGCCTTTTCAGATACTAATCCATTAAATATTTTATTTGATTTTAATAAAGCCTTCCAATGAAACAGGAAAAAACATGCAAAACAAAACGGCGAATCATGATGGAGTTGTTAAAGCTACAAAATGTTCCTCACGTTTAAGAAGCTGCTTGCTTTGTCAGTCTGACTAGCTTTTGGAAGATGTTTTTTATAGATTAATCCATGTCTTAAGTTCTGGAGATCAAAGAATATGTAATTCTGATATAAAAGTTTTGAAGGTTTGAGGGCTAGGAAGATCAGGGAAGTAGTTCAAGATGTTATGTAATGGGAGTAATGGGATGAAATGAAGTAAAATCTAGAATGATTATCAGAACACAGTTTTGTACTTAGAGATATTAGAGGGAGTGTCTCGAGGGAAGTAGGAAACACATAATTTCTAATTGCTTAAATTGTTACAATAGAAATTGTATTAGAAATAAAATACTGGAGTTTTTTGATATTGGTATTAGTAGATAATAGAAGATACATGAAAGTTTAAAAGAAAAGACTGGTTACCTTTAATTTCAGCTTGTACATCCCACCTTTCTTCTGATAATTCTCATAATCCATCCATTTATTATTAAAAAACTCAACAAAACAGAACTTGCCTCTAAAAACTAGACAAACCAAACACAGGGAATGCTATCAAGCTGGATGTTTGTGTGCATTGTGATTTTCCTGAGGTTTAAAGAGTAGCAACAGTAACCCTTCTCAAACTGCAGAGGAAGCAGAGGCAGGGTGCTGGTGAGAGGTGCTGTAATGGGCGCTTAACTGCAGGCTCTCCTTTGGTTTTGAAATTGGATTTTATTTTATTTTCCCATTTTGTAAATCTTTAAGTATTAATCTTTGGCTTATGTTGCTGATGCTGAACACTTGTTTGGTTTGGGGGGTTTACTGGGGTTTCAGTTAGTTGGTTTTTTTAATTTTTCTTCCCCAAACCTGGACCGTAACTCAATGAACTGAAGAATTACCACATGAAATATTTTTCTTTTTTCCTATCTTTTTTGACTACTATTTTGCATTATTGCCTAGAAGAATATATACTGAAGAATGGAATAACATGAGTAAAAGCAGCACCAAATTATTAGCCTGATGGTAGAGGATCTGCCTGATGGTTTTGTTAATTATTTTTATGTTGCAGATGTATTAAAAAGGATTCTTCTGAGTATTAACTGACACTTCAAACAATAATAAAAAAGAATTAAAATGCAACAACCCCCAAAGTCAAGTTTCTTTTAAAATCAGCATTTTTCAGTGTAATGCTGTCACAAACATAAATTACTTTAAAATTTTGTGTTGAATGTTACTTATACAAATGCTTGGAATACCTCCATTTGGAAATACTAATGTTTATTTTTGTAACACATTCAAAGACATGCATAGGAGCTAGCATACCAAGGTATTTTAAAGGAAATCCTGCTGTCTTCTAATTTAGAATATGTTTTATTTTTAATGAAACATGATCAGCAGGGACTCTGCACAAGTGCACAGCCTTTACCCTCAGTTTTTAATACGAATGAAAGCATCCTTCAGTGGCAAACTCACCAGAATGTTGTGGCACTTGTTCTAAAACATTGAAAACCAGCTAGCAGTCCTGCTGACTGTACTGGTGTCTTGTTTTGTTTTGCCTTAATCTGATTTATTTATTTAATGGTGAGTGATCAAATCTGTTCCTACAGTTCTTCAGGTTGTGAAAATGTATGTAATGGACTGTCACCTTGGATAAAACTTGACAACAAAGTAGTTCTTTAAAGAAGAAACCTATGCAAAACACTATTTTCTACCTCTTTTATGGTTATGGAAGGATTTGTGTCTTGAATAGAAATTACACACACACACCTTTATTTTTTTCCTTTCTTCTTTTGACTTCTAGTCTCCCTTTTGTCTGTAGTGAAATCATAATGCTGTTTGATTTCTATCTGTTGCCTTGGTAATAACTCTCATGTCACAAATCCAGTATTAACTTCACTGCAGGGCCATACAGGAGGAAACGTGTGAACTGCGTGGGTGGGAGCAAAGTCTCTGCTGAAGCATATGGCCTGGGCTATTAGCAATTATGGTAAAGTGATTACGTGAAGTAAAATGCCTTTCCTTTATATCTAGTATATACACAGCGTAGCTGTTAAGTCAGTTAAATGCACCTCCTTCATATTGTTCATATGTAAAGCCAAGTAATGAAATGAAGTCAGAGCAGCTCTGTTTATAAATCATTCATGAATGATTGCTGAAGGAAGTTCCCTAAATAGCAATACCGGTTGGTTGGTTTGTTTGCTTTAATGTATTATTTGTCTAGACAGCTCCTGGAGCACAGTTTGGTCTCAACAACTTCTCTTGTGTTATTACCTTTGTAATAATCTTGCAAAAATTCCTTTCTTATGCAGTTGTTAATGTTTAATGTGCACCATTTAGTTGAACTGTACATTTTCATCATCTCTAGCAAAGGACATTTTTTTTTTGCTGCTGTTATTGTTTTGGGACTTTGCAGGAAATCATATACAAATCAGTGACCAAATTAATTTTTATTTTCCATAAGGTACAGTAAAATAGTAAGGAGAGTGGGTTTGTGTCATAGGTTTGCTTGCTTGTGAAAACCTAGGGGGAATGCATTATTCAAAAGTTGGACTGTATTCTTAGCTATAAGAAAGTGTCTTAAACGAAAAACAAGGACTATTTAAATATGAAACAATTCTAAGCTCACAGTGTCATCAGTCTTGAGAAGACATAAAGTTAAACTATAAAAGGTCACCTGGGTAGATGGTGCCTGATAGAGCACATGAACAACCTCAGTGAAATATATTACTGATCCCATTCAAATATAAAGTAAGAGGTACGATGCCCTTTAGATCTGTTTACTCACCTTTGCTTTAAGGGCATGGGAACCAGTCCTGTAAATTGGATTCTTTGGAGTCTGTCAATAAGAGTTAAGCTGCTCAGGCTAGTCAAAAATGCCTTGTGCCAGTTAGGTTGAGACACACAAAAGAAAAAGGTTGAAAGGTTACATCAGATGCAGTGACTTACCATAAATGAAAATAATCCAGGAATTGTTAATAAATAAAACATGGAGGCATCCAAAGGCTTTGTTACTGTGAGCAGTCTGTTCGCTATGGTGAAGATAGCCCATGTGGAAGATGTGTGGTATGGAGTACAATCACCACATCAAAAATAAATAAGAAATCACCAAAGAGGCTCTTGATTTCCTCAGCAGGGTGAAAAAGAATGCTGTAAGGCCAGCAAGGAGAATGAGTGGTAGTGAGGGGAGCTCAGGGAAGGAGTGGGGTGTTGGGATGGGGAAACTAAAGCATTCTGCCCTTCATCTCTGGAGGGGC
Organism: Hypotaenidia okinawae; assembly: GCA_027925045.1. Classification (NCBI taxonomy): domain Eukaryota; kingdom Metazoa; phylum Chordata; class Aves; order Gruiformes; family Rallidae; genus Hypotaenidia; species Hypotaenidia okinawae. The sequence continues at coordinate 61,427,077 of BSDF01000001.1, read as the reverse complement.
CAGCTCTGTCCTGATGTGTCTCCAAAGACCAGGTGCTGGCATTGCTGATAGGAAAGATAGAAGACAGCAGGCTGGGGAAGGAGATGAGAAGACTTGAGTAGTTAAACTTTATAGGGCTTTCATCTTCAGGTCTTTAAATCATGGATTTTGTGCCAACATAATGAAATTGGCCTTCAAAACAAAAGTTGCCAATGACAGCAAGGAAATGTTTAGATTGTTGTTTTTCTCTTTGGTATGCTAACTTTAAAGCAAATTGTCTAAAGCCACACAAGATACAGCAGAGTCAGAATGAATAGAAAAGAGGACCAGATTGTCAGGTGGAAAAGGAAGCAAGTCCCAGCTTTCCTCTTGGGTTTTCTGATCTACATCAGGAGAGAAGAGGAATGTTTGTCACATAAGCTTTCACCCCTGGAAATGTCGCCTTCCCTACTGGCCTTCTTAATACAGAGAAATGGTTCCTTCTGTGTACTAAAGCAATACTTGCTGTCCTTGTATGTGTGGGAGTGGGAAGCCAGTTAAAGGATGGAAAAAGTGTATGGAAATGCACTGTGGCATCCAGGACTGCAAGAAACTGGGTAAGATCACAGTAAGACTTGTACCAATTTGTCTATTTTTATCAGTTTAGAATGTAACCTTAAAAAATGTCCATCCACCCTATCTCTGAGCCCTTTACAGAGTCTGAGAACAAAGGACTGAAACACTGTGTCACAGTTTAATACCAGTGAGATGCAAAGTACTAAAAGAAATCTTAGCACTACGCTGAGTCAGCAGCAGAGGCCCATTTTCACACAGGAGCAGAGGAATGAGATCTGTAAATCATGTTTCTTACTGGTGGTGCTTTCAAAATTTCACATTCAAAAATGTTAGATTTTTTTTTTCAATAACCATCTTAATTTTAATGTGCAAGAGCAAACTTTGCATTCTTGTCTCTAGGTGTGGTATATGTGCCCGTAATGTCACTCATTTACAGTGGAAATGAAAGACAGGATACAGGCTGATGGTTTTTCTGATGCATGCAAGAATGGAGAGTGGCTTTTTAGTGAAATAGAATTGCTGTTAAGCAAAATGTGTTCATTCCAAGTAATTTTCCTTTTTTTTTTTTGTCTCTTTCATATAATACCAGAGAAATAATCGCTGTGTTAAAACATTTGTAATTTGAAAATTATCAAATAAAGTACGGTACTCTTTTCAATCTTATGTGGTTTATTAGAGTTTTGAGTAAGTAAAATTAGTGACACTTACCTCATTGTATTTTCCAGGGTATGTAGTCTTATTTTGAAAAGATATATCCTACAGGAAAGAAGAGTTTTTTCATGATTCTTGTCACGTTGTGGCAAATAAACTCAGGCACTGCCAGAATTCTGAATAGTGGCAGAAACAGGATTTCTTGTTCCATGATGAGAAGAATATTTATAATATGATTAGCTGTACCAAGATCAGAGACACAGGCTCTGCAAGATACTGATTTGGTCTTCACAGGTATTTGGATCTCATTGTTGATTGATTTATGGCATTTTGTTAACTCTGAACTAACTAGAAAATAATTGAAACTAATGCTTATATCATCAAATTCCTTCTCCTTCTGCATGCTCTGCTCTTATCAACTCTTTAAGCATCTCTGCAAAAAAGATTCTGCTCTACAACTGTGTCTTGAGCAACTGTTGGGCTTGAGCAACTGCAGTAACTGTTCCTTACTTGCTGTAACTGGTGCCACCATCTATGGAAGCTCTTCAGTGCAGAAATGCATATTAACCTGGCAATAAATACAGGTAAACAGTCTGAGATAGTGGACTTCTGTCCAGTTTTGGAAATCTTGATTCCCTTGATACTGTAATACGCTACTGGAAACAGCTGGTGTGGCCAGAAGACTGAACAGTACTAGAGGGGGAGCAATAGAGAGCAAGGGAAATACAGGGAAATAAAGGAAGAGATACAGAGAGAGAGAGAGGTACAGAGAGAAAAGAAAGACTCTCAATATCTGATTTGGATGGTACTTAAAATTGTACTGGAAACCAGTTGGAAAAAGAGATTAGTTCCATGATGAGAAGCTTAGCTCATTTGCTCTTCCTCTCAGCAGAATGCAAGAGTTCTGTTCATGTGTTTGCCTTAAGAAAAGTAAACAAGTCTTGATTGTCTTTCACAACACTTGAGCCTTAGTTTCTGCAGCATCTTGTGAGGGTATATTGAAGCAAATGGCTGTGTGAAAGAAAAGATCCTGTCATTTAACTTTTGCTCTTTCTCAGGTCACTCTGAAAGCTGTGCTTGTTCTACTGGCCATGTCAGGGAAAAAACCCAAAACCACAACTTTTATTTCCATAAGAAACCCTTTTTTTCCCAGGAATTTCTGAAAGTTACTCAGCCAAGTGGCAAATGAAATCAGGAGGTTTCTGCAGAGCACGTGTTCTCTTTTCTCTTGTCCTTCTCACAAGAGCATACAAACACAGCCCTGATCTCTCTGTTTGCAAGCAGCTTCAGCACATTTTCTAACTCGGGCTAGCCATTTCCTGCCCTTCTGTTAAATGACATGCTTTACCTTCCTCTGCTGTGTCTGCAGTATGCATGTTACCAATGGTATGCACGAAGTGGTAAGATTTCATACTTTTTGAGGTTCTCTTGAGTCAGGAGACTCATTAGGGCTGTTTTTTAGCTTGGAAGAAATTGTAGTTGAGTTTCTGTAAAGCTTTTGGTTTCCCTGAGTCTTCTAGCGTTTGCATCTGTATGTGTGGGGTCATGCAGGGTGGCTAGAGCCAGGTGTCTGTCATCAGCCTGGGCAGCTCCCAGGTCTGCCTTTCATCTTCCCTTGCAGTATCAGCACTGATCTGTGGCTCATCTTTTCAGTAAATCAGCTTTTGGCTTTTGCTAACAACATAATCTTTCAGTGATTCCATGCTTGCTGCACAGTATACCATCGTGTACAGAAGCACTGAAGTAAATGTGACATACACATTTTAACATTAATGTAAGCATGCCCTAGGTCCATTAGCTTATTATTATAGTTTTCATTCTATCTAAATATAGTTATGAAGAGGTTATAAGCAACTGTTGTTTATGATATTTTTTCTAAACTAGGCATTCCCTGTAGAGTTGAAATAATTTACTTGTTTGGGGATTTCTCCTGGTTTCATAAAAGACATTTTCCTTTTCTAACAGCAAATTCTCTGTCTGGAACAAATTAACTGCCATTCAAGGACTAATTTCTTCCTCCATGGCAGAAATTTCTTCCTCTGTGGCACTGCTCTTCAGACCAACTGCTATGCTCACTGTCATAGATGCTCCCCAGAGGTTTCAGATCAGAATCACATCTGCTACTCTGAGTCACAACTTTATCCTATTTGGTGGGGTTTCAGTGTTCATTAGACTAATTAATGATCAAGTACAGCAGTATGACATGCCTTGGCTCTTTTGTCATGTCAGTTAGCTTTCTTGAAAATTCAAGGTATTGTCTGTTTTCTGTGTCTAAATGAATGTTTGGTTATATGCAAGATTTTAAACAAGCAGCTTTTTCATGTTGTCATTAAAGTCAGAAAAAGAATATTGCTGCCTGGTAGAATCTTGCCTGAGCTGTACAGAGATAGCTAAACCCAGCAAAACCTCTATTTGTGAAAGGGAATTGGCAGATGAAAACCAAATGGTGGGTTTTTTCCCCCATATATAAAATTTGATGTATTATGACATGACTGGAAGGGGGAGAATGGGAGCAAAACGTAATGCTGAAATTAGTTGCTCTCCTTAATAAAGCAGAACAACGCTTAGCACTGAATCTACTGCTGCTTCATTATGGTAGTGTGGTTTTCACTGGTAAAAGCAGACTCCCCACCACTTTGTCCTCACCTCTGCTTAGGTGTCTAAACTGCTTTTCCAGGTTTTGGAGGGAAGGTGCGAAGGTAGTGACCTCGTAATTCTTCTGAAGGAAACAATGTCTGATTATATTGTGTGCATAAGTAAGTACTGCTCGTTAAATCTAAGAACAGATAAATGCTAAAGTTATGTTAGTTCTTATGCATCTATTATTATGTACATCATGTATCTAAAGTCTGTAGGCTTTTACCTTCTCTGGGCAATTCTAGAGATTTGAGGAAAGGATAGGCAATTTTAGGTTAAAGTTAAATGAGAAATACTGGGAGTCTTTCTAGATAGAGAAAGGTTGATGGTAAATAAGCTGTTGTTCAATTCTCTTTGGTTTATTTCTGCATTGTGTGGATAGGAATATAAACATCTAAAATACTGCTTTTTTACATATTATTGATACTGATAAAGGTGTGTTGTGTGTTTAACTGCCTGCAGTCTTTGCAAATAAAGGTTATTTTAAAAAATACATGTACAGTAAATGCAGGAATCTTAGTGACCAATGTAGGTTTGAGCCAAATTGAACTGACTGATAGTAATATGGCACTGTCTTCATTGAAGAAATTTAGATTGTAGTGATGACTGACATAAAGAACGTAGATTTACCAGCTTTTGAAAAAGATTGGAAAATTGTTGCTGAGAAGGCATTTGAGCAAGTATGTACCTTTCCATCACTGTTCAAGGGTTTTGACCCTGCAGTTTTCTAAACTCGTGTTCACTGTCCACCATGTGTGAAGACTGACTTGACTGGGAGAGCGTGCCCATTGCTTCAGGAGAATTGCTTCCCTTACTTGTGGGATCAGATTTCCTAATTGGATTCAGGCTTGGTTTCTAGTCCTCTGGCTGTATATTAGCCACCGAAGGGCACTGTATCACATAATAGTAATCTTTTACTACTTGCCCAACAAAGTAAATGATATTTTCTGTGAATTATGCAGTAATTCATTTGATGTTCTTGTGACACAACCTCTGAGGAAATTTCCTTCCACGGTATGTCTGCAAATATCTATGAAGAACACTGAAGAGAGGCATACTCTTAAGGCTAAAGGACATGATTATTTGCTGTATGCATACTATTATTTGATATATTTTAAATGCTGTGAAATTTTTGAACTAGCAACCTACATAGTCAGGTCAGCCAGATAAGTGTTGTTTAAGATTTTAGGTTTTTTCCAATCTACTTTTCCTATATGGGGTCTTTTATTTTTTCCATGCCCCCTATGTGAGAGTATAACTGGCAAAAGCTAACATTCTTTCAGTATTCCTTGTTCAGAAACTCTATCCGTATCATGCACATTTGCCTCTTCTCAGAACTATACAAGTTCTGATGTTCTACAGTGCCCCATTATGTGGCAGTGTCTCTATGCCTGTAATAAATGTTGACAGCTCCCAGCACAACAGGTATTCCCATCAAATACAGACTGTTACATCACTCAAATATCTGAATGTGAGCCTCAGATAAGGACTTGAATGAAAAGGCGGCTGGCTTAAGATTTGTGTCTGGACAATATGTTACCCAGTCTGGTAAGGGGCAGCAGCAGTCTAAAGCAAGACCAGCGGTCAGCCTTACCTTCAGGGCATGCCCAAAGCTCCAGCATTCAAGGACAAAGCAGGTATCCTTTTGTCTTCCCTCAGAAGTGTTTCTGATAAAACTTGTTAGCTGGTGAGAAGTGGTGCTTGCTTCTTTCCAACATGATGATGCTGTGATGATCCAGTCTTTCAGCTACTCTGAACTAGGCTGCTCCACTGCTTTTTTTTTTTATTAAGGACAGTACATTGAGCTCTAGCTTACACAGCATACAGTTCTCAACCCATTAGACTTGTCCTCCTGGGCAGAACAGCTTACTCTAGGCAGTGGGCTAGGTGTGAAGAGCTTAACTACTCCTTGGAGGACAAGGTTGTCAGGTAGATGCCCTGTGCAGCTGTACAGCTGACCACTTGGGAAAACTGGTGTTTCCTTTCTCTGCAGTGACAATCTTGTATTACCCCAGCCCAGGCATTTCACCTGTGTTACCTGTTGAAAGCTATTCACCTTTCATTTCGTTTTCCCCTGCAATGCAAGTTTCCTTAACAAATTAAGCAACCTTCTCAAAGCAGAATCACCATGAGCAGTAGAGGTCGGTGGTGTTGGTGTGCTGACATTGTCCCAAGTCGGGGATTAGTGGTGCTTCCTCATTACCTCATCTCTCCCCATCTGTCAGCATCCATTTCTTTTCTTTTTTTGCCTTGTGTTGACATTGCAAGCTTTCTGGGAGAGGTCATTTAATTGTTCTGTGTTTGTACAGCACTTAGCACACTAAGTCCCTCCTGGTGATGGAGACAGATACTTCAATAATGCAGCCAACCTTTAGGAATGAGGCTATGTGAGGTTTTGCTTCCGACAGTGTGATTTTGCAGACAGTTCTCTTCTAAGTAATTGGTTTTATCCGAGTGTGGAATCTAATGATCTCATATCTTCCCTCCTCCTAATGCCCACTGATGGAAAGCTTGCCCTGTCCTTATCCAGGCTTCCCTTCCAGAAGGAAAGTCAGGGGCTTGGACCACCAGATGTCACGGGCAGCAGCTTCTGCACTGTCCAGAATTATCTCATTTCTTTAACAAAAGAAGCCTTTCCACTTAAAGGGGAAAAAAATCCACCCCTCACAGATACTTCTATTTATTGCAATGGGAGAAAGGAACTTTACTGATGATATATGACAACCTTTTTAATAAATGAAGGTGAGATTTTGAATTCTTTGTGAGAAAATATTAGTTGTCATCTTTTGCTACTGCAAGTACAGCCTGCCAGTTGCAATGCCAGCGTTGGTGTGTGGGGGTGCCACAGTTACCAGAACATACCTTAACTTTGTAACCTCAAAATATTTATTTTATATTGCAGCATGCTTTATATTTTACAGTGAAGTATTTAAATTAAGAACATATATGACTGTCTAGTACTTGGTTTGAGAATTTGGCAATTCAGGTATGATAATAATTTACCAATTCACTGGTCTACTTACTGTCTTATGTTAAATACTGACACCACCTTGGTAATTTGAGTTGTTTGCCAGACAGTGCTAATTATGCCAGCAATTGAAAAAGTGCCACCAGTCTTCTCTTCTTGGTGTTGATCTGATACGGAGATCAACGAGTCAGTCTTCTGCAAAGAGTGACAGGCTCTTCCCTGTCCAGCAGCCATGGGCCTGCTGAATTCCCAGTGGTCACAGTGAGATGACAATAACAAGACCAAGTTCTGGATGATGCAGGGAGTTGTGAAGAGTCCAAGGCTGAGGTTAGACTGAGAGGAAAAGGTAAAATTTCAAGCCAAAGAGTGCATGCTTGGATTATTATTTAGAGCTAGAAAGTAACAACTTTCCTTTAAGAGACCACCATTGCAGAGGTTTTATTTCAAAAGGTCTGTTAACATATCTGCACATTACAATATGTAAATAGAGAAATATGTTATTGCAGGTATGTGATGATATTAGAACCACTGTTTTGAGGAACAGTAAAACCATATGTGTAAAGGTGAGTTGTGTTACTGTATTTATACATCTTGTTCTCTGAGCAAGGATCCCCAAACAAGCTTTGGTTTAAGAAAATTTGTCTGTATGTCTCTTAGACACGGTTTAATTTAGGATTATCCTGGATGTTTTTCTTGGTGCATTAAATAGACTCTGAGATGGAATTGAGACAAAATAAAAAGCCTAGAAGAGTGAAGACCAAGGCAGCAGCTGACATGGAAAAACAGGCAGAAGAGCAGAGAAGAGTACAGATGAATAGTGGAGTTTTAGCATGCTGGTTTATCTGTTAACTTCTGTTATATCAGCATTGGAAATATTTGGAACAGATACAATTGTATCTTATTAACGGTTTCTTTTATATAGTAATAGACTTTTCATATAGTAAAACTGTAGAATTTTTGAGACATTCCTTTACACACTACATTTTTGCTAATTTATTAGCTTTTTATTGTCAGCCAGTCACTGGTTGGCTGACCCTGTGTGTGACTAATCTGTTACCTTCCATCTGATTGTACTTTTTAAAATCTTGTGAAACACTCCAAATCATAAAAGGTGGGTTATGACAAAACAACAGCACTCAGACTGAATGATTAGGAACTCGGAGATAACAAGAAGACACAGAGTTCCTAAATGCAGGGATGCTTTGCTCTGAGTGGGAATGAGCAGCATAAAGGCAGCGTCATTCTACTAGTCTTTCACAGTCACCTGCTGACAAATTTACCTCTGTTTAGCCTCCAGAAAAAGGGGTGGGGGAAAGCAGATGAGAAGCTAAATTACTTGATTCTAGTCCATGCAATAAACCTTTTAATGCTTAAATAAATATTATAATAAATATATTGTGTATAAATAATAAATCTGTTATGCAATATATAATAAATATATATTTATAAATATAGTACACAGTTCAATGAGAAGTATTTTGCTTCAAACATTTTAGCCTGTATCTGAGGAACATAATATGGCTGGGATGATCAGTGCAAAATGTGGGAACACTCTCTCAGCATGCATGTGAATTACCTCCTCAAAAAGAGGGAAAAGCCCATTAATGAACAGCTTTGAGTATATTTTTACTCTTCTCTTGCCCCATAAATCAGCTGTGTCTGCTCAGTGCATTGCTGCTGTTCCGTATTTTTGTAGAGCTCCATATTCCTGTTGCCTTTTGGTTCTCCTCGTTCTCAGGACTGCTGATGAGAATAGCCTTAGGCAAGAAGACCTTTCCTTTGTGCCAACGATACTTACAGATATTTCATTTATGTGATGGGTTTTCTCCTCTTGGTTTCACTGTTCCTGCCTCTCTGGGACTAATTTATCTTGGCCTTTTTGAGAGGAGCATGACTTTCATTCCAGTGCTATTTCTAGCGTCTTTAGCAGACCAACAGAGCTGATGCACAAGGATACATAGTCATAGTCCTCAATTGTCTGATGCAGAGTCCTTTGTGAAACAGTAAATCATCTGTCTTGCACGTCATGAAGGCAGTCATCTTCCATCAGCTGGGCTGTCAGGTTGAGTTGCAGTTTCTATTCAAGGTTGCTATTTTAAAAGGACCTTTGGGGGGAATTGACTTCATCTGAAAGTTGATGCCTGTTGCCCTGTAATTGCTACTTCATTAAAATATTTCAGTTCAAATTCTTGTATGCCCCTAAGTTCTCTAGATACCTGTCACGAAAATTCTCAAATGTAAAGTAAATTTTTGTTCAATGTGACATTTTCAAGCAAAATCCCAGCTGTGGGATTTAAATTAAACTTGTCAAGAAGGCTGGCTTTCTCTAGAGACCTTAACAAGGCATCTGGTAACAGAATTTCATCCATATTCTCACTCGAGGTTTTATACAGTTCTATTAATGCAGCCTAATAAAACTTTCATTCTGATTTCCATGTAACCTGTTCTAAGAAGAAATGGTAAGTATTCACCAGATAATCAGTTCAGCAGAACCTACTGGGTGAAGTGTGAATATAAACCAGAAGGAGTTTGTTTAGACAGTCTACAAGTGCAGAGATCATCATCACTGACAAAAAAAAAAAAGAAACAGCAAAGAGCAGAAGAAAGGATCAAAGTTATTCTGTGCATTTTGGTAACATGTTTTTGCTGTTCATTTTCTTAGATTATACTCAAACAGGTAGAATACCTGTAAAAGTGCTAGAGGTGAATTACCTTTGCCTGTGTAAGAGAACTCAGATGATGATATGGTGTTTGATATTCACTACGTTATTAAGGCAAACCTGTAAAGACTGTTCTAAACAAACCTTGTGTAGGTTGCTGTTTGGTTTTACCCACTGAGTCAGAGCGATGAAAAAGATGTATCAAATAAATTTCTGTGTAAAACACAATTCATTGTGTGAAGAAGGTGATGGCATAGCCATCTTCATTCTTCATTGTTCACACTGCAGCAATGGATAGGTGCCGAAAGACGGTGAGGGAAGACATGCAACAACCAATATGATTGATAAGCAAGCTTCACTTTATTGCAGTTACATTCTGGTTTATATAACCCTTAAGGTTATCATGCACATTTGTATCATACACATTTGTTTCTCTTCTGTTGGCTGCTAGCTAAAGGTTCCATTCAAATCTTTCTCCTACTTGCAGTTACAGCTGTAGCGAAGTTCTTCATACTTCTGCTAGGACAGCATGTTTGATATCTTGCTATGTTTCCAGTTATTGTATAACATCTGTTCCCAGGACTCTGTGATCTTGCCATACTGCACGTAGCACTTGGCCTTATCATGGCACGAGGCCCGTTAGGCTGGTGAAACACTGAACAATTGTTCCATAGACCCGTGTCCTTGTTCTTGCAACCAACCCCCAACAGATAGGACTGGTTTTCCTCTTCTCTGATTTCACTCATTTGAATGTTTGACTTTTCTGGCTTTCTGCATACATTGTGTTATATTTTACATACTTTCTATTGTAAAAAAAAAAAAAAAAGAATAACTAATATGTCATTTACTCAAAGTCTTGAAAAGGTACATTGGGTTTTTTCCTTCCCTAGCCTAGTAATAGCTGAATCAAGAGAGAACATTATATCCATTAGCAGCAAACTGTACTGTTGGCATATGAATGCATGAAAATGTAGAATTGTTTCATTAATTGGTGGGAAAAACAGATGTGTTTGTGGTGGTCAGCCTCAAACCTAATAAAACATCTTTGTATTACTGTTGCATCTTAAAGGATTGCTTGTGGAGCGGGACAGTGCTGCACTAAGTGATGTAGAAATATAGAACAGAAGGGGACAGCTCCTGTTTCAGGAGATTACAGTTTAAAATTACAATAGAATAGTAGCTGAATACTGGAGGATTGAAAGCAACTAAAGAAAAATTAAAGTATGAAGACTACTTGTATGAAGTAAAATGGAATAATAGGATATAATGTATTGATTTATCAAAGAAAAACCAAGCTGTATACCAGCAAGATATTTACTATTCTTTGAATAAGTAAGTGGGGTTTTTTAGAAGAAAATACTGAAAGTTTCATTTATTGGGAAGTTTTGGTGTTTTTTCACAGTAAAAATTCTTAGTTCAGTTTAAGTTCAAGAATATTGGCATTGCACAAGAGTAAAAGGTCTAAGCAAAGATGATGTGACAGAAGGCTGTGAGAAAAGGTACTGTACTGGAAAGACTAATTAATTTTGCCTTATTTAGTATTCTTGTTATAGACCTTAGTGCAAAAGGTTTCCTTTTGCTAATAGAATTGAAACAAAGTTAGGATTCATTGCCACTGATGATGATAATGATGGGCTTGACATCCAAAGACAGTTCCTAACTGCTGGAAAAGGACAGTTTTGGAGCTCAGCTGATTTAATGAATCATAGAATCATAGAATTGTAGGGGTTGGAAGGGACCTCGAGAGATCATCGGGTCCAACCCCCTGCCAAAGCAGCTCCCTAGGACAGATCACTCAGATAGGCGTCCAGACGGGTCTTGAATATCTCCAGAGAAGGAGACCCCACCACCTCCCTGGGCAGCCTGTCCCAGGGCTCTGTCACCCTCACTGTGTAAAAGTTCTTCCGCATGTTGGTGCGGAACTTCCTGTGCTCCAACTTGCAGCCATTGCCCCTTGTCCTGTCCCCACAGACACTGAAAAGGGGCTGGCTGATTCCCCCTGCATCCCCTGCTTAAGATAATTATAGACTTTAATTAGGTCCCCCCAGTGAAGTGCACTGTTGTTTTCTACAATAGTGCAGAATTGGTCCTTTCTTTTAGATGAATCTCAAGAAAGTTAGAAATGTTCTTTGTGTGTCTTAGGTGCCTGATTGTGAATATGACTGAGCAGCCTTTAGCTATTGGGGTAACTTGTGTGTAATAGAGGAACATCTAGAGATCTTTTGATCTACCTTTCTGTTCCAAGTAGAGCTACCTGCAAAGTTAGATTGGGTTGCTTGGGGTTTTTACCCAGTTGAGATCTGTAAGGATGGATTCAGCCTCTCTGGGCAATCCATTTTGGTCCTTAACAATTCTTGTGGCGAGGACCTTTTTTCCCTTATTTTCAACTGGAATTTCACTTCTAGCAGCTTTTGGCAATTGTGACTGAGACTGACTCCGTTAGTAGCTCTGGTTAGGTTGTGGAAAATGCCTTCAAGTCTTTTCTAGACTAAACCTGCTTCCCTCAACTTCCTCTCATATGTTGTTTTTTCCTTTTCCTGTGGTCCTGTTCAGGATTCTCACCTGGTTTGGGAGTATCAGAAATCAGATTTTTCCTGTTTTCAAATTATGTTAGAGCTGCAGGAGGATAAATTCCTACAATAACCTGCAGCAGGCTACCTGTATTTTAAAGTGTTTATTTTCAGCGCTGTTAAATCTTGTTATTGTTGTATTGTACCCCTGATGTGGTGGATGAGCACTAACATGGGAAATCCCAGGGCCCCATCATCATACTAAGGTCTGCATAATAAATCTTAGAGCAGAGTATTCTGCCTCCCACTGAGGCCTCTTGTTCTGTAGCTGTCTGAGAATTGTGTAACCCGAGGTGTTACTGTTTGCTGCGTTAAATTGATTTCCAGTGTGTTAGTACATTGATGGATATAAAACAGATTCTGTATTGAGGTTATGATTAGATTAATTTTTCATTAAATTGTGGAATTAATATGCAATTAAAGAAATGTAATTATTCTTCCTCATATCTTCTCTCCATTTCTTTAATTAAAAAGAATGCTTTAGTTTTTCTTCACTTTGCTTTTGTAATTAGTGTTTGCCAAGTGCAACGCTTAGTGCTTGTAGTGGTGTTATCTGTTTGAAGCCTTTTTTTCAAGTACTTGTCACTTGAGGAGATCAGTGCTAAAGTTTTGTTGAGGATGGTCACAAGCTATCTTCTCAACAGAGCCAGTCCCTCCTTTGCAGAAGAGGCTCCTTATGTGGAGCGTTAGATGATCTCCACAGTATTCTTGGAGTCTGAAAGGTAGCAAAAGACAGTTTAGCACCAGATTTCGTTTTCATTGCCCTGAAAAAAAAAGGTCTTACTCTTCACCTCTCCATTTTTGAGATCACTGGCGCTGTTCAGCATATTCCTGTACTATAGTGAATACTTCCCACAGGGTAGTTCTGGTGACCTTTAGGAGAACTGATCAACTCCTACCTTTGCTTTCTTTCTCTTTTCCACTTGTTTCCAAATATTATCCACATACAAGAAGTGATTAAAAAGCTTTTACAGATACAAAGGGATGAAATGATATATCCAAGGTTACAAAATCATAGAATTGGGATTAAAATTTAGATTTTTGATCTCGGCCTTGAGATCACCTGATGAACTCTGAAGGACAGAGAACATAAATTATATGTAGTCAAGCTGTCCTTGAACATAGAATAATTAGTCTGAAACTGCCAGGGATTTAAAACTTGGCAACTTAATTAGTTGCAACAAGGAAATGATAAACATGAAAGAGGCAACACAGGAAAACACACAGCTGATATGGAAAGTAATTGTTTGACGCAGTTAAACACAAAGACCATTCTGTATCTATCCTCTGCTGGGTGTCCACAAGTAATAGTAATTATTTCAGAAAGAAGTGGAAGTGTAGTTTCCACAGGGACTCTTAAAAATATCTAGCATAGAATCTTTTCAGCTATTTATTGACCTTGTGTTAGAAATTTCCATGCAATTTCATTTTAAACTTTGTTGTATATGTGCTTTCTAGCAGCTTCACTGAATTTATAAGTATGCATAGCATGTGACAGTAAACAGCGGCATGTGCACTTAATAGTATACATGGTAAAAGCAGTAAGTTCTTTTCTTTGTGGCTGAGGCACATAAGAACAACTTAGAAATAGTCTATATAAATTTAGAACAAAATTTCCCCATCGAATAGAAGCATACAGTGTATAACACACTCTTGAGATTATCAAACACATCTATGGCCTATCTTATGGTTCACAGATTAAAAGACATTGCAGAGAATCTAAGTTGCTGTTAGATTAGCCTTTAACTCTTTCTTATGTTAGTCTTCACAGTGCATTATAAATCTCTAATCATTGTGATGTGGTGCTTAATAATTACATCTCATTTTGAAGAACAGAGCAATGGGTTTATCCTCTTTAAATAGGTGGGACTTTCACAGCACCTCGCTTTCATTGTGCAGGCTGTGTTGAAACAGAAAATCCCAAAATACCCATTCAGTGCTTTTCTAAGTAGAGTTTTATTTTTCACAGTACATTAGAAACACATCAGAGTCCTCTGCTAAAGGTCTGTTTCACAGCTGCTTTAACTTTCTCATTGCATCCAAAGAGTGATAATAATTCTGCTTAGCATTTATGAATGGCAGCTGGTGCAGAAGTCACAACCTTCACAGCAGTGGGAAAACATAGTTGCACCCACATAACAAGAAAGTACAAGCTAAGATGTAAATCCTTGGAGGAATGAGTAAGTTCCATTTCCTCAGGTAAAGTTCCCAAGGTCTTCACACAGAACATGAGTGGACAGAGGTGTTTGTGAAGGAGATTCACAAAGGTCAGTGACTTGACCAGAGGACCAGTGACTTGTAGGAGGTAGTGGGGTGAAATAGCTCCCTCTAAAGTGGGGTGATACCTGTCTCCACTTGTATTTTCAGCCATGAATTGCCTTCCAGAGTGAGGTGTCCAACCTAAGACAGGTCTTTCAGAAGAGGTCAGAAGTGTTGCTTTAAGGGACTTGGTGATTCAGGTGGCCAGCGCACCAGCTGAGGCACAGTTGTTGAAAGGAGCTCAGTTTGTGCAAGTGATTCTGCAGATGTGTTACTGAAAGTTTTTTCTGGCTCTTTCCAGTCAATGGTGCTATGCTTTGTGTTAAACTTTTTAGCCTGGAAATTAGAATCCAGTTCTTCTCACCTCTGCTCTAAGCAGAGCACCTCCACAAGGCATATTTAGGGCACAGAGCAAAACAATGCGAGTAAGAAGAGGTCTAACTTGAGAATCTGAGGTTAGAGCATCAGAACTTGAGGCTGATGCTTTGCTTGGTGGCAGAAAGGCAGGAACGCATACTGGGGATGCTTGCAGATTACTTGGTAGTAAGTGAGAGGCAAAGAACTAGGCTGTTCAGGCAATTTTTCCTGTTGAAAGTGAAGAGAAAATGTCAAAGCAGCAGCTAGATGCTGCATTCAGATAGTTTAATCATTCAAACATCAGAGATAAAACCCTTTGGTTTTCTGATTGTTGTTTATAGGCTATGTGAACATCACATCTGAGGTTTTACCCATCCTGAACGTGAAAGGAAAAAAAAATCATCTG
Organism: Hypotaenidia okinawae; assembly: GCA_027925045.1. NCBI lineage: Eukaryota > Metazoa > Chordata > Aves > Gruiformes > Rallidae > Hypotaenidia > Hypotaenidia okinawae. The sequence goes on along the minus strand of BSDF01000001.1, from coordinate 61,412,035 downwards.
TGTACACTGGTGATATTGCTCCAAGGAATTTTTGGGTCTGCCGTGATTTTCTCCTTTCTCTGCTGGAACAGATGGGACAAAAGACAACAGAGAAAAACCTGTGTGTAATGGAAGCAGACACTGCCAAATTAATATTCGCATGGCATGCATTGAAGTTTGCTGTGCAATTAATTTTGTTTTCTAAGGAAGGAGAGAATACAAGTCTGGCGAGACCTTGTCTATGTGCGCTCTATGTCTGCAATGCATTGCGAGGGTGCTGTTTGATTATATGAATATTCAAACCTGAGATTGGATTTAGAAATCTCAATTTGAAGCACCACAAGTGAGCGGCATGAATTTAAAAGACACGGAACAGTTGCCATTGCATGTTATTTGGTGCCAGAAACAGCTAAAAATACAAGTTCCCGAACGCCGATTTAGAATGGTCAGTTGAGGTTGTCAACTTAGGATATTTTTGCCAAAACCAGTACTCTAAAAAAGGATCTCATCTGCCACCATGAATAACGAGCTCAGATGGTGTCACTCCAGAATTACTCTTTTAGGTTTGTTTTTTAAACAGCCCTGAAATGACTGTTGATAATGTGGGTGCATCTGTGAGTTTGAGTCCGGGGAGGACTTTTGTGCCAATTATTTCCCAGAACTAGGTTTTTTTTTTCCTTACATAGGACATATGCTTAAAATTTTTACTAGTAAGGGCATTGTGCCCAGTAGTGACTGCAGCGATGGTGTACTCATATGCACATATGCACGCTGTTATTCCTCATTGCTCATCACGGAGTTCTCCCTGAATGACTATGGGATCGGTGCCAATAGATATTATTTTGATTTAATTTTTTGTGTGTGGTGCTGTAATAGACCAATTCAGAAGGAGAAGAAAATGTGTATTTACTGCAACATCCTGAAAGTAGGCTTCTGTCATTTATCCTGGCATCGTTGGGTGCGTGCGTTAGGGTCATCAGAGAGGCTTCCAGAGCTCCTCCCTGGCACTGTAGGGATGCCAGAGGCTTCTGTGGCACAGCACTGGCTGCGTTGCTGTGTGCTCGGGTGCTGCCACCTTGCATCACGAGCCAAAGCCTTTGTCATCCTCAGTTGCTTTACAGATGAGTTTTTCCTTGCTGGGTTGTCAGTTGTTGACTTTCTCATTTCTGCTGTCCGTTGTCCAACCCTGTGTCCCCAGTGATATGTTCTGCTATTGGTTATAAATTTTTCTGTTTTCTTTTCATTGCTGATATCCCTGGACAGTCAGTCGTCCCAGTAGCCCAACTTCTGGTTAAATTATTTTTTGCCTTTGTGCATCTTCTTGCCTTTCCAGAAGGGCAGCCTGTTGTCTGGCCTGACAGTTGTTCATCTGGAGGCATAGGGATGTTGCGTTCAAGTGTTTGAAACCTGATCCAAAGAAACCCAAAGCCCTTAAGACAGGAGAGGATTTCCTGTTGACTTTGAGCTGCCTCACTGCTCTTAACAGGCAGAGTGCACTTAGTTTTGATAATTGTGACATTGGAAGGAAGCTGAAGGGCAGTTGGGGGCTTCCTCAAGTTTAAAGTTGACACTAGCATGTAGTTCAGTGATCAGAGAAAAGGGCTTTGATACAGCAATTAATGATTGATTTCTACAAAATAGGCAAGACTTGGATTTAAAAGTTCTTAGTAAATCTGCATTAGAAGGTCAATTGGTATCCTAAAATAAATAGATAGATTGATAGCCACATGATTGATAGCTTTATGATGTCTCTGTTAATTTTTTCTTGGTAATCAGAAGATGGATAGTGACCTATTTGTTAGTTTAGACCAGTTTAATGAATTCTTCATAAGAATTCATTACAATGATTCTCATGGGTTGAACTCTAAAAATGCCAAGTTGTGCAAGATAAACATTATTAATGCAACAACTTCTAATTAAAATAGAAGAGGATAGAATATTAATAAGAGATACCCTTTACTTGGAAATACAAGAATTGGAGGAGTAAAGGAGGAGATTGTTGTGGTGGGGTTTTTTTTTGTTGGGGTGAATATGGGAGTGTTGTTTGTTTTTTAAATCACATTTTAAGTTTTTAAATGAGTAGCAGGAGTGCAAGATGCAGCCTTTAGAAATTATGAGATACCAGAATTTGCTCCAGGCAAGGAGTGGGATGGTCTGATAAGGTAGTAGGACCCTAACAGTGCTGCTGGGACAGAAGAAAAGGGGCAGGATCTGGTCTGAGCATGAGGGTTCAGACCACCATAGGGCTCAGTGAGCAGAAAGCTGGAATCAGTGGCAGAGTAAATGGACAGTGATGTGGTTGCATCTGTAAAGATTGTGTCATATTTCATTACACCATCAAAGGTCAAATTAGGAGCTTCTCACTTCATAACTCTAAGATTCATTTACTTAATGTGTATTCTGCAGCTTAGAAGTCCCTACCACCTGTCTTCACTGTGTGGATGCGGTGCCGTCTCTGATGTATACAGTACCATGGTCTTTGAAGACTTCAGCAGAAAATAAGAGATGCCATTTGTGTGCCCTAAATCCTATCTAATTACTCTGAACTAGCTGCATTCTCCCAAGTAGTTGTGTAATGCTTATGTCCTTCTACAAGAACGTACATGTATGTATATTAATGAATTTGTTGCTAAGGGGAATGCTGGGGATGATGCTCTCAGGATGGAGTCACGTATCTCAGCCACGGAAAGGGCTATTTTTAAATGGACTTTTTTAATGTGGTTCCCTTTTGTACAGATTGAAATTATGACTAATACATGCATATTTAGAATAATATGGTTTATAATTAGGAAAAATGTAAAAAAAAAAAGCTCAGGTCCTCCTGTGGTAGATGCGAAGACAGTATGGTACCTTTAGGCTGTCTAATAAAATGTGAAATGGTTTCCTCAGGAAGCTCCACCAACAGGGTTATTTAAAGATGCCCTATATAAAGCTCTGCAAAGCATATGTGGGGAACCTGAACCTGTGGGGGTGAATAAAAGAACTGCAGGTGCAGTATTTTGAAGATGTACTATCTGAAAAGAAGTGCTGTGCAAACCGAATGGCACTTTGCCTTGCTGTGCTTGAAAAAAAATCCACTTTTTTTTCCTTAGCTGAATAGTGACTGAAAGATCAGATCCTGTAAGGAATGCTGAAATTACATTTTTTTTAAGCACTTTGTAGTGCATTTATTAACATCTGATTTTGCTTTTGCCTGCCTGGAAGGGAAGTTTGGGAATTTTAGTGTGATTCCATTCAGATACTAAACCATGGATGAAAAGTTATGGTTAAATTGTGATATTATATTTTTGTTATTCGTAAGTAAAAATTGGAAGTAGTAATTTTTTTCTCAAAACATAAATAGCGCAGAAGCTTGGTCTTTCTTGAGCATGCATCCCTGAACTAGGTTCAACAGCCAGCCTGGTTTTTGAGGGGTTTTTTTCATTACCTTTCAAGGTCCTGTTACTCACAGTTTACTAACTCGTGGCTCTTACAGTGAAACTGTAGGGTATTTAGTCCCTTTGTTTGCAACGTTTTTCAAATGCTATGTATATTTAGCAAGTCTGTTGATTTTAATGAGGACTGATTTTGGTTTCGGGGATCCCAGGCAGCTTATGGCAAGCATTAGTGCTTTGCAGCATTAGAATACTGTGGAATATTAAACGTAATTTAAATTAAGCTGAAGTTGTCAGAATAAATGAATAATTGAACAAGGTATATTTTGTGAAACACCTGGGGGATTTTCTTTCCCTTCTTTTATATTTATTAATTTGCAGAGAGCACTTATCTGCAGTGAGGCTCTGGAGTGTCATTATTCTGCTGCAGGTAATACTGGTGGATAACTGCTAATAGTTATGTCTTGCTCCTCTTCCCAAAAGCTTCGTGGTCTCCATTTGTAAATTAGGGTGATGGTGGTTATTCTCCTTCCATAAACGTTGTGTTGAAGAGTTAGATACTTATATATTGAGGGAAGACAGTGAAGGTGAAAAAGTTGACATTCCTTTGCCTTTTGTTACGGTGCTAAGCATGGAGGTGGTACGCAGCCCAATCCATTTGTTCTGTGTTGGAAACTGCATCTCTGTTTTGGCAAGAGGAGGAGAATGGTCAAGACTGTGTTCCTCCCAGTGCTGTCATGTAATTTCCAGCTCTGCCTGTTACTCTTCAATTTAACTCTCCAGTTAAATTCAACCCACTTCTTCAATGGATTTAACTACAGGGTTCTGTCTTCAAATTTACAGAGCACTTTGTCTGTTACAGATTTTACAGACTTAGGTAGGAGTTTATTATTATTATTTTAAATAATAGCTCTAACTCTTCCTTGTATTTTATCATTTTCCTACTACGAAGAGGAAAACAATTTCCCTCCCACAGAGCTTCAGGTGAGACCTGTGCAGGAACCACATAAAGGGATGAAAAAACTGAGCATGAAAAGCACTTTTACTGTGTGCAAAAATCTATGTGGTGCAGAGAAAATAAGCAAAAAAAACCCAAACCCAACCCCAAACCCAACCATGAAAAGGAATTTTTCTCCATTCTTACAGCAGATACTGCAGCAGTATTTTCAAGTGACCCGATAGCTGTGTGACAGTATCTTGTTCAATTAGGGAAGGGAATCCCTTTGTGTGTCTTTGTGATTTTAAGTATCTAAAGGTATTTTTAAGCCCTGTCAAACACCAGTATGCTTACTTTGCTTCATAGCTATAGAATTTAGTCTCTTGGAATAATTAAAAAAAAAAATAATGTGTTTTCTTAACATAATTAGATGGTAATCCTTATAACCAATTCATGTGCCTTGCATGTGGATAACGTGTGGTGAATCAGAGAACCTGTTGGGTGTGTAGAGTGGTATGTCAAACAGTCCCAAATGCTGAGGGGTTTTTATTACTATAAAAAAATACTGTTTGTAATAAGTGGCAATCACAATGTCATTTCACTCTACGCTAGAAGCATATATAACTCAATGCATCATTACTGCTAAATGAGGAATTTGAAGGTATACCTACTGTAGGTAAGCATACATTGGCAGTACCCCAGGGTGCCTCCCAGGCACTCATTTTGGAAACTCCGGTATAGACTTTGAGATGATGCAGCAACCTTTTCCTCAGAGAGATCTTTGAGACTTCAGACGCAGAAGAACAGCAATGAATATTCAATTGTTGGTCTTAAATCAGGGTCCTGTAATGCAGCAGAGTCTGCTAGGAATGAGCAGCTTTCAGTAAGATTTCAGGATCTAGTCCTTAGATATTTTGCCCCCTTAACCTGAAAATAGAGATACGTGTATCCAGTAGTCTTGTTTTATTGCTGAGGTCTGGTTGCCTTAGGACCTGGTGAGCTGAAAGGGTCTTTCTGATGCCCAGTATGTAGATGATAAAAGACTTTTTGTTTGTACATTGTCATACAGGTACATCTCATCTCTGCCACAAAAGATGCTGCTGATATGCACAAACAGCAGCGTCTTATAATTGATTAATGTTATGGTTAAGTATCTTTGGAAGCCAACAGCAGATAGGACAGTATTTCCCTTGCTGCCCTGCTGAAGCAGTAAGTCATGTGAAGTAAAACACATTGTTAGCCACAAATTTTCTGTGTGTATAGAATTGCACGTGAAGTCATATGTATTTAAACATACAATATTCCCTTGTATAAATATCATTGTTTACATTCCCAGTGATTTATAAATGTAGAAGATAAAATCAGAGTTAGTAATATTTTGGAAAGATAGTAACTTGCTATTTTAGAGAAGAGCAGAGTGTCCTGTGGGTGGGACTGGCACTGAAAGAGTCTTGTGCAGAGCAAGAAATGTTGATTTGGGTGCTGCCAGCCTGCAGTGGGCCACTACTGTAGGTCATGAGGTATGTTCTCAAAATAGGAGTGGAAGGAAGGTGATATATGTGCTAAAGGGGAAAGCAATCAGTTCATAGGATTTCAAGCAAGAGGATGTCAGCATAATTTTCAAAAATTAAGTAAATGAAAAAGTGACTAAAATTTTTACAGTTAAGTTGGATTAGAGGAGAGCAGAGACTGTGAGGGGATTGCACACAACCTGAGAGAACTGGTTTATCTGTACAGGTTTGACCTGTCTGTCACCATACAGGATGTCAGAGGGTTGTTGGATACTCTCTTCGGCAACTTAACAGTTGATGTTTTCAGGTTTGGGGTTTTTTTAAAGGAATCTAAAGGCTGTGAATGGACTAACGTGATAGTCCTGGGCCTGATGCCAAATTATAGTGATGAAATGGATTTTTACAGCTTTTTGTGATCAACTTATAAGTCTAATGTCAAAGATAAGGTTTAGTCTTCTCCTTTCTGTGACTTGCAGTTTTCATTATCCATAGCTAATGGAGAGTCAGCATCAACAACATTTTGTCTGACAAAGGTAATTCCTGTGGAAAAGTAGCTCTGTGCTCAGACATTATTTCATAATATCAGTGCTACTATTGATATCAATGTTGCTAATTGTGGGAGTTCAGATCAAAATTGTGTTTCACAGAATGACGGACTGGTTGAGGTTGGAAGGGACCTCTAGAGGCTACCTTGTCCAATCTCCGTGGTCAAGCAGTGAGGTAAAAGATCAGGCAGATGCGATTAGAGGTGTGTTCAGGGAAGCAGCAGAGTTTCAGTAACTGCCCAGGTCTCCATACTGGTGTCCACGGTTGCTCAGAATGCAGCCTCTGCGAATGGAAATGGCCACATCTCCCTTATCAGTGTGGCGTGCAGAATATGAAACCGGGAACTTGAACCACATTATCCAGCGCTCCAATTATATAATCAAATGCGGCTATATTCCTCTGCAATCCTCATTTCAAACAAGTCTAACCAAGGGATATTTTTACTTCACTGCTTCTATAGCACCTTGCCAATATGCCTGTTTCCCTTCCCCAGACTTCATATGGTGTTTAGCAGGGCTTTAGCATCCCTCCTGTTGAAGAGCCTCCACACCTTGGAGCATCTGCTGCCTTTGGCTCCTTGCAGATAGATCAACTTCTTCCTATTTTGTTTTCATTTCCAGTACGTAGGCATCTAATTTCCCATATGCTGCTCTTGCTTTCTCCTGCTGTTTTCTGTGAATTCTTCTACACAGATGAGTTACCGCATTTTAACATATTGGTAATTCTTCAGGCCTTTAGTGATGAAAGTGTCAGCTTAAACCTTTTTGATTAAATCCCTTTCATAAGTGTAAATTTTTGGGACAGGGAGATGCAAGCTTGCTCTTTTTACAAACCTGCTTTGCTCTAGAAGCTGCTTTCAAACTTCAGTGGTCCACCTTTCACTAAACTGCAGTTTCTTGATGTGCCTGGCCTTTTTCCAGGAGAGGTAATTCCAGTGGGAGTTTCCTGGCTTGTGTTCGTTGTTCCTTGAGCACCAGACACAATGATTGTTGTGTTTAGGCTGTAAACAAAAGACTAAAGAGGAAGACAGGTACATTTGCAGGATTAAAAGCTGTTAATAACAATAGTTTTACAAATCCATTTTCAGTTCCCAGCAAAAGTATATTGTGTGCAAATTCACATCAGGCCTTCGAGTAGGAGGGATGATTCAGGTCCTCTATGTAAAAGCCTGGGTGGGGTCTTTCCCCATCTCCTCCACCAGCAGCGAGTGGGACGCAGCAAGCTAAGCCAGCCGTCACTGAGCACTGTTTTGCAGCAGACATTCTGTATTACATGGGCTGTTACTATTCAGGTTAGCAACATGTAAAACCGACAGGGTCTTCTGTTGCCCAGAGGTGAAATGTTAAGGACAGCTTTACCTGTTTTCCTCATCATAATATACATATGCTCACAGCGTGTGTCAGTACAACGAGCAGTCTTGGAGAACACTACAGCTGTATTCACAGGGATATGTGGTAGTTTGAAAAAGGGGAGAAACATGAAACAAATTTGAAAACTTACAAGTTGAGTGGTATCCTTTTGCTCAAATCAGTGGGAGGTTTGTTTTAGCATTGGTCCCCTCAGATGCTTTTTTGCAAGGTGGTGCCTTTCTAAATGGTCCAGCTTCCCAGCTGGTGTTGACACAGTCTCATATCAATATCACAGCTGGGGGACAAGTCTCTGCGTTCTGTGCGTATATATGCTGTAACATGCTGCTGGTTTTAAATGACTCTGCTTTGTCACGCTTAGCAGCACGAGTCGCTCTAGTCGGGGCTACGGGCAGGAGCAGGTTGGGACCCGGCTCCCCGCCTGTGGCAGCCGTGCTGCACGGGGCCAGGGAAGCTACAGCACCCTCAGTACCTTGCCTGAGTAATGCTGCACGTCTGGCCCAGCCTGGGCATATCTAATGCAGTTTCCCATGCTGGAAATCGCCAAACTTGATGGGAGTAAGCTTTAGTAATTACTGAAGGAGCAGAGTAACAGGTTGAAAGTGTTAATGAAAGACAATTTTGTGAATGTGGAGCATGTTTTATGAATATTTTTGTATGTTTCAGTTCAGTAATTGTAACATGCAGTAAACTGATGGAGCAGAAGGAGAAGATCTTTATGCAGAGTGGCAGAAAAAGAGCATGTAAAGCTGTCAAAATTGCCACCATTTTTTATTCTCTTCAATATTTAACTATTTGCTTCTTGGTATTGCACTTATTGCCATTTCATTTTATGTTATTTCAGTTGCATTGAGGGGAAAAAAAAGGTAGACTGTTTCATTATCTCTAGGGTCTGATTTTCTTGGATTGAGTAGTTTGAGTAGTTGGGCAGTGATTTACAAAGTATTGTGCTAGAAAATGTTCGCAAAGCAGTGCCAGAGTACTCTGGTTTGGTTTTCTTAAGAGCAAAAAAGTAAATGTTTTCAAGACATGGAAAGGCACTTCTGAGTTACTTAAATTTATTCATTAATTGTACAAGAATTACAAATTCTGTTGAAAAAGGTTGACAAAAGTTAGATGGAAACTTCGTTGGAGTAGACTTGATGTAGCAGATGGGCTGGAGCAGCCCCTCGCAAAAGACGGGGGCAATCAAAGCTGTGATGGCAGCTTACCAACAGGCATTATTTTGGCTCGAGTGCTACAAAACCTTGCATGGTGGGCTGATTTCTTTTCTGCTGAATGAGCTAACCTGGGAACCCTGATGCATCTGGAATTGTTTACAAGGTCTGCTTGAAGGTGGGGAATTCTTTTCTTTAAACATTGGTGTCATTGCTTTCATAATATGCTGACTCTTTAAAGGAGAAGGGGGAGGAAAATGTTTAGGGGTGCTTAATTTCCTCCAGTAATACACACTTTCAGTATATAGTCAAAAGAGTAGTCTTAATGATTCTAGAATGTGGAAATGTTTCAATTTATTTTAATGTACAGCAACTCTGTATAAAAGAACTTCATCATTTTGTCGTTCTCAGAAATTACCAGTATCTTTCTGCATACATCTGACTCAGTTACTTTGTGTGGCTTTGTAGCTGTCTGTATTTATTTGCTTTCTTCAGTTCTTCCTCAAAAATTCCAAGGATGCACATGTGCTCTTGTAATTTTCTTTACATTTTATAAAATAAACAAGGACTACACAACTTGGTCACCGAAATTGCATTCCCTGCAGGAGCTGCAGTAGTCACTGGGGTTGTATAATATCACAACTTGACCTTTTCGTGCCACATAGGGTTGGTTTTTTTCCTTGTCAGGAAGAATTACAACGACCTGTCATCTTGTTACTTAGTAGGCAGTTAGGGCTGCACAGGTTGGTATGAAAAAAGGACATACAAAAATAGGAAAACATAAGCCAATATATTTAGTAGCTGTTATAATCTATAAAAATGTTCTTTTAAATTTTTGAAATTCGATTGCTGTACCATAATAAACGTGAACATCATTGCCCAGCACTCAGGCTTTGGTACGTTGGCATTTGGATTTGCAGAATCTAAATTTCCCTGGTTTGTTTTCTTTAAAAATTAAATACGTTGTTTATTTATGGATAAACAGTGAGTTTTTAGTTGAGAATATATAACCAGGGAGTGCAATAACCAACCAGAAGGAATGTTGGGGAACTGAAGATGTCTGTGTGTATATATCAGTCAGTAGATATCTATGAGCTTTTATGTAATTATTTTTTTGGTTTTAACCACATAGAATCAGCACGCTATACATTGCTGCTGACAACTGGCAATTTCTGACTTCTCAGTAGAATTGGATTTTGAGAAGATTTAGATGTGTGGGGTTAAATGTGGCTTCCTGGAGCCTTATCTGCTGGAAGTAAATAGGATTTTCATAGTAGGTGTCAGCGGGCCAAGACTTGACATTTATTGTTATTTTCCTACCCTTAAGAAGGAAAAGGACAGGGTGGGTATTGGGAAATCAGAGACTGGATGATTTTGGTGACTAGAACAGTGCAGTGCGGTGTAAGGTTTGACAGACAGCAATTTAATTTAGAAAGCCTCAAGAAGTGAGGGTGCATTAACATCAGCATTTTAATTCAGATAGTGTCTATCCTTCATGAAACTTCATCTCTCAAAGATTTACACCCTTGCAGGGATCTCCAAGTATGAAGCTTTTTGAAATGAGCCTGGTTGAGGTGTTGCAGTTGCTAAGGGGCAGGCAAACCATGCAGCCAGCCTCAAATCCCATGTATATGTAGATACCGGGTGCTCAGTCCTAACAGTTCCACTCTGGAGATCCTCTCCTGCTGCACTGTGAATTGGTTGTGTAGGCCTCAAATGGTGGTACTTGTGGAGAAGAGCTGTGGAGTGGAGCTAGGAGGATCTAAATACCTTGTAGCCAACAAGCAAGGCTGTAACATCTAACCATAGGTACAGTCATCTATGGCTCGTAGTGTCTTAAATGGCTCTAGCACTTTTGCAAGTAGTTGGTTGAGCATATTATCTATTATTGATTTGTAATAAAAAGGGGTTTATGCTTAGAACAGAAAATGTGAAAGGCTAAAATTTCTGAGGATAACACATCTGGACAACAGATAACACATTAAGAAAACAAGGGATGTTTAAAGCAAACTGCATTTTGACCAGGAAAAAAAGAAGTGAACTTTGGCATTTTTGATGGTTATTACTGTGTGAAAGCTTGTAGGCTGCTAGGTATTTTAGGGCTTGAATATTCAGTATTTCACTCAAATTGATAGAAGATGATGAAAAGTGCTTCTGCAGCATGAAGAAAACTACTTGTGTGTTTTCTTGAATGTTTATTTAGCTCTTGCTGAGAACATAGACACAGTATCTATGTTCATTTCATCTCTGTAGAAAATGGTAGAAGGCTTCCTTTTTTTTTTCTTCCCCTTTCATTTTGCTCAGTTGATTTATTTATGAGTTACTGTTTATGTGGAACTGTTGCTTTCTTTTAGAGGAAGACAGAAACTTCTGTCAGGCGCTCCTATTGGGAGCAGATCCACATCCCTGCAATGTGTTGCTAAGGCATTTCATAGCGATGGGTATTCATGATTAAGACAAAAGTTACACAATAGAGAAAGCTTCAGGGAACTTCAGGGAGCTAAAACTGCAAAATCTAAAACCAGGAGGTTGCAAGTGTCACTTGCAATGTGTTGGATGCCATAGATGAGTTCTGCGTGACCTTTAACGGGAGTGAGAACGTATTTGATTTTTGAGCTGTCTTTCCCTAGACAGTACACAGAGTGCTAAAATCCGGCATGTTTTGGCAGAAAAAAAAGGAGCACAAAGCAACAGCTGGATTTGAAAGCCAGATTCATTTATGTTAAAAATGCAAGCCCCATTTCTAGCAGAATATGATTGACCATTGGAAATGTAAACAGACAATAGAATGGCAATTCGTCTCTTGGTGTCTTTCAGTCAAAACTTGGTCAAGTACAAGTTATGCCTTGGTTATGCCTGATTTGTCAGGCTAATTGGGTGTCAGTCTGTGGCTGCATTATGCAGGAGGTCACACTTGAGATTTGTTATGATTTGGGTTTTTTAGATTTATTATCAGAAACTATAACATGAGCCAAACTGAAATCAGTGATGTTTGCATTTGTCTCTCTCTCTGCTTGCAGGTACTACAGTGCTACCATTTTGCAGATGTCAGGAGTTGAAGATGACAGGCTTGCAATCTGGCTGGCTGCGCTGACAGCATTTATAAACTTTATTTTCACTCTGGTGGGAGTCTGGCTCGTTGAAAGAATGGGGCGCCGGAAGCTTACGCTCGGTAGCTTAGCAGGTGAGTGCTTAATTAGTGCTTAATTGTATATTCCTCATAATTATCTTAATAAATTGAAACTAAAATTTCAAGTGATAATTTTACCAGAGTAGTCTTTGTTACAATAACAGTGTTGACCCCATCTTCCCCCTGAAATCACAAAGCTTTTCAAGGCTAGTGGTGTAGTACCACAGCTAAAGGCTAATTTAAAAAACACAGGTTTAGCATGCTATTTTCTCAGGTGCGGTTTCTCCTTCAAGCCATGTTTGACAATGTTTTCACTTAGCTTTTTATACTATTTTTCCAGTATAAGGAATCAATTTCTTGGGCCTCCACAGTTTAAATCTCATGCGTGTATATGTGATGTGTAATTTCTGGCTCATTAATTGGAATTCAGAACATCTCATCAAGTACTACCAGAGAAAGAATTGCAGAGCCATTGCGGCACTTCTTAAAAAGTAATGCAGTTCTTTTCGTAGTCATCTCAAATACAATGCAGAAAGTACCTTACCTACATTAATGTGTTTTTAATTCATCTTCTCTGTGGGATTCTAAGACAGAATTCTGGATTTCTGCATTTTGTTCAAATATTCAAACACCGTAACTCATCATGTACCCATCTCTTGGAACCGAGCATAGACAGAGTGAGCAGTCTTGTCTATACTCATCTGCATCCCACCCTTTACCCAGTAAATCCCTGCTTGCCCATGCATTATGTGCTTGTTTGGGTTGAGGTGATCTGTGACTGACTGGTACCTGCCCCTGATACCTGCCCTTTCCTAGGACAGGGTTTGGAAAAGAGAAATCATTCCTGCTCCTCTTGAAATAATGCTCACGAGTGTTTAGCTGGGAAGGTTTAATGTCTCCAGATTTTGTTCTGTGGTTTCTGTCAGGGATCCAAACTTCTAGTTAATGCAACACAGCAGAGTGGGGGACCACCTGCCAAGTTGCTGGCCATCTGCAGTTCCCAAAGGATGGGAGTTAATCTACACTCGCAGTATTTGAATGCATTTATATAGACAGGGCAGTGATGGCACAGTGCTGCATCTGGTTTGATACAGTTACCCAAATCTAAATTAAAATACAGTTTGGAGGCAGTTTGGTATACCAGGATACAATAAATGTGTATTTGGTGTGTTATTACTTTGATTTGAGTCAAGAAACCTGAAGTGCTTTTCATGATCCAAGTTTAGAAATGTGTTCATGACAGAAGAGATTAGACAAGCACATTCCTTGTGCCTTAAAAAAAGAACGAAAAAAATCTCAAACTGCTACTTTTTTCACAGTCTACCTCCAAAATACATCTCCCCTGTAAGTTCTTCTGTGCCTCCAGCCAGTGCCAAGTCTTTCAGAGAAGAAAGAGGCAGTCCTGTAGCATTCACTGTCTTCAGTACCTTATTTACCCTGTGATGCCTTTTTCCTTGCCTTTTTCTAAAGTGGGTCTCTCCTGGCACTGCACTGGAACAGCTGGTTCTTGGGTGCTGCCACTTCTTTATATTCTACTGGAATGGAGTGTTTATTTGCTTGTTTATTTGGCCTCAGTAATCTCCTATGTTTGGCCAGGCCCTTGGGATTTTATTGCTTATCTGGAGCCAGCTGTATAGGTTTGATTCCCACATGGATTTTTCATGCCATCACAGAACTCTTCACTTCCTGCCTCTGGTTAACACGTTCAAAAGTCATACATTTGAAATGTAGGTATAAATTTCTCTTACAAAGAAGATTAGTAATAGAACAGACGTGGATGTAGAAATTAAGACATGGAGTTAATAAAAGAGCATAATACAGTAAAAGGTTATTTGTTTGTGAATTTTGGACACAAAGTAATTGGTTAAAATGATGTTTCTTCTCTGGTCAGTTGCTGGCTGTCAATCTGCAGGGTCACTTGACCCATGCTGGATTGCTGCCTGTGTTCTTTATCCTTAGGTCCCTCCTTAAGAAAAATACAAACAAGGACAGTAATGAAATCCTGTGTCATCCCTCTGTACTATTCAGGAATTCTTTGATGCACCATTTGACACTTTGATCTAGGTAGTGGTGGATATGATGTGTTTTCCGTATCAAGAGGGCTGTTTAATGAAATGATAATTACTGAATCTGCTGATGGATTTGTTTTCCATTATGAGTTTTCTCATGGCATAAACTTTAGGGATCTACTTTGGTTTGTATTTCTAAGGACATTGACTTTCACACTGAGTTATTACCAGCTGCTTCTCTGGTCTTTGGAGAAGCCAGGCATGGCCCAGTCTCCCATTAGGTAAAAAGAAGGCAAAACTACTGACTTTGCCTGCTGCTTCGTGGGTGTGGGGTTTTCTTTGGTGAAGTTTAATCGATTTGATGCTTGCTAGATGTTAACCTACAAGAATAATCAGTAGTAACTGATAGTAACATTAGTATTTTGATTAAAAGCCAACATACTGTAATTGAATTTTGTAAACGTGCAGCTTTTCTTGCTTTCTGAAAACATTTGGGAAAGACTTATTTTACATTTAATTTAATGTATCTTTATAATTTTCAGAATACTAACTGCTTTAGAAAAATGGAGCCTTTCAGATTGAGAAGCATTAGGAAAATTACAGTAAACTGCTTCTGCCAAGAGGGAAAAAAATCACACCTTTTTAGTTGTCCTTAGTGCAGTTATTGATTCCTCTTAGTTTCCCATTCATTCTATGTATCAGTATTATTTCTTTATCTTTCTTTTGCTCCTCTTTTTCTTCAGTTAAATTATTTCTTCAGAATGTTAATTAGGAAACATGCCAGTCTTTTTGTCAACTGCAGCAGTATCTGTTTTCCCTTCAGAAGTCGTGGGTTTGAAAGCAAGGTGGTATTTGGGCATTGAACTATTTGTGTCTTTTTTCTAACAGAGAGGATCTAAAATAGCTTCAGGATATTTCTTTTCTTCTTTTTTTTTTCTTCCTCCTCTTTTATTTTTTTTCCTCAGCTAATGATGTATGGAATTATATTGGTTTTGTTCATCATAGAAACTTCCTACAAAACTAATATGTATAATAAACTTCATCTGCCAAGTTTACATATTCAGTACTTTTCCAAATAAATAAGACATTTACAGAGGTACTGGAAGTGAGTGTTAGTGTATTTGGTTAACTTAAAAGACAGACAAAGCATATTTAGAATGAATATAAATCAGATTATAGGTCCTGTCTAAAGATATTTGCTTGTCTGGTTTATGGCATTTTGAAAGTACAGTAAATCTAGTGCAATATCCAGCCAGCCCAGAAACACAGGGATTATTAGAGTACCTACTAGCCATAGCAGTACAGAGCCACATATAGAATAAACTGAAATCACATTTCACGGAGGGTAGGTGCTTTCTCCACATTATAGTCTCTCATTGAGTTGAAAGTCTTGGTTGCTTTGGTTCAGGTAGATGTGTGGTCCATCCGTCTGCAGTCTGTACATATTCATGCCTACTGGCTGTGGCTGCTGCACAGAGACATTAATGAATAATTTTATTATGTCAATCTGGGTACTTAAGGTATTATTTGTATCTCAGAAAAAGTTTTTCACATACTTCGTGGGTTTGCCTGTTAGGAAACTCTAGCTTTTCTCTTTAAGAACACCATCAAATCCACCCCTGAACTACCCAAGCATTCCCTCTGCCCACCAAAGTAAAAAGCAGAGGTGTACCTTCTTAAAGATTACCAGAGTGACATGTTACAGTTTTTAATGTGGTGGCACTTCTAAAGGTTTGCACAGATGCATTTCTGAGAACACTACTGTACAGGCTTCTAATGTGCAGAGAAAAGGGATGATGATGATGAGCTTTTGGAATTGCAAAAAGTATCCTTCATTTGCCCTCAACCATTTGAGCTGTGTCATTGCACACGTCTAAACATATGCTGCCTTTTAACTGGGACGTGCTTCAGTGGCTTGTGAGTCTGTTTTGTTTGGTAAGGGTAAATTTATTAGATCATTAGTAACCAGCTCACAAAGTTACTGCTAGTTTTATATTTTTAGTACTGGTAGTCTATAGATCAGGCTATAAATGTTGTATGTGACCTTTCAGATAAAACATGCCACATAAACAGTGAGTATACAAATAGGTATACAGGGTATTTTATGGAACATAAAATTAGATGCTTCCTTATGTAACAAGATGTAAATCATAGAATCATAGTCTATCCTGAGCTGGAAGGGACCCAAAAGGATCATCAAGTGCAACTCCTGGCTCCATGCAAGGCCAGCCAAGTCAGCACATGGGACTGAGTGCGTTGTTCAGGTGCTTCTTGAACTCAGCTGAGCTCAGTGCTGTGACCACTTCCCTGGAGAGCCTGTTGCAGTGTCCCAACCACCCTCTCAGGAAGCACCTCTTCTTAATACCCAGCCTAAATCCCCCCTGTGTCAGCTTCATGCCATTCCCTTGTGTTCTGTTGCTGGTCATCAAAGAGATCAGCATTAGGAAGCCATTAGACAGTGATGAGTTCTCCCCTCAGCCTCCTCTTCTCCAGGCTGAGCAAACCAAGGGACTTCAGCCTCTCCCCATAAGACTTCCCCTCCAGACCCTTCACCATCCTTGTTGCCCTCCTCTAGACACTCTCCAATATTTTTATGTCCCTCTTGTACTGTGGCACCCAAAACTGCTCATGGTACTGGAGGTGAGGCCACACCAGCACCGTGTAGAGTGGGACAATCCCCTCCCCTGTTGGGGCTGGCCATGCTGTGCTTGATGCATCCCAGGATACAGTTGGCCCTCCTGGCTGCCTGGGCACACTGCTGGCTCATGTTTAACCTGCTGTTGACCAAGCCCCCCAAACCCCTCTCAGCATGGCTGGCCTCCAGCATCTGATCCCCCAGTCTGTATGTGTAGCCAGGGTTGCTCCACAGGTGCAGGATCTGGCACTTGTTTTATAAGTCTGAGATTGGGAGAGTTGCAGTGTTATCATAAGCAGTGAAGTATATCATTGTTCATTAAAACAACAGAGCATATTGTGTGTGTGACAAATAAAGTAGGGAAATTGGGCAGTGTTACAGCAATGGCCTGTTGCACAAAGTGTGAACCTTTTATCCCATCTTCCCTCTTGTCATTTGCCCAGCTTGTGTACCAGGAATTTGTGGAGGGGGACAGGAGCAAATAGATGGCAGGGGGCTTTTTCCTAGCAGATGTTATGTATGTGTGCTCTTTGAAATAAGATCAGAAATGGCAGATTTTTTAATGAAAAGTCAAATTCTTGTTTCACAAGGGAAGTAGAGTCCATGAAAGCACTGATGCTGTTATCTGTTTTACAGGAAAGCCTGCCAGTCTGGGAGTGGGAAGAAGTGTGATGATTTCAAAATCACTGTTAAACTTTACCTTTACAGCATGTTTTTCAACACCAAAAGGAACATATTCATTCATTTCCGCAGTCTTCAATTCCACATATTTTTTTTAAAAAAAGAGGTTTTAACCTATTAATTTAATATCTGGACATTAAACCTGATGCACTTGACTTTAACATCTAATTCAAGATGTGAATGGAGCAAAGGTGATTTTTTTTTTTAGGTTCTCATCACAACTCCTTAGTGAATGCTGTTTGCATAGTAATGGGGTGCCTTGCTTTCCCAAGCATAGTTCAGTTCAATGGAGAATTATTTCCTGTGCTCTGGAGAGAAGTATCACATTGTTCTTTATCTGTATTTTTAGGTACTGCTGTAGCACTCATTATCCTAGCTTCGGGATTTTTGCTATCAGCTCAGGTCTCGCCAAGAATCACACTTAATCCACCAGATCCTTCACATCAAAACTCTACCTGCACAAAATACAGGTGAGATTTCATGATCACTCATCCAGTCTTGAAGATTTTTTTTCTGACTTGAGTTTTACAACCTAGCATAAGTAAGAGACAAGTATTACCAGAGTCTCGTACAAGGAACTAAGCTAGCTACCTAAAGTTAAAATGGTAACCTCCCGTGATAGAGAGAATTAGTCTCTGCTTAAATGCTCTGAATAACCCTTTGAAGCCTTGGACTAAACTATGTGGTTAAGTGTCAGACTCCACACTTGAGATCTCTCTGTTTTATCATACCTGCTGCTATTCAGAGTGAACCCAAAGTTAGGAATATTTGAAAATTAATTTGTAAATATGCTTGCTTTTGTTCACTTACTTGTAGAGTTGTCATGTATAACAGCTGCAAGCTCTTCAAGAAGATGTGTTCCTTTCCTTTGTCTTCCGGAGTGTGGGAAAAAAAAATCTTCAGATAAATATAGACCAAATTCAAATTAAAACAAATGTGATTTTTTGACCTTTTTTTCGATATTGGGCAGACCTTTTTTTCTATAGTGGCTATGATTTCATATGTAATCGTAGTTGCAAATAGCATTACTTCTTGAGTGTTAGGAATGTGTCATTTTCTATATTTTGGAGGGGGATTTATTCGCATGTGAGGGTTCTTATGTTCATTTAGACTAGACAGGTCCCTACTGAGAAAAGACTAGTTAGATGGCTGATGGAAGTTTTAGTTATGTTCCAAATCTGTTTTTCATGTGTTTGCAATAGAGATAAATATCAAGAAATGAGAAGGATGCTTCCAGTTTCCTAGTCATATTGGCTAGAAATATGGTTCATGGCTTTTCATATGCTGTCACAGTGTCTTAGGTGAAAGAAAGAACCTGAGAATCTAAAACTTTATAGACTACTGGGAAGGGGACAGAAGGTGTTTAAGAGTGTTAAGTAGATACCAGTAGCTGCAGCTACCAGATATGAGTATCCTTACATGCAAAACCCATATTTTTACTTGTTTTCTGCTGCAGAATTGACTGTGATTTGCAATACAGTCGAGATGTGCCTATTCAGCTTTTTTAAATGTCAAGAAAAAGCTGCTCTCCTTTCAGAAGAAGATGATGTTTTTAGCAGGATGACAAAAGGATTTGCCTAGGACTTAAGCTAACTATTTAGAAAGGATGTCTGGGAAGCACAGATGCACCATTTGCAGAACGCATTATTTGTTATCTAATAAAGCCAGATGATTATATAACCTGAAACAATATGAAGTCTCCATAGAAGAAATATGGCTAGTCCACCTTAAGAAGTAATGAAAAATTATTCAACACAGTTTTCATTTTCCAGTTAACCACAGCTAGTCAGGAAGGAAATTTAGACTTGTAGAGACTTGCATAGTGTGCACTTCTGGGCAAAACAATGAAAAATTAAAGCAGGTGATTCTAGTAAAAGCGTGTTGTTTCATGAATTATTGGAATATTTTAATCTGTTTCTGAAATGAAGTAAGCAAAAGCAGATATGATAGAAATTCAAAGGTTCTGGGACAGCAAATAAAAGATAAAATATTTTCATTTGTGAGTAATTTGAAAAAGACGTCTCTTAAAGACGAAAGTGAACAAGTTGGGGGGTGAAATAATGAGCAATATATGAGAAAGCTTTAGGTGCTTCTATTTTAATCTTATAGTATACCTTGATAAAGAGACACAAAAGCTAGGAAAGATGAAACTAATAAATGGATTCAGCTGCCCACAAATCACAGAAGTAGACTACAGCACCCACTGTTTAAAAATGTTTTTAAAAATTAGGCAATGATATGGTTAATAACAGCTTTCACACTTGTGTATCTAAAGCTATATTTGGGATATCAATTTTCATGCTTTAAAACATCACGAAACCCTGACTGTGCTAGAGCAGGAGGAAGACTATTCCTTCAGCATCATGAATTATCAGTGTCCATCTTGGAAGGTGATATCAGCCACTGACTCAGTACCAGGAAGCCTCCAAATTCCTGTTGTCTCAGCAAAAGTAGCAGAAAGTGCAAAAAATACTGTTTGCTTTCAGCATGGATCAAGGGAAGAAAAACAGATTTAAGCTTTTTTGTCTCCAGCAGTGACCCCGGAGGAGCTTAGTTTCAGTGTGCCTTTCTGACAGGCTGTTTCTGTCATAAAGAGTATACATTCATTTATTCCTTTATCTAAATTATTTCTGGAGGGGATGACACATAGCTGTAAATTATATTTGGCTTGGAACAGTGGCTGTTCAAGATTCAGGGATCCCTGCTTTTGGTGCACATGATCAGTAAGCTGAATAAAGTTTTTAAGATTTTTATCATGAGAAAGTAGATGGTATCTTCACCATTCCTCCTGGGTGGAAGTTAGTTTTTTCTATGCCCCATGAAACCTATTTTTAAAACACTGGCAACTGTGACAAATCTCTACATTTGCTGAACTTTGTCCTAACCTGTGTAGTCCTGGAAGGAAGAAGAGGTGGAGACTGACATGTGGTCTCTTGCTGGTTAATCCATGGCTTAAGCTTGCTTCGGTATGACTGCGGGTGTCTCACATTGCCTAGTACTAACAGTGATGCAGTGCTTCTCTGAGGTGGCAAGGTACACTTAGTCTAAACCTGGTTGCACTTTGGCCATCTCAGAACATGGGGTTGTTCCCTAAATATGATTTGTATTTGTCTTTACCAGAATCAAGAGTCACAGAATTGTAGGGATGGGAAAGGACCTCCAGATATGATCGATTCCAACCCCCTGCCAAAGCAGGTTCCCTAGGGCAGGTCACACAGATAGGCATCCAGATGGGTCTGGAATATCTCCAGAGAAGGAGACCCCACAGCCCCCCTGGGCAGCCTGTCCCAGGGCTAAAATGTATTTGTAAGTTATAAAAGCGTCAGTAAAATGTATTTTGCTGACACCAGTTTTGCTGATACTGTGCAGGGTATAAAAGCTTTTTATGTTTACAAATCCACTGGGTTAGAATAAGTGTGGGTGTCCATTATGGAAGCTGTAGAGCTACTACAAACAGTCTGTTGATTTCTCAGATCCATATTCCTCTACACAGATTAATTCCTGCTGCTAGAATAACAATGAAGATAGGACAGACTAGCAAATAAAGAACACAGTCACTGCCCTAATTCAAAAAAACACCTAGGGCCTGAAATCTGTGTTCTGGAAGAGCTCTGTGTGTGAACAGAGTTACAAGTTACCTGTATGTGCTTGCAGAAAACAAACCAGTAAGATACGCTGCAAATACCAAGACAAATGTTTTCATTTAGCATAGAGGTGTCCAGTATCATAGTTGATGAACCGCCAAAAAATAATAAATCAGTGGAAAAAAAATGTAATGTGTCACAAGGTGCCATGGAAATAGTGCAAACCTAGCAGGGCACCTAGAACACCAAAATTCTCTTTGCCTCCTCACAGGTGGAAGTGGGTGGGTGTCTCACTGAGGAAAGGCAAAGCAAACATTCATCTGCCATCCTTTAATCAAACTTCATTTTCACATTCTCACACTGTGTGAGACTGTATAGATATTTGCAGTGTAACCCACCTCTCTTTGATCTTAATCTCTTCAGCAGCTCTGATCTGTTATTTTTCAGGGCCACAGAGAATTTAAGAGGTAAATTCAGGAATAGAAACCAATACCGTCCCAAAATGTATCATCTTGGAAATGAAGAGATAAGCTAGCCGCTCCTCTTATTGTTCTGACAACTCAAAACTATAAACAAGCTCCCGTTTTTAGTGGGGACTTGCCTGGTTCTGGATGGAGGTTGAAGTTAGGGCATGTGCACTAGCTACCCTGCCACCTTTTCCCAATCTTTAAAGAGTGACAGGTGTCACTGCCCTACTCCACCTTTCTCTGGGACATTCACCCATTTCTGGTAACAGTTGTCCTGTTGCCTTGTATTCTTTGTCTTTTTGCCACCTTCCATTCATGGGTCTGTCTCTCTTACTGCACTTCTTGAGACTTGGTCAGCTGCAGAAGACATAATGTGAACTTGTTCTGCTTAAGCAGCTTTTTTTATTTCAGTTACTAGATGAACAATGGTAACTTTTGTGTTAAGCTTAAGGTAACCCTCATATCCTAGGGAAATGATACCTGTGCCTAAGAACTTTCTCAGGTTCCTTCACAAACAGATTGTCTTCAGTGTTTGATTAAAATAATACAGGCAGTGCCAGCTGTGCTGGGCACACAAGGGCTCTGTTGTTCATCTTTGAGTTAGTCACCCTCACGTGGTTAATGTTCCTAAGCATATTGTACAAAAACACACCACTGAGATCAAGGCACCAGCGTTCAGTACTTTTACATTGCAATTTTACAAGATAGCTAATAGGAAGAAATAGATTTTCTTTATGATTTCTGCTAAAAAATACAGTTGTGATTGGTCCTGAAAAACTCAGCTAACATAGTAACTGAAGTTGGATTTATTCTGTTTAATAGCCTTAGGATATAGTAAATGCATTAGCTGTTGTGCTTTATTTTGTTAACTCATTGGCAATCTGATTTATCTGCAAACTAGACATCAGTATTCTTCATACTGTCCCTGTGTCATAGAACCACTATTTTTTTAAAGCAGGATTCACATTTTATGTTTCTAATGTCAAAGTAACTGAGTTATTGGTCATTCTGATAACTTAGAATAAATATTATAATATATTTCTGCTATTAAGTTCAGAAAATTATTATAATATAAAGAGATAAACATGTTTGAGTATACTTTTGCCAGCTCTTATGAAATGTGATTAAAATTCTGATAGACAGTTTGTGTTGTATAACTGTAAAATGACCTCAACATAGTCTTGAATTATTTTAAGTCAATGATGTAAGGATTTATAGATGCTTGGCAATAACTTTCCATTTGCTGGCATGCTGCTCCTATCAATCAAAACTTGTAATTTAACTTAAAATCATAAAGGTTAGGAAAGAACAGGTCGGTTCCATGTAGTAATCATCTCTAATGTGAATGAGGAAAAAAACCTCCTCTCATCAGCTTCAACACAAAGATCTGCAAAGTGACCTACCTGAACTGTGACGTCTGTGAGTGTCATGCAGACCCTTGTAAGCACTGTTGACATCTCCACTTCCTTTGTCTTTGAATCAAACTCTGCATTACCACGGGAGCAAGGTGTGAGTCCTGTAATAACCTGCTAACGCTTTCACACCCCTGCTAACACGTCTAAGATTTTGCTGTTTAACAAAAAACTGAAACAATGCTTGAGGAGTCATTTTGTACAATTTTGCAAGATGATGGTGTTATACTTCATATGGTCTGCAGGTTTTAGTCACACAAGGATGATTTTAATCAAGTTTGGACAAGGCTTGTATCTGATCCGCCCAGAAAAGGGGAATATAGTATCATGTGTAGAGTCTCTTTGGAAGAGTAGTTTTAAAAGCAAACTGTTCCACAGACTCTGCCATTATGCTCAACAGAAACACTGTTTCTGTTATTTATTGTCTGTGTCACACAGTTCTAGGTGTAAATCAGGAAGCTGTTGTGCTGGGGGCTGTATAAATTCATTATAAAAGATCAAAGACAAGAGACGATACCTATGTGCAAGTAGATCAGGACACTTTTCATGTGCTGTCAACTTCCCAGCACAGTCTGCTGTCAGGGTGCTTATAGTAGTAGTGGTGTAGCTATGATGATCTAAGGACTTGGGTAAAGCAAGGTTTGTAGAGAGTAGTTTCCTTTATACAGTGGTGATAGGTAGGAAAAATGGATGAGACACCAGGGTCCTCTTCAGGTCTAAAGCAGAAGCGGCAACACCATCAAGGTGAGAACAGTTGCTCAGTTTATATAGATTGTGTTGCTTAGTTGAGGCATTTGAGTCTTTAGAAAAGAGGGTTTAAGGGAAGTTTGAAGAGAGGTAATTTATTTGTTTGTGACTGGTGTATCAAGAAGGATAAGGATTTAATACTGGTCTGGAACTTACCTAGGAAGGAGTCACTGAAGAACAGTTTTCATGGACTCGATGGAGCAGAAGCTTGATTTGAAGATGAGGAAGGATTGATTATACTTGAATGTAACTGTGATTTAGATCTGTTGGAAGAGCTGTGTGGTAAATTACAGAACTGCAGGTAGTATAGGAGTGCTCTGATTATAAATGGTAGTTTTTCCTTACAACCATCACTGAGGGGATACATGTGTTACATTACGTGCTGCCAGTAGACCTCAGCAAATAACCTCTTGTCATTTGGTCGCTGATGAAAGCAGAAAAGTGCTCTTAAAGTCCCAGATATGACAGCCTGGAGTGGTATATTGCAGTTACAACACATTTAACTGCTAAAGCATCCTCTTATTCTCAGCCAGTGATATTTAATAAGAATTTAATGGTTTGCTTTTGGAAGCAACACCAGAATCATCAGAAGTGTAACAAAGTGCTTATTTCACGCCCAGGGGTGCAGTGAAGCATGTACAGACAGCACAAGACCTCAGACACAAGCATCAGGCTGTTTTAAACAAGGTCCTAGAGCCTAACTGAAATGAGTTTGTGTATCAAAATAAAGCAAGCCATTTACCAAAAAGTGACTAAGCTCTTTAATTGTATAGCTGGCTGAAAGCTAAATGCACTAGTGTCCTCAGAGGTGATAAATCTACTGCAATATTAATTCAAAAGTGCTTATAGTTTTGTTAAGTATCTTGGCTGTCTTTCTTGTTTGGATTCATCAGTTGCCTATGTCTCTTGTTGAGTCCAGTTGGATAGGCATGCTCTGAGTTGTGATACTCAGTTGTCTTGACCATTGTCTTTCAGTTGGGGCTGGAGAAAGAGACATTATTGGGTTGTGGATGGGAGAATACAAGCACAGAAGCAAGGAAAGCTTAGAGTGATGGAATATCCTGAGTTGGAAGGGACCCAGAATCCTCACTGAGTCCAACTCCTGGCTGCACATCGGGCCAGCCAAGTCAGAGCATGGGACTGAGCGCATCATCCAGACGCTTCTTGAACTCAGCCAAGCTCAGTGCTGTGACCTCTTCCCTGGGGAGCCTGTTCCAGTGCCCAACCACCCTCTCAGTAAAGAACCTCTTCTTAATATCCAGTCTGTTGTTTTCCTGTAAGGAGTTGGGAGAGCAACTACACCACATGCTAAGGGAGGTAGAGGATTGTGTTCATAACCAGTCTTGAGAGCAAAGAGTAAACCTGAGGATGTACTAGGGAGGATGAAAGATCCACCTGGCCTAGGATCATGTCTCCAGCATGGCAGACAGCAAGCTGGAAAGAGTAGAAAGCAGCACAATTGAAGTGACATTCCTTTCCAGCCCGCAGTGATTTGCAGCTTATGTTCTCTTTGGGTGGTATGTGCTAATCTTCAATGAATGTTGTAAGACCCTCTTGTCCCTACATCAAGGCTTTCCTGCCTGAGATGTTTCTTTATTGTTCCTACAGTTCTATGAGGAAAACCTTGTTCAGCAATACGAATATTTGCATCATGCAGAGCAGGAGCAGTGGCCTCCATGAGTTTACAATGGTGGAATTTATTCAGTGGAGTAGACGAGGCATGAGCAAAATGTCTGGCATGTTGCAAGGGTATCAGATGTTCACATACAGCCACTTCTTCACATGAACAGGCTGATTGTGCAGTGTATGCTCAGTGAAGACTGATGAACCCAAAGCAAGTAGAAAGAGTTCCTCCCCAAGAAACATCTGTATTTATAAACATTTTGATACTCTGACAGGTTGTTCATGCTACCTGTGTAGTAGAATATTAGGAAATCAGGTGTTACATTCTGTAAAATAACTACTCAATTCATAATATGTTACCAGGTTCAGATTGTATTTCTGTAATTGGATGGTAGTAACATAGTAATGTAGCTTTATAATTGGATAACAGAACATGGAAGGCAAAGTTGAAGATTCTTGCAATGTGGCAAAAGTGAGAACTGATGAAATGCTTTGAAATGAACAGTTTAGAAATTGAAGTTCAGCTTGAAAAAGACAAAGTAATCAGACAAAAAGAGAGACGGCACTTGGCAGAGCAAGGTCACTGGACGAAGGTCTTTTACTGCTAAATCACTCAACAAGTGACAAGGTACAGTTTGCAGCTCAAATTAGGAGGCTCCTGAGAATTGTAGCAAAGTCATTACTTACAAGGTCATTTTATGAATTTAAAGCACAGAATATAATGACAAACCAAATTTAAGCATGGAGCATTCTAAGCAGTGGGGAAAAAGCAGGGGAAGAAGCAATTGTGAACTTTTCAGTGGCATCTGAAGGGTCACTTTGCCAGGTCAGAGATTTTGTTCAATCTTTTTGGAGACTTCACTAAAGGCTAGTAAATGACAGCATCAAGAAAAAAAAAAAACCCAGTGATTTTGTTATCAAGAAAAACATGGACAGGTAGAAAATTAATAACTGATCTATATACATAAAATTCTTTGTGAAAGAGGACGGAATTGTGACTTTTGGGATCAACCTGTAACCTTGAGGACAGTTAATTAGGCAGGCTGCTCCAGAGCAGAGCATCCTGAAAGCTGGTGGTGTTCAGGCTGGCAAGAGATTGCTAGTGAGAAACCTTAAGTTAATGCTGTCGGGCTTTGCAGATATCAGGTGTTCCCATCTGGTCAGATGAAGAGAACATAAGAGCATGGAAGCCTTGATTGAGTTGGCAGAATTAGATGTAGGAATTGTGGGTTTGGGGATATCTAGCCTCCTAATGGTCCATCAGGCAGGAACCCTGAGATCCCATTCTTTGGCAGTTCCAAATAAACTAAGGGGCTAAGCTACTGAGGCTTTTATAGACTTCATGCCACTGAGCTGCAGAGAAGCTGGGCATCTTTGGACTTTGGGAGCCTCACATTCCTCGTTGTTGTTTTTCTGCTACATAGGCTGAAGCATCTGAAGTCCAGACACTTGCCTTCTCATTGGGTTGCCTGGGAGCTCAGCTTGTAAGCAGGGAGGGAACTAGGCACGTTGTAAAACCTTTCTGTTGTAATGCTGCCTGGTTTCATCAACATCAAATAATCTCAGGTATTTTAATCCTTGTGAGTTGTCAGTCTCTGATTGAGAACCATCCTGCCTGGGAATTTCAAACTGGCTTTTCAGAGAGCAACCTGTTTCCAAGACACTTGCTCATAACCTTAGCACAGATATGAATATTTTATCACAAAGTACAAGAAACATACCTCCCATTTATAATTGGATGCAAATTTCTTTCTTAACATAGACATCCTGGAGTATTCTGGTATAGAGTTTTCAGGGCCATAACTGATCTCTAGTGTAGATTTGAAGAAATATCAGTATTTTTATACATTTGTATTCTGATAAGAAGGTATGTTTGAGGGCAGGAAGAAGATCTGTAGTGGATAGTTACATGTCAATAAGTATTATATTGCGCCTTTGTTTTCCTGCTATATTGTGTGTCCTAATTTATTTACATCACTGTAAGAATATGTGCTCAATTTCAAAGTCTTTGAATACTTTTGTTTAGCAAATAGTAATGGAGATAGAGTGAAGACCACAAGCCTGAAGCTATTATCTATTTTCTTTCTTTTTTTTTTTTTTAAATGAGAGAGAGAATTTTAGAGTAAAAAGCCTCAGCACGTGATTTTTTTGGTTGGTTTTAAATTGCTGCCTAAAAAAAAATCTTCCTTCCTTATTTTCATGCTGCATCTTAAATGAGTCTTTATTAACCAGTACAGATTGCTTTATTGTGTTATGAAACAGTTTTAATGTATCTTCTTTGGAATTTTGAAGGGAAAAACCATTGATCTTTTTCTCTTGTAAAAAGAGATGACTATCTACCTCATCAAAGTGAACATAAAAATTTTATATCAGTGATAAAAAGGGGCACAGAAGAATGCTAGATGATCTGAACGCCAACCACCTACCGTAAGTCTGCTGGGAATTAGATTTGAAAGGGCTTTAAGTCTTGTATATTGAATTTCTGAGTTTCTTCTGACGTAAATTAGTCTTGTCTCTAAAAGTCAAAGCCTGATTGTATGACCCTACTCTATAGCTAATGGCAGAAAATCCTAGGCCAAAGGTTTTGAAGTTTTGTTGTTTAACTTTTCAACCTGAAAGCCAAGCTTCAGAGAAGCTGTGGAAAATAATAATTTTTAATTATTTCAACTATTATGAGTAACCACAACCTCTAATATTTGGCATGACATGAAATCCAGCAGCCTTTATTATTTTGAATACTAGCTGGATGATGCAGTTGTGCATACCCAGCAAAGTCTGAGGAACAGCTGAAATGGCAGCCACACACAGAGGCTGACACTGGAATCAATAATCACATTTCTCAAGTGTTTTCTAGACCACTGGGGAGGGAGGGAGGAAGAATAAGATACCTTCTGTTTCCCAGTTGACTGGCTACTGATACCCAACGCCACATGAGGTTATGTGGGGTTATCTGTAGATTGAGCCCAGTAGGGCAGAGCTGACAATGCGTAGTTCAGTCCTGTCATTCATCTTGTGTATTGATTTTTTTTGTGAGGACATTGAGGGAAATGGTGAGGCATCCTGCCAGTCCCCATCCTGTCCTCTGCTGGCAACACTATAAAGATGACACTCATCGTTGTGTCTAATTGTCATTCCTCTGCATTCCTGCTGGTGTTCTGGCTGGTGTTGGGTATTTGACTCTGTTCTGCTTGAAGTAAAATCTAAAGTGAATACATGTAAGGAAAACATGAATACTGACATTTTCTGAAGGGAATTGTTACCTAAAAATGTTTAAATTCTGCTCATGGTATTCATGTTTAATATAATATGCATATAGTTGACTTAAGAATCCGCTGCCACACTAGACAGCATGTAGCATTTGGAAATGTCTGCTTTCTGTGCCAGGTTGCTGTGCTGCATGTGCTAGCAGCCTGGGTCTTTTTAGAAGTTCATGTTGTTAAAAGGTACTTTAATGTGAAAGATGTTCCACAATTTGAAAATCATATGTCAGCATCCTGTTCAATATCAGAGTATTCTTTTTACTAAAGATGCTATTTTTTTTGTTATTTTTAATATTATTATTACATACTTAAACACACTTGTGATTTATACAGCTGTTTACATTCATCTGCAGTCTACTGGTCCTGTCAACTTTGATTGCTGCCTGTTGCTGTCCTAGTAGTGATTAACAAAATGTATCCAAGTCTCACTAATGTCATATTGGAACTGCCCATTCCTTTGATAATCGGTAACTGCAGAGTTAACACTGTCTCCTTTATCCTTGCAAAGGAAGAGATGTTTACTACAGTTAGATGAATGGCTCCTACCTGATAGTTTTGTTTCATCTCCATTGTAAAAATGTTTCCTGCCGTTTATATCTCTCTAAAGAACTGATTTAATGTAGCTTTCCTAATGTAAAACAAACAAAAGCTGTTCAAAACTGAATTGGATCTATCAGATAAGCAAGAGGAAGGTGGACTTAAAATAGATCTATTTTCTAAAAAGTACACAACATGGAAATTCTGCAGTAATTTGATAATTTAGACAGCACACAATAACAAAGACCACAAATTTCTGAAACTTGGGAGAAGTAGGAAAATGCAAACAAGTCCATTGTTCTTAACTTTCCCCACCATCCTTTTTCCCAGTTGCCATATGGATTGGCCTTAATAGAACTCTTTTAGAAAATCATAGTAAGATGAGCTTGAAAGACTACATTTTAAGTATGTACTTTCTGACTTTTTAAATCCATATAATCTGTTCTACTGATTTAGTTTCTTGGTACTTTGTTGCACTTTATACTTTGATATACTTTTACTTTTTCTCATAAGTTTAGTAGCTTAAGCAGATTATTTCTTCATTCACTAAGTCCTTATTATGATAAAGATACACATTCCAAAAGGATTATTTCTTTGGCTTTATGGTTACAGGGATATATGTTGAAGCCATTTTGGTCACCTTAATTACACACTTCCAGATGTTGTATTTCAAAGCTTAGTTGTCATTTCAAATTTCCAGGCTTACTCCATCTTTTGCAATTTTTCATTTTCCTATTTTTAACTCCTAAAGTTATCCCTTAGAATTTGTCATGGCCTTTACTGATGGGAATGTGTCTTTGAATGACTTTTGGGTTAGATAAACACCTGTGTAGTTTAACCACAGCTTTGAACATTTGCAAGATCTGGGGAAGTTTGTGCCAGAAGCTTTTGAATAACTCGCACTGCGTGAAGGGTTTTGGAATATTGTCACAGCTCACATGCCCCAATCCCACTCAGTTTGTTCTCAGGGACAGGTTTCAGACTGACACCGAAGTGAAGTATTTGTAGGGCACTTGGTGTCTGCCCTACCAGTAATCAGCCAGTGGGGTTGTGGTCAGCTCAAGTCAGTTCAACCAGTCAAGTCTAGAGAACAGTTTTACTCTCTAGTCACTTGAAGAGCTTGCAAGATTCCACAGAGGAATTTTTGCCCAAATGTAATCATCTCTTGCTTTTTGACATTACCAAGGAAATCAGATAGATCTGTACGGAGCAGATCTGTGCAATACACAGGAATGGTCATAGAATAGAATCATAGAATCACAGAATGTGATAGGTTGGAAGGGACCTTTAAAGGCCATCTAGTCCAACCACCCTGCAGTAAGCAGGGACACCTTTAACTAGATCAGGTTGCTCAGAGTTTCATCAAGCCTGACCTTGAATGGGCCTCCACCAGCTCTCTGGGCAACCTGTTCCAGTGTCTCACTGCCCTCATAGTGAAGAATTTCTTCCTAATGTCTAATCTAAACCTGTCCTATCACTACACACCCTTAGAAACAATCCCTCCCCAGTTTTCATGTAGGTCCCCTTCAGGTACAGGCAGGCCACTGTAAGGTGTCCCCTGAGCCTTCTCTTCTCCAGGCAGAACAAGCCCAACTCTCAGCCTGTCTGTGCAGGAAAGGTGCTCCAGCACTCTATCTGGATCTGCAAGAGCACTGCACATTTTTCAGTGGCAGGTGAAGGGCAGGTGGGGTATTTTGGGCACTAGATGCTTTCATGTGAATTGCTTCTGTTGGCATGTTGACTCCATCCTTCATCCATACAGTGGATGAACTTGGGTGCCAAGTTCTCACATGGAGACACATGGCATCATGATCTTAGACTGATTCCCACATCTGCATATGTCAAAATCCTAGTTTGGTCATTAGCTATAACATATGATTCAAAGAATCATAAAATAACAGGTTGGAAGGGACCCTAGGGACCATCTGGTTCAACCTTTCTTGGCAAAAGCTCTGATGAGTCAAAAGTGCCACCTAGACAAGATGGCCCACCAACCCATCCAGCCAAATCTTAGAAGTGTCCTGTGTTGGGGAATCCATCACTTCACTGGGGAGATTATTCCAATGGCTGATTGTTCTTATTGTGAAAATTTTCCTCAAAATTGGGTTATCCCCAGGAGTAACTTGCACACCTCATCTTTTCCTTGTGATTCCTTTTAATAGGTAGTCTTCATCTTCTTTGTGGCCACTCTTCAAGTGTTGGAAGATGGTGATGAGGTCACCCCTAAGCCTTCTTTTTTTCGAGGCTGAACAAACCCAGCTCAGCCTTTCTTCATATGGCAGGTTTCCCAGTTCTTTGATCATCGGGGTGCCCCACATTGGGTCCAGAGTGGACCCTTTCTAGCCTATCCACATCCTTTTACTATAGTGGAGTCCAAAACTGAACACAGTATTCAGGTGTGGCCTGACAAATGCTGAGTGGAGTGACTTTTTTGTCTCTGCCGCTGATGCCTGTGTTGATGCAGCTCAGCATCCTGTTGGCTTTCTTTGCCCCTGCGGCATACCATTCAGCTTGTCCACTAGGACCGCTAGTTCCCTTTCCACCAAGCTGCTCTCCAGCCAGGTGGATCCCAGTCAGTCCATGCTGCATTCCTGCATTATGTTTTCCCAGGTGAAAGACCTTACACTTGACCTTGTTGAACTTCATACTGTTCTTGTTAGCCCACTTTCCAGCCTACCCCAGTCTTCCTGCGGGTGGCTCTCCCTTCTGAAGTGTGTGCTCCCCCACTCAGGTTGGTATCATCCACAGGGTGCACTTGATCCCATCATCCAGATCACTTACGAAGATACTAAACAGTGTTGGGCCCAGTACTGATCCCTGGAGGACCCCACTTGTGACAGGTAGCCAGTCTGAAAAAAGAACTATATACCACCACCCTCTGAGTGAGGCCTTTCAAGCCAGATCCCCACCCTCTGGATGGACCACTTGTCTAGACCATACATAACACATAGGTTTCTCTAGGAGAGGGCTGTGGGGAACCATATTAAGAGCCTTGGAGAAACCCAGGTAGAGAATGTCCCCTGACACCCCACATCAACTTAGCTTGTTACTTTGATGCAGAAGTAGAAGATTGATTGTTTTCAACTCCAATCTGTCTTCTTTTAATTAAAATTCATAACATGAGTAAATTCTCCTCCAGTCTCATCAGGTGTTACTGGGAGATTTACAACTGGGCGACCAAAATGGGGTACAGAGGAAGGTGAAAGCAATCTGTATTAGGTTTTGGGCAGTTTCTGTTATCTTGTCTCCAACACTGACAACTTGAGTATGTGTATTCCAAGATTGATTAGGAGATGCTGGTTTTGATGAGTACAAATGAATAAACTGTTGCTTAACTATATCTTTCTTTCTCTTTCAGTTTTTGTAATGGATGTATGTTAGATCCAGACTGTGGCCTCTGCTACAAATTGAATAAATCAAGTGTTATCGAGTCCTCGTGCATTCCTGTTGATAAAGATTCTACAATGAAAGCAGCGTGGGGCAGGTATGACACTTTTCAAGATTTTCTGGTCTTGTGGACTTCTGATGGTAAATTTATGCTACTGACAACACTTCTGCTTTTACATAAAATGTTACTCTTAGGATGTTCTGGAAGGAAAAAAAACCAAAACAACTTGGCGTGAAAAATGGGTGATAACATTTTAACAACTGTTGTAAATAAAAGCCTTGACCCTGATGTGCACAGGAGTTCCATGTAGTCTGCCACTTAGAAAGTATGGCTTAAGTGCAGTAGCAATTACAGAAATCGCTTTTCCCTAATATCTTCATTCAAGGGGCATATTCCCTAAGTATACACTTCAAGGCCTCTGAATTCATTTTCCTTTTCAATGCTTTAATTAAGCCACACTTTTAGTAAAGAAATGGAGTTGCTCATCTGAATAATCTAAAATGATAAAAACCTGAGAGGTCAAACTGTCAAAAGCATGGGGCATGGCCACTGATATCTGTGCTCCTGTCCTTAAAAGCTGTATCGTGCCATGCTTTGCACTTTGGGTGTCAAAATGTGTGCCTTTGCAGAAAACTCCTGACGCAACTGCAAACAACATCACAGCTCTTTTT
Organism: Hypotaenidia okinawae; assembly: GCA_027925045.1. Classification (NCBI taxonomy): domain Eukaryota; kingdom Metazoa; phylum Chordata; class Aves; order Gruiformes; family Rallidae; genus Hypotaenidia; species Hypotaenidia okinawae. The sequence continues at coordinate 61,379,020 of BSDF01000001.1, read as the reverse complement.
TTAAGCAAAAATTCCCCATGAAGTCACAGCAATCTTCAAGTTTTCCTGCACTGGCTGTTCTTAAGGAATAAACTTTATGAGTTGGAACAATGGCCTGTAAGGGCTTCATCAATACTTTAATAATGATTAAGGCTTAGATTAGAGTTTAGAATGGTTCAGTGCCACAAGGGAATTATATAATTACTGCTGATAAAGTGTGTAATTACTGCTGATAAAACCATCTTGCCCTAATTCATCTGTGCCACTCACGTGCCATAAACATGCTTGGGAAATGTGCAAAGGTTCCATGTGGTGGTTTGGGCTCTTTTATTATTTTTTTTTTTAAACTTTCATCCATATTTCTCAGAAGTTAAAACAGAGTGCCATAGTGGCAGTGTGTCACATTGAACCAAGGCTGGAAGTATGAAAATTACCTGCTAATTGTAAGACTGTTCATTTCAAGTGACCGTAAAGCTGTTTTCCTTTTGGGCTCAGCACCGCTGGAACGTTAGGCCTTGTATTTCATTCCAGATGCAGAAATGGGTAGTTTATATTCTTTGTAATGCTAATTTAAAAGCACTGTGATTGTTTTGGAACTATCATTATTTACTAGTAAATAACTGGAAACTCCACCATCTCATCTCTCTTGCTTGCTCTGTGACGGTCTTCACTGGTGCATTATCTGACCTACCTTGCCTGTTACCTAATATCATGAGGTGCTTACCAGTGTTTGGACTCTGATATTCATATTTGTAAGGCAAAACATCACTCTCTGTATTCCAAGTTAACATTTATTTCATATATGCTGTAATTTCAAGGAGCATGTCTGTAGTTAGCAAAATCGTACTAGCACGTAGGAAGACATAAGTGGAAACATAAACTTCTTACAAGTAGTTGAGAGAGAAAATCAAATTAATAGGTAGTTTTATCATTTAATGTAGTAAATGTAGGCATCAGTAAAACTTTTATATTCGTGATTCACTCTCGCAGAGCACTTCTTCCTGTAAGTCCTATTGGAGAAAACCGTGTAGGAAAGAAGAAATATTTCCTTTCCATATTGCAAAATACAGTATTTCCATCTGTAGGAAAATTCCGTAGCATAAGGCCCATGTTCAAAATCTTTCAAGAGAAAGCAAAACAATTTTAAATGTGTTATATTGGTAGGCACTAGAGTGAAATTTCTGCCCTAAGAAGGAAAACCAGTGAAATAACCCCGTTTCTTTTTTCCAAAGATTGTATGTTCATCCCCATTTCTAGTGTTTATTTCATTAATTTCTAATCTCGCCTCCACCTGGTCTGTGCAATCAGGCAGCTTCTTTAAAAGCCGGTCCTCTGAGCTGTGAAATGTCAGGCGGCACCTTCTGTGCCATCCAAGGCCTGTGGAAAAGGCAAGTTTCACTCCTCCTCTTCCCGGATACATGTATTTCTGCATGGTCCAGAGGGAATCCCCGTAAATGTTGGGGGTTCACAGGCACGTACCTTCCACTCCCAGCTCTCCTTGATCAAATCCTAACTCTGCTTTACAGCAAAATCAGTCCCACAGTGCCCTAAGATTTCCTCCCCAAGTGAGAAGACTGCTGCAGTGAAAACAGCGTGGTTACATCCCCAGTTGTGTCTCAGAGCAGCAGGAATCGTCTGTATCTTTTTGGCAGCATAGGGAGAGCAAGTGCCTGAGAGCAAACTAGCAGCACTGGTGAAGAAATTACATCTGTGATGATGCTTGAAATCCCATCGCTTCGTTTTACAAAGTTACTTTGTCACACGCTGGAAGTTCAGAGGCAGTTATTTTAAAAATACATGGCGCTTTTATGATCAGAAACTGCTATAACAATTTGAAAGATGATTTTGTGATCTACGGATATCTGATAACCGTGCAGCCTCTGTGTAACTCCTGTCTGTCCTGATGGCTTCGTCCCATCCGGTATTGGCTGAATGGGCTTAAATGGCTTAAAACCTCCAGAGTTACTCCGGTCTCATGTGGCTAATTTATTTTGCCATTTTGCTCAGGAAAGAAGGAAGGACGGAGCTATTTGTTTGGGATTTGTTGAACCTCAGTTTAACTGAGCATTAGCAAAAGCAGCAGCTCCAATTATCCTGCCTGATGCAGGAGATGCAGAGAAACAGCTTCTGCTGGGCTGGCCATGACAGCGCCGTGCAGCGCATTTCACTGCTGCTGCGATCACATTTTGTTTGTGATTTTTTTCCTGCTGGAAAGCTGGGGAGCTGCAGCCATGGAGAGGTGCCTGCGGTCATATCACACGATGTGCGGGCAGCCACATAGCTCTGCAGCTGTCTCAACCCCAGCCGTCCTGACATTCGCTCAGGGGCTTATCTATTCCTGATGTGTAACCTGCCAGCGAGGTGAGAGGTGCTGAGAGGCACGGACACAGGCGACCTTGTATGATAACATGTCATATTTTTTTAAAGCTCTCTGCAGCCACCCAAGCTGATGTAGGAAACCTTCCTGTTTATATATTTATAGCTTTGTACTGTTCTTCACAGTTGATCCCAAGGTACTTTGAGAACACTGAGGTAACAAGCAATGTTTTGACTGTTATTGTAAAACACTGTAATGTATTTTTATTTCCAAGAAGTTTCCCCAATGCCAGCCTGGTATACTAGACACCACCTCTATGTTTATTGTTAATCATATTTATTCAGTTATGGTATGTTCTAAATCGAGAAGTTCTGGGGAGGGGAGGAGAGAAAGCAGAGATTTTGGTCTCCCGTGGCTGCTGGCAAGGCTGTTTATGTTGCTGTAGTTGTCATGGAAACCTAGGGAGACAATTAGAGCGTCCAAATGTTTTTCAAGAAGAATATAGCTTTTTGGTTCTTTTGAATATAAGGAACTGAGTGGCCAGCAGTGGCCTTGGGGAAGGAAGATGGTGTAAGAATAAATCTGACCATGTCTGAGTCAGGTCTTGAAGCAGCATGGGTGATGTGCAACGGGTGCGTTTGTAAGATCATAGATGCAAGACAAAGAATAGAGATTTTTATTACTATTATCATTAATTGAATCAGTTACATAAGCCTGACTGGTACTGGAATAACGCAGAGAGGAGCAGCTTGCCCAGGGCACCAGCAGAGTCAGGTGCTTTGCAGCCTTTGGTATTACTGCACCAGTTAATGACACAACTGTTGACATACAAACCTTGCTGCTTCCAGCTCTGCCCAGGGATGTATAAAGGATGGTTTCAAGACAGTGAGCAGGAATATTCTTAAATTATTCACTTTGTAATAAAAAAAGAAGAGCTGTGTCTTCTGTGGTCTGAGGGATCTGCATCATGACTCTCTTCTCCAAGATTTAGGGAAGTCTTGCATTTAGCAAGAAATGTGCAGAAAGGCTGGCAGTTCTGTTTTCTTTATGAACGTCAAATTATAAAATCCCCACAACATTGATAAAAAAGGATTTATCTCACTTGTACAGGCGGGGATGCAATGGGAAGGTTCCAGTATGAAGCTTAGGTGGCACAACAGAGGTCATGGACAGAGTCCGTCTCTCAAGCAGGACTGAATGTGGAGGTGATTGCTTTCAGAGCACAAACTGAGATCTGCTTTTTCCCCACAACTGCAATTACTCCCACAGCACTCTCAGAAACCTTGAAACTTCTGTCTGTGTAATTGCAGTAACCCTAAAGGCCAGCCAAGAATGCTCTAGAAGTAACTTTAAATTGCATTAATATTCTCACAGTTGAAAGAACAACCAAACAAGGAAAGGAGCTACTAATAGTGCCTTGACATGACATTAACCTTGTCGTGAGTATGTTGTCAAGACCACAGCAGGCCCACGACTGCGAGCTAAAAGGCTTTTATGAATGACTCTGAGCAATCTCCCTCTGGAGAAAAAGATGTTGACTTTATACAGTAAACAATTATGAGGAAATAATAACATCATCTGCACATCAGAGGCAAGCCTAGAAGCCATCCTGTCCACAAAATTAGCTGGCAGGTCTCCACGGTCCCCAAAGGAGGACGATCGGGAACAAAAATCTATAAAGGGAGAGGAGCTGAGTGATTTGCTTTCTTCAGCCATTTTTATTAACTTCGTTAAAGGAACATCTTCCTGCCATGGGAGTTCAGTGCTTCATGGAGAATCCTGCTGTCATCAATATAAAGAAGCGTTTCCCTCTCTCAGGGCATTCATTGCAAAGGCGAGTGCAAGAAGAGCTCTACATTTGGGAAGCTCTTCATTTTCCTCTGGTCAGTGCTCTCCCGAGCTCCTGCCTTCCATGTAAAATTAATGACATCTTTACAGATGCTCAGTAATGCTGTTGTGTGTCACTGCACGCCTTTTGCTTGTATCCATCAGTTTGCTGAAGGAGTTTAGCTGTATCTCAGAAACCTGTTCCAGCAAAAAATTGGTTTAAATTACCCAGGCAATGTGAGGAAGCAGGTCAGGCAGGCAGTCAATCAAAGCAGGGTTTCCAGCTTCAGGAGACTTTCTACCACAGGAATGTGCCTAATGACCTCAGAATTCGACCTTGGCATTTGAGCCTGGACGCTAACTAGATTCCAGTGGTTAAAAAAAAAACAATCCAAGGATGGGAGTTTATTAGCTGGATTCTTAGAATACAGCCCGGTTTGTGTCCAACAGGGGATATGCCAGTGCCTGTCACAGCCTTGGGAGTATTCTGGGCAGCTTTACATTCATACAGTGCTGCCTGTTGTCTAATGTGTAGCAGACGAGACTGCTAAAATGATTAGAATACAGTGTCTTTTTCCCCAAATAACATTAGATTTTTGTAGAAATGTCAGCTTCCATTTGCCAGTTGTAAATACACACAGACATGAGTAAGTTCATTACACTTGTTTTGCTAATCACTGTCCTTATAAAGACGCTTTTGCTATGTGACAAGTACCTTTGTAAAAATTGCTGTGACTGCTTTTACTAATGCCAAAAATGTATGCGTGTGTTCATGCATTTAATGCCTGAGAACCTGGTATGTCGTGGGGAATGGGTATACAGACTTTCCCTGTTACCACGGAGAGGCTAGCACCAGAGCAGCCTTCCAGGGATGAAATACTCTTCTGTCCCTGAGTAGACATTGCTTCTTTTGTCATGCAGGAAGTATTGGTAGGATATTTTATTGCTGAAATGATGATTTGGAATCTTTCTACAAGGGCCTGCATTGAGAAGTGCTGCTAAATTCAGCAGCGGTTAAGAGCAGAAACTAGTGTTGCTCTTACTAGGTATTCAGACCGATAGATGAAGATACAACATAGGATTATGGTTCTCACGTACAGTAGAAATGTAGAGGGGGAATGAATTAATCAGGAAAGCAGTATCTCTCTGTATATATCAGCAGCACTCAGAAAAGCTGCCATAATACCAAGTGGTCTTAGCAAAATTTCTTTCTGGATAATAAGCTAAATGTTTGGTAAATTTAAATATTCATTACTTAAGTAGGAACCAGAACACAGAATCTCCCCTCTGGGATCATTTAGGAAAGAAAACCAAAATATTTTTGGTTTCAAGAAGCAAGTCCAGAGGAGCCCACAAAGATAGTGAGAGGGCTGGAGCACCTGTCCTAAGAAGACAGGCTGAGAGAGTTGGGCTTGTTCAGCCTGGAGAACAAAAGGCTTCAGAGAGACTTTAGAGCAGCCTTTCAGTACCTGAAGGGGCCTGCAGGCTGGAGTAGGACTGGTTACAAGGGCATGTAGTGATAGGATGAGGGGTAATGGCTTTAAACTAAAAGAAGGTATATTAGTTTAGGAAGAAATCCTTTCCTGTGACGGTGGTGAGGCCCTGACTTGGGCTGCCCCCAGAAACTGTGGCTGTCCCCTCCCTGGCAGTGCTCAAGGCCAGGTTGGATGGGGCTTTGGGCAGCCTGGTCTAGTGGAGGGTGTCCCTGCCCATGGAAGGGACCTTAAAAATCACCCAGTTTCAGCGTCCCCTCCCATGGCAGGGAGGTTGAAACTGGGTGATTTTTAAGGTCCCTTCCAACCCAAACCAGTCTGGGATTGTATGATTCAAATATAATTAAATTCTGATTATTTTCCCCATTGACAGTTAATACAGAAACCTGGAGTAGCCAGGTGGCAGGATGCAGTGCTGTATGTCCCATTTTATTAGGAGTATGTACTTCTAATATATGTTAGTGAAGTACAGAAAAATAATTAAAATAAAATCCAATACTGATTACAGACTCTGTCAGCCTGAAATCATGCACAAGGTCTTTTCAGGGGGGAGATTAAACACTGCATTACAGTCTAATTGTTGCAAATTCTGGTGTGATTGTGTAGAGCTGGGGAGCTAGAGGAAGAATTTAAGAAATCCTCTATGCATATTTTAATGCCATCTCTGCTATCTGGTAAGAACAAATAGGAGGAATAGAAGGGTAAAATGATGCAGAATAATGTATCCTCATGGATGAACCCTGTGCTCTTGGTGATGCAGAAGGAGATAGCAAAACAAGTACAGTTTTTGATGTTCTGATCTTTTCAGCCACTCTTCGTGCTTAAAGCTTTGAGGTATCAGGTTTGTAAGTCCTTTTTAAAGGAAATTATTACATGGTTGGACTGATAACCATGATAAAACTCTTTAAGTATTAAAAATGTAGTGAAATCTATATATGTACATTTTTATATGTACTAATTTTATACATTTATAGATACACTAATTTTTGGTAATATTAACAGACAATAGTTTCTTTGGATTCATTTTCAAGGGGAAGAAAACCCATTTTGTGGTGTTCTATTTCTGACTGAATCCAACACCTGAACAATTAAGGTGCTTTGTATATTGTATTAGGTCCAAAATAATGAGCAGACCAATGTGGTAATCCAAACTGAAACCATTTACATTCCTTTAGGGTAATTACTTAGGAAATACTATTAATAGCTCTAACTCATTATGTCTACTCAACCAACAGCAAATCCTGGATGCTTGAAAGGAAGGACATAATATACTCCTAGTCAGTCATGTTATTAAGTGAATGTATTGTGGCTCTGGAAACGTTTAGCTTATATGCTGAATTCAAAATTCATTTTTTAGAGACACCAAGCACAAAACCAAATTTTAAAGCAGGTCTGGTTAGTTTGACAAATCATTTGTATTGTGCTTTGCTGCTTTGAGATCTGACTCTTAAGCTGCTGTTTAAAAGGCATTCTGGTAGAGTGATGAAGAGACAGATGCTGACAGCTATTTGTGTTGGTTGTTGTAAGAACTACTTCAAATACTACAGCACTGAGGTAACTGGAATAGAAAAGCTGAAATGGCCCTTCAGCTAAAACATTTCCAAATGCTGTTTTGTGTCAGGAAAGGTTGTGTTGTTTAAATGGAAAACTCTTTGAGTCAGTGTTCTTCATCACTTCAAAGTGGTCCGAGGAAGAAGATGCTGTGGTGTTTGAAAATTGAATTTACATCCTATTGAAGGAACAAGCTTTCTGCTCATTTCAGTCATTCCCTGGTCAGCTGAAATGGGACTAAAATACCCTGATCTTGTTGCCCATTTGCTTTTAGATGGCAAAGGAGATAGGCAGGAAAGGTTAGGGATAAAATGCCAACATATATGAGAGAATTGGCATTCTCTTGTCAGTGTGCTTAGTCTGTGTGGATAATTCCTGCAGGTTTTCTCTTCCTCTCTTACAAAATGTACATTGGAGAAGAATGTTTTATTGCTCATAGGAGCCTACTGCTAATGAGCTTCTTCAGCTGCTCATCTTTTTAGGGACAGATTGAAAAGGCATCCATGCCTTACCCAGCGGGATTCTCCTGGGAGCAGTGTTGCAGCAGGGGCAGAGTGTAGCCCCAGCACTCTTGCCTGCCAAGGGAATCAGGCTGAGGAGCACAGGAGGATGCTTCACCAGAGAGTATGAACATGCAGGGAGCTTCTGTTAGGAGTAAGCTGGGGATTTCCCCTTCTGCCTGAAATCCAAAGCAAAAGAAACTGACTCATATTTCTGAGCATGTGAATTTTTTATTTGGTTTTGTGGGTTTTTTTCTGAGAGGGGAGTATTTCTAATAGTTGTTTTTCACATGTATTCTGTTATTGACTCTCAAGTTCAGATTAAAATAAAAATCCTCGGTGAGAATTGTCTCAGCAGCTTCCTTTAGGTTTTTTGCACCCTGAAATGAATTCATCAAATTGAAATTTTCTTTGTTTGGGGGCAGAAATTACTATTGAAAGATGCATGAAGTTGGAGATTTTTATTGACAAAGGACATTCAGCGGTGTTGAACCAAGCCCCTCCATGCTGCAGCTTGTACCTTTAACAGCAGCCCTAATGGAGATTCTACACACCTTTATTCTACTATAAGTAATTTTTCAGTTATCTCATTGCCTGATAAGGTAAAATTGTGATCTCTTCCCTTCTTAAAAGGATTAAGTTTTCAGAGCCTTTTTTTTCCTTTTTGAGGGAAAATTAATTCACACATTTTCTGCACAGGGATTGTTGAATAATTCAGTATGTTTGATGAGTTTAATTCATATAAATTATTGTATGTGCTGTCTGCATATGTGGTTCATTTCCTTGGGAATGGAGGCAGGCAGTAAGATCAATCCCTTACTGGCACAAGATGAGCTGGAATTATTGATTCATTTGATTTTAAGTCGTGACCTTACTTTAACTCAGCTTGTTGGTTAGTACTGGCTAGGTAATGGGCAGTCTGTTAGATGGCAGGTCATAATTCTGAACAGCAGCACATCGGGCGTTTCTTCTTGCTTCTAGGATGTATAGACTTGGTGGATTTTTTTTTCCTGTAGCTTTCCACAGCTGTCAGATTAGCTTTGCATAGATGATAATGAGAGATGAGTTTGAGGCTCTGCATGATTATTTAGTTCTTCAGACCTGTGATTCAGATGATGTATGTTACCGTTCAGCATATTTTCTTGGGAAAATAACTATTGTTTAAAAGCACTTATTGATGTAAAGTTCTTTTTAGTTGTCAAGAGGCCATGGAAAATAGATGATTACTTTGATTTCTGCTGAGTTCTTTTACTGCCAGATCCCAAACTTTGAGTTTCCTGTAGCAATGAAGATTTCAGTACCCTAATGTTTATAAATGTAATAAATTAGAGATAGTGTAACCCCTTGTCACCCCTGTATTTTATAAAATTCCTTAGATTTGGCATAGGCATTGTACCTGCATGCCCAAATCAGAGCGGAGCGACACTCCATGTTCAGTGCTCGCTCTCATAAATCGTGTGAAATAATAATCTTGCTATAAGTGGCCTTAGAGTGTTATTTAAATCTCCTTGGGGCTCGATTTTCAGTTACGACGTAGATGATTTCCAGTGAATTTTAGGGCTGGCAGTGGAAGATTCGGCCTTTGGATAGTTCCATTAGCTGATTTAATTCAGAGCCTCCCCAGTACAGGCTGTGTGGGCAGGGATGCGGTGCTTCAGTCCCCTCCTGAAGCACCAGCTATTGCCACCTACTGGAATCGGGGAAAAGCTGCTTTTTTAAAAACATTCCCCTCGTCGACGGCTGAATGCAAGATCTCAGGTTTTTAGTCGGGATAGATTTCGGGTTTAATGGCAGAAGGACTGTTGCTGGCAATAGTTGAAATGTAGCATTTGTGTCTAAGTGGCTGTTACAGAAATGGAATGTGGCCGTTCGGTTCTTCAGACAGAGGGTGAAGTTGGGCAAAAGGTTATTGTTAGAACTGTTAGAATATCAATTATATGTGTATGTTATTAGCTAGAAATTAAACAGAGGTGTGAAGTGCTGAAAAAGGTGTGCTAATGCAGGTAGTGTTGATCTCCATTTTAAACTCCCTGCCCTTATAGCTTGTCTCAAGTGCAGCAAAAGAAACTCATTCAGAAAATATTTTTTTACCCTCACAGTCGTTCTTGTTGGTTTCAGAAGGACAAACACTTTGTCCTCTCCTAGCTTCCTATTGAAATGCGTGGCTTACTGTGATTCCGAGGTTCTACCGTCCTTTCTACACAGAGCTGGTTTGGCAGGCTCTCAGATGCAGGGGCTGCTGCGTGGTACAAGCAGTAAATGAACTAGCTTTCAAATCTCAGCAGTGTGCCCACAGCAGCAGAGCCTGACCCGGGCTGTCCGCTGTGCTCCCTGCTTGCAGGGCAGGCAGCCTTTCGTGGCCTTCAGGAATGGATCTTGGTAAATAAGTTGTTTGGATGATGGATTGAATCAGTAATGCTCACCATGTGGTGCCACATCTGGTAACTTGTTTTAATTGTGTCACCATCTGTGTTTTGAGTTTTGGGGTTTGGGTGGGATTTGCTTTATTTTTTCCTGAATTGAGCTATAAAATCTTGTCATTCTCTACTAACTCGATACACCAGGTTTCAGTCCCAGGGCATAGTTTTTTTTACAATAACTTTCCATGTCTAAAGCTTTGGGGTAGTTAAAAGCAATACATATTTCTTCTGATTCTTTTTTGTTTTCTGGAATGTTTGGAAGCATTTGGAAAAACAAGGCTGTAAGACTGAAATAGATTCTATTTCTTTTGAAGGCTGAACTTCCAGTCAACTAAGTGAACTCCATTCCTGAGTTACAACCACTGCCTGGATTTCTTTGTCTTTGCTCCATTTTGACCATGGGCTTAGAATTCCTTTTGGCATTTGTAACTCAGTCGATGCTTTTGAGATGCTGATGACGTTCCTTTGGTAATGCTACTCATAGATACATAGTGAACAGCAAACATAAATAAAGGTTACTTGTAAGTGCAAGTAAGAAGTCTGATTAGAGATTGCCTTACTCAACTTCAGATGTCTAAAATTTTGACCTCAAGCAGTCTTGACTGATGGAGAAAAGATGCTGTTCCTTAGTTTTCCTTATTTGCAGCTGGCCTTTGCTGGTGTTTCATGAAATAGACTTTGTTGCACCATGCTGGCAATTCTTGTACACTGTTCTGTTAATAATACTTTTCATTAGTATTAAAAATATTGATACTTGTTATTAATGAGGCCTATACCCAGCCCATTCCACCGGTAGTCATGGAGGTGATCTGTCTTCATATACCATAGGAAAGAGGTAGTGAGAGAATTGATACTTCTGCACTGAATTTGGCAGCTTGTTGATATTTCTGACAAAAGAGCTTTACAAATGCCAATTATTAAGCAAATTAAATGTAAAATCAGGTGAAAAAACAAATGAGATTAAACATTAGGTAGATGCACTAAAATTGCATGAAATTCTCAAATGCTGCATTTGACGTGATAATTTTCAGACCAATTTGTTTCAGTAACAGTTATTAAATATTCATGCCTCAAGGAGGTACAGTCAGAAAAACTAATTGCTTTTATATCTGGAAACAGAAGCTAGGAATTCTCCATTTTGATTATTCCACTTCTGACAGTAATTTGGCTGGAGACTGGTGCTCCGTCCATAAACCCTCCCAAGTTGTCAGAGCGGGGATGACCTAGAAGTTCCTCACAGAAGCATGGGGAACAGTGGTACTGCTCCAGGGTAAGACTGAAAGCACTGAGCTATGGAGAGGGGGTGCACACAACCAAAGTACTTAAGATGCTAGGCTGTCATGCCAGTCTGTCTTTTAAAAAAAATACCTACAAGTCCTACATTTCTGAGCATTTTCGCCCTGAAGGAGTCCAAAGAGAATGAAGCCCACCTGCCTCCCTGCAGGCACCTTGAGTGTGATAGGGAGTGGCCACATCTGTCTGGTTTTCGTGTGGCCCTGGTTAGCGCCACGAGCCCCAGGGTGGCTGGTAGCTGCCTTCCAGTTGCTGCTCATCATGGAGATCCCCCAAAGGCTTGTCTTTCAGGAAAAAAAGAAAAGACCAGTTTGTTCATGAACTCTCACTCCTTCCAGAGAAATGAGGGAACCCAGCAATGACTGGGTGAAGGCACAGGTGCGTATGTGTGTTCACTGCTAAAGCTGGTTGCTCCAAAAGTGAACTATTGCTGTATAACCACAGAAAAACCACTAGTCACACTGCAAAGCACGTTCTGGGGTCACTGGGAGTCCACAAGCCTTTCTCAACCCTGACGGTTGCTGGGAGGGAAATAATAGCTCATTCTGTTTCCAGAACAGAATCTGCTACCTTTTCGCTGTTTGTCATGTGAAGATAGCTTTGTGCTTGTGTCGTTTCAAATTTGTGAAATGACATCTATTTCACAATCAATTAAATATTCCCAGGTGCCATTTTTTGTGAGGGCTCACCATGTGTCTGCACCCATGCTGCAGCATGAGATGTTACTTTCCAGCTCAGTGCTCGATTGCTGTGAAGGGGTTGGAGGGGACAGGGAGGATTTATGGCAGTCACTGAGGTGGTGGTAGCAATAATTCTCTTGTTCCACCAAGTGCTGCATGTGGGAGATACGTCATTGAGCCACAGCCCCATCACACACATCACATCTCCATCCAGACCTGCACAGGAATACGTGATGCTGTAGGTGTTACAGCAGTGGGCCTTGCTCTCTACCACATCATGGTGCTTTTTCCACTCTGGCAGAATGTGGTGTTTTCCTTATATTTTTTGATGCAACTGTAGTACTAAAATATCTTGATCATGACAAAGGCTTCAAAATGTTGGGGAGTATCACAAAATATGTCATGTTTTCCTTATTTCTAAACACTCTTTTCTGATCTGCACTTCAGTGACTTTGAGAGCCAGTGATGCTTCAAGGAAAGAATTACTGAAAACTACAGTATTTATCAATTTTTTTCACTATGAGAATTAGAACTAAACTATTTCTCTGTCTCTTACTGGATCTTGCTCTTTGTGAGGACTGGCTTAGACTTCTTAAGTACAGCACTGGATCTGGGGAGGTTTCGTGACCTGCTGATGTCACTCTACTGGAGCCAACCTCTGTTTATAAAGTGGTTGGAGTTCTCAATACATCATTAGATCAGAAGCTGCAAGAAACAGTAACAGCTGTCTTACAAGAGGAACACAAGAGATAAAAGATACAGGGTTAGTAAAGTTGTTTGAGGACACGAACAAGCAAAGTCTTGTGGTGAGAGGTGACGTTTCGGTGGACCAGCAGACACAGCCTCATATAGAGGCACAAACTTTATTAATAGGATATGCCTGTCAATAAATGGAACAAACCTGGACTTTTTATGCATGCTAAGAATGTTCAGGAAGGATTGCCAGACAGTTTTGTGCTTGTTATACATGATGGTTTGCTGCCTTTGGGTTGGGTTTTTTGTTGGTTTTTTTGGGTTTAGTGGGTTATGGGTTGTTTGGGTTTTTTTGAGAGGTGGAGGTTTGACATCAGACTTTGTAATTTGTAACTGCAAAAGTAGGAAAAATTACTGAAGGTCTTGGTCTTTGAAGTACATGAATGTGGAAATTGTAAACCATTGGAGCACATCCTTCAGAAGGGGAAAAATGGCCAAAATCTTACCTTGCCTGTTGCAGCCTTCCAAGCCTTACCAGAAGCTTTGCACTCTTTCCCTACTGCTTTTTGTTAGGCTGCAAAAACCCTGCTTACTCTTTGTTAGCTTGCAAATAACCAGAATGTTCTTTAAAGCTACAAAAGTATATTCTTGTGTCTTCTCATGAAAACAGCAGATGTGGGCTTTGCTTCTCCTTTAACATTACCTTGCTGTAACCTTGTATGACATCTAGCTCCAGTGAAGCTTACTCCGATATTTTGGATAAATATTTTCTGCAATTAAATATCCACATATCAAGCTATTACGTGTGTTGTGCTTAAATTGGGAAAGAGCTGTTGTGGATATATATTTTTTTAAGTAATCTCTATCTTTAAGAAGAAAAAAAAAAGTATCTCTAAACCACTTACTGATCTTTATGAAGAATCTACCCAGAAATAATTACCAGCTTGTATTCTTGTTCATTAATTATATACATCAATATGTAAGTTTCCATCTTAGAATTACCCCCCACTGCTGCCTGTGTCACTGAATTTTACAGTTTCAAACCCTAAAGTAGTCTCGTGGGTATATGTAATAAACCCATTTATGTCCTGGCTTCTTAACTTGAAGCTTAACTTCTTAATTGCATCTTGATTTTCACAGCTATGGTTTCAACCTGGGAACCCCCTAGCTGAGTGTTAACTGAGTTGTCTTCTGCTGGCTGTTGTGGAGTGTATAGTCTTAGGCTTGGATATAAGTAGATATAGAATGGACCTCTGTGCAGTAATGTATCTAGGTACTTGAGGTTTTTTTTTATTAAAAGCACTTGTATAATGTTGTCTTTAAGTATATATATATATAAATATTTTTAAGAAACCTTTTAAAAATCATTCTTAAAAGAAAACCAAAACATTTTTATTTTACAAACTTTTTTTTTAAATCATTTCCATTTTTGTTGAAAATTGGGGCAATTTTGAAGCTTTTCACTAAAAAAACCAAAAAATTATTCTTTTCCTTCGTTGTTTTTTTCTGACCTGAAGAGCTAAATTTGTACTGTTAACTAATAGCTGTAAGTATCCATGTTTTAAAGCAACACAAAATCCCATATTTTGAAATTCTGACCTATTCTCTAATGATTGAAGTAGTTTAAACGATCATAGATAGAAATGCATGAAGGACAGTCATATGAAGCTAAGATGCTTATACACAAAACTAATTAAGATTTTGCATTTTGATCAGGTTTTAATTTGAATCCTGCCCATTAAAATTCTGGAGGCACCCCTGCTAGTTGTTTAACTGAACAGATAATTATTTTTCATAGTCGTGTAACCCAGCTCAAGTAATAAACATGATATTTGAATTACGATTTTCTCATGGTTATGGAATTGTACGATTTAATTATTATTGGTCAATTCTAATTTGTACTGAGCTGAACAGAGCGTGTCAAGTTTGGATCAGAATTAAGACTAGGGTATGGCACTCTGGAAAGCATAGATGTATCTGACATTTTCTGAATGTTTTTGTTACTATCTGATGTTTTGGAGTAGTAGGAAGAAACTTGGGAAGAAAAAGAAGACAATCTATGTATTGTGTGATTTAAGGTAATTCTGTGCCCTATAAATTAAGATTTAAAAAAGGTTTTGCTTATTTCTGCACACAGTTTTTAAGTGTGCTGCAGGTGGGACTGTTGTACGTATGAAAAATAGCTATCAGCTGTTGTGAAATGTCAGGTGGGGCTTTAACACCGTATCTAGATGTAACTCTGGCTTTTCCTGATTTGAGTCCATTTGTCAAGGCAAGGAGAATGTGAAAGACAATGAGAGAAGCTTGTCAGACAGTATTCTGGTAGTAGCAGAGATTTGTTTCTCTCCACTCCTGGTAGACATGGTGAAAAATGGAGCTTGGATCACTTGTGGTGTGACAGCTGAGTGGGAAATTGTAGGCAACATCCTGGAAGTGTCCATCAGGACTTGTAAGGCTGCAGTATAGGAGAAGTCTAATGGAGGAGTAGGCTGTACTTTGAGAAGACAGGGATAGGATACAGCTACATGAAGGGGAACCTTCAGTCCAGAAGCAAATCCCAAACTGAACACTAATCTCATGATGAAAGATGTTACCTAATCACACAAAAGCTGCTCTGACCCGCTGCAAGCGAGCATCCTAATGGGCACTGTCAGACAGCTGAGCTTCTTCCTTTGGCAGGCGATGCAGGAATCACGTTATCTACCCTTCAGAATCCACTAATCAGTGGTTACAAAAATACTGAACCATCCAGAACAGCCAACAGTTAAGAACCCTTTTTGATGTAATTAATATGGGAGAACTATTTTTCATGGAGAAAAATTGCTCCTGTTTTCAATCATTTGGTGTAGGCTATTGCTCGGTCTGTTCAGATTGTGTAACAGCTCCAGCACTCTATTTATTGGGCAAATTCAGATGCAGTTGCACAGCAGAAATTTCTCAGTTTGGGAAAATGTAAGTGTTTGAATTCTAACTCTCTGAAGATTTTTAGCTAAATAATTATGTAAAAAAAATAAATTAATGTGCATCTGTGACCAGGTGGACAGGGAGAGAGAGAAATCAGAACACTGAGTCTCATGCAGGTGTGAATTATGACATCACTGCAAATCATCAAATTCTTTATGTTGGAAAAGACCTCTACAATTAGGAAGTCCAACCATCAACCTAGCACTGCCAAGTCCATCACTAAACCATGTCCCTAAGCACCACATCCACACATCTTTTAAATACCTCCCAGGATAGTGACTCCACCACTTCCCTGGGCAGCCTGTTCCAGCACTTGACCACTCCTCCAGTAAAGAAATTTTTCGTAAAATCCAATCTAAACCTCCCGTGGTGCAACTTGAGGCCATTTCCTCTCATCCTGTTGCTAACTGTTCAGGAGAAAAGACCAACTCCCACTTTGCACCTTGTTTCCATTATTTAAGAGACCTGGCCCCAGCACCAAGCCCTGGAGAGCACCGCTGGTGACCAGCCACCAACAGGATGTAACTCCATTCACCACAACTCTTTGGGCCTGACCCTCCTGATGTTTTTTTAGCCAGCAAAGCATTCACCCTTCCAAGCCTGATGGACTGCATTTATGTCCTAGAGATTGGTATTTCTGTGAAATAATTACTTCTGTAAGTTATTCTGCTTGGGTAATGAAAATTTAACTATTTTTTTAATTTAATAGTGTGTATGAGCTGTAATGAAATACTGGTTGCCATAGATTTTAGGGAATTTTAACAGTCTGTAGAGTCTCTGTTTCTTTCCGAAGCAAGAAGATAAAAGAGGGGGCCAGAAGATAACAGCCAGTACGGAAAAGATGCTCAGTGTGAATAACTGACAGATGTTTCTATGTATGTTACACATCACCTCCAAGCAGATATATAAGAAATGCTGATTTAAACATAAAACCTTATTAGAAATTCAGTTCTTACTCTACAGCACACAATAAAGGAGATATCTCTAAACTCTTTGGCTCTGTAACAAGCAAAGCAACCAAACTTCTGGGTTGGTTGGGTTGGGTTGTTTTTTTTTTTTTTTTAAATTTATCTTTGAATATGTGCTTTCAATTCCCCAGATGCAGAGTACAAAGTGCTAGTCATTCAGCTTGAGGAGAATAATTTTCCTGTTGCTGTTTTTTCTAGCCCTAGTAGCTGCTACTAAATTTCCTTTGCATGGGAAGTGTTGCATGGAGAAAGGAACTGGCTTTGTATGAGTAGTTTGTGAAATATCATGGGCAGTGGCAATTACCAGAGCTGTTACCCATTAACAAGCCATGGTTTCTGTTCCTCGTGCAGGGTATCACCCACAGTTTTATAGGTATAACAGATCCTATAGCGGGGTCTCACTGTGGTAAAGACTGGTTTTCAGTCCTGTGCAAACACAGCAGCAATCTGCTGAGGTGCAATTTGCTTTCTTGCTGGGAACTAAACTACTCTTCCAAGTTTTCTGAAGATCCTGCTAATATTTTAAAAAGCCTTTGCCTGTTACGGCAAATGGCTTCAATGAGTGTCCCAAAACGCGGCTGGTATTCTTTATGTAATGAAGGTTAAGCAATGTCTAGCTGAATACTATGAAATTTAATGGGTACTTTTTTTTCAAGACTGCATCTGTTTGTTCTTTTCTGGGTTGTTTTTTTTTTTTTTTTTTTCTTCAATTGCCATCATCTGGCATAAGAAGTTTAATCTGCATATTTTCAGCAACATCTGGTTTAATGGATGAATTATTTCTCCATGTAAACTACAAAGTCAAAGGGGGTGGATGCAAACTTCTCCAGAGAGGCGTGGAGCTACAGTGCAGCTTCTCTGAGGAACAGAAGCCAGTATCTAAGGAACTATGAGAAAGCTTAGGAAGGGTTGATTCAGACATTAGTTGGGTTTAAATTAGTCTGTTCACCTTTAGGGACCTTTGATACTTCAGGAGCATCTTATCCCATGCATATATAAAATTTAGGCACTGACAGGAGCAGAGGTTTTTCTTTAAATCAGAATATACTGATTTATAGTGAAACTATTCCTTATGGTTTCACTAGTTTCTATGGGTTGTGCTAATGTAACTGTTTTGATTGTATATGGGAGGATGAGAGAGGACACTTGATTGACAGAATAGAGGCGGTTTCCAACATTCTCCTTAGTTGCACATCTGACTGCAATTAAATTATTACAGTTAATCTGATACCTTGCTAATTTTTGTTCTTTAAGTAATTGAAAGATAGCTAGGAGTCTTTGCAGACAGCTAAGTATCTTTAGCAGAAAAAAAGGGGGCTTGAGGTTATGAGAACTAACCCAAATGTCAAGGTCCAGATCCTCATGGATTCGCAGTAATTGCTTATGGATAAATAATTTTAGTTATTCCCAAGCACCTTCCACAAAAATCTTTTCTCTATCAAAGAAGCAGATACCCTAAATTACATCTCTTTGGTCCCCTGTCCTTTCCATGACCAGGCTTCTGGGGAAAAGATGATTCAATAAGCTTGGCCTAAATTTATATAGTTCAGCTGGAGAGGTGTGATATAAAAGCCAGCACACTAACAAGGACACTTAAAAAAAAATCTTTAAAGGAGATTAGGGTGTTTTTTTTATCCAAAAAATTTGTTTAACTCTGGAGACTTAATTGGTAAATTGTAGATTATCATCACCTTGATAACCCAGACACAAAACTCAGGCATAAGAGTAGTCCTTAAGTAGCTCTGCTCTTGTTAGAGCAAAGAAAGGGACAATTAGTGAAACTGTAATTAGGTCTAAAATCTTTCTGTGCTATCAATACCTGATGTTAATCTCGGAGCAGAATGTATAATTTTGAAATATCCCTGCTCTGACAAGTATTTTAAGGATATAAATGAACATGTTAGTGATTTTCTTTAGAAGTAATTTATTTCTTTACCCTGATTTCATTTGAATTTTTGACCTTTTAAGACTTTTTATCAAAATCCATTTAAGATGCTTTTGAAAGGCTTAAAAGACAATGAGAAGTCAGCAGCTTTCATATTAAAAATATATTAACTGTTCAGAATGAAACATTTAATTTCCACAAAAGCTGTATCTTTAGGGCTACACAGTCCTCATGCTACGGCAAAGCAACCATGAGTGGAAATTTGAGGAGGAAATCAGCTGGGTCTCTGTCTTGTCCTGTGCTCGCTTGTCCGTGCTGTGTCCCTAGCCAAGGTTTTCAGTGTTTGAAAATTATTCTACAGACAAAATGGCTCAATTATTGGGAAAAATTAGAATAATTATCGAGAAAGTGCTCTTATCCTGTTTCATCCCCTCATTAGCAGTAGTGCTTTAAACCACCCATACCGGCCCTTCTTCTCATGGGTTCTTTACGTGATGTGTAAAGGTAATTTAGGGAGGTGGAGATCAAAGCTTTAGATCTTCTGAACTGAAGACCAGATCTGATAAAAGATGGAATCTGTGATTAGGAAACCAGGCATATAATGCCCATCAGGTAAAAGTCTAGTGCTGTTCTGATTTATTTCCAGTTGGACGAATTGTTCACGTCAGTTGTTGGGAGGTAGTTTAGTTTTCACTGATTAGAACAGATGCCTCTCTTAAATTACCTGTGGAAAGTACAGAAGATAAGAAACCCGTGGTAAAGATTTCCAGTGTCGCACCACCGTGTCTATACTTTGGCGGCAGTTTCAGAGGAAACGATGCGGTGTGTCTGCACTGTTTACGCTGATATGATGATTATGATTTAGGGGATCTTATTAATACTTATAAATATCTCAAGTATGGGACACAGTGGGAAATGGCCAGCCTCTTTTCAGTGGTCTGTGGAGACAGGACAAGGGGCAATGGCTGCAAGTTGGAGCATAGGAAGTTCCATACCAATATGTGGAAGAACTTTTTCACAGTGAAGGTGACAGAGCCCTGGGACAGGCTGCCCAGGGAGGTGGTGGAGTCTCCTTCTCTGGAGATACTCAAGACCCATCTGGACACCACCCTGTGTGACCTGTCCTAGGGAACTTGCTTTGGCAGGGGGGTTGGATCCGATGATCTCTGGAGGTCCCTTCCAAACCCTACGATTCTGTGATTACCCAGCACATCGGTATTTCCAAACCCTTTGCACTGGTACCTGGCTACATCATTCCACTGATAAGCTGTTTACTTGGCATTTTTCTCTGTGCTTTTCAGCTGGTGGAGTGATGGGCAGCTGCTCATCTGCTTTTGATCAAAGATGCTCTCTTCATGCAGGTCAAGATTCAGAATTCTTTCTGTGCATTGTACAGTAATGATTGATATATGCCTCAACAAAACAATAGGTCTTGTAGAAATAGCAAAATCTCAGTAGAATTAGCACAGTAACAGAGCGTGAATAAATCCCCAGCCTTGAAGGATTATTGTTTTCGTGTGTACCCAGCACTGCAAGATACCAGCAAATGCAGACATCTTTGCTTGTGCTCTGGGTGCCATGCTGGTTTACTACCAAAGGATAAGCAGAGCAGAGTTTATTACTGCAAGGTTTTTTCTCAAGTGCTGTTTTTCCTTTTTCAGTGCATTGAATCTGCTTTCTTGCAACAGAATTTCCCTCTCAGTTACGGGCAGAGAGGGGATAATAGATGAGTGGCTTCAGCCACAGGAAACTTGGAGAAATCTGATTTTTTCCCCCGGATCATTTGTGTTCCACTTTGTCAAAAGTAGGACACATCTGGGGAAAGATGGTAGGGGAAGGAAACATCCAAACCTCCCGGCAGTTGTATCTGTGTGAATCAGCAGGTTGGTTTGCTCTGATGGAGAGGGATGCAAGATAATAAACCAAGTACTCTCTGAGAAAAAGCGTGAGGCTCCTCTCTGAGGAGCTGCCGATTCGGCTGGGTAGAATCATCTCAGCAATGCAATCTCAGCATCAAGATGTTTCAAAATGCTAATCAGTTTGTATTCATTACCAAACACCTGCAAACGAAATTAGAGTAACAGGAAGAGAAGGAAGAGAAGCAAACCTGATGTTGTTAAAACGGTGTGAAGCCCAGCGGTCCTGTGATCTCACAGGGCTGCAGACGCAAGAGTGGGCAGCTACGCAGGGCTGAGCAGGAGGTGGCAACTGGATTGCTGGGTGTTCAGTAATGAACCTTTCAAACAGCATTTCTTCAACGTGTGAGGGGCTGCTGGTTTAAACACATGGATCGGTCTCCAGCACGATTCAGACTACTGTATGTCTTGTACCTGGGACATAGCTCAGGCCTGATTTAACCTGCACCTAGGGAGGAGTACGTGGAGCGGTATGGAGCCATCAAGGGTGGATGCTAACAGGGAATGATCCATGTCTCGCACTTCTAACATAAAAAGAAGTGCTGGACTGAGCCATGAAACAGTGAAGTGACATAAGATGGAACTGGGGCGTTGCTTAGAAGCGAGAAGAAGCAGCAGCAAGAATGGCAGCAGTACTTTCAGCTGAGGACAGGTGAAAAATGTCTGTCATGGAAGCTGCTGATGTCTTACGCTGATGGGTGCCCCAGTGGCCAGGCAGCGGCTGAGGCTGTGAATCTGCTCCATCCGGGCATGAGGAATGTATCTTTGAGAGGGATGATCAGATGGTCTGTTTTCTGTGTGTTTTTCATTAAATGAATCTGTATGTGCTGGATGAGATGGGCTTTCTGGGGGAGCTTGGCAAGGCCAGGCTGCGACAGGGTGGGAGGGTGCATGCCAGCACTGACTGCTTTGCTGTCAAGAGCTTGGCTTGGCGTTTCTCCAATGCCCCCTGATTCCATTTGGTCTGGTTCTGCTCAAGTGCAAGGTGGAACTGCCATTAAAGCAGCATTAGGGTTTGTCTGGGGCTTCAGATGAATATATGTGGGGTTAACCTCTTTTTTTTAAGTCTATTTGAACTTTGGATTTCCAGCTGTCCAGAAATTGGGTTTGAGAGCTCACAGTGATACATCGAATGCTGTCCTGTTGGTATATCTGTGCCAATCTAAGGAAGATTCCTGCCCTGGGAGTTGTGATGAGTTGGCCACCAGTGCTTAGCACATTTCTGCTCAACCTAGGACTGGATGGTTGTTTCTTAACAGAAAAGTTAGAGGCCAAGCATTTAGTTGGAAGCTGCTTTTGAAAGTTGACTGCAGTGGTGGGTGTAGGTCCTCTGAAACGTTTCAGGATCTGTGGTGCTCTGCCATCCCACTACTCGTTGCCCAACTACCGCCTGTTGCAGGCATCTTCATTCTGTTTTTTCTACCTTCAAAAGGGTTATATCCTTCATGTAAGCACTCAGCTGATCCGGAAATCATAACCCAGATGGATGTTCAGCTCACTGTGGTTTCTTCTCTTCGAGTAATTAACATTGTTTGCATATGAAAGGGTGGTGTCTGCCTAAGTCTTCTCTCCCAGAAGCACACAGCTATTCAGCTGTAGCAATTGATGTGGTTGCAGCTGAAAAGTTTCTCTAGTTACAATTATGACTTTCAGTCCCTTTAGACAAACGCTAATTTAAAAAATAAAATAAAATATGATGTGCAATAAAACCCCAAAGTTTCCAGTATTCCTTTAAAATATATTGTGTTGTTGGCAGTCACAGGGAAATATCTGGTGTTATACCTATTGCTAGAAATAGGTAATTCCCTCATCCTCCTTGACATAAAGACACTTTTTCTTTCAGTAGCTCAGATATGGTTTTACCCCAGTCTGGTTCTTTTTTCTACTCCCTAATTAGAAGTGCTACTGCCTTCAAAATTATTTCACTGTATAGAAAAGAAAGTGTGTAATTCTTTTCATAGAACTTTGTTTCACCTTGGTACGCTCCAGAGGCCATACTGATTGCAACCAAAGTGTGCACTATATAGTTAGTTCATTGGTGACATGAGGACTAACTTCCATTTGAACTGAAATCTTTGTGTGTAGCATCCTTAACTTTAAGTCCCTCTGCTGTGGTGTTCTTTGCACTGTGTGATACTCATGTGCATGGTTTTGTTGGCACTGGTATGACCACTTGCATAGTGAAGACCAGTCATTCAAAGGAGATCTGTAGATACAAGCCAAGTCTTTAAATCATAGAATCATAGAATCATAGAATTGTAGGGGTTGGAAGGGACCTCGAGAGATCATCGGGTCCAACCCCCTGCCGAAGCAGGCTCCCTAGGACATTTCACTGAGATAGGCATCCAGACGGGTCTTGAATATCTCCAGAGAAGGAGACTCCACCACCCCCCTGGGCAGCCTATTCCAGTGCTCTGTCACCCTCACTGTGAAAAAGTTTCTCCGCATGTTGGTGCGGAACTTCCTATGCTCCAACTTGCAGCCATTGCCCCTTGTCCTGTCTCCACAGACCACTGAAAAGGGGCTGGCTGATTCCCCCTGCATCCCTTGCTTAAGATAATTGTAAACATTAATTAGGTCCCCCCTTAGTCTTCTCTTCTCAAGGCTGAACAGTCCCAATCTTCTCAGCCTTTCCTCATAGGGGAGATGCTCCAGGCCCTTTATCATCTTCGTAGCCCTTCTCTGGACTCTCTCCAGGAGATCCCTGTCCTTTTTATACCAGGGAGCCCAGAACTGGACACAATACTCCAGGTGGGGCCTGACCAGGGCAGAGTAGAGCGGGAGGATCACCTCCCTTGACCTGCTGGCTACACTCCTCCGGATGCACCCCAGGATCCCATTGGCTCTCTTAGCCACCGAGGCACACTGCTGGCTCATGGCCAACCTGTCATCCACCAGGACCCCCAGGTCCTTCTCCACTGAGCTCTTCTCCAGCAGGTCATCCCCCAGCCTGTACTGATAGAAACGGTTGTTCCTTCCCAGGTGCAAGACTTTACACTTGCTTTTGTTAAACCTCATCTGGTTTCTTACTGCCCAGCTCTCCAGCCTGTCCAGGTATGTTCCAGGAATGTTCCACTGGTTACTCTTCCTAAGACCAGGCTGGGGAAAAAGTACATTTCTGAATGTAGGACTTGGCTCAAAGATCTGATAAATTAACAGGGATGGAGATTTTTCATCTTAATTGTACATTTGTCAGCTTTTCCTGAGATATTACATGCCATGTTTATTTTGAAATGTCACACATTTCCCTGAAAATTCTTTAATACAAAGTTTTTTTTCTGGTATTTTTTAGGTGTTCAAATGAAACAGTATTCAAAAAGGAAGATTTGTTTTGGGCATACAATTTCTGCCCCACTCCATACTCTTGGACAGCACTTCTGGGCCTTATTTTGTACTTGGTATTCTTTGCACCTGGTAAGCAAATGTTTATTTTTGTATATAAGTTAAAAAATAGAAGAGGTAAAATATTCAGTAGTTGAGACTAGATGTTAAATTTACTTCTGAGAACAGCTGTGAAACCGAGATTGATCTTTTTTCTTAATTCTTAGGGATGGGTCCTATGCCCTGGACCATCAACTCTGAAATTTACCCTCTTTGGGCTAGAAGTACAGGAAATGCATGTTCCTCTGGAGTCAACTGGGTTTTCAATGTGCTCGTGTCACTGACATTTCTGCATACAGCTGAATATCTGACGTACTACGGTAAGAAACAGCTTGTGTCCATGAATGCATTGCTACCATTGGTGCATAGATTTTCTACTGATTCAGGATCACTCAGGTTTGCAATCAAATGTTGTAGAATCAACAAGGTTGGAACAAACCTTTAAGAGTATCAAGTCCAGTCATCAACGCAGCGCTAC
Source organism: Hypotaenidia okinawae (assembly GCA_027925045.1). Classification (NCBI taxonomy): domain Eukaryota; kingdom Metazoa; phylum Chordata; class Aves; order Gruiformes; family Rallidae; genus Hypotaenidia; species Hypotaenidia okinawae. The sequence goes on along the minus strand of BSDF01000001.1, from coordinate 61,354,675 downwards.
TGTGCCCACCACTAAACCGTGCCTCTAAGCGCCACATCTACACATCTTTTAAATACCTCCAGGTGACTCAACCGCTTCCCTGGGCAGCCTGTTCCAGTCCTTGACCACTCTTCCAGTAAAGAATTTTTTCATAATATCCAATCTAAACCTCCCCTGGTGGAACTTGAAGTTATTTCCTCTCATCCTATCACTGGTTACTTGCGAGAAGAGACCAACTCCCACCTCACTGCAGCCTCCTTCCCGGCAGTTGTAGGGAGCGCTAGGGTCTCCCCTCAGCCTCCCTTTCTCCAGGCTAAACCACCCCAGGTCCCTCAGCTGCTCCTCCTGTGACTTGTTCTCGGGACCCTTCACCAGCTTCCTTGCTCTTCTTTGGACGTGCTCCAGCACCTCAGTGTCTGTCTGGTAGCCAGGGCCCCCAACCCGAACACAGATGTGCAGCCTCACCAGCACAAACTAGAAAGGGACAGTCACTCCCCTAGTCCTGCTGGCCACACTGTGTCTCATAGAAGCCAGGATGCCCTTGGCCTTCTTGGCTGCCTGGGCACACTGCCAGTCATACTCAGCTGCCTGTCCACCAGCACAGCCAGGCCCTTTTCCACCAGGCAGCTTCCCAGCCCCTCTTCTCCAAGCCTGCAGCGTTGCACGGGGCTGTTGTGACCCAAATGCAGAGCCCAGCACTTGGCCCTGCTGAACCTCACACAGTTGGCCTCAGCCCATTGATCCAGCCTGTCCAGGTCTCCCTGTAGAGTCTTTCTACTCTCCACCAAACCAGCACTGTCACCCATGTAGTTGTCATCTGCAAAAATCCTGAGGGGGCACTCAATCCCTTCGTGCAGACCATTGCTAAAGATATTGAAGACACCTGGCCACAGCTCTGAGCTCGGGGTAACACCGCTGGTGACCAGCTGCCAACTGGAAGTTACTCAGTTTACCACAACTGCGAATGCAGTGTTCTCAACCCACCAGGATTTAGAAAGACTAGAGACCTGATACAGCCTGCCTGGATCATAAAGTTTAGTCCAGCTTACATAAGAAACATTTCTGTCTGTACTTAAATGAGCTCCTAGACAGGCGTTTCAAACAGGGAAGCTGGAAGAAAAACCCTTTTGACCTAGCTGATTCCTACTTAAGGAGACAGCATCTGCAATTTCCCAGTTTAAGGTGGCATCCAAGGCAAATATCAGCTGGTCCTTGCAGAAATAGCCGTGTAAGATGCTACTGCCCTGCTCCTAGCTGTTGATTAAATCCTGTCTGCTGGAGCCTGTGGAGAGTTTGTCAGATTACTGCTCAGCCACTCCAGTATAAGTCATTTAAATTGCATTAAGCTGCTAGGGAGTTGTTGTGACCTTCATGTCATTACTGGCACAGAGCCTAGCAGCTCTACTTGTCATTCCTTGGAGTCATCAGCCTAGAAACACATGGCAGGTAAATGTTTGTTGATCCTTTGGTACCTTCCCTGCCTCCCCAGGTAAGGTAGGTGGTAAGGAGTATGAACTCTTTCTCACTGCTAATTGTCTCTGCAGAGGACTTTTTAAATAATAATTAGCTGTAAGAATCACAAGTTTTTTTTAATCCTATTTTGGTTTTGCTAAAGTTCCTCATTTTGGGGGCTTGTCTTAGCATGCCCTTCACTTCTAAGCTAAGAAAGTTCTTGCCTTTCATATCTGCTTTTTTAAATTGGGTATGCAGCCATTTAATTGCTGTTTATTTTAACAGCAGAATGACTTGCCCAAAAAAGGATGTGTATTATCTTCCACATGAAGTCAAATTGCTTTTGTTGATTTACTCTGCTACGAAGCAAACAGCTTTCTTGTATACCCACTGCCCCACAACTCGTTACCAGAATCACAGAATCACAAGGTTGGAAAAGACCTTTAAGATCATCAAGTCCAACCATTCCTGTCCTATACTAAACCATATCCCTAAGTACCTTCTCTACCCTTTTTTTGAACACATCCAGGGAAGGTGACTCAACCCCCTCCCTGGGCAGCCTGTTCCAGGCCCTGACAACTCTTTCAGTGAAAAAATTTTTCCTGACATCTAATCTGACCCTGCCCTGGCACAGCTCAGTGCCATTTCCCCTTGTCCTGTCACCTGGGTGAAGAGACCATCGCCCACCTCTCTACAACCTCCTTTCAGGTAGTTGTAGGCAGTGATAAGATTGTTTTAACAATGCTACTCCAACCGCTGCTTTTACACACCCCTTTGATACTCACAGGCTGCTGCTGCTTCTCTCCCTCTGCTCTGGAGCAGAGAAGGGGGCTTCTGTAACTGACTGTGCGTGTTGTTTTACATTGCAGGAGCCTTCTTCCTCTACGCAGGGTTTGCTGCCTTGGGACTGGCTTTCATCTACGGCTGCCTTCCTGAGACTAAAGGGAAAAAACTAGAGGAGATTGATTCCTTGTTTGAAAACAGGCTATGTACGTGTGGTATGTCAGATTCTGATGAAGGGAGGTATATCGAGTATATTCGGGTGAAGGGAAGTAATTATCATCTTTCTGACAATGATGCTTCTGATGTGGAATAAGTTTCAGCTGCTGATGTATTTAATCATTTAAAGGCCTTCTGGGGGGAAAAGCAGCTCTCTGATGACCTCACTGCCCTGCTTCTGGTCTGGTTCTCCTTTCTACTGTCTAGTTAAAAATGCCTTCGTGTTCAAAACAGCTCCATTTGGGAGGAAACTCAATATGCTAGTGTTTTCTTGATAACTAAAAGCAATGGCTTCTAAAAGAGATTGCATCCCACAGTTACGTGACTTCACCAAGCGTGTGCGACACTGCACCCTCCCGAGGGATTTAGCAGGGTGCGCTGTACCAGATGAGTACAGGAGGCTGTCCTAGGTGGTGAGAGGTTGTCCTTATCTTCAATGCTGACAAAAGAGAAAATAATAGAGTAGCTAATCAGAAAGCAGCCAACACCTCTTGGATCCCCATCCCATGGCAGCCCAGCAAACAGCTCTGCTGTGCGCTGCAATGAGTGATGTCCGCACAAGCTGCAGTTAACGGAAGCCACTTAAAAGGTTTAACTCATTAGGAGAATAGAAATAGCTGCTCTATCTGTTGAAGGGAACATTTCCCAAATTTACCCAAAGAGTAAATTCCCATTTTTTGTGTGTTTGAGATAACAAGTAGAGAGCCATAGTCACCTTGGGTGGAGGTTTGCTAGGGTAGCATTACGCCTGTGTTACACACCCAGTTGTGTAGCTGCTGCTGCTCTTGAGTACACGCTACAGTTTCTGAGAGACACTGCCAGAATTACCTACCTGACAGCAGGGAAGCAGAGCGAAGTGTGTGGACACACGTACAAATGAACTGGTGCGTGTTGCTAGGAACAACGTAAGGGCTCTGGTTAGTGGGGGAAAAGTTACTCTTGTTTTCCTTTTCTGAACATTTGGGTTCCTGCCTAGTTTTGAAAACAAAATATCTTTAGCTAGAAGGAAGAAAAGGAGGGGAGAGGTACTGTCCTGCTAAATGCACGTTGGTCATCCCTCCTGCGCCTTTTGCTCGTGAATGACCATATTGCCTTCAGTTTATCTTCATACGTGCAGATTAAATGAATCCCAGTGTATTTTTTTTCCTTCAAATGCCCTTAGTCAACCAGTGTCTTGCTGGATCTAAAGAGAAGGATCAGCAATGGGCAGAAGCCTACATCTCTTATTAATTGCCTTACTGAAGCATTGCAAAATTGTCAAGAAAATGTCAAGCACAAAAATCAACTTGGCTGCCTTTTAGCCTGGTAATGAAAATCTGAACGGTATTTTATCCACCTGCCATGATTCCTTGCCTTGGCAAATTGAATTTGATGCAGCTACATAAAAATATTATGGTGGGTTTGGGGTTTTTTTTTCCTTGCCCTTAACTGCTGAAAGTCCTCAGAGATACGAGTTCAAAAGCATCGACAATTCCAATTCTGATCTTTGAAACGTTTGCTTCGTGAAAGAATGAGGAAAACCTCCTCTGCCTGTGGGCTGCCCCCCAACCCCCCAGCTGTCTGGTAAAAATACATTTATTTTTCACTGTGTAAAGATGAAAGGAGTTGAGTTCATTAGCTTTTATGGATTTGCTTTGTGGGCTTTTCTGGGGTTGAGAAATATTTGGAATGTAGGATCGGTATCAAAACTGAGACTACATGTTTATTACAAAACTATTTTCACTGGATAACGCAGGGGATTGTTGTAAAGTCTGACATTTTGTTATATGATCTTCTGAGGGGCAAGTTCTGAGCTCTCCAATTACTGAATTTCAGCGATTGGGTGTATTTTGTGTTGTTTTCTTCCTTTTACTTCATTAATTGAAGAAAGATTTTTGGATATAAAACACTTGAAAGCATCCTTCTGGGACCTGACTGGGACTAAAAGGGGCAAGCGTAGCGGGCAGAGGGAATTTCAGATGAACCGTTGCGAAGAGTGGCCCAACTTTGAGCACGTCCTAGTGCGGTGAGAGGGCTGGATTCTCACACCTTCCATCCTGCCTCCCCTTCAAGCACACAGTGTTTTTGTGCTCAGAAGCACCAGCTGTTGCAGATGCTCGGGTCTCCAGACCTGCCTTCCAATGCACCCACACGGGATGTCTCTGTTAGGTGATCACGTCTTCGAATCCCTCACCGGAGGTGCAGTACCTGAGATGAGAAAAGGGATACTTGGCGCAGATGGGGACAGAATAGTTTTAAGGGCAAATTTGTTTCTTCCAAAACTGAAAAGCAGGTGCTTGAGGACCTGCATTTGGAGCCATTTTGTCATCCAGAACACCATGTGAATGGGTGTATAGCACCCAACCTGTGCTTACCTGCTATCCTATGCAGAGATAGGTTTCAGTAGGTGTTTACTTTTCAGAATAAGAGTTTACAGCTCTGATGCCCCCAAAAGCATAAGCCCTTGCTCAGCGTTACACCTATGGATGTTCCCTTGCTTGACGAGATTTGCTGGAGTGGGGTGCAAGCCAGGAAGGGTGTCCCTGCACCGCCATGGTGTCGGTGCTGACCTCACACTTTGTCACACTAGTGTCCACAGGTAGAGGAAACCACTGCATTTCTTTGACATGGCCAAAGACAAGGCACTGGAAAGATCGTGGTCACGAGAGCAGCCTCCTTGTTTTTGCAGGCAGTGCTGAGGCTCATTAGCAGCAGATGACCATCCTTCTCTGCCAGCCTTGCTTCACAGGCATTCTCGAAAGTGGCCCTCAGTTGCCTACAGCCCTGGGCTTCTTATTGGAAGCAGTTCTCTGAAGATTCGTATCCCGTGCCTCTTTTCTTGAGGAAGAATGACTGAAACACGTGAATTTTATTTACCGTCACTACTGGCTGTGAGGGTGCAAAAATCTATCAGCTTCTTTATTGTCACTCCCCCTTGCCCATCCCCCAAAAGAGTTGGGTTTAAGTCTTCCTTTTAGGGTTGCTTTACACCAAGACAATGTGGAGACCTTAGAAACAGTGAACCTAGTACCAAGCATCACACATACTAAAAATGAGATCAAATACTTGAAATTAACCTTACGCAGTTAGGAGTTTTAGAGTCTGTGAACATTTATAATGTATAAAGAAAAAATGAAATAAAATATTTCTATTTTGCAAAGATTTTTTTTTATATTTGTGCATATTTTAAGTTTTACCAGTTTTGCTAAAGGTAGACTTAGAACATTCCAGATAAAAGAATAAAAAATGCAGTGTAGCTGAATGATTTCTTATGACAGGATTTTAATTTATTGAGTAGCCTGAGTAGTACGTCTGAGCACAATAGGGTTTTATTGAAAGCTTTCTGTGGGAGATGTGAAATCCTTTGTTCACAAGGACTGCACACTTAATCCAGGTATTCGGTGCATCAGGAATGCTAGGGGTGATACTGCTGGTGGAGTTGGGCACAATGGTTACCCACAAGAACGTCAGATGTTTTAATTCTGGTTAATCTACTAACTCTACGTGTTTCAGTCTAAGAGCAGGTAGAAAAGAAACAAGTCCTGATGCATTTTTAAGCTCCTTTTTAAAATTTAATTTACCTGCGGTAGTTTGTTCACCGTGTTGCACACCTCAAGTGTTAAAGGTGTTGAGGTAATTTGCTGCTTGTTTCTTCCCCTTGTCACTTTGCTGATCAAAGTTGTTTTTTAACAAGAGAAGCAAACCTCTCTTGAAAACAGAGACGGAAACGAAGCAAGGCCCCAGGACTCATCTGGGGGAGGGGCTGAAGTTGCACTGCTACACATGCACTGTAGACAGATCGCTCTCACAGTTTTGGGACAAGAGAGGATACGTTCCAAGGAACATTGTTCCAATGCCAACTTATTTTTCACATAAGTTGGAAAATGCAGCATTTCTGTGGTGTAGGGGTTAGGGTTGGGAGGGGAATAGAGAGAAAAGATGCATCAAAAGCCCCACAAAGTCATGTTTCAATAGAGATGGGCGTCATATCCTAAAAGAGCCGTCTCTGTCTTGTCTCCCATGCAGGGGAAGGATGGTGGGACCAAGGGACTGTGCTTGGTCCTGTGGGTGGGAACAGGCAGGAAAAGGCACACAGGTGCTGCTCTTCCATGCTCACCCAGAGGTGAGGAGATGGCAACCGAGTTTGCAAAGGTAGTACCTTTTTTCCTTGGTGAAATCTCTTTTGCCCTTCCTAGTCACTCATGTTGAGTTTTGACTGCCAGGGCCTGCCATGAGGGTGTTGGGTGCAGTCCCACAGGCAGTGGGTTAATTAAAGACAGATCCCATACTTCTCAGCTTTAATACCCAACTTTCTACTCTTCTAACTCGGTCTTGAAATTTTACTTGCACTTTGCATAAAAGGCTCTGTTGGCTGAGCATGACGAGGCGAGAAAGGCAGAGCCCTTCCGAGCACAGAGGGATCTCGGGGTAGAAATCAAGGCAGAAGAGACAGTTCTGCAAAGCACTTTAAAGAATAAGATATTTGTGCACTTTTGTTTTTTTTTCCTGAGAGAGTTGAGCTAAACAAACCCATTCCTCTGCATCGGGAAGAAAATCCGAGCTGTGTGTACCAGGCCAGAAGCAGATAATGCCACACGACCTGTGCTTTATGGCAAAATGTGTCTTTTTATTGCGGGTAACATTTACAGCTTACATGTAGCTGCTGCCTATAAAGTGACTCCATCGTCCTCTGGATTTTAACCAGTCACATTTTTTTGTGCAAAACAAGACAAAACTGAATCTTAGTGGTTTTCTATCGATCTCCGTCGCCTCGTGTACGGTACAGTTCAGCATAATCCACAAAGCGGTCTAGGTCGTGACAGTGTTACAAATGTCAGCACAGTAAAACCTAGGTGAACATTGTTCAAGAAATATTGTCGTTCGTGATCCTTGGGGGGGTAAAAAAAATAAAAATAAAAAAAATAAAAAAAAAAACCCTCCTTAAAGGCAACTATATATAGATTTTAAAAGTCTGGAGAAAAAAAAAAATGGCAGTTCTTATCTATTTTGTGTATGTTTTCCTATAGAGGAGGAGTTTTTTATGTGCCAATAACCATCACTGTAGTGTTTTGTAACTGGGTGTTACTGGTGTTCCAGAGTTCTATATATGAGAATACACTTTAGCCACAAACGACCTGTTAGTGTGAACCAGCGGCACGTTTTTAACCTTACCCTCAGCCTGTCCTCAGAGGTGCTCGCTCGTCCCCTGCAGCAGAGCTCGCTCACGCCAGGGGAAGCTTGACCAGCGTCAGGCCTCTAGAGCACAGGTTTTTATCCAAACCCCCCTTGGGTTGTTTTTTTCCCGTGTCATCCCCAGGCGGTGCGTGTGCGCGCGGATGATGGGGCGAAGCTTAGACTGGGGTTCAGTTACACTCCCCCATTGTGTTGGGGGCACACCTTGTCAAAATTTGGTTTGGCCTTTTATCACCCTTATATGACTACTGGTTCGTTGGGAGTGGCCACCCGCCTGTTTCTGAAGGAAACGGCCGTTTCTGAAGTGGTAAACAACAACAAAAAAACAAACAAAAAACCCAAGGCAAATTTCTCTGGCTGCCTTAAACTTTGCCCAGACTTTGGAGAGGGCTGAATGTATGACCATCCCCGTGGCTTCTCCAGGAGAAACTTGGTGTATCCTCAGCAGGTGTGAAGCGAGGTGGTTCCGTGGTGCTGGGATGCTGCATTACACCGCGGGCCCACCCGCCTGCCCTCTGATTGTAAGTGTTGGAGTTAGTCCCCAGGCAATGGATAGGGTTGTTGGTGTGCTTGGTAATCCTCCATGTGCTCAGTGTCCTGCTGGTCCAGGGCACGGCCGGGGGGTGGCACATCCCCGCTTGCCGCCGGGAATCTCGCAGCCCGACAGAAGCGTTACCAGGATCTTTCCGTGACAGATCCTGCCTGGAGTATTTGATCTGGTTACTGGAAACCAAACCACCCTGACCCACCACACGCACGTGGTGCCGCCAGGCACGCTGTGACCCCTGGGCGGGTGTTGGGGTGTTCAGTGCAAAACAGGTTTTTGGCAAAGACTGAACCGTGGGGTTGTCCAAGTTCTCTCTCAGCCATGTCAACCACGTGCCATTTCCTTTCGCAACCGGTCAAGCCTATAATGTATGAAAGTGTGGTGTACATTTTCCTGGAACTTAAGTGATGTAAAATTATTTGATTGACTTCTGTTCTGATTGCTTTAATTACGTTTAGTCTTTACATCAAAATAAGTATCTTCAAAGAATTGTCAGTGCCAGAAGTGTAAATGAACAAAATAAAAGGTGAGATACTTCATTAGAGAATCTTTTCTCAAGGTTTCCTTTGTTTGAGTATTTGGGTTGCCTTTTAGAGCTGCAGGCTTGCGTTGCCCCGGCTCAGTGAGCCAAAGCAGCCACTGGGCTTCTCTGAGATAAGTGGAAGGTAAGAACAGCTTTGAATGTCATCCTGGTATGATGTGTTTCAACCTGCAGCATGGTGTTGTGGTGGTGGTACACTGGACAAGTGTCCTGTAGAACCACAGAATGGTTGGGGTTTGAAGAGACCTCAAAGATCACCCAGATCCAACCCCCCTGTCATGGGCAGGGACACCCTCCACTAGCCCATGATGCCCAAAGCCCCATCCAGCCTGGCCTTGAACACTGCCAGGGAGGGGGCAGCCACAGCTTCTCTGGGCAACCTGTGCCAGGGCATCACCACCCTCACAGGGAAGGATTTCTTCCTAATATCTAATGTAAATCTGCCCTCTCTCTGTTTACCCTGTCCTGTCACTACGCTCCCTGGTAACCAGTCCCTCCCCAGCTTTCCTGTAGACCCCTTCAGGTACTGGAAGGCTGCAATAAGGTCTCCCCAGAGCCTTCTCTTCCCCAGGCTGAACAAGCCCAACTCTCTCAGCCTGTCTACATCAGAGAGGTGCTCCAGCCCTCTGATCATCTCCTCAGGACTTGCTCCAGCAGCTCCATGTTTTTCTTGTACTGGGGACCCCAGAGGTGGATGCAGCACTCCAGATGGGGTCTCACTAGAACAGCGTCAAGGGGCAGAATCACCTCCCCTGACCTTCCTTCCTGGAGAATTAATTTGAAGCTTTGAACACAGCTACGCAGAGCTGGCAACTGTCCTGACGTCCCTCCATGGATTTTCAATGTCTCCTGCCCAACCACAGAGGGGGTTTGTGACAGCACTCTATACCTTCAGACTTGGTTCTCAACTGGGGAAGGGGCCAAGTTGCTATTTTCTAATGGGGGAATGTTCTAACTCCATGTGTTCTATTAAGAAAATGGGTTAAACTGGCTTGACAGTTAATGAAGAGCAGCAGGACCGTGGCTGTGCCGTGCTGGGGCTGCCCTGGCCGTGCTCCCCTGGGCAGCAGAGGAATCGCACCTACTAGCTGGAGTGGAGGTGAGTCCTATTTGGAGAGGCAGGGGAGGTCCATGCCTGAAGGATCAGTGAGGGGTTCAAGGAGCTGGTTGGAGACACACAGCAGTTTGAGGGCAGAGGGGGCTGGATTAGCTAAACTTCATCATGAAGATGACACCAGAAACTGAGATCGGATGGGGCTGCCAATGAAACGGGGCCAGAATGAGCCAGGAGCAAACCCCTATCAGGAGGGGCTGGAGAAGGGAAGCAGGACATAAGGTATGGGGTGGCCATTAGTGTGGGACACTAATGTGCACCACTGCTTAATGGGAGGGGACACCATCAAACCCTCCTGGGTACAGGAGAGCAAAGATGGAAGATGGGTGCTGGGGCTGAGGATGCAGCTGCTTCTGCAGGACCACCTCAACATGGATCCCAGCCCCTGAGCAAGCTGGGATGCAGCGGTGCTTTCCAGAATTAGTCTTGGCGTGCTGAGGAGAGAGACAGGTGTCTCACCTTGCAAACCTGCAGTGACTGTTCTTTGTCCCCTCCTTCCCCTCTGATGGCTGGCAAGCAGGCAGGAGGCAGTGGGCACTGTTACCCCATGGTAGATCAGTGCACCAGAGTCCTTTAGGGCCTGCATTTGCTCCCTGTGGTACCAACTCTATGCAGTAATAGGGTTTCCTTTTGGGTTTTTGATAAGCAGATTGAATGTTCTACACCTGTCCCTAAAAGGTAGGTGTTTTTCCCAGCATCTCAGCTATCCATAGGCTTGTTCTTCAACAATTATCAATATTTAACATTTCTCAGGAACTGCACTGCTGTTTGCTTGCTGTTTAGTCCATCAAGACCACAGAGAGTGAGAGTCACCCCCAGCCCCCACCCTTGGCTGCATTTGGCCGTTCATGCCTGGTGGCAAGACGCAGGTGCAGGATGAGCCCCAGGCACCACTCTCCAGGCTGGACCCAGCTCCTTCTCAACAGGGCACCCTGACACCTGAGGGCGTTTGGGTGCATTTTCTTTGTATGGACCCAATTGCTGACACTGGCTTGCAGCCTCTGTCAGTGTTGCTCCTCACTGTCTCCCTGATTTTGTGTTACTGGCATCATCATCACCCCCAGAACCTTGATGAGAATCCTCCAGTCTCCCAGGGAAGAGGTCCCCACCAGGAGCCCTGGGCAAAGCCCTTCCCCAGCTGCTGCAGTGACTGTGGGTGCCCAGAGGGAGGGAGACAGCAACACCCTGGCAGTGTGACACATTCACGTGCTCCCAGCATGCCCAGAAACCCCAGTGAGGGGCATGGACTGGGTTGGTTCAGACTCCACCAGGCCAAGCACGAAGCGTGGCTGTGGAACAGCCACCCATAGCACAGCAGACCTGCTTTTGTTTGAAACCTCCAGAATTGTAGCAGGGGGGTGTTACAGCGCTCAGGGCTGATGTCACCCCACCAGCCCTGTCATACACCCATCTCTGGTCCCTTGGGCAGGGCTGTGGGATTTGCAGCCTTCCTGCCCCACAGCTTTTCCTTTTTCCCAAAGCCATTTCCACAGCTGAGGCCGGCCAGACCCCGTGTCCCCAGGCAGCGGTCACTGAATCCACCTTCAGGTGTGTGCCTGAAGCCTTCTCTCAGCATCACTAAGTTGTGGAAGGGGAGGTGGTTGGCAGCCACGTCCTGCTCTGCCCTGCAGACACCAGGTGACTTCTCCAGCCCCGAAGTGGCAGCCGGTCCCTGCAGGGAAGCAGCGCTTTGGGGTGGGCCTTGCTGTTAAACTGCTGCTTGTTTTAATCTTTTCACAGCATGATGGATCAAGCCCCGTGGGACTGCTCCCCATGGGCTCCTTTGTTTCATCCAGGATGTCCAGTACACCAGCGTGCCCTGTCACTGGACGGTCACAAGATGTGGCTGCAGTCAGAGCCGGTCTCTGATGGAACAGGGCTTCTCCCTGGTGTTTGGGGTACCTGTAGCCCCCGGGCTGGCTGGGGGAGAGAGGGAGGCAGCTGCACCACGTGGTGTTGCAGCCGAGTTGGGGCTGGTGTCCCTGCCACTCTCCTCTCCTGGGCTCCTAAAAACGATGGGAAAAACCAAGACCAAGCTAAGTTTTTGTAAGGTGGGTGGTGGCTGACTGCCAGCCCCAGCTGAGATAAATAGCTTTTGCCTTATATGTCAGGCTTCAGTGTGGTGGGTGGGATTCACAGGGAGACACTGAGGGCATTGGGACCACCCCCAGGTCCCTGGTGGGTGAGGGATCAGAGCCTGTTGTTAGCTCAGTGCTGAGGCACTGCTGCAGGGCTACTGGGGACCAGGCACTGGGGCTGCAGCGCTCCTGTTGGGATGAAACACTGCTGCTCTTTGTTGCTGCAGGGAAACATGTGTGAGCAGAGGCAGGAGAGCCAGGAGATGTGCTCTGACGTGGGGACAGACCACGTCAGAGCACATCTCCTGCCTCTCATGTGCAGCAGCACCCAGCTTTGTTCCTCACACTCTTACAGCTCCCCTTCCTCCAGCCCCAAGGCTCCTGGCTTGCTCACAGCACAGGGAGGACACCGCGGCCTCCACCTGCAGCAGCTGCTGTGAGGACAGCTTCTCTCAGGTCACCCACCTGCTGTGGTTTATCCCCCCAGTACGGGTGGGGGATGGCAGTGGCTGGCTGTGGCCTGCAGCATCCTACTCCAGCTGCCCCTGCTCCAAGCAGGGCTTGGACTGGGCAAACTCAGAGATCCCTGCCAGCTTCAGCTGGTCTGGGGTTCTTCAAAATTTCATCTGTTTGCTGGGATTGCAGATTCTCCCAGGGTTAATCTTACAGCAGCCCTGGAAGCAGAGTAAATCTTCTGCAATACAATGTGTTGGCTTGTCCATGAACGGCCACAGTTCTGGGTCCTTTGGCCTGGCTGGCATCTGTACGAGCATGGCACGGTGGCAGTAAAGCACAGCCCTCTCTCTGCAAGTGTATGAAAGCTCAGTTGATCTGAAAATGTTTTATCCCAGCTCTATTAACTGTATTAACTCTTGAAGCCTCCTGCCTTCTCTTTCACCCCAAGATTCCCCGTTGCTGACATGGAGCTGGTGTATGAGCCTCCTTGGGAGCTGCCTGTGTGCTGCGTGCGAGCTCACTGCAAGCTGGTCACTACTGGGTTTCACATCCGTGGAGCTGCAGGGTGTGAAGTTACAGAGGCGTGGCGAGGCGAGAGGGGGCTCGTTAGTGTTGTGCTCAGGGAGGTGTAGGACCGTGCTGGAGTTCAGTATCACCAGCCTGGGGTAAGGGAGCTCTGCTTGGGGTAACTGGGACTGCCACCTCGAACTCCTCAGGGGCTGTCAGTGAGAAGGGGCTGAAGAAGCATCCCAGGATGGTCATTTGGTTCCGTGGGAACTGATGCAGGGTTGGATGGCAAGAGTTGAATATTTTTTTCCAGGGAACCTCATCTTTCCTGAATCTGCTCTGTAGAATCCAGTGAAAAGCCTGTTCACAAACAGTTTCTACCTGAGAAGGAAGAACGTGCATGAAGAGTCAAGCTTCTCGTTTCCCACAGCGACAGTCCTTCTCAGAAAGGGAAGAAGGATTTCTACAAAGCTTGGGGAGGCTCTTGGCACAGTTACACCCAGCCACAAGCTGCCCCACTAATGAGATGAAGCTTCTGCTGGTGCTTGCCCAGAAAACTGTCCCTGAATCCTTACCATGCCCTGGGATACTGCAATTGGAGCTGATTTTATAGGGACAGAGGGTTGCCGGCTGCATATTAACTCTGCTTCTGACTGAAGCTTCAGGTAACATTTCAGTGAGAGAGTCTTTCCTCCCATCTTCTTCACTATGAGGGCAGAGACACTGGCACAGGTTGCCCAGAGAGGTGGTGGAGGCTTGAAGGGGTTCTAAGCAACCTGATCTAGTTAAAGGTGTCTCTGCTTACTGCAGGGGGGTTGGACTAGATGGCCTTTAAAGGTCCCTTCCAACCCAATGCATTTTATGATGTATTTTTAGAAGCATTCCAGTGCCAACACTAAACCAGTGCTCCCAGTTTTTGGTTAATAACAGGTGCCCTCGTGGCCTTTTCCCCAGCAAAACTCAACTTATCCCTGGTTACAAACACGTACGTTTCTGTGGCCTCCCCACACTTGCAGGAAGGTGAACGTGGATGGACGAGGAGTGTCTCTCTGCCTATGCCATTGCATCAGAGAAAGCAGGTGGTGCCTGGATGTGTGTAGTAGGGCTGTGGCCATTCCTGCAGGTTACAAACACTGGTGGCTTAAATAGTGTTGGCTGCTGAAGTACCAGCTGAAGAAAGCCTGATCTGAAACTGCTGCTGAGAGGAGATTCCTATTAAACCAAAACAAATCAGCTCTTCCCCCCCAAAAAAAAAAATCAAAGGGAAAGGAAGAGGAGACTGGCTCTGAGATAAGGAGGAAGCAGAGTCCCTTCTCTTGCAATAATAATAATGCAAATTTTTAAAAATGCTTCCTCTAGTGGCTGAAAAGAGCTCACTGCCTCATTTCCCTCCCTGCTGCCAAAACGCATGCTGCCGCCTCCACCACCACCACAACGCCCGTTCCCTTCCTGCTGATTGCTTTGCAATTACAGGTGAAAACCATGAGGTAATTGGATTTCCTACACTCTCCTCTGGCGGCTTTGCAGCCTGATCATCTCTGGTAAATGGCACGTCCCAAGCGGTGCCTTACTGCCCGAGAGACACGCACGCAGCTCCTGCGCAGAGCCGCTTGGCGCACCTGGCACTGAGCCGCCGCGTTTTGGGCCGTGCGGGGTTTCTGCGGGGAATCTTGGCTGGAGCTGGGCAGAGCTCAAGAGGTTCTGTAGCCCTGGCTGGAGTGAAAGTAAGAGATGCCCATGGAAGGGCTCTGTGTTGGGAGCGATAGGAGAGACAGCTTAAAAGATACTGCTTCATTTCAACCCCCTACGCACGTATGTCCATAGGATATGTCCAACCAACGTCCTTGTCCCAGTTCTGACCAGACCTCCTTGCCCAGTAGGATCACAGGAATGAACTGTGAATCTGTCTCATGCAGAGGCCAGCTCTGTGGCTGAGGAGTATCCCCCAGAACTTGGGTAGATCACTCTAAAATGAAACACATAGCAGATGATAGAAAGGCTGCAGACGTTGTCTACCTGGACTTCAGTAAAGCTTTTGATTCCATTTCCCACAGCATTCTCCTGGGGAAACTGGCTGCTCAGGGCTTCACTAGGTAAAAAACTGTCAGGATGGCCAGGCCCAAAGTGTGGTGGTGAATGGAGTTACATTCAGTTGGCGGCCCATCAGCAGCGGTGTTCCTCAGGGCTCTTCAGTATCTTTAGCAATGATCTGGACAGGGGGATTGAGTGTCCCATTTTGCAGATGGCACCAAGTCAGGTGGCAGTGTTGATCTGCTGGAGGGCAGGAAAGCTTTGCAGGGAGACCTGGTCAGGCTGGATCAGTGGGCCAAGGCCAACTGTATGAGGTTCAGCAGGGCCAAATGCAGAGTCCTTGGGTCACAACAGCCCCATGCAACGCTGCAGGCTTGGAGAAGAGGGGCTGGGAAGCTGCCTGGTGGAAAAGGGCCTGGCTGTGCTAGTGGACAGGCAGCCGAGTATGACTGGCAGTGTGCCCAGGCAGCCAAGAAGGCCAAGGGCATCCTGGCTTCTATCAGACACAGTGTGGCCAGCAGGACTAGGGAAGTGACTGTCCCTTTGTAGTCAGTGCTGGTGAGGCTGCACATCTGTGTTCGGGTTGGGGGCCCTGGCTACCAGACAGACACTGAGGTGCTGGAGCACGTCCAAAGAAGAGCAAGGAAGCTGGTGAAGGGTCCCGAGAACAAGTCACAGGAGGAGCAGCTGAGGGACCTGGGGTGGTTTAGCCTGGAGAAAGGGAGTCTGAGGGGAGACCTTAGCGCTCCCTACAACTACCGGGAAGGAGGCTGTAGCCAGGCAGGTGTCTGTCCCTTTCCCCAACAGCAAGGGACATGGCAAGAGGTAAAGGGCTCAGGTTGGGCCAGGGGAACTTTTGGATTGGTTCTCAGGACAGTTTTCTCTGCTGAAAGGGCTATCAAGCACAGGAGCAGGCTGCCCAGGGAAGCGGTTGAGTCACCATCCCTGGAGGTATTTAAAACTCTGTAAATGTGGCGCTGAGGAACACGGCTTAGTGGTGGACTTGGCAGTGCTGGGTTAATGATGGGCCTTGATCGAAAGGTCTTTTACAACTGAAACAATCCTATGATTCTGTGATTCTGTAACGCGTAGAAGTCACAGCCACGATGTCACTCTCTCAGAAATCAGACCGCAACTTCCATTACAAGTTGGTGTCAGGTTTCCTTGGGTTGGGGACCATTGGTAGCAGCTCTCTAAGCACAGCCACCAGGGAGCTTTCTGCCCACTTGGCAATTTGACATCTGTCAGTCTAATAAAAGCCCCTGAAGCATAACAGGGCCAGGACCTTCAGCTGTAACACAGCCTTCACTGGCTTCTGCCGCAGCATATTGCAGGAGGCTGGCAGGCTGAGAGAGTCTGAGCAGCACCAGCCCTGGGGAGGGCCATGAAACTGGACACACTCCAGTGGAAAGGCCAACTGGTATGTACTGGCTACAGAGGGTTGCTGGGAAAGCACCTGGCTTAGAGATGTCCTAATTCAAGCCAGCACGAGCTGCTGCTGGTGTGACACGATCTGAATGGGCTTCATCACGCTGAATGAACAAGTCTGCCTTACAAACCAGCGGTAATGGCTGAGCTTTCAGCAAATCATAGCTGCTATTCAAATAAATTATAGCTCCTGGGAAGAAGGAGAACATTGCAGCTTCAGATTAAAAAAAAAAAAAACCAACACCACCACCCTACTAGGAAAGCTTGCTTTGACAAGGAATTGAGGCAACCTGAAAAAGAAAATCTGCTTATGTCAAGCCTTAGGAAGTGGGCAGTGAATTGGCTAAATTACACATCTCAGAAGTCTGACCACTTTCCCTGCATGCAGTTCATAGGGATAGAAGACAATGCTGGTTTCTTCCAAGCACAGGAAATTCCACTGAAATTTGTGAGATGCTATTTTTATGCTGCCCTTCTTTTAAAAGTGGTGCTTTGCTTGGCAAATAAAAGCCAGCAGAAAACACAACCAGTAGTTTGATGGTGAGAATGGGGACAAAGAGTGGTGATGGGTCTTGTCAGGGCTGGGCGACACACAATCCCCTCATCTGCAAAACCTTTTATTACACAACATATCACAGAATCACAGAACATCAGGAGTTGGAAGGGGCCTTGAAAGATCACAGAATCACTGAATCACAAGGTTGGAAAAGACTTTTAAGATCATCAAGTCCAACCATTCCTGTCCTATGCTAAACCACATCCCTGAGTACCTCATCTACCCGTCTTTTAAACATATCCAGGGATGGTCACTCAACCACCTCCCTGGGCAGCCTGTTCCAGGTAGATCATCTAGTCTAACGTCCCCTGCCAGAGCAGGATCACCTAGACTAAATCACACAGGAACGCATCCAGGGGGGTTTGAATGTCTCCAGAGAAGGAGACTCCACGACCTCTCTGGGCAGCCTGTCCCAGGGCTCTGTCACCGTCACACTGAAAAAGTTCCTCCTTATATTCACATGGAACTTCCTGTGCTCCAGTTTGCACCTGTTGCCCCTTGTCCTATCGCTGGCCATCACTGAGAAGAGCCTGGCTCCATCCCCCTGACTCTCACCCTTTACATATTCCATTTCTACATACATACTTCATTTCTGCATATCACACATTCATATTTCTACAAAGTAGAAATGAAGGAACCCAACCTGGTGGAAATAAGGGCAGAGGATCTTTAACAGCTGTCTCCAAGGGAGGAAGCTCGACACATTAACCCTATAAAAGCCAATCTCCCACCCTGCTTTGAGTAGCTTTTGCCCAAGCTCAGTGTTTAATGAACAGGATGCCTGCTAACGCCAGCAATACCCACTCACTTACATGCACACATGCAAATGAACTGTATAGAAACCTGTATGGAAGTAAAGGTGTATGGATATATAGGTAGAAGATGTCAGTAGCAAAGTGAGTCTCTGCCAGCTTTACTGGAAACTTTTTTCAAAGGAAAGAACGTAACAGAGAAACAGTCTGGTCAGAAACTTTTACTGGTTGTGATCTGCAGCTTCACACACAAACACTGAGCTGAGGAGGGAAGCACAACAGGGTTTTAACCTATAAGTGAAATACAGGAACAGGTAAAAGATTTGTCAGTATTAACAGCCAGAAAATGAATCAACAGATCTGCCGTGGAAGGAAGAGGAAGCTTAAGTTGGGGTGGTTGGGACCTTTAAAATTAATAAATTAATTATTTTTAAATGACATTTTATGCTCTGTGTGCAGATGTGCGTTTTCTGCTGTTTCCCATTTTTATATGGGCTGCAAACATTCAGCAAAGGCTACTTTGCCTGTTAAAATGGTGAAGAACCAGACAATAGCTCTGAATGAAGAGCCACACCAAATACATTCCACTACCTTTCAAAGGAGGCACAGTCAATCCCAAACTACAAAATCCCAAACACAGGTACAGTGGGAAAGCCAATCTAATTCCAAAATTTTCTAGCTACTAAGCTATTGTAAAATCCTATGTTAACAGTTGGAGGTCTATAGAAATGCCTAGTTGGAGGTAGCAGGAGGTAGGAGATCTGTGGTTATTAATGATTTAAAGCAAACAAACAGCAAGTAATTCTTTTGGCTAACCAGGCTGGGAAAATCAAAACTTGCCAATGAAATGAGACACACTGAGAACAGGACAAACCCCTCTCTTCTGTTCTTTACATGCCATTGCTGTCGGTCACTGCTTCTCTCTCTCCTTCATTATATCGATGTAGTTCAGCACCTCCAGAGTCCTCCTGCCAGCCAAACTCAGATACTCCCCTTCCGAAGAGCACACTGCTATTCCCGCTGCCCTGCCCGCGGGCTGCATCGCCTCCTGTGCTGGCATTCCAGCAGCGCCCACGGTGCTGAGCGGAGGGAACCCCCCGGGCTTTGGGCAGAGGGGAGGGAGCTCCCACAGCTGCAGACCGGCATGAGGCCACACTGGGTGGCAACATCCACTTTCTTTACTCCTGTGAGAGAGCTCTCGGTCTGCGACCAACCGTCGCACCTGGTACCGCGAGCGACGTGCTCCCCCTCAAGGGCTTGGTGTGAGGAGCTGCCCTCAGATGGGGCAGCAGGGTCTTTATTGTCCCCCTCTGCGACACACGAAATAGAGTTTTTCTCACAAAGACGGTTTGCTTCGTCTCTAGGCGAAATACTGGGGGGCTGGTAAGGCGTGTTTCTGGTGTGAGTCGTCCTGGGGAGCTCTGTACTCCCCGAGGCAGAGACCAGGTTGGCATCATGTGTCTTCAAGGACTGTTTGTTCAGATACTTCTTCTTTTTGGCTATGTCTTCCTCTTCAGACTGGACAGAATCGTATAAAGGCAACGGTTAAAATCATTTAATAGCTAAGTACTAACCTAATGACTAACTAATAACTAAGTCAGTGAAATAAAGGCCAGAACGGATTGGGTTTAGTTGTTTGGGGTTTTTTCCCCCATTCTTTCTCCAGGACCATATTCCTGACCTTTGTTGAAGAGAAGGTGGCTAAGGCAGACCTTCACCCTCACACAGAATTTATAAATTCCTAAAATGTGGGTGTTTTTATGTTCAAGGCTGGCTGAAAACACACGGTGTATCAAATCCTCCTCCCTTACAGGCATGTAATGTAAGGCAGCTACACATCAAGGAAGAAGGCAGAAGCTTGTTTGCCATCTTCCCACAGCCTGGTATTACCAGGAGACAGTGTGTCTGTTAAACTCCTTAGGGAAATGAAGCTGCCTTGTACAAAACAAAACTGTAACCATGATTCCAGCCACAGCCACACTCAGAGGCACTCGGGCACACAGGTACCATGCCAGCAAAGCCCTGCAAACCCAGAGAGGGGCAGTACTCACTGTGTCAGGGCTAGAGCTGAAACAGCTCTCTGTCTGCCTTGGAGAGTTGCTGGGAGACTGGCTGCTGAGGGATGAATCCACATCTGAAAGATGAGATGAAAAGGAAGGAGATCTTACTCACCAAAAATTCCCCAAACATCCAACCCTCAAGTGCAACATGTAGAATTAAACATTACTACTTCTGATGCAGTTTTAAGATCCTTTTAATGAATAAAGTGTTAGCAAGATCAATCTAGGACTTGGGAATAGCCAGTTCTTCTCTTCACAGGATGACTCATCTTAACACAGAGCATGAGGTGGGTGCCCCAAAGCTTCAGCTATGCCATCAATCAACAGCCTCCAGCAGCAGCAGAACTGGGCTACCCAAAAGCAGGATCACGTTGGATGGGGCTCCAAACAGCCTGCTCTAGTTAAAGATGTCCCTGCTCACCACAGAGGGGTTGGACTAGATGACAGCTAAAGGTCCTTTCCAATCCAAACTATTCTCTGAAAAGGAGGAAGGACTCTGCAGCAAGAGGCCAGTGAGAGCATGCAGGAAGCTCCCTGCACACCTTGGCTGCCATATAACTACATGGCTCATGGCCATGTTTTTCTCTTGGAGGTCCTTGGCAGATCTTCTGTTCTGCCAGCACAGCTGGCCCTTACAGCTACTGATGGAGCAAAAAGGACATGGGATCTCTCAGTAGATGCCCTGCACACAGGTGGAACAAGGACCTATAGTCTAGTGGGAGAGAACAGAGACTAGTAAAGATTAGATCAATGTCAAATATCTAATGAAGATATTAACACAGAAAACACATCCAAGATTTTTTCCAACCAACAGAGGTGTGCAGGACTAGAAGGAAAAAAAAATGACTGGCACTTTTAATATGGGGTGATGTTGGTAAACTTGAGTTGTGGGGGTCAGATTAATACTTTTGACTTCCCTTGTGGATGTTTTTTTAAGCAGTTTCCCCTACTTTCAGAGCTGGCTTTTCAATTTAGGGGCCAACTTTGGAGGAAATGAGACAATGAAAAAATATTTGTGTATTACTCACCAGAGAGAAGTTAATATGCATTTATGTCTTTAAGGAAAAGCAAATGCAGATAGTTCTTAATTACCTGGTAATGCTAGTCTTCATTATACAGTGCTGCACGAATCAAATACAGGCCCTCATCAAATGTACCATCCTAAAAAAAGATCAAACCACTTCTCCCTGGCTTTAAATCACTATTCTTTTAGTTTCCCATGTAGAGAAAAATCTGATTCTTTCCTTAATAATGTATAAATGGTACTAACCCTTCTCCATCTTGTGAAGGTGTGAACTCACTCCAAACTTTTTCTCTTGTGCTGTTGTGAACTTTTAAAGATAAGTAAGTGTTAATAGTGACAGTTCATCTGGATCAGCACCTCGGGTTAAGTGAGGAAAACATTCAGTTTCTGTATCACATAAAGGAGTTACTACACTGTACCACAAACTATTTTATGAGGGACAAACAATACTCTATGTACCTGGGCAACTTCTACAGGCAAAATATCTCCAAGATTCCTTATAATATGTATAATGCCACAAGGTTCCTTTATAATACTGAATTGTCCTGGGCGCCACCTACAGAATCTGATTCTAAGGGTTAATGGGTAACTTAAACAATGTATTTCAGGCATCAGCTCAGGCATGAATCCAGCCATGGAAAGGATGGACCTGGAGGGGCTGTCCATCCAAACCACTGACCTAGGGGCTGCTCTTGTGGTGTTGCCAGTATGAACCAGGGATGACAAGAAGCCTGCACAGAAGTTAGTTCAGAGAAGCTGAATTCAGTTTCTAAGTGCTGTGGGCATTCCACTTCAGTGAATGGTGCAAACAATAGGCTTTACAAAAAAGCATGTCTCTTCTAAAAAGTTACCTCTTCAAATCCAAAGAGCTGGTTCTGTTTGCAGCCTGATTCTTTCACAGCCTCGTCATCACTGAGGGATGCAAATACAGAGTTCTCCTGTAAGTGATTTCCACTCTTGCACTTTTATTTCCTTTCTCAATTAAAGTCATTACTGGTGGCTTGCTCTGTATTCAATTTTTATTTTCTCTTCAGTAAACATGAAATGCTTCCCACTATTGAGCTCACTGAACTTATTTCTGAACCAGAGATCTAACACCAAGAATTTGTTTCTCACAAACTTCACTTCTGTTGAAATGCAAAAGGTTAATATGAGAGAGGACAAGACAGTGCTGCTTTGTAGAACATGAGGTGTTGCAGATCAGAGTCTTTGATAAAACAATCTCTTGGAAAGCACGGGGCACTCACATCTGCTAACTTTAGCACAGGGAAGATGCTAACTTCCTCTGTAGTCAGTGAAAGGAAACAAGGCCTTTTAGAGGACGAGTTAGAGGGCAACAGCCTAACTTCAGGGACTCACAACTGTCCCATGAAGCAGTCTTTACTTAGGGTTTACATGCACAAAACCCTTTACTAAGGGTTTACATGCACAAAAGTTTATTCACATTTTTTCACTACTATTTTCACTGGGAAAACTTGGGTCCTTAGTAATACTGTTTAGAATTTTGACTTTGTGCCCTCTTAGCAGGATTTCTCCAATTCAGCAAGGTCTCTGCAGTCATCACAACTGAATAGACTGACAATTTCTATGGCACTTACCTTTTTTTCCTTGAACAGTTTGGCACATTCTCCTTTAAGTTAATCCACTGATCGCGGTGATAAGCAAATGTGTCTTAAATTAAAAAAAGTAAACTTTGATTTTGAAACACAATAGCCTCTTTCAACTTTTAAAAATAATTTTAATAATCACAGAACCATAGAATACTCTGAGTTGGAAGGGACCCATAAGGATCATCACGTCCAACTCCTGGCTCCATGCAAGGCCAGCCAAGTCAGAGCATGGGACTGAGTGCATCTTCCAGGCTCCCTGTTGCAGTGTCCAACCACCCTCCCAGGAAAGAACCTCTTTCTAATACCCATCCTAAACCTCCCCTGTCTCAGCTTCATGCTGTTCCCTTGGGTTCTGCTGCTGGTCATCAAAGAGAGGAGATCAGCATCAGGAAGCCATAGACAGTGATGAGTTCTTCCCTCAGCCTCCTCTTCTCTAGGCTGAACAAACCAAGGGACTTCAGCCTCTCCCCATAAGACTTCCCCTCCAGACCCTTCACCATCCTTGTTGCCCTCCTCTGGACAATCTCCCAATATTTTTATGTCCCTCTTGTACTGTGGCACCCAAAACTGCTCACAGTACTGGAGGTGAGGCCACACCAGCGCAGTGTAGAGTGGGACAATCCCCTCCCCTGTTGGGGCTGGCCATGCTGTGCTTGATGCACCCCAGGATACAGTTGGCCCTCCTGGCTGCCTGGGCACACTGCTGGCTCATGTTTAACCTGCTGTTGACCAAGCCCCCCAAACCCCTCTCAGCATGGCTGGCCTCCAGCATCTGATGCCCCAGTCTGTATGTGCAGCCAGGGCTGTCTCTCCCCAGGTGCAGGATCCGGCATTTGCCCTTGTTAAACTTCATGCTGTTGGTGATTGCCCAGCTCTCTAATCTGTCCAGGTTCAAAATTAAACTACTGCATTCTGAAGATTCATTGAATGGTTTTAGTGAGAACAGACACACCTCTGGTTATAAAAACACATGTCTTTAAAGGGAGAATAAAACCCAGAAATTTAAAAATATTGACACTCACCACTTTTTTCAAGGTCTGAAGGCTTTTCTTTGTTTTCAGAGGGCATGAAGTAGTGTTGTCCCTCGTGATAGTCCTGCAGGTGGGTTTTATAAAGTCCACTGGTTTTCTTGTAGCTTGCACTTGAGGAGTTGTTACCTTTAAGTAAAACCTGTTCTGGAGCTGTGAAAATGCCTTCAAGGTGTCTGTCTGCAGAACTTGGTTTCGCATTGACTGCGTGATAAGCCTCTCTAGTATCATAAGGATAATTTCTGTTGGTCATTTCATTTCTGTCATCAGGATCCATGAAAAAAATGGCACTACTGCTTTGGTTAACAAAAGGATTAAAATGTTTTGTGGAAGGATTATTATGGATTAGTTTGCTCTCATCTTCAAACAGTGACAGAAAGGAACAATCACTTCCAACTTGGGGAGCTTTCAGTCCTGCAGTTTCTTTCACTACAGCAAACAATGGTTCTTTTATTCCTTCACTGTTTTCTAAGTCGTTACTGGTCATTAGCACTGGATTTTTCCTGTCAGAATTCGTATAGTCTAGACTGGGGGCGAGGTGGAGGGGGGATAGGAAAGAAGAGTTTGTTCAGTACATAAGAAGTAAAATAGGAACTGCTAACACAACAAATTATAACTTGATAAAAATCTCAGCGACTTTACTCCTCATCACACACGCTTTAGTCACAAATGTACCATATTTCAACTGAAAAAGTGTTATTTCATTCCCACTTTTATCATAAGGTTAATGTAAAAGGAGTTTAGAGACATTTTCTGATGACGCTGAGCACATCCTCCAGAGTGAGGAACTGTGATTTATAAAATCAGCCACAGTATGTCACTGCTGCTCCACCAGCTGACCAAAGAAGGCCACTTTGAGGAGAAAGAAAAAAAAAAACGAAAGGAAAAAAAGAGGAAGGTAGCATTTTCTGTTCATAAAAGTAGTTTGTTCTTTAAGGCTACACTTCTCTCCTGTACTGGAAGTCCTTAATAAACTCTGTACTGCTTAATTCCTGAATTACAGAAGTTTTCTATTTCACTGTCAAGAGGCCAGTCACCCATTTTGTCTTGCTCATAATTCCAAACCCCGCTTCTGATGGCAGTGCTTTTGGAGATGCTGGCACACTAGCATCATTAGCATGACAACCACCATGCTTTCACTTGCTTGGTTCTTCATTTAACATTTTTGCTACTTGTTTTCTAGGCTTGATCTGCTGACTGACCTTTCAAAATCTGAGCAAAAAGCTGAGAGGCTTCTGAAGCAACAGCACCCATTGAAAAAAAAAGAAATTGAGTAATGTAATTAATGGAACTTGAAAACTGAAATGTGGTACAGAAAACCCTTACTGGAGAAAAATTCAGTAATGTTTTGGAACTGAATAAATATCCTAGGGAACTTAAATGAGAAAGTGATATCCTCTACTTGTGGACAAGACACCCCTGAACAGTTTTAAAAGGCTAAGCACAGCTGAGGTCATTCCTGGAGAAACTTGGGAAGATCTACATGAGGGAGGTTAAAAACATTTTGTGAAGCAATTCAGACACGCCTTCACTCCAGCTGAATGCTTTGTAATGCTGAATAAAAGTTAATAATAGGTGAGGAAATAGCTAAGCACTATTCAGAGTGAAAGATGTCTGATAGTTTTGTAAGACATTTTAAAATTTCAGTTAATATTTAATGATTTTGAGGTGTCACAGCTCTCAGATGTATGCACATTGATCATCAGTATGTTAGAATTACAATAAAGATTGTGTAAGTTTATACTCTCCACATATAGCAAAAGAAACTCCTTTAACAGGAGAACTCCCAGCTCTTGAGGTATAAGCATTTATGGGTATAATGGATGAAAGCAAAATAACGATGATACAGAGAAAGGGGTTTGAAAATCAGTTGGAAAGGAGTTGTCAGCAAGCCATGAATGGAGAGGTCTACAGGAGGTGCCATAAGCAGAGAAGTGGAGACCTAAGGGCAAGATAAGGCTAGGTGGAGCTTTAATGCAAAAGTATCAGGTTCAGATTAGATGTTAGGAAGAAATTTTTCACTGAAAGAGTTGTCAGGGTCTGGAACAGGCTGCCCAGGGAGGGGGTTGCATCACCATCATCAGATACTTAGGGATATGGTTTAGCATAGGACAGGAACGGTTGGACTTGATGATCTTAAAGGTCTTTTCCAACCTTGTGATTCTGTGGTGTTCATTGGGAATTCACCATGATCTACAGCAGGGTGAATGTTATTTTAAGTTTTGCTGGAGAAAGCCAGGAGAAGAGGAAGTTGAAGTGGCTAAGACTGGAAGCTGATGTGTTCATCTAGTTGCCATTTGGTGAGTGAACTTATCAGTCACTTGACTTGCAGACAAACAGGCTGTAGGTATTTCAGGAACCACAAAATAGTATGTGGCCTTTTTATGGCTCTCCTCAGCCAAAGCTCGAGACAGACAGGAACTTTTGATCAGGCAGCAGACTTACAGAATAAAAAGAATAGAGGGAGATTAGCCCTTTAAGACCCCTACATCAAAGCAAGAGCCCCTGGAAAGAAACTGTTCAGAAATAAAATGTTTGGTGTAAATGAGTATTGCCCTAAACCCTCTGTGATTAAAAAGATTCTTAATCAGCACAAAGAAAGAGAAACTTATTCTAGATTTCTATCCTTTTTTTTTTTTTAAAAAAAAAGCATATATTCTCACAAAAGTGTTACTGAACCTTTTCTTAAAAAAACAAAAAAAAAGCTATAGTAGGATCACATATGAAAGAGAAGGAAAAAAACCACTTTGTTCCTGGAATCCCAAATGTAAACAATGTAGGTGGAGAAGTTGTTCAATTGCTACAGCACCAAGGTCATCAGGAATGCACTTGCAACAGTGGCCAGAACTAATGAGATCTGGGGCAGCTGTGGCCTCTTAGTAAATTGGTGCTTCACATTTGGGGTGAAATCTGTAACACCATCATGTTTGAGAAGTTGCAAAAAATAGATCACAGTTCCAAGCACCTACCTAAAATTTACATTTTGCTGCCTTTCAGCAAATTTAAATAGCTTGATATGTTTGGTCTTTCCATTTAATTTCAATTTACATTTGAATAGCACCAAAAATCAATGAAAAATCAAGAAACAGTAAGATTATCTCAGCATTTTCTTACTTAAACTTGAGTGTTACTTCTCTCTTTAATGTAAAATCACTGCCTACCTGTGCAATGGCTTAAACAGCTCCTGAGGCACTCTATCAGAACTCCTGAAAATACACTGGCTTGGATGTTTTGTCATCCAAGGGTCTTGATCAGAACTATTTCCTGGCTGAGAAAACAATAGAATCAGTCAAACTCTGGCTATAATAGTTACAGTGTTTGAAAATTTAAAGTTGGGTTTGCAAACAACATACGTGCTTTCCCACTATTTTTACTTCTTTTTATCTTTACACTAGAAGCCAAAATAACCTTCCAGCCCAACTGAGTTCTGTTTAACTCCTAGTTTTCCACATTTGTGTATCACTGTTAGTATGCAGAATGTCCTTTCAGCACCTCATCCACCCATAGCATGAAGAAGCTTGATTGATAGGTTGTAACAAGAGGAAATTCCACAACAACTGGCTATGATTATGGGAAGGGACCTCAAGAGGTATCTAGTCCAACCTGCTCAAAGCAGAGCCAGCTTTAAGGTTAGGCTGGACTGCTCAGAATTGCTCAGGACTGAGGTTCCACAACCTGTTGGGATGGTCTCTTCTGGTGCTTAGCTGCTGCTGTGACAATATTTTTCTTCCTACACAGAATATTCATTGTTTAAACTTGTGACCTTCACTTCTTTCCATCTCACTGTGTACCTCTGGCTCTGCCCTGTCTGTAACTCTGTTTAGATTGTGGAAGACAGCAGTTAGTTCACCCCACGCCCCCATAACGTTCTCTTTCTCAGGCTATGAAAGCCTTCGTTACTCGGTCTCTCCACATTCAAGTTCTCCAATCCCCTAATAGTTTCTGTGTCCCTTTATTGGTCTCTTGTACTGGCTCTCCCAAAACTGGGCACAGTCTTTCACATGGGTTCTCACATTGCTCAGAGGAATCATAGAATCACAGAATTGTAGGGGTTGGAAGGGACCTCCAGAGATCATCAGGTCCAACCCCCCTGCCAAAGCAGCTCCCTAGGACAGATCACTCAGATAGGTGTCCAGACGGGTCTTGAATATCTCCAGAGAAGGAGACCCCACCACCTCCCTGGGCAGCCTGTCCCAGGGCTCTGTCACCCTCACTGTGAAAAAGTTCTTCCGCATGTTGGTGCGGAACTTCCTGTGCTCCAACTTGCAGCCATTGCCCCTTGTCCAGTCTCCACAGACACTGAGAAGGGGCTGGCTGATTCCCCTGCATCCCCTGCTTAAGATATTTATAAACATTAATTAGGCCCCCCTTAGTCTTCTCTTCTCAAGGCTGAACAGTCCCAACTTACTCAGCCTCTCCTCATAGGGGAGATGCTCCAGGCCCTTAATCATCTTCGTAGCCCTTCTCTGGACTCTCTCCGGGAGATCCCTGTCCTTTTTATACCAAGGAGCCCAGAACTGGACACAATGTAACCCCTTGCCTCTGACTGTGGGGCATGCTCTATTACAGCCCTCTATGTAGCTGGCCTTTCCTGCTACAAGGGTGGGCTGTTGACTTAGGTACAATTTGTTGTTCAGCAAGACCCACAGGTCTGTCTCTGAAATACTACTGCCTACTCCACCAGTCCCCACCTGCACTGACATGTGGGGTTACCTCTCCTGAGGTGTGGGATGTTGTAGTTATCTGTGTTAAACTCTACGAAGTTTCTGGTGACCTTCTGCTTGTCAAGATCCCTCAGAGTAGCACCCCTGCTATTGTAATGATCACTCAACCAGTTTGGTGTCATGCACCGGCCTGCTGAGGTGCTGAGGGTGCATTCTGTCCCAATGTCCAACTCTCCAATGAAGATGTACTGGACTTGGTATTAATCTTTGGGGATCCCTGACATTAATGACCTGTTGCCAATTAGACTTTAGCCTGGACAACTACTTTGGGTATGATGATAAGAGACATTTTTTTACCCATCTTATTGTCTACTCATCTGGTTTATACCTCCCCACTTCGGCAACTACAATCCCATGGGAAACCTTGTCAAAAGCCTTCCTAGAGTCGAGGTAAATAATATCTGCTGCTCCCCCTTATTCATAGAGCTGGTCATTTCATCAGAGAAGGCAATCAGGTTCCACAGGCACAGCATGGCCTTGGTAAACCTATGACAGCTATTTCCTGTCACATTGTTCTTCATGTACCTTGGAATTGCCTCCAGGAGATCTAGTTCCATAATCTTTTCAAGGACAGAGGTGAGAGGACATTTCCCCAGACTATGCTAATGGTTTTTTAGGTAGGCATAACATTTGTGTATTTCTTGTCACTGGGCAGCTTTTGTGATCACCACCATTTTTCAAAAACGACAAACCTCTGCCCTGAAGGGGACCCTATCCAGTCCCATGCATCTCTTTATGTCCAAGTTACTAAGGATTTACAAACTTATTCCTTCACTATTGCTTTGTACCACTCTCCCCCAGATTCTCTACTGAACTTGAAGATGAGCCAGAGAACAAACCTTGTCAGAAAAGCCTAAAGCAAAGTAGATCTCATATGCCTCAAGTTTTTCCATGTTCTTTGTCACTAGGTCATCAACTCTATTTAGCAGTAGACAACATTTTCATAGAATGGCTTGGGTTGGAAGGAACCTTAAAGATCACCTAGTTCTAACTCTCTGCTGAGGGCAGGGATACCCTCTACTAGACCAGGCTGCCCAAAGCCCCATGCAGCCTGGCCTTGAACACTGCCAGGGAGGGGACAGCCACAGTTTCTCTGTTCCAGTGCCTCACCACCCTCGCAGGGAAATCTGCATTCTCTCAGTTTAAATCCATTACCCCCTGTCCTGTCACTACGTTCCCTAATAAACAGCCACTCCCCAGCTTTCCTGTAGCCCCCTTCAGGTACTGGAAGGCTGCAATAAGGTCTCTCTTCTCCAGGATGAACAAGCCCAACTCTCTCAGCCTGTCAGGAGACTGGAGTCAAGGGGCAGAATCACCTCCCTCAACCTGCTGGTCATGTTATCTCTGCAGGTATCAGCGACACTGAGACCTTGGTGAACAGAAACTCAAGTTAAGCATATTTCATAACAACAAAAGAAATACATTTGTAAATATGGAATATTCATTGCCACCAGCTTACAAGAAATGTTGATTATTCACAGCTATCTTCACCATTACACTAATTCTACCGCTCCCCGCCCCCCCAAATACGCGAAAATTACTTTAAAAGAATTCTGCAGAAATGACAAAATATTAATCAAACCTGGTTTTGCAGCTTCTCTTCATAGGTCTGTTCCCAAGTGTTTCCCATGAGGTCTCTGTTGAAATTTTCTTCTGAAAACTGTGTACAGTTAGAGGACCAAAACCCAGAAGAGGACAATGGACAGTCAATAAAATCTCTTGCTCTGTTGCCTTCATGTTCCATACTAGAGTCAGCATGTGTTAGGTCTGTTGCTTGTGATAACTAGACAAAACAAAACATAGCAGAGAGACAGTGTATTTATCTAAAGATGTTTTGATGTGAGCAGGAAGGTCAACATAATCAAACCATGATATATCTTCTACATCTCAGCACTTGGAGTTTCTTTTCACCATATGGAAGAGAAAACTGTTGTGAATTCTGATATAACTGTTTTAATGAAAAACCTACAGTAATAAGGGCTTATTTCACAGAAACATCTAAGTACCTACTTCAGTTGAAGCATGCACACAACTGTTGTCCTGAGAAGTGATGGGTATAAATACATTTTTAGTTCTAGACATGTAGGTAAATGATCTGCTGACTTGGTTTTTAAATAGTAAGATGAACAATATTTTATTCCATTGTGAACTCCAGCATGTTGTAATATCAGCAATGCTGTCTCAAGCAGATCACAAGAAATTTGAAGGCAAAATTCAGGTCACTTAACCCACAACTACATGGAAGTAATGCCTGTAATCCAGTTTACCCAGTGAAAGTGGCCTGAAATACCAGTGAAGTGCAAAAGCCTTGTAAATTAATTGTACAAAATCTTTGTACCACAAAACTGTATTTATCCAGTAAGCTGAAAACTATTAATTTTATAGTCCCTTGTTTTGCTTAATAAACAGGATGTATTTAATTACTTAAACTTCAACGTGCACTACAATTTACTGTTTTTAAAACTGGTTTTTGCAACATACAGGCTTTAGACTTTATTTTTTGAGCCACACATTAGATTAGCTTTCTGCGCGTGCACACTGGATTATCATGTTGCTTTGATGAATCTGTCCATACAAATGGAAGTTGAGGAGGAGCTTAGCTATCGTTTGGATCCGTTATTTCTGGCCATGCTAGATCTGAAATAAGTCTTCTCTGTCTTCAAGGAACAGGTGAAAGAGTCTTAAAGAAAGGCTGACTTACTATGAAACACCAAAAAGTAGCAGCAACTTATGGTGATCTTCTCTGAAACACATTAGACAGCTGAACTTTTATTAAGTAATAAATACTTCTACTAACTAAACCCATACTAAGTAATTCTTCCTGGATCAAAATAAAGGAATGTTTAATACTATAAAAACAACTGTCTTTCTTGCTCTATCAAAACATGATTTGGCAACATGAATGGGCCATGAACATATAGGACAATACTGTGCAAGCATCTTTTTCTCGGAGTCCTGTCTGATATTAATAGCAGGAGTCAGTACAGCTGTATTATCAAGACAGTAAGAATAAATTAAACTAAGTGTCTTCTAACAGATTTACTAGCTTTGTTGGGGTTTTTTGTTTGGTTGTTTTTCTATACAACATAGAATGGGTCATAAAAAAGCACCTAAATTCCAACTAGAGAATGTTTTCACCGTAATCTCAATAACTTCATTAACTTCCTGCTTCCATCCACTGAGATTTGCACTTAAGTTCATCTTAAAGCCTCACCTCTGTCTATGCTTCTCACATTCCATCACTTCACATTTCTGCATATTGTTTGTAATTTACCTGCTGTTGGCCTCATTCTCTTTCCCACAGTCTCTGTCCTTTGTGGCTAGCTTAGAGCACAGATATTCTTAGATATTTCAGAAAACTCCTAAAACGGGGTGAGCCTTTCAAGAAATACATAAGAAATAGCAGGAACAAATATAAAATATGACTGGCAAGTAATATATCAGTATAGGCTTAAAGAGGAAGACTTCACATGTTTCAGTATCCATGAGTTTTGGTCACTCTTTGAAAGATCACTTAATAATACAGTCACTGCTGCTTACTGTTATCTTTGTATCAGTGAGAACAGAAAACTTACTTACATTATGATGGTATTTTACTTTCTCTGAGAGATGCTGCCTTCTGCTGTCCAACACTTGCTTTTGTAACCTTGCAAAATGCATAAAAACAGTCTATGAAATACAAGATATCTGATCCATGAGAATAAAGACATTCTGAGTATGAATTTCTAAAAGAATGAAATGTTTTGTACAAGTACCTGTTCTGGATGTCATCTAAGTTTGACATATGTTGTGTACGTAATGGTGACTCAGGAAGCTCTATGTTGTGCCTCCTAACAGGTATTTTTACATCTTCAGTGATATCAATATGGACTGGCTTCCTCATGTTCTCTGCAATGAAAGTATTTGGGATGTCAGCGCTGGGCTTGGAGAAAGTTTTGAGCTTCCTGAATGTTCATTAGAGTACAAAAACTGTTGGTTTAAGTTTCTTAATCCATTTGAGGTTGGTTTTTTTACTTTCTTTCTTTCTTACTGGCAATGCAAGAGCTCTATCCCAAATGGAATTATAGTATAAAATTTTTCATGGTCAGTAGTTGTGTGTAGACAGGCTCCGCTGCCCTCCTCAGTCACCTTCTTATCTTTCCGAGCACAATCTGGTTTATGAATATGTCAGAGAGGATAAGAGTTGGGACTCAAGTTGTAGAGATGGTTTTTAGGAGCTTAATGATGGATGTTAAGACAATATTCTAGGTAGAACTGACAGACTATTCCAAATGCCCTCTACGAGTTATGAAAAAGGAAGTGAAATACAAATTGACCCATTCAATAGTAAACTGGGGGAAAAAAAGGATGTATGCTAAAATTAAGGAACAGAATGAAGAAGGTGCCTGAGTGTACAAGGCTTTCAAGGTGAAGTAGGCAGTAGCCAAGGTTATTTGATTTCACTTATGTCCTTATGACTTATTATTCAATTCTATTTTTTTCTTTACTCACATTTTTTAAATTTCAAAAATGAAACAACACACTTATCTGAGCTTTAAGTTATAAGTGGAAGAACAAGAACTAAAATAATGGCAGTAAAAGTTAAGGATAACTGATTCTGTCAAATGTAAAATCAGAACACACACTGAACTCACCAGTGTTTTCTTTTTTGGTTGATATCTGGTTAACAACATATAGATTGAGGAGATCTAAACTGACTGCAGAACTTCTAGGAGATGATACTCCCAGAAGCTTCATCTTTGATTTAAGTCTCTTCTTTTCAAAGAATTCCTAGTTGTTTTTAAAAGAGAGAATAAATTTTTGACAGAAGCTTCAACAACACATTAGCAGCATATATATAATTCCTTTCAGATTAACACTTAGTAAACAATACAGAGTAACAAAGGCACGTGATTAAATCTGCCTGAATTCTCATACCCTATCTGCTACTATTTTATTTATTTGTATTGCTTTGAAAAAGACTGCAAGTATATTTTGGTCATATTCAAAATAAGTCATTGTTCTCTAGATGCCAAAAACTTAGTCCTTAAACATTGATGCCTAAAACTTCATGATCATGGTAATTAAAAATATTTATTTAAAATAAAAGACATACCAAAATTCTGCAAGGAAAAAAAGTCTTGAAAAAATTTAAACTTGGGGTTTTTAGACAACTTATAAGCTCGTAGGCAAATAAATCAGGAAGATGATTGCATACAGACAACCATCTGCAATGACACAAAGAGTTTATTGTTCTCCAGATTTCTCTTTCTTGACATAGAAAATAGTCTTGTGACAAAAGTAAAGAAGAAAAATTTCTAAGACTGGGGCTTCGGAAAGGCTTTTTCTTGCAAGGAACAAAAAGAGACTGAGAATTTAAACATATCAGTTAATTCCGGAAAATTTAGGCAACAAAAAATCTCCATTTTGTAGGAGACTATTAATAATCATCCTAGAATCGTTAGCATCAAGCACAGCAGATAGATAAATCAAAACAGTGAGATTTCTTTAACCACAAGCAGGATACTGAGAGCTGAAGGCTATGCCAAACCACAAAACAGCATTGGCTTTCCTTCTGAAATCACCCCTTGTGATTGCAGGTTACATGGAACTAATATGCCCAACATGTATGTTGGTAACTATTTTCTAGTATAATCTATTATATCTTTAGGATTCTAGAGTGTTATCATCTATGGAAAATACCTGTTCTTCAGTTATGAAGACTTTCTGCAGTAAGGTAAAGTCAACCTATGTACAAATCAATAGTTGAAAATTTGTATTGCTTTGGAGTCTACACCCCCAAAATGTATCTGTGACCCTTCAATGTCCCAGATATTTTCTTTCCATCACCTCTAAATTACTATTAATTGTGCAATAGCAATTACACAAAATTACACCGTGTTTAATAATTTAGCGCTAAACTACTAAACACAGTCCTGGCATGGATCTTTTCCTGCTTCCTCTCCTTCACTGAAGCAAATTATACAGTTCTAACATAAATTACATTGCTTAAACTAATAAATCCCTGAGAAAACAGGTATTTTGAGAACTCACAGGCCTCCAGGAGACTGGGAAAGCGATGGGGGCAATGAGTTGCTGGTTGCTCCCACATTCCCTCATGCAAAGGTTTTAGTTTCAGAGATTATCTCCATATGGTCAGCCTGGTTTAGCTCCTCATATATTATGCCAGTGTATCTGCTCTGGGCATTGGATACTACCAGCTTCAGTAGTGGAGCTTCCCTATACTTTCTCTCTTCCCAGCTGCTGAGGAGGAAACCACCTTCTTTATGGTTATAACTATCTTCTTTTACTGATTTCTTCCTCTTCCATGCCAGGAATAAATTTGGTCTATTAGCTCTCTTTCAGATTCCAAATAAAAGTAAGTTACCTCACTTTTACAAATGCC
Source organism: Hypotaenidia okinawae (assembly GCA_027925045.1). NCBI lineage: Eukaryota > Metazoa > Chordata > Aves > Gruiformes > Rallidae > Hypotaenidia > Hypotaenidia okinawae. The sequence continues at coordinate 61,320,232 of BSDF01000001.1, read as the reverse complement.
AGAATAAAGTACCTCAATAACCCTAGTATTATTTTATGTTGCTCAGAAAATTAGCTATGTATATATGTTTTGGGCCAGCTGACCATGTGCTTGTCACTGTGAGGCTTCAATCAATTCCAGCACATACCAATAAAATATAGTAATGGAAATAATTCAGTAAAAAAATTGGGCACATTCAATCAGGCAGTCAGTTATGCCTTCTCCTCTTCCTGCTGGAATTCAGTGTAGTAAACCTAGAATAAGACTTCTGCCCCAAAACTTACATGCAGTGAGGCAAATACATTATGAGTGTTAGGCTGTGGGTTTGAGTCTCACCCCAAATGCTTTGAAAGTTTTTCTTAAGTGGATCAACTGAAGCATTTGTGTAATAGGATAAAATCCAAAATAGCCAGAATTGGTTTACCTTTTGCTTTCTCCTTTCCTGTTTTAATATGATTCTGCTCCTGAAAGATGCAAATAATTATTGTTTTAATTTTAAGAGCATAATCATGGCTTCTATTTCTCATCAATGGTACTAAGAATTTAGGACCCTAATTGTTATGTTATGTTATGTTATGTTATATCAAACCTTCAGGCAATCAAGTTAACATCTCTGTTGAAAACACTGCTACTGATCTTGGTTTACTCCGGCAAGGACAGGACCACATTCTATCTTAGAGCTGGGAAATACACTGAACATTCAGAAGGAAAAGCTTTTACGCATTTCACCTGTAAGGCAATATTTTGTCAAATCTTAACATTTGTCAAATCTTAATTTAACATTGTCCCTTGCAGTGGATAGCAGCCCCAGTAATGGATAGCTTTTCTGACACCTAAAATGTAAATCCGAGACTCTCTGAGAAATCCTGACAGAAAATTAACAACAGCAAAAAGCAGCAGGATGATTTTCTGCTTGTTAAGTGAGTGCAATACTCCTACATGCTGCTGCTTCTTACAGATGCGATAGTACGATAGACAGGCATTTAGGAAAAAGTTGGGGTTTGCTTTTGGGTTTCTTTCAAGCTGAAGCTCTCCCTTTCCCTCCTTCCCCTTGCTTCACATAACCACCTTTCAGAACCCTTACTTTGCTGGGAAGACTTCCAGATAGGCAAGGTATTATTTTAGTTTGATTATACAGAGAGTGAGTTTGATTATAAAGCTGTGTGTAGCAAAGCTACTTTCAAACAGCTGACAAAATCTGAAGTGGGAGGGACAACAGGGGTTGAACTTCTAGTAGATAGGCAGATGGCACAGCACCTAAAGAAATTGAATGTTACCTTTTTTTCTTGTTGTTAATGTTACAACTCAGTTGGTGATGATTTTACTATTCCGTGAATCTCAGTAACTACTCATCTTTTCCCCAAATGGTAATCACTGCTCTTCATGAGGATAGGCACAGGCCGAAGAGCCTCAGCTAACCCCAGCGTGCAGAGAGGTGTTGGGCCCAAACATGACCCACTGAGCCTGGTGTGGGGGAACCTGTTTCTCCTCACACATTCTGGCTCTGGAGGGGACTCTGGAGCTGGTTTTTGAGGGGATACCGGGCCTGAAACACCCTCTATGGCCCTGCTGCTCTGAGAGGACAGCAGGGCTGTCACACACACTGCACAGCTGTGAGGGGACGCTAGCTCAGCATGAAGCCACTTCTGTCAGGTTTTGAAGAGTTTCACTCACCGGCTGCCACCAACCCAGTTCATTTTCTGCTGCTGAGGAAGGAGGCAGGGCTGCTGTGTGCAGTGCTGGGATGGAGAGAGGAAGCAAAAGTCACAACAGGGACAGTTTACGGCCTCCAGGAAGGGCCTCCTCCACCTCCTCCCTCCTCCCCATGCCCCCAGGCTGCCCGGTGCTGGCAGAGAAGAGGGCGGTACAGAGACAGGCGGCAAAAGGAGAAGGCTGCAGAAAGCAAAGCAAGGCACGCTGAAGTGATGATCTAGTTGTTGCTGATAATCTTCTTCTTTCAGTAGCATTTTCATACAGGCTGCTGACAGAAGCCACTGCCCTGCTGCAAGGGAATCACAAGCCTCTTGCTGTCCCAGGTGAATCAAACTCACAGTTCCTGGAGAGGCTCACACAGCTGTTGATGTTTTGTGTTTCAGGCCCAGCTTGTCGTGCCTTAGCCATCATTTTTTAGGGCAAAGGAGAAGCACCTTCCATCAGCTCCCCACCCTCTCCTGCCCCTGCTCTCCCCGAGGTATTTTAGGGGCAATAAGGGAATCGCTGAGCCTTCTCTACTAGTAGGCATTGTGTCCCTTGAAGCTGCCTGATGAACTTTTGTGTGTAAATAATAATAAACCCTTAGGGAGGGATGCAGAGCTGCAGGTGCTCCCTGTGCTCTTGGGGCACCTCTGCAGCAACGCATGTTCCCTTACTCCATTCCCTGTGACTCACTGCCATCCTCACAGCAAGTGAAGGCACCCATTTACAAAACAACCATTAAAATTCTATATGTAAACCTTTTCCTGCAGTGTTTCCTTATTGAGTTATCTTTAGCCTAATATGTTTTGGGTACCAATGCTCAATTGCCAATGGGGAGAGTGCTCAGAACAGGCATTACATGCCTAATACTAAAAATGACCCAACTTTTTTTCTAATTCTTTCTAATATTTGTAATTTTACTAGTTTGGTTTTTTTTTTTTACAGAATCCACAGCTACAAGATTAGAAAAGTGAAAAGACATGCTTCTCTAAAATATCACCAATTAAACTCAATAAACTTATTGGACAGAATGTGTTATTGTTGTGATATTCCCTGTATTTCTGATAATTGCTTCTTCTAGCAACACCGGATTAAAATGTTTATAGTAAAATATATCTTTAAGTATGTGTGTCTCTATAGCTAATATGACAGATGACAGACTGAAAGATTATTTAATTCATATCATCTTTCTATTTTGTTTGCATTTCCACCTAGTGTAAATACTTAACTTGTTAATACTATGCCTAAATGGTAGTTTCAGGCATGACATAATCCAATCCCTTTTACTTTTGTTTTTCTAGCATAGTACTGATCTCTTCTGTACCACCCTTAATCTTACTCTTCCATGGCATTAGCTGGATTTAAAGGAAAAGACTGCACTTTATGTTCAATTTATTGAATCTAGTAGGCAGCGGTAGCTCATAGAATCCAGAAACAGTGATGTAGCAGCTTCAAGCAATTGTTCTTCAATACAAGAAAACTTCCCCTCCTCAAATTATTTTCTGCAGATAAAGCTAAACCACCTTTCAAATGGCCATAAAATACCCAGTTCTTTCTTTATCATGTCCAAGTAAACATTGAAATAAAACCTGAGATGCACGTGACTAGATTTCTGTCATCTAAATATTGCGCTTCGGCTGTCAGCACTTTGAAGTAAGTGATTTGAATTTTTGAGTGTTGCCATACTTTCAAAGACTTGCATGATGTGATTGTTAATTTTTAAAAGGTCATGAGGAGTTTCATGGAGCTTAGTTGATTCTCTGGGAAGTGAAGTAAGTATAGAACAAGGCAACTTCCTCCATGTATCAGAAACTGAAGTTTAAAGAAAAAAAGAAAGCCTTGAAGATTTCCCTTTTTTTGTAACTTTTAAACAGCCGCTGCTTAGAATATCTACACCTCACGTTCCTTTCTTAAGAAACTATTAAACAGGGTCTTTTTCAGAACAGCTTTCCAACTGTTGCTAAAATAACAGTCGCAGCTGTAGTCTTTCAGCGCTTGAGTCTTCCCCTCTGACATGCTGCTTCATTATCAGATCAGCTCCAGATACAAGTGACATAGCAAAGCAGTCCAAAGTAGCAAACTATCCACCTGATGCAAGACCACATTTCTCCATGAGGGCTGGTGTCGAAATGTTGACCGTGCAACTTTTGGCACCCAGCTTTGAGAAAGTCCTCAAATAACTCCTCCATAATCAGATCAGAGAGAAGGGAGGGGGCTCTGCTGAAGGGTGACTCGGAGCACCTAAGTTAGGCTCCTACTCTATGTCCCAATACCCGGAGAGGAAGCAGCTAAGTTAGATAGCTGAAACTGCATGAAGGGAAAGTGTGTGCTTCAGTCTGCAGCATTATTTTACCCTGGCGATTTCAATACTTTCTTTCTTTAAGCAGGACAGTCTTTCCCTTGAGCAAACCAACATTGCTGATGTAAAGTCTTGTGCTCACTGGAGAGAGCAAGAGAGAAAAGATGTGTTTCCAAACAATTTCTTAGAACTAACTGGAAATGGTTCTCATGTTTCTTAATTAATGTTCCATTGTAACATTACTTCCCAGCAAGTGTCCTACTCTAATGCTCACTACACAAAAGAAGGGATTACTGAGCAGATGAATTTGTAGTAAAAAAATGCCCCTGAGGATTCTCACAGTTGGGTTTAAACACTTTACCACACCACTGATTTTTTTTTCTGTGTTAATTTAACATATTTTAACTTTGATTTTTGCCAAAATGGTCTTCATATTTAACTTTATGTAACTACATCCATCTATAGATAACTACATAAAAGATGTGGAGTAACTGAAATGGTTTTGAATCCTCTGTCCAGGTTGGGAATTCCTGGTGCTTTTAAATACCAGGATGCACTTATTTAGGTGTCTAAATATTGACCTAATTATCTAATGCTAGTAATGCATGACTGAAAAAAACCTGAGCCTGTTCCAAGTGAAAGTTTTTGTTTGGCAAACCCAGCAATTAAACTTTGTTAACAGAGTTGCATGGTCTTTTCCTAGTCAATGCTCCTCTGCCCGTTCCATCTTACAGAGAAATAAAGTAATACTGTCCTTGGGGTGTTTTATCCTAACCTAGTCGGTGGTTTTGCCCTAAAAGAGCTCTTTGTAAAAGATTTGTATGATATTGCAAAGTCAGGATAGAATCTGAGGAGGTTTAAACAGAAGGCAAAACTTATTTTAAAAACTGTTTCCCCTTTAAAAAGTAGTTCCTCTTGAAGGACAAGCTCTCTTTCAAGTCATTTGATTAAAAACCCTTCTTCCATTCACCTTTAAAAGGCAGAGACATTTTTCAATTTACTTTAAAAGCATTAGTTCAAAGAATTCTAGAAATTCCAGAAATTCCAAGGATTTTTATATTTTACCACAAAAGACCAATCCTCAGCCAAACATCTAAAGGAAACCACAGTGGACTTCCTTATATTCACATACAAAGTCTCAGCATTAGATCAGGAAAATGACAGCAAATTGTTCTATGAGATATGTAGCATTTTTTTGGTATTTGGGAGATACAGAGGACTGGAGCACTGAGGAATATGTGAGCAGAAGGAAAATCAACACCAGCTTAGGTATGCACTGAAATCAATGACTATCCATGCATACAACAGAAGAACGGTTTTGTTCCTGCTGTATTGGAAAACAGCGCAGTGAGAGACTGTTCCTTCTGATGTTTCTCCTGATCTGCACTCCTTGTTGAGCTGGATTAATTACAGGAGGTTTGGAGGAGTTAGGAGGGAGAATAAATGGAAAGAAGAAAGTGCCATTATTCCAAAGACTCGATAGTGAAGAGTCTGTGTAGTTCACAAACAGAGTAAACCAGCCACCTCAGAGTGAAGCACATAATCTACCTGGGTGGAAATCAAAGTTGGGAAGAATATGGGATTGTGTCTATATGTCAGACCACCTTCCAGGACACTAGCAATGACAATAGTATACTGACACGTTGCTATATGAAGCAGATGATATACTTGGATGGTAATATCTAATGGAATTATTTTTCACAGAATGAGCTCGTGGGATGAAGTGCAGTCCTTGCCTTGATGGAGAACAATGTACAGGATCTGGTTCAGAATCTCAGGCTGGCACCCTCACTTCATAAACACAAGTGCTCTACATAGAGCAACAAAGGCCAAAGAATCCTCTATAGTTGCTCTGAACTCCAGTAAGGGAACAATGTGAAGCTTGTTACAAAGTAATTAGGAAAGGGGACTAAAAGAATTAAATCCTTACACATGGCTTACAGAAAGCTGAAGGATACCAGACTTGAAGCAAAGAGGCAGTCTGAACCACCACAAAACCCTATAGTGCATTCAAAACAATATAACTGAAAGGAACATGAATTTTAATATAAATAAAAATGCAATTACATAGGCCAAAAAGAATTTGAGAAACAACCAGACAAAGGCACCAAACTTCTAAATCATTCTTCTTACACACCAACAGGGAGAAAAAGCCTGCTAGAAAGTCTACAGGGCCAGTTGATGACTAAGGTACAACATGAGTGCTCCGAGGACAGATGGATATTGCAGGAAAGGTATTTTGCATCAGTATTCATTAATGGGGAAACTGGGGAGAACTTTATGCAGGAATCCTTTCTGGGGAACTCAGCAAAGGATCTGTCCAAACTACAAATAACAATAGATGGGTCCAAAATAATCTTACCAAGAGAGAATGAACATGAGCATAGCACTAAGTCACATTCACTAATGCAGCACGAGCCACTTGAAACTTCCTTGATTTTGCAGACTAGAGTGCAGAAAATGTGAAATAATATGAAAACAAAACAAAAGTTTCTGTGGCAGTCAAGGAAGACTACTTCTGTATCACTGAAACCAGCAGGAACTATAATATAGGGCAACATGTGGAGAGTCAGCACAGATTCTGTACATGGAAGTGCTGGCTCATAAGTGCATAAAAAAGAATGACTGCTGCAGTCTTGATGAATTTAACTAAGGTTGTTGAGAACAAGTTTTAACACAGGCTTTAAGGACACTAAGAAGGCATGAAATAAAAGAGAAGGTCCCACCATTGGCTATAATACAGGAGAGGGTGAAGTGAATATTTGCTTCTTGTGTCTGTGCATTTAAGAGCTGGGAATGAGAAGAATGTGGGGGAAAAGGCTGACAAATTCACGAGTGGTATGGGAAAGAGACTGGACAAATACTTGTAAGAATGGGATGTTTCATAGAAGATCTTCTGTCTCATGAAATTCTTACAGCTGAAAATGACCAGAGGTTTGAGGAGTATGAAGCTATAGCAGGGGAGGTAGCATCATACGTAATTACCATTCTTTTGCTTCCTTGGGTATCTGCTTGGAGATACTGTTAGAGACAGAACACTGTGCTATGCAGAGCACTGGCCTCAACCAGTTTGCCTATTCTTAACATTTAGAAATCTCCCAAGTAAGAGTTAATGAACAAATTTCAGAAGGTGATGTTTCTGTTACCATGCCTACCAGCTGCAACTCCTCAAATAAATTCTTGAGGACAGTACCAAATCTCCTGTTTGGGGTGCATGAGTAGGATAGATTATTCTTGTGGGCTTCTTCCTGCCTGCCCTTCTGCAGAGTAGAGCGCTGGCTCTGCTGCAAGCAGTGCCAATATAACCATTGCTGACTGATGATCGCTGCATGACTTTACCATTTATACCTGTGCTATTGCACTTGCCATGTACCTTGTCGTGGTTTAACTCATCTGGCAGCTAAAACAACCACACAGCCGTTTGCTTTCTCCCCCCGTCCCAGAGGAATTGGGGAGAGAATCAAAAAACAAACAAACAAGTAAAACTCATAGGTTAAAATAAACACAGTTTAATAGGACATAAAAGGAAAAAATGAATTTAATAATTAAAATAAAAGAATATACAAACCAAGGGATGAACAGCACAATTTTTCACCAGCTGAAGATGATGATCAGCTAGCTCCCAAGCTGCCCTGCCTCCTGACCAATACCCCAGTTATATACAGATCATGACATCATGGTATGGAATATCCCTTTGGACAGTTTGGGTCAGCTGCCCTGGCTGTGTCCCCTCCCAGCTTCTTGGGTGCCCCCCGCCTTCTCGTTGGCAGGGCAGCATGAGAAGCTGAAAAGTCCTTGACTGTTTGGCAACAACTAAAAACATCAGTGTGTTATCAACATGATTCTCATCCTAAATCAAAAACACAGCACTACATCAGCTGCTAGGAAGAAAATTAACTATACCCCTGTCAAAACCAAGACACTTGTTTAAGTATCTACAATGCATTTGAGCAAAGGAGAAATAAAGAAATGTTAGCATTTTCTTCAGATGATCTGAGAGCAGAAACTATCACAGATTTAAATCAAAAACCAAAAAACTTAATGTATTTGAGACTTCTGAAGACATAATAAACACACACTTCCCATAATTGCATTTTGACAGAATTTTGGGTTTCAGCTGAGTTTTCTGTATGACATAAGAAATTAATTTAACAAGACAAATATGTCTTAAAAATCCAGACATGTAAGGCTTTAACTATTAAAACCTAAATATTAAAAGCATAATCCTTTGTCTGAGATCATTAGTCAGCAGTTGACTGTGTTTGGAGCAGCTGACACTGACCTTCTCTATCCTTGGCCTTTTCCCTCTCCATGTCTCTCTGCAGAGGGAAAACAACTTGTTTACGCTTCTTTCTAGAGCCGTATTCTGTCTAGAATCATGCTGTCCTAAGAACTGTTTGTGATTGGTCTGGTATTTATTGTACTGTCAGCCAGAAACTACTCAAGTAAAATACCTTATGGATCAATGCTCACATCCTACAAGACATGAGGGATTTAAATTTATGGAAGACAGAATAAGAGGAAGGAATGCAGGAATGCCCCCCACTTACACCATTTGTGTGGTTCCTATACTCTGGAGTGAAACAACAGAGCAGGAGCTTCCCATTTCCCACCTCCTCTCTACCCTCTTTCCATAATGCATCTCTGCTTAGTCTGGGTACCACACAGTCTCTTCAGGACTAAAACCATTGGAACCAGATTCTTGGTAGGATCAGGCCAGTCTCACCACAGTGACACTTCAACAAACTTTCACATCTGCCATCTTACAGCCGAAGCTTCTTGCTTGGCTTACATCTCCAGATGCTAAATGAATTACAGCGTCTGGCTGTTCTACTGAGGTAGAATTGTAATATGTTTACAGCCAATAACTTCTGCAAACCAGGCAGAATAAGACGACAATTCCTGCTCCCGTGAAACTGAAATCAAAGGTCAGCTACTTCATCACCTTTTTCTGATGAAAAGGTCTTATTTGTCATTGGTTTGCCTTGATGTTGCAAACTAATTTTGAAGGTGTATTTCTGTATTTATGTGATTACATTAAAGTCAATAGAAACTTTGGAAGTACTTCAGAGTAAAGGGTATTTACTTGATTAAAGGCCTGTATGGCCATTCTCTGCTGAAGCAGGCTCAAATCAAGGCCTACTATTCTCACACCAGTGTGTAAACATACAGCTCAAAATTCAAGAAAAAAACCCAGAAATTCCTAACTCATCATATTAGAGTACATCATGTTTTATAAATTAGTTAAAGTTCAGTATGAGGATGTAACTAAAAGCAATGGGTACTGTGTGGATTTGTGTTTTACGTATTTCACATATAGCTCATCCACATAGAAACAGTTATTTACTTGAGGTATGATATACACACATTTAAATGTTAAATATCCTAAATATCAGTGATGCAAAAAGCATAATTTATATCCATTTTCAGTAGCTTAGTTTTAATTTTCTATGCCTTTGTGACACAGTGGATGAAATTGTAGTTTTCTGCAAAGACTGATGTCACAGCCTTTGGGCTCTGTGTTAGGAGCATATGAGGCATCAAGTAAGCAGCCTTTTGCCTCAAAAGCTCCACATTTTATTTTTTCAAACATTAAATCAAAAGGTTTTTTAAAAAAATTATCATTGAGTAAGGCAGACTGGTATCTCTCACATAACCTACATGTCCCAATTCCACCTTCTCCACCTCAGTCACAAAGTTGTGCAAGGATGAAGCGCTGGAGTGGGAGCCAGTGGGCATAAAACAGAAACGGAAAAAAGAGGCATCAGCATTGCCATGATTATACTCGAGTTCCTACATGTTCAAACATTCATGGAGGTTGGTTAGCCTGATATTCATTGATCCACTTCTGCTTTGTGGTTATAAACACACACAGAGCATGTCTATAGACAGTGATTCTGTTACTTCAAGTCACCAGAGAAGCACTGTCTGGATAATAAACTGCTTTTTTTTTTTTTAGTAGCTGGGAGCAGAATTATGATATTCTGCTGGAATATTGACTTAAAATAGTGAAAAATACTTCAGAATATTAAATAATTATAAAAATAAGATAAGTTCTCTTCTTATTCTTCCTCCTCAGTTATCAGTTCCCATATTCAGAAAATGCACACAAGTCATTTTGACATGTTTGAGAAAAACTAAAAATACTACTTAAAGACAATCACCTGGCACTAAAAAGAACTTAAATACGGTTCTTCTTAAGAGAGTATAAACCCCAAAATATTCTGGTTTTAATATCAACATCTCCCCAACCCCACAGCCTAAGTTACTTGAACTTATTTGATTGCACTTATCTTCAAAAGCTTATTAAAATAAAGTCAGTAGAAATTGTGGAGACAACACTGCGCCAATATGACTGCAGCTTTCATAATTATTTTCCAGGAATACTGAGAAATTTTTTATGACTAAATGTAGTAAAATTGCTGCCTTCACCACAATAAAATCTACCACCTAAGGCCGTGTTTCACAAAGAAGAGTCTGTGCATTGATTACAGAGCAGGACTGTGGCAGAGCACAAATCTTGAGGCAACAAGACCATGAGAAAGGGTGTATTTAGAAGAACTGTTCAGGCTTTTCTCCATGCTTTTAAAAGAAGAAAATACATTGTTTTTATTGACTGAAACACTGTACAGTCAGATCTGCTCTACTTAAGTATTCCCACAGATCCAACTGTGGGGCGTACATCTGCATTTACCGCCAAGTCACCAAAAGCTTTGGTCCTCTGGCATCTTGTGAAGTGAAAGGTCAGCAGATATACACACCCAAAAGAGAACTGTGAACTTTCCCCTTGGTAAGAAAATGCTAGAGTAATGGAATATTACAAATAACTGTGGTTTGGCAAAATCTAAGAGTATGCTGTGACACACGCGAGCCAGAGTGGGAAGTATCCAACCGGAGATCATGATTAAAAAAGAACAAACCCTAAGCAAAGCAATTTCTTAGCCAGCGGATCCTGTCAGTGCCTTTCTTTGCTGAAAAACCTTTCTATTATACTGAGAATCTGCAGTGACATGCCTACCTCCAAACTGAACATTAGCTGTACTGCACTAGGTTGTATTTTGACATCATTTTCCTAGTTTTATTTTCAGTTGTGCAGTAAAAAAAAAGAAAACAAAAAAAAAACCCAAGAAAAAAGCTAGAAGGACCTCTGTCCTGATCTCTGTCACTTCAATGTTGTGGGTTTGCACAGCAAGGTTTTGGTAGTGAGAGGACTACAGAGGCAGCTTCTGCAAGAAGTTGCTAGAAGCTTCCCGCAGTGTCCAACAGAGCCAATGCCAGCTGGCTCCAAAATTGTCCTGCTGGCCAAGGCTATCAGGGACAATGGTAGTGCTGCTGGGATAATAGAGTTAAGAAAAACACAAATAGTAATTGCAGCCAGAGAGCAGTGACAAGATGTGAGAGGAACAACCCTGTAGAAATCAAGGCCAGTGAAGAAGGAGTTCCAGGTGGCAAAGCAGAGATTCCTCTGCAGCCCATGGTGAAGACTATAGTGAAGAAGTCTGTACCCCTGCAGCCCATGGAGGTTGATGGTGGAGCAGATACCCACCTGCAGCCCATGGAGGATCCCATGCTGGAGGAGGTGGAGGCACCTCAAAGACGCTGTGACCCTGTGGGAAGCCTGTGCTGGAGCCCGTCTTGGCAGGACCTTTTGGAAAGAGGAGCCCACGCCAGAGCACATTTGCTGGTGGGACTTGTGACCCCATGGGGAAACCATGCTGGAGCACTCTGGTCCTGAAGGTCTGCACCCTGTGGAAGAGACTCACACTGGAGCAGTTCATGAAGAATTGCAGCCCTTGGGAAAGCTTCACGTTGGAGAAGCTCACAGAGCACTGCCTCCTGCAGGAGGGACCACACACTGGAGCAGGGAGAGTGTGAGGACACCTGCCCCTGAGGAGGAAGAGGCGAGAGAAACAAGGTGTGATGCACTGATTGCAACCCCCATTCCCTGTCCCCCTGTGCTACTGGGTTGGAGGAGGCAGAGAAATCCATGAGTAAAGTTGAGCCTGGGAAGGGAGGAATTGGGAGAGGTGTTTTAATACTTAGCTTTATTTCTCATTACTGTTTTGCTTGGTAATAAATTAGATTTTTTTTTTTTTAGTCTGTTTTGTCTGTGACAGCAATTGATGAACAATCTCACCCTGTCCTTCTCTCAACCCAGAAGCTTTTTGTTGTATCTTCTCTCCCCTGTCCAGCTGAGGAAGGAGGCACAGTGATGGTGTTGCTTTGGTGAGCACCTGTCCTCCAGATGGGGTCAACCCACCACAGTAATAAGCTCCAAGATTACTATCTCCTCTACTTTCTAGCAGTACAACCTCAGAGGAAGAAGTGAGAGACAGATCTTACTTGGGCTTGTCTTGCCTGCTTTGGCTTACTGGGTTTGTTTGGAAAGCACATGGATGTTTTGATAGGTGGTGCCTGACTTTTAGAAGCAAGTGCTTCTCTCTCTCAAATCAAATATATTATTTCTTCCTACTGAAGCTCGTGTTGCTGTCATTATCACTGCACTCTGGCCAGAGAGAGCTGTTTTATGACAGCAGTATGCCTTCATTTAACCCTGCATATGCTGAGTCACAGCGAAGTAGGTAGCCTCACTTAGCGATTCCAGGGGAAGACCGGACTCCTCAGCACTCCCGTGAATGCCAAAGAGCAGATTTTTAAAGTATGCTTTTACATACACAACCTAAATGAATGCTTTATTGTATACTGATACGGTATCAGCTGAAGCATAATTTAAAGTATATACTGATAAAGTATGTATCAGCTGATTCTGGTATATGATAAAACCGGTCCCTTATTACTTAATTTTTGAAGTGTGAAAGAACACTAAGTATTTTTAAGTACCCTGTCCTTCTCTTGTAAATTCGAATACTGTACCTTTCCCAAATAAGTGAAGAAGTAGGAGTAAGGAATCAGGGAGAGAGAAAAATGAAGCAGCAAGACAACTAACTGCGTTTACTGTTAGTTCCTTTGTTCGAATTTAGCCGGATCTTGCTGTAGGGACGTGAGAATTGGCCGGGGTTGTTTTTGCCAACGCTGCAACAGCACAATACCGGTTTCCTTTCGACCGGAGGGCAGGAAATAAATTACGCGTTATTTTGAAAGCGCTGCCCCGGAGACGCCGCACTGCCCGGGTCCCTCCCGCAGCCGCCCGGCCAGATTTCCGCGCCGAGGCTGTCCCTCAGCCACCGGCCCCGGCTGCTCGTTGCCTTCGCCCGCAGCGCTCCGGACCGCCGCTCCCCCACACCGGGCGCCTCCCGCCGCGGCGACGGTGCAGCCAGCTCGGCCCCGCCGGAGGGCTCGGGAGAACGCCGGGGGGTGACGCGGTGCCCGGCCGCCGCCGGGGCTGCCGCAGCAGCGGAACCCTCCCGCCGCCGCCGCCGTTTCTTCCGCCCCCCCCATCCCCGCCCCAGGCCGGTGGCGGGGCCGGAGGCGGTGCCTGCTTCGCAGGACAAGCGGAAGGAAAGGGCCGGCCGCGGCCTGAGGCGAGCCGGGGTGCTGCCGGGCCGACCTCCGGGGACACGTTAACCAGCCAGGCCGAGCTTCGAGGGAACAACGGCGCAGCTGGAACCGAGCTCCAGGGAACCCGCTGTGAACCTAGGGACGTACGCTACTGCTGCTGTCGCGGCCGAGCCGGGAGCAAGCGGCTGCGGCCGGGGGAGCCGGGCCCTGCCGGTGCCGCCCCGCGCCGGGCAGCCAATGGTGGTCGGCGGGGCGGGCTACGCGGCGCCGGGCTGCGTTGTGCAACGCGCCGCGCTTTGAAGGCAACCATCAGCCCTTGAAGGCAGGGCTCATTCGGCATCTGTCACGGCAGAGTGGCCGGCGGGGGAGCCGGGGACGCCGGCGGCCCGATGAAGAGCCGGCGGGGCCCACCTTCCCGCTGGGCATGAGCCACTCCCGCTAGGACCGGCGCGAAGCGGTGCCACCGGCGGGGGCACGATGACCCACATGCTGCATGCGGCGGCCCGGAGGGTGCAATGGAGCAGGGCGGGCGCCGCGAAGAGGGCTGCGTGCCTGGTGGCTGCGGCGTACGGGCTCAAAATCCTCTATCCCATCATCCGCAGGCGCATGAAGCGGGCGGGCTGCAAGGCCGGCTCGCAGGATGCCGGTCGGGCCGAAGCGGGCTGGGAGGCGCCGCACCGAGCAACCGGCAGCCGAGGCAGAGCCTCCCCGGCGGTCAACACGGAATTTTTCAAGCAGCTGCTGGAACTTCGCAAGCTGTTCTTCCCAAAGCTGGTGAGCGCGGAGCTGGGCTTGCTCTGCCTCCACTCGGTCGCTCTGGTTTCACGGACATTCCTCTCCATCTATGTGGCCGCCCTCGATGGGAAGATTGTGAAAAGCATCGTGGAAAAAAGCCCAGGAGCTTTGTCTTCAAACTGATCAAATGGCTGATGATTGCAATCCCGGCCACTTTTGTGAACAGCACCATACGGTACCTGGAGTGCAAGCTGGCCCTCGCCTTCCGCACACGCCTGGTAGATCACGCCTATGAGACCTACTTTGCCAACCAGACTTACTACAGGGTGATCAGCATGGACGGGCGGCTGGCCAACCCGGACCAGTCCCTCACTGAGGACATCATGATGTTCTCACAGTCTGTGGCACATCTCTACTCCAACCTCACCAAGCCCATCCTGGATGTCATGCTCACCTCCTACACTCTTATCCGCACTGCACGGTCCCGGGGGCTAACCCCATCGGGCCCACGCTCCTGGCTGGACTTGTCGTCTATGCTACGGCCCGTGTGCTCAAAGCCTGCTCACCCAAGTTTGGCAAGCTGGTGGCTGAGGAGGCGCACAAGAAGGGCTATCTGCGCTTCATGCATTCACGCATCATTGCCAATGTGGAAGAGATAGCTTTTTACCGAGGGCACAAGGTAAGGAGGGGAGAAATGGGAGGGTGTTGGAGTCCCTCCTGTACTGCCGGAACTGACCTGAGCTTCCCCCATTCCCCTCTTCAAGTACTTTGGGTCCCTCTGACATTTAAACCTGTTTACAGCTAGCACTTCCCGTTTCCTAGGAAAATGCCGTCTCAGAGGCGGTATCTGGGGGAGCAGACGGTAGTTCCCTTGTGCTCTGACAATGTTCCTGTTTGCAGCTGGATCCTAGGCTTTTCTAGAAAGCTAATCTGGTTTTGTTTTTCCCCACACCCAATCCATCACATTTAACTTTTCCAGGCTTTTTTTTTCCTTGCTTACTTTTTTTTTACCCATGTTTATGAACTACTAGATTTAACGCTGCAGAAATAACAACCAGGGCACACCAGAAAGTCTAGAGGAAAACTCTATGATAGCACAGAGAGCTCTGCAACCTTTGACACTCTTTTACATAGCTAAGCAAAGATGTAGTCATCAGAGTCTTAAAATAGCTTAAGTACAGTACTTCAGCAGTCAGTTACATAAACTAAAGGCTTGTTTTAAAGCCACCTTAATAAAGAACTCTTCATATTTTTATTAGAAGTGAATTTTGGCTGCAACACCTCTCAAACACAGTACAGGAAAAGAAAGCAGTTTCACGTGAGGTGAAAATGAAAGCTGGAAACCAGCCTGAAGCATTACTCTTTCGGTGCAAGCAATGATTATATAACATAAATGGTTTCTTTTGGGAGAAGCAATCGTTCTCAAAAGATGCTTGTAGTAATGTTTCAGTGGCAGCTAAATTAAACATTTTTTTGGTTTCCACATATATTGGCTTGAACTGAATGCATTATATCATATTGACTTGCCACTGCCTGACTTGTTAAACCTCTTGGGACAGTTTTCTCCCCCTCCAGACTGCTTGCAAAAACAAGCAGCATTGCATTTTGGGGATCAGCTCTTTAGCTTTAAGTCATTTGAGATAATTGATCCCCAAACACTTTCCAATATGAGGAATTTCAGTTGCTGTGAAGGTCTACAGCAGCAGCTTAATTAAAAGGATGTGGTATCTATCAATCTTACTTTGATTGTTAGAATCAGCTGTTGTGACTGCCGGGTATGTGGTTCTTGTGTATATCAGAGATCTTAAAAAAGCTGAAAACCTGCCAAAGCGCTATCAAGGGACCCTGGTGTAAATAAGAACCAAGTCCACTGACTTCCTTAAAGCTGTGCACTTGCACTTTTGTTTGCACAGAGACTGCAGCGCTGTGAAAATAAAGTGTCATGCAGCAGTTGGAGTCAGAAGTCACAGTACCTGATTGTGTCCTGCACTTAGGCGAACATATCTTGTCTGACATGTGCATCTTTGTTTCATTCTATAAATGTTTTTGGGTTTTTTTTACCTGTAGGTAGAAATGAAACAACTGCAAAAAAGCTACAAGGCTTTGGCAGATCAAATGAATCTCATTTTGTCCAAACGTTTATGGTACATCATGATAGAGCAGTTCCTGATGAAGTATGTCTGGAGCAGCTGTGGTATGATCATGGTTGCTGTGCCCATCATCACCGCAACGGGATTTGCAGATGGCGGTAATACCATTTTTTTGACTTAATTTCTAAATGTTTCTTTAAAGTTGTGTCCTCAAAAGACTCTGCTTCCCCCAAATGCCATCCATATCTATTTAGTAATCACAGACTTTATTACAGTGGCCGTGTCTTGTGTGTAACTTTCAAGCATAGTTAGTCAG
Source organism: Hypotaenidia okinawae (assembly GCA_027925045.1). Lineage (NCBI taxonomy): Eukaryota > Metazoa > Chordata > Aves > Gruiformes > Rallidae > Hypotaenidia > Hypotaenidia okinawae. The sequence goes on along the minus strand of BSDF01000001.1, from coordinate 61,303,659 downwards.
CTGAGGAAAAAGCAATACAAAAGATCCAACTTCGAACGTAAGCCTGATGAACAGCATGAGTTCAGGACTCAGAGTATCCTCACATCACCTGACAGCATAAATGATAATTGCAGCCCTTTCTCACTAGCCACTGTTTGGACAGCAGGCTGATTTTTGCAGCATCTTCTGCTACTTCACAAAATTAAATTATTAACTTTCCTAGAATGCCTATCTCCTTCCATAAACTGTGGTGTAATTGTAGGTATTTATTTACTTCTGCATTGACCTGTTATGAACTGCTGGTTTTCCCTGACTCCTTGGGAGAAGAGGTGAAATTCAGATTCCGGGCTTGCATGGTATAATTTCTGACATCCTATCACAACTTTCCAGGAACTGAAATAACACTCAAGTAGTGTTGTTACTGCTGATGCTATTAAAAGAAAACCCAAAAAACAAGAGTGGAAAGAAAGGTAATTAAGGAGGGATAGTGAAAGGAGAGTGGGGAAGTTTGCCTCAACAGGTTTAGAAATATAGAATGTAATACAAAATCCAGAGGATTCTTTAAGCACAGACCCTACAATGTCAGCAGAAGTGGATCCATATAATCAGGAATGAGTGAATGATTTTCAGTTCAGGTCTTGGTAATTATATTCCAAATTAGGGCTGTCCAACTGGACAAGCTTGGTTCAATTTGTAGGATGACTTCATGCAGCCCTTATATGATTAACTTATTTGCAATTGTGCCATTAGGTGCCTAGGTGTTCAGCTGTCTGAGCCACTGCCCATCACATGGCTCAAGAAGGCACTGTATCAGGACCCTGGCTGGCGTCCTGGTAACAGCTCCTAAGATATTAGAAAAACAGAATCATAGAATCATTTAGGTTGCAAAAGAATTCTAAGATCATCAGGTCCAACCGTTAACCTAGCAATGTCAAGTTCACCACTAAAACATGTCCCTCAGCACCACATCTACATGTCTTTTAAATACCTCTCGGGATGGTGACTGCACCACTTCCCTGGGCAGCCTGTTCCAGTGATTGATAACCTTCTAGTGAAGAATTTTTTTCCTTAACATTCAATCTAAACCTCCCCTGGTGCAACTTGATGCTGCTTCCTCTTCTCCTATTGCTTGCTACTTGAGAGAAGAGACCAACCCCCACTTCACTACAACCTCCTTTCTGGCAGTTGTAGGGAAAGCCAAGGTCTCCCCTCAGACTCCCTATCTCCAGGCTAAACTACCGCAGTTCCCTCAGCTGCTCCTCCTGTGACTTGTTCTCGGGACCCTTCACCAGCTTCCTTGCTCTTCTTTGGACGTGCTCCAGCACCTCAGTGTCTGTCTGGTAGCCAGGGGCCCCAACCCGAACACAGTAGCAGAGGGGCGGCCTCACCAGCACTGACTAGAAAGGGACAGTCACTCCCCTAGTCCTGCTGGCCACACTGTGTCTCATAGAAGCCAGGATGCCCTTGGCCTTCTTGGCTGCCTGGGCACACTGCCAGTCATACTCAGCTGCCTGTCCACCAACACACCAGGCCCTTTTCCCCAGGCCTGCAGCGTTGCACGGGGCTGTTGTGACCCAAGTGCAGAACCCAGCGCGTGGCTGTGGCTGAACCTCATACAGACCTGAGGCTAAAGATGTTAAGCAGTAGATTTGTTACACTTCTTCAGGGGAAAAAAAAAAATCTTAAAATAATCTTGCAAAAGAAAGAAAAAAGAATCTCCTATGATGGTCATATTTCTGACTGAAATTTGCTGATTCTATTATATATTTCAGGGAAGAAATTAACTGAGAAAGACGAGATTCCTGTTTGATAACATTCCTCATTTTTGTAATGAATGATTAGTGTTCTGAATGTCATGTTTCTCATCTGTTTCTGGAAACTTAACTATTTTTGGAAGCAGGAATTTGATTTCTCTAGACACAGTGAACAGTTATCTTTGTTTATCAAACAAGTATGACTATCAGATCCATAAATGAAGATGAAAAGGGAAATGTTAGATTCTGTGTGAAACAGACAACCTGGCTGCCCTGTCACAATGCTCCACTTCTTCAAACACAGGGGGCCAGCCATATGAAAAATGCTTTGGAGGAAAAGTCCAAGAAAAACAGTCTTGGTGGGTTAGGCATGTAATATAAGAGCTTTGTGTTTTGGAATGGCGAAATGCTCATAAATTGTCTCTAATTGTAATTTTTCAAATACCCATAGAAATATACCTAAAATGACCGATGTGGTGATTTGCAGAGGGCTCTATATATAAACACTTGCTGGATGAGCTAGCCTGGGTGCTGGAAGCAGGCATCAGTAAATCCTGTATTTGCATACAGGAGGGTTGCTGCATTAGTGGAGTTAAACCAGACCCCATTCCTGAATCGTTTAATTTTGGTGGTTCTACACAGCATGGGTGGCATGGGGTATAATCTCATCAGTAAAAATTGGTTCTCTGAGAAGTAAGAAATAATCTTCAATTTAGATTTCACTAATGAATTAACTGAATTCTCTCTATGCCTTAAGTTTGCTCTTCTTGGAAGAAAGTGTAAATTACTTTTTTAATTGAGGACTACATGAGCAAGAGTTTTGTAATCTCTCCCTTCTTAAGAGGTTTTCTATCCTTTTTTTTTTAAAAAAAACCTTATTCTTCTCTGTGTTGCAGGTGGCTAGATTAAGTGCAATTTGTTTTCAGTGTACTGATGTTGTGTAATTTAAACTAAAAAATTTGAACATGCATCTCAATTAATTAAAATTGTTATTTAAAATATCTAAGGCCAGGAAGAGTAACATACAGATGGTCTGTCTGCCTGTGTATGTGTGTGTACACATATATAATTATGAGGTAATAATTTTTAAAAAAGGTTTTTCTAAATTATCCAGAGTGTGCTTCAGAGATTCAGATTTAGTTATGTAGGGATACCTTTATGGATGTGTAAATGAAAACAAAATAACATTTAGATTTAACTGATAAAGACAGAAAGATACACCTGGCTTTGGTACTGCGTGTAGATTCCAGACACCAGATTTCTAGAATCTGATCTTGTCAGGGAGGTAAGACAGTTACCAGGTTAAAAAAAATAATAATTGTTGGTTATACCCTTGCATTGCTTGACTTAGCCTATAAAATTTAGTCACATCATACCTGCAGGAAATTCCTCCTAAATTTTCTTGACCATAAGCACTGTGCAGACGTCACAGGGGATGTTCATAACAATTGCTAATATGGGAGTTGCCACAATGGATCCACCTATTATCATGCCTAGCCCAATGCCTAGCAGCTTAGCTTTAAAAACAAACTTAAAAAACCCCAACTTTACAAACATTCAGAAAAAGAAAATATCCTGACCACATTCTGCCACAGACTTTTTATATAAAGAGATATATATCTAGAAAACCCTAGAGACTTTTCTTGAAAAATCTTTTAAGAGTGGTTTACTACACATTGTTGTCTTCTTTTGTATATGCAACTATTCACATTGAAACAACATCCAGCCTTAAAACATTAGGCCACTGCTTTCTAAATCTGGATTACTTCAAGAAGCAAACATTGAGAGTTGACCATGCTGTAAATCTGTAGGTCACATGGCAGGAAGAGTATATGTAGATAATTTAAATGTAAACATATTTTATTTCTCACATATCTTCTATAATTTCTGCTGCTGTTTTCTCTTTGCCTGTTGCTGCTGGCATGCTCTTACAAGAGAGACAACCTCTTTCTCTGGAGCAAGAGTTCTCTTGCTAATGGGACACAGCATCATAATCAAAGCATTACAACTTTGTTCTGGGGTAGGCTGAAGGCAGAAGCTGTGTTGTCAGTGAGGTATCCTACTCAAGCCATGCCTTTGCTAATGAAAGAGCTTACTGCTTGCTTACAGAAATACAATCATGTTGCCATATTCCCATCAATAGGAATGTTTCCTTCTACATGAAGTTAGGAAATAAGTAAGGCTGAAACCAAATAATTGCAGAAGTAGTAACAACGCCATGAACAACCTCTTTCAGATCACTGATTAGATTTAACTTTTTTCATGTTTTGAAAAAAACAGGTTGAATTATGATATGTTATAAGGAAAATTATTTATGTAGACAAGTATTATATAAAATAGGAAGATTTTATAGAACAAGTTGAATTCTGTATTGTTTGTTGCACTTACGTTTTGTTACCAAGCTATTTATGTTATTTACATTAATCAATTATATTTGGAAGGTTGTCGTTTTAGGGTTTGGGTTTTTTTTTTTTTTTTAAAAGCTAATCTATAGCAGCTCACATTCTTATTGTATCTTAATTTGGAAAGATAATTTTCAGAAGGATGTTTTAACATGAAATCTTTTTTTTTAACTTTTAGAATTGGAAGATGGCCAGAAGCAGCCAATGGTTAGTGAAAGAACAGAAACTTTTACTACATCACGAAACCTGCTGGTCTCCGGAGCAGATGCTATTGAAAGGATTATGTCTTCATATAAAGAGGTACTGTATATTAGTCATGCACAGAATGTCAAAAAGGAAAAGCATGGAATTTTTTAAGGCAAATTCTATTGCAACCAAATCCACGGAGGTCTTTGAACTGATAGTTTGATCTTCAGAGTTAAGTCAACAAAGAGTCTAAAGTGCACCACTGCCAGTGTGGTGCAACATGTAAATATAATTTTTAATACCTGTGTTCAGGTGCCATCAGAAAGCAATAGAAGTTCCTGGAATGTGTGTGATAAAGGTTCAAATCTCTCCTCTCTTTGGAGCACAGACCTGAATTCAGGTCATCTGTCTCCAGTGTATTGGACTCATCTGTTGGAAATGTCACGTTTTTCATAAAATAAAAAGAGAATTTACTTTCCTGGCTGTCTGAGCTGTAGGGCTCTTTTCGTATTTTGTGAACGTGTTAAATTGTAATTAATTTTTGCAAAGCAGAGAAAAATCCACCTTGGGATAGCAGATAGTCTGGAAGTAGAGGATGTTCATCTGGAAAATCGGAGCTGTGTTTCAGGTCCTTACCCAGATTCCAGTAGAGTTGGGATTTCTTCAGCTGCTGGCTTTTAGGCAAAAGAAGCAAGGCAGCACTGTTACTCTTCTCAAGAAAACCTGAGTGTTGGCTCTGCCTTAGTTTAATTAGGTTTTCCTCATGCCTTTGGTGAGGACCCTTCTTCCCAGTGCAGTGCGAGGAGACACACATTAGCTGAGGAGCTCATCAAAGACTATGGCTTCCATTACCTGGAACTCAGCCTTAATAGCTACAGCTTTGCAAATTGGAGGAGGAGGGGTAGTTTGGCACCTTCAGATATGGACCAGAGTCTGTGCTTCTTTCAAAAGGAGTTCTTCTAATGGGCTGTGATTTTGGCCTATGGTCCTTTAGCTGTTCCCCAGTTTGGCCTCTAATCCAAAGATATTGCCAGATAACCTATTATACAGTGATGTCATTTCTGTTTTATTTTCAACATTCAAGTCATTTATATAATGTACATGGGGACTTACAAACACTGTGGTTTTATTTTTTGGAAACAAAAATACCCGCACAGTACAATTGAACAGACTCACTTTGGTTATAGCATGGTGAGACTTTAATCCAGACAGCATGAGGTCGAAGGCCAGTTCTATGAATTTCCATCTTCATTTTACATTTATACTTCTCTTCAAGAGACACTGCAGTACTTCAACCACATTGTCATTCCCATTTCATGATTCAGGCAGTTTCAGAGTGGTAGTGAACTTCTAATTCTTGTTCACCTGATCCACCAAAGCCTTCTCTTCCTAGTCAATGTAATTCAGCATGCAGATGAGGTGGGCCCAACTCTTCTTTGCAGACCAATAGTTTAGATTGCAGTATTTTTCGTTTTACAAATTTGTAGGGTCATGGTTCAGAAACTTACCATAGGTTATATTTATTCTGGGGCACAGTGGGTAAAAGTTTTATTCATCATGTGCAGGATTCTCTCCATCAGATGTAGACACTGTGTGGAGTGGCCAGTCCATAGCTGGAAAGATTCCAGTGTGGATAATGATGTTACAGTTCCTGTGTGCTGCCTCACCTGCTGTTAGCCCAGTGCTCTTCACAGCAGTTAATACAGTTACTGATAGTGCAAAACAAAGTACAGCTGATGGAGTTGAAACATTGAGGAATCACTCTTTTTAAACTGAGTTTTTCACGGGATCACAAGGTTGGATCATCAAGTCCAACCATTCCTGTCCTATGCTAAATCATATCCCTAAGTCCCTCATCTACCCTTTTTTTAAATGCATCCAGGGAAGGTGACTCAACCCCCTCCCTGGACAGCCTGTTCCAGGCCCTGACGACTCTTTCAGTAAAAAATTTTTTCCTAACATTTAATCTGACCCTGCCCTGGCACAGCTTAGTGCCATTTCCCCTCGGTCTTATCACCTGTCACCTGGCTGAAGAGACCATTGCCCACCTCTGTACAGCCACCCTTCAGGTAGCTGTAGGCAGTGATAAGGTCTCCCCTTTTCCGAGTTGTATACTTGCTAAACTCTGGTGGAGTGATAGCCTTGTGGCCAGAATTAGCACTTGCCTCTGAATCTGGTGCAGTGACTTTTATAGAGGATTTTATGTTGGAATGTACACTAATAGCAGGTGAAGACTATAATGAGATATATGTGCTTAAACACAGCAAGCTAGTTATTTTGTAATCTTGAACTTATTTTCTTGCTATTCTTGTCTTTCTCTCTCCATTTTGCATCAAAAATCATTCTTTTAAAACCATCTAATAATATGTTCTTTTAAAAACATCTAATAATTACATTTAAAATAAGATACCCAGGTTTAACTTTGCTGCCAGCAAAAAATCATGGAATCACAGACTGTTTTGGATTGGTAGGAACATCAAGGATCATCTAGTTCCAACCTTCCTGTTGTGGGCAGAGACACCCTCCACCACACCAGGTTGCCCAAAGCCCCATCCAACCTCGTCTTGATCCACTTAACAGATGAAGGCAGTTCTTTGGGAGCTGTTGGTGGTATTGATGCCCATGAGTAGGAAGTTAAGTCCAGAGATCTGTTGTTTCTATCTTCATCACGTAGGAATTGTACCAAAAGCATGAGAAATTCTTTTAAGAGACCTCACCATCTTAAAAATGCCCAGTTGTAATCCAAGGTATAAGAATTAGCTCTGGTACTTTAGCATACAGTTCATGGAAGAGTAATTTCTTTTTAGATTAGGATGCCCTGGTGCTGCCTCTTTTACACAGAAAAGCACACCTGCCCCACAGGAGGTTTCAGTAATACAGGGATGAAAACATCAATAATTATTGATTCCAATTTTTCTCAATTCTCTGGACCTTTCTTTTGCTGGGAAATGCAGAGATTTTATTTTTCTCTTGTATGATAGGCTCTCTATTTTTCAGATATGGTAGTAGCTATCTCTGCTAGTTGAAGACTGCTGGAAAAGCGCAGTCCCTGCCACCTCCTCATTTACTGCAGCTCTCATAGCTTACACTGGCTGAAATCTGTCCCCCTCAAACCATCTCTGTGTGCTGGCTGGTAGGAGCTGTGGGTGGCATAAGAATTAGCACCGAATCTCAAGGAATGGAAATTGATAGGCTTGGAAAGGTGCATTGTTGATCCTTTCAGAGTAATATTTGAGAAGCACTGACTCAGAATAGGTGGTAATGTTTTTCCATGAATCCTTGGCCAAATACTTCATTTAAAGAATTTGTGAAGTGTGACTGAAGTGAGGTGTTTGTTTTTCCTCAGGTTACTGAGCTAGCAGGCTACACTGCCCGTGTCTACAACATGTTTTCCGTCTTTGATGAGGTGAAGAGAGGCATCTACAAAAGAACTGCTGTTATTCAAGGGTCTGAAAACAACAGCAAGAATGAAGATAAAGCAGAATTACACATCAATGGGCCCTTAGAAATCAAAGGTAATTAATTCATATTTGTATGTACTTCCCAGGGCCGGGGGGGGAGGAGGCACTGCAGTGGGACAAGAGGTGAAGAGAGGTTTTGTTTCTACAACAAATCAGCCTCTCAGCCTTAATACCTCTGAGACCCTGTTGCCTTCCATTTTGAACTCATGCTATTTTGTAACTCTCTGCATATTCAGTACTTTTCTAATACACAAACTTGCTCAAATGTTTTCTGTGAAAATTTTCAATGCAAAAGATACTTCAACTGTATTGTTAGTGATGGTGGTGGTATTGTTATTCTTACATGGACAGTGCCAGCTTTCCTCAGGCGCTTTATTTTTTTCAGAGAGCTAAGACTTTAACATTTTCATCTTCAAACACCACATTATTCTGTTTGAGGTAGGAGGGACAGATTCTTTCAGTAGTTTTTGGAGAAAATGCTACTTTGTTTTCAACAACTCCAATGAGCCTGTGCTCATTTTTTCCATGATTTAGTGGGAATTTTCAACTGAAAATGGGCTGACAACTTTACTCTTTCCCCTCACCTCCCAAATGATCTGATCTGTATATACCTTATCCCTCCCATCCTTATACTGTACCTTTCTGGCTCTGACTATCCTTCTGTCTCCACCCTCCCCAAAACATTATTTCTTGCTGTGCTCCATTATGTGTGGCCTCTCTCTTCCTCTTGCATCCAGCTTCTCTCTGAGGTACTCACAGGCAGCTTTTGCAATGGGCTTTTCTCAGTTTTCCCAACAGACCCCTTGCGCTTCTCCCCTCTGTGCTGTTGAAAAGCCTCATTCCCTCCCTTCAGCCTCTGAAAACTTAAGCCTCATTAGAGTTGAAGGCACTACAGCGCTCTTCCTGAAATAACTTCTTTCAACGATTACAACAGTGCTGCCCTTCAGCACAGATTTCTCAAAGGTCCTCTGACAAGGTTCTTCATAATGAACAGTCTGATGCAGCATGGTGGAGAGCTGTGGAAATAGCTGACGTCTTGGTCTTCTAAATCTCCCTAATATTTGACTGACAAAGGAAATGGCATTTCAGAACTGTTACATTTTGTCATGTGCAAGAGAAAAGGTTTGTAGTTTCTGGAGCAAATGAGGAATTTTGGAGCTCTTTTTTAAATAACTGTGTTTTAAAAACAAACCCAAATACAGTTAAGACATGAGAGCATGCTGTTCATGTTCCCTTTTGGTCTTATGCCGCACTCCTTTTTTCTCTGCAGCCTTTTCCCAAGGTTTGATTCCACCACAGTAGCACATTTCATCCAGCCTGAATTCCTCCTACGTCACAGTGACTAGCATTTGTTCCTGAGGTGGTTATAGGCTCTCAGAGACAGCTAGCCAATGCCAAAGATTGTGCACAAGGACTTAAGTAGAATTTAGGCCAGATGAATCTAGGCCACAGGCTCCACACTTTTTATGACAAGTCCCATTGTAATACTGTTTTTCCTCCTTTGGGGCTGGATAATTCAGAAATCCTTGCAGAGTGGATTTGTGTGTGGATAAAAGTGCACGTGCTCACATACGTGTATGTGTCTGCATTGTTAGAAAAGAAAAATCTTACTGTTCAGCTTCCCCAAAGACTCTTTGAATATGTACTGCATATTTCCTTTTGAATCATCCCATATAAGTTTATGTAACAAAAGGATGTCTGATTCGTGCCTTGTATTTAAGTTGTCAGTAAAATCATTGTGAAAATACAGAATTGTAGAATTGTTTAGGTTGGAAAAGACCTTTAAGATCATATCCAACCATTAACCCAGCACTGCCAAGTCCACCACTAAACTATGTCCACCACTAAACCATGTCCCTGTATGCCACATCTGTATGTTTTTTAAGTACCTCGAGGGATGGTGACTCCATTGCTTCCCTGGGCAGCCTGTTCTAGTGCTTGATGACCCTTTTGGTGAAGGAATTTTCCCCACCATCCCATCTGGGTCTTCCCTGGGGCAAACTTGAGGCTGTTTCCTCTTGTCCTATTGCTTGTTACTTAGGAGAAGAGACCAATACCCACCTGGCTACAACCTCCTTTCCATATTCAGCTCTATGTTAACCAACGATCCCAGATCCTTTTCCACAGGGCACCTTTCCAGCCACTCTTTCCCAAGCCTGTAGCATTGTGACCCAGGGTTTGTGACTCAAGTGCAGAACCTGTTGAACCTCACACAGTTGGCCTTGACCCATTGATCCAGCCTGTCCAGATGCCTCTGCAGAGCCTTCCTGTGCTCCAGCAGATCAACACTGCCACCCAACTTGGTGTCATCTGCAAACTTGCTGAGGGAGCACTTGATAATTAAAACCTCATTATGAAAGCTATTAGAATATTTTTAACAGGTAGTATTATTGCCATATGTATAGTGGATCTGATAATTCAGAATTTTAAAGTTGAAATATAATTTTGTACATCTTGTACAAATACTGTCAAATTTGTATTTCTGATTAAATATAATGATGCTTTTAAGAGCATGTTTTAACCTGCAAATACTGCAAAGTTAGGAAATTAGTATTAAGCTGGTTTATGTCGGAGGGTAGGAAGACCCTCCGGAGGGACCTGGACAGGTTGAATTGATTCACAGAGACCAATGGGATGAGGTTCAACATGGCAAAGTGTCAGGTCCTGCACTTTGGTCATAGCAACCCCAGGCAATGCTACAGGCATGGGGCAGGGTGGCTGGAAAGCTGCACAGACAAAAAGGATCTGGGGATGTTGGTTGGCACTCGTCTGAACAGGAGTCAGCAGTGTGTCCAGGTGGCCAAGAAGGCCAGTGGCATCCTGGCTTGTATCAGGAATAGTGTAGTCAGCAGGACCAGGGAGGTGATCATCCCCCTGTACTCAGCTCTGGTGAGGCCACACCTCCAGTGCTGTGCTCAGTTCTGGGCCTCTCACTGCAAGAAAGACATTGAGGCCCTGGAGCATGTCCAGAGAAGGGCAGTGAAGCTGGTGAAGAGTCTGAAGACAAGTCTTAGGAGGAGCAGTCGAGAGAACTGGGACTGTTTAGTCTGGAGAAGAGGAGGCTCAGTGAAGACTTTAGCGCTCCCTACAACTACCTGAAAGGAGGTTGTGGTGAGCTGGGGATCAGCCTCTTCTCACAGATAACAAGTGATAGGACAAGAGGAAATGGCTGCAAGTTGTGTCAAGGGAAATTCAGGTTAGAAATCAGGAGAAATTTCTTCTCAGAAAGAGTGGTTGGACATTACAGTGGGTTACACAGGGAAGTGGTGGAGTCACTGTCCCTCAGGGTGCTTAAGGAAAGGTTGGATGAGGTACTTAGGGACATGGTTTAGTAAGTAATATAGGTGGTAGGGGGATGGTTGGACTAGATGATCTTGAAGGTCTTTTCCAAACCTCAATGATTCTGTGATTCTGTGATCTTACTTAGCTTACTATTTTTGTCATAGATTTAACTAGAATTTCTCCACTGTATCCAAGTGCATCAAAAGCATAAATGAGTTCTGCAGAATTTGCTTGACATGGTGAAGGATAATTTTTTGTGGAGACATAGTCAGGTGAATGCCAGGTCCTTCACAAGTATTCATGTGGATGGAGTGACATGACCCTTTTTCACAGAAGTATGTCTTAGCCAAATTTGTTAGCATTTTTCTGAATCCATCAGGAACAAATGCCTGGTGTGGTATGATTGACCTCCCAGTGACACATCGGGTCCCTTTGTAGGACTCCGAAGTCAGTAGAGCCTCAGTGTGATGAGAAGGCTGTAATCATTTTGTTTAACAGCAGAGCACTTTCATTTTCCATAACCTCTTGTTGGACACCACAGAACTGTTTGATTGAAAACTTATTTTCAGGGAAAATAAAGTTAAAAACCTTGGGCTGGTACATGGTACAGAAGGTTTTGCCCATGTTTTTATAGTTTGGCAAAGTCAGAAGCAAATAAGCAGAGAAACTTGTACTGGGAAGTGTAGAATAACTTTAAGTGAAGGAAATACTACCAGATTCTTTTATAATAAACTCGACTTTTCCTTAGTTCCTATTTTTTTTTTCAGATTAGTCTCAGTTATAAAATAATCAGCCTTCTGATACAAAGGGAAATCTCTTTCCTTTGCATCTTGTCTGTAAATGTACTTTCAGATACTTGCCTAGGAGCCAGCTATTCATGTTCTCTTAGAGAAGCTCATTAACAGGCAACTGAGGAGTTAAGGGTTCCTTTCATTTATTATCTTTTTTTTTACTGTTTCCAGAAGAATTTGTTTCAAAGTTGTTGTGTTACAGAGTATCCAAATGTCAGGCTGAGATTGTATATTTAAATTAGCCCAAAATCCAACTCGTAAGCATAGCTACTGGAGTGAAATGTTAGATGGGTATCCACAAATACTTCCAGGGCACTTTTGCCATGGCTGTGGCTTCAAAAAGAGATGGAAGCAAGCCACTGAATGCTTTCTCCCTAGCTCTCGTTGCTGCTGGAGACTGAACTGGGCTCTGTGCTTCAAAGCTGGTAGTGAAAACAGATTACATTTTCTAATTCAGTCCTCAGAGAAGCTAAACTGGGCTGCCGGTGGCTAAGGCTCTCCTTGAACTTTTTTACTGGTTGATACTGACCACCTACTTAAAAAAACCACTATAGTAAATACAGCTAGGATATGAGTAGACATGTCTTTATAGTGCATTAGATATTTAAGATGCATATTGTGCATTGTTTGTGATGAAATTTAGGATTCATTGCACATTCTTGGCTACTGTTGACAGCTTTTTTCTGACTCACTAAGATTTATTATCCCAGTTTCCACTAGGGGAACCTGGACCACATGGAAAGGCTGTTTGAAATTCACCAATGTATACTTCTTAGCCAAGCAGAGAGACTCACATCTCATTGCTTAATGGATGGTTTCACAGACTCTAATTATTATTCCTTATTTTATTTCTTTTCTTTTTTTTCCTTTCTAGGGAAAGTTATTGATGTTGATCATGGAATTATTTGTGAAAATGTTCCTATTATTACTCCGAATGGCGATGTGGTGGTTTCCAGGCTAAACTTCAAAGTAAGATGATATCCAAGAATCTTCTGATTGTTGCCATCACATTAACATAAACAGCACAGAATTCATGTACCTTATGTTAAGTACTTGGAGGAGCATGTGGATAAAAGGGGAAGTCCAGAAAGGTAGGCATAGTAGTTCAATAGAGGCAGATATATGTAGTTTATCCTGGTCAAAGAAAGAGAAGAGAGGATTTCTGGTGCTGTTGCCAGGCAAAATAAAAGTCGAGATTTTCAAAGGTGCATATGGGAGTCTGCATCCATCTTGACTTAATTGCAATGAAATTGGGGTGCTTGATTCACATAAGCTCCTTTTAAAAGTCTGGGATCACAGCAACAGTGAAAAAATTGAGTCTGTAGTTTTTCTTAATCACCACAAAAGAGCAGCATTAACTGATACTTGACAGCATAGTTCACAAGCCAAACTGTGGAGCCTTTACTCATTAAAAACTTGTATTGTTTTTAAAAAGCTATTCCAGACACCGCTCTGTATCTGCTCACAATTTTAATGGACAACCTGGTGCAGATGCATCCAGCACAGATGTTGTTATGCAGATAATATCCTGGCACAGGTGCATCCAGCACTGATGTTGTTCTGCAGATTCTAGTGTAGATATTATTTTTAAAAATAGATTAAGTTACCAGAACACCACCATGAATAATTCCAGCATGTCCTTTAATTTAACTAAAGCAGGGTGTTCCTCTTTTCACCTCCATTGGTATAGGAATTACCAGCTAGGAGAAGAGGGTCTATGCCAAAACTTGCTTCAGTGTAGGATTTGTGAAATTACAACTTCGTGGTCATGGAGACAGTTATCATTTCATTTGGCTCAGGAGACAAAAATTACAGAAAATACAACATAGTCAATATATTTATGAAAAGCATAGACAGTGACATTGTGATTACACAGAAATGTACACTATATACACACAGGGCAATATCCAAATGAACCAAACCAAGTGTGTCACACCCAAAATGACACTGGTAATTAAGCAGGAAAGGGCAACGTGAAGTAAGTCTTCCAAATCATTTGATCAGGCTCCCAGAGCTTAAGTTAATGTCACTGCTGAGCACAGCACTTTTCTGTATGCAGTTAACACATTGGGACCTAACCTGCATTAAAATAATTGATTCTGGCTGTGGTGTATTGACACTGTGATACAGAAACACTCGGGCATTATAGAAATTATTTTTATTATTTCAGCCCAGATATTGCGTCTAATGCCACTGTATCCCAAACAGTTGCATAAATATATGTGAGCAATCACTGAAATGGGTAGATAATTTGATATAAGTGCTCATGTAACTCCCTCTAGGGGTCTGAGACTCTCTTGGGCCATACCTACTGCGTAGTAATAATCTTTGCATTTTCATTGCTGTTACAGGTCGAGGAGGGGATGAATCTTCTAATCACTGGCCCCAATGGCTGTGGAAAAAGTTCACTTTTCAGAATTTTAAGTGGTCTCTGGCCTGTGTATGAAGGAGTTCTCTACAAACCCCCTCCACAGCACATGTTTTATATACCACAAAGGTAAGTGTTCTGCTCAAGGTGAAACCTTCCTTCTGATTACATTAATTTTGACCCTGTTTTCTCATTTTCGGTCTGTGATATGTACAGCCAGGTTGGTGGTAAGGCACCCCCTCAGCTGTGGGGAGAGTGCTTAAAAAAAAATCCCTTCATGTTGGTGATGCAAATCTTCAGCTGTTGGGAAGGGCTTACATACCCTCGTGATGGAGCCAACGCTCCTCAGATGGTTAAAGTCCTGAATGGTTGGGATCATGGGAACAAACTACAATAGGAAAGACATTTGAAATAGGTTTAATAGATCTTAATTCTGATTTCACTTTAAAAGCAAACATCAAAGTAAATGAGAGTGTTTTGGTTCCTAAATGTTGAACTGTTCAAAATAATTTTCAAAAATGTCGAAACTTCACCTTTTACACTACAAAACCAGGAATGTGTCCAGCTCACTAAGGGAAACAGGGCTTTCTCGTGCTTCTAACTTGTTGTTGGACTCTCAGAACATAATTTAATGCAGTTGATTCTAGAATATCTCCTTAGAGACTTCTAACCAGGTTGTTTTGCAAAAGCAAAATCAAACACTGAGAATCTTTGATTGCTTTCTGTAGTTCATTTCTTCCCATGGGCAATAGAAGTACTCATGGTGCAGTTTGTAGTCTTGTTTAAAAAGTACAGACTATTAAGCTGAATAGAAAATACTAACTGATGAGCAGATTTTCCTTGCTGTAGGTGAAGGTAACAAAGAACATTTATCTATTTTTTTTCAAACATATTTATAATATATTGCTATCTATTGTCATTTTTCTGAGCCACTTGAGGGTTTCATTCCACAATTTGGTGCAAAACATTTTATTAATTGTTTTATTCAAAACAATATATCAGAATTCCCCCTGTGTGGGGCATTCTTAAAATCAGTTTTATTCTTATGCAGAGCAAAAGCATTTCTGATTATTTTTTTCCTTGCAGGAAATCTTAAGTTTCGGTCACTTCTGTTCTCTGTGTCATCTCAGCCCCTTCTCAGATCAGCATTTGAAGCTGGCTTGCCTACAGCCCTTCCCCTTGACTTATGTCCCCTTCGTTCTGTGAAAGCAAACAGACTTTGCATTCAGGCGGATTCACCAAGGTGCTGGTTGAGGGAATGCAATCACATCTGCTGGGGTTTCATTTCCATAAAAGCAGTTCTTGGTTACTTCTTTGCCCTAACCTGTGAGTCTGTCCAGCAGGTCGTCTTTGCAGTATATTTGGTCTTTGTAATATATTTGGTCTCCGACTTTGGTCACAACAGGAGATTCAGCCAGTATCTTTGCAGCCCTCTGGCACCAAAACTGTGTAGGGATTGGCATATCATCTTTTCAATGTGCCTTGAAGGTATCACTCATATGTAGTCCATCCTAATAGCATCGACCAGGAGAAAGGGTGCTGCTGTGATGTCTTTGGGACATCTAAGCGACATTGGCATGGCTTGGTTCTGTGGCTCTGTGATCTTGGTGCTCCTGGAAGGGTTTTTAGGCAGTCCAGAGGTACTTCCCAAGGGACAGAGCAGTGTCTGGATAAATGGGGCAACAGTGAGTGACAGAGAGCGCTCTTCTGTAGAGGCACTACAGCTTGTCTGCGTCCGAAGATTTTGAAGTCTCCTTTGGAGGACAGTTCAGCTGTGTCAGTGTAGGTTCTGTAGGCTTAGAAGTGTGATGTGTCACTCAGAAGTGTCTTGGAAAGTGAATGTGCGACTGAGTCGTGTAGGGATTTGTGGGTGAATGTGGCTGAAGAAGTTGATAGAGGACAAAAATTAATCAGATTTGTATGCTAGGATGTCCTTGAGGATCCTGAGTTGCTTTTTTTGTCCAGCACATTTGTTCTTTGGGCTTATAGTCTTGGATGAATATCTGTGACACTAAGAATGACTTAAAGGAGATTCAGTCTTGAAGTTTCCATAGTTCTGGGACAGATTTCCAACAGATCTGATGGATTTTTAGGGCTTTTGTGTGGATTGCCTTTTTTTTCCCACCTCTGTTCCATTTCTGAGTATTTTAACAGTTTACTTATTTATGGCTCAGATAAATTATGCATTCAGTTGGGGTTTTTGTCTGTCCCTGGCTCTAGAATAGATTTGGAATTTCTGTAGTGTGTGTAAACTGTTCTGAAATCCTGAAATCAAAGCAGCTTGTTTTGGAAGGTCCTGTGGGTGTAACCATTTTGCTTATTAACCTCATGCAAATTACTGCTCAGTCAGGATTGCCTCCTATTTGTTTATTTTTTAGACATCATTCTAAAATTTCAGACTGGGAGAAAGACAGTGCCTTGCTTACCTTCTTGTCATCTATGTATTTCAGCATAGCTTTAGGGCATATTTGTGTTTGGGACTGAGAGGACGTGGGAGGTGGTAGGATGGTGTCACCTGGATTCAGCCTTGTCTGGTGGGTGGATCTTACATCTCTGGTCTAAGCACATGGGAGATGTTTCCCCATGAGTGGACACAGTTACCATTGAGCCTGAAAGGAGCTTACTCCTGCCTGCCTGTGGCTGAGTTTAATTCTGCATCAGCCTCTCTGTGCCTCTCAGTCTGTTGTAGGAACCTCATCTGCATATGGTGAATGGTGGAGAATACAGTGACTACTTAGTAACAAAGTATTTCACAGTAAACAGAAGCTCACTGAAAAGATGATTTCTTTGTCTCTTCTTGTAATGTTCCAGCTTAGTATTCCAGAAATGAGTGGGAAATCATCTGTCTTTGCTGAGTTCAAAAGCTACACACAGAAGTATTATTTATTAAAAAATGAATCATCTCATTGTATACCCCAAATTGCATCAGTGCTGCAAACACTTTGTAGTTTGCTTCACTTAGCATTATGTAGGCTTTAAAACAGAGCCTTAAGAGTCCCTATCTTTTTATCTTTTTAGATTGCTTAGCATCATTATACTGCTTTTTTAAGATTCTGTGAGTCACTGTGATTTGTCCTTAACCAGTCACAGTTCTGGTGGATGCTTTCAGGACAGACTGCCCTTTTGGGTGGCAGGGAGACAGAAGCCCAGGGATTCCTGTGAGTGTGGCTCTGGCACTGGCTGTGACAAGCCTGTAAAACAGGAGGGTGGGCAGAAGAGAGGGAGACTTTAAGCAGCCCAGCATTACATCTGTGCCAAAAGCAGCTTGTTTTCAGGGATGGATCAGCGCTAGGAACTGGTTATGGCTCAACAAGTTGTCACATCTCATTGGAGCCTCAGACACTGGCAGAGTTTGTGCTATTGCCCTTCTACTTCTCTGTCCCTCTTTTGCAAAGTAAAAATCATGTGTGTTGACCACCTCTTTGCATTCCTCTGTTAACTAACTGGTGAAGAGGTGGTGTGAACGAAAAATGAGCGCTTGTGGGTGCTCTAGTTGGTAAAGAATCATGATTCAAATCAGGATTCAAAATAATTTTAAGTAATAATAACAAAAATATATAGTGGGTAGCATAAGTACCAATGCTGAAGATATGCCCACAAGATGTATATGTAGCACTTAAGGAATTAAAGCAGCAGCCAGTCCTTTCACACCATATCAACAGTGTACCTGAATGTAGGCTGATTTCTCCAGCCTGTGCTGTTCCTCTGTTGGCCTTAAACATGGGAGGAGACTTCATCTCTGTGGAATTAGTGAGCTCCTGCACACAATTCTTCCTAACACTCCAGCTATCTTTGGCCTGCAACTAAAAGCCTCAGCTTTTTCAGCTGTCAGGAAGCACAGGGGCTGCCCATGTTGGCTCTCATTCCCTTAGTTCTCCCTCGCTTGACACAAATGCCAGCAGAACTGCACACCTACGTACTCACAGGTTGCCTTGACAACACCATAGGAATATTCCTCAATATCTCTGCACCGTGAAGCTGCAGTAGAACTGTAATCACCACTGGGATATTGATATAAATTATTCATCCTTTTCTGCCAGCTGTGTCTTTCTGTCTTATTTGCATCGAGGAGTGTCTCACGCGGTCCCTGTTGGTTCCGTAACCTCCTGTCATGACTGGAGTCTTCCTAGTGCAGCACGTGTGGGTTGATTAGAGCACCAGCACCATGCAAATACGCCCCTGTGAGTTCTGTTGGCTCATTGAGATTGGCTTGGATGCCTCTATGATATATTGCATTTTGCACATCCTAATTTCTTGTCAGCTCATACTGCTGTGTCTTTACCTACGATCCCTTCAGTGGGGGTCAGCTGGAGTTAACCTGTACTGTGACTGCACATGCCAACACCGCGCTGGCGATTGTCGTTGCCCTTCGGCCTTTTGCTCACAGCGCACTGCCACACTGCCTTGTTCCCTCAGTACTTTGCCATCACTTCATGTCATGCTATATAGATATCTGCTTTCTTCCACACTGCATCTATCTGTCGTACTTACTGTTATCAAGTTCATGGTGCTCCTTTCCAGAGTTCACCACTTACCTGACAGATGAGAACAAGGTCTGTGGTGGATAGTGTTAACATGAAACATAACACGACATACTTCAGTTATGTGTGCTATGTTGACACAGGTTTGCTTTAACAAATTGGCTGCTACTTTGTGTCTTCTTTCTTTCTTTTTTGAAATGAATCAATTCAAGACAGGTTAACTCAGTATTCTGCTGTTCATAAAAAAGTGTGGCCTTGCATCTGAGAGGACTGTTAGGCTATCCTCTCAGCCAGGGCAAAGCTTTTCCTATCTTACTGTGACTCATGTAGAAATGATTTAATTTCTCCTCCTTGATTGAATGAAGTCCTGTCTTGTCTCACCTAGAACAGAAAAGGTCTTGTCTTGCTGTCCTGTAGGTTAGCTGAATCTTTGCCTGCCAGGATCACTGGGAGAGCTGTTTCCAGAGAGGAACTTTACAGCTGTAGAGTTTTAAGGTTTTTGATTAGGTCTGTGTGCTGACTGATCAATCACAAGTAATGACAGTAACTCTTGGTAGAACATTGTAAACAAGATTCACCTACACTAATAGTCAGAGGTGGAAAATAGCTTTATGGATTAGTTGCTCCCTCTCAAGCCATGCAAGATGCCTTCCTTACTGGCCAAATGCAAGAATCAGCTAATTAAAGCACATCTTACAAGTTTTTCTGTTATTGGGCAAAGTGTTGCAGAAATCCCAGACTGAAGGCTTTAGTCAGTTTGTGGCATTGGATCTAAAATATATCTACATAAATCAAACAACAGCCTTAATGGCTACAGCTAAACTGTTTGTGAAGGACTTCAGCGTGCTCTGGGGTTTTGGTCCCTCGGTACCTTCAGACTGGGGCCATGTCTGGAGCAAACTGTGGCTATGGGAGATACCAAGAGGACTAAACTTGGGTAAGGAATTGAGATGTATTGGTACATACTCAGCTTTTACTCCATAGGAAGACTAGTGCATTTCCTAGTGGGCAGCTGTCTGAAGCACAGAAGTCAGTATCACTCTTGATACAAATGAAGATCCTTGTTGACAAGTTTGAATCACCTGAGAAATCCAGGCTTGATTTGGTACAGAGATTTCAGTATTATCTCTTACCTAGTGGAGGGCTTTTCAGTTGAAGGAGATTCTATTATTACCTCTTGCTGCATAGATGGGTGGAGAGACTTCATTCTCCAGACTCATGGAGACATCTTGCTTAAGGCATAATGTGCTCACTTGTGCAAGCCAAGTCCCTTTTATTTGTGATCCATACAAGAACTTGATCTTCAGAGGATTATGATACACACAGGGGTATAATATAAAGTGTTGTCAGCTGCATATGTGATTAAATACCACATTGCACGTGCAACTGAAAGGTGAAATCCATTTTTGTAATCAAAGCAACATCCCTCCTGTTTTGAGTATTGCTTCAGGACTAAGCACAACAATCTTGTTTTGGCTCCTGCACAAAAGTGGGTGTCACTAAAATGGACAGCTTCCTCTATTTACATTCTTTTGAGATGTTTTCCTCATTGTTACAAAATACCTACATTTCTGTCTGTGAGGGTGCCCAGTTGCAGGGATATTTCTACTAGGATCTTTGGCAATCAGCTGCTCTGTGTTTCATAATGTATTTTGGACACCATGTTCTTGCCAGCATGAGCTTGCAATGCCTCCACTCCCCACTTGCTTCTTGTGATAGGATTTTGAATATCAAAAGTCCTTGTTCAGCATCAATAATTCCATGTTGCCTGTACCACCTTTCCAGGCATCCACATATGTGACAGACCGTTTATATAACTTCATTTAAAAGCTGGGAAAAAAAGGCTTTGAATATATTTTTTAAAGTACATTGTCAGGTTAAGCTTGACAAGCATTTTATAAATATGAAGTCACTGAATAGATTATAAGAACCGAGCATGTGGCTGGTATTTATAGGACCTATTTAATCTGTGCTGGGTTTATTTTGCTGAGACCAACAGCTCACTTGCCTTTAAAATTCAGTTTTGATGACAGTGCCAGGGGAACAAATTCACCTACAGGTTGAGATCACTGTGTAACTTAGCAGTCGTATGAACAAACTTGCATGTTAGGGAGTAATCTAGTGGTTGCATTTACATGACCTAGTTTCTGCAAAGAAATGGCATTACTGTGTCCAGCTTGAGCAGTTACTCCAGCTTAATGCTGTGCATTGTGACTCTGCAACAAAGTGTCTTTGACAGATGAACAGGATGACAAATGTTTGCTACCTCAATAATGTTTTACCTAGGGATGTCAAAAAGCATGCTTCAAATGTCATAGGTGGATCAAATTATGAGAAGCAACGTAGTGACATAGTACTGGAAAGCACTGGGAGAAATAAACTACAAAACCTGCTTGACATAAAAAGCTTGATATGAAAAGATTGAAAGGATGCTGTCTTTTATGAGAGGAGGACAGCTGAAAGCTCTAATAACTCTGTCATCTTCTCTGGGGAGAATTCCTTTCCTCTTCTCCTTACTGTTGTTTGCAATCACATACTCTCATTACAGTGCCCTATGCTTTTAAATACCCAGACAGCAGACATAGCCAACACCTTCGTCTTAAAGAGGAGGTTGTAGTCCTTTCCAGGCACTGTTGGCTTTGCCTTTTGCCTGCCCCTTTGTCCTGGGCTCCAAAATGTGGCCTAGCTCCAATGTGAATTGGACCTTCAGCCCTTTCCCAGCCTCTCCATTGTCTGCTTGCTCAGGCACATTTCTTAGGGTCTAGTCCTGTGCTTGCCTGCCTACAGCCTGAGGACCTCACCTTCTGTCCCTGCTCTGACTCACTGTGGATTCCAAGGTCAATGTAAGTTTTATTCAGCATGGTGATTCTGTTCTGCATTTCTTGGAGACAATGCAGTATTCACTGGGTGCAACACCCACCTGCCAGAGAGACTATTAGCCATCTTTTTATACATGTTAAACCCCCAACAAGTTAAAGCCATATGTAAGCCATCAACTCATACAGCAAAGGTACAACTCATCTGTGGTCAGTTAGGTGACTAGAAGTTAGATATTCTTGTAGGAGCTTTATAATGAGTGAACTGTCTACCACCAGAGAGTGATTTGCTGTTGCAGTATGCCAATGAAAGTGTTCATTGTTGATGCCAGTGTGAAAGGTATTCAAAGTCTGTATTGCATTAATTAAAATTCCTTTATTAGAGATAAGGAATAAGTTGATAGCCTAGATAATCACAAAATCACAGAGTGGTTGTGGTTGGAAGGGACCTCTGGAGGTCATCTGGTGCAACTCCTGCTCAGGCAGGACCACCTAGAGCTATTTGCCTAGGACCATGGCAAGATGGGTTTTGAATATCTTCAAGGCTTGAGATTCAAGAGCCTCTCTGGGCAACTTGTTCCAGTGTTTGATCACCCTGGTAGTGAAAAATTGTTTTCTGATGCTCAGGTGCCATTTCTTATTTCAGTTTGTGCCCACTGCCTCTGGTCCTGTTACTGGTCACCATTAAAAAGAGCCCGGCTCTACTTTTTTGCACCTCCCCCTTCAGGTACTTATATACATTGATGACATCCCCTTGAGCCTTCTCTTTTCTCCAGGCTGAATAGTCCCAGCTCCCTCAGCCTTTCCTCATAGGAGAACTGCTTCTGTTCCTTCATCATCTTTGTGACACTTAAATCCCATCAGATGCTAGGAACCCAGCATTGTGCAACATCAGGTGGACCTCTAGTTACAGCACAGCATGCTGCACTTGATCCCATCCGTGCTAAGGTTCACTGCCATTTTAGTCTTTAGTGGCCTGGTGGGACTGTCTTAGAAGTAAACAACTTCAGTTATTATTTCTACTGTCAAACGAAAGGATGTTTGCATGAGAACACGCTGCTTCACTTCAAGATAAAGCCAAGGACACACAGGGTGGTGCAATTGCTGGTGCCAAGTGGGAGCTGCTTGCAGGCTCCTCTGTTAGGATTAGTCAGCAAAGTTTGTCCTGCAGCCGAGTGATAGGTGGAGCGCAGCACAGGCCTGAAGGCCAAGTTACAGGTGCAGCACAGCCCAACACAGTGCAGCAAAGTGTAGCACAGGCCTGTGCCCTCTCAGGTCAACTGTTCTGCAGGTCTCCAACTCTTTGATACACAGTAGTTTCCCAGTTCAGACCACTGCAGCTGTTCATCCCATGGCCTAGAACAAATACCTAGGGCACACGAGACCCACCGGAGGTACCAGTGCAGTAGAATCACAGAATCACGGAATCGTAGGGGTTGGAAGGGACCTCCAGAGATCATCGGGTCCAACCCCCCTGCCAAAGCAGCTCCCTAGGACATTTCACTCAGATAGGCGTCCAGACGGGTCTTGAATATCTCCAGAGAAGGAGACCCCACCACCTCCCTGGGCAGCCTGTCCCAGGGCTCTGTCACCCTCACTGGGAAAAAATTCTTCCCCATGTTGGTGTGGAACTTCCTGTGCTCCAACTTGCAGCCATTGCCCCTTGTCCTGTCCCCACAGACACTGAAAAGGGGCTGGCTGATTCCCCCTGCATCCCTGCTTAAGATATTTATAAACATTGATTAGGTCCCCCCTTAGTCTTCTCTTCTCAAGACTGAAAGAAGAGTACTCTGTTGACTGCAAAGAGAGCTTGGGGTGACAAACTCAGACTTGGATGAGGAACTTTTAGGTGAGGTGAGTGTCTTCTGCAGATAATGCTGAGTAGTCCTCAGAACTTGGGATTTTCAGATCTTTGTTCCTGAGTCATTAATTATGGCATGGTCTCATGGGACAGTGGAGCAGGTGGGGTTTCTCCTGCAGTTCAGCATGTGTGCACTAGCCTAGCTTAAAAGGCAGCCTGTCTTTCCCAAGAGGCATGACTTTTCCAGGCTTGTTTATCTGCCTAATCCTTTGCATTAATTATACCCTATCAATTTTAGTTTCTGCTAGAGATGACTATAGCTCCCCTGTGGCCACTTCAGGTACCTGGAACACTTATAAAATGTCTCTAATAATGTTCCATGTATCTATACATGTTCTGTGTATCTATATACATGAAGCGTCTCTGCATTCTGCACTGTCATGTTCTGTCCTGTGTAATCCAGTGTTTCACAGAGGATTAGAGAGGAAAGTCAGTGCAGTGTGTGACCTCACATTTTGGCAGGGTGTTTCACTGGAGACTCACTGTTGCTCCAGTATTACTTTTATATTCATAACCCACTGCATGGAAGACACAATACCTTGGACAACCGAGCGCTACAGAAGCCTAGAGCAAAAGCAGCCTCTGCTCTAGAGGCTTCACTGTCTACACTTCCTCTTCTCTTTGAAGTAAGGTGTCACTTCTCATCTGCAAAACCATGAATAATTTGGGATCTTTCTAAAAGAAAGAACTGCCTTACTGTAATACCTCTTAAGCTGGGGCATGCCCAGTGGGGCTGGCAGCTAGAGTCTTGTCTAGAACAGCTCGTTGTTCGATTCATTGATCTTCGTGATCATCCATCCAAATAATCCTTTGATTATCAGGACTGCCAGAGGTATGAAAAGACTGGGTCTGCAAAATGTGGTTGTTTAAGAAAAGGAGAGTACTTTTTCTGCATTTGTCTGTCTGGTTGCTTTGATTCAGCACAGGAGGTATAATTATTTCAGATTGCATTAGCTGCTCATATTTTGCAGAAATTGTCTGGGATTTGTTTTTAATTATATATGCGTTCATTCTGTTGTCTCTGCCTATCACAAGATACAAATGGGCTGAGCTGGATGATTTCAGGAATCATTTGCCTTAAACTTGTGTACCATCTGACCAATTCTGGTTTTGTTGTAACTGGCAAAGAGGTAAATTATGACATTAGATGATAACTTGAGGATGAATAGCACTTGAAATTAAAGGCTTCTCCCAGATTATTTTCTTGCAGAGATGTGCATAGCTTCTTCGTAAAGAAAGCCACAGGGTGATTAGTGTGATTTTCTTTTTCTTCAGCCTTTGATATCAGATTCTAATTATATGCATTGAGAATTCAGCCTTTCATACCACGCATTTCATTTCCTGTTAACTATGTTAATGGCTATAAGCTGATTACATTTCACTCTGGTAACTGATCTATCTGAAATATTTAGAAGATGATCATGGCTGAGTCTGTATGAGTGGAGAGGAGAGTTCAGTGTAGGGTATTTTAAAGAGACATAAATTATTTATATCTTTAGAAGGGTTGCTGAAACTTTAGCTGGCCCTGAAATCCCTTGAACTAGATACAGTGCAATAAACTGAGCCTGTTGCTTTTTTAACATTTTGCTAATTATTATATTATTTTCTAACTCTTTGGTGTGCCACTTCTGTGTGAGAGTAGTGGATACAGCACTGCTTAAAAAGAACTTAATTCACATTCAATTAAGACTTTATTTTCTCAGAGTTATGGTGATGCCATCATTAGGGTTTTGCTGTTTATTTTATTTATTTCATTAATGCCATCAAAGAACTATTAGCAATCTAGATCACAGAATCACAGAAAGAAGCTCTGGAGATCATCTAGTCCAGCTCCCCTGCTAAAGCAGGATCACCTAGAGCAGATTGCACAGGATTGTGTCTGGGCAGGTCTGCAATATCTCCAGAGAAGGAGACTCCAGAATCCCTCTGGGCAGCCCGTCCCAGTACTCTGGCACCCTGAGAGTAAAAAGCTTTTCCTCATGTTGAGGTGGATCTTCCCGTGTTCCAGTTTGTGCACGTTGCCCCATATCCTGTCTCTTGGCACCCCTGAGAAGAGTCTGGTCCCTTCCTCTAGATATCCTTTCGATATTTTTAAGTATCGATCAGATCCCCTCTCAGTCTTCTCTTCTCCAGGCTAAACAGACCCAGCTCTCTCAGCCTTTCCTCACATGAGAGATGGCCCAGTCCCCTACACTTGCCCTTGTTGAATTTCATTTGGTTCCTCTCCACCCAACTCTCCAGCCTGTCCAGGTCTTACTGAATGACAGCACAGTTTTCTGGTGTATCAGCCACTCTTCCCAGTTTTGTATCATCAGCAGACTTGCTGAGGGTACACTCTGTCCCCTTGTCCAGGACCATTATTGATTGAATAAGACTGAGCCCAGTACTGACTCCTGGGACAGCCCTTGAACTGGGCTCTGTGCCGCTTATCTCAACCCTCTGAGCTCTGCCATTCAGCCAGTTCTCAACCCACCTCACTGTCCACTCCTCTATCCACCCACACTTCCAAAGCTTGCCTCTGAGGATGTTATGGGAGGCAGTGTCAGAAACCCTGCAGAAGTCAAGGTAGACAACATCCACTATCAACTACCTCTAGTTGAGGTAGGCAACTTCTACATCACTTTACGTAGTGGAGGTTGGCATTTCTTGAACATCACTGTTGATCAAGCTTTGCCAAGGAGTTTTTCCTATTGACCTAAATCAAGAGCATGGCAAGAGCTGGAGTTCTCCTGAGGTGACTCCTGCCGAGGTAGTACAGCACCTAAAAATTAGGATCTTCATATCAGCAAGGTGTTGGAAAGTTCTAAATATAGGTGGATTCCCTAGAGAGTCAGGAGGCGATTTAGGGCTTCTGGAAAATGATCAAAAAAATTTGTGTAGTAGGTAAAGGGAGCCACCTAGAGTTAATCCATAGGAATCTCTAAATATAAACGTATGTATGAATTCCTGCCTCTTACTGAAGTTTAGCTGCCAAACTGAGGGCTAAACATTAAACCCCTTTATCTATAACAAGCCCTGTGCTGACAGCAGACACCTAAATAAGATTAGAACACCCTTGCATGTTATTACAAGGCTACTAAAGGATTAGTATAGTTACTGCCTTTTATATTAAAGAACACTGGGGGGAAAAAAGGAGTAACAAAAAATAAATGCACAAGGCCTGGCACTAAAGTCTCCTTCCTTCTTGTTGAGGACTCTGACTGGTATAGTTTATAATTAGGCTCTTTCCAATAGCTGTCTTTACAGACACATGATTCCTGGTCTTCACAACAGTTTTCTTACTTCAGTGGGAAGATTAGAGGGTGCTCTCCCTTTGACTCTTAAGCCTGGATGCTAGCCTAGAAAAATGGGAATCTGATGCCCTGCAAGCTGAGAAGAACTTACCCTGAACCCAGTTCTTGGAAGAGATTTTCTAACTGTTATTTTGTCATACAGCCCCTCGCCTTGCATCTCTAGTAGCTGCCACTGTTTTGTGCTGGGCTTAAAACTGTTGCTTTCATATTTCATGCTGTATTAGACTTTCTGGGGAGTTAGACAACATTTAGGCACTGCTCTAGATGTGACCTGTGCCTTTGGCTTTCTGGACTGGAGATTCTTTGGTGCAAGCACTGACTTCTTAAGTCAAGTCCAAGTTTCTTAGGAAGATGACTCCATGGCCAGAGCTTGGCCTCCAGTATGATCTTCTTGAATAGAGGTGTCTAAATTTGGAATACATTTTATTTTAGATGCCAACGCAAGTGCTCTGAATTGCACTCTGAAGGCATCCTAATCTGTTTTGGAAAACCAAGCTGCAATTTATCCATAAAAGAAGAATCCCAGGAGTGGTGTTCCCCTTTCTCTCTCCTACACAAAAGATGGGTCAGTCAAAACTTTGTAGTTGCATTACACATAATTTTCCCACATCAGTTTGTATATCTGTGAGAATAATAGTGCAGTGATGACTGCAAGCACGCTCGGACAGCAAATGGCCAGTCAGATCCCCATTGCTGAGTTGGGGGCATGCAGATGGGTTCCAGAATCCCAAACCACATGCTTTTAAACTTGACCTTTTGTGGAAGAATTGTGCCAAAGAAGGTGAAGAAAGCTTCAGACTGTTCCTGGAAGTGGTTCCTTGGGCACTTACCTTGGACTAATATCCCTTAAGTTCTGATGCCCACCACTTAACAAGATATAATTTTGGTCCCGCTCTTGTTCCAAGGTGCTTATAATTGAGGCTCTGACTATTTAGATTGCTTTACAGACCCTTAAAGTGCATATTAATCAGTTTCTGTTAATCTTTAAAGTAATACTATGGATGTCAGAACAGGTTATCAGTTCTGCCAGCACAGTTTGTTTTGCCTGGACAATGAAAACACCTTTGAATACATTCAGAAGGTATTTGTAAACATTTCAAGTGGACATTTCAATTGTTCTGATTTTGGAACAGAAATTTATTGACATCTAGAGCAAATCATTATCTTGAATTTTCTACCCAAAAGAGTGAAGCCCTCTGCCCTTCAAGCCATCAGAGAATTACTGGATTGTAGCTGTACTGCCTGGTTACAGTGTGCAGTGCTCACTGCTGCAGCATGTAAGCCCTTCATTTGGGAAGGGAGGTGACTGGCATGTACTCCAGTATGTTTCATAGCACCTTCTTCCTCCCCAAAGCTAACTGCAGGAAAGAGACCGTATCATCAGCAACACTTGCCCTTCATCCCCAGATGATTTCTCTAGTATTTTGCCAACATTGTACATGATGTCAAGTGTCAATGGGGCACCAGGGAGTTGTCCACACCACAGGCTTCAGGTTGCAGGATGTCTTCACAGTCCCTTTTCTTTAAAGCCTACAACTGCAAGGGGGAAGCCATAAGCCTTCATAAGGGATGATGATTTGTCACTAGCAGAATGAAGTTACAGCTCGGCAAAGTGTAGTTACTTCTAAGTGCACTAAACAGAAAGTGGTGATGCAACAAAACAGTCAAACTAACTGAAAAAGAAGCTCAGTTTATGAGAGATGGGGAAGGGAGGGGAGGAAAACAATTGCAGAGCTATTGCTGTCAACTACATGATCTCTGCACAGCAAAGGAGTTGCTTTCAGAGCGTGTAAGATTGTTTTCCTTGAGACTGGGACCCACACTTTGACTGAAAGGAAAAACTCCATCAGAAATCAATTAAGTCCAGTTAAACTCAAGTATTACTTCAGGACAAAAAGATTGGTTTTGTTGTTTTAACTGCTAAAACTCTAATGAAAACAGCATTTTAACAAGTAGTTTACTGGCAAAGTGAAAATGTCCCTGTTGCTGTATCTAGTTATCCATACTTAATGTTTGGCCATCACACACGTAACCTCAGTTGCAATAACATCTGATATTTAACAGGTTTTAATGTGTTTGACTTGTGGTACCCGTGGTAGCTAAGGGGGTTATTGTATTCGAGTTAAGGATAGAGAAATCTGGTTTAATAGGAGATTATGAGAGTATCAGTTAGACAAGATCTCATCTAACTTTAGCGCTTTGGAAATTTGTTATCTAAGTTAGTTGGTTGGGCTCTGTTCCACCATGGAGGGAGAAGACACCTTCTGGAGGCAGTCCATCCCCACCCCAAAATAAATCATAGAATCATAGAATGGTCTGGGTTGGAAGGGATAAACCAACCACAGAGGTACCTCTCTGTTGTCAACTATTGGGATCCCAAATGAGACATCTCATGCCAAGCAAGATGGAGTGTCTCCTCAGAGAGACATGAGTGGCTCTGGAGGAAGCAGAACCTGCTTTCCCACCTCCTGGGACAGACCCATAACCATAAGCCATTCTTCCTCTCTGCTAGTCACTAATTGATGGGGTTTGCTATCCTACTGCACGCTGGGCTTTTCTTCAACTTTTACAGCTAGGTGGAGAGAGGTGTGCTTGGTACTACAGGTGTGTTTAGATGGGAGGCCACAAGGAAAATCCAGTTGTACCAGGAAGGAGTGCTGGTGTGAGACTCAATAAACAGCATGGCAGCAAGTGCCCTGGTACGATGCTTTTGAGCATTGCCTTCCCAGCTGTGCTGTAGGTTAATCTCAGAGCTGCTAGTCATTACAGGATCATACTGCACAAGAGTAAGGTATTAAACCCCAGACAAATTATATGATGGGTAACTCTGCCCTCCTTGCCCTTACTTCACCTAAATTACACAGGCTTATGCACAACCTGATGTAAACTTTTCTGTCTTCTGTCCCAGAGATGGCAGCAGTCTGGAGCAAATGAAGTGATTTCTACATAGGCCAGAAGTAAAACCCTTTGGGCTTCTAGATGCAGTGCACTATGGAAATGTAATATATCATTACTTCATGAAGTTACATAATGTTTAGAGTTGAGCTTTTGCAATATCCCCATGAATGTAAAGGCCTCACTGCACTTGATGCTCGTGTTCCTGCAGCCCTGAGCGGCTCCCTTCCCACACCAAGCAGAAAGCATAGTGATGAGCAAAGAGAAGCAGCAGCACTTGCATTTCACTTGTGGTTCTGGTTTTGCTCCACCTGCGTGCCTGCTCACAGCAGGGAGATGGCCAAATATATGTGAGCAGTTCAAGTCCCCTGCCTTTCCCACCCTCACCCAGCTGGTACAGGTGGGTGCAGGCAGGTACAGATGGTTCACCACGGTTTTCTCCAGCACTGAAACCAGCACAGCCAATGCCAATTCAAACGTGACTTTCGGTCCACGTGCAGCCTTAGTTCTGGAATTCTGCATCTGTTGCATTATGAATTCCTTCAAATTACTCTGAGGAATATTTTAACAATGGGTCAACCCACCCCTTTCTGCAGACACACCTCCAAGGAAGGGGAAGAAATCTGCTGAGCTATTACACGCCTCTGTCAGGGAGAGCCTCTGCATGGCTGAGACCTTCCTGCCACGCAGGTCCAGACCTCTTCAGGGAGCAAAACTGACCCCTCATCAGTGCACCATGAAGTTGTTGGAAGCAATTTGCTGTGGCAAGAGCAAGCTGCCTGGAAGCCTCCTTGTTTCTAGCCCCATTTTAACTGCTCCTCTCTGTCATCATCGCCTGGCAGCACAGCTTTAATGAGACTAGCATGGTTTTGGCAGATGAACCCAGAGGGAGTTAGTGTAACTTTTGGCACAGTGAGCAGGACAGAGTCTGGGGCCTGACTGTTCTTCCGCTCTGACCTTCCCTTCCAAACTCAGAATCTCATAGATCATTCCCAGGGTATTTCCAGCTTCCAAGAGCTATTGGCAGTGTCTGTAGGACAGGGTGGATATTTGTTCCTTGCAAGAAATCCTTAGAATTAGAGCAGCAAAAGAGATGATCAGATGAATTGACAGATAGGTCTTAGGCTGCCTTTGCTATCCCAGCCTGAATGGCCTGGTACCTTTTAGAGTTGTGTTCTTTAAGCTGAGAGACTGTTCTTTGAGTTAAGAGTCTAGGAGGATTTTTGGGGCTTGGGCTGTATCAGAGGCTGGGTAAAGTCTCCATAGCCATATCAGGAAGAGGTGCGTGACTGGGGACTCTGGCTCCAAAGTAGAGGCAGCTTATATTACTAAGATGGATGGTATTACCTGGTCAGGGAACTTGGTGGTTGAGAAGCTGTTTCACATCCAGCTCAGCCTTGTGCTTGGCAAAAGGAGGCTGGCACTGGGAGGTTTAAACCGATCAACTTCTCCAATGTATGTTTGTTTGCAATTCAGAGGTGTTACTCTGGCTTCTAGAGCCAGCTAAGTTATACCTGGCCCCAGTTCTGCAGCCCAGAACAGTAGTGTGCAAAGGATGCTTTCTGTGTTCTCCTGCCTGGTTTGGGTGTCTCCTGCAGCTCTATGAAAGTCTTTCCCAGTTTGAGCTGCAACCCCTTTGTTACAATTTACTTTTAACATGTGAGTGTTTAATTCAATTTCTAAACCTCTGAGCCTACCAAACCTTGAATACAACAGGGAGTTTCTCTGATTCCAAGTGAAAGCATTCAGAATGGGCTACCAAAAGGATGTTTATTCTGCCTGATCTGTCATTTTGTTTTCCTGCTAATACTACCCCTGTTGCTACCCTGTAATCGGCTGTTATGGAAACAATACATTGTCCCTAGGGTAAATTGAGAAAAAACATTCACCCACAATACACCCACAGATAAATCCAGTTTTAGCAGCATGGTGTTTAAAGCATTATACTCAAGGAGTGTCAGCTGGATGTGTGCTGCCTTGGAGTCAGCTCCAGATTACCAGTTTCTCTCTATTGTTTCCCAGACCCTACATGTCTATTGGGACGCTGCGTGATCAAGTAATCTATCCCGACTCGGTGGATGACATGCATGAGAAAGGCTACCAGGATCAAGATCTGGAGTGTATCCTGCATACGGTTCATCTGTACCACATAGTGCAAAGAGAAGGAGGTAAACTGCCTGTGTTTGTAAAAAGCTTTACAGAACCTATTTCTCACGTGTGTGTCTTAGAGTGACTGACCTTTGCTTACTGAACTGGCAAAACTGGATCCAGATCTTTTGTGGCTGTGGGAGCTGCACAATCATACGATTGTTGCTCCTGATGGTAACAGAAGGAGAAGAGTTAAGGGCTCATCTCCTCCCCAGTAAATCCATGTCCAAGCTGAGCATCCTTGTTCTCTTGTAATGGCCAGTCTTCTCTTGGTACTGCGAGATCACTGGCCTTCCTTCATTTCCTTGGAAAATGTAACCTGTCTTAGAACCTTGTAATGTCACTGACTGCATCAACTTGAAAGCACATGAGTGAAAAGAGAGTCAAGTCTGCTTTCACCTCCCTGGTTTGCAGGATCAGCAGGACTGTGAGCCATGAGAAGGAATGTCTGATACCACACCACAGGGGTGAACAAGTTAAAAATAACCAAATGACACTGGGTGGCAGTAGACCCTTGCCATCTACCACTTGGTGTTTAAGTTGCCATGTGTTCTCAGTGTTGTCTGTCCTGAAAGTAGGAGACAGTATAAATACACCGGTACAGTGCTAAAGATTAAAGGTGATAAAGACTTCTTCTTTTGTGTCTAAGGAACTGGAGCTTCTCCTCCCCCGCCCCAAGCATAGCAATAATTTTCCTTCTTTTGTTCCCACCAGCCACTAATCTCCAGTTTGAATTTCCTCCCATCATTATGCTTTAAAACAGACACAGGACAAAGTTAGAAGCATTTAGAGAGAAGAAGGGGTCCTAGTGGACAACAGGATGACCATGAAATAGCAATGTGGCCAAGAAGGCCAATGGTATCCTGAGGTGCATTAGAAGGGATGTGGTTAGTAGGTCAGGAGAGGTCCTTCTCCCCCTCTCCTCTGCCCTGATGACACTGCAGCTGGAATATTGTGTCCAGTTCTGGGCCCCTCAGTTCAGGAAGGACGGGAACTACTTGAAAGGGTCCAGCACAGGTCCACCAAGATGATTAAGGGTGTGGAACACCTTCCTTATGAGGAGAAGCTGAGGGAGCTGGGTCTCTTTAGCCTGGAGAAGACTGAGGGGTGACCTCATTAATGTCTATAAATCTGTAAAGGGTGAGTGTCAGGAGGACAGAGCCAGGCTCTTCTTAGTGATGTCAAATGGTAGGACAAGGGACAATCAGTGCAAGCTGGAGCATAGGAGGTTCCATGTGTATGTAAGGAAAAACTTTTTCACTGTGAGGGTGATAAAACACTGGGACAGGCTGCCCAGAGAGGTTGTAGAGTCTCCTTCTGTGGAGACATTCAGATCTCACCTGGACGTGTTCCTGTGTGACCTAATCTAGGTGATCCTCCTCTGGCAGGGGGGTTGGACTAGATGATCTTTTGAGGTCCCTTCCAACCCCTAACATGCTGTGATTCTGCAACAGAGGATCTTCAAACCCCTGTAAGGAGCTGACACTGGGAGTGCTGGATGCACCCTACCTCTCTTTACCAGCTGTCAGTACTCATTTTTAGAAGGTACTTTCGGGTGCATTGCCTTGTAGTGTGTGTGCTTGGTGTCTCAGTATCATTCTGACAAAAGAGAGTACCACTTCAGCCATGGGGCGATGTCTAGATTCCCATTCCTGAGTGTCAACTTGTTGCTCTCTTCAAAAGGCAGAAGGTTTGTTTTATTTTTGAAGTGTGGATGGACACTTGGTATCTTTCCTGCACATTTTAGAGTGAGGAGTAGTAGTCACATACAGCAGCAATTGTATGCTTACTGGTACTTCTCCACCTCACAATCTTGTTGATAGACTCTTTCTGTCCATGTGTTAAATGCTTCTCTAAGAATGTAATCATCACTCTTGGCCCTCGACCTGCAATAGAAAATAAGAATCTGCTGTCATTCAGTGTTATATTGTTACTCAGATCTGATACCAGCACATGAGGATTGGAGAAGTGGGCAGAGCGCTAAACTCCGTGACCGGAGTAATTGCAGAGAATGCCTCTGGTCCCTACACTCACATTGCAACTACTCCTGTTAGTATTCCTGAGTCACCTCGCTAAGTGAGGCGCCCAGATTGCAGAAGAACAAGCAGATGTGTTGGAATGGGGAGCTGGAAAAGGAGGGGCACGTAAACTGTCAGTGGCGAGAAGGCGCTGCGCAGTGTGCGTTCACAGCCTGCTGGTACTTGTAGATGTGCTGAACAACACATGGCCCTCAGCAGCCAAAACTATATCCCCATCAGGCTCTGAATTGTTGTGGGTTATAACCCTGCAGCTGGAGCTCCACGTAGTGAGATGCCGCTGGTGAGGGTCAGTGTTCTGTGTTGCCAGCCTGAAAGCCCAGGTTTGGATCAGCCTGGCTCTACTTGCTGTGCCGCAGGAAGTATTTATTGCTGACCCCATTCTTGCCCTTCTGCCTGTCTGACTGCACGTGTGAGGCACACATGATCTATAAAAATGCCTTGAGGACACTGTCAGTGGTCAGTGGAGCTCTGTTGAAACTCCACTCTGGATAAGGGCACCCTGTGCGAAAGTCTGCACAAACAAATGTTAAAAAAAAACCCAGTGTCTTAGGTACTGTGTGATCTAAAATGACAGAAATGGGCAAAGCCAGAAAACAGGGAGGCAGATTACCACATACCAGGAAGTTTTTAGGACCACAGTACACTTACTTGTTCCCTTTTCTCCTTGGACACAAGTGCCAATGTAGGAGCAGAGAGGAAATCCGTGACATATGATTTGACATGTTACATGGATTTCATATGTTTGCATATTCTTTAGAGCTCCCCCAGTCTGGGAAAAAGACTCATATTCTGCTTTTTTTTTTTTTTTAACCAGCAAGCCAGAAAAATAGTTGCTGAAAGTGAAAAATTGCAATTATTGTTTAAACATAGCATTCTGATTTTTATTTTATTTTTTTACTTAAAAATTTTTAACTAAATGTTTTCTGTTAAAAATGGAACTTTTTTTCTTTGCAAAACAATGGCAAATCCCATGTAAAGCTTCTAGAACAAGGGATTTGCCCCTCACTGTCTTTTTCTTTTCTGCACATTGCTTTGATGGCTGACAAACAGTCATTTTCCAATAGAAAAAATGTTTTTCTGAAAAATTCCCAGCAAGTTCTACTTTTTTAGTATATACACTTCTTGAAAATGTGCTATATCTGTGTTTAGTTATTCAGGCTCTTGTGGAAATATGGGCTATGTCCATGCTATTTTATTTAACTGTTTCCATAAACTATTCTAACAATGGAGCTAACTACCTGTCAGTCATTAAGCTATAGAAATCTATTGCAGTTCTTCAATATTTTTTTTTCTCTAGAACTTCTCTTCTCCTTCAGAGCTTTACCTCTGTCTTTTCCCCATTCTTTTCCCCTGCTGTAGTAAGCCTTTACTGGGCAGCAGGCTCCTTAGGGCATGACCCTGTTGTGCTTTGACCACGAGTGTCATGCGTGTATAACATGATGCTTTGCAGCTTTGTGTTCTGCTCCCTGTGGGCAGCTATGAAAAAGCCAGATGGAGCCAGGAGTGCTCAACTCTGACTCAGTTTATTTGTCCTGGCATGACTTTATTGTCTTTAGCTGAATTACTTCCACACTGCATCAGGACAAGGGTCACCAGATTCCAAGGGTAGAGTATCCAACAAGAGCCTGACATTGGCAGAAATTCCTCTCTTTTTTAGCTATAAAGTTTCACCCAGTTAGAAGTAAATAGAATGGTTACAGGGATGAGTAGTACAGTTTGGCTTTTTAGCTTCTCTGTTCCCCTCATGAAACTTTTTTCAGAGAGTCGAAACAAAATCTCAAACCCACCAAAACAGCAATCCCCCTCCTCACCAGCACCACTCTGCAAGTCCCTGAGCCCAAGCTGTAGAAGAACCTTGTGCAGTTCCTGCTGGATGGAGCACCTCTTGCTGCTGGGGGGTTCCCACTGAATCCCACACTGGTATTTTTCTCAGCAGCTGGATGTGAGAGGAATGCCATTCCTTTACATCATCAGTGAGGTGCCCCTATCAACACCTGCAAAGCTGCTAGCTCTACCAGAACTGTAATTTCAGAGAAAATGAGGGGGGCAGAGGAGGTTGTATCCAGCACAGATGGTGAAAAGGCATGTCCAGAAATCTGGAGTAGGAGCATGGAGATGTGCAGCAGGTACACATAAAGTGGTTCCTTTTTGACCCGCTTAGAAAATCGGTGTATTTAGCAAGTGTCAGTCGTCACGCAGCCTTAGGCTGCTGATCGCCTGTCACATGAGGGGAGCCGTGAGTACGTGTAGCAGCACGCTGAATGCATGACCGGGCCTGTCAGGTTCAGGCTGATGACATTACTGAACAAGTTCAACCTGTTCATGGTTTCTCAGCTCCCCAGATTATAATTATTCCTCATTATTTTGCACATTTGTCATATCTTTGGGTCTTGTCCAGGGAAACCTCTGTGCTAGGCCACGTATAAACACACAGCCAAGCACATTTCCTTTCTCTGGGATTTTTTCATCTGATCATTTTATCCCTGGATTTGCTTTTGTTCCTAGTACCAGCAGGAAGCCTGGAGTGCTCTGCTGGCTTTTCCAATGGCTCTGAAACCAGGAGACACAAATGCCTGCAGTGTCATGCTGAGCTGGGGCTCAAACAATTGATGGTCTCTTTGTTCCTTCCTCAGCTAAGGATTGTCCTTGCATATTCATCCTGCACAGCGCCTGGGCTCTCTTCCATTTTGACATCTGCCTGGGGACATACACTATGCAAGAGGCCTGCAAAGACTCACCAGGGGTGGCCTCACTGGTTGTAGTTTTGCTGTGATAGCTTTTCTTCTGTCATGAAGCTGTACCACTCCAGTCCATAGCAGATGAGGTGCAGTGGAATGTAGATCTAGTAAAGGAACTTTTAAGCATATTGTTTTATGGCAGCTGAATGCTTTGTCTCCAAGTGACAGGAGATAGGACAAGGGGAAATGGCACTAAGCTGTGCCAAGGCAGGGTCAGATTAGATGTTAGGAAAAAATTTTTTACTGAAAGAGTTGTCAGGGCCTGGAACAGGCTGCCCAGGGAGGGGGTTGAGTCACCTTCCCTGGATGTGTTTAAAAAAAGGGTAGATGAGGTACTTGGGGACATGGTTTAGCATAGGACAGGAATGGTTGGACTTGATGATCTTGAAGGTCTTTTCCAGCCTTGTGATTCTGTGCATGTAAGTGTGAGGATTTGCAACGATGAAGGATACACAGGATTACAGACCCCATGTGTAGCCCCTTCTTTGTTGTGAAATTTAGCTTGCTTCTTCCTTCAGAAAATTGAAGTTGAAAGTATTATTAAAGCCAGCCATGCGAAAAACGAAGTGCTCCTATCATGAGGCTGTCCCTAGTTTCTGGTGACAGGTGTATGCATTTCTACTGCTGTGACTCTGCCCCAGCAGACTGTACGTGCTCTTTATCTTACCTGTTGCAGAAGGCATTTCTGTGACATCCAGTGTTCATCACATCCACATCATACCATGTGCAACCAAAGGCTATGTGTAACAAGAACCTGGGCAAGGAATTTGGACTCTGAAAGCCAGGATTATGTTTGCACCTACTGAGAGATTTGTGTTGCATTCATGGAAAAGACATTTAATTTCTTCATTTGTAAAGTGGATGTAGCTGTGGGTGAGGTAAGCCACTGACCTGGCTGATACTTTCAGAACACGAATGACCTTCACTGACCCATGCCACGTCAGCAGAAGGAAAAAAAGAAACAAGTAGGTGTGTTACTGCTAATGCTCAGTAGGGAGGCAGTTTAATATGAGTTACAGTGCCTAAGTGTTCAGAGGAAATGATTCAGGTGTTAGAAAATAATGTTTATTAGAATGGATCCTTCCATATCTGTTGGTTGATACATTCATAGTGGCAAATAGGAAAGTTCAGCAAGGGAGCTAGGCAGGAAGAGACAAGATGCATTTCTAATATTCAGTTAGAATATAAGTTGAAGTAACCATGGAGATGACCACTGTATCCTATAAACGGAGGCTAAATCTTACACCTTTAGAGGAAATACAGAGTGATTTTGCTGACAAGATAATGATGCTTCTTGAACTTCACTCCCTTTTTGTCCCTTGGTAAGTCTGTGTAAATGACCTGATCAGGAAGAAGCTGTATGAGCACAGGAGCTGGTGCACACATGCACACTCACCCACAGTCTCTTTTTATTGGAAGCTGAAGGTGTTGGTGGAACAGCACTCCTCCAGCTCTCTGTGTGGTCCCAGAACTAGGACTGCTCAGCAGCAGCAGCAGGCTCTGCATATCTCTGTATCCCTTTACCAGAGTTCATCCCAATGGTGATTCAGTTAATCATTGCACAACTCCATCTTTGCTAGGAGCCTGCTGATAGAAAGCGCTGCATGTGCCCCACGGGTTCCAAGAGAATAGAAGGAAAAACAGTAGGATCACTAAAGGTGATGTATTTCTGGTGTGTGCATGCCTGCTTTATAGGTCTAACCATATACACATACATGAAAATATCATGACATTCTGTTTTACAAATTTATGTACAGAACATTCTTGGAATTCAGTCTCCAGCGTTATCAATTCCTGGTTTCAGTCACACAACCTCTCACCAGATGCTTCACTGAGGTTTTGTTCAGACCCACTGAGCACAAGCAGAGCACTCCAGCTTCCTGCACCTTCACAAGCACCAAACCTGTCCCACCTTTGTTCAGGTATCAGACATGACACAGCCCACCCTCTCTGCTTGACCTTGTTTTTAGTCCTTTCTGGCAAATATTTATGTTCAGTTGGGCAGTGGCAGAAAAGGGGTTTTGGTTGTGTTGTTAATTTTTTAGATACAGTTCTTCTGGGCTGATTTGAAAGAATGTTGGGGGGTTGGACTCAATGATCTCTTGAGGTCCCTTCCAACCCCTACAATTCTGTGATTCCCTTCCTCGCTTGGCACCACCTTAGCAGATTTTTCTCTACAGCCAGACTTCCCCTTTTCAAAACTCATCTATTTTGCTACTCTAACCATCTGGATTATTTGATTGAAAGCTTATTTTCAGTAGGGTAATGAGGTACTTGATAGTTTCCATTGGTGGGAATGACTCATGCCAGAGTACTCACGGAAACACCAGCCCGCTGAGAGACATCGCGCTCCCCTTGCATGTGTCTGAAAGTGATAAAGAAAATCACTTAGAGGCCGTGCAGAGATTGTAGGAGGATACTCGGTGTTGTAACAGCTGTGGGTCATTTCTAAACACCAGGTAGTGGGGAGGTACAGGCTTGGGGAAGCCTGGCTGGAAAGCTGTCAGCTGGAGAAGGACCTGGGGGTGTTGGTTGACTGCAGGCTGAATATGAGACAGCAGTGTGCCCAGGTGGCCAGGAAAGCCAATGGCATCCTGGCTTGTATCAAAAATAGCGTGGCCAGTAGGTCTAGGGAGGTGATTGTGCCCCTGTACTCGGCATTGGTGAGGCTGCACCTCGAGTGCTGTGTCCAGTTCTGAGCTCCTCACCATAAGAAGGACATTGAGGTCCTGGAGTGAGTCCAGAGAAGGGCAACCAGGCTGGTGAAGGGGCTGGAGGGCAAATCATATGAGGAGTGGCTGAGGGAGCTGGAGATGTTTAGCCTGGAGAAGAGAAGGCTGAGGGGAGACCTTATCACTGCTTACAACTACCTAAAGGGAGGTTGTAGAGAGGTGGGAGATGGTCTCTTCAGCCAAGGAACAGGATATAGGACAAAGGGAAATGGCACTAAGCTGTGCCAGGGCAGGTTCAGATTAGATATTAGAAAAAAATTTTCACTGAAAGAGTTGTCAGGGCCTGGAACAGGCTGCCCAGGGAGGGGGTTGAGTCACCTTCCCTGGATGGGTTTAAAAAAGGGTAGATGAGGCACTTAGGGATATGGTTTAGCATAGGACAGGAATGGTGGGACTTGATGATCTTAAAGGTCTTTTCCAACCTTGTGATTCTGTGTGAGTTTGTGTAGCAAATCCTCCCAGCTGTGTGAGGTTGTGTCCATGAGCTGCTTGTCCCAGCGCACGGAACACACGCCTGGGCCGGCACCTATGTGTCTGTGGGATTTGCTGGCGGTTACTCTTGGGCCTGCGGTAGCGCGTGGAGTCCGGTACTGCTTTTCATTGGGTTTACACTGCAGATTTTGCATTTGTCTTCAAATTCCCATTCACACCTTTCAAGAAGGGATAGCAAATTGTTCTGTAAAGCAAACATGACAAAATGAAATGATCAGTTACACACAGGTAAAAGATTTTTCAGAGAGATGGTAAGTAAAGTTTTTGACAATCCCTGCATTGCCAAGGTTAGATATCTCTTTCAAAATTGATGAGAGATTTGTGACATTTTTCTACTTGAGGGCCAGTGGAAAGGCAGTGAGATATTGCAGAAGATGTGATCCAGAACCCTGAGCTGTCTCTTTTGCAATGGAAATGTTCTTTATGATTTTAGTTGCAGATCACAGAGATGTTACAAGTGAAGCTGCAGCTGCTTCATAAACTCATGTTGTCCTGACATGTGCTTGCTTTTTTTTTTTTTTTTAAAGGCTGGGATGCCATCCTGGATTGGAAAGATGTCTTATCAGGAGGAGAAAAACAAAGGATGGGCATGGCTCGGATGTTTTACCATAGGTAAGCCTTTTGATTTTTTCTTTAAGTAGCAACTTAAAATGATTAAGAGTTTTGCAGGTTTGCTGTAACAGTTTGAGTCTCTTCCTCTACTCTACCCTGGTCAGGCCATCCAGTTCTGGGCTTCCTGATACAAAAAAACCCCAGAGATCTCCTGGAAAGAGTCCAGAGGAGGGCTATGAAGATGATTAAGGGCTTGGAGCATCTCCTCTATGAGGAAAGGCTGAATGAACTGGGGCTGTTCAGCCTTGAGAAAAGAAAACTGAGAGGGGATCTGACCAATGTTTATAAATATCTGAAGTGTGGGACACAGGGGGAAATGGCCAGCCCCTTTTCAGTGGTCTGTGGGGACAGGACAAGGGGCAGTGGCTGCAAGTTGGAGCACAGGAAGTTCTGCACCAACATTTGAAAGTCTCACAGTGAGGGTGACAGAGCCCTGGGACAGGCTGCCCAGGGAGGTGGTGGGGTCTCCTTCTCTGGAGATATTAAGACCCATCTGGACGCCTATCTGAGTGAAATGTCCTAGGGAGCTGCTTTGGCAGGGGGTTGGACCCGATGATCTCTGGAGGTCCCTTCCAACCCCTACCATTCTGTGATTCTGTGAATCTGCAGTAGACTCCAGTATCTGTGCAATATGCAATACTGCTAGGTGGTTGCATGGGACTGAGGTCTTTTCTATTTATTCATACAAGCTTTGCTTTTAGTTTAGGCAATGCATCTTACTTAAACTTTGCTTTTTGGCAACATAGCATTACATTTTCCAGATGTTTCTTTGTGAAATCTCAGCACAAACAGCTTTCCTACATCTGTCCTCCAACTGTTGCAGAAGTCTGATGGAGTGCTGCACAGACCATGGGAGTTTCAAAGCCAAGCTCCCTAAACTTTTTTGTTTTGGAGACTGCAAACACACAAAGGCAGCCCAGCCCATACAAATAAGTGGATAGAAAGGTTCTGAATTGGCTGTAGCTACTGTATAGCTTGATGATAGGACAGAATAATACTAGGTCAAACCAGAACACAGATGTTAGATCACTGTGTACTCAGATGGACCAGGAAATAAACCCCGTTTTTCCTGGAAGCTGGCTCTGCACCTGAGTAATGCGTGGAAACTTTATGTTGTTGCTAGCCAACTTCCGGGGTAGATGAGAGACAGCTCTGGCAAAAACAGCTCTCTCCTTTCCACTGGTCTTTCAGTTAAACATTGTATGTGGGAATATTGTCCAAAGCATAGCCAAGTAATGATCTTTACCTGCTTTTGAAAGGCCGAAATACGCGCTGCTGGATGAATGCACAAGTGCTGTGAGCATTGATGTTGAAGGAAAGATCTTCCAAGCTGCAAAAGCTGCTGGGATATCCCTGCTTTCTATAACACACAGACCTTCTCTCTGGTAAGTATGATCAGGGGGTTATTGTGGTCCTTGCTTTTAGCTTTCTGACAGGCAGCAGGTTGGCCATTATTCTTGGTATGAGGGCAGTTGTTCACTCAGGAGCACCTTCTAAGATAACTTGTCTACAC
This sequence comes from Hypotaenidia okinawae, assembly GCA_027925045.1. Taxonomy (NCBI): domain Eukaryota; kingdom Metazoa; phylum Chordata; class Aves; order Gruiformes; family Rallidae; genus Hypotaenidia; species Hypotaenidia okinawae. The sequence goes on along the minus strand of BSDF01000001.1, from coordinate 61,261,816 downwards.
TAATAGTGATGTAAATGCAGTTAGCACTGGTTTATTGTTTTTTATTCTTTGACACATACTTATTTCTCCATCTTATTTTTTAAAAATGTGTTTCAATTACTGACTATAATTAACAACACTCAGGTCTCCAAGAGGCAGGTAATTAGTCCACCACACCACAGCCACAACAGATGTCACCAGCTTATTCCGTAAAGGTCACGAGATACGTGAGGTGTCCTGGGGAAGCTTACCAGTGCGTAGGAGAAGATGGGAAGCATGGCAAGTGATTAACCTGCTCTTTATCCTTCCATAGGAATAGCACATCTGTTGTTTTAACTTCAGCTGTGTCCTTTACCAGCAGAGTTTGTGATCTTTCAGAATTTGTTTGTCTATTCAAAAGGAAATATGAGAATTCTGGGAAACGCCAGTCTAGCGAGGGAATACTAAGTATGGAAGAGTCCTCAAAGGAAATAAATGTAGCTACTGAATACATAAAGCAACCAAATTCTTTAAAGGGCAAAAGGAGATCAAGTAGGTATAAGCTGACATTAGCAGAGACTATTTGTACTGAAGTCCTTGATCTCTACTGTCAGAGTGTTTGCTTTTTAAGCTGATGACAAAAAATCCATTACCAATTTGTTGCCTCAAAGGAAAAAAATTGTACCAGTGTCTGCTTCTCTGTGAAAGGACAGTTTCAGCATCATTCCTCCTTCCTCAGCAGAGACACTGTCAGGAAAAGTTGGATCAGGACCTAAATATTCTTCTGATAAGGAAAAAATGTCACATTGACATTTGTTTTTAAAATAATTTAAATTACACTTAAAAAGAAAATTACTACTTTTTTAAAGTTTGGCATTGTTTTAAAACCACCACTTAAGAAAACAGGCATTTGAGAGCACTGGCCAGCAGGTCAAGGGCGGGGATTCTGCTATTCAACACTGCTCTCCTGAGACACCCTGGAGTACTGCATCCAGCTCTGGGGTCCCCAGTACAAGAAAGACATGGAGCTGCTGGAGCAAGTCCAGAGGAGGCCACAAAGATGGTCAGAGGGCTGGAGCACCTCTCCAATGAAGACAGGCTGAGACAGTTGGGTGTGTTTAGCCCAGAGGCGAGAAGGCCCCAGAGAGACCTTATTGCAGCTTTCCAGTACCTAAAGGGGCCTATGGGAAAGCTGGAGAGGGGCTGTTATCAGGGAACATAGTGATAGGAGATGGGGTAATGGGTTTAAACTGAGAGTGGGTAAATTTAGGTTAGGCATTAGGAAGAAATCCTTCCCTGTGAGGGTGGTGATGCCCTGGCCCAGGTTGCCCAGAGAAGCTGTGGCTGCCCCCTTCCTGGCAGTGTTCAAGGCCATGTTGGATGGGGCTTTGGGCAGCCTGGGCTAGCGGAGGGTGTCCCTGCCCATGGCAGGGGGTTGGAACTAGCTGACTTTAAAGGTTCCCTCCAACTCAAACTATTCCCTGATTCTATTCTGATTCTGTGATCCCACCCACAAATAACATGATGCAGAGGGGAGAAGTTCTGCAAAAGAACTTGTGAGAAAAACCTTTAGAGTTCAGTTTCCCGCTGACATTTCTTGTTTCCTGGTACTAGGGCTGTTCAGGAAGGTGTGGGTTTCTTGTAACTTCCACAGTACTATTGACATTATCAGAGATGTGGTGATTTGTGGGGTTCTGGAGAAGTAAACAGAAGTGCTGAGTATTCAGAAATAAGAATCAAAAGCCTTTATCTTCAGTACGCTTCCACAGGGAAGACAAAGAACAGGTTCACATGCTTTTTTCTTCTCCTCGAGATTATACCAGGAAATAGTTGCTCTTATAACAAAATATGGGCTACTTACCTCAACTGCAAACATCAGATGCCTTAGCCGTAGTAGTTTCCTGATTTTTTTGATTTTTGGTAGGTGAAAAATGGAGAGATAGGTTAAGCATTTGGCATCACAAAGAATAATAGGCAAGAAGTGGTGAGTGTAAGTTGGAAATTGAATATCTTTTGAGTCCCATGTCATAAGCTATTGAGTTTATTGAACTGTCACATTCCCTAGATGGGATTTATAGTCACTGTTTTATGATGTGTCTCATCTTCTATAATTTATAGTGATAAATTACACTGTCATAGCAGCAGCTCTGAGGGAACTCTGCTCTTCCTCTTGTACCTCCTGATAAATGTCTTGTCAGGTCTTGACAAACTCCACACGTACACCCTAGAATATTTTCAGTGCACACACCCTGAAGCTCACTGACAGATCTGTGACTCCTACACAGACTTTTTTATTTTGGTCTTTGCAAACTGAACTACGTTTTAGGACTGGAGGTTTCTTTAGCCAACCTTATAGCATGAAGGGGGGAACAAACTGAGGTGTATTTCAAACAACCTTGGGTTCTATCAGCAGCATCAGGTGCACCATGCCTGCTTGAATGTACTTTTTGCTAAGAAGGTAAAAACATCTCTCAGAAAATTAGATGATTAACTAAAATTACCTGAAATTCACATTCCTGGGGGAGAAGCAAGCCTTGTCTGATGCTCCTCGTCAGGCCCCTGGGTAAAGAGGAGTCTGGTGGAGTTGAAGTGAAGGCAACTGCACCCACAGATGGTGTTTCTAAGAGGGAGGGGAAGCAAAAAGAGGGAGGCCACCACCTTGCCCAGGGACAGCAGATCATGGTGGGAACTCCTCCCACTCCTGCTGCCTGCTCCTGCCAGCATCATGGCATGTGAGAGCCTTGGCTGTGCAGGCTGCTCCAGGTGATGACAGCCCATCAGGGCAGCCCACACCCACACTGGGTGCCGATAGCTTACAGATGGCACGCTGCTGCTGAAGGGCCCAGGGAGCTCCCAATGACACTTTGAAATACTCAGATCCCTTCAAAAAAAGTGTCCTGGGATCACGAGTCACTGAAAAAAAAGTCTTACCCAGCGGTCCAAAACTGGACAACTCTCAGCTTCCTGAGAGGCCCCGTTGAAAAGAGCCACAGGCATCCCCCTCTACTCTGCCCTGGTGAGGCCCCACCTGGAGTATTGTGTCCATTTCTGGGCTCCCTGGTATAAAAAGGACAGGGATCTCCTGGAGAGAGTCCAAAGAAGGGCTACGAAGATGATTAAGGGCCTGGAACATCTCCCCTATGAGGAAAGGCTGAGAAAATTGGGACTGTTCAGCCTTGAGAAGAGAAGACTAAGGGGGGACCTAATTAATGTTTATAATTATCTTAAGCAGGGGATGCAGGGGAATCAGCCAGCCCCTTTTCAGTGTCTGTGGAGACAGGACAAGGGGCAATGGCTGCAAGTTGGAGCACAGGAAGTTCCACACCAACATGCGGAAGAACTTTTTCACAGTGAGGGTGACAGAGCCCTGGGACAGGCTGCCCAGGGAGGTGGTGGAGCCTCCTTCTCTGGAGATATTCAAGACCTGTCTGGACACCTATCTGTGCAATATGAGCTAGGGAGGCTGCTTTGGCAGGGGGTTGGACCCGATGATCTCTCGAGGTTCCTTCCAACCCCTACAATTCTATGATTCTATGATCCAACTCTGCGTGCAAAAATGAGCTGTCTGTTCCCTGGAGCCATCACTAACGTGTTCGCTTCTTCTGCAGGAAGTACCACAGTCACTTGCTGCAGTTTGATGGACAGGGCGGCTGGCGTTTCGAGCAGTTGGACACTGCTATCCGCTTATCCCTGAGTGAGGAAAAACAGAGACTGGAATCCCAACTGGCAGGAATTCCTGAAATGCAGCAGAGACTGAATGAACTGTGTAAAATCTTGGGAGAAGACTCCGTGCTTAAAACCATGGATGAAGAAGAATAAATAATTTATGGTTTATGTTTTTAAAAGTATTTTTTTAGTTAAAAGCATTACAAATTCAGCCATTATCCTTTGCATGCATTGTGATAGAGGCTTAGAGCATAGAGAAACACAGCCAGCAGAAAATAATGCTCTGAAAGCTATGGAAGACTTCAACATTTTGGTCTTAAGGTAGGAAGTGGTTGAGCTGTGAAGAGGAAAGAGGCAAGTGCACAGAGTATGGGATTAGTGGTGGCAGCTTATGTTAATTCCTAGTGAAAGCCCGATTCACTGCAAAAAAAAAACCCAAACCCAACCCAACCCACTTAGGTTTTGTAGGTGAATTTTTTTTGCCTGAGACTTGGTCTGCAGAATGTGCTCTTGTCCCAGGTCGCTGTGTGCGTATGATATGCCTGCTACGCAGAGCAAACCTGGCATGAAACTCAGGCATGGAGCACAGCAGAGGCAGCGTCGGGGTGAATATGCAGTTGCATGCAACGATCTCATTTGGGTATAAGAAACATTCTTCCAGCCCAGGTGAACACCCAACTCCTGTTCTACTACTGAATCTCATACCCACCATAGGAAATAACGTAATAGGCTGACCAGAAGACAGCTGTCTGAGCAACCCACTGCAGAGCTGAATATGTAATATACTTGTGCTGTACTTTATGCCATTATGCTTAGCTTGAGAGGCTCTTTGCCCTTCATGATACATCAGTTTCTTGGGGGGTTATTTATGTCCCCTGTTTAGTAACCTCTGGTGATGGTGCGCGGGGCCTGGCACCAAGTGACTTAGTTTCCACTTGACTGAGTCATTCATCTGCTCCGTGGGTCTGACCCAGCTGGTGTCCATCTCTGCCCCAGTTCCTCCACAGCACAGACATGGGCTTGTTCCACGAGACACTTTGTGACGGGAAGGCCCGTAGCAGAGGAAAATGTGAGTTTCTAACAAGACACTGAATTCTCAGGCATGGCTGCCCTGCCAACTGAAATGCTCAGCACTTACAAAGGCCTGTGAAAAGTTGGAGCATTTTGTAACCACTAATTAATATGCCTGCCATATTTTGGGAGAGTGGCTGAGCGCTGCCCTCCCCCTGAGCAAAGGCATCAGTTAACAGCTTTGCTTTCAGATGATTGTCCCAGCTGCTGTTCAGTTCAGTAGGAACCTGGTCCCCAGTCAATCAGTGTGTTAAAGAGAGGCCCCTAAGGCGGTTGCTGGCCTGAGTGCCTTGCTGGAGGCACACCTGGTGCATTAGAAGTAGAGATCAGAATGGATTTAAGAGCTCTTGATCTCTCTCTTTGACTGCAAGCACATTGCACTGCACCTGGGCAGTGAAGATCAGGGCAGGTAAGAGCCATTGCTAATGGACAAATGAGCCTTAGCCGAAATGTAGCAATCCTGAAGTTTGTTCATTGGTTGTGGTCTTTTTTCCTAGAAGATTTTTGTTTGATGTGCTTAGTCTGTTAAGAGAAGTATTTTGAGGGTATTTGCAGAGCAGGGAATGTTTGAGCACCCTGAAGTTAATAGAAATTGTTTTCTTTTTCTGATCGATTCACAAGCAAGGGGAAAGTGAATTAACTCCACACACCAAACCCCAGTCCAGTGCACTAATTAGCCCATCTTCCTTCTCACTGTGTGCTTGTCTTGCTGGTTTTACAGATCCCCAGTGGCACTTGCACCAGCAAGTGGAATAAGGCTGCTCTCTGTCCTGCTCTGCCAAAGCCTGTGACTTGAATGTAACCCAGTGCTTGTGCTGGTGACAATGGTTTGTTCCTCTTGGTAGCTTTCTCTGTAGAGTCCCCTGGGAGAGTCCCCTGGGATATCTCACTGACACAGAAAGGAATGCTCTTGGGAACCTTTGAAAGGGATGAGAAATTAAGATTGAAGATAATAAGATGTTGTGTTGTAAAGTGCAGGCTGGAGGTCACCGCTGCGGTGGATTCATGTGCATGCATTTTAATTTGCAAGTGTCTCTGCTTGTCCCTCTCCCTGAAGGCTAGCTTTCCTCCTTCTCATCTTCAAAGGAAAACTCAGAACTGCTAAGGAAAAGGAGAAGTCAGCCAAGAATCTGTTCTCAGTGAGCATAAATGAGATGACTGATGATTTTAGAAGCTTGCACGATTCTGAATTAGGTTTCTCTAAGATGGTGATGAATCAGGCAGACGCCTTGTGCATGCCGTGTCCCAGCAGCAGCATATCCTTCTGCTAGAGCAAAGCAGCCACAACGCTGCCTTCCCACTGCAGCAGCTGAGGTGGAGGAAGGGGCATTAGTGAACCCCACCCCTCTGTTAACCACTTTACCATGTGGCTGGGAGCTAAACCAGGGTAGTCCAGTCCCTGAGTGAGGAGGACACTGGAAAGTGCACGGCCCCAGGTATGGCCCTGCACGCTCCCAGCCTCCCACTGAAGCTACCCCTTGGCACTTGACTTGTTGGGAGCCATGATAGGCAAGTGCAGTGCCTGAAATCTGCTGTTCTGCCTCGCAGAGCTCCAAGTTGGACATCCCTCACAACACAACAGAAACACATCTTCTGAGGAAACTGTGCTTAGAAGAAGAAAGTTTGTTTGCTTTTTGGTTTTTTTTTTTTTTTAAATGAGATTATGCATAAAACATGCAAAAGATACATACATTACTGACAAAATTTTAATGAAAACTGAAATTGCACCAGGATCAATGTTAGAGTCTTTTCCTTGAAGATTGGTATCTATTTCTTGGATCCAGTAATGGGCTTAACCATTCCCATTCAGCAATATAACATACAGTATCCTAACATCTCACTCCTTGAGGCATGGCAAGAATATTAGAGGTGGGTACAAGAAGAAGCCCTTCTTTAAATAGGACCTTTCTGAGTAATACCCAGCCAGTTTTGGAAGGATTTGCTGGAAGAAAAGGATGTGGCTGGAAAAGAAGATAACCCAGAGATCTTCTCTGCAAGCTTTCTTAGTGGTCCCAAGGGCTGAGATGGGAGTCTCCAGTTCTCTTTCTGGAGAGTTTTACCTCTAGTGTAATACAGGGCATAAAGCCAGCCCATTTTGTGCTGCTTTGGACCCAGCTAGGAAGGCAAGAGCAGAGGTGTGCGCTCCCTGCTCAGGGAATAGCTCAGGGAGATGCTGTTTTGGAGCCGAGGTGTGGGGAGAACATGGGCCTTGCCGTGTGAGACAGGCAGAGCAGGGCAGGGTGCCTCAGTGGGATTGTTTTTCATGGTGTAGTGAGAGCTGCTCATCAGTGATCATTCTCTTTCTGGTGTTCAGGAGCTGTGCCTCCCCGGGAGGCTGAGGAAGTGACTTTTTGTCCTTCCTTCTGCCTGTCGTATCTAGCTGGGCCTGGTCAGGTACAGTGCATTGTGTCACGGTGTCTATGCATCGGGGGCTGGATAGTGCTAAGCCTTCTGTTAGCACCCTCTCATCCCCCAGGACTCAGGGCAGACTGGCCTTGCCTGGGTCTGCATCCTAGAGGAGTGCAGATGCTGAGTAAAATTCCTACCAGTCTCAGGCATGGAGTGACTACAAGGAAAATACAAAGTATCCACATCAGTTGGTCCAGATAATGTTAGGATTTTTTAATATTTTATTTTTCAAAAAAAAATCCTTAGAATGGAAGGAAACATTTTTTTGTGCATGGGATTCCAAGTATTTTAACGTAGGAGGAGTTTGCTTTTCACTTAGTTTTGGAATCAAACTCATCCCTGTTTTAGACTTGGAAGCCCCCTCCTTCTGCAGGGGTAGAAAACCCCATGTATCTTTTAACGGAGCCTTTTTGAAACCAGTAGGATTCGTATTTGAGTGGGGAATGGACTGGGTGGGTATTCAATGGGATACTTCAGGGAAAACTGCAATTAAAATTATATCCTAAAGCAATGAACACATCTACGGTCCCCTCACCATGTCTGAATGATGATAATGCATGTCAAAGTCGAGTTTACGAGCCTGTGATCAGAGATTTCAGCCATACATAGAATGAAATCCCCCTACTGAGCTGTTCATGAAGCTTAAGAGAACTGAACTGCTAATTGAATGTGTCTTTGTTTTGTTTATGTTTGATATTAATGCCTTTTAAGAGCAGACGATTTATAAAGCAATAAATTATGCTTTACAGTTGTAATTTATTCCAACCTCAAATAAAACATGTTGCATTTACTTTGAGTTTACAGCGTTGCTTGTGAATCATTCAGAGAGCAGTCAGGGCCTGCCTGTGTGTGCTCTGGGAGCCCCTTCCCATCCCTTGTTTTATGGTGGGGTAGGAAAGTTTTGGGTGGATGTTGCGTGTTTGCAAGTTAAAACAAGCGTTTCCCTCTTATATCAGCCTGGGGTCACAGGCTGCCATGAGGCTCCTCATGTCCTCGTGCCCATCTGCTTCAACATGGACCTGATTGGTGACAAAGAGCTGCCACCTCTTGCTGGGGAGTTTGGCTGGGCACCTAGCATGTGCCAGAGGATGGTGTCAAGGGCGTAGCATCAGGTGCTGTCAGCAGCAAAGGTTGCTATCATGGTCTTTGTAAAAGAAAATTATGGATAAAGCATCTTTGTCACAAATATTAGCAGGAGGTGCCCATGTTGGCCTAGGAGAGCAGAGGTTTTTCTTCCTTAGTCATTAAGATCCACAAATACAGTCTTCTTAGCCCTGCAGACTACCAGGAATACGGGGACCCTAAGGACACCAGTTGACTCCTTAGCACCCAAAGCTGGCCTGTGTCTAGCTATGTCCTCCCAGCTGTGTGGCTGGGGACGGTGAGGTGCCGTGTGGTGGTGTGGGGACTGGGCTGTGCAGCTGAGGAGCCCGTGGCAGTAGTGGGCACGTCAGAACTAAATCCTGATGAGCGACTGAAAGTCTGGCCCCCATGCCTTGCTTCCACCCCGTGCTCCCACTCAGGAGAGCACTGACAGAGAGCAAAGTCCAGGATTTGAACGTTTTGGGGTGGTCCCTGGGGGGAAGGTATAGGACCACACTGGGGCTCATGCATCAGACCAGGAGAAGATGGGCTGTATTGCAGTTGGGGAGGTCACTGAGTGTGCTGAGGTTGCACCCGAGTTTCACTTTTTTTTTGGTAAGACATGCTTTCTTATCTGCTCTGTGGAGAGCATCCCTGCTTTCTAATTAGCACCATGCATTTGCTGCCAAGTGCTGGAGCCCTCAGCCTCTGCCCAAGGGTTGAGTGTTCCTAGAAGTGACGGGACAGCAAGGCTCTCATCACAGGGGCAAAGTGGACTCAGGAAATACTCAGCACTGAAGTGTTCAAAGGCTTCCCAAATTTTCTGGTAAGTGGGGAATATCTGGAAGAACACCTTACACTGTCTCACTATGGCTTTATTTCAGATTATGGCTCACTCTGCATCACCTGCTTTGTATTGTTTAAATTAGTGTCTTTGACCTCATGTAAATGAGAACATCTACAAGAGGGCAACAGTGAGGTATTAAAAGTAATGCACCCACCCAACACAAGGGGGATGTGTATGGACAATCTGGTGTTCAGCAGGTGATTTAAAAAGAGAGAAAGAGATTGTGGCTGTGGCTGGTGCAGGGCTGAGGAGACAGCTGGGTCCCAGGACTGAGCCCCTAGCGAGAAGCCAGGCTGGGATGAGGTCTGGGAAAAGCCAGAACCAGAGAGCTCATGGGAGGAGCTGAGTGTTGGAAACAAGGAATAATGAAACTTGTCTCGGACATAAAATAATTATGTGACAGCATGTTACTTCTGTTGTCATCAAACATATAGAGACAAGCAAGCCCTGACACAGCACTTGTAACACAAACAACGAGAAACACAAATGCTTGCTTACTGATCCATTTTAGCATTAAAATTGTTATAAAAGTTCTTTCAATTCAAGTGCCTTCGATAGCTTATAGTTGTGTTTTAGAGCTGTATTTCAAACAGATCAGATTCATGATGCTTTTCATAAAGATTTGGGTCTTAGGCAAGTAAAAACTATTCCCACCATAAATGATAGACAAGATACTGAAGCAAACCTACCTATCTAACACTAAAAGCAATCAAAAGATCACACTCAGTACTTCTAATATTCTTGTCCTCTGGATCTTGCTTAAAATGCTTTACTCCTCAATTATAGCCACACTGGGCTATAAACACATGGGGTTTATGAGATACCTCTTTATTCAGCCGGTGTCTCGTGCTGGGGCGTTTGGAGATCTCTATCTTTATTATATGGGTTGCACCAAGTCTTCCTGCTGGGATGATGCAGTGCTGGCACAGCCAGGTGCTGGTGCTCTCCTCCCCAGGAAATACACAGCATAACTGTGGCTGTGAGCAGGAAATGTGTCCCGTTCCCCCCAAGATGCTGCTTGGACACAGCTGTGTGCTGGTGCTCGCCTCCCCAGGAAACACACAGCACAACCATGCATGTAAGCAGGAGATGTCCTGTGTGTCGTCCCCCCTTCCCCGAGATGCTGCTCGGCAAGACAGACATGGGCTGGCACCCTGGGGGAACTCCATGTGTGATAGTGAGAGGTGGCAAAGAGAGGGTGGGGTGGCAGGTGCCATCAAATGAATCTGGGGTTTTTTTGTTGTTTGGTTTTTATAGGTAGCCAGCAAAGGCTTCTTTTTCTTAAGAAATAACGCCTGCACAACTGAAGGGATCAGTAGGTGACACAGTACTAATGCAAGGTGCTAAAGCACAAGAGCTAGCAGTAGTGGTAAAGCTGGGCTTTGCTAGGTGTATGGTCACAGTAGGAGGATGTTCTCACACTGAGTGAACACTTTCCAGTACCAGTTTGTACCTGCAGCGCCACAGGGGTTAGAATGTTACACAGCCCATACTTGGGGAAAGCCAAACCACACTCCTTTAGCCCTGGCCAAGGGATCACTGGAAGCACACAGTCACTTTTCACAACATCCTTTTGGAGTACTTCTAGGCAACCCACAAATACAATCGGTTCTTAAATAACGACATCCCGTGGCTGAGCCCTGCTATTCCAACAAAGATCCCCTTCCCCCTGGTATGAAACAGCAGCCACAAGTTAGGAGAAGGCCCGTTTCCTTGTTAGCACAAAATGAGCCTACAGGGAGGGGCTGCTGTGGTCCCTCTCTAGCCTATTTTTACACCATAATCATGTTACAGAGAGTCCAGCCCCTGTCTAATCACTAATCTTTGCTTAATGTGTGCCATATGGCTCATTGCTGAGGGGGATGAGGACTCTGTTTCTTAGGCTCTTCTTGCTTATGTTATGATGGGTGAAAAAGAAAAGAGTGATTAATGCATTTCATGCCAAGATGAAAGCGGAAGCAAGGTGTGCCAGCCTGGGAGAAGAGCTGCTCTTCCTTTGTAAGCACTTGCTGCTTGTCTGAGAGAGGTTTTAATTAACAACTAGGAAAAAATACCAGTTTTAAAGGTATTTAAAAATGTCCAATCTGGCTTTGTCAGTGTCCTGTGACCCACTTGCCGTGCTCTGATGCTGGGCTGCTCCGGGAGGATGGAGCTGTGCCGCTGAGGGCTGTGCATACTGGCTCCCCATGGAACACCCCCGCAGCACCTGCTCCTCCGCCCTGCTGAGTCCCTCTGGGAAACCCAAGGTCAGTGCACCAGCATGGGCTCCAACCTCTCCAAACCCTGCAAAATAATCTTCTTATTCTCTTGGCTTTAACTCCTCTTCTGCCTGTCAAAGTTTCCAGTGGCATGTCAAACACAAAACAGATCAGATGGGCCTTTACCTAGGTCATAGTATATGGGTGTATCATCAAATAACCTGCCTAGCCTGCCGTGAAGTGTAAGACCACGTTCAAGATGTCTGTTTACTTTGCTAACTCAGAGCCTCACGCTGATGCAAAAGGAATAAATGAGATGCAGAAGTTAGAAGTAGACAAATTCAGACTTGAATGAAGTCAGGACCGGTTTTCCTTCTGGTGGGTATGGGGATGCTCCAGCAGAAAGCACACACCAGTCTGGCACAATGCACAACGAAGTTGTCCCATGGTGTCTATGGCTTGTGTTGCGAGGTGCCAAAACAGCCCCTCCTGGTTGATGGGCAGTTATGAAAGTGGAGATCCAGTGCTGCTGGAGTCAATAGGGCTGCAGCACGCTGTGCTTTCAGCAACGCCTCAGCCAGCAAGCTGAGAAAAGCTACTTGTGAGTTTGGGAGGAAAGGACTGAAGACCTGGAGCCATGAAGGGCGAGTCTCCCCAGCTCTTTTCCTGAGTTTGTAGGTGGGCAGGCAAGCAGTCCTGCCCAGGTTCCCGTGAAAGCGCATTTACCCAGCACTGCTCACCTCAACAAGGCACTTCCCCACTCAGGACCTTACCCAGTGCCAGGCTGAACACCACTAAGCGCAGCGCTGGGCTGCCTCCAGATAAGAGCAGGCTCCAGCCGTACCAGCCTGGAGCACAGGCAGAAGACCTCTGCTGTCTGCATCCACCTGCCCAAACAGGTCTTAAAGTGGCTGTAATCTGGGTTTGTGCTCTAATCCCATCTGCCTGTCACAATCTTTTCAGGCTTTTTTGGATTTCTTGTGGGTGGGGGCAGCAGAGGCACGGCTGCACACTCTCCTGAAGAGTGAGGCATGTGTGAGCAGAGACTGTTTGCTTTGTTGCCCTTGGAGTTGAGACCTCATCCACCGCAGGCTTGGGTGGGGGTGAGAACACAGCCCTGCCGCGTGCTGTGGAGACTCAGGGACTTGGGGTTTCACTGTCGATGCACTTCATCAGCACGCAGGAATACTTAAGAGCTGGGAGAGCTCTTCATCACCTATGTCTTCTTCATTTGCCTCAGTCAGTCAGTGTCTCCTGCAGTTGGCCGAGCACCAGGTTGGGGCACAATTACACAAGCTTCTGTGCAGTCTTTTAGGCTCAGATTTCCTGTTCCACGTGTAACGCTAAACCTCAGGAATCCCATTTGGAAAGTGCTGCCAAGGCTCCGGTCCAGCGGGCTCCTGGCAGGGAAGAAAGGCCATGCTGAGTTAAGCACCACGCTGAGCACTGGAGCCAAACCTACTCCCAGTGAAACTCAGAGCACGTCAGGGAAGCTAAGCTTGGAACGAATGCTTGGAAGCTTAGAGCCACCAGGCACCTCTAGCTGTTCTTAAAAGGTTTCCTTAATGACGCTGATTAGATTGTTAGAGAGGAACTTGCAAGAACCCGCGTTACTGCTGAGTTTGCAGACTCATATCAGCGTAGCCTTGCCAAGGTTTGCTCCCGAGCCAGGCTCACTCCCTGCACGAGATAGCAAGAGTAATGGTATTGGCAAGCGTCCCCTGTATAGATTATTGATAGGGAGTGCATTCTGGTGATGACACACACAACTCCTTTCGCTATTAGCAGCCTAAGGAATTTGCCATTACTTTCAGGCACACCACACTAAGCAGTGACTGCTTTCATGACCCTCAGCATTACGAAGGCACTTAAAAGGGTTTGGTTTGTATTAATAGAATTTCAAGGTGCTCATCAGCTCTTGGGAGTGACTGACTATGCAATACACCGTGGAATATATAATTGCTGAGAGCTGAAGTTAAAATTATTGACAGATCCTAAATTCCCTCCCAAATCCCTTTCCCTGTTGTTTGCATGCCACATTACTTCATTGGAGTAGACCTGCATCCTGACCAGTGCTGCTATGGGCAGGGCTCGGCAGCCACAGTATTTCCCAAGAGTTTCAGGACTTGGTCTCTGCCAGGCTGACGTTTTAGTAGCTGAATATTCATCTGCCACACTTAGGAAGCCTTCAGCGAAGGTGGTGTGAGCTTTGCAGGTGTTGATGAAAGCTGGATTGAATTTGGTCATTAGTTACGCCTTGCCATGTAGGACTGACATGACTGATAAGCTGAAGGGGGAAGAACATTGGGGGGAAAAATGAAGCACATCTAAATTTCCTTCCAGTCAATTCCAGCCCTCAAACCGGCGCTGTCTGCCTTTACAGAAACCAGCTGGGAAGCGCTCTTGTGTTGCCTAGGGCATAGCTTTGATCAAGCAACCTCAGCCTGCCTCTCACAAAGCTTTCTTCATGCACCTGATATGGGATCCTGCCTGAGATAATGAATCATGGTGCATTTAAAAGAAATTAAAGGATTCACAGCAAACTCTGCCTCTAATCCAAACCAGCACCTCGATCATTCCTCCCGTGTGCAGCTCAGCGGGGCAGCAACAATCCCTGGCCTTCGCTCATGGGCTGAGCACCCACCTACGTAGGTCACTGCCATCTGAGAGGCAGGATCAATATTTCGGGGCACGTTGCTCCCTCTAGCTTACGGGTTTAATTGAAGGGGTAGGAGAGCTAGAATTAATTTTTAAACAACCTGACTGGAAGGCAAAAAAAAAAAAATCATCTTAATTAAATCTCATTCACTCTTCCTCTGATCCAGCAGGCAGATGGCTCTTCCCTCCCACACTTTGAAGAGGTTAGCCCAGAAAGGCTTCCAGAGAGAGCAGGTCTGAGACTGTCAGGGTTCACTTCCAGGCAGGTTTCCACTGCAGGGATTGCTGACGTTGCTGGTCTACGTCTGTGGTCCAGAGAATTTGAAGACAATAGACAGGATTAGAGGTGACTGCAAGTCTGTCCTTCCAGGGTGAAAAAAAGAGTCAGAACTTTTGAAAAATTTTAGATTGCCCCCACCCCCCAGTGCTTCTATTTATTAGTTGCATTTTTGAGCATAATTGCTTACACCCCAGGCTGAACCTCTCGAGAGGAGCTGCTGAGGAAGGTCCCCAGGACAGGGGCAGTCACACTACCTCTGGCAGTACCTGGGTGCTGCACAAACACACGGCACCGCTTTGTATTCCTCTTTGCCTGTGGTTCATCGAATCACAGAATCATGGAATCGTGGGGGGTTGGAAGGGACCTTGAGGGATCATCGGGTCCAACCCCCCTGCCAAAGCAGCTCCCTAGATCACATTGCACAGATAGGTGTCCAGACGGGTCTTGAATATCTCCAGAGAAGGAGACTCCACCACCTCCCTGGGCAGCCTGTCCCAGGGCTCTGTCACCCTCACTGTGTAAAAGTTCTTCCGCATGTTGGTGCGGAACTTCCTGTGCTCCAACTTGCAGCCATTGCCCCTTGTCCTGTCTCCACAGACACTGAAAAGGAGCTGGCCAATTCCCCATGTATTCCATACTTAAGATGTTTATAAACATTAATAAGGTCCCCCCTTAGTCTTCTTTTCTCTAGGCTGAACAGTCCCAGCTCATTCAGCCTTTCCTCATAGGCTTTACTCTCTGGTCATGAAAAGGTAGAAGTAGGTTGCTTTTATTTATTTTATTTCTTAAAATAAATGTTGTGGCCACCTTCTCTTTACTTGCCACCAGCCTGGCTTCCCCAGACATCAGTTCTGCCTGTCCCCAGCGAAAACACGGGGCAGAGACACCCTGCCTCTCTTCCAAAGCCCCCTGCTTGGTGGGCACAACTGGGAAAGGGGGAACACAGTAGTCCCTCGCCTCTGGCTGATGAGGTGAGGTGAGAGGCTCGGAGCCTGAAAGGGTGGCTGCACTTCAGAGAGAAAAGTGAGCGGTGGGGCAGAGGAAAGGGAAAGCCAGGGAATGCTTTCCCTCTGGGGGCAGCAACAACTTTCTTTTGAAGAGCAGAGGCAGCATCTTTGAAGTCTGTTTCAAGCCGAGTACAGAAGAGCTCTGGGGCTGTAAGTAACAGAGATGCCTGGCAGTAGTTCCAGGGGTTGTGCAAGGGCTGCTATGAAGTCGACCTGGAGTGAGACTGAGGAGCTGCTCCCCAGCTAGAGCAGAGAGGTAGGACTGACGGCCAGTGGCTCATTCCCCAGCTAACCACAAGGGTGAGGTGGAGCAGCTGGAAAACCACTCCTCCCACTGCGGAGACTCCTCATTCCCAAAGAGCCTGCCCACAGCCAAGGGAGTTGCTGCTCACACCTAGCAAACTGATAGTCAAGCTGACTTCAAGCCCTGGATCATGGGATGTTACCCAGCATTGTATAAGCCAAATATAGCTTAATTTAATTCTTCTAACCCTATTGTAGAACATCTTTAAATCCCTGGTCCTTATGGGACATCAGATGACTTAAGGAACCTCTGGACATATCCAACCATGACCACAGGAATGCCTTTCTGTCATGCTGTGGTTTCTCTGCCCGGACACCAGCCCTTTCAGCATCCTCCTGGCATGCTAGAAGACGCTTGTCCCAGGATATCAGCTGGGGCCTAAGGTGAGGCACAGGGACAGAACTGCAAGGGCCACCTAGTGCCTTGTGTGTGGCATATGCTGACACAAGTAACCACAGCAACCATCTGTCCATCACCTTCAGGAGGGGCCTCTGTCCCAGAGTAGGAGAATTGCCAGACTGGGTGACAGTCGTGTGGGTGAGACACAAAGCAGTGTGTGAAGGCTGCTGGTGGACAGCTAGCAACTCGCATGGATGTGAAATTACTCTTTATTTCCTCTGTAATCAAGATTTTTGAGAGCTATTGTTACACCTCACGTGGATGCAGCACCACTCCACCTTGCCAGCATTGTGTTACACCCACATACATCTTCAGGTATGTCCCCTGGTGATTATCGAACATGTCCTGAATGCTATGGCAAGACTGCAATGTTCCCAAATTGCTGGTTGCTGCAGCCTGGGAAATAAAGGGGATAAACTTTTATGGTGTTGGTGCCTTTTCAGCATAGTCTTCTCTCTGCATCCAGTAGACATCGCCTTGATATGGCTGCCAAGGCACGCCACATACAGGGAAACATGTTTTCTGAGGAGCACTCCTGCACGTGCCACAGCCAGCTGGGCCTACGAGCTACTGAACGTGATGAAATGTTCCCCTGCCTGTTCTTACTGGGAGACACTTCAGTCCCATTTCCCTGGCGATTCAAAACCTGTTTCTTCACGCTTCAAAACGAGGTGCTACGTGCTGGGGACGACTTGCATAATCTGTTTCCAATGACGGAGTTCAAACATTTCTGATACTTGCATGAAGAGGAATGGAGCAAGGTTTCATGTTTGCTAACGCCACACCTCCAGCAGCTTTGCTTAAAAATAGTGATGTTTGTGCAGAACAACAAATGCTGGGTTGTTGTTGCCTTTGTGTTTCGGATTGGTGAGACTTTGGGATATGGATAACCTAAATGTTCCTATTTTGTTTGTGAATATGAGTGCTGGGTACTTTCTTATCAAAAAAGGATTTAACTCTCGCATAATTATGGGTGCACAGGAATTCAGGCTTCGTGGAAAACATCATATCTTTGAAATTCTTAGTAAAATCACAAGAACTTGCAACACTAGTGTTTTTAAAAATAAAATAATATTTTAGTCATCTAAAAAAATAAATTATTCTCTGTGTTGTTTTTTCTATGTGCATACCTTTGAACTGAGCCAACCCTGGAAAATTTCGGTCCTCCCAGAAAAGACTTCACAAGATTTTATTAGTAACTAAAAAGGGGGTTTTATCATACTACATAAATCATAGTATTTTTTACCAAAAAAAATCAATCTATAAAGCTGTTGTGGTTAAACCACAGATAGTAATTGAGCACCACACAGCCACTCACTCACTTCTCCCTCACCCCAAGGGGATGGGGAGGAGAATGGAAAACAAAACTTGTAGGCTGAGATAGAGAGTTCAATAGGATAACAGAGGAAAATTATTATAGTAATAATAGTAACAGCAATAGCAACAGTACCAAGTGATGCATAAAAGCACTTGCTCACTGCAAGTGAAAGGAAAATAAAATAATGTGATAGCCAGTCCATTTCCAAGCAACGATCCCACCTCCTGGCTAGCTTCCCCACTTGTATCTGGAGCAAGATGTTATATGTTATGGAATATCCCTTGGGCCAGCCTTGGCCAGCTGTCCTGGCTGTGGTCTCCCAGCTTCTTGTGCACCCAGCAGGGCGTGGGAAGCTGAAAAGTCCTTGACTTGGCATAGACACTACCGCTACTTAGCAACAATTAAAAGCATCAGGGTGACATGGACTTTATTCTCATTCTAAATCCAAAACACAGCTTTATACCGGCTACTAGAAGGAAAAATTAACTCTATCTCAGCTGAAGGCAGGACAAGAACATGTTGTGTCACAGGAGATAGTTCAGTGGACTGGTGAAAGTAACACAGGTTAAAGTTGAAATTCGTTTGAAAGAACATAATCTACAGGTTAAAAGAAACACTGGAAGGCGTAGCGCAGTTAGAAAACCATGTAGGAAGGCCAGGCCACTTAATTGAACATCCTTGATAATTATATATAGTTTTGCTAAAGACTGAATTAGACAGTGGCAGATATTTATGTGTATTCATACGTAGTTGGATTCTGGGTTTGCTGGCCTCAGGCACAACTCATTGATTGCTCTTGTTGCCTCCTCACTTAGGGGTTAGAGGGAGAAGACAGCACGAAGGGCTTTTGTGGCAAATCCTGTCTTTTTACTGACATCTCTGCCAGGCCAAAGGCAAGGCAGGAATTGCCTCAGAAGTCAAAAGCAGTATTATGTCAATTCCTTTGGCTTTTGCTCCACTTCAGACCAAAATTTCCATGGGTCTCAGAGGGTTTGCCAGGTGAATGAGCTGCTGCACTGAATTAAATCAATGTCTGAGTGGTTTAGCTTGAGTTTGAAAGACGGTTCAGAGCTGCATGGACAGGTCCCCATAATGGACAATTCTATAAAAATTTGCCCATAGGGGAAGCTTCCCATAATCCCAGATATTCACTAGTGGACTTTGGCGTGTGAAGGGTTTATTTGTCATTGTTAATTATCACTTTGGATGGCAAAGTACATGCCACTAGCACCACTTGTCTGCTTGTACCACCGAAGAACACTTTGCACAAGGGCACTTGGTCTCTTCTGAGTGTCACTGAGAGTTTCAGTCTGGCAGTATCTCGTGGAAGGGACTTTCACAGTTCAGCAGGACACGTTTCCCATTTCCAGGCCTGCATGTACATCATGCACTTCAACTTGAACACGAAGGGAAACAAGGAAGGACTTTGTCCCATGGTTCATCAAGCAGTAAAACGTGGTCACTGTTTTACCAGGTAAATAGGATCATTCAGAGCACAAAAGCTGAGCTAAATTCTTCACTCTCAAAACCTTCACTTAAAAAGATTCTGGAAATCCCCTGTGTACAGGCCTGGGCCTTCTTCATGTCCCACCCCCATCGACCACCTGAGCTAACCTCTGTGTAGGCAAGAGATTGGATTTACTGTGTTTTGCTTTGCCAGCAAGGAGCACAAATAGTAACTGTAACAAGTTCTCAGGCAATTTGCTAAATCACTACTGTATCCACCTAATTGGGAAATTGCAGAAATAAGCAAATAGGAAGACTAATTCTCATCATACATTTTAGTCCTGTGCCTATAAAGATAACCAGTTACCTCTCATTTTGCCTTGAGCAACAGCACTGATTTCCAGTCAAGTGAGCTCAGGCTACCAGCATGCTCTGCTGCCC
The DNA here is from genome assembly GCA_027925045.1 of Hypotaenidia okinawae. NCBI lineage: Eukaryota > Metazoa > Chordata > Aves > Gruiformes > Rallidae > Hypotaenidia > Hypotaenidia okinawae. The sequence goes on along the minus strand of BSDF01000001.1, from coordinate 61,242,731 downwards.
AGCATTTCAGTCAAAGATTTGCTCTTCACTTTAGTTTTTCACAGCATCATCATTTTAAAATCACCTTGCGTGTTGAAGCCTTGAGGATGCTTTCATGAAAGGCTTCTGTAACAGAATAATCTAAGGGCTAAACTGACTACAGCGATGGCTCAGAATCTGCAAGACAGGTACTTTTCCCTGCCCAAACATGAAAAGAAGGGTTTATTAGATGTCTGCTAAAAATGATTGACAGTGAATATTTGTATCTGCATTAATATAATTCTAATTTGTGAGCTTTAATGTTTCTGTGTTTGCTGTAAGAAGGGGCTAGGGTTAGTTAGTCAAAGCCCTACAGAATGCACTGCAGGACCTTTTTTTTCTTTTTAAGGTTTTAAAGCACAAGAGTTTTCAGCACAGGCCTTCCAGTCTGTGGGTTTGGAAGCCGTGCTTGGGAAACAGCACCTCTCAAGCCATTGCTCAAGCCAATGAGAACCAGCTTGTTCAAGGTGTGCCTTATACACACCCTGTTCTGCTCTGTAATTTATGGTAATTATATGCTCGCTGAAAACATAGAACAAAACCATAACTAGGAACAAATAGACAGTCTGGGAAAACAAATCTTTGGTCTGTAACCGTTTTTAAATAGATGCCATTTGTTTGCCTCTGCAAAAGCTATCCTTAAAGCACAGCTGGACTTGTGTTTCTTGCCTGCAACTAACCTCACCCTTGCCAAACCTCCCCTTGAGTGGGCATGGTGTCAGGTGGAAAAAGAAACAGGTCCCTAGGGGAAACCTACACCCTCCCAAGCTGGCATTAACACAGCTGTATTTTTTAAAAGGTGGGGGTTTCTTTCCCTAGAACCTGGCAGCACCTCTGGTTTGACATGTGGAGCAAGCAGGAGAATGAGACTTGAACAGCTGCCAGGCAGAGCTGAGCAGGGCTTGCTCTCTCCTTGAGCTGGTGTAAAGGCAGCCCAGCACCACTCGGTTTGAATGGCAGGGTTGGTGACTTCTGCTTCCTTTTAAAACAAAAAGCTACTGTGATAGACTGGGGAGGGCAGAGCAGCAGGCCCTGGGTGCCAGCAGTGATCTTATCTGCTTCTGGGTGCCATGAATGTATGGCTACCCACTCTCCTCCTAGCATCAGGCTATAAACCTGACCTTTATGCAGTCCCCAGAGTCTCTTATTGCTTCTGGGCGAGTCATAGTGAAGTATAAATTCGCTTTGAATTACTGGGTTTGGTTTTATTTCTCAGGAGTTTGTTTGTTTCCTAAGGAGAAAAGGCATGGACTCATAACTCATTTAGAAGTACACAGGCTATTTAATTTAGTGTAGTTGCAGGACCATATTTTTATCAATTAGTCTCTACTAATTAGTTAATTACACTGTCACTGGTGTAGCTATGAATAGATGTTATATTCTATTACTGAGTGCGGTGACAGAACCAGACCCATGTGCAATGAGATAACACTCCCTACAGACTCACCCACGCTCCCCACAGTTGTTACTGTGCAAAGATGCAAAAAAACCCCAAAGCCAACCTTTTCCAAAGTATTTTATATCCTGACATTGCTTTGAAATTATACCCCTTAAAGTGCCCTGAAGACACCCATTGTTGACCCACAGTTAGCGCGGTCACCAAGGAGGTTGGTGTTCATTGGACAAGGCAGGAACATGATGTGTCTTCAGCAACACCCCAGCCCAGCTGGGGGTATTTGGCTCTGCACAGCTCCTGGATCGCTGCAGTATCAGCTCTTTGAGTCCCTTTGCATATCTGATGAGCGTATATGTGGAAGGAGCAGTGCACCCTTGGGACTACGGTACAATGTACCAAGCTGGTGGTTCCCATGAATCAGAAGCTGATGCTGACAGCTAAGGGCATAGGTCCTGTGTAGCCATGCTCAGGCAAACATGTGTCCACGTGATGTTAGGTTTTCACCTCAGAGCCATGGATAGTGCTGAAGCATGTCCTTCACATGATAGTGCACATATATTTTGAAGGGACTGGGAGGAAAAAAACCCTTGCCACATAAGGGGCACATAGATTGCCACATGGATTCTAATCCCAAGACCCAGAAAGCAGAAGCTGTACAGAAGTTTTACTTCTCCTGCCCAGAAAGATGGGGAACTAGCACGGTTACTGATGCTCTGAATCAGGCTCTCTTGTTAGCCTCCATATTGGTGTCCCCTGGAGCCCTAGCAGGAGCTGGACACAACTCTGCCATGTCTCTGGCAGAGGGGAGATTCAGCGGCCCCTGGACCACAGCCTTTGCAGTGACACTGATAACAGCCTGCAGCCCTGTAGCTTTAAGGGGAATTAGTGCCCTGCAGCCACATTAATGCCACCAATCACATAGGACACACAGGCACCGTGGGTATTTTGAAAGCACACAGATTTTGTACCTCTCATATTCAATGGCCTGTGCATATATGCAGATACATGTACTCGTACAGACAAATTCTGCTGTTTTTTCTTGCTAAATCTGTAAGAATAAATCAAGATCCCACTCACAAAAAAAAAAAAAACCCAAACCAACCAAACCCAACCAACAAAACATTCCAAGAAAGAAAAAAATGTCGAAAAAAAAGTCACCCAATGCTTTAGGAATGAAAATAATATTCCAGGTAAGAAGTGGCCAGGAGTGTGTGGCAATAGTTGCAACAGTGAAGCTGCTGGTACAGAGTGGCAGAAAGAGCTGCAGGTAACCCAGAGCATTTCTTCTCAGTTGAAGAACATGCTTTGTGAAGACAGTCTGATGGGGTAAAAAATGTAAAAGGATTATGAAGGGCAGAAAGAAAAAGCTCTATGGACCAAGCTATGTTTTGCAAATAACAATGTGGAAGGCATTTGAATAACTTGCAGTTCAAATGAGTGTTGTGATGCTGAATAATTTCAAGTGGAGAAAAAATAATTTTATTGCAAGGGAAATTTAATTTAGCCATGGTAGCATGGGGTCACTGAGGACCACTTTAGGAAACTTGAGAATTTAAATGGAGTAAGACATGTAAATGACATTTTGCTACAGACATCTATATGTAGATTAACCCACATAACCAATGCTACATGTATCTTCAAGTCTAGAGCTATTTAAATACAAGATGATAGCTGACGTGGAATCATTCTAAGTTGATTTACCTGTTTCTTCCCTTTTGAAATGTTAATTACATTGTGACAGAAAACTTAATGCTGTGAGACAAAGTGGAAGGGTTTCAAGACCAAAAATATGAACACTGGTATTATGTGGATTGATGATCAGAGGAAAACAAAGCCAGCGGTAGTGGATTTTAACCAAAACTGATGAAAGAAATAGTTAAAGTTTCACATGATCTATCTTCGTGATAATGAAGGCAACTCTCATGGAAGTAAATATTTTCTTTGAAGACCTCCCTCTCAAAAAAAACCAAAACAAAACCCAACAAAACCAACCAAACAAACAAAACCCCCAAACCAAAACAACCCCCAAAACCCCCAAACCAACAGGCAAACAAACAAACAACAAAAATATACAGCTTTCATATTTGTAAGAAAAGCTTGAAAATGTGAATATAGAAACAGAAGGTAAATTCACCAAATTCCCTCTGTTTTTAAAAGTACAAGCATTTAATGTTGGTCTTCTGGTTTTATTAAACCTGTCCTGTACATAATTCTACTGGGTGAGTAAGGGTAATAGAATCTGGCCTGAATGAATCAGACAATCATAATTATGTTAACCAGGTGCCTAAGGCATTACCTTAGTGTGCACAAAACACTGAGCGATGTTGAGTTCTTGATGAACCAGCTACTCTTATCTGGAGCTGGGATGTTCCTTGCTGCTACGATTAATTCCTCTGTGGCTGGAAAAACGGTGAGAAAACATTAAAATCAAGGCATGCAGAAGGTAGAGCCTCCGGAGACACTTCAGCATCAACAAACGGCATTTAGCACTAGGTGGTGCTCTTTTCTCTACTAAATTACTATTCAACAGCTGTGAGAGGAATGGGCTTTGCTTTTATGATTCTGTGCCCCTGTTGTTACAGTAGGACTTCACTCAAAGAGCAAGAAATGTAAAGCAAACCCGAATGCTTTCTTGTGTTGATTAGTCATCACCCGTGAGCCCAGAGACGGATGCCAGATGATGCAGTGAGCGCTCACTGCTATTGCTCCTGGTCCTTTTTTCCTAGTGCTACTTGTGGTGTCCCAGGGATGAGGCGTTTCTTGCTTCCCTGAAGAGATTCTCTTGGATCTATCTGTAGGTCAGTTGCCACCACAAAATTTATTCCTGAGATCCTCTATATTCCCTTTACTTTTGTACTCTTCTCAATCACAGTCCGTGTTCCACCACAAGTCATTCTTCGTTCATTCCCTCAATGTGTTTCTGTTTCTTTATGTGCTCTGTGGCTGTTTTGTAGTCAGAGCTACACACACACACACACATCTATGTATATAATGAGTTATTCTAAACCTTTTTCCTTGTATATCAGTCTATCAGTCATTACAGGTCTGACTCATTCCTGGCATTTTTCTATAAACAGCCTCAAATCCATCAATGCTTTTATTAGCAGAGCCTCCTGAGAACCTTTGCTAAGATCTACATTTTCTGTGAAAAGCCAGGCAATGAGATAACAGCTTTAATAGCTCAGAAAAGATCTAGAAGAATCTCCTGATACAAAATGACTCAGGGATAACAAGTTGTGAATTAAATTCAGAGCTCAAAGACAGAGAAGAGAATGGTCTTTCATTTTGCCGTACAGAAAGAAGATGTTAGATGGTGATAACCAATGCCAGCTCAGTGCCTGTCAAGCAGACAAACACAATCTCGGGGCTTGCTTGCAAAAGGACTAAGAAAAACAGAGAACATCCTCGTGCCTGGTTAAGAATCCACATTGCAGCCTCATCTTGAGTGCAGCTTCCAGTGTGGCTGCCTGATTTGAAGCAAGATGTAACAGAACTGCAAGAGGTCCAGAGGAAGGCAGTGAAAGTGCTCAGAAAAGGTTTGAAGAGAAATCAAACAGATTTAGAGCCTTCCCCTGGAAAAAGAGGCAGCTGCAAAGTCATGGATAGTTTGCTGTCGACTCTTCCTTTCAGTATCACCCTTGAAATTGAGGAATATCTGTTATCTGAGCCCTTTAGTTGCTATCTCAAACAATTATTAAACACATACTTTAACAGAATCTTCTGTTTTTCTCCATCTATATTTTTCTGAGCCTCAACAAACAGTTTGTTAAAGGCAGTTCTTTTTTGTTCTTTATAACTCCTTTCCAAGTCCACAGTACTGGTTGCTGACCCGTTAGGTGAGAGCAACACCTTACCCCATCAGAATGTTAAGGAATGCCCTTCTGGGTCAGACCAACAGCCACAAAGGCTACTGCTGCCCAGTGCCCATGATGGCACTGGGGTGCTGGCCATCTGCCATGATCAAGCCACAAGTTTTAAAGGCGCCCAGCAGACCCTACAAGATCCCCCAGGCTACCAGCAAAACATTGCCTGAGGGAAGGACAAGCAGATCCACATGAGGAGTGACAATTGGAGATGCTGTTTGGGGAGGGCCAGTGTACCTGGCCTCTTCCTCTGGTCCAGTCTCCTAAGATCACCTTCATTGGAACTGCCTGATCCTTTTATTATCTGTTAATAGAGGCATTGTTCACAAATCTTGTCTAATCCCTTTTTATGCCTGCTAATAGCCTGCTTCCCCAACCTCCTGTGGCAATGAATTCCAGAAGTTCATTACCTGCTGAGCAAAGAAGTGCTCTTTCCTTTCAGGAGCAAACTATGGCTACACTCCCCATCCATAAATGCACATTTACATGGTCACTGTTCTAGGTATTATCCTTTGGCCTAAGTGTTCCCAAACAACCCATGCACTGTGAGTGGTATGAAAACAGCTGCAAATAAATATTAAGGAAAACAACACTTATTTTACTGCATTTTTCTAGGGAAAGGTGAGGAATGGTTGTTTAGCTGTGGCATCTTGGCAGATGAACACCTCTTCTCTGCCAACATACAGAGCCCAGCACAGTCCTGGAAGCACGTGTTTTCTGTCAGGAAGGGGAGGCGAGGCTTGCAGCATGATGCAAAGCTTGACAAAGAGGCCCTGGCTGCTGCTGCCATGGTACAGCACGTGGCACAGCAGTGGTCCTCCTGCAATCACTGCTTGGGAACATGCACTTCTCACAGCTCCTGGCTTGTTACATCACTGTTTCGACTCTGCTTTTTATTTTGTGAGTCTGTGGTGAAAGTGCCAGGCCGGGCTGCACATGCACAGAGACTACAGCAACTTGTGCCACGCTTAATCTACAGCTGTCATCCCTTAATTTATAAATTCCATGATGCTATCGAAATAAAGACTCGGTTTTGTCTTGCAAGACCTATTCTTCACCCGCCCAACCCTCTGTTATGCAGGTGACTCTCCACCCACTCGCTCTTCCCCAGGCTCCCGTGCTGCCTGTGGCTTGTGGTCCCAGAACTGTTTAGGTAATTAGTCATGTCTTCACTCACCTTCCATCCTTTTTTATTTTTTTTTGTTATTACTATTTATTGTTTTTATTGCGGTAAGGCCTAAGGATGCCAACTAGGAAATACGACTTCATCATAAAAAGAAATTGTATGACAAGCACTAACACAAAGAACTTGCCATCTGGGGCTTAGGCACACTGCAGCTAGTGAATACATAGACAAGTGGGAGGCAGCCTGGGAGAGCAACACAGGAGGAGAAGGTGTTTACACAGAGTAATTGTAAAGCTGGTCACTGGCTAACCTCTATTGATAGTCATTAGCAGGGAAATGTTAACTTTCCTGGCCTGAACTACTTTAATCTGGGTACTTTACAACTTAAAAAGTTTATTTGTCGGGAATGTGCAAGTGTTTTGATGCTTGTTGTTTGAACCTGTGGACTCAATTTTTCTACTTTACCTAGAGCAGACTGGCAAGGCTGCTGGGAGGAGGCTGCCCTGAGACTGCTAATGCTGTGCTCACCCTTCATGTAGAGGACTCCCATCATCCAGTACCTCACAAGGCTGGACCAAATATTGAAAGTACAGTGGTGATGGGGGAAGGGTGAAGGACAGAGGAAGGGTGAGGATACCATTGGGAGGGACATTATGAAAAATCCATCATATTGGGTAACCATATCCTTAAGGGAAAATTTGTGTTGTGCAACTGTGACACATTCAAGTCTGAACAGCTGGTTCTGGTGAGAGGCAGCAGAAATTAATTTCCCGTGCAGTTTTTGTATCAATAATTCATCTCATTAAGGTGTGGTCTCATAGTGTTTGCACGGGCACAGGAGGCAGCCCTAATACTGCTTCTAACAAGCACTTGCTACTGTGGGCATCTGCCATTCCCAATGTCCTTATTGCCTCAGTTTCCTCATAGAAGAAAGGGAAAGGGCCATACTTGCTTTGGTTCAGATCTGTAAAACAGTTGGCCTACTACTCTGTTCCTTTGGAGATACTTTGGAGTCTTTTGCAAAAGCATGAAGAAACCCTAACATTCAGTCATCTGGACCTAGCAGCTATTTGGGTTTATTTCAAGGTGTTAGTGAATCAGACCCTGAGATAAGATTTAGAAGTGCAAGTTGCTGACCCATGGGAGGGGTCCCTTCCAAAAAACTGCAGGACTTGGCTATACCTCAACAGATATTTAATAAACCAAAGCCATCATAAAGTCCCATCCTGCTAAGACATCCTTCTTCATATTGCACTAGATTTAAATAGTGTTATTATAAATTATTAAACTAAATTACATTGTTCTAAAAGCTAATTTCTCATCTTTTCTCTCACCCCACTTCCATTATTTATATTTTTCCTGTAACACCTGAAGGGACTTACAGTTGTCAGGGTGAATTTGCAAGATTTTACTGCAAAAGAGCTTTCACTTAGCCAACAAATTCTTAAAATAAGGTGACATACAAGGCATGTTCACCTTTAGTGTATACCCACTGATTTGGGTCATCATGAGCTTGTTAAGATCATGAAGGGCAGGTTTTCCCCAGAGATGTCTTCTAGCCCTGTTCTAGTCCTTCTTTCCTTCTAGCCTAGCAGCACTGGCTTAGCAGGGATCTAATGTATATGTACACTACATGGGATGTAATGCCACGTGGATGTTTATATTGAAATATTTATCCTGATAGAATCACCTTGGTGTAGACAGCGGTTATAGTTGTACCAACTACATTGGTCCTTAGGCTCAGAGGAAAGATAAGTAAGTGTATGGGTATAAGCACATTTTTGTCATGTAACACAAACAGTTTGAGCTGCCAGGAGCTGGGGAAAACTGTACTGCTTTGTTAGCAGTGGTATAGTTAGCACAGTACAATTTTTGTGTGTAAAAAACATTAGTGCATAAAGAAATTCTTTATTTCTTCACCAAGTGTAGTGGTGCAGCTAGCAGTTCTGTTCCCATTGAATCCTCTGCTCAGCTCCAGATGCAAACCCTCAAATCACGTGTTTCCCTCCATTATATTTTTTCTCTTACAGTTCATTCATTTCTGGAAGGTGGATGGAAAAAACCCATCTCCTTTCTTCTCACTCCAGAGGTGCCTGATGCTGCTTTTCCTCTTGTGCTGACCAGATCCAGACATTACCCAGCAGAGTCATTGCTTGGCTTTTACTCCAGAGATCCTGCTTCTTTCTCTACCATGTCCTTTCTTTTTTCTCTACCACCTTCTCTCCACAGTCATCTGTACTAAGCCAGACTGTTTCCTTTCCTTATCTGGTGTTGCTCTGATTATATAAACATCATCTTCTACTCCTTTCTTCCATCTCAACTCTGAAATTACCTTCCCCCATCCTATCACAAGCAAAGCGATGATTTCATTCAGCAGGCTTGCTTTGTTTTCCACAGTTGTTGGAAGCAAAGGCTCCTCTGTTGTACTTTTTTGCCTGGTGTTTTAGAGTGGCTTAACACTTTTATTTCCTCATTGTTATTTTATCAAAAGTCTCAGAGAGTGATTGGAAGAAAATGGAAAGCATTTGCCATGTTTTTTATAAGCTTGACTGCTTTCCAAGAGCTGTAGTTTGAAATGCAAAGCCAGACAGAGATGAAAAAACCTACTTCAAGAAAGTTCTTAAAAATAAATTTATAACAATTTTTAGAAGTTTAGTTCAGCTTAGTTTAGTTTAGTTTAGTTTGTAGAGAAGATCTTTCAAAAGATGAGTATGGAAAAGCCTGAGGTTCACAGAAGCCCAAGGCATCACACAGAAAATGCAAACAGAAGTCTCGCCTTGCCAAGCAAGAACCTGGAAGAGCTGTCTAGTCTAATGCTGAAGAGTTCAGATAAAACAGAGTGATTATTGCTGGCAAGTGGATGTTGCTGACTTAATATTCACCAGCGACAGCTCATGAAAGCTGGTTCCATAGGAGTCCAGTTACCCTTCCTCGGTCAGCGGATACAGGAATACAGGGAGTTTCTGGGTCACAGACCCAATGACCCATCTGGACCAGTCAAAAACTGTGGAGAAAATCTGTGATCACTTACATGAGCAAAAATCTCTACATTTTTCAAACTGTCATATGGATGACTAGGATAAAACTTTTGCTCATTAGAATGTCTTTATTACATCATATTTGCATGTACGTTTAGGCTTCATAGTGTGTCATTCCAAATTCACTGAATAAATTGTGGTTTATGTGTGGCTAAAAAGAGTTTATTTAATATATACAATCAAGGAAACAATAGTCACTAATAAGATGAGGTACTAGCTGTATATTTCATGTGTCTGAATTCGATAAAACAGCATGAACTATGCAGATGATGAGATTTAATGACCTCCAGGCCAAGGAATCAATGTTGTTCTTCCATAGATCTTGAACATTTCATGTTCTGCTTTTTGTATCCAAAAGAGTATCTGCCTTCCCTAATGGTGAGCTGAGTAGTTAACTGGACAAAAAAAAAGTACTAATTTTGCAAGAAGCCTTCTACCAGTCATGGTACAATTGCTCTGATGGGTACGGACTAATCAGAAAATAGTGATTTTATATATTACTGCCCGTCTCAATGAAACCACCTCACCTACTCAACAGTAAAAGTACGTGAGAACATCAGGCTATTTCCTGTTAATGTTTTTTACAGTGAAACCTTAACTAAAAGATCATTATTAAACCACTGTGGGATAGATCCTCAAGGTTATGAATTGTCTTAGTGACAGTATCTTCTAATGCTATTCTGTTATTTCCACCAACAGAATCTCTTCTCTGAACTCAATGGTATCTTCAGAAGGTCAAAGATATAGGCAACCCCCAAGCATGGCCCTGACTAACAAGTTTAACCTCTGATTAAACTGACTTATTTAACACTCTTAAATTATCACAGTTAAAATATTTGAAGTGAAAGCCCTACTATTTTAAGTGTTCTTGCACTATTTTAATTAGATCGTTCCAAAACCAGCTGGTACAGAATAGGGACAGCCTAGACAACTCATCTGCAAACATTACATAGGTCAAAACACAGAGCTTTGACTTCTCACTCTTCCAAATGTAGGACTTTGGTTGCCCCAGTAAATACAGCTCATGGTGCTGAGTCATGTGGCAGGAGGACAGAAGTCGAAGTGTAACAGCGGTCACCTGGGGCAGCTGCCAGGGAGGGATGTTCCTAAAGTCCTCCTCTAAGCACTGAGAAGAGCCACAGCTGTAACCTCCCCTCCTCTCCTAGCACTGCAGTTCATCCCCTCTGCAGCCCATCAGGGGCGACAAGAGGTAGCTGGTGTCTGTGGTGTCAGAGCTGCAGGAGAGATGGGGTCCTCTACTTGCAGGTCCTACCTGTAGGCATGCTGACTTTGGAGTGTGAGGAAAGGAGACCTTCCAGGAAACCTCATGCATTAGCTGTGAGATTGGACTGTAAATGTTACCACACAGCTTTATTAAAGACGAGCAAGATGTTGACAGTATGGTTATATACAATGAAAGAAAAGAGAGGGATTGTGCTCTCATTTATTCAAGTTAGTCCTCCAGCGAGATGAATAGGGTGCTGGAGAGCAGAGGTCAATCACATTACAAGGACAGAAAAACAAGAGAATTGATTTAAGTTTCCTGGGGCAGCCAAGTGAACAGTATAGCACAATGCTTGTTAACACTGGAGGAGCTGGGAAAACCCAAAATAAACTGGTTCATTTTGACAAAAGGATTTGTATTTTTTGGGAATGGGGAACACATAGAAAAATCTGCCATTAGCGTAAGAAACAGGGCCTACATCTTTTTCCTGGTTTACAGCTGAATGGTCACAAATCAGGCCATTTGCATGAGCCATGGCAAGAAGCTAAGTGTGGCTCGTCATACCAGCTTCATAGGAGCCTGGCACTGGAGTGAAATATTTAGGGTAGAAAATATACGTGCAATCTGTAGGATTAAAATTACCAAAATTTATGATTTTCAGTTTAATCTCCACATGAATAACAAATTTTTGTCATGAATGTCTAAAATTTGCAAACAATACCAAGCTCAGGAGGACCTCTGCCAGGCTTTTTAATCTGCTAACTTTGTGTCCAGTGTGGAAGAGAGAGAGGCAAGTGGGCTGAGGCGAACATCTAAGGGCACACAAGGGCCACAAAGAAAGGGCCCTGTCAAGATCTTGAGTACAATCCTGAGTCCTAGCAGCAGGAACCAATAAAGTCTCAGGCAGCTCCTGCTGTTCCTCGCTGGCTTTTTAGCACATCTCACACAGCAGAGAACTGGAGGCACTGACTCGGTGGGATTCTATACTCACACTCTGAATGCGAGGTCTGGATGAGCTTTGCTGTACTGAGGCCTACCCAGGAAAAGATCCTGTGGGAAACAAATGCAGCCAGATACTGCCAAGGTACAAATTTGGCTTGAGTGTATTTGTTACATTAACCTTGTAGCTGTGTCAGCTGAAAAATACTCTGGATACTTTTGGATAAGAAAGTATCCAAGTTACTAAAGCTATTACAGAGAAAATGTAGAGGCCATTGTGTTCTCAATATTTGCTTAAGCTTTATTGCAAGCTTGATTTGTAACTCTGGTGTAAATAATTTATGATAACTTAATTATGCCATAGGATTCCACTCCCTGTGGATGGACTGCAGGTATTTTTAAATAGCTCAGTACAATGCAGTCAGAAGTATGACAGAGTCATGGGAGCTTAGTCCCCACTACCTGGAAACGCCCTGAACTATGACCTATCGCTTTCGTTTTGAGGCTGTTTTGTATGCATGACAACACTGTTCACCTGCAGGAACTTCTTTATCTGCTATCTTGGCCATGCTATATATATTGTGAAAAAAAAAATCCAAACCAAACAACACAGACGCAAAGCTTCTGATTTATGGCATTACAAAGAGATTAGTGAGCTGGGAAGCCTCGGGGAAACATAGGCTTTGCTCTGCCTGTATCCGATTCCTTCGGTGACTTCAGATGGAGTTATCTGCATCTTCATTTTTCTGCCTTTCAGATAAATATTCTCGCAGCATACCTTGGTGATTTGCTATGTAGCTTAAGTCCCCCATCCTTTCAAATGCTGTCGGGCATTTGTGTGGTGCTGCCATGTAATTTGGAAGAATCCAGACCATAATTTTATATTTCCAGCTAAGCTGTTTTCTAGAAATAACACGATTTCTAAATGAATAGAGAAAAATACAAAAGGTAGTGAAAGTAACAATAGGACAGTGGATTTCTCCTGAGGAGGAGGGACTTTTGGGAGAGCCAGGGTCATGGCTAGAGGTCCCATCCCATCAGCAGATCTTACCTGCCCATCTCTGACAGAGGCTGGGGCCTGGGCGTGATCAACCTTCACTATCAGAAGCAAAACAACTTGAACTGCAAGGTTTTTAGCATATCATTACAAATTCAAACCTGGGCCTATTCGGATGGAAAAGTTTTCCTTAGGAATGTGAATTGTTTGGGGCAAAATATCCCGGGTTGTTTCCTGGCAGGGATACTATTTGCATCAAAAATTAATGTCATCCGCCCACTCAGTTTCCAACTAAAACACAGGCATTTCATTAGCAAAGTGAGGACAGCGATGCCTGGCTGGAGCAGCAAGGGCAAACAGATCTGCTGAAAAATGGGAGACCTGCATGCTCCCTCAGGCACGAGGGTGATGGGAACAAGGAAGAAGGGGGTACATTGCATTCCTGTTCAGGAGACAGATGGAAGAGCAGAAAACTCAGCCCTGCCTGAGGGTTAAACTCCTCTTTCTCAGCAGGGAGGCCTCAAAATCTGTGCACAGGGCCCTTGAGTGGGGCTGGTTGCATGTGTGTGTGCAGGAGCCACGCGTGTCGATAGTAGGAGCGGAGGCGTGTGGGGGAAATGAGCTGTGTGCGTGAAGCACTGCGTACAGGCGTGCAAGCGCCACGCGTGCGTACGTGTAGGGGGAAGAGCCCCGTGTAAGCCAGGCATCACGAATACCTGTCAGCGCCTACGTGCGTGTGCAAGAGCCGCACGTGGAGGGGAAGCGCCATGCGGGTGCCCCAAAAGGCGGGTGTGCGGGATGGGCTGTGCGTGAGGTGTATGTGTCCAAGTAACAGGTGTGTGTGCGGAAAGGCGGGTGCGTGTGTCCGTGGAGAAGGGGGAATGCCGGGCGGAGTGTGCGCCTGTGAGAGGAGAGCTGTACCAGAGCCGTGTGCCCGTGTGAGGCGAGGCCCGTGAGGCGGGAGCCCAGCTGGCCGTCGTGCCCGCGCCGCCTGCGGCGCTGCCCGGGGCGGGGCCTGCTGACGCATTGCGGCTGGAGCGGGCGCGGGGCAGCCGGGGCGGGGGAGCCGGACCCCGAGAGGCGGGGGGGCGCGCCGCCGCCCGGGGACCGTCCCTCTGGCCGCCGGTGGGCTGACTGACAGCGCTCCCCGCCCAGAGACTGGAAGGGCCGGAGCAGGGCAGGAGGAGGAGGAGCGGCGCGAACCGCCCTGCGCTGCTGCGGCTCCTACCTATTCATTCAGGCACCTAAAATGGCTGGAGAGAGGAGGCGGCGGAGGAGCAGGAGGAGGTGGTGAGGGGAGGGGGCTGCAGCAGTGCCCTCACCTCCTCCCCAGAGAGCCCCTCCTCGGCCCGGCAGCTCCCCCCGCTCCCGGCAAGGCTCGCGGCCGCCCCTCGCCTGTCCCCTGGCACCATGTCGGCCGGCCAGGACGAGAGCTCGGTGCGGGTGGCGGTCAGGTAAGCGGCGGCGCCTCCCCTCCTGCGGGGGCCAGGGGGTGAGGACGCAGGGGGGCGGAAGGCGAGCGGCGAGGAGCGGCCGGCCGTGCCCGTGAGCCCCGTGGAGCGGGCCCTCTGCGCGGGGAGCGGCGGTGCGAGCTCCGCACCCGTGGGAAGCGGCGGCGTCGCACAGGGACACCAGCCGGGGACATCTTCCCGGTAGCGTGTATCACCCCGGCTCCCGCTGAGCCTCTTTTTCCTTCCAGCAGTTGGAAATAGCTGGGGAGGGGGCAGGGGGAAATCAACTTCTTTGCGAGGTCTTTCTCAGTCATTTCTCTCTAATTTTCAGCAATGACCCTAAAAATATTCCGACTAATTATAGCCCGGTGCTGCAAGTGCTTACTCATGGAAGCGGAGCAGTTCCCCCGGCTGCAGCGATGCCGTTTGTATCTCGGAGCTCTGCGAGAGTTGGATCCTGGCAGACTGATATTTTTAGAGGGATAAAAGCTTTTATCCCACGGAGGCTGTGCCTAACCGTGCATGCCGCGGGGGGTGGACTTCCAGGGGGCTGCACGCAGAAAATGAGAATAGGTATATGCTAAAGGCGTGATGGGAGTGGGGCGTATATCATCTTAAACCATCAGCTAATTAAAATGGCTCTTTTATCAGAGATAAAAATCTGTTGTTCGTCAGTGAACTCTTGGCTCTTCTTGGTTTTCTGTGTGAAGATATTTTATTGTTTGAAGAACTTCCAGATTAGCCCACCAATGCCTTGATTTTCAAGATGTCTTTTCATAGTTCAAACGGGAGGGGAAAACTGTATGTACACACACGTGTGTGTGTGTACACAGTGAATGACGATTTATTTCTTTCCTTTAAAGAACTTTCTGTGTATTTTATGCTGATGCACTCGGGACTGTTAAGCCACAAGGCTTTAGGGAAGGGCTGCATCAACCAGTGGGTCCTTGGAACCACTACGTACATCTCACCTTGGTAGATGAATGCAGGTTTTGTGCCAGAAGACAAAGAGGGTGGATCGTTTCTTCTCTGAAGGGCGTAGGAATAAGCAGTGTTACTGCATGCTGCTGTTGGTATGTGCGTGTGGGGGGAACGGTTCAATAACATTTTCAATGAACAGAGAAACACCGCCCCTGCATGATAACATGGGGTGTATGTTGCAGTTGCTCAGTGAAGTCTGCTGGCTGGTTGCAATAGCGTATAGGGAGAGATGCTTTTGTGGGTGTCGTTATTTGTTCAAACGTTTTTCACATAAAGTGCAGGGAGATGTTATTCCAAAGCATAATTACGCTGTATTTTTTTAAAAGGAAAATATGAGAGAGGTGTGATCCTAAAAATAGGGTGTGTTACTGGTTTACAGACTGCTCTGTCATTTGAAGAAAATATTAAATACATTCTGGGCCAAAAAAACCAATGATGTAGAAGTTCACTTACGAATATGGAGATTTGTTGCAGCTAGGAATTACATAAAACCTGCAAATATGTTTGTAGTTGTAGGTGTGTGATAAATAGGTTAGAAATAATATGTGGCAAAGAATTTGTAAAAATAATTTCACTCACCTGGCTGTAGTTCTTAATATTTTGATGTTACAAGGCATAATTCCATCATATAATTGTCTAACATCCAGCGTCTGAGTGCAGGTCGCTGGTAATGAAGAATTGCGTCTTTCCTCCTGCCTGCTTTCTTCCTTTGGGCAGATGACTGTTGGTGTACAAGTTTTCTCCCTTTCTGCTTAGCAGTCATGAACAAAAGCATGCACGCTTTCAATTTTTTTCTCCCCACCAGTCCCTCTTTGTTCGATGGCTTTCTGTTTTTTTTCTGGTTATGTATTTTGCACAGTCCTATATTTCAACTGGTCTTGCAGCTCGCGGTGTATCAGCACCATGCTGTACCGTGCGTTACAAACATCACGCTCTGTTTCCTTGTTGGTTTTGTTCTTCAGCTCTATTTTTGAGAACTAGCGCTTAGTTCAGCGGTTATCTCCACTGTTGTGATGAATTAGTCCTTGTTTTTGTGTGTATGACTCCTGAATAAAGCTTGCTCTGCAGCAGGACCAGCTTTTAGTTTGCTACCCCCCTTGGTAGTCACTGAAGGGGAGGTACTGCCAAGGTGTATTGCACTGAACTCACTGCGAATCTGAATTTGCTTAAACTTTAAACACAGATTATAGAGTAGACACCGCTGAAATTGTTTAGCAAATTGTTTTTTCAGAACCTGGTTATCTCGCTTAATTGTATACAACAGGATTCAAAAATACTTCATTCTTTCCAATTAGCACCGCCTTTAAGCTATCTTCTTGTATGCTAATTGTTCCCCATTTTCTTCAGTAATAATGGGTTTGTGAACGATCAGCTAAATTCTTCTGTTTAGTGAAGTGTGAAAGTTGAAAATAGTTTGGCAGGTAATCCAGTAACTAATGTTAAATTTCCCAATTAAGGAAAAAAATTCTTTCTCTCTTGTCAGTCACCACTGAAAGATTTCTGGGCTTACAATTTTGATGATGGTGTGCAACTTCAACAAAGAGCTCTCCTCTCTGTGTGACTGTATAGTGTCTGATTTCAGGTAACTATGATGGGGGCCCTCTGATTTCATCTAATCAGATGGTGGTTTTTCCTTCTAACCGTGAAAAGCTACCTTTTAAAGAAAAATAATCTTGCCATCTTGCCTTTGTAAATACCTTTTCAGGATCTGAAAACTAAGGAGGAGGCTATGAAACAGTATAAACATCGTAGTTCATATTTCTGGAACCAAGGCCACACAAAGGATCCAGGTCATAGTTTCTAATTTTTTTGTGTCATGCTGCTTCAGTGATGTCCACAGCCAAAATATGGTGTGCAACCTTCCTGCATGCTGGGCAGGTGAAGTTCTTGCCTGAGATGGGTATCCTCAATAGCCAGCGGTCTGCATCAGTACTGTATTTTAGAGAGTCATTGTAGGAGCTATCCAGGGAGTGGATGGGGTCACTGAAGTCACTGCCCATAGCTGTTAGGTCAGATTTGCACTTACTTTTACCAACCAGACCTGAGCTGTGTCATAAGCCTTTGAAATAGCTCCCATTGGACAGGAAAAAGTTAGTGTCTGTTCTCATTCCATATGACTTGGAGCTGTAAGGGTAGGACATCCTAGCGATGATGAACTAAAAAGACAGGAAAGTTTGACTTAGGTCCTAAGCATTTTTGGATGCATGCTAAACAAGGGAAATCTTGGAGAGCAGTACTGTTTGTGTAGAGTTTGTGTGGAGGATTGTTACGTGATAAGGTGTGGAATGGTGTCTGCTCTTTGGATCCTGTTGTGGAGAAGACACAACAAACGTAGAATGCTGAAGAAAGACAAACTTGCAGTCCTACAAAGGAGGAAGGTGGCCTTGATTCATTCTTGAGTCAGTGGAGGCCCCAGACACGTAGATGATGAGCTTCAGTGTTAATTTGTAATGCTAACTTTTAAGGTGCTGTATGAAAATGGAAGAGGAAATAATTAAGAACACTGTGAAAAGATGAATAGCTGTGGAAGCTGACCTGTAATCTGGAAAAGTAAGATGGTCACTCAGACATACTTGGGTGACACCTTGGGTAGTATGGATGATCACAGGACATGAAGTGACAGCTGGTAGGGAGTAGGGCTTTGGCACTGGGCATGTTATCATTGTGAAAGATGGAGCCATCCTAAAGCTGCATTAGTGGGTGACACACAAAGAACCAGAGAAGGGACTTAAGGGGTGGTGTTTTATAATCAGATATGTTTAACATCAGTGAGTAGTAAAAAGCAGGGCTGTGGAAGTTTCCACTTTTCATCATCCTTGGTATGTTTGTGTCTATGTGCCTTCTTCCCTACTTTGGCAAGAATATCTTGCTGCTGCTGCTGCTTCAGCTGCTGTGATTGGCATCTGCTCTGTTTCATGCCTCAAGCAAAGAAGGGGAGTGTTGCCACCATCCTCCTCACGTCCTCCTCACGTGTGTAGGGATCTGGCCACCCAGCTCGTCTCTGAATCATCTAAAAAGTTTCTTTCTTGTACCCACCCTGGGTGTCTTCAATACGTTGTGACAACAAAGTTGAAATGTTGATGTTTGCCAAGGATGGAAATTACATGTGCCAAATGTAGTGGATCTATTGGAGACATTTTTATAGCAGCAATGGGAGTAATAAGTTCAACCCACCTAGCTCCTGTTTCTGGTATTCCACTGGGGAGAAGTACTCTAGAAAAAATGTATTGATTGCTAATCCAAACTAGGAACTGAGATTTTTTGCAAGTAATGAAGATATTGTGGCATGAAATCAGGACACAGCGTTAACTTTTGTTCATCCCTGGTAACCTTAGTCTTCCACTGCAAAGGTTTGTCATGGGAACATTGAACTTCTTTTCATACCCCCAGCTCTTGAACTATGAGAGCAGTTGGACCTCTTCCACACTTTTTTTTTTCTAGTTTCAGTGTGTTTTTTCTGTCCATACAGAATCTACTGTTTGTTGTTATCCCTCCCTCTACACCTTCTGTATCCCTCTTTTTCAGCCTGCTTTTCTATAACTTTTACACTGAAGTTGTTCTCTGTGCTAGATCCAGCTACTGTTAAATACATTAGGAAAGAAGCCACTAAGGTGGTTTTTTTTAAGGAGGTTTTTTTGGTAGGTGTGTTTTGAGGCACTTTAATGGCTGTTGAAATTGAATTTGCTGTCTTGGGCTGCTGTTCTGCAAACACTTATAGTTGTGTTTAAGCTTTCTACCATGAATAGATCCCCCGAATGTCAGATGAATGCTGTGGTATATGTCATATGCTCTGGAGGGCAGGAGTACTCATTTCATGCTTTCCATACAGTGCTAAGCATCCTCATAAATCATTCTGAAACTAGATATGCAACAGATTACACACAGTGCCGTAGTGCTCCTTATCCTCCTTAAAATGAACCAAAGTTTTCCTTTTAGCAGACAATGGTTATTACCCATCTGTAATCACGTGAAGCTGTGAAAGGTGGGGGTTTTTTTTAATGTCTCAAAGTAACTATAATAAAGTTCAACAATCTATCAGTATGTAAGTGTGCACCACCAAAGGGGAAAAAAAAAAGTATGTTGTAACAGTATTAAATAGCTTTTTTTTTTTTTTTTTAATTTGAGTGTTAGGAAATCCCTTTTGTGGAAGGAGGCTGTTGAGGGAAAGCTACAAAGAGATCTGGGTGTTTGGAAAGCTCACGTTGCATATCTTTTGTTAGTTTTGATGTTTCTCTTTGCTCCCTGACTTAAACAAACATTCCCTTGTCCTTCCCTGAAACTTTACTCTACCCTGACCATATGTTTTGCATTTTAGTTTGGGGGGGGGGGGGAGAAGAAAGCACGACACCATCTGCTGCTGAATTAATTCAGGTTTCATCATATCTGACTTGATCATCCGTAACTGATACTGCTTGGGGCGTGCTGAAATCTGCGAGCTGGCTTTCTAGGAAATAAACTTCCCTTCCCACCGCTCATGTGATGTAAACACAGACTCAGTCTGTGACGGATGGGGAAGAAATCCTAGTCAGACGCTTCCATAGAAGTCGTGTATTCCTTGCCAGAAAGGATGGATGTGTCTTGAATTTGGGAAGGCTGGAAAGCTCAGCAGCACACAGGAGTTACCTGCTTATGCTTGTGGATTAATTATATTTTTAAGTTGGCATTTCACTAAGTATGTAGAAACTCAGACTTGTGAGCTTCCTTTGCTTTGAAAATCCACTGAATTTCCATTTAATGATGGTTTGGTTTTTTGTTTTGTTTGTTTTTTTTTTTTCCCCCATCTACTTATGCTCCATGGAGAGTTAGGATTTATATTGTTGGCCCACATGTTCCTTTCTTACTGAACTCAAGGCTTCACACTTCCAGTGTTTGTGTGACTTTCTGTAAATTCTTCCTTAGTAGCTGAACAGCCCTTGTGCCTTGAGATCAAGGGAGCCTTCCTCGCTCCCTCCCTCTGCTTTCCCTTTATTTGCTTTAAGCGTTTTATAGATTGGCCTTGCTGCCCAGTCAGAGATGGCTGCTGGAATTCTTGCTTTCATGTTCTGTTGCCTGATTACTGCTGGGGGGAAATAAATATACCATTTTAGGTGTATTTTTTTGTCTGTTAAAGGAAAAGATTCAGTATCTTGCTGTATCTGTGGCTCTGGAGCAGAGAATTTTTTTGTTATGCTAATATTATTCCTATGTAAAGTACTTGTGAGAAGTTAAAAGTATCATTTGAACCGGGAACAAGAAAGTTTAATTAGAAATCAAACCAGATCTGAACAAGTCCAGCAAGAGTAACTGCATGAGCTGTGCCTTTTCCCTGTGCTCCTTCTCTTCTCCAAAATGGTTTTAAATCTTTGTTCATTTTCTTTCCATCTTTCCTTTTTTTTTTTTCCCTTCTTTTTCTTTTTGTAGTTCTCTATTTTTATTTCCACTTTTCTGTGAAACTTCTCTGGAATAAATATGTCTGTTCCAGTGTGACTAAAGGGAGAAATGCAGCCTGGGGTTTTTTTTTTCCTTTCCCCTCTCTCTCCAAACATGTTCTCTTGTTTGATGTGTTTACCATAGCAACAAAATGCAAATGCAGAACAGCGAAAGGAGTTTAAGGTCAGCGTCACAATATGTTTGGTGCATAACAAAAGTCAATTCAATGCATATTTTAAAATGCAAAAACCTGCTGTTTCGGAGCTAACAATCGATTAACAGGAAACATTTCTTGGACAGACTCTGTATGGATATAAGGAGTGAGGAGAGGGTACCATCCAGTCCTTTATTTTTATTAGCATCCTCAACAGATTCAGTAAAGTTGGCCACTGCTGGAATAATTAACTTTTGTTTAAAGAGCATTTTTTTTAAATAATCTGGCAAGTGTGAGGCTTGCTGTTTGGGACAATGCACCCTTTCAGCATATTTTGGTCTCTTAAGTCTACCTAACAAAACTGAATGACATATCCCCTTGAGCCTGTTCACTGTGGAGTTTCAGCACAGAAAGCTGAGAGCAATAGAACCTTAGTAAAAGTTTCTGACGTTATTGTTCTACTACACGCAGCAATTTATATGCCTTCAAATTGAGTAGTGCCTTTCCACTGTTGGATTTAAAAATGGATTAAAGGACTTATCTAGGTAATTTTTGGTGTCTCACTGGAGGTTCTTGCGCTCATGATGTTCCTGGAACTCTCTGTGCTTCAATTGATTAGCAAATACCTAACTCTTTGCAGGAGATCTTAGCTTTAACGTAGTTTTCCCATACTTGTTCTGAAGTACTCCAGGTTTCTTGAAATGCTTTCTGTTGTATACTGTAGCTTTGAAGAACACTTTTTATTTTCCCTTTCATTTATGGTTCAACATAGTTGATCCTCTAAAAACACGCTTCTCAAGGTGGATAAGAGTTAAAGGACTGTAGCATGTTATGGTGCAACAGATCAACTACCACAGTTGAACACACAGGTTATAGCTGATAGGACTAGACAGAACATTTCTTTCTTGTGAGACATCTCAAATGAAAGAGTTTTATTAGTACTCTCTATTTACCTGGTCTAATCTCATTTGGGGTCTTGAACAATGGTCTTTTACATCTTGGGTCAATGCTCCAACCATGTAGTTATTGCCATTGTTTAAGCCTTTATATCTTTTTCATGATGTCTATTGACTATTTTTTCCCCCTCATGCTTCTCACCATGTTAGTTGTCTTCTGCTGGATGCTGCTAAAACAAAGTTTAGGGGGCACCTTAGCGTTCCACAGCTACAGAGCTTTTCAGTTTAATGTCAGTTAAGAGAGCATACTGAAGTATGTGACTTGTTAGCAAAGCTAATTAAAAGCCTATGCAACATCAGTAATAGTTTAAAACATAAAAGAAAGAGTACCCTCTGGAAATGTATTGCAAATAATGAAATACAGTCTTGCAAAATTCTGGTGTCATGAACAAGCCTGCTAAGAAATGTCCCATGTACGATCTAACCCTTAGTACAGTATGGAGTGCAGGAACCCAGATAAGCCACTTCTTTTGAAGCGTTTGGTACCATGTTGCCAGTGAGATTACTTTCCTATCACTTTAAGAAGATGCAGAATGATTTAAGATGTCTACTTATATAACTTAAGTAACTTCTTCGCTTTCTATATTTTGTCTAAGTAATTTTGCTTTTCAAATCCACTGATTCTTAATGTTAATTTTGTTGGACGCTTCCCTTTAGTATGGGACTAACTGGGAGATGAGTCCTGAGATCCTTTCTGTGATTCTGAGTAGCTCTTTATCCCAAGATCTTGGAGTTACTAGTATTTCTCTCAACAGTATGTCTGGCTGCCCCTGCCATAGTTTGTGCTTGATTCTGTCCTAGGACAGAATCACTATGTCCTCGCTTCTACCCTTATGAGGGTATCATAAAATCACAGGATAGTTTGTTTTGGAAAGGGTCTCAAAGATCATCTAGTTTGAACCCCCTGCCATGGGCAGGGGCACCCTCCACTAGCCCAGGTTGCCTAGATTTCCATCCTGAGCAACCTGGGCCAGTGTCTCATGGACATCATAGTGAAGAACTTCTTCCTAATATTTAATCTAAATCTACCCTCCTTCAGTTTAAGGCCATTACTCCTTTTTTAGCCCCGCATGCCCTTGTTAACAGTCCCTCCCCAGCTTTTGAGAGGGCTAGGAGTCTAGGTAGTGAGTCTCTTCTCTTTTTTTAATAACATCTTCCTGCTACACTGGCACTTTGTGTATTGTCATCTCAAAATTATGTCACTGGGTCCTCAGGCCAAAGATGTAGCTTCAAAGTATAATAAACGCTTATGGTGAGATATAAATAATACATGATATAGTATCATGAGAAAAGCAACTGCTGCTAAAACACCCAAGTTAGTCATTACCTTCTATGAAAAGTGTTACATGCTTTAGCAAAACAGTGTTTTTAATTGTATATGGCTTTGTTCCCTTCCCCCCATCTCTTTCTCTGTGAAGAGAAAAAAATTTACCCCTGTACCAGACTCTTTGATCTGTAGGAAACAGACACTAATCTGTTTTTTTTTTTTTTTTCTTTTTTTGCTAAGCAAACCATATATTGTTTCAATTTTCAATCTACCTAAGTTGTCCAGGCAATGTTTATTTCATTCCCTGGTCTCAAATGCATTCTTTTTGAAGTCTGGTCTTTAATTTTAAGTATATATGAAGTAATTCTTTTTAGGCACTGTCTCTGTAAGGTGATGCCTTTGAATTTTTCTTTAAGAAGACTTATCTACGCACATCTCAGACTGGGATATCGATACTATCTAAATACCTCCTGTTAGAATTATGTCCTGTGTGAATAACTGGTATACTTGGGAAAAGATAATTTGTTTTATGAGCAAACAGTTTGCTCATAAACTAAAGAACATAAAAATATTTTCATGTTGGATTCAGGGGAGTACATATCTGTATGTAAATCTATATTTTCTTCTAGGTATGACAGAAAAGAGAAGAATTCTACTTCTAACAGTGTTTGAAGAGGCAGTAGGTCAGAGAGAAGGCCACCTGTTCAATCCAGTTCACTTAGAGCATGGCTTACACTGCTGTCTAATCTAATCAGTCATCCCATCACTCAGGAACAATAAAATTGCTGTTTTGGTTTTCACTAGTGCAAAATGTTGAGTTCAGCAAATGTAGGTTGGTGTTCAGTGAGCTTGAAGAATGAAATCTGAGATAGGGATGAACTGGTATTGACAGATAAGCTCTTTGACAATTAAACAATAATTAAATGTCTTTTTTTTTTTAGTACTCTAAGGAGCTTCAGACTTCAGTGTGAATTTTTTTTGTGTTGTGGGGGTGTCTGCTGTTGTTTTCTTTTTCTTCCTCAGACAGTTCCCAAAGCCCTTACATTGGCTGGTTACCTAGTCAACCCACTGTATTGGCTCTGTTTTTTAAATCATGTCTGTAGATATATTTAATTGTCGTTAACAAAGCTTTTTGGGGACAGCTGGACACTTTATTGTTCTCTAATGCTTTGGTGAGGCCAAAAGAGGAATAAACATTATACAGTTGAGAGCTTCAGATGAAAATGCTTGAAGCCCTGAAAGCAGGGGTGGCCCATGCCAGGCCGTTGCTTCTGTTGATTTTTAACTCTGATGACTGAGATGTGTCTTTGGGAAGAGGGGACTTCCATAAGATGGTATTGGCCTGTATCTTGGATGATAGTTGACTGAAAATAAACAGCCAGTGCATGCTCTGCTGCTACTGCAGGTAAGAATTCAAGTGACTATCAATTAATGCTTAAAAACTAAGCATGAAACAGCAGTGTTGTGTTGTGGCAAAGGTAGAAAACTGGTGTATATAGAAACTGGAACTTCTGTGTAAGGTGCAAAGTAATCTATGTGTTTTGTTCAGTGCTGCTAATGGCTTGGCTAGTGTTTGGTTTTGGGTGCTGCAGTTGAGGAAAATTGTGGGCTAACTGGGGGAATTGAAAAGAGAAGAGAAATAACTGTTTGCCTAGAAAACATGACCCATGCCACAGTGTTTGGTGTGAGGATTGCCAAGACATACATCTTGAAGTACCTACAGCTCAATGCAGAGTAGAAGAGAACTGTTCCTTGTGTTCAAGGTGAAGTGAATAAAAGGTAATAGGCTTAAATTCTGGGAAGAAACGTAAAGAAGAAAATATTTTTCAGTTGTAAGGATGATGTCCTGGAACAATTTGTCTGGGGAGCTGTGGAAGTGCCCACATAGGAGACTTTTAAAAGCAGCTCAAACTGGTTACCGCTGGGAGCTTTTTGGACGTAGCTGATCTTACCTTGTTCCAAAAAGGCAGAGGGGATGAAGAAACTCAGTGACCTTTCCAGCTCTTTTCCATCCCAATTATCTGTAACTTTGTCAAGCTGCGTATTGAGCGCCAGGACTTGAGAGCGTGGCTTTGCTGGCTTGGTAATTTTCTGTGTTGGTGGAGGGTAGGCAAGGCCTAAAACTCGGGAAGATGCTGAAGAGCTCTGTACCTATGGTCTGTTGGAAGGGGCGAGGTGTGGGGACGCCTTCAGGAAAAGGAGTGCAGCCTCCTCTCCAGCTGAGTTATGAATATGGTAGAGCAGAATCCTGGGGCACTGACAGTCATCCAGTGCTGCTGGTAGTATGGGTGCTGTTAAGGGACAATGCGCTGTAAGTACTGGAGGCTTTTGCTTGTTTGCATGGCTTCTATATTATTTCTGTTCTAAAGGCTATTCCTTCCCCATACCCAACCCTCCCCTACCTGTTTTGAGGATTGTTTGATGGTAGATGTGATGTTGATGTGAAGGCATTTGGAGTGTAATTCAGTGGTGGGTAATAATCCACTTTTCTCTTCTCCCAACAGCAATATGTGGCAATAACTTTCTGATTGCATTTCCTCTGCCACAGTTTAAGATGACTTACTCTTTTGGCCAAGCTGACTAAGAATAATAATTAACCTCCATCACTGTTAAATTCTCCTTTGCTTTTCAGATGTTCATGTCCTTCTCAGCTGTCTTCTAGAATAATTGTGTCTGTTCCCTCGTCCCCACTGGTGACAGTTCATATTCCACTCTTTCAGTTCTTTTGGCTTGTTCAAACAGTATCTTCTGTAAGTCAGAAAGAAATGCAGACAATAGTCAGTGGTTTATCAGGAGGCATGTGATAATCTTGTGAATACAACCCAAAGCATCAGTTACTTCGAACAGCTTCTTATGACTCTGGAAATTACTTATAATTTGTGTGTTATCAGTTTTTCTCTTTTCTAAGAAAAATGGATTTTTAAATAGGGCTTGTTTATTTGGCTTTGTGTTTATATAAAGTGTGTGGAGCCCTGGGCAAAGTTAACATTTAGCTTGGTTTGTGTTGTTGGATGTCTGCCTAGTATCTGTGTCAGAGTTGTTTGAAGTTCAGTCTGTTGAAAACAGCATAACGTATTGGTAGATGGAGGGAAGTGCTTCAAAACTCAAGATATCTGCATCTCTCGAGTATATATGCTTTTTATTTCTCAGATTGCAGCTAGGAAATGCTACTGACTTCTAAGTTTTATCAGATATGTTCAGGAAACTTTACTAATTGTAGTTTAGCTGTGTGACAGGTGGGGTTTTTTTTTTAATGTGAATTCTGTAGTTTCTATGTGCATTTTTTCACCTTAAGATGAAACTTCTTTTGGCCAAAGCTATGCATCTAAATAATGGGGCAGAATGCTTGTAATGTACTGCACTGTTGTAGTGAAAATAGTTCTCCTGTGTGGCTGCCTCTTTGGTATAGAGGGCAGTCGGTCTCTCCAGCCACAGCAATGTGTGTGAGAGGTCCTCTCCTTTGTTTACAAGAATTGGGTTACTTTTTTGATAATTAAAAAACCTCAAACCTGTAGGATCCTGACTGCTAACCCACTTTCTGTTCAAAATAGCAACTGTGCTATGATTTGAATTCATTGTGTTCATGCATCACATGTCTCAGTGATAGCATTTCTAATACTAAATTTGTAAACTTGCTTTTCTTCCTCTTACTGTGTTCTGTAGGTTGTAGGGTTTTTGGTTTGGTTATTCCTTGCCAGCTAATAAGAACTGGTCATTTAGTTGCCTCACATTTAGGCAAGATCTACCTCCAGCTACTGAATGCCACATCCTTCAGAATGGCTTTGGAGGTGGCGTTCAAATATTCAAAACCCATCAGTTGAAGGCATGATTTAAAGTTATGTTGTAGCCCAGGGTTTCAGCTATAAATGCATCCAGCACACTGTAAGACCTTTTCCCTCTGAGTCACTTCAAAAATAAAGTAAAATATAAAAATTAAAATAAGCCTCAATCTTTTTTAATCCATTTGTCCTTTGAGGCTGACAGCTCTCTCTGGACATCTTAAAAGTAGATGAAGGAAACACCAGGAAGAAAGATACTATGCTAAAACTAAGACATGAATATCTTAACATGTGAGGGGTAATCTTAACATGTGAGGGGTAATCTTAACATGTGGGCACTAGTGTTGGTTGACATAAAGGGATACAGGATGGGCAGCTTATAAGGTACCGCTGGAAGAAATACCTGTAAGCGAGATTTCTGTACTTAAGGCCCCTGTATCTCTGCTGTAGCCATTATCAGTACTGAGAACTCTCTGGATATACTTCTATCTGTTGATGTGGGTGATGCTACATAGCCTATATGTACCAGTGACTCTGCCTCTGTGTGCCAGTGTGAGCAAGTGTCCAGTTAGGGTACACTGGCCATCTTAATTATGAAGTAGGAAATAATTACATATTCTGTGTGATTATTTAAGGGGTTTTTGCTTCAGTACAGGGCTAAGCTATAGTACCTTGGACATCTGCTGCTGTTTATAGGGGCAGCTCTGCTGGTTGGAGTATCAATGACCCATCTTTTGAGTATCCTTCTGTATTTAAAGTGCTGGGGAGACTTTTATTGCTTATTCATCTAGGTATGATTAGACCACAAGGGTAGGGGAAAT
Source organism: Hypotaenidia okinawae (assembly GCA_027925045.1). Classification (NCBI taxonomy): domain Eukaryota; kingdom Metazoa; phylum Chordata; class Aves; order Gruiformes; family Rallidae; genus Hypotaenidia; species Hypotaenidia okinawae. The sequence goes on along the minus strand of BSDF01000001.1, from coordinate 61,215,311 downwards.
TTTCAGTTACTTTGGAAACAGCTGAAGAGTTTTCTTCTCAAATGAAATGGACTTTCAAAGATGTCCCTTTCTTCTCCTCACAGCTAAGTAGACATAACAAGAAGGTGTAGAGCTAGGGACTGGGGACTTCACGGTTTCCTTGTGAATTCTGAAAGGTTTAGGGGCAGCCAGACCTGTTTTCCTTCTAATCCACAAATCTTCCTTGATAACCTTACACTATGTGTCATTACATGCAGGACTTGTTCAGTTCAGTGTGCTTTTTACTGATGCTATGGATTGTACAAGGACCTCTATGGATTGCACAAGGACCTCTTTTATACAGGGTATAGGGTTTTTTCTTTAATTTTCCTTTTGAAAAAAAAATTATCTTTTGCTTAGCCTTTTCTCACTTGTTTGAATCCTTGTCTAGTTGTGTATTTTTTGTTTATTTTAAATTAGGGGCTAAGGTAGGTGACAAAGGACTTAGTGTATCAGATTTTATTTAAAAAAAAACAAACAACCCAACAACAACCAAACCAAAAACCTAACCTAAACAGACCCATGGTTGCAACAAGGTTTGCTAGAGGTACAGAAGCTAGCAGTTCCTGCTGTGACAGCAGGTTTTAGGTGGAGTGTCACTGCTGTACTTTTTTCCAGCTGCTGAGTCTCTGTGCTGCTCCATTTTTGCTGCCTTTGCAAGACCCCTCTGCCAACATTGCTGCTGCAGCTTAGAGGTCAACAACCTAAACGTGCTGCTTTGCAGTGGCCGCCCAGGAACACAGGGCTGAAGTCTTGTTAGTCTGAACTGTGATACTCCTCGATGAGGATGATGATGGGTAGTAAAGACAGGAGACTTAATATGGTTTTGATCTGTTCTGACACTGATAAGATTATCTGACATATTGTGTAACACCAGTCAACTGGATTTGATTGAGAATCCAATTATGTGTTTACTTAAAAACATGATTGTATGTGAAGTGCAACCAAATCCCAACCTCAAATTACTTTAAAAAAAAAAAAAAAGAGTCTGGGAAATCCTGTCCTTTCCTTAGCCCCAGGTAATCCCACTCCCTGTCCTGAACCTGTTGCTCGTTTATAATTTCGATTTGGCTGAAGAACAGGAACAAGACACTGGTTCTTAATGCAGTGGTTTAGAAATGGCTAACTACGTATAGTTGGGAAATAAGCTATTTGTAGCTTCCTATGTGCCCTGCTACGAATTCACGTGAGGAGCCTTACATAAAGGCCGCATTGCAGTTGTGCTTCATCTGATGGCAGAGTTCTGTATTTCTGTGTAAACAAAAGTCATGTGATAAGGCACGGGCAAGCAAAGTCTATAGTTGAAACCAGGGAGAAAACAAACTTTTATGGGAGGATATTAAGGTGGTGCTACCAAAAAACCTACTTGGCATGCTTTTATTAAAAAAATAGTCTAAGAACTGAAAGAACCTTCATTGCTATTATGGTTCCTTGCTTTAGGGTTTCTTCAGGTTCAGTGGGGAGATCAGTTAAATGGTACAACTGAAATTTTGTGTAGCAGGAGTTGGCAAGATACTAGAAAACCAGCACAGGTATTTTTCTCTTAGCTTTGACACTGAAATTGTAAAAACAGACTGTTGTGGAAGAATAAGTGTATGTTTTAGAGAAAACAGGGACCTCTAGAAAAAATAAGACCCTTTTAAGACCTTGCTTCATACTTCTGGGCAATGTGTTAGGGACACCAGATAGCTTAAGAAGCTTTGTCAGAACATTCAGTTTTTCTTTCTAAATGTCTGTCGTAGCATATGCTGGAGTAAACAGCCTTCTACCTCCTCATCCCCCAAATGTTTGTAGTGCTGAAGGAAATTATTTTAAGTGGAAAAAAGGTTGGCCAAACCAGCAGCACTTTGTTATTGCTGTATGATTTTTTTTTTCATTTTTTCTTTTTTTTTTTTCTTTAACTTTTGATCTTTCCTGTGAAAGCAGTGGCAGTGCGTGGTGTGCGCTTGAAACTGAGCGCAGCCGTGGAGCAAGTGCCACGTGCAGCTGCCTGAGCAGTAGCAGTTGGCCATGCAGGGTTTGTAGCTTGCATTCAGCCTTCTGACTTCTTGGTGCTAGTGAGGAAGCAGTCTCAAACAGCTTTAGTCATGGATGAATATGTAGATATATCTGTAGCTTTTAATAAACGTATGACTCTATGAAAGCTTTATGTGTTAGTTTAAGACCCTCCCTGGCCTTTAGATGCTACCAGTATGCCATTACTGCATTATTTAGTTTTCCATTTCCTGGCAGTTTCTTGTTAGCTTAGGTATTGATCTTGGAAAACCTTGTGTGGGACCTCCCTTAGTACTCAGTGCTGTTAGGTGTCATTTTAGCCAAAGGAACTCTTACCTTGTGTGATACCAAGTGCTCAGAGGAATGAGGCATTTGGTCACAAGCTTTGTGGTGGGGACTTCAGTCATCTCAGTTGGTTTTCCTGTAGTCTGTTACTGTAAACTTAAATTTCTAAGGCAATTTGGACTAGCTTACTTTATACAAGAGTGCTTGTTTTGAAAGCATCTGTGCTACCTCCAGTGCACGAGGGACTATGAGCTCTTAGGCAGACAAACCACAAATGATTTGCATTGATGATTTCTGAGAGCAGCTGGGAAGTGCCCAATTTAGAAGTAGTGCATGCCAAGAAGAGCTGATTTAATTCAGTCAAGACAAAGAAATGGGTTTTGACCCCAAAGAAGCTTATTGGGGCGGACTTTCCTCTCTGTCCCCAAGGAGCTGTAGTCGAGTGTTCAGCAGACAGAAATGATCCCAGGATCAGGTGTTGCTGCTTTTGTGTGTGCTGGAGCTGATGGAGATGGGCAGAGCAGTAGCCAGGTGGCAGCTGCCTGCAGAAGAGGAAGATTCTTCCAGAAACTGAGGCAGAGCCTCCTATGCCGATAATGTAAAATTAAGGGAACTGTTTTTAATTTGTGTGAGCTATTTTGCTGCATGATTTATTTTTTTACAGTGACTTTGCATTAATAGTTTTGGACTTCTGCTTGGATTTGTAATCTAATCAGGGAACCTGAGCCCTAATGAAAAATTAAGCCTGCAGCTAGAACATGAAGCAGAAAGTACTTAGCCTCACTGTTATGCCAGCATAGATGTTAGTTGTTTAAAGCAGATACAAGTAGCAAGGAAGTAGGTATTTCTTTCTAGAATTTATTCACAGCCTGTATGTCATGAGTTAACTAGATAGTTGACTTGTGAACCTGTCAGTTTACATTTTGGTGCATTACCAGGGTAAGATTATTTCATGGATATGCTCTGTCCTGGAGCTAAAACTTTGCTGAAATGGTATTCTCAGTATTATTTTTATTAGTGGTAATTCTAATTTGTAGGCTTGCTGGTACAGCGGGGTCTGCATGCTAGTAGCAATTACATCAGGAAAGTGACTGTATTTCCACACTGAATTTGTTCAGTCTAGTCAACAAGAACTTTCCACCTGCCTGGAGCAGAATTCAACTGTAAGAAAATAGGAAAGGTTGCATGATTTTTCTGTTATTACAGGTCAAGAATATGAAATTAGCCCATGCTTTCTTGATGAGATAGCAGAGTTCCCTCTTTCACTTACTCTTAGGTTAAAATCTCTAGTGATATTATAGTCAATAAGTTGTATGGATAGTTTTAACTCTTAATGGAAAGCTAGTAAGGTAATATTGAAGGATCACAGCTTTAAATGTAGTTAGATGATAAGCATCAGTTGATCAGTTTTTAAACACTTTCTTTAACTTAAGCCGTTCTCTAATATGTTTCTCCATCTCTACATAGAGGATGCTCTTCCCTACTGGTAGTGGGGAAACTTAATACCCTGGGCAATGAGGGAGAAGCCACAGTGGCTGCAGCTTTTTGCCCAATGTGGATGTTATGACACAAAGAAAGAAGTTGAAATACCTCAGTTATTCATATATTTAGTAAAATATGAAAATGTTTAGAAAAAGTTTGTTTATCCCCCAGACAGTTATTTTGCATGCAGTACCCACATTTAGACACAGGTCTTTGTTTTAATCAAAATCCCAATTTTCCACCAAAACAGTTTCAATAAAAAAGCCTTCTAATTGTGCTGGTTTCTGGCCTTTCTTCAGGGTGATATGCCTGATGTGTGCTACAGGTGTTTTCTTCTGTGGAAACTGAAAGGTACATAAATGAAGAGAACAGCATTTGTCTATGAGAAGCTGCTGCCCAGCACTTACGTATTCCCATGTATATATTGGCTAATAGACAGCTGAATGAGCAGTGTGCCCAGGCAGCCAAGAAGGCCAAGGGCATCCTGGCTTCTATCAGACACAGTGTGGCCAGCAGGACTAGGGAAGTGACTGTCCCTTTGTAGTCAGTGCTGGTGAGGCTGCACATCTGTGTTCGGGTTGGGGCCCCTGGCTACCAGACAGACACTGAGGTGCTGGAGCACGTCCAAAGAGGAGCAAGGAAGCTGGTGAAGGGTCCCGAGAACAAGTCAGAGGAGGAGCAGCTGAGGGAACTGCGGGAGTTTAGCCTGGAGATAGGGAGTCTGAGGGGAGACCTTAGCGCTCCCTACAACTACTGGAAAGGAGGTTGTAGTGAGGTGGGGTTGGTCTCTTCTCCCAAGCAATAGGAGAAGAGGAAGCAGCTTCAAGTTGTGCCAGGGAAGGTTTAGATTGGATATTAGGAAAAATTCTTTACCAAAAAGGTTGCCAAGTGTTGGAGCAGGCTGCTCAGGGAAGTGGCTGAGTCACCATCCTGGGAGGTATTTAAAAGATGTGTAGATGTGATGCTTAGGGACATGGCTTAGTGGTGGACTTGGCAGTGCTAGGTTAATAGTTGGACTCAATGATCTTAAAGGTCTTTTCCAGCCTAAATAATTCTATGACTGTCTTGTGTGTCCTCTTCTGCATTACTTCCCTCAGACTGTATAAAGGCTATCGATATGAAGTGGTGGTAGCTTAGCCCTTGGTGTAGATGAGATCTCTTGCCTTTGCAGTAGTGAGATCTCTTCTTGCTAGCCTTGGCAAGTAAATTTCTGTGAGGAAAGTGGCTTTCCTGTGAATTTCCAGATTCCAGTGGATTTCTTGCACAGATGATGCTGAGCAAAAGGCTCTGATAGTCTTTAAAGCAGTACCAACTGCAAACTTGTTTTACTAGTTAGATGTCCTAGTCCATTTCTTTTGATTTCTCATGTTATTTAAGCTCCAATTATTTCAGCTGTCCACTGGTATTTCCATATAAATGCTAAGTGTTCCCTTATTAACAAAAACTTTTTTCTTTTTTTCTTTTCCCCCTTTCCTATCTCCATCACATCTGAAAATCACCCTGAAGTTAGTAGGGCAAATGATTATGGCCTGTAGATAATCCAGCATTTGCACCTGGTTGAAACTGCATGGGGTGGGGGAGTGTTAGAAACGGTACCAAGAGACCTGCAAATATCATAACTGCTGGGGTGGACACGATTGGAGAATAGAGAGAAGTCTGGGAGAGAATTTGGGAACTGACAATTTATATTTGCCTGAAATGTTTGCTTGCAACAGAGAGCATCCAGCAGTTCACTGAGCAATTAATTTGGAGCATGACTCAGTGTGTAAAAATGCTACCTTCTGAATTTTTAGCATAGTTTCTTGAATTGCCCTGAATTTCAACTAACTTTTCAGAGGGTTTCCTTTAAAGCATCATCTGAAGCCAACAAAGAGCAGTGAGGTGGTCAAGTCTTCACAGGGCAGCTGAATTACAGTGTCCCTGCATAGGAGCAGAAGGATGGAAAAATCAATCTTTCTGATGCTGTTGTTGCTAATGTGGATGATTTTGCAGGCTTGCAAATAGGATAAATAGACATGAAAGAAAAATATAAAAATTGGGAATTTACAGTCAGGTACACAAAAATCTATAGCTGAACCAGAATGGCTGAAGAAGGTGGATAATAATTGTTCCTTTCTGGTGTGCAAGTTTTAAAACAGGCAGTACTAAATAAAGCGAGTATGTTATTTTCCCTCACTGCACAGTTAGGATTTACCAGCTCAGAGCTTTCAGCCAGTGCTTGAAACAGTCTACCTTCTGTTTTGAAACAGAGCAACTTCTGTTCATTAGAAACAGTCAACAATAAATATGAAGAAATTTTCTGCAGTTTGCTTTGGAACTTGTTGGATGGGGTGTTATGGATACAACCTTTTTTTTTTTTTTTATTACAAGGAGTGCCCTGGAAAGTCATACAGTGTTTCAGTACAAGATTCTTGGAACAAAAAAATTGACAGAGTAAAAGCACTATTCGGAGAAGATTACTGAAACTGGGGGTTTGTTTTTTAGTTGTTTTGTCCCATTGTGAAGTGTCTGTTATTTTAGTAGTGTTAGCTAAGCAGCCATTTCAGTAATGGTTAATGACAACTTGCAGTTTTCTTTTAACTGACCTGACCCTCCTTTTTCTTTTGTTGTATTATTTAACTAATTACTTGGGAAGTGGCTTGTAGCTTTAGCTATAATAAGTATGTACTTTATGTTTGTTTTGAGTGAAGTTGGGGAAATATAATTCTTGGAACTGTGTCTCCTAAGGGTAAAGCAACCAACCGCACTAAACTTGAGAGTATACAACTGGGAAGAAGAATTCTCTGTATGGAGGTGAAAGAAATGAAAACAACTTTCAGAGCTACAGTAGTCTTGGCATGAATGTGTAGTGATTTCTGGGCTATAGCTCTAGGGGCTGGGAGAGTAAGTGTACATGTGTGGGTGTTCATGAAAAGAAAAGGGAAACCTGGGTAAAGGAGGCAATAATTAAGTTCTTTGCAGACGTAGGAAACACTTTTAATTTTCTTGTAAATTAGTAATTACCTCCCTTTAAAATCTGGGCTATTTTGAAGTAGTAATGGACTTCTAGAATAGATATACATTTAACTTTTAGGAGGAAGAAATTGGATGAAGACTAGTGTTGGCATAACTGACAGTTTCTTGGTCATCTGGGTAATCTTGCATTGCATCAGCTTGTTTTCTCTTGTATTAAAAATATTTTCCTACAGTGGATAAGTATTCCTTTGTTTGCTTATTTCTGCATGTACTTGTGGCAGTTAGTCTTTGTTTCCCTATATGTGCTGGTAACTCATAATGTGAGAAAGTTCCTGAAAGTATGTACTTATTTTGTGCAATTAAGTCAAATATTTTAATAAAAATTTTCTTTTAATGTTATTCCTTTGACTTCACAGGTAAATTTTTTTTTTTTTGGGGGGGGGGGGGTGGGGGGGGGTGGGGTGGTGGGGGGGAGGTGGTGGGAACAAGGATGTAAAAATAGCAAGTTAAACATGAGCCAGCAGTGTGCCCAGGAAGCCAGGAGGGCCAACTGTATCCTGGGATGCATCAAGCACAGCATTGGCCAGCTGGTTCAGGGAGGGGATTGCCCCAATTTACACTGCACTGGTGCAGCCTCACCTTAAGTTTTGCAGTTTTGGGCACCACAGTACAAGAGAGACAGAAGTACTGAAGAGCGTCCAGAGGAGGGCAACGAGGATGGTGAAGGGTCTGGAGGGGAAGTCTTAAGAGGAGAGGCTGAAGTCCCTTGGCTTGTTCAGCCTGGAGGAGACTGAGGGGAGACCTCATTGTGGTCTATGGCTTCCTGATGAGAGGGAATGAAGTGGAGGCCCATCTCCTCTCTTTGGCAGGCAGCAATAGAACCCAAGGAAATGGTATGAAGCTGAGACAGGGGAGGTTTAGGCTGGATATTAAGAAGAGGTTCTTTACTGAGAGGGTGGTTGGGCACTGGAACAGGCTCCCCAGGGAAGTGGTCACAGCACCGAGCTTGGCTGAGTTCAAGAAGCGCCTGGACGATGCACTCAGTCCCATGCTCTGACTTGGCTGGCCCTGCGTGGAGCCAGGAGTTGGACTCAAAGATAAGGCTTATGTGTCCCTCCCAACTCAGGATATTCTATGATTCTATGAAATACTGCCATTGTTCTGCAAGTAGGAGTGTTCGGCTTTTGAACAAGAAAGCCACTGTCAGTTCTCAGTCTTTATTTGAAATGACTGTGTGGGCATTATTAGTTTCATTGGTGTACTGTGATGCTGTGGGCAATGGTTTTTGAAACCAAAATTGTGGTTTGGGTTCTTTTTTAGTTTGATAATTACACAGTAGCTATAAGTGTGCCATAAAAATTGTTGACAGCATCCACATTTCTCTTGAGTTGTGTACTTTATAAGGTTTTGTGTGTTTGGGCATATTAGGCAGATTGAGCCCTGGTTTACAAGAGGTACCCAAATTATCCCAAAATCCTTCAACTCTAAATGTGACTGAGTTTAGGTTTGCAGGTACTTGGACTGTGGTTTTGTGAGGGGTGGTGGCATTTTGGTTAGTGTTTTTGTTCTGTTTTGGGTTGGTTTTTTAATACCCTTGCTCTTTTTTCCCCTTACACCTCAATAAATGTTATTCTGTAGCTTGGTAAAGCAGCAATGACTACAGTATTTTGGGGTTTGAATGGCCTGTGTGCACCGCGTTATTTTTGACAGTACTGTTTCATCTCAGCTGAATTCTTGTACCCAAAACTTCAGGAAAAGAAGTGTCTCTAAAATACTGGCAGCACTTGTTACTGTGACTCATTACTCAGCTGCTGGGCTGTGCACTCCTAACAAGCTTTCCTTAAACTCTCTTTTGATTTAAGTTTTTTCATCTTAAGTTACATACAAAGACATTTTGTTTAGCAGATTTAATCTGTTAAGCGTTCAGTCATACAGCAGAAAGATGCTACAGAAAGCGCATTACTTTACCTGATACTGCCCTAATTACATAATTAATACCAGGCTCTGGTAAGCTTTACCAGCGGCGTGACTCAGCCACTCCTTAGATCTACGCACGCCAGAGCAGGAATGATGAGAGCTGCTAACTTACATGCTAAAGCTACATTTCATGGGGAAAAACACCTTAATTTGCCAAAGAAATACAGGGTGCCATGATCTTTCGTGTATAGAATTGTTTTTGTCAGGAATCCTTATCTACAGCATAAGCCTAAATGGCCTCTCAGTGTCCGTGAGTGCAAGAGTTGTAGACAGAGGTCTGTGGACATATCAAATGTCCTTGCTTTCCCTCTCTTTTTGGAATTACGGCCTCTGCTCTCTTTCAGATCTTCGACTCTCAGGTGCTATTGCCATAAATTTTTCATAGAATCACTTAGGTTGGAAGAGACCTTTAAGATTACAGAGTCCAACCACAGCCTCACCCTGACTAGTCCACCTTTAGACCATGTCCTCAAGCACAATATCTACACGCCTTTTAAATACCTCTGGGGATGGTGACTCCACCACTTCCCTCGGCAGCCTGTTCTAATACTTGACTACCCTTTCAGTAAAGAAATTCTTCCTGATGTCTAACCTAAATCTCCCCTGATGCAATTTGAAACCATTTCCTCTTGTCATATTGTTTGCTACTTGAGAGACAAGACCGACCCCCAACTCTCTACACCCTCCTTGCAGGTAGTTGTAGAGAGCGATAAGGTCTTCCCTCCGCCTCCTTTTCTTAAGACTATAAAGCCCCAGTTTCCGCAGCTGCTCATCACAGGAGTTGTGCTCCAGACCCTTCACCAGCTTTGTTGCCCTTCTCTGGACACACTCCAGCATCTCAATGTCCTTGTAGTGAGGGACCAAAAACTGGACACAGACACTATTATACATAATAGTAATTATTATGAGTCTTCAGTATTGCCACTGCTAGCGATCGTGAAGCAACACTGATGAAACTAAGATGGGTTTTGGTGCTTCTATGCATGAGCTGATCAGTCAGAAAAGCTAAAATTTATTTTTCAATAGAAACCGTAAACTTGCAAGTGCACTCCTGTGAGAGACACATTTAATTTGCTATTTAAGGCTGTCCTCCTGCCTTTGATTTGGTTTTTGGATATTGACCTTGGTACATAAATATATCCAGAGCACAGTCATCAAATTGCAGGCTTCTAGATGGCTGAATCCTCTGAGAGACTACACTGAGCAGTCATCCAAACCCAGAGGCACAGATGGCTCAGCTTCCTTGTGGTAAACGTTTGGATTGCGTATTTCCCTTGGTCCTGTGCTTCCTATGTTGGCTTAGAAGGCGTTTCTCTGATTTCCGACAGGCCTTTTGGAGGTATTAGGTTTTCCAGACCATCTGGGGAAGGGACCTGCCTTTCATGCCTGAGCCGGGTATTTGGGATGTCTCTGCTGTTCAACCAGCTGTGGGGTGTTGTCCAGAAGTGTGGTGTAAGCAGACTAGCAAGCAGAAAAGTAGGGTTTTCTAAAAGACTTGAAGCCACTGCTCAAAATAAAAACTGAAATGAGCTAGCAGCTTCTGGTGCACCTTTTTGCTCCTTTTTTAAAAGGTGCAAAATATTTCTGTGGATTATATTTTCAGGGTTAATCCTTACAGGAGGAGTGGCCTGTGAGTGATTTGAATGTTTCAGGTTATTTCCACATATTTGGTGCAATGTGGAGTCCAGACCTTGAGCAGTACAGCTGAGCATTGTGTTCCACTGCACTGTAGCAGAGGAGATACTTATGCTTCTTACTCTCTAAAATTATTTGTTCATGATCCCTGATGAGGAGAGGCAACCTCTCCAAGGTAGTTAGCTACATGGAGACCTGGTGCCTGTGGTTCCCTTTCGGCACTAGGCTCAAGCTGCACCAGGGCAGGTTCAGATTAAACATTAGGAAAAGGGTCTATCGGGTGTTGGAACAGGCTGCCCAGGGAGGTGGTTGAGTCACCAACCCTGGATGTATTTATAAGATGGGTAGACAAAGTGCTCAGGGATATGGTTTAGTAGAGGATGGGTACAGTTGGACTCTACCTCAATGGTCTTTTCCATCCTAGTGATTCTGTGATATCTATGTGTAATATGGGGTATGTTAAATGAGGTACAGATAAGAAATACCATCGAGGTTTGTTTTATTTTATTCTTGAACCCTTATGTTACAGAGGAGTGTCACACTACTTGTGAGTAATGCAGGTCTTGTAAAATCCTTACTATGTTAAGTCTTTATTCTCTACTTGTCATTCATTAGAAATTTGAAACATATATTTTTGGCAAAGTACTTCATGGCTTCAGTACTGTAAGTTCCTCACAAAAGGTCATAAAATTGTTTAAATATTAAATTAGTACTTTCTTGCTAAAAAATAGAGCTTCAGGTCTATGATCTCATTGTATTAGTGAGCTGAAAGTGTTAAATCACACTGGAAAAAACCAAAGTTCTCCCTTTCTTTTGGAAGGGAATGCAACAATTATCCTTGACATGTCCTCAACTCCCTTCACTGGGGTGGAACCTTATAGCGGCCTTCCAATACCTGAAAGGTGCCTATAGGAAAGCTGGGAAGAACTGTTCATGAGGGCATGTAGCACTAGGATGAGGGGTAATGGTTTTAAACTAGAAAAAGGGAGATTTAGTTTGGATATTAAGAAAAAATTATTCAGTACAAGGGTGGTAGATCACTGGAACGGGTTGCCCAGAGAGGTGGTGGATGTCCCATCCCTGGAGATATTCAAGGTCAGACTTGATGGGGCTCTGAATGACCTAATCTAGTTAAAGGTGGCCCTGCTCACTGCAGGGGAGTTGGACTAGGTGACCTTTAAAGGTCCCTTCCAACCCAATGCATTCTGTGATTCTATGATTCTATTTCTGATCCATCATTGCTGGCTCTCTATGACTTTCTGTGACTTTATTCCATGATACAGACATACCTGAATTTGTGTGGTATGTGATTAATTTTGAACTTTATTTTAGGAAGGCCTAACTCCTTGTTTCATTTAGGGTAATAAAGCATAAATACTTCAGGTCTTACTTAATGAATTAAACATTGCTGCATTTGCTCAGGTCTCATTTGCTCTAAGGTATTGTGTTATTAATTCTCTTCTAGTGTTCTGAGAGCGGTGAAATGTATAAAAAAAAATCCAAGGCAAGTAGCAGAATTGAACAACCTCAAAACAATCTGCTTGCCTTAGAAATGTAGTTTCCAGCATTGGTTTATTTCTAAACAAATTGCATTGGATTTGGAGGCGTTCCAGTTCTGTGCTTGGCAGGCACGTGGAAGCTTATGGTAGTGCTGCTTTTTCATCACAGTTGACCTTGTCTTGAACTAGAAATAATCAAGGCCTGTACAAATCCTGTAACACAGTCTCCCCTTCTCTCTCTGAAAAGTCGAATTGTTCTCAAAAGCTGTGCATTTCTTTGCTCACTAGAGAGTAAATTGGTCCAGGAGAAATCACAAGAAGGAAGCTTAGATGAAAGCATTCATTCACGTTCTAAGGGGAGATGTTGGAGGCCTACTAGATCTACTGGAGGGTCTTTCAGCCCTTGCCTGCAAGCTGGGCATGGAGAAGGGAGCATGTGGGGCAGTAGGAGGCCTGTGTGAGGGCAGCCTCAGGCCTTTCGCCTCCCTGTGTCATCTTTTCTTGGCAAAAGAATGGGACTGTGCCTGTCAGTGTGAGGATGCCATCTGCATTGCACAGCCTGCTAGGCTGTTACAGAATTGCACGAAAATTAATCTGAAATCATAGTGCTAAACTGTTTTCTGGCTAGCTGTAGCATCTGCCTAGAGATGCAGCTATTGTGTGGTGCACCAGGAGCCAAGTGAAAGCAGCAGCCCGCAAAACCTCCCCAGCCTGGCACTGTGAATGTAATCCCCAGTGTGAATGGTTAATGGGTAGATGAGCTGATCAGACTCGAGCTGCTGAAATGGTAATTGCTTTATGAAATTAAATTTGTGCTTTTAAAAAAAAAAAAAAGTATCTGAAGAGATAGAGGTTGAGTGTAGCGGGGGAGAACTGGACAAATCTAGTTACAGCAGCGGTTTGTATCCTCCACGTAATTAAATTTCCAGTTTTCCATTTGTTGCCTTCTCATTATGTGCAAATTGGAAGTGATGGTTTGCAGCACTGAAACAAGGTATTCTTCGTGTGTGTTTTTTTTAATAGGAATTGGGTTTGTTTGCAGTAAAACTTAGTTAGCTATTGAAAACTAAATATTTCAGAGCCCATTTGGAAATGTAGTGGCTGATTTTGCTGGATGCTCGAAGCTAAGGGCTTAATGGGCTGCTTGTGAATGGCTACATGTGGATTGAAGGGATGCTGATACCTTTTTATCAGAATCTTGATAGGATTTTGGAATAAAATCTGGACCTCATAGATACTGTTATAAGTTTTATATATTTGATTTTATATACATCTAAGATTCCTAATACTTTTTTTTTTTTTTTTAATGTCCAAGAGCTATCCAGGAAGTTTTACTCTCTGGTGTTGCCAAACTTGCATCGAGATGCCTACTTTAACATGTCTGAAAGTGTCTTGGTGTCTAAAGGCAAGCATCAGTATGCATGGAAAACATCTGCCTCACTGGTGCTCACCTAGGGAGCTGGTGGTAAGTTTAGGCCAAGTAACACCTGGGCTCTGCCTAACTTCTGTGGGCTCTGGGCACACACAACAGCCGCGGGCAGCCCTGAGCTCAGTCTAGACCATGGCAGCCATGGCAACTTCAGAGAAACATTGATGGGAGCGGTGCCCAAATCTTATGTAAGAGTGATTAAGTTACAGTGGCAGCAAGTTAGTGCTCACTGCCCTGGCTGAGGACTGGCATGTGCCCGTGCCTCTTGCAGGTTCACAGGGAACAGGAGCTGACCCATGGCAATGCACTGGGTGGCCATTTGCCATGGCTTGGCTGCTGATCAGTGTCTCACGTAATCGCGATGACGTTGTAATTACAGATAATCCAAGTTTTTTTACATCTTAATACCAATATGTGCAATTCCAGTGATTGATATCCTTAATAGGAAATTGTACCCTGAACCGATACTGCTGAATATTAATGGTCAAGGCATTCAGAAACTGAGTTAGCCTTTCTGCAGAAGGGGCACTGTGACAAAGATACCCTGAACTTGTCTTGCACTCTGTTTGCTTTTGTTTGTAAGGATGCCTTTTATTCTATTATTCATTCAGCTGATAAAGTTCTTTATGAAGGCTTGTTTCTTCTGCCATTGTAGGCACCTGAAACACATGGATTTCACCCAGGAAAGGTCATCAGGGGCTACTGATAGTAATGTATTTATGGCTTGCTTGGAGACAACTGTCTGTCTGGCATTTAAAAAGAAAAGCCGGAGACAAATGACCTGAACTTTACCTGGAGTTTACTGTAACAGTATAGGGGGTTGTTTTGTTGCTAATCCTGGGAAGGGATTGCTGTAGGGTATTATTTGTAGGCATTGGGTTTGAATTTAATTTGTAATTTGGTTCATTCTGAAGTGGAGTTAAAAAGAGAAACCATGGTGATATTTCTTCAGAAGGAGTAAGGCTGGAATATGAGGTATTGTGTGTGTATATATCTATATTCTTATATATTCATATGTATCTAAATAATATGTATTTAAAAACTGGGACAGTTTTCCATTCCTAGGAAAAAAGCTAAGATAGGATGCTTTTCAAAAGGATAAGGAATCAATGCTGGGAAATATGGTGTCTTGCATAACACCAGGGTATTGACCTGACGATTGCTGTAGTCCCTGAACTGTATTATTTGAGTGTGTTCCAGCCCACAATATTTTAGCAGAGACACTGTGCACCTATTCTACTGAGAGATTAGTTCCAGCACAATGCATGCGTTACTGTGTCACCACTGGCTATTTTAGCCCTTACTAATTAGACAACTTGTCCCAGTGTGCTGAGGCAGAATAGATTTAGGGGATTAAGGCTCGTGTGTGGCCGGGAGGCTCTGTAAAGTACATGTAAACAAGAGTTGGGTGTGTTCCTGCTTTGGAGAGAAGGAGAGGGAAGGATGCGAGGCAAAATGCTATTTGGGAAGTTGCCACATCTAAGGAGATGTGATTGGAAATGGGTAGAAAACGCCTGATCGTGTACAATTAAGAGCAGCCTGAAAAACAGGTGAGATGGGACCACACAGACAAAATGGGTGAAAGTCAAACTGGTCCTGGAGAAAAATCCCAGTGGCAGACTGCCAGTCTGGGAACTGGGCAAGGAGAGATGACCAAAATGAACTGTTTCACATTTTAAAGTGTGGGTGCTGCTGCCTGCTTTGCTGACAGAAGTGGCCACATTAAGATGTGAGAGTGGGAAAGGTTTGGCTGTAAGCAGAAGGCAAAGTCACTTTCCCAATTGATGGGTAGAGTGGAGGAGGGAGAAATGTTCCTATAGCCTGTGCTGGAGCAGAGTCTGACTTGCATGGGGACTCTTACTTGCCAGACCACACATTAATTGCAAATAGTAAGAATTTGAGAGCCATGAGGTCCAGGCAACCCAATCGTACTGTTCATAAGTGGACAGAAATCAGGTGAAAGGTGAGGTGTTGTTTACTCATTAAGATCATCACATTAGCTTGGTGCTAAACAGAACATGAAGTATCCCTTGAGCAGACCTCAGGTTGGGTGATGAAGGTTTTTTATCTACACATTTTTGGAGGGGGCAGGGGGAGATGTCTTTCAAACCTGATGTAGCCATGATCTCTCTGTCTAGTTGCTATCTCCCAACTCCATGACAATGGGATGTAGTGCAAAAACAAATGAGAAATGAGAAGGGAGTCTGTCTTTGGGGTGAAGCTTTCCTGATGTGGTGAGTTTTGCTTTGGTTTTCCTTTGTGCTGCTTTCGTGCTAGTGAACTGCAGCTTCTCTTAGCACTGCCTTCAGGAAGGACACTGTCGCTGCTGCTGCAAGCCAGGGGAAGTGATTGAGCCGGTAAAAAGCTCCTAGTAGTGACACAGATTTCCATCAGCTCAGCTGGTCTCTGGAATAGTATCTTGCTGTGGCCTGATAATGGTCAGACATAACACGTTTGCAGCCTGCTCTTGGCCTGGGTTTTCTAGCAGCAGAGCGCTCAGAGGTGCTGCCTGGCTGCGAGGCAGGGAGCTGGCTGGAAGGATTATCGTGGGAAGTCTCCACAGGCTGACATCGAAACTTGCTCGCTTGACAGTCCTGTCATCACTGTAATAATTACCATGCAAATTATTGATATTTTAGGCGTGCTGTTCCTCTTTGTGGTCAATCTGAGCCTTTACTTAATAGTAGAAAGGAGAAAACTATTCAGCACCTGTCGTGATTGCATCAATTCCTCAGCATAGAAAGTAAATGTTGTCTTTTACTCCAAAGACAGAATGAAAATATATGAAGGAATTTTTTTTTTTTATATTTATCAGCCTTCACTCTGAGTCAGAGCTATAAACCTTTCAGAATGGGGAGGAAGTTGGGGGTTTGGATGCACAAAAGGTTACTTAATTTTGAAAATGTGTTTTCCATCTTGGTGGGGTTTTTGTCATAATGACCTTTCTAGGCTTTCTTGTACTAGAAAACAATGCGAGAGGTACCACCCTCAGAGTTCAGGCTTGTAAGAACAATTGATTGCCTTTGTGCTGTCTGCACTGGATTAGTGAAAGAGTAAGAGTGCTTAGTCTTGAAAAGAAGCTTGCCCTCTGACTGACTTAATGGCATTAAAACAAGGCAGTAGAGTAGCCTACCAAGTCGACATTTTCTTGATATTAAGTGTTATAGGCAGTATTCTACAAGGCTTTATTTGATCATTTTTTCCAGTTGTGTAGAGAGCTTTCAGGAAAGGCATAGGATGGATTTCTCTTTGAAGACTTTCTCTCTCTGCCTAGAAATAAGCTGTATTTTATTATAAAATGTTCATTAGTCCAGTACAGAGTAGACTTATTACAAGCTTAGGTGTGTGTTCATTAGGTTTTGTGCTTAGTGGACACAAGTGCTAGTGGATCAAATTGGTAGTAAAGGAGCTATGTAAATTATTTTTAGTGTTCTTATTTCATTTATGGGAAAAAAACCCCTTATGATAATGAGTATGTTATTAGACAATGTGACCTATATTACACACTCCATGTTGTTAAATGCAAATATTGTTTATAGAATATTTGTGCCTATTTTACACATCATATAATGGTTCCTTTAATGATACTTCTCAAAGGTTTGTTTAATTTCCACTGCACACTAGGGCTTATGCTGACAAGGGAGGTACTGAGGTACGTCCTGATCATTCTGTAAGGAATTAATGTGCAAAACCTTTTTTTAATAATATTTCTAACATGAACCAAAATGTATGTGTGCTGATAAAATTTTAATTAGCCTTCAGCAGTCCACTTAGAGCTGTTGGGAGACTAACTCTGCATCAGCGAACATTGGCTGGTTCGCAGTAGATCAGCAGGTAGCTTTGGGTCCTTATGTTTCCATTAAATTTTGGAACAAGTTCTGTGTGTCTGGAGTGGAGCATTTTGGCTTTGTTTCCTCTGAGAAGGGGTATAATTTGTGCACACCGAAACTGCTTTGGGATCCAAACCAACATGTGATAAGCGAGGTTGTTGGAGGAATTTGCTTCAGGACAGCACAGCTACTCCAAACCAAGCACTAACGTTGACATGGCTGTTAAAGCACAGCAATTATTCTCTTCCTTTAAAGTATACTTTGTATATTTTAACAGTGCTTTAACAGTGTGTAACTAAAAGTAGCCACACTGAGATAAATGTAGGTGCCTAAAGTTTGATATAAATGGATAATCTATAAAAAATACTCCAAGTGGAATCAACTTTTTAAAAGGGTAGACAGTGGCAGGACAAGGGGGAACAGACTAAAGCTAAAGGAGGGAAGGTTTAGATTAGATATTAGGGGGAAGTTCTTTACAGAGAGAGTGGTGAGGTTCTGGAACAGGCTGCCCAGAGAGGTGGTGGATGCCCTGACCGTGGAGGTGTTCAGGGCCAGGTTGGATGGGGCTCTGGGCAACCTTGTGTAGATCCAGGCCTGGAGGTTAGTGGCCCTGCCTGTGTCAGGCAGGGTTGGAGCTCTATGATCTTTGGGGTCCCTTCCAACACAGACCATTCTATGAGTGAGTTTGTATGTAGCTGCACCACTGACATTTTATCACCCTTATATCTAGCCTTATTTGTTCTGTGTTTTAAGCTGCACACTTTTTAAATTTGGTGCTGCTTTCAGAATGTGGAAACCCTTAAAAAACGGTAACTCTATGAACAAATTATTAGTTACAGCTAGAATAATATGTCATGCTGGCCAGAGTTTTTCTTCCTGATAGCAATTCAGTTGATTTAATGGTTAACTAACTTCCACAGTCTTCTTTAGTCACTGAGCTAATACATCAATTCAATTTTGACAAGCCTGCAGGAGTATTAAGAATGCAGGGTAATTAATAAGATGATAGAATCTGCACTCCATGTTGTTAAATTAAGTCTACAATGTTGTTAAAATTGTAAGTCTGAGATGGCTGTGTTCTATGAAGGATTTTGTCAGAAACTGGGGGAAAAAGCGCCCTGGTGTAAAAGCTGGAATTTGTCTCAGTGGGGAAGTAAGGAAGAATGAGGCGTGCTTACCTTTAAGACTTGTTGGAAATAGTTTGTTGCTTTTTTGTTGGGTTTCTTTTTTGCCTCTAAAGGAATGCTGCTTCACTGAACCCAAACATTTCACGGAAGTGTTCTGGCTGTGGCAAAACTCCTTTTATGTCAAAGGAGAAGAAGAAATGTAAGCCTTGTCTTGCTTTCATAGCAAGGTGGCTCTAACTTAAGATGATAGGTAGGATTTGGGAGTCCTTGCTTCCAAATTGCTACTTAGATTATCTTGGTTTTTTTTTTTAACATTTTTGTTGCTATTTAAAATGTTCATTTTTACAATGAAAACATGAAGAAATCTGATAAAACTGGAAAGCTTGATTTTTTAAAGTCAAACAGATCATGCAAGTTTGCCCTTCAGTAACACATGGTATACATACGGAAACCTGGGCAGGCTGTCAAGTTGAAGGTGGTAGGTTAACCTTCAGGGAAGATCAAACATCAGTTGCTTGAGCAGTTGTAGAAGTGGGATTCTGATGCAGGGTAGTACTGAGGCTTAAACAGCTGGAAGCTTCGTGGCTTAATGAAAAATTCACAATTTTTTTTTTTTCAGCCAGTAAGGAATTCTTTTCAGATCTTGCATAAGAACAATGTAAATGATTCTCTTTCTGATGATGAGCATTTGTAATAGTTCCCTTTGTCTCTCCCAAAACAGAATTAGACCCCAGCTAGCCAAAGAGAAGATTGAAGGATGCCATATTTGTACATCTGTAACACCTGGTGAACCTCAAGTGTTCTTGGGAAAAGATAAGGCCTTCACTTTTGATTATGTCTTTAACATTGACTCACAGCAAGAGGAGATCTATATACAATGTATAGAAAAGCTGATTGAAGGTTGCTTTGAAGGCTATAATGCCACCGTCTTTGCTTATGGCCAAGTAAGCTTTACAATTTTACTTTAAAGTATTTATTTTGGAATAAATATTTTCTTGTAACTGGTCTTTCTCTTGGATTCCACAATGCATGGACCTGTTTTTTAGCATCTTGGGTTTATTTTAAATGATGTATCTTGTAGGAGACTCTTTAGGAGTTTGTATAGATTCTGTGCAGAATGGCAGTTGAAACTGCCTATATATATATATATATATATATAGGCAGTAGGTCTGAATTAATACAAGTCTGGAGAATTCCTGAAGTCACCCCAGTGACGCAATATGAATTAATAATCCGTTGATAGATGTTGTGATGAGGTTTTTTCTGAGCAATTGTCCACCTTTCTGCATTTTCAGATGCTTTTGGGAAGAGGAGCTTTTAAAAAAGATATCCTAAGGAATCTTTTTTCTTTTTTTTTTTTTTTTGGGGGGGGGTGGGCCAAAATGTAGAGATCATATTCCAAAGTCAGAGAACTTTTCATAGGGAACTGTATGAACCCTACGTACCCTCTCAGTACATTGGTCACACATTTTACTTCTCAAAGCTGAGGTATCATTGAGCATAGTGCAGAGAATGTGTTACTGTCTTCTGAATATTCCTTTAGGAATTGATTGCATAAAATTTGGTCTTGAATGCTGAGTTTCAGCCTTGTTAAATGTCCTATTTAAAGTTAAATAGGGGAAGTCTAGTCCTAGACAACAAAGCAGTTAGTAGATCCAGTTTAGTAGATTATATTTGGCTGGGTGATACTAACTTTGTTGCAGACTTCACCCACTAATGAAGTGAAAACACAACACTACCTCATCTTCTATAGGACTTCACATTTAACTAAGCTATTTTCCCAGTATTCTTTAGTGCTGTCTACAAATGGAGAACACTGGTAATATCCTACCTGAGGTATTCAGACATCGTTAAGAGAGTCATTTGATCTACTTCAGTAAAGATTTGCAAATGCTGCTTCTACCTCCAAAATACATGCTTTAATTAATAGTCTGGGTTGAAAACATTAGCTGTTCTTTTGACTTCAGAGATAATAGCTCAAGGCTGATGTCAGCAATGAGGTTTGTCGAGAAAGTTTGCAGGGGGACAGGTCATGAAGGATTGAACTGGTTCCTGCCTTCTTGTATGTGATCTATGGATAAACAGCAGAGTTCGTCTAACTCCTGCCTTTTATCCATTTCTCAAATGACCTGTTGTTCTGCATGTTAATATTGTAAAGATGACAGACTAAATAGTAATCACTGTCTAGTGCTAGCTCTCACAAACTGTGTTTCTCTGAGGTGTTTTGGTACTACTAACATGCTCTAGTGACTACTCCTTGTTCAATTTAGACAGGTGCTGGCAAAACATACACCATGGGCACTGGATTTGACGTCAACATAACAGAAGAGGAACAAGGCATTATATCACGTGCTGTTAAGCATCTTTTCAGATGTATTGAAGAAAAAAAACAAGCTGCTATTAAACAAGGGCTTCCACCTCCAGACTTTAAAGTGAATGCACAGTTCTTAGAGGTAAGTATGATTTGTGTTTATAGCTTCATGTGTTATTTTTGGAGAGCAAATTAAACACACTTTTCTTTCTGCTTGCTACTCTTACATTCTTGTCCCACACAATGTTTTGAATTAATCTTTAAGATTTCAAAAGGAAATCTTACAGGACTTGCTTTGGGTCTTTGCAGTGTAGAAATACTTATATTAGTCATCACTTAGCCCTTTCTGCACAGGTTTGTTTGTGGGGCCCTGTTGCTCTTGCCTGCTTGTAATTCTTTACAGTAGTGACTGTTTCCCCTGCTTGTGTCACTTTGCCATAGATTTCTTTAGCTTTCAAAATCCGCTCAGGAAACTTCTTGTAGTCCTTTCAAAGAAGAAATCCAGCATAAAAATACTTGTTTCTGCGGTTCCTCAATTGTTCAGGACTGGATCTATGTCACTGTTACCTCTCTCATTAGGCCCAGAGAAAACCTGGGTCAGTGCTGTGGAAAAATTATACCCTTTGTATTCTTGTAGACACAGCTGCTGGTGAGAGAGGCCGTAACATCTGTGATCTTTCCGACCTGCAGCAGCTGTTAGTTTAAGTCCTGCAGCTTTTGTGCTCTGTCTCCTGCCCACTGAACTATTTTCTTAAATTGGTTTGATTTGGGCGTAAGATATTTATGTTCACTACCAAGCTGCAAAATCTGATACCTTAAGCACAGGGGGAGGAAGAATCAGTTTAAGGAAGAACAGGTGGAAATGTGTATTACTTAGTTCAGTATTTGCAACTTTAACTCAGGAGGGAAAAGCCCCCCACTTTTATGTTACCCAAGAGAAAAGCTGTTTTTTGTTTTTTGTTTTTTTTACTGCTAAGGTAAACTTGGTCCTGTAGTCATATGTTCCTATAATTGTTTTAAAGATTAACAAGCAGACATGACTTTTGCATTAGTACAGGTTTGTCACTGCTAACCTTAAGCAAAGATTTTGTTGCTCTGGCTAATGTTTACCTGGAGAGAGTCTAGGCTTGAGCCTGGGCCCTTCTGAACATTGGGGAACTGCAGCTTTGTTTCTGTTTGGGCCCATGCAACAGTAGTAGTGTAAGGAGCAATATCTGATGTAGTTTTCTGAATTCTTTGTGGTTTTTGACATAACATTGCAAGTGTGACTATGAGAGTCCTAAAAATGCAGAGAAGTAATTGAATGTTATAGCAGTAGTAGCATGCAGAACTGCAGACATTGCAACATAGTTCAGATTAAATGTACTACAACCTGCCTTGTTTTATCTAATTTAGAGGGAGGTTACATGAGGTGTATGGTAGTTTCTCCTTTACAGAAAAGTGAGGTTTTGTTAATTTTAATTGTAGTGGGGCTAATTTGGAATTTTCCCAGTAAGAGCTTTTTCTGATCAGTTATGTATTACATACGATTCTTGTATCAGAAGGTATCTGTTTCCTCCCATCCTATCTACCATTAGAGCTGGATTACATAAACTATAATTTAGTCATTTAATCGATGTTTTATTTTGGAATAACTGTAAAGCCTGACAGCTGGATGACTACTGGGAGCAGTGACTTCTGATACTTTCTTGCTTTCCTTCAGTTTGCTGCAGTCTGCCTCTGCTAACTCCTTGCTTTCCTCCTAACTTCAAAAATCAGGCATACACAGTCCCATGGAATTGTAGGTGCATTATCAGGATCATCTCTATTCTATTTTGAATATTTGATAATTAAATGTAATTCCTTTTTTGATATGTAAAGAACTAAAAGCACCACATTCACAGATGCTGAGCCTTTTTCTTTTTTTCTTCTTCTTGGGGAGAGAGCCTCTTACTTTCAGTATATGAGAGAGCACATTGGGTGAACAGAGATCTATTGCAGTGGACCTTTGGCTCTTACCTAGGAACTTTGATCAGGGATTTAGTCAGTCTGGCCTAAGGTTTGCTGAAATAAATTGGTATAATCAAATTGAAGACTCTGGAACTGTTCCAGTGTGCATCTGCAGAGACCTGAGCTGTGAGATTCTGTTGGTTGCTCTTTTTCCTGCTTGATTTGGTTTTTTTGTTGTGGTGTTTGTTTGGGGTGGGGTTTTTTTTTTGTGTCCACTTTGGTATCTTCAATTTGAGCTAAACATCTTTCCTAAAATCCAGAATGTTCTTGTGAAATGATAATCCATCTCTTACACTGATAACTGCATAATAATTTCTGATGTCTTCATTGATCGATTACTGACCTAAAAGTCTGGTATGCTTAATGTATACTGGGTTAAAAGCTCACTAAATGTACAGACCCAATGAAACAGGCAGTAAACACTAAGCAGCCTGAAACATGTAGTAAGTAGTTGCTGTTGCTCATATGATTATGCCTGAAAGCTGTTACTAAATCTGGGGCACCAAAGTGTAGGCATTGTATGGAGTAAAATGCTCAGCAAACCATGCTGTGCTATTTTTGGCCTGCTGGTTGGTGCCTTTAATAAGCAGCTTGCACAAAAACTATTTTACGTTAAATTCCTTCCAGGACTGGAACAGTTTGTCTAAATGAAAGAGACATAAAATTACTAAGGTGTGAGAGAGGAGATGAGAAAAGGTGTGATGGCAGGGAGAGCAAGTGGAGTGAGTTTGAAGTGTTTGGAGGAGCGTGTAGCCGACTGAATCAACAAAAGAAAATAAAAGCCCAAGGTTAAACCTGAAGGCAGCAGGTGCCTGCCACAGAAACCACTGCTGTGGTTGTTCTGCTGGCATTGAGTGCCTCCCCTTACCTGGTCCCACCAAAGAATTTTCTCCCGGGTCTGATGATGTGGAGGAAGTTACCATTTCTTTGGGTGGCATAATAATAAGGTGTACAGGTGACTTAATTTGCAGCTGCTCTATCATCCTGTTATCCATGTAAGTTAGGATGTTTCACAGCATCCCTTGTAAGTTAGGATGCTTCATAGTATTCTTTTTTTTGGTTTGTTTTGGGGTTTTTTGATTGGTGGGGTTTTTTTGAGAGAGAGCTTTTGCACGTAGATCATTGGAACTTTCTGTATGTGCCATGCAGATTTATTTTTTTTTTTAAGTCTTTGGACAATTCCTTCTGAAATAATTAAAATTGGGTTTGTTTTCTTTTTTTCCTCAGCTTTACAATGAAGAAATTCTGGATCTGTTTGACACCACACGTGATATTGATGCAAAGAATAAAAAATCAAATATTAAAATACATGAAGATTCAGCAGGAGGAATTTATACAGTGGGTGTTACAACCCGAACTGTGAATGGCGAATCAGAGGTGATCACTGAACATAAATTACTCTGTAGCATGCCAAGTGCATTCTAAAAATGTTGTTTGTGTGTTTGGATAAGTAAGCATGCCCTCTATTTTTAACTGCTAACATCTGCATTTAGCTGAAATGTTTTTTCCTTAAGTAATTTAAATCCAATAAATGTTTGATGTTAAGTGCATACCACTTTCATTTAATGCTAGAAACAGACTTTTGCTAATAATATAGTTCTGGGAGAGAAAATTTTGGCACATGTGTAAATCTGATCTCCCAAATCTTATGTATGCTTCCTGTGACAGAAGAGCTCTGCATGATGACTGATGTGAGGTAAAGTGCCATTCAGGTGCATTGCAAATCTGAATATAAATGTGTTTATGCTGTACGTTTTTGCACAGAAAATAGAGAAATTGTACACTTTTGCCCCGAGTGAAGGAAGATTGCAATGTTACTACTAGAGAATACTAAAGAAGGGTACAAAGATTTAAGTGTTTTATTCTAGAAATCACCAAAAATACTTGTAGCTTGCTTATTTAAGGACACTTGTGTTTATGGCACCGTGGTGGTTTAAGCTTGGCTGGAACTAAAATCACAGCAAAAAGGAAAAGCTTATTTATATCCAAAACAGTAAGTGTTACAGGAACACTTTATTTCAACTGCAGGCAATGCAATGTACTTCTTGTCTGTCTTGTAGATGATGCAGTGCTTGAAGCTGGGAGCTCTGTCTCGAACCACTGCCAGCACTCAGATGAACGTTCAGAGCTCACGGTCGCATGCTATCTTTACCATACACTTATGTCAAACCAGGGTTTGTCCTGCATTTAACACAGTATGTATCCTTGCTGAAGTTAAATTCACTTTAGTAACTATTTTTTCAAAATGTGAATATTGTCTTGGCAGCCACTGCTATTTGAATAGCTCTTGGTAAAGATGCTCCAGTCATCATCATGCTCGATGAATTTGCTAAGCATTATAATAATTTGATTTAATCTGCACATATGTAACCATCCTCTAGCCAGAGGCAACAATAAACTGCAGTCTCTTACATGAACCTGCCCGTTCTCCTCTAGTGTTTTCTTCAGTATTTCATTGCAACACACACAAGAAAGAAAGTTAAAATGTAATTTGTCTTTAAAATGTAATTTGTCTTTAATTGGGAAAGCATTTTTAAGTCTAGTAGTTAGTGGGTTTAAGCCTGCAGTCGGCTGACTGAAATACTTGAAAATGCCCCATACTTTATTTTAAATCTAGCATAAAGCAGATTGATAAAATTAATTTTCAAAAGAGTATAGCTACTGCTAGTAGGAGAGGTCAGCTTTAATAATCACCAGAAGTAAATGTTTGTTACTTGAAGTAGTTCTAACTTTAGTTTGCTACTGACATCAGTAGTGCACTCAGATTGTGCTAAGCACTTAGTTCTTGCAGATACCAGACTGCAAGTTATCTGATTCACTGTTAATAGCACAAAAGTTTATAGATGTCTGCTGTAAAATGTAAAAAAAATCCCAAACCAAACAAAAACCCCAAAACTTCAGAAATATTTTTCATGTTAGCTTTCATGGTATATTGGGTTTTTTTTTGGTTTTGGGTTTTTTTTTTTTTTACAATATGTAGCCCTTAGATTACAGATGACTTTAAAATAGCATCAGTTCTTGAGCAGTTTTAACTTGTGTGTTCCATAATTTGGAACAGTTTGGTCTGTAGCCACTGCTTTACCCCTTGCAATAGCAGAGGGAGATGTGGGCTACGTGCCTAGAGATATAAAGATCATTGCCACAGAATACCTGAGTTTTTAAAAGAAAACTGAAACTATCCATGCTTGGTTTGATAGAGTATTTCTAACAAAGCCTGTAGATTGGGCTGTGTGGATGTAAATTCAGTATAGGCTTGTTACATGCCTATTGAGTGCTACTGTGACAAGTAGAAATTACGCTGAAATGGGTATCTCAGCAGGAAGTTCAGGAACCAAGTGACATAAAGGTTTTTTTATATAGTGTTGCTTTCATGACAACAGCTCTACACTTAGAATAAAATTAATTCCCCCAGTATATGGTACAGCTACAGTAACAGTCAGGAAAAAGCCTTGGTATTATCTAATGAAAAATGATAACTTTATTGCCATGCTTTGGGATGTGGGGTGAAGAGACACCAAGGCTATGGTACCTGCCCATAGCAAAGGCTCACTGTGCTGACAGAGGCATGTGTCAGCTGTCAGTCGCTGTAGCGTGCTTTTGGGAGGGGGAAGGAGGAAAAGAACCTCTTCCTCTCTTAGTCCTTGACTGCTATCTCTTTTTTTGTTGTTGGTTTTTTTTTTTTTTTTTTTTTTGTTTTCCTGGTTAAGTCAGAAGTGCTGGTGGAATGCTGCCTGCTAAAAAACTGGCTTAAAAAAATTCTTAAGGTATAAAGTCAAAATAACTTTCAGTTATTTGGCGGATTTATGAACTGGCAATTTAGGAGGGTGATAATATCAGTACTTCTGCTAAGCAATTTCCTTTGACAAATGATTTAAAACATGTTCTGGGAGAGGTACAATTTTGTTGCCCAATTTTCTGATGATGTGTTTTTTAATGTATGCATTCTCACCTGCCCTGAAAATTGTAGTCCATACGTAGGAGTAATTTGAATATTAGTATTCATGTGTATCTAGAGGTGAGTCTTCAAGAATAATATGATTAAAGTGGAGGCAGTTTTTTGAGAAATACTGATGATGCTATAAGGGAATGAGTAACTAGGGAAGGAGGTAGATGTTACAAATGTGGTGTTGTGTAAATAATTCTTGATTGAACTTTGCAATAGACCAATGTGAACATAAAAGATCTTACCAAACTTTATGGTTCTTCATTTCAGGATAATGCCACTGATAACAGGATAATATCTGAATCTTCTGAGATGAATGAATTTGAAACTCTTACTGCCAAGTTCCATTTTGTTGATCTAGCAGGATCTGAAAGGTTAAAGCGAACGGGAGCTACAGGAGAAAGGGCAAAAGAAGGCATTTCCATCAATTGTGGACTAGTAAGACTATACAGGGTTTTTCTCTTTGGTTGTTGATACTATCTTCTCTTACTTTTTGGATCACTTGTTTTTAGTTATCCCACAAGTAGAAATGCATCATGAGCAGGACAAGGACTGTAGCATGAGACATAACAGTATATATCAATTATTAGGAAGTTTTGGCTTGAACACTTTCTTGGTTGTACTAGACCTTGACTAGAAAGTATAGTGCTTACAATTGCTGTGAAATCCAGTTATATGCTCTTAACTCTTAAAAGATATTGTATAGAAAAAGTTTTAAATTTTTAGTTCTGTTAAGACCCAAAGAACTGGAGAATGTGTCAAGCCATTTGCAAGAAGTACAGGCATGTAAAACATAGTGAAGCAATAAATGTTTGTTCTTTGTTGTAATTGTGAGAAATAATGTATAATGATCCTAGGCAAAACACTTCTAAGTAGAGATAAAATTTTAAACATAGGATCACTTTTTCCGTGTCCCGGTGCTCTCTGCAGGCTTTTAAAATTAAGAGCTAATTGTTTTATTTAATTATGACAACACTGAAAAGTGCAGCTGGTGATTATCAGTGGAGATTGTGGTTTTGGTTCTTTGTTTTGAACTGCTTGGCTGTGTGGACACTGTGTGCAATTCTCTTTTAAAAGGCTCAAAAATACATGTTTATTATATGTGAGGCATGCCTCTCTCTGGTCTAGTGTGTAGTACCAGAGAGGTATTCAAACAAAAAAATGTTATTAGTGATTCTTTTGCCATGGTAACATTCTGTAGTTATTCTGGCTATGTTATATGGAAGGGAGAGAGAATTCAGTTCAGTTTAATCATTTCTGTAAGCAAAAAGTCAAGAGGAATATGGGGAGGGGTTAGATGATCTAGATGTATCCTTAACTAATAGGGTATCGAGTGCACAAAGGTGGAAATTTTCTTCTATCTACATTATTATTAGAATTATTTTTAATTTATTTATATTAAGTAATAACTACAAAACTTCAATTTACAATGAATTCCAGCCCTCAGCTTTGGGAAATAGATTGGAAGTGGTTTAATCACTTCAAAGCAGTCACAGAACAGGGTGTCTGTGCAGCTGTTCAGCCACTGGCTGCGGTGAGACTGTTTTCAAGGCTCAGAACGGGCTGTACAGGTTGCCATCTAGAGGAATTAATGTTGTTTGCATTTGGCATATGATTGAAGTGCATGCAGTTGCGCATTAAAAACAATTTGTCAGCCAAATGTTAGGTTATTTATAAACACAAATTACGTGGTTTTTAGCAATGAAATAGAATAGACACGGAATACATAATTTCAAGCCTTAAATGTTTACATTTTTCAGACATTCTTTATTTCATATCTGTAGAAGTAGCATGTTCTGTTTATTCCCCCCAATAAAAATGCCCCATACTTTATTTTAAATCTAGCATAAAGCAGATTGATAAAATTAATTTTCAAAAGAGTATAGCTACTGCTAGTAGGAGAGGTCAGCTTTAATAATCACCAGAAGTAAATGTTTGTTACTTGAAGTAGTTCTAACTTTAGTTTGCTACTGACATCATTAGTGCACACAGATTGTGCTAAGCACTTAGTTCTTGCAGATACCAGACTGCAAGTTATCTGATTCACTGTTAATAGCACAAAAGTTTATAGATGTCTGCTGTAAAATGTAAAAAAATCCCAAACCAAACAAAACCCCCAAAACTTCAGAAATATTTTTCATGTTAGTTTTCATGGTATATTGGTGGGGTTTTTTTCACAATGCGTAGCCCTCAGATTACAGATGACTTTAAAATAGCATCAGTTCTTGAGCAGCTTTAATTTGTGTGTTCCATAATTTGGTGTTTTCTAGCTGGCACTTGGCAATGTAATAAGTGCACTGGGAGATAAAAGCAAGAAGGCAACTCACGTACCGTACAGAGATTCAAAGCTTACAAGGCTGCTTCAAGACTCGCTTGGGGGAAACAGGTATGAAACCTAGAATGTTTTATATATTCACTGGGAATGAACGTGAATGAGTACATAATCTTCAGAAAGTGAAACAAACATTGAACAATGATAAAATAGCCACTCTTTTTGTTGGAGAGAAGTTCCAAAGATAAATTACTGTTGTGATATAAAGCACTGGCAATGTAGGTAAAAGATTTTAAAGAGGTGTTTTGCATCTGTACTGTATTTTGAACCTGTAATGTATACATGCTGCATAAAGAAGGAAGAAAGGTTTTGGCCTCTGGAAACTCTTTCTAAGCAAACATGTAATATTAACACGTTCAAAACCCAAAAGGGGCATAGAATCAATCATAGAATCCCAGACTGGTTTGGGTTGGAAGGGACCTCAAACATCATCTAGTTCCAACCCCTTGCCCTGGGCGCAGACAGTCTCTGCTAGACAAGGTTGCCCATAGTAGAGTATGTTTTAGCAAGGTAGTACACTTATTCCTCTATTTAATCCAGTACAGCTGACCACGATTTTTTAGGAGGACAGGAAATTTTCTGGGCATTTCATGAAGAAATAGGGAGAAGTGGAAGACAATTTTTAAACTGCTGCTCTGCTCGTCAGAGAGAAATAACATCAGCAATGCCCTGCAGAACAGCTGTTTGAAGGAAAGCAAAGATCCAGATAAAACAAGTAAAACAAAAGCTAGAATTTTCAGAAGTGCTTAAAGGAGAAAAAACCTAAGAATTAAAAAAAAAAATCCACACCCCGCCCCCCCCCCCCCCCCCCGAAATTAGGAGCATAGCTTTTTCTGAAAATAGCTACAAATAGCATTGTTTGGCTATATTTTGTCAACTATGCTAGATAATGAACACTTTTAAAGTGGTTTGAAAAAGTTATATGTTTGTTATTTTTTTCCTGTCTTATATAGCTCTACTGCTCCCCCTCCTGTTCTTTATGAGAACTTAGTGTACAATGTACAGGTAGCAAATACTGCCCCAGAGCATTAACACAGATACTTACAAGGATATTCAGATATATCCTTTCTGTCTGTTTCTAACTAATGTGGGCAACCACTGTCACCTGTCTTTATCTAGGTGGTGTACATGCTAAGACATGAAAAACTAGCAATTTGCTCTTAAGGAAGATTTATACATATTAACACAATTTGAATATTTTCCTATCCATGCTTTGGCAACCAAAAAGTGTGGGAAAGCTAGATTTTAACAAATATGCTGGTTTTCATCTGGTAAATGAGATTATCAGGTTTCCTTTAGCCTGTTCTGTAGCCTTCCAAGTTCTACTCTAGGTATTAAAGCCTGCATTATCATTTCTCTTTTGCAAATACTTAAAGTGAATCAAGTTAGACTGCAGTGAGTTCTGAGTTAATGATGATGAAAGCATTGTATAATTGTACTATTCTCACCATAATCTTGACTTCAGGTATAATACTATAACAGTTCTGAAGCAGCATTTATAATTTAATGTTTCTTGAATTATTCAAGAATTTGGAGTATTGGTGCTTTTTGGAATGGATTTTTATAATGAATAATATGAGAAATGAAAACTGTTACAACTTTAGGGAGGTAATTTGAAGAAGTGGTAAAATAAAGGGAGCAGAACAGTTATTTTAAAAGCTAGTTCATGATACAATTCAGATAGCGAAAGTGGAGTTCAAGCTTTTCAGCTTTCAAGACAGACACCTAGAAGAAAGTCATCTGAGTTTTAGAAAAGCAGTCGCTTTCTGAACCAAAAAACCCAAGTAGTCCTGATGTCAGAGTGAAATATTTGTTCTTAATCTTACGTATTGAAGACTAAACATGAAATAGAACTGACGCACAGGTATGCAGAAGATCTGAGGAAGAATTACTGAAACTTCCTTGTATCGTCTGGCTAGTTGTTATTTTCAGTTTAGTTTCCCAATGAGTACAGTCAGGGTGTTTGCCTCATAATAGGTTACAGGTATTAATTTGTTTGTCTCAGTCTGGAATTACGGAAGGTGAAGATCAGAATCCTGTTTGCCTCATGCAGATATTGCTCTACTGTCCTGGAAACAGCGCGCTCTTCATAACACAACCACCTAAGCTTTCTCATATAACAGAAGCAAATGCCTCTAAAGCTGGGTGGGGAGGATTCAGTCTATCAAATATAGGTGTTTTCCCTCATCTGTTGAGAATTCAGGCCATGTAGGCACCTTCAGAGCGGGATCTACAGCAGGAGCTCTGGTTCCAACCCCTCTAGGCTCTCCTTATGCAATGTAAAAGGAATGCACTCTAGGGAGTGAGTGAAGGGATCCTGGTTCCTCCATTTGCCTTTGAAATAGTTAAACCACTTGGTTGAAATGAAGTCCTTTTTTTGCCTTTTTCTGCTTTTTCCCCACTGATTCTTACTGGTCTGTCTGCACAGTCTTTCATTTGGAGCAGGGAGTACATTCTCGCCCAGCACATCCCATGATAGGATGGCTAGAGGGTGTTGTAGGAACCTAAGTGGAAGATGGTTTTCCATAGCCCTGTGGGGCCTAGAGCTCAGGCCCTGCTGTTTCTTGAAGTGCTCCAAGCAGTGGTAGTATGAAAGATGGAGTAGTTCTATCCCTACGTGCTAAGTGTAAATACTAGCTTTTGGGCTCCTGTTGGAGAGCAGGATATAATTTGCAGTGGAAAATAGAGATCAAAACTGTCTGAAGAACCAAAAGTGGACAATAGGTACCTTAAGCAGTTGTGTGCATGCATGGGCAGCTAAGATGAGCATTCAGGCAATTTTCAGATTAAGAGGGTGGGAACCTCAGGAATTGAAGTAGCTGGTCCTCACTGCTTTGTGATCCAAATCACTGTCTAGGACCTTAGGCTGATCTTAAGGACTTAAATCTCAGCTTGCATATGATTAGGCAAGTTGAATATAATATGAAAAATATTTCAGGAGGGGCAGTTAATTGCCTTTATAATTTTACGTGTAGAACAATTAATGTTCTAGCATTTCTTGTGCTTTGGTGATACAAAATGTAACAGTGCTGGACTTTGTGGCTGACCCTCTTCTGCTGTGAGGCCTCTCACTACATTAAATATGCTGAGGTGCTGGACCGGGTCCACAGAACGGCAACAAAGCTGGTGAAGGGTCTGGAACCCAAATCTGATGGGGAGTGGCTAAAGGAACTGGGATTGTTTAGCCTGGAGACAGGGAGGCTGGACGGAGGCCTTAGTACTCTCTGCAACTACCTAAAAGGAGGCTGTAGCCAGACAGGTGTTGGTGTCTCAAGTAGAAAACAATAGGAGAAGAGGAAGCAGCTTCAAGTTGTGCCAGGGACGGTTTAGATTGGATAATAGGAAAAGTTCTTTACCAGAAAGATTGCCAAGTGTTGGAGCAGGCTGTTCAGGGAAGTGGCTGAGTCACCATCCTGGGAGGTATATAAAAGATGTATAGTTGTGGTGCTTAGGGACATGGTTTAGCAGTGGACTTGGCAGTGCTAGGTTAGTGGTTGGACTTGATGATCTTAAAGGTCTTTCCCAACCTACACAATTCTGATTAGAGGAATATTTTAACAAATATTAAGAAGTCACTATTCTTGTTTCACCTTCTACTTGACAATCTACTAGCTTCTTGGCTCTTTCTGTTCTTGATGTGTAATGCTGACCTGTGCCTGTAACTTGCAGTCAGACACTCATGATAGCATGCGTGAGTCCTTCAGATCGAGACTTCATGGAAACCTTAAACACTTTGAAGTACGCCAACCGGGCGCGGAACATCAAGAACAAGGTGATGGTCAATCAGGATAGGGCGAGTCAACAAATAAATGCGCTGCGCAGTGAGATTACACGGCTGCAGATGGAACTCATGGAATACAAGACAGTAAGTTTATCCTCATAGGACTACCTTTGCTTTAAAACATTGATAGGCCTACAACTTGATTTTCTTTGGCTACTTCCACTTCATACAGTAAAAAAACCCAAATTGAATAGTAATCCTAACCTAATTGCACTTCTAACTCCAGTAATTACCAACTGTTTTTATAAAATTTAGATTGCATCCCCAGAGAAGAGAAACATCAGTGAATGCTAATGAAATTTGCAAATGCTGCATGCTACTGTCTTTTTGAAAGGCAAAATTTGGCCTTGTCATGCTCAGCAATAAGAAATAGTCTCTTCCAAAGCAAAAAAATGACCACAGCTTAGATTGGCACATAAATGAATGTGAACAGTTTTTGTGTATTCCTTTTGAAAATTTACCAGACAGATAAAACAGTGTGTTTTAAAAATACCTTTTGAATTAGATAACGGATACTCACATTGCACAATACCCACTTCTTCCTGAAATTTTAAATAACCTTTTCAGCAATAAATGTGGCTATTAAATAGTGTCGTCCTTTATTATCCTTCAGATAGATTCCTGATTTGATAAAAACTTTCCTCTCGTTTCTTAATCTCTTCAAGAACTATTTCAGGCTAAGATGGAATTGTACAGGACAGACGCTAAGGTGGTGGCCTAACATTTGTATTGTGAAAACTATCCATTTATAATTTATCCATGGTTTTAAACTTTTTGAGAGAAGAGTATCTTTGCCTATGATTATCTATTTGGACTTTCAGTTGATCTCTGGATTGCCTTTGCCAAGTTAAAAATTTATGTGTATAAGTCAGCCTTTGCTAGTAATAAAATATATTTATTTTCTTAAGGGTAAAAGGATTATAGATGAAGAAGGTGTTGAAAGTATCAATGACATGTTTCATGAAAATGCGATGCTGCAAACAGAAAACAACAACCTTCGCGTTAGAATTAAAGCAATGCAAGAGACCATTGATGCACTGAGAGCCAGAATAACGCAACTTATGAGTGATCAAGCCAACCAGGTGCTAGCCAGAGCAGGTAGGTTGTAGGTGTGGGGTGTGTGTGTGTGTAAACTGTTTAATAAATTCACTTAGATACTCTTGCTTTGTGGTTCCCTTGGAATGAAGAGTTGGAATGCAGGAGCTGCTTTAGCAGGGGTAGGCCCCAACCTAATTATTTCCTCTGTTTCTGGACACTTGTATTAATAGAAACAGTTTGGCACCTTTTTTGACTATTCTTTTAGGCCTATAAGCAATATGAATTAAAAGCTTTGGATAGGAGTTCCTCCTGTGCTTAGCTATGTATGGACTTAGTATTTTGCTCTGGGTGAGGGCCTGGACACAGGTGGCTGAATGCTGACTTGCTTTTCACCTCACAGAATAATCAACCGATTAATTTACCATGACTGCCTTGTTCTTACAGTGCATTCTTTGTCCCGTTACTTCTGATTTATGGTACATGCATTGTTAAAAGGTGCTTATATAGAAAACAAATGAAGTGGGGAAAAGTAATAATCCTGATCATATGACACAAGAGGAACCAACAACTTAATGCACCTTAAGCAGGAAATACATTTTGCAAATCAGCCAAGATGAAAAAGTGTAGCCCATATCACTGTTTCTCTTTGCTGGTTCCTTGTGCCTAATAACTGTATTCAGATATTTATACTGTTATTGTCCTTTCTCAATCTTTCTTTTCTCCCCTCTTTGTAGGAGAAGGAAATGAAGAAATTAGCAACATGATTCATAACTATATCAAGGAAATTGAAGACCTCAGGTATTAGTGTGATATATATAAAAATATATAAATGAACAGTATTTATGGTTGGGGGGGAACCCCACAGACTAATACTGTTTAGCAAGCAAATGCTTCAGCTGTTTTCCTGTGTGAAGATTGCTTTAGGACAGTGGTTCTTCAGCATCCAAGACTATCTGGTGTTGCTCTTGGCCACAGAAAATTAAAATATTAAAGATGAAGCTGACAATAGAAGTGAAAGCGAGATGCTGCTTAAATAATGATGATGACAGTTGCACAAAGGACAAAAGAACTTGGAATGGTTGTTTTATGAGTTCATACCTCATATAACTGATAGTACAGAGAGATTACTTGCTACAGTATGGTATAAAAAAAAGCATCTGCTTTCCTTTTAAATAAAATATTTGATATTTTAGGTATTTTTATTTCTCTTTTTTCATGATGAACCTTCAAGAAATAGCTACACTATATTGTATCTTTTATGTGATGTATTTATCCATACAGTGTATGCAGATATATATCTGCCTGTATATTTATACAGAGATTAAATGATTTCTGTCTGGTGTATATGATATGCATAAAGTATACACGACTGTTGTCTAAAGTAGTCTCATCAAGGGTTTTACTACAACTATATTTTGTGAGACATCACCTTTGTAGTTTTGTTTTAAACTGAGAGTAATGTGTACTTTGTCATTTGTCATTACAATGCATCTCTTACATTAGCAATACTTGTGATTCATGGTCTTTTATTACCTTTAAGAGCAAAATTATTAGAAAGTGAAGCAGTGAATGAAAATCTTCGACGCAACTTGTCAAGAGCTTCAACAAGATCCACGTACTTTGGTGGACCATCAGCATTTTCTGCTTCGATGCTTTCTTCAGAGAAAGAGACAATGGAAATTCTAGATATAGCCAAGAAAGACCTAGAAAAGCTGAAAAAAAAAGAAAGGAAAAAGAAAAAGAGGTGGTGTATGAATTATATTACTATTAGTTTACTCTTTATTACTAAAGAGGTGTATTTTTTTAACCACTGAGACTTTAAAATTTATTTGTTGTTCCTGTGTGGGTTTGGATCCTAAACTGCTGTTCCTTCAAACCCTTTTACACACTGAAGTTAGATGTTTTTCTTTTGCATCTTTCTTCCAGTGAAGATGACGCAGTATTCATAGAAGGAATGTTTCTGCTGTAATTATTTACTTCTATATAATTATGCACAATGGTAAAAGTATAGGTACTCTCTATACATTTTTTTTTTTAAAAAAAAACTTTAGAAAATTCACCTGCAATCCAACAGAAGTTCTCAAAACCAAAAGTTACAATTTTTCTTCTACCATATGTTAAGACTGGAACAGCTTTCTGAAGAAAAGATATTCTGAATGGCTGGGAATTCTCTGGTAGCTCTTGGAATGGCTTATTTTGCTTTACCTTCTGCTTCTATGAATGTTTTTAATTTGAAATTTCCTTGTTCTTTGCAACATCATGCTTTGCTGTTTTTTGCTGTCCAACTTCTCATCTACTAAAATGCTCATAGACATTGATATAAATGCCTGTTCAGACAGCAGTTAGTACAGCAAGAATCAGTGTGCTCTGAGACTCTTGACTCTAATAGAGAGCTTTCCCTTTTCCTTGAAATGTTCCATGCTTCTAATCTATTGCTTTTCCTACTAATGGCCCTTTAGGCTTTTTCAAGTTGAGAGTAAAACTAAAACAGTATAAACCTGAAATACAGTTGAAGTATAAAGTTGCTGATACATGCAATTTGAAGTTTTGTATCTATAAATCCACCACAGAAATTCCTGTTGCTTGTAGTGAACCTTCATTTTTAACAAAAGCTAGATTCCTCTTTTGCATACCACTTTTCCAGGAAGCTCTTACACTGTTACAGTGATATTAATAGATTGTGTCTCATGTTCATAGGAACTTTGTGGGAAGCTGGAAATATTAAATGAAATCAGCAGAATGTTCTGGCCTCTCCTCAGCCAAGCACATCAATGTATTTTTTTAAACTGTAAATACCAAACAAAGATATTTGATTTTGTCTGTTTCAACACTTTAAAATCAAGCATGCATTTAAATACATGATTAGATAGAGTCTCAGTTGTTAGGTTGAGACTTGGGTATTAGGTAGCAGACAGGATTGTGATCAGAAAACAGATAAAGATTCCCAGATATATTAAAATCTCTTATTGTAGGAGATGATCACTTAAATATTTGGAAGTAACTAGTAAGCAAAACACCTGGAATTTGGGTTTGGTTGTTTTGGGTGGGGTTTGGGGGTTTTGTTGTTGTTTGTTTAGCGTTTTTTTTTTTTTTTTTTAAGAAGCTCAGCTTCTGTGCCTACTCACACAGGACAATAAGGTTGTGAATAGGGATAGCTATGTGGTCTGATCCAGAACTAGGAACTACCTACAATAAACTATTTTTGAGATCAGTTTTCTATCCCAGTGTTACAGAATTAGAGAAACATAGAAAAATTTAGGTTGGAAGAGATCTCTTGATGGTCCAGACTCCATCTTAAAACAGGTCTTGTGTTCTATAGAACAGGGTTGTACTCTTCAAAGTGCTGGTAAGGTTTCAATCTACCAGCCCATCTTCAGACTGCTTTGTAACAAATACACGCTTCTGAAGTGCGTATGTTAAGAGAATTCATTAGAAGCTAAGAAATGTTAGGATTTGAGGGATTAGGCGTTTAGTCTGTCATATTTGTTACTTGCAAAGTGCTTCTAATTAATGAAATGTGAAGTCTGTGCTCAGGATATATCACTGGAAATTTTTATTCTATTGAGATTTCGGGAATTGGCAATGGGTATGCTAATGTATTGCGAAGGGAGGGCTTACCCTGCAGACAGTGTATCCCTGGTAGGGATTCTTTGCTCTACTTCTGTCTCTTACAGGCATTTAGCTACATTTACTGTACTTTTTTTTTTTTTTGGTTTTTTTTGGGGTGGTGGTTCTTTTAAAATTGTCTAACTAGCAATTTCCTATTAGAATGGGATTGGTGAGCCTAGTTACTAGTTCTGCCTCATCTGCTAGCTTTCTTGAACTGTTTTTTTTCTGGTTATGGGCTGGTATCATGAAAGGTGTATTCTATTAAGTACATGCAACTTACCTAAATTATTGAGCCTGAAGATTTAAGAGCCAGTTTCTGATGAGCAGCAGGTATGTACTGCTATATATCTGTAGCCTTTAATAAGCATCTGGCAAAATTTATCAGAAATGGTTTATGCACCAGTAATGTTTTGGCTCCACTGACACGGTTGATTAGTGTCCCATGGTGTGACCTACTCACCACAAGTCCCAGAGCAAAGCTCCCTCATTCCTTTCAATTGTTAATCAGACTTACATACCTGGTAACCTTTTTTGACTGTTATATTTTGACTTCCTTAACCTTTATTAAACTAAATTAATGATAAAGTACCTCAGCATCTTGGCTCCCAGCTGGTACTGAAGGAAGATGACAGGCAGTATAAGGTGAAAAGGCAGCAAAAACTCTTGCTCAAAACTTGCTTATAATGAGGAATTTCAGTAGTTGTTGATATTTAAGACATCTCTACACTTACACAAGTCATGCAGATGCTTTTTTACTGATATATCCACATTTGTTTGAAAGGAGAAAGTACAAATAAAAATACTAACACTTTGTCCATCTCATTGCTTCTGACGCATATTTTTTGTTAATTTATGAACAAATAACAAGCAATCATTGGCATGTACTTTTTGAATCCCAGAAAAAGAAACTGCATTTTTCTGCTTTTATTTTAAAAAACCCTAAACAAAAAAAATATGCAGTTTTAATATTTTAATCTCAATTATATTCAGAATATATGATTTAGAATATTAGTAGTAAAATTTTCCCATTATTCTTCTGTATTACAATACAGTATCAGCATACATAAAACTACTGCACTGGGTTTTTTCCTGATATATTCCTGTGAATATATAATTTCAGTTCAATGGCAGTATTTTCTTGCAATTTTCAGTATTTTACCTGCCAGTTTTAGATGGCAAAAGAGGAGAATGCTTTTTCTAGAATTAAGACTTCTGTAATCCATATTAAGAATTATTTCTAAAGTGAAATATATTGTCTATATCTAAAACATCTTCCTTAGTATAACTTGAACTTAAATTGTTGACAGTAAGAAATTTGTTAACCTACAAATGCTGCTTCCTTGTTTTCTATATACTTTCCAACTGTGCAAAATGTATTGCCTTTTTACTACTTGTTGTCTCTTGATGGTATCTTTTAAAATTTCATTTTAAACTCCACAAGCTCATATATCATTTTTTTACCTTCTTATCACTTTTGCTTTTCACTGTCTGGTTTGTCCTTCATTGGCTTGGCCTTCCAATACTGTACCTCGTGCTTTTGAAGGCTACAGAAACTTGAGGAAAGCAGTCAAGAAGAAAGAAGGTTGGAATATTTCCCAGGTTTTTAATTACCTGTCATTTCAATTAACTGGTTGTCATACATGAAGTTGGGCAGATTCATAGGTACTTCAAGAGTAGTTTATTTGGCTTTTCAAAACCTTTTTCCTGTGTTTGGGTTTTTAACAAGTGCTTTAACTAGAAGAAACACCTCTGTTGTGGAATTGAGGTTGACACTGGGATTGCAGAGTGTCAAACAGGCATTGGTGGGGAGGTGCTGCCTTTAAAAATTGTTGTACAATTTAGTGGGTTTCTTTCTTGCATGACCTGTATATGGTACAAAAGGCAGCAGCAAAGTGCAAATGGTCATAGGCCATGAAATGTATAGCAGGAAATTAATATAATAATTGTCATCTTATGTGATAATAATATTTTTTGGCACATGAAATCAAGGTCTTGGACCTTCACTCCTCAGTTAAGTATGCTGCTTTTATGTTTCTAAGTGTGTGACTGAAGCCTTGGCCATTCCTTCTGTTCAGTTTCAGTCAAAGCAGTGGATAAAATAGTTAGACATACAGAGCAATTCACTTGAGGGCTCTAAAACCAAAAATACACTGTCATCCAAAATGCAAGGTACAGAGCTTTTATTTTCCATCTGTCTACTTTGGTCAAAAAACCCCTACTGAACTCATGCAGATGATGTGAATCCACAGATCAGCAGCACACGCATTAAGCAGTACGGTTCTGCCTGGCAGAGCTGGCTGTTGACTCTCCTCCCTCTTGCCTCTCCCCTTTATGAGGCAGAACAGAAAATCTTTGTAGTGGTGAGCTCCGTTCTGTGTGCAGGCACCAAGAGGAAACCAGGGCTTTACCTCAATCTGTGTAAAGATTGCAACTAAGACCTGCTATTGCTTCCGCTTATTAGCCAACATAAACCAGAACAAGTTGGGGGCTGAGATGCGAATCTGCAGAAGGGAGATTGGGTGGCTCAGTGTTCTTCAGTTGGCTGCTTTTTTTTTTTCCTCCCTATACAAATCTGTTTAGGCTTTATACTTTCAGTCTCCCTGGCTGCTGCGTGGATTTTGTTTTCCAAAAAAAGCTTTTTCTGCCTTGCACATGGTTAGATGTATTTAGATTCAATGTCACCAGTTCTGAGTGGGGCAGAAGGAACCAGTTAGCACTGAATGGGTGAAAAAAATAGTATAATAATCATGTGTGTGCAGGACTGTGTTACTGAACTGTTCAGAGTAGGAATCTGTTTTAAAGGTAGCTTTTAGGTGCCACTTGCCAAATTATAGTGTCTCAAACCTACTGAATGTTTCTTTCACTGTTTAAGAGCTGGACCTCGAGTCTGAGCTCTTTTTGGTGTTGATGGAAGATGGGTATTTTTTTCTTACCCTACCTGATCAGTGACAGCATAAAACCTGCTAAAGTTTTACGCAGCTCAAGTTGGATTAAACGGATTCCACATTATGTAATCCTATCCTGTTTTTTTCATTATTGCCTCCTATGGCATCTAGCCCTGTTCTATCACAATTTCCCATCTGCTTTGGGATGATTTGGGCTCCGCTCATACAGCGCTAGAGGGACTGACATTTGATCCATGAAAATTTACAGACTGCCACTGATATTTAAATTTTACATTTGCATGTGATGTCTCAAATGTGCACTTAATGTTAAAACCTGTCTTAATGGCTACTACACCAACTCTTTAAGACAAAACAGAGGTACCCTGCTACAATTTGCGTAAGCCATCACTACAGTTTGGCTGCCAAGAGAGATACTTGATTTTTAAGCGGGTTTTGAACCGCAGGCTGAAAAACAAAAGCATGGAAATATACTAAAATGTAATCTTAATAGTTGGGAAAAGTTTCTTTTTTTGAGACAGACAGTCCCATTGCCAAAACTCAGTATTTCTCAAGTCTTTTTTGATATATCAATGCCTATTTTGAGCATTAACTTGATATCGAAGTAGATAACTGATCAAAAGAGTAGTTATGATAAATTAGAATATCATTTAAGGCTTATACATAATTTTTTAGATGATTGGAAGCACAGTGGACTTTGTTATAGCTTGAGAGTAGCAATACCTGTAATGTCTGTTGTACCTGCACACAATGTTTGTTCTTTGTTTTGTAAAAGCTACCTGGGGACACTGCAACTTCCATGCACAATGAGTGCTGCTGTAGTATATGAATATACGTATTCTGAATGTCCTAGCTGTGCAATGTGCCCTAAACTAGTGTGCTAATCATTAATACTGTTTTCCAAACTAAGACTGAAAGTGATTAAGCATTATCTTATTATCTTTGGGAGAGTGGAAGTTGTGGTTTACCCATGTCCAACACCTGTATCTTTGTCTAATTCCACTTCAGTTTTCATCTTTATTTGGAATTACAACTTAGTAGTTTGGGGGATGGGAAGCACATGTCATTTCAGTTTGTGAGTATTTTGTGTCTGTACCTCTTCTGCTAGTGTTAAAGAGGATAACACAGATAACGAGCAGGAGAAGAGAGATGAAAAAGGCACTTCGGAGAGAGAGAATAACGAATTGGAAGCAGTAAGTATTTAGAAGTGTTTGGTTCCTTTGTTCATTGTCTGCTTAATGTTTACAAGGTTATAGAAAGGAAATTAGGAATGGGTCAGGTGAATGCTGTGGCTTCAGTGATCGGGGATGGAAAAGTGCGGGCATGCCTCAACATCTTTCCCTTTTTCAGGAGGAGATTCAGGAAGTAAGCGATCATGAGGATGAAGAGGAGGAAGATGATGAGGATGAAGATGACATGGAAGTTGTTGAAAGCTCAGATGAATCGGATTCTGACTCTGATGAAAAAGGTGATGGCAGTGCAGTATTTTGGAGAATTTTACAAAATAGATCTGCCTCATGTTTGGTTTCGGTAGGCATGCTTGCCTGCTGTCAACCTACTGTCCGTAATTCTCTGTGAATTGTATGGCCAGTGAGGTGTTTTTTTTTGTTATGGTGCTAAAACATGTGATACAAAGCTGATCAAGTGGCTTTAAAATTGACCAAAAGCCATCAGGTGTTTAATAACACATTTCTTTCTTAGGTTTAAGTACTTGGGTTATTTTTATATCTCTGGACTAATCACCAAGGTGGTATATTTGTTAATTTGGAAATGGGTAGAATTTTATTTTAAAAGGCTGGAACTTCATCAGCCTTCCTCATTTTCAGAAGCTGTGTCTCTATGTAGAAGCATGAACAGTTGTCTTGTGTGGCATGCGCCTGCTGGAGTCACTGATAGCATTGACAGTCATGCTCTTGTGAGTCAGGCCAAGTGGACAAACCAAGTCTGTTGGTTCTTTCTTGTTAGAGTCACAGAAATCATTAGTAGGAGATGCAACTTGGAAAAAAAAATCCTCAACTGACGTCTTTATTCTGGGACATGTAATCTTGTACTAAAAAAATTATTAAAAACCCCAAACTTCTATAAACTTAACATTTCCTTATATTTCCTCCTAATATCTCTTGTTCCCTTCGGCATTTCACTTCCATGATTGAGGTGGCTCCTCTCCTCAGAATTTTGGCAGTGTTTTTCTAAGAGCTAGGAAAGGGAAAGTCTCCCCTAGGAGTCTGCCATGAGTTAAATTTGCCTTTTATGATCTGCTGGCTTTATGAATGACAGTGATTCTCCAACCTGAGATGCGATTGAAGTGTCACAGACAGTCAGCTTTTATAGGGGGAAGGACAGATTGCTGACGTTGAGATTTAAATGTGAGGAGTTACAACATGTGGGTAGCTGTGATCCAGTGAGAGACTTTTTCCCTACCTCTTCTGCAGTTCTAGGATGGGGAGAGTATTTGAGGAGGACTTCATGTTATGGGGGTACTGTGTCCAGATCTGGGGCCCCCAATACAAGAAAGATGTAGATCTGTTGGAGAGGGTTCAGAGGAAGGCCACGAAGATGATTAGAGGGCTGGAACACCTCCCCTATGAGGAGAGGCTGAGGGAGCTGGGCTTGTTAAGCCTGGAGAAGAGAAGGCTGCAGGGGGACCTCATTGCAGCCTTCCAGTACCTGAAGGGAGCATACAAACAGGAGGGGAATCAACTTTTTAAAAGGGTAGATAATGGCAGGACAAGGGGGAATGGACTAAAGCTAAAGGAAGGAAGGTTCAGATTAGGTATTAGGGGGAAGTTTTTCACAGAGAGAGCAGTGAGGTGCTGGAACAGGCTGCCCAGAGAG
Organism: Hypotaenidia okinawae; assembly: GCA_027925045.1. Classification (NCBI taxonomy): domain Eukaryota; kingdom Metazoa; phylum Chordata; class Aves; order Gruiformes; family Rallidae; genus Hypotaenidia; species Hypotaenidia okinawae. The sequence goes on along the minus strand of BSDF01000001.1, from coordinate 61,172,338 downwards.
GTGGTGGATGCCCTGTCCCTGGAAGTGTTCAAGGCCAGGTTGGATGGGGCCCTGGGCAACCTTGTGTAGATCTGGCCTGAGGTTGGTGTCCCTGCCTGTGGCAGTGGGGTTGGAGCAATATGATCCTTGGTGTCCCTTCCAACCCATGCCATTCTGTGATTCTGTGATACCTATAGTTACACAATTCTCATTGTCTTAATTTTTAATTACTCAAATCTTTTTATTTTAGAAAATTATCAAGCTGACTTGGCAAATATCACCTGTGAGATAGCCATAAAGCAGAAGCTGATAGATGAGCTAGAGAACAGCCAACGAAGGTTGCAAACCCTGAAAAAACAATATGAAGAGAAACTAATGATGCTACAACATAAGATTCGAGACACTCAGCTTGAAAGAGATCAGGTTCTTCAAAACTTGGGTAAGAAGTGCCAAATGATTTAAATCTCCATGTTGTGTAAGATATTCACGTTGAGTTGTTTGCTATTTCGCTCACTTTTTTTCAAGTGTGATAAACTGCAGAGAACAGGAACAGGTTTATACCCATAATGCTGGTGAATCATACTATACATTTTCTAGTTTCTGCCAAAATTGAGAGAGACTTTTTAAAAAAACCAAACTTCTACTAACCAGGATTTGATTGTGTTGAATAGGCATTTTCTGTTTTCTAAGAGCTCTCATTTTAACATAGTCCTTGGGAGAGTTCCCCAAGAAAAAGTACTTTCTGGTTCTTCCCTCTCTCCTTGCTTATTTTCATGCAAGTCTGTCGTGGTTTCACCCCAGCTGTGGGCCGAGATCCACGCAGTTGCCTGCTCCTTAAAGTAAAAGAGCAGGGGAAAAGGGAAAAAGGGGAAAGGGAAACAAGGGAAGGGAAAAGGAAGGGGCAAATAACTCCAAAACCAAGAAACTAAGAGGCCCGTGGGTTGGGATAAGGAGAGTTTACTAAGATAACAGAAAGATAAAATATAACAATGCTAACAGGACTATAGAGCAAAAGAATATGAAACTATTGATACCCAATGCAGTTTCTCACCGAACCACACAACTCAGGCCGTACCACCCAGAGCTGTCCCGGAACCCGACCGTCCCCCCAAGAAGCACGCGTCCCGAGCGGAAGCACGCATCCCGAAACCGCCCCTCTTCTTCTTCCCAACAGCCCCCCGTTTTCCTAGGCAGGACGTAATTGGCATGGAATATTCTCTTTGGCCCATCTGGGTCACCTGTCCTGGCTTCGCCCCTCCTTTCTCAAGAATAGAGAAATAGAAGAAGCTAAGAAAGTCCTTGACTGTCTGACTGCAGCTAAGAACATCAGGGTGTTATCAGCACTGCTTTCATTTTAACTCCCAAACACAGCGTTCCATCAGCTGCTACAAATGGAGTTAACTCTATCCTGACTGAAACCAGGACATTCCACCCCTTATTCCATACCATTTACGTCATGACCAGGTCCAACCATTTCTTTTGGGTACAACCAATGTTTCAGACACACATATATGTATTATTCCCTTAGTCTATGGACCATTCATCTGAGTTTTGTTGAGTAAATGATCTAGTCCATGATTTTCAGGCTTCATTCGTTGTAACAGTCTCTCATGGTGTCAGTATGCGTCATTGGTTCGTTGCATGCTGCATCTCGGATTCTCGACCGATGCATCTGACATGGTCCATGGTCAAAGTCTGTGAATCAAAAGTGTTCATTTTCAAAGGGGAAGAGGAAAAAAGTTCTTGTGATGGCAGGTCTTGGTCCCATCATCGTGGCAGTCTTCCTTCATTGTCGTGTATGATTCCAGCTGTAACTCCATTGGTACAACAAACAACAACATACAGCAATTATAGTAATAATGAATATACAGTAATGGGTTATTTAGTACTTATTATAATACAATTTCTACCTTATTAATTACATTGGCTATTCTCACCTAAAATCAAATCCCTTTGAGGTACACATCGAACTTCTCCATCCTTCTGCATTACCCACCAAGTACAACCAGGTCCTTGAGCAAAAACAATTCCCGACATAGGTTTACCTTTACCTGAAGCAGGGATGACCCAAACCGTCTTCCCTAATATACTCTTCATATGCACCACTGGGACTCTGTCTCCTTCTACAGTACGTGGAAATTTTGACTGGGCAGGGCCAGCCCGATTGGTAGAACCCCTAGAGTTAACTAACCACGTGGCTTTGGCCAAATGTGTATCCCAGTGTTTGAATGTTCCACCACCCATTGCTTTTAGGGTAGTCTTTAAGAGTCCATTATATCTTTCAATTTTCCCAGAGGCTGGTGCATGATAAGGAATGTGGTACACCCATTCAATGCCATGCTCTTTGGCCCAGTTGTCTATGAGAGCATTTCGGAAATGAGTCCCATTGTCTGACTCAATTCTTTCTGGGGTGCCGTGTTGCCATAGGACTTGTGTTTCAAGGCCCAGGATTGTATTCCGGGCAGTAGCATGGGATACAGGATATGTTTCTAGCCAGCCGGTGGTTGCCTCCACCATGGTAAGCACGTAGCGTTTGCCATGGCGGGTTTGTGGGAGGGTGATGTAATCGACCTGCCAGGCCTCCCCATATTTATATTTCATCCACCGTCCTCCATACCAAAGCGGCTTCAACCGCTTCGCTTGCTTAATTGCGGCACACGTCTCACATTCATGGATAACTTGTGCAATAGCATCCATGGTTAAGTCCACCCCTCGATCTCGAGCCCATCTATATGTTGCATCTCTCCCTTGATGACCTGAGGAATCATGAGCCCATCGAGCTAGGAATAGTTCACCTTTATGTTGCCAGTCTAGATCTACCTGAGCCACTTCAATCCTAGCAGCCTTATCTACCTGATAGTTGTTTCGATGTTCCTCCATGGCTTGACTCTTAGGTACATGGGCATCAACATGACGTACCTTTACAACAAGCTTCTCTAATCAGGTAGCAATGTCTTGCCATAAGTCAGCAGCCCATATGGGTTTGCCTCTACGCTGCCAGTTGTTCTTTTTCCACTGTTGCAACCAACCCCACAGGGCATTAGCTACCATCCATGAATCAGTATAAAGGTAGAGCATTGGCCAATTTTCTCTCTCAGCAATATCCAAAGCTAACTGGATGGCCTTCACCTCAGCAAATTGGCTTGATTCACCTTTTCCTTCAGTGGCTTCTGCTACTTGTCTTGTAGGACTCCATACAGCAGCTTTCCATCTTCGGTGCTTTCCCACAATGCGACAGGAGCCATCGGTGAACAGGGCATATCGCTTCTCATTCTCTGGCAGTTTGTTGTAAGGTGGGGCTTCTTCAGCGCGTGTCACCTCCTCATCCTCTGGTGACATTCCAAAATCTTTGCCTTCTGGCCAGTCTGTGATCACTTCCACGATTCCTGGGCGATTAGGGTTTCCTATTCGAGCCCGCTGAGTAATTAGGGCAACCCACTTGCTCCACGTAGCATCAGTGGCATGATGTGTAGAAGGGACCTTCCCTTTGAACATCCAGCCCAGCACCGGCAGTCGGGGTGCCAGGAGGAGCTGAGCTTCAGTTCCAATCACTTCTGAAGCGGCTCGAACCCCTTCATAGGCAGCCAGTATTTCCTTTTCTGTTGGAGTATAATTGGCCTCAGATCCTTTGTAGGCCCGACTCCAAAACCCCAGCGGTCGACCTCTAGTCTCCCCTTGTGCTTTCTGCCAGAGACTCCAGGTAGGGCCATTCTCCCCGGCTGCAGTGTAAAGCACATTTTTAACATCTGTCCCTGTCCGGACAGGCCCAAGGGCCACTGCATGGACTATCTCACGCTTGATCTGCTCAAAGGCTTGCTGCTGCTCAGGGCCCCATTGGAAATCATTCTTCTTCCGAGTTACATGGTAGAGTGGGCTCACAATGAGACTGTAGTTTGGGACATGCATTCGCCAAAAACCTATAACACCTAAGAAAGCTTGTGTTTCCTTTTTGTTGCTTGGTGGAGACATAGCTGCTATTTTATTGATAATGTCCATTGGGATCTGACGACGCCCATCCTGCCATTTTATTCCTAAAAACTGGATTTCTCGTGTAGGCCCCTTGACTTTACTTTGCTTTATAGCAAAACCAGCTTCCAAAAGGATTTGAATTATCCTTTTTCCTTTCTCAAATACTTCCTCTGCTGTATTGCCCCATACAATGATGTCATCAATGTACTGCAGGTGCTCTGGGGCTCCACCCTTTTCCAGTGTGGTCTGGATTAGTCCATGGCAAATGGTGGGGCTGTGTTTCCACCCCTGGGGCAGACGATTCCACGTGTATTGGATGCCCCTCCAAGTGAAAGCAAACTGTGGCCTGCACTCTGGCGCCAGTGGTATTGAAAAGAAAGCATTTGCAATGTCAATTGTGGCATACCACTTGGCTGCCTTTGACTCCAATTCATATTGGAGTTCCAGCATGTCTGGTACAGCAGCACTTATACCTGGAGTGACTTCGTTTAGGCCACGATAATCCACTGTCAGCCTCCACTCTCCATCGGACTTCCGCACTGGCCATATGGGACTGTTAAAGGGTGAGCGGGTTCGGCTGATCACCCCTTGACTCTCCAATTGACGAATCAGCTTATGGATGGGGATCAGGGAATCCCGGTTAGTACGGTATTGTTTTCTGTGCACCGTCGTTGTAGCAATTGGCACTTGCTGTTCCTCAACCTTCAACAACCCCACAACAGAAGGATCATCTGAGAGTCCAGGCAAGGCACGCAATTGCTCAGTGCCTTCTGTCTCCAAAGCAGCTATTCCAAAAGCCCACCGGTACCCTTTCGGGTCTTTAAAATAACCTCTACGGAGGTAGTCTATACCTAGAATGCATGGAGCTTCTGGGCCAGTCACAATTGGGTGTTTCTCCCAGTCTTTCCCAGTTAAGCTCACTTCAGCCTCTAACACAGTCAATTGTTGTGAGCCCCCTGTCACTCCAGAAATGCTGACAGGTTCTGTCCCTACGTGATTCGATGGCATTAGAGTACACTGGGCACCAGTATCCACCAGAGCCCTGTACTCCTGTGGGTCTGACGTACCAGGCCATCGGATCCACACAGTCCAATAAGCACGGTTATCCCTCTCCTCCACCTGGCTGGAGGCAGGGCTCCTCTATTGTTGCTGATCATATTGGCTGCTCACTGGTGCAGCCTTCTTCCTGGCAAAATCGCGTTGTCTTTTACCTCGCAGCTCATTTACTCGTGCCTGGAGGGCTGAGGTGGGCTGCCTATGCCACTTCCTCATGTCCTCACCATGGTCACACAGTTCAAACCACAGCTGCTGTCGCAGCGTGTCTCGTGGTGTGCACCTTCTGCATCCTCCCTTCTGGGATGATGGACGCTTTCTCCCAGTAGCTGCAACCTCACACAACGATACGGGTTGGGAGTTGCACAAATTTTTGTCAAGTCGTTCGACCAGTTTCTCTACCGCTGCGATCACAGATTGGGAAACATTGTCCTGATATTTCCGGAGGCGGCAGGACACTTCACTTACAGTTGGTGGATACATATTATCCCAGTCTATTGATGCTAATGAATTGGTGTGCCCTGCTGGTGCACTTCGTACAACCTTACGCCACATATCTGCGGTGCATACAACTTCATCAGGGTCAGACTGCCATTTGCCCAGATCATAATAAATGATCTCCCGTACAGCTAATTCTCTCAGGTACTGGATAACTGCCTCTATGTTGTTACACTTGGGTGACTGACATGTAATATAGTCCTTTATGGGATACCTTTCCTCCACACTTGACAGTAGTCGCCTCCAGAGGCTGAGGGTTTCTGGCTTTTTCCCAATTTCCTTGTCAATGCCTCCTTCTCTAGCTAGGGATCCCAACTGCTTGGCCTCCCTGCCATCTAATTCCAGACTATCGGCCCCTTGATCCCAGCATCGCAGCAACCAAGTGATGATGTGCTCACCTGGGCGGCGGCTGAAATCTTTTCGAACCTCACGCAGCTCACTCAGGGTCAGGGATCGTGTGACAACCTCTGATTCTGCCTCATCCTGAAATGCCTGAGATGGCCTTGCTCTATCCTGAGGGGCTTGAGATGGCCCTGCTCCATCCTGAGGTGCTTGAGATGGCCCTGCTCCATCCTGAGGTGCTTGAGATGGCCCTGCTCCATCCTGAGATGCTTGAGATGACCCTGAGTCATCCTGACATGCTCCAGATGGCCCTGATTCATCCTCATCCTTCACTACACGAACTGATTTCCTTTGTTTCCTCTTTTGTACAGGAGCAACAGACACTGGTGGGGATTGGTTTTTTGTTTTATCATCAGTATCTGCTGTAGGGGTTGCAGTAGCTGCAGCATCGGTTGGACAAGTTGCAGTAGCCACAGTGCTAGTCATAGTGGCCTTAGTTGCTAGTCACAGTGGTTACAGTAGCTGCAGTGCCAGTCGTTGGGGTTGCAGCAGCTGCAGTCTTTGCTGGTCTGTTTTCATTCTTTTCCTTCTGACAGTGCTGACAGTACTGACAGTGCTGCCTGTTATCAAGCAATGTTTTGTAAATAGTGGCCAGGGCCCAGCACAGTGCAGTAAGGTGTGTATCTCTGGCAAGCTTAGAGCAATTTCTTTTCAGATATGCAGTCACTTTTTCAGGGTCTTGTAACTGCTCAGGAGTGAAACTCCAAACCACCGGAGTTAAGAAAGTGCCTAGGTACTTGCCCATGCTCTGCCACTTGCCCTGCCACTCACGATTATCTGGCCTCACAGAAAAATTTTGAGTGGTATTCATAAACCTCTGCTTAATATTTGACAACAACTGAACCATCTGCACCAAACCTACAAACAGCAAGATGCTAGTTGGAATATCCCAGGGATAGTGAAAGTTTTTAAAGACTGCTAGCAGAGCTGTTGTATTTAGCCCAAAGGAAAAGAAAGCAGAACTCCCACCATGCCAGCTGCCGTTACTAAACCCTCCCTGTCCAAGGAATGGACAGGGCAGCAAGCTCTCATACAAATACCAGCACAAGTTCACAATCCTCACTATTACTGTATCATAGATTGTAATCACAAAAGACAAGAACCAGACCAGGAAACGCAGCCTCGACATGGTAAAAAATCCTGCCAGGATTGCACACAGCGTACGGTACTTTTGCGGCCACAGCTGTGACCACAGCCATGTGAATAAATACCACAGCATCGTGATCGGAGACTGCTTAAACAACAATACTTATCACAACTTTGTCTTAATTACAATCTGGTCAGGGTCAGATCTACCGTTATCCCAACCTTTCGGGCCCCACGTTGGGCGCCAAAAAGACTGTCGTGGTTTCACCCCAGCTGTGGGCCGAGATCCACGCAGTTGCCTGCTCCTTAAAGTAAAAGAGCAGGGGAAAAGGGAAAAAGGGGAAAGGGAAAACAAGGGAAGGGAAAAGGAAGGGGCAAATAACTCCAAAACCAAGAAACTAAGAGGCCCGTGGGTTGGGATAAGGAGAGTTTACTAAGATAACAGAAAGATAAAATATAACAATGCTAACAGGACTTTAGAGCAAAAGAATATGAAACTATTGATACATAATGCAGTTTCTCACCGAACCACACAACTCAGGCCGTACCACCCAGAGCTGTCCCGGAACCCGACCGTCCCCCCAAGAAGCACGCGTCCCGAGCGGAAGCACGCATCCCGAAACCGCCCCTCTTCTTCTTCCCAACAGCCCCCCGTTTTCCTAGGCAGGACGTAATTGGCATGGAATATTCTCTTTGGCCCATCTGGGTCACCTGTCCTGGCTTCGCCCCTCCTTTCTCAAGAATAGAGAAATAGAAGAAGCTAAGAAAGTCCTTGACTGTCTGACTGCAGCTAAGAACATCAGGGTGTTATCAGCACTGCTTTCATTTTAACTCCCAAACACAGCGTTCCATCAGCTGCTACAAATGGAGTTAACTCTATCCTGACTGAAACCAGGACAAAGTCCAAAGAACTAGGATCACTGGCCTTAAAGAGGTGTTTTAGTGGCCAAACATTTTTGAATATGTAATTGTATTGACATGAGAAACTAACGCTGGCTCACGAAGTCCTAAGTCATAAATATCTGAACCTCAGGGGAGTGCAGAGGGAAGGGTATTGTTTCTTTCTCTTTAATAAATATAACTATAAAGCTTATATAGTATATACTTTATATACTTTTGCTATTTCCTTATGGTTGCTTTTTATTAGTTACCTTCCCTTTTTATCGTGCTAGAAATGGGATATTAGGCTCGATGACTCTTGGGGATGTTATGATCTTGTGCACATCTATGTGAACAGACATGTGTATCTGTCTTCGTGTTTGTTGTTTAGTGCAAAAACCAATCATAATGAAAGTATTAATACTTGATTTCTTATCCAAGATGGTACCTAAGGGGGAAAGTTTAAAGTCATGCAGGTGACATGAGCTAGACATAAATACAATTTTTCAAAGATGCGCAGATAATACCAAAAGCAGAGACAGCAGTCATCTGCTGTGATTGCAAAGGGGAAATAGTCTGAACAGAAATACACTAACAACTCCTCTTTGCTCTAGGTTCTGTAGAGACCTATTCAGAAGAAAAGGCAAAAAAAATCAAGTCAGAATATGAAAAGAAACTCCAAGCTATGAATAAGGAACTGCAGAGACTTCAAACAGCACAAAAGGAACATGCACGATTGCTTAAAAATCAGTCTCAATATGAAAAGCAACTGAAGAAACTGCAGCAGGAGGTGACAGAGATGAAGAAAACCAAGGTATATTTCAGTGTATTGAAGTGTTGGTCAAGGAGTGTTTACTGCAAAATGGGTTGAAATCTCCTGTGCATTTATCTACCAGATAATAACTCTGTTCTTGCTGTCAGCTGCTGAAAAGACTGAAAACAGAGAAGATAGGAAGAGTAGGCTGTTCCTGGGGAGAGGAGTGGCTTTTAAGTTTAGTGAGCAGAAATTACAGTATCAAACATGGAGAAACTTGTACTACTTATTAGCTGCTATTCAGCACTGTGTGAAGAAGGCACAGCAGATGGAGGAGGTAAATTGCTAAAAGCATGTCATACTGAAAAATAGTAATTTGAAGAAGAAACTGAGTGGAGGTGAAGGAACAGCACTTCAGTGTAAATGGCTTTTCTAAGTGATGACCTCTTTACAGGTTCGCTTGATGAAACAAATGAAAGAAGAGCAGGAGAAAGCTAGAATGACCGAATCTAGAAGAAATAGAGAGATTGCACAGCTTAAAAAGGAGCAACGCAAACGAGAGGTGATTTGACAGATAAAGAATTTTCATTTGGAGTAAGCATGTATCATTATGATGTGCATCGGCTTGCAGGCACATACTGTGTGTGTGTGTATTCACTGAGGCACGTGTGAACCTGTATATATTCACCAGTCAAAATGCACATAATTTGGTTTGACCATAACTCAGTCCCTAGCTTCAGGTCATAAGTGCAACAAAGTAGAAGTCTTATTTAATATTTACTTATTTAATGATTATTTATTGTTCAGTTAATTTATTAGTGAATCTTCACAAAAGTCTCACTACCACCTTGCTTGCATGCATGGTGGTAACAGTAAGTGAAGTACTTATGCACTACAAAAAGCAAGAAACAATTGTGACTCCACCTCTTCATGTTACAAGAGTTTAGCAAACTTGTATTAATGGGTGAAGTTCTTTTTTTACATATAATAGAGTTCTTGTGGCAGATAGAGGAAGAAATATCATGTGCTGCTTTTATTGTTTTTCACAGCATCAGCTCAAGCTTCTAGAAGCTCAGAAAAGAAATCAAGAAGTTATCTTACGTCGCAAAACTGAAGAGGTATTATAGTAACACAGCAATGCACCTTTGAAAACAGATTGCTTTAGTATTGCTTGTAATTAGAATACAGTTTGTGACAGGTAATTGCGTCTTCGCGCTTTGTTTCAGGTTACAGCCCTTCGTCGGCAAGTAAGGCCTCTGTCTGATAAAGTGGCAGGAAAAGTAAGTCGAAAGCTCAGCCTGCCTGAGCATCCTATACAAGAAGCAAGTTCCAGCTCATCAGCTGAGCATGATGGTTCAAGAACAGGAGCACAGCAGAAGATGAGAATTCCTGTTGCAAGGGTTCAAGCGTTGTCCGTAACTGCAACTAATGGAACAGGGTAAGAATTAAAAACCATTCAGCACTTTCTTAATAGCATGCACTTCCTAGCAGTTAATCTTGTGATGATACATATTGCAGTAGCTGTTACTTTTCAAACTGCTGTTATGTATTAAGTGCAATTTGAGTTTTGTGGGTTTGAGAGAGTGTGGATTAATATAAAAGAACATGAAAGAATAAGCCACATAAACACAAAATTTAAAAAACCCAGTTAATCTGCTCTTAAAGTGAAATTCCCTTGGTGGTCTAGTGCCTACAATATTCTTAAGTACAAAGAACAACCTATATACTGTGCTGGGCTTATTGGTGACCTTCCACTGTGGTTTGAAACATATCCCCTTGTTAAATAGGGAATAGCTCCTTATGTGGCATTGATTTGAATGTTGCATCATAAAAGATGCCACCGTGTTCAATGCCTATTTTTCAAATGCAGTATATTAGAGTGCAGTAGAGCTAGGTCTGGGGGCAGGTAGCTGTCTGGTACAATGAAAAACTGTAAGGTATTTTGCAATAAATTTTTAAGGTATCAATGACAGATATTCTGGCTGGATCATTTCCACATTCTAACATGTAACATGAGTACTTTACACTTACCTGTATGTTCCTCCTGTATTTGTCGCAGAAAGAAATACCAGCGCAAAGCAGTGACAAGCAGAGTTTACTCCTCCAAGGCAGCCAGGATGAAGTGGCAGTTACTTGAACGCAGAGTGACTGACATCATTATGCAGAGGATGACCATTTCCAATATGGAGGCAGATATGAACAGGTTACTTACGGTGGGTGATCTACTAAACACCGTTGGCCCTATCCTTGTATTGAACAGGGAGCAGTGCGTTTGTTTGCTGTAAATGAACTGCTGTGATGGCGGTGTAGGGAAGGTGATTGGCATCTCTTGCAAACAGTGAAGGAACTCTAAATGACTCCAGTAAGTGTTTGGACCATGGGATTGCTGTGCTTAGTAAGAAATAAAAAGTATATTAATAGAATCATGTGCAAATATATCAATATATTAATCTGTATAACTTGTTCCTGTAGCAATCATGATTTATTAGTTGAGATAGAACAAGATAAAAAAAAGCATTTAAATGCCATGTTTACTAACTCCCTTTTATGTAATGTTGTGTCTTTGGGGAAAATAGCAACGTGAAGAACTCACAAAAAGAAGAGAAAAGCTTTCAAAGAAAAGGGAAAGGCTTATCAAGGATGGGGGTGGCACTGAAGCAGAGAGAAGTCTCCAAAACATAAATGAAGAGATGGAATCGTTAACTGCGAACATAGACTACATTAACGACAGCATTTCTGACTGCCAAGCAAACATAATGCAGATGGAAGAAGCAAAGGTAGGTCAGATTTTAATGCAAAGTTGGTAAAAGGGAGAAAAGACAAAAACCGTGTTAGCCTTGAAAATGTTCTCATTTATTTGTGAATTCAGCTTTTGGCTGTATAATTGATGAACCAGGAAGTGATAATTGGTGAAAACGGGTAAAGTTTGAAATAAAGAGTAATTACATGACTGAACTCTCGGATCCGAGTTTCAGCGTCAATGATGATGCAATCAGTAGTGATGCACGTTAAGATTGCACAGCATTTAAATGTCAAAACTGATGCTTTCTACTCTGCAGGCATTAATATAATTCTTGGGACTGAAGGCTAACAGCCTGTGCCATCTTCCTGCAGCCTTTGATGTACTTCCACTCCCGTGTGTTGTTTTTGTATACTTGTAATATATTGTGTGTAAGAATTATATACATGTATGTAAGAATCATCAGAATTATACTGTTTATTAGTATACTTCCAATTATGTAAAAGTGTCTTTCTCTAACAAAAGAGCACTTTCAAGCCAAGGTGCTTGTTTAGGGTTGACTCTTTAAATAGTAATTTAGTAAAGGGAGATTGTCTATTGTGATAGATGTAGAAATTTGAGTATTACCAAAAGCAGTGAAATTAAAATGTGAACACTCCTAGGGAGCACGTTATACTTGCCATAGATTTAGCAGGAAGAATCTACTTTGTCTCTTGGCACACGGTAGCATCAAGTCAGAACTGCAATACTTCCAAGTATTGTTATGTCAGTGCTTGAGTTCTTCCTGTCCCACCTTGGGTGAATTGGTCCTGTTACTGCTATTTTACTCACATCAGGGTTTCGTGAATTTTGGACAGCATGATGCAAGGTTACAGGACATTACCAGTAAAAAACTAGTGAATACAAAAGGCTTAATAATCCTTAAAGCTACCAGAGTGCTTAATACTGACTGAGAATAATCAGAAGAACAATGAGGAAAAGACTAACGGGAGAAGTCTTCAAATACCCAGAGGCTGCAGAGAGCAAAGAAATGTACTTACTTCTGCATTCACCGTGAATAGCTTAGTTTGTAGAAAGGAGGGCTCTGAGTGGGAGACTGATAAGGGCTTTCTAATAGGAAAGGAACTGAAGCACTGGAAAGGACTGGGAAAGCTGCAGAGTTTGTATAGTGAGGTGTTTTGGGGAAAGTTTTTTTGGGGGACACGCCCCCCCCCCCCCCCCCCCCAAAAACAACGAGAAGTCCTTCAGACTTGGTTTTAGAGGTATGAGGAGGATGAGCTGGGCAATATTGCAGGATCTTCACTACTTCTGTTGGTTATGATTACTATAATGAATTAAAAACAAAAATTAAAAAATGCATTTTTCACCACCTAACTTGTTGCTGCCTGTGTAGGAAGAAGGAGAGACGCTGGATGTAACAGCAGTGATTAATGCTTGCACTCTGACAGAAGCTCGATACTTGCTTGATCACTTCCTCACAATGGGTATCAATAAGGTAATGCATGAAGTGGAATATGTGTACGCCAGAACTGTGCTGTGTACCAGGAGCAGAGCTGTGATGACTCAGACTAGGAAACATAAATCCATACCTGTGGAAAGTAAGCCAGACAAAGCACAGCTGGTCAATGTTACTGAGTCACTCTGGTTCTCAGTGCAAAGGCACTTGAGATCCAATGTGTCCCCTTCAATTGGCTGCCTGGTTCTCAACCTCCAGTAGAGCCTACTTCATTAATTATCTTACGTTATTCTCATAAAAACAGTAGCTTTTCATAATCAAATAAATAACATAATTCTGTTTCTTTCAATAAGCTGCAGAGCGCTCAGGATCTTTTTTTAAACACTGGTTCAGCCAACTACCTAACAATGAGCTTTTAAAATATATTGATGCCTGGCATACTACTAGGTAGACTTCCACTTTTAAGTAGAGCAATATGGGCTTTTTCTAAAAGACTTACGAAGTAATATTTGAAAAAGACTATTTGGCAGTTTATAACTCTGTGCCCACAGGTATCATACACTCTTGCTGCTGCATTTCTTACTGTTTGGAGGCCATACTCATTGTCATGGATTCAAATGAAAGATTTCAAGGCTACTGAAATGGGCTTTGGGTTGGTGCCATTGATGAATTCTTTTTTTACATTATTGGTTCATCGCTGTTCGGGTAATCAGAAAAGTTTAGTGTTGTCTATTTTTTTTTTTTTAAAGAAAATTCCCACAAACACACTGGCTCCCACAAGTTCAGCCATGATTTTTTTTCAGCCTTTGGTTAGCTTGAATGGATATCTGATTCACTGCAGCAGAGTTAATATAAGAAGTGTTTATGACTTAGTAATTTCTCCTTATGATAAAAAAACTCCATTAAGTGAAGGTTTTTCTCCTCTTCCTGATAAACCATCATGTAGAAACACCGAAGGCACGCTTTCATGCAGAACTGGTCATACCTGATGTCTATTGTATTCTTTGCTTCCAAATGCAAGAAGTTTCTATTGATACGTTGTTTAAATTCTTGATAAAATCAGAATATAATGTGTAAATCCATAGTACTGTACTCAGTCCTCTGTTATCCTAGAAGTCTTTGAGAAGATGTGTTGTACCTTCATTTCATAGAATCACAGAGTCGTTAAGGTTGGAAAAGACCTCCAAGATCATCTAGTCTAACTGTCCCCCTACCACCTATATTACTTACTAAACCATGTCCCTGAGTACCTCATCCAACCTTTCCTTAAACACCCTGAGGGACAGTGACTCCACCACCTCCCTGTGCAACCCATTGTAATGTCCAACCACTCTTTCTGAGAAGAAATTTTTCCTGATTTCTAACCTGAATCTCCCCTGGCACAACTTGCAGCCATTTCCTCTTGTCCTATCACTTGTTATCTGTGAGAAGAGGCTGACTCACAATAACCTTCTTTCAGGTAATTGTAGAGAGCAATAAGGTCTCCCCTGAGCTTCCTCTTCTCCAGGAAAGCTTTTCCCTATTGTTTATTCTGTTTGGGAAACCATTATCTGTAAATGTCCTTGGCCATACTTTCTACAACTATAAAAAAATTCCTGCTTATCCAACGGTCCTGGGAAGTTCCCTTAGAATGGAATCTCCCTTGTTAGGCCATGAGATCTTTCAGCAGAAGATGAAAGTTCATAGAGTCATTCTGCAGGAAAGATTCCTGTTCTGGGCTTGGTGCGGGTTTGGTGTCGTGTCATCTGTGTCCTGCCCTCACCCCCATTGTTTGCTAGAGTATCACAGGTAATAACAAAAAAGTAAAAATGAGTATTCATTTTTGGAAAATGAGGTGGTGTTTTTTCAGATGCTGGTTACTCTTAAATACAAAGAATCTATGAATTTTACTTGGTAGTCAGATTCAACTTGGCCACTAGATGTGTATTTTCAAGGCAGAGCCTGAGGAACACAAGTTAAATGAATACTTAATGAGTCCATTTTAAAAAAAAAGGAAACTTGGGCTGATACCTGACTTTTAGGATGTGAGAGGAAGGTTACAATATACATGTTTGTGTTTGCAGTTTTAAAGTTCTGGCAATTCTCCCTTTGTAATAGGAGTCATGATAAAGCATTTGTCCTCTTTCTTTCTCCTAGGGTCTCCAAGCAGCTCAGAAAGAAGCTCAGATTAAAGTTCTTGAGGGACGCCTGAAGCAGACAGAAATTACTAGTGCTACTCAGAATCAACTGCTGTTTCATATGCTAAAAGAAAAAGCTGAGTTAAATCCTGAACTTGATGCCTTGTTGGGTCATGCTTTGCAAGGTAATTTTGTCATCTTGTGTTCCCAGTAGTCAGCTGCATGTGATGTTTGCCTTTCATGCATGCTGTACTGGGCATTCTAGGCTATTTCTTTTCTGAATAGATGCTGTATTTTAACATCTTAAACTCTTTCACAACCGATGTGCATGTATGTAATTTTAAAGTGTGTCCCCTCAGTGGTGAAATGTAGGAAATAAAGAGGGTTTTTAGTCATTTTTTTCTTTCTTGAGACTTTTAAAATTCAAATGATCTGCTTGTTCTTTTTACAACAGTCTATGCATTTACAATTCGGGATGATTTTAACATCTGGATGTGCAATTCTAACTATGCAGTCCTCTTGAATCCTCATATGTCAGTGATTTTTGAAAATGGCATCATATGTCTGTTACGGCATCTATTCTGCTTCTTACAAGAAGATGTTAAGAAAAAAATTAGAATACATTTGGGTGCTTTTATTTTATTTCTTTTTTACAAATGGATATGTTTTGATTGGAGTGTTGCTTTTGTTTCCTTGTTGCTGTTATTTACACAGACCTAGATAGCATACCGTTGGGTAAGTATGTTTAGCTTTCTGTGTACTGTACAGCTGCATGAGTTACTAATTCATTCATGTTCACTAACTCTGGTGCATCTTAGAATTTGTGAGTTTGTGAAGTTTGCATGAACCATGCTGTAAATGTATTCATTATCATGAGCTTACAGAGCACTTTTTCCTTTCTGAAACCACCCTTAGCCCTCATGCTAGTTAGGTTTGTCAGATAAAAGTGAACACAGTAAGCAGAGCTTTATTTCAGATTAATTACTTACTCCCTACCAACCCTAGAGTATGTTCAGACTACAGAAAGCTATTTGACAGCATTCTGCTGCTATAGTTGCAACAAATTCTGCTGATCTTTTTAGGTCTGAAAAAAATAATTCTTAATATGCAGCTCACTCCTAATCTTTTGCAGATAGCTTATTTTGTAGTGTAAATATTTTACATAACACAGATTATATCTCACATTTTCAATTGGGTTTAGTTACTGACTTCTGGATTTTGAGGAGATTAGTCTTTTGTTGTTGTTGCTTTTAAATGACTTCCAAATAAATGATGCTTTTCCCCCTCCCTTGCTCCTAGACACAAAGTTGACTGTATTTCAAATATGAAGAAAAATAGTCCTGATGTTAGTAACAGTTCCTTTTGCATTGTCTTGTGTAACTTCTAATCCCATTACACTGACTTGTGCTAGTTTGCACAGGTACCGAATTCATTTCAAAAGCACAAGACTGCCTGAAAGGTGTAAACTGGTGAAAACTCTTGCCAGCTTCCTGACAGGTGACACACTGAGATCTGTGCCAAGGCATCTTGCTGCATGTGGCCAGTGTTTATTCAGGAACCTCAGTGATTATAAATATCATAGTGGATCTAAACTAAACCCTAGATGTGTGTGCATGTGCGTGTGTTCACCCCTGTTGGAGTGACAGCAATGATTCTCTAGCCAGGATGCTAGCATTGCTTTTCCTTCAGCTCTGGACAGGCATTTACTTATTAACAGTATCTAGAGCAGGGAAAAGACGTTTGTTAAATGCACTGAAACAGGAGCTCAGTTGTGACACTTTTTGTAAATTACATCTCATTAAAGAAGCTTTTTAACACTTTGCACGCATGAACAGGCTTTCAAAACACCTAAGCCACTCAGAACTGTGTTGATACATTATAGGAAAAGAACTTCTCCATGGGTGTATCTTGGCTGGACATGCCATACTAACCTCAGTGTACACTGAAATCCAAACTGATGATAGTCTGTGTTTTGTAGACTTCTAGTTGCTAAACCTTTGATCTGCAAGGAGTTCAGATGCCATTGTAGTAAGGCTTTGAGGCTGGGACTGCCAGCTACTCAGCAAGGGCTTTGTTTGTATGGGTGCTCCCTAGGAACCTGAAATGATTTCCAGAGGTGGAAGTAGGGATGACAAGCAGGTCCTGTGAGATTGCTTTCACCAGGCTGCCTGACAGCTCAGCAGCAGTATCCAGCCAGCCTCATTCCAAGCAGGAGGGTGGCACCTCCAGGGTGCCTGTCCTCAGCTGCTTGTGAACCACTCTGTTGATGCCTATTTTCAGTTTCAATATCTTCAGAAGTTCTTAGCCATTTGTACATACTTGGCTGGAAGAGCTTTGGGTGTTCTCCATTGCACCTGTGCACCTGCATTCAGGCACAGCCTTGAGAAAAGGGTTGAGTCATTAACAAAGCACATCACAGGTTTGGGTTTTGACCCTCAGAATGGGTTTTGAATGCACACCTACCTTGTGTGTGAATGAACTAGCTGCCATTCACTATCCCATCTGCTGTAATGAAGAGTTAATGTTGACCGCAATCTTGGGTCCTGAAGTGCTGCTGGGATGACTCCTTTCTGAAGAATTGTAGGAACTGCTTTTCCTTCCCACCTGTGATGTCTGGATGTTCATGGATGTGACTCACAGCTGTGTATGTGCAGATCTTAAGAGGGCTGGTCAAATGTCATTTCCTCAGCACGAACTGTGCTGGTGTACTGGAGCTGAGCAGTTGCCTCTGCGTGAGGATGAGGACAAGTCATCAGAAAACCTCTCCTCTGATTTATTAGCAGTCATCTCTGCTGCTTCTTGCAAGCAGTACTGTCTCTACTAACTTTATTGCTGCTTTCATTTCTTCTCACTCAGAACTTCTTGCAGAATCTTGCTCTTCTGCCTCTTCTTGTTTCCTTTTGTTGATTTTTGAGTGCTGATTTCTACGTGGGGGCTTTCTGCAATCTCCTTGTGCTGAACTGCAGAGAAAGTGAAGGAAAACATGAATACATGTCAGGTGATAGGAGTGTGAGCCTACAAATAAACCCCCATCTTCTGTGGTGCTTTCTCACTTTCTGCTTTGTTACCTGAAGTGCTGATCTGGAGTTCTTTGTGAAGGGGATGGTGTCATGTCACCCTAATATGAATCTTAAGGTTTTTTCAAAAAAATGCATTAATCTTGTTGATGCTGCTTTTGGGCCTTGCTAGGAGGAGTGGTAGTCTAGACCCTTTTCTGCAGAAGACAGACTAATAATATATACAGAAAAGATTTAACATGGATTCAAGTCAGGGTGGAACAAAAAAGAGAAACTTTGGAGTGCTGTTTCTGTGACCCTGCTTTCTTTATAATATTAGTCTTATTTCTGATAGCTTTAGAATTGTAACCTGAAGTAATACAGTAGTTGAGTACCTCTGAAGTGCGTTGTTGGTGTTTGGTGCTTATGGTTTTGACTTTCAGGAAATGCTTTTAGATATAGCATACAAAAGGAGGCAGAGTTTTCCTTTTTCTTGGCATTCATTCCTCAGAATTCCACCAGAAACTATAAATTCTTTCCCCTTTTTTTCAAAACATGAACTCATACTTGTAAAAACCTCTTTCAACCCAGGTACCATATGGATTGATTCCATGCATTACAAATGGTATCTGCTGTCTTGCAGAAATTAAGTAAATAAACTGAAAGTGTTTCTAATAATGAAGGCATGCAATGAAATTTTATGAGAGTGTACAGAAATAAGTGACTTGCCTTCAGGAATGTGCTGCCTGTGTCCTTAAACTAAGCTTAAAATATACTGTTAGGATAATATACAAGTCAGGGGATTTGTTTTCCCAACAGTTTGGAATTGATTGTATGTACCCCCTGGACTGGTTGTCTGAGCTTAATGTTTTGCACTGTTTGCATGCAGACATGGTAATCTGATGTTTGACAGTTCTAGTGTGTGACATGCATGCTGGTTTTGTCTTTTGTGGGCAGGTTTGTGTACCCATTTTACTTCAGGACCATTTCTACTGAAATGCTCCATTTTACCATTAACTTCAATACAATTAATCTTTATAGGAAGCAGTTTTAAAGCCTTTAAGGGTGGCATGATCCTGTTTTGAAACCTAAATGCTTATATACTAATAAAGTGCTCACTGTTTCTCAGCCCAAGTGGTGCCATTCTGTATAAGCTGAGGCTGAGCCTCAGCATGCTAGCTAGCTAAAAATACAAATGTTGTTTGATTATCGTGGTGATTTTGTCTCAGCAAGAAGATTACAACAAAAGAGGAAGAGGCATCCTTACTATATGTTGATTTACATCCTGTCTTTTCCATGTCTTGCAGTTAATTTCCTTTGCTTTATCTTCTTTCTTCCAGATTTCCTTCTAGAATTTATTTCTGGTTTTCTGTCATCCCTGTTGCTCTGCTGCAATAAATAGAGGACAATATTTGGCACAGTATACCTTGGTGTATGGCTTATTTGGGCTATAGGAAAAAAAGCTTAGAGATACCAGGAAAATACAGTGAGAACTGGCTAGCAAATAGACAAGATATTTTGAAAATCCCTACCTTTTGTATGGTGTTCACCTACATTCAACATTCTGAGCTGTTTTGTGTAGCTCTGTTGTAGATGGACGGACTAACACTCTTATTTTGGAATTTTTCTAGAAAATTTGGAAGATAGTTCTGATGAGGATGCCCCATTGCATAGCCCTGGGACAGAAGGAAGGTGAGCAATCCTTAGTAACTGGTAACTGGATCTGATTCTAGAAAAATTGCTCTGTTAAAACACACGTATTCATTTAAAGATGCCTCTGACATGTTTTGTTCCATTCTGACTGCTGTTTCAGTAGAAAGAAGAGTCAAATAACAATAGACATCATGAAAAACATGACTCTTTCTAACTGCCATGCAATGTTTTCTTTTAGTTCGTTACCTTCAGATCTCTTGAAGCTTTGTGGTGAAGTCAAACCCAAAAGTAAGGTAGGCTGTACAATGATGATAACTAATACTTTAATGGTACCTTCTTGAGAATGCTTTTGTTTGGGTCTAGAAACATTAATTAAGACAAGCAAAAGGTGAACTGACATACTGTTCATATGATTTATACATAATACGCTTTTGTCTGATACTCCTCTTTGAGAAGCTATAATAAAAATGTAATTTTTCATTATTTTTGGTTGAATTTTTACTATTTTAGAAAGAGATATATTATTTCAATCACTAGCCCTCAAACTGCAGTAGATTTGCAGTGTAGTATTAGTTAGGCTGCAGTTTAATTTTAATGCCAGTGGGATCTGTGGACATGCTTATTGTTTGCAGTGTGCTTCGGTGGTCACAGAAATGTAAAGTTTCTAAACTAAATAAAAGTTTGACCTCCAGGCTCTTAATTACATTTGGCATTGGAGGAATATATCTAGGCTGCAGTGGAAACTGTGAACTTGGTTTATGCACAGAAGCAAAAATGACCACCAGTGTGCATGTTTCCAAAGTAAATAGAAGTGTAGCCTCCACTTTTCTAACGGTGGTTGGCTTTGGAGGAATATATCCAGGTTGGCTGTGGCATGTTGCAGGTTCAGATTAGAAGTTAAGAAAAAAAAAAATTCTTCACTGAAAGAGTCATCTGGGCCTGGAACAGGCTGCCCAGGGAGGGGATTGAGTCACCTTCCCTGGATGTGCTTTAAAAAAAGGGTAGATGAGGTACTCAGGGATGTGGTTTAGCACAAGATGGGAACGGTTGGACTCGATGATCTTAAAGGTCTTTTCCAACCTTGTGATTCTGTGATTCTTGGCAGTGTTCATTGGTGTGCAGTTCTTAGGGCAGGTAAACTCAGTGGCTTTGGTCTGAAAACGTTGGCATAAAATATGCCACTTCTGTAATGGTTCTTTTCAAACAGGACCTTTGCTTTTTTTTTTTACAGCAGCATCACACCTAATGTGTGGGATCAGGTTTTTTAAGAATTACTCTGATGCATAAGGATTGGTCCCTTTATGAGGTTTTCTGTTGTTTTCAATTTGTTTAAAGTCTGAGTGAATCTTAATTCTTGTTGGCTTGAACTATTTCTGAAGTGCCATAAAGTAAACAGGAAGCAGATGTTTTTCATGTCATGTGCAGCATCACTGTAAGAAGTAAGGTGTATGTAATTGTAGCTACTTAAATTCCCAATTTGCTTTATTCCTCTCCGCTTAATGACACTTGATTTGGCTAGACTTTAGGAGAATAATATTGTACTTCTGTAGTATTGACAGACACATGTTGAAAGTTGTCAAATCAGTAGCTCATGCTGTTAAATTTGAGTTGCCTCCTATGAAATCCCTGCCAAAGAGTAGAGGCAAGCTCCTTGATTTAGTTTGGTTGACATTTAGAATTGAGGGGGAAGATAATTACCAGCTAATGATAAGCTTAAGTGTAGCACTTTTGATGCTACCACAAAATGTTTAAGTCATAACTTGTTTTTGATTTATCTTCAGGCCCGCCGGAGGACCACTACCCAGATGGAACTGCTCTATGCAGACAGCAGCGATTTAGTCTCTGACATTAGTGCTGCAGACTCTACCTTGGCTGGCCCTCTTGCATCAGTTGCAGAAACACAAGAAAGTGGGATGGCTGCTGACACAAATGATATTTCTGCTAGGGACAGAGAGTTTATTCCCCCACCATCTGGTTTACCTTCTAAGATAGGCAGCATGTAAGTTTGGCCATGCTGTACTAATTATCCTTTGCTTTCAAGAAATGCATGCTGGCAATTCCTTGTAATCTGTTATTTTAGCTTTACAAAGGAGATGGGAATACTAGAAGCCTGTTAGATAATACTGAGAAAGCTCCTTCTTTTCTACCATCACCACTGTAGAAAGTATAAATGCACTGTTGTAAGTAACATGATTCTTATTGAAGATATAATTTCTTTTAAGTTACATTGTCATAGTTAAATTACTGTAGCCTTGTTTCTAATGTAGCAGGGTAAATGCATCTCATACCTTGGGTACTTTATTAGTGCTATGGGATATGGCATTGTAGGGAGGTAGTGAGAATCTGCTTAGAACAGCAGAGATTTAAAAAAAACAAAAAAAAAAAAAAAGCAAGCCAAAAAATCTATTATATAATGTAGTAATGGTATCTGCATATGGTCCTAACTATTAGGTAAAATCTTTGTGTCATCTTGTGTGGACCATGCTTAAAAGGAAGAAGTTTATACAATAATAGCGTGCAAGTGTAAAGTTGAAAGAAACATGTTGGATTTTATGAATCCTCAAAGATCTTTTCAACTCACAGGTTTGCACTTACTGGCACAACAATTTTACTAATGGAAAGTATTACTTGATGCCAAATAGAACTAAAAATATTTTATTTTAGCCTTTTTATTTTGGGGACAGCAGGTTTTCCACATGCACTCTTTTTTCCCCACTTGCTGATCTTTTTATACCTACTGATATGAATGGCTGGTTATTAGCCATTCACTGCTAGAGATCCTCCTCTTGGCTGGTTATGTCCTAGGTCCTATAGCGCACAAACTCACGTAAACTGAATGCACTTGCCACATTCAGTGATACAGAGAAACAGCATCCCATAGCCATCTTCATGTTACAGGTTCTGGAATTATGCATCTCTTCCTATCCACCTGTCCTATTTGCATAATATTTTTACAGCTGTCTCCATCTAATACACACTTTCAATTTGTATTATTTTTACTATGTATTTCTAGCATGTGCTTGAGGTGGCAATCATGAACAGTAAAACACTGCTGACAGCAATTATTAACCCATGCTGATGGCTTCAGTGCATTTTACAAGTAGAATCTGCTTGGAAAGAATCTGCTCTTGGGGGTGAGGATAGGTGGAGAAAACCCATTTGCTTCTGCAGTTAGTGTGAGATCACTAGAGACTTTTGAAGCTTCAAGATTTAAATCATCAAGTGTTATGACCTGGCATCCAAGACTCAGGTAATACCAACTTTTGCCTCACACCATCTTCTAGAACTTACTCATTTATGAAAGTGAGCCAGCAATGAGGCAAAACAGGATTTTCTCAAAGCTGCGTTCTGTGAGCATTAGTGTTACACCCCTTAGTAAATCAATTGAATCAGCAGTAGGCCCCACGTAAATTTTTGTTTGTTATTGATCAAGTTTTAGCAGATAAGCCATCAAAAATTCCTGCAATCAGTCTGCAGTGACTTCCTCACTCTGAGATGTTTTTTCCAGAGCTAGAGCTTGGTATACTTTTTACAATATTGCTGGTTTTGCTGGTCATTGCTGAAGAAAGGTGGCTTTTTTTTGGTGAGTGATCTGGCCTTCCTATATGGGCCTGTAGTGCCATCATATCTCCTGTAGTAAAATCCATGTGTCTGGAGCAGAGTGTGGTCTTACCTGCAGTGTTATCCCCCTTGTGCCACTTTGGCAATCAGGGATTTGAAGCAGCAACAGTGATCCAAAATATGCATTCTCTGAAAGCAACAGAAACTAATTACATACTTAAGTGCAAATTTAGATGTCTGTGTGTACAAACTGCTCCACTCTAAACCCACCCACCCCCATTTTGCTCAGATCTTTGGTTATTTAGAGAGGCACCTGAATCCACACGGGCAGCAGTTTGGTCAGAATTGTGTTTACAAAGATAACTAATGCTGTTGGTCTTTGATATGCTCAATTAATTTACAGCAGTCCCTTCTGGGTACAGCGATCTCCTTCCTGTAGGTCTTGTTCCAGCTCTGTTCAGATGTCTGGTATCCAAGGAAATCTTAATAGGATGCTGGAAATCTCTAAATAGGCATCTTGCTCCTTTTTCATTCTGGTCACTGACATCATGCACCTGTGTTTTTACATCCATGCTTACAAAGTTCATTCACTTTTATAATATCTGCATTTCCAGGCTTTAAAAAAATATTTAAATTTCATTATATGATTATGTGGATTCAAATATAGAAGTCTCAAGGGGCAAGTAGGGACTGAGTAAGAGGGACCTGGCTCCATGTCTGTGTATGTCTGTGTATGCAGGACACTGGTGTGAGGCAGAGGACCTTGTGTTCTAGTTCCTGGTGTGGTTTATTTATTCTAGTGGGCACACAGTAGAAACTGAGGCAGCCCTGGCAGTGGAGACTTAAAACCAAGTGATTTATCCTTGGTTATCCTTTTTATCCTCTCTGAACCATCTAGCTATCAAGCTGATCACAGGATTTGCTTTGTTGACCCCAGAAGCATTCCTAAATTCATACTGGTCCATCATAAGGAGAGGGAGGGAGTCTGTCCTGTTCCACCTCTCTTTTTGTGTCCCTTGTAGAGTATGCCTAAAACTAAGGAGCCCTGCAGAGAAATGGCTGCTCTGGCCTTGAGCAGAGAGTTGAAACCAACTTCCCCTTTTTGTGTACTTTTCACTGCTAGGCTTTTCCAAAACCAAACAAGTTATCACTTGTCCTCATATTCCTGTCTCTTGAAGATCCTGTTAAGAGCCCTAGGGTCTGCATGCAGCTCTTGACACTAGGTACTACCTGTTCATCTTCTAATAAGGGTTTGTTGGGCCGATGTGATCACTTGAGACAATCAGTCTCAGCTACTTCAGTAGTGGTTGTGCTTGCCTTGGTAAATCATGGTATTCTGCATGCTGGTCCCCAGGTGGACTTTCATGTAGCACAAGGAAACTGGTACAGCTTTTCTCATGCAGAGAACTGCAGCTAATCTAATGTAGGTCCAGATCCTGTGGAGCTCTGAGACCAGGTGCTGGTAACAATGTCAGGCAGGTGGCCTACCAACTGAGCTTCGCTTAATAAAGGCAGAGTATGTGGCACAAAATCACTTTCAGAATCTGTCTTCTCTCTTAGTCATTGTTTCTGGTCCTTATATTCTTAGAAAAACTCCTAATTACGGGGGTGAGGGGGATAAGCCAAAGTAAGTGTTACTTTTCTGATTGCTCAGCTTGTGAGAAGCAGGAATTCACAAGAGTGGAGGCCATCCAGATTCCTTTCTCCTTTTTTTTTCTTTTTTTTTTTCTTTTTTGTTTTGTTTATATCTGACTGTGGTGAAATGATGACATTTGGATGTTAGGAATACTATTGTGCTCTTGACCTTTTCACTGTTTTTCATGGTGAGTAAAAGGTTGGGAGAAAGACTTTCTTTTAGTTGGGCTCTTACTAATCAATTAGTATACCTCCTTTGCATGTTCAGGATCTGGCTCTTTGTATGTTGATGAGCTATGAAAGTTAGTGAACTCAGTGTATTTTTATATTAAATTGTGAGACCAAATTTAGAGTCCGTAGATTTGAGAGAGACAATAATAGATTAAGCATGTTCTGAAATTTCAAATCTGTGTGGGAGAATGAAAGCAAGAAAGAAAAGTAAGAAAAGAAGAAAAGTTTGTAAAGGGCCTTAAAGTAAGATCATGATTCCTCTTGCTTTAGTTCTAGGCAGCCGTCTCTATCAGAGAAGAAGATACCTGAGCCTTCACCTTTAGCAAAGAGAAAAGTCTATGAGAAAACAATGGAAAAGACAAAGGCAAAAGAACAAAAACTGTAAGATTCTTTTAAGTTCTTTTAAAATTTATTTTCTCTGGAATTATTTAAACTTTATATTTTCTTGAAAAATAAGCCTGTACTTTTCTATTTCTTTAATTCTAGGACAGTTTTTATTACTGGCAGTGAAGTTGTTCACTGCTGAACATCATCTGTATGTGGTTGGCTTTTAGTTTTTTTTAACCAGAGTATTTTCTGTACAAAATCACTCTGGACCAGAGCATAAGCAAATGTCCTTTGCAGCATTTGCTAATTACTTTTTTTTTATGTAAGTCATCAATTTCTCTAAGAAACTGCAGTTTTATAACAATGTCTTGATTTTATGTATGTGTGTTTTCTGCTTGGAGCTTTCACTGTTAGCATGTTAACTTTGACCGTTGTTCCACCTTGCGCTCTGCAGCAGTTTGCAGTCTTAAGTTTATTACCTTCTCTGGGAAACATCTGTAGCTAGCTTTACAATTTTATTTATTTGCTTAAGAAAAGAGCACCTAACATTTGAAGGCATGTTGCATTTAACTTCTCTAACCCATTCATAACCTGTTAAAGAAGATGTTCTTTTTTTCTTGTAGCTCAGATTCTGGAGCCCCAGAGGCTAGTCTGTCACCTCCTACTTCCCCACCAAGCCGACCCCGTAATGAAATGAATGTTTTTAGTCGTCTTACTGTTTCTCAGGGAAACACATCAGTTCAGCAGGATAAGTAAGTCACAGAGGGAAGCCTCAGCCCCCAACCAGGGATTTGCAAAGTACACTCAGTGTAGTATCTTTTAGATATTTTGCCCATCTCCTGCAAGAGAGGAGATTTATTTCTTGTGGTTTTCGCATAGTTTTTTTTCAAAGAAAATACTTTTAAACTTGATGGAGCCACTCTAAAAATTCAAGAAAAGCAGTTTCCTGCTGAACATTGTTTCCTGTTTTCTAGGCTATGTCTGGTATTTCTAGTTTTAAACTTAAAATAGAAAAAAAAATGGTAGAATTCTTAGCTGTATGTGTATTCGTGTGCGTGTTTACACTTGAAAGTAGGATTTAGCTGACAATTTAGGAAATAGTGCTTGTGACAGTTATTTGGTTACTGCAGTGTAGCTCCAGGTGCTGTCACAGCAGTGCCCCAGAAGATGGGATGTTGGAATTGCTAGAACACATGAGGGATTATCCAAATTTTTCAACTTCAGGAGGTGATCTGGAGGAAACAGAGATATTCATAGCTTGTTATAGAAGAAGTAGAGCTCAGTTTCCTGGCACGTTAGCTGTCTGTTCTTGTAGGAGCCTTACTCAGATTGCAGTGGACTTGACTTGAGCAGAATCTTTATTGCAGGTTTCAGTAGCAACACTAGTGCCACGCAGCAATTATCAACTCCAGCTCAAACTGAAAATAAACCTTTAGTTCTGACTGTAGCAAGACAAGAACTTGCTTCTCTATTTACTTTAATTTGTTTTTATAAAAGTGGTTTGTTTTCTAGTGGTCTACAGAGTCGCTACATACCAAGCAGTAGCTTGCAAGGCTTTCAGTGGTTTACCTGTGCTTGTAACTTCTTTCTCAGCCGTGTCACCTTTATCTTATTGCTAACTCCTACCTAATCCTTTTCCTTTTCTCTGGACTGACTTTGAAGTCAAATTGAAACTGCTGAATCTGATTTGCTTTGAAAACAAAGGACATCTTGAATCATACAGCAAATGTTCATACTGGGTGGTGGATGGGTAGATTTGGGGGATATTTTTCCTGCTTGTGTGTGTGTGTTCTATTTTTTAAATTTTCAAACATTTTTGAAAATGAGAAGTGAAGAATTTTGAACTTAAGATTGTTTGCAAATTGCTGTTCTTATTTCAGTGAGTTATCAATATGCTTAGTACTTCTGTTTTCATGATTAACATTTTATGTGTTTCTTTTACACTTAGTAGGTATTGATGCTCAGAACACTTTCTTCCTTTTCATGTTTTCAATTAGTGCTGTGTTACGGAGTTTAAAATACGCATCCATCTTCTCCTTTTACTTTCTTGCCTTTACTTCTGTAAGAAAATGTTGGGGAAATGAGAAATGACTCAGCAGGGGTTACTCACCTTCTTGGGCTCAGACAGCCTACAAGTGTCACTTACCTGCTGAAAGTGCTATTTTTAAGATGATTCTTCTGCTCTCCCTCCCAATGTTATCACGGTTTCTAAGGTATCCCCTAAGCAATGCTGCGTACTGTAGGTGGATTTGCATTGCTTTTCTGAACCGGCCGTGCTGTTGTTTGTTCTTCTCATATGGAGGCTTTACTTTGCTGATACCTATATTCTTTCTCCTCACAATTCCATCACTGTTGATTGTAGGTCTGATGAAAGTGATTCCTCTCTGTCGGAGGTACACAGGTACTCTCTCTTTCTCTTTTCTGTTTTCTTGGCATCTCTCACTGAAATTATTCCAGTTCTTAGGAAGTTTCATTTTGCTGCATGAATTTTCCTGGTACTTTTGCACTGTATCTCTTTTGCTTTTGCAAGAAGTTTACAAATCTGAAATTTTGTTCAAGCATGTTTCCCCCTCTCCTTTTCTTTATCATTGTTAAGCATGTGAGGTGGTTTTTTTTTTCTTTGTAAATGAAGTATGATACAAGCCTTTCCTTAGAATGTTCTTTCTTGCTTTGCTTAAAGAGTAGACTTTTTTCTTAAGGTTTATATGCTTCTCTTGTTTTTCTTGCTCTGTTGTATGCTTTGGTCACTAAAAATTAAATCCCAGTGTAAATCAAAATAAGTAGGTTTTTTTTTTTTTTAAATTAAGTTTGACAATGCATAGTGGTTTAAGAGATGAAAGAAATGTCCCCAGCTGCATTCCTAAAATGGGGCTTAGGATTTTGGTCCTCAGTGAAAAGAGTTTATCAAGAGGAGGGCAGTCAAAGGGCTAATAATAATGTGATGGTGGCTTTGGTCTTTGTAGCAGGTGGAGTGGGTTTTTTTGTTAGTAGGTTTCAGAGCACTGCATGTAGGTAGATAAATAGCTCCAGGATATGTATTTTACACAGCATGTCAAGGGGGGAAAGACTGGGTGAGAGCAGCAGTAGGAATAACTCTGGCTGTGGAGACAACATGATCTACTGGGGAATACTACAGTGAAAACATGTAAGTTTTGCGTGGTGTTAGAAAACAAAGGAATAGAGGCCTAAGTTGTTAATAATAAATTCTTCCTGTATTCTTAGAAACATAAAAAGATGCGGATAGGAAGGGGAATGACAATTTAAGGCAGTATTAATGTTAGTTAAACCTACAAAATTGTGAAGGATTAATGAATTATATGAATGAAGATGTCTTAAGCAGCAAAATGACATAAAATAATATTTGCTAAGGCTGTGCTAGATAAACCAGGTAATTGTCACAGAGAGTTAGATAGTATCAGGAAAGATTTTTCCCTTGTAGCAAATTTCTGAGTGGTATTATGGAATATTTACATTTTCCTAGAGCATCTGACACTTTTTTTGAGAGATAGGACTGTTTTAGTTCCCTTTTTTTCCTCAGCTGTGCGTGTAATCCCCAGAAGAGTGTGACAGTGAGTCTTAGCTGCAAGCTGGTCAGGTCACAGCACTGTGGTACATGTTGGTGGGCATTATCTTCAGGCTTCACAAAAATCACTGGGGTTCATGCGTGTGTGCAGTTGTGTGCATGGGATTTTAGGCTGTTAATAATTTTTGTTTGGTGATGAACTGTGATATTTTTTTTTCCAGGCTGAGTTCACAGTCTTTTGGCATCACCACAGAACTAGGTACAAATCCCCAGGAAGATTCCTCTGGGGTATCTGTACTCCAACCATACTCCTTTTAGCCATTTGAACACAAGTGTGGTGTTGGGTACAGGGTGCAGTAGAACCTCCTTCAGGCACTCAAGTTAACAGCAGTTCTCCAAGGCTGCCCACAGAAGGCAGCTGGTGTGAAATGCCTGCAGAGTTTGGAACTGGCAGTGTACACTACACTTGCTCTGTTTTTCTGACCTGCTGTTTAGACTAAGACATCTTTATGCAATTTGCAGTTTTAAGATTGGTCCTATGAATCCAGGAGCTTTAAGCATCCTGGTTCTTTCAGTGTTACACAGGCTTTCCCATATACCAGATACTGAGCATCTTGTCTCTTTGGTTTGTTTGGCTTTGTATGTGATTTCCTTTAACTGGTAGTCCAGTGGCAATTGTTGAAACTAAATGGTAAACATCCTTACATAGCTTGTGAAAGGCATTCAGCTGTTCTGTCCACCTAAGAGAATTAGATTAATTTTTCCCTATATTTAAGTAAATTGATTTGTGTCTATTTTAAGCCAAACTCACATTGTCGTTTTTCTTTAGGGGGATAATTAACCCATTCCCTGCTTCAAAATGCATCAGATCATCCCCACTTCAGTGTATCTATACAGCTGAAGGACATACCAAGGCTGTACTTTGTGTTGATGCAACCGATGATCTTCTCTTCACTGGATCTAAAGGTTAGGCAAGCTACTCGCATCTGTGCCACCTACAGAGGCTGTTCTGACAACTTGGGGTATTGTGAAATTCTCAGTGTGTGCTTAGTGCTACAAACACAGTGGAAAATTTTCACAACGTAAGCTGAAGAAGGATTTATAGGCACTATTACAGGCTTTTAATTCCAATGGGTACTATTTGGCTGTTTATCTGTAGTAGAAAAAGTAACTGCAAGATAGACATCCACCTC
Source organism: Hypotaenidia okinawae (assembly GCA_027925045.1). Classification (NCBI taxonomy): domain Eukaryota; kingdom Metazoa; phylum Chordata; class Aves; order Gruiformes; family Rallidae; genus Hypotaenidia; species Hypotaenidia okinawae. Next base: position 61,142,286 of record BSDF01000001.1, on the reverse strand, counting down.
TGGGCGATGTGATGGAATCAGTCGTGGTAACCTACACAGGTGACATGCAGGGTGAAGTAATAGCCTCAGGGTAGGGGGAAGGATAGAAATTAGCACATCTTTGGCTGTGCTACCTACCAAGTTTGAATAGATTCTTCCTGCTTTAGTAGATTTTTTTGACCAGAGCTAAGGTCATTTTCTGTGTCCTCTGTTCACCTTGTCCTGTGCCTTGTGTGGGTAGTCACTAAATTCTCTGCTAGATGGTGCAGCCACTCTATAGAATCTTCAAGCTGGAGGAAACAGTGTTTTGGAAAAAAGGCACAGTTTCTGTGGCTATTCTACTATGTGGCTGTTAAAAACACCAAAGTGTGTTCTTACTCTGAATTGGCAAATTTTTGGTCTAATAAGTTTTGAACCAACTTTTTAGCAGTTTTGAAAATGCAAAAAAGGGACATATTTTAAGCTTCTGTAACTGTTGTTTTTTTAATTATTAATTTGTTATGAGATTTCAAATTCAGTGTGAAGGGAAAAAAAGAGGCTTTAAAACTTTATTCTGCATCTAGATTTGTATTCTGAAGGGTTTGGTTAGTTGTTTTTTAACACGGGGTGCTGGCAGATTGTCAATATTTCCTTTTCCTTGTCATATGCTAAGTTCCTGTATATATGGAGGAATTTTTCCTGTATATATTTTTTTGGAGGGGAAAACTTTACAAAGTGTACTTGTAGTCAGGAGTGCAAGAGTGAAGACAGCAGTTTACTGAAAGTTTAAATCTTTTGGAAAGTGTTGCTGAAGCAGAAAGCCTCAGCTCACTGGCAGCCGTTACGCAGCCAGACAGTGTCAGTTCAGGAGTGCCAATAAGAAGCTTTCGGGTGCGTAGTGGATATTGGGCTCTGGTCTTGAGAGCTGGGGTTTTTGAAGTGGCTGCTGAGTTCTTGGCATGCATACCTGTCCTGGTTTCAGTCAGGATAGAGTTAACTTCATTTGTAGCAGCTGATGGAATGCTGTGTTTGGGAGTTAAAATGAAAGCAGTGCTGATAACACCCTGATGTTCTTAGCTGCAGTCAGACAGTCAAGGACTTTCTCAGCTTCTTCGTATTTCTCTATTCATGAGAAAGGAGGGGCGAAGCCAGGACAGGTGACCCAGATGGGCCAAAGAGAGTATTCCATGCCAATTATGTCCTGCCCAGGATAATGGGGGGCTGAGGGGAGGAAGAAGAGGGGCGGTGGCGGGACGCGTGCTTCTTGGGGGGACGGTCGGGTTCCGGGACAGCTCTGGGTGGTATGGCCTGAGTTGTGTGGTTCGGGGAGAAACTGCATTGGGTATCAATAGTTTCATATTCTTTTGCTCTAAAGTCCTGTTAGCATTGTTGTATTTTATCTTTCTGTTATCTTAGTAAACTCTCCTTATCCCAACCCACGGGCCTCCTAGTTTCTTGGTTTTGGAGTTATTTGCCCCTTCCTTTTCCCTTCCCTTGTTTCTCCCCTTTTTCCCTCTTCCCCTGCTCTTTTACTTTAAGAAGCAGGCAGCTGCGTGGATCTCGGCCCACAGCACAATACCACCTTTGGGCTCTTATAAACACTGCCAAACATTAAGCTTTCTCTTCATCTTCCCAGTACTTAGTCCAGTAAAAATGGACCTCTAAAAATACATGGAGTGACGTGGTACAGCAAAGACACTCCTGTGTGGAATACATCTGTGCTGCAAAAGTATTAAAAAACTTCTGAGCACCTGGGGCTTCAATACACAAAAGGCTGCAGTATTTAAATTCCTTTGCTACTGGATGAAAACTGTGACTAAAGCGCTTAGGCTGAGACTTTTAGAGGCTCCTAAAGCACCAAATAATTTGGATCACGCCTCTCCTTTGTAATTTTATTGTGGCAGTCAGTCCTGTCATGTTAAGGCTTAAAGCCCCTCCTGAACTATGTTCTTGATGAAGAATCTTTGAATTAAAAATTGAGTAGTTGTCTTGATCTATCACCAGAATTTCAGAGCCCTGTAATTGTCTGTTTGATGGTTTGAGGCTGATGTGGGATTTTTATCTTTTTAAAATGTTATAGAAGCTAATATGCACATCTTTAATCATTAAATGTCATGTTAACTTTGCTAGTTTTGATGGTGGTGGATGATGCCCATCATACTCTACAAAACCAGATGAACTAAATAGGTCTTTAAAAGTACCTACGAAAATGGAGGGTTATATATGAGTACAAATGAATGCATGGACTTCTCTTTAAAAAAATAAGAGCTCTAGAAAAATGTTTTCTGTGGTGTTTGGTGGGGTTTTTGTTTAATTTCTTCCCCCCTTTTTGTATGTCTTTATTTAGATCGTACCTGCAAAGTCTGGAATCTGGTAACTGGACAAGAGATTATGTCTCTAGGGGGTCATCCAAATAATGTTGTTTCTGTAAAATATTGCAACTACACTAGCCTGGTCTTCACAGTCTCAACCTCCTATATCAAGGTGTGGGACATCAGAGATTCTGCTAAGTGCATTCGGACGCTGACGTAAGTATGCTAAACCTCCAAGGGGAAGAGTTTAAATGAATCACTTAGATTAAAAAAAAACCAAAACACTCTAGATTTAATTCAGTAGTGGAGCACACTGTAATTTAAGTACACTGGGACTGGAGGCTTTTTTTAATGTGTCTGGGCTAAGTCTGTAAGGCATTGTTAATATATGGAAACACAAAACAGTTTGCATTCATGCCTATATGGTTTTATCAAATGTTCTGTATTCATAATTGGCTTATTATGATAAGGAAGCTTGTCATCTTCTTCTCCTCCTTTTATCCTTCCTTACTGTACTCAGGTCTTCGGGCCAGGCGATGCCTGGTGATGTGTGTTCAGGAAGTACCAACAGAACAGTCACTATCCCTGCTGGAGAGAACCAGATCAATCAGATTGCACTAAATCCAACTGGCACATTCCTCTATGCGGCTGCTGGAAACTCAGTGAGGATGTGGGACCTGAAAAGGTACTGAGTGCCAGCAGAAGAGAATGTTCTTCAAGTGGTTACACATGCATATGAAACAAAGTCAGTGAAGTGTTTCTGTTCATGGTAACGTCCATAACCTGGGCAAAATATGGTCAAGATGTGGATCAACTAATCCATGCTGTGGTGGTTACTGAAATAATAGAGCTGCTTATGATCTCTTTGTGTGTTAAGTTTATGGTGAATTGTTTCAGTAAAAATTATAATGGTTTGGATTAGAAGGGACCTTTAAAGGCCATCTATTCCAACCCCTCAGCTGTGGTTGGGGACATCTTCAGCTATGACCACATTGCCCAAAGCCCCATGTAACCTGTTCGTGAACACTCCAGGGATGGGGCATCTACTGCCAATGTGGGCAACTGGGACTGGGTCCTGTGTTTCACCACCCTCGTTCTAAAAAAAAATTTCTTCTTTAGATCTAGTCTGAATCTACTCTCTCTAAGTTTAAAGCTGTGACCCCTTGTTCTATTGGTACACGCCCTACTGAAAAGTCTGTCCCCATCTTTCCTGTAAGTCCTCTTTAAGTATTGAAAGGACAAACATGGGAAAGGAAAAATGACAAAACACCGTAAAAGGAAAACCATAAGGTTTTGTTTAAGATAGATGTCACACGAGACTCTTATAAGGTGTCAGATGCATGACTCCTGACTAGTAACTGTGGATGAGATGATGAAAGCCAACTGATACTTTGAGGTATCTGATTTGACTTGACTTAATCAGTTTTTAATTCTTATTTTACATAAACAGAAGCTTTTGCTTACATTTAACACTTACACATGGATATAAGCATTAGAGTATACGTAACCAGGGAAAGAATAGTGAAAACACAGGGAAAATAAAAAGATCCATTCTGGTAGAAACTGTGCTAAGATTGTATTGGATGTATGAAAAAAACCCAACCAACAAAAAACTCCTCATTTTTTCCTCTTACTCTCTTAAGATTTCAGTCTACAGGGAAGCTGACTGGTCACCAGGGCCCTGTTATGTGCCTTACTGTAGATCGAATTTCCAATGGACAAGATCTTATCGTCACTGGTTCAAAGGATCATTACATAAAGGTAAGTCATTAGTGTCTGCTTATTTATTCTAATTCTTTGCAGCAGCATGGAATGCAGCCTTCAGCAGAATTGACTGGCATCTCCATGTCTGAAATGTGACAGCCAAGATGGAAATCCTTTCATCATCTACAGATTATAAATAATGTTCAGTCTTAATAAACACTTATTGGTGCCATTTTTATTTGGATGGTTGCTTGTGGTTAATTTTTTTCTTAATCTCTGGTAAGGAGGGCACCAGGTGTATGAAGTCTTGGGCAAATATTTGTAACACCTATTCTTAAACATTTAACTCTTGAAAGTGTATTGAGTCAGTGCCTGTATTTTTGGAGGGCAAACCTAACTGCTTCAGCAGAAGACACTCTGTGTACATCCCATAGGAAGAAGAAACTCTGGGATCTATCCCAGGCTCTGAAGTGTTACCTGAGTTCTGAACAGGGAAGGAGAGAGGGATTGGTACATCTCAGCCAAGGTGTTAGTGTTTATTTGGTGTATTAATCAGCACACAGGCTGCTGAGTTGTGTTCAAAGCATAGCCAGTGGTGTGTGATACTTGCCTGCTCGGAATTGTGATTTCTTTGCTTGAAGATAGGGAGTCTGGTTTCTTGTTTTGGAGTTGTTTTTTGTGGGGATGGGCAATGGTCTGTTACCATCCTGGAACAGCAGCAAATGTAGGACCTCAGTGAGGACAACAGGATGTGATCATGTAAGGAGTTTGTCAAGCTTCCAATTCATGTGACAAGCAAGGAGGTGGAAGGACTTTCACAAAACAGCTGCCAACAGACAGAGGAGTTTATCTGCCATTCTTGTGTGATCCCTTGCTGTCAGCAGACTACATAAATCCTTACAGGGCTGCCTCCTCCCTGACTTACACCACTAGAAGAGCCAGCGATATTTTGGCCAGGTATATGTGCTGCAGAGCAGTGGGTGTTCTGCACAGTGAATTTATCCAAGACGCTTTGAGGAGTGCAGATGATCTGTACATGCAGTGCAGCAGGCTGGGAAGTCTCAGCGCTTCTCCATATGTGTAGATCCCCTGGGGGTAGCAGGTCTGGTCACAGACACTGCTTTCCCCTGCCATGGGAAACTGCCTTGTCTACTGAGACCCAATTATTAGATACCTCTGAGTGCCTAATTTTTCTGATGTGTCATTAAACCTTTTTTTGTTACAACTGGAACTGATGCATGTTAATTGAATGTGTTAACTTTTAAAATACCTTTATGTCACTTAAGGTATTTCTTTACACTACCAACCTATCCCTCTTTTACTGCAAGCTTATTAATTTTAAAAGGTCAATGAAGAACAAATAACAGGGGATGAAGGCTGACATTTGCTTGTGAAACTGAGGTAGTGATTAAAAAAGTTACAGTTCATCTGTTCCTCTTCAGTTCAGTCTAACTGGGTGCGTTCTGGCTCACTACGGTGTAAGATGGAACAGGATTGCTTACACTGCTGCTCCTAGGGATAAAGGGCTGATGGGATTCATTATGCCATAAACTGTTAAAATGGCCTCAGTTAAATAATCTGGTTTAAGGTGAGATCCTTGGGGCACAGGCAGGGAGAGAGGTGTGTCTGGTCCCTGAGAAGCATCAGCGTGTAACGGTATGTAACCCTTACTAAAACACTGGGTCCAGAAAAATACATTAATACCTCTTCCTGTAGCTACCTGCACAATTGTGTTTCCCTTACTCATGAGCTTTGTTTCTCTAGCCCACGGTGTGGTATGTATAGGCTCTTCCTAAACAAGTTGTAACATTTCTTCCCAGAGCAGTCTTCTCTGAGGTCTGTGAAGTATATCTGTTTCAGGCAAGAGGCAGAAGGAGTTTTCCTGGCAGATAAGTTCTGTCAAATATGCATCATGATACAGTGGTCTGTAATAACACTTTCCAGGTTTTCCCCCTGGAGTTACTCACTGCATGTCTTCCAAGCTGGTTAGCTGACAGTTCATTTCACTTAACATATTTTATTTATTTATTTAAGATGTTTGATGTGACTGAAGGGGCTCTTGGAAGCGTGAGTCCTACGCACAATTTCGAACCTCCTCATTATGATGGCATCGAAGCACTTGCTATTATGGGAGACAACCTTTTTAGTGGATCCAGAGATAATGGAATTAAGAAATGGGATTTGGCTCAGAAAGACCTTCTTCAGGTAATGGAAAAAAATATCATGGATAATGGGACAGTGATGATGTGAAACTGTTCAGGTTCATGCAGTAACTGTTCACTTAGATACTGAAACCATCAGTAAGAAAGGCACAGAACACTTAAGTACATACATTATCTATTTCTGTCTTGATCTTTACACTGGGAACACAGCTGCTTTTTGGTCTGTGTAGTGTCAGGAAATCCTGATGAAGCGGTTAGCCCTCTATTTTGGCTCTGAGAATGTGTCTTGATTTTTCTGCTTTGGAATGCAGGCAGCACTTGGCCCCCCTCTATGACTGGGAACTATTGGTTATCATCCTTCTTGTTGATACGTTGGTAAATTTTGGAAACTCACTAATGGCAAATAATGCTTTAGATCATGCAGAGTAATATTTCCTTGTAAAGAGGGTTTACAGCCTACCTTGCTCCACCCAGTCTTTTTCCTAAAAAGCTTACTCCTTAGATCTCCATTCATACTGTTACACAATGCATGTGTTATTTAACATATACAACACATACATAACAATCTGCTTGTTATTAAATCATATTTGATATAACTTTTTATTATTAAAAAAGGAGGGAGGGAGCAAAGGGGACTTCAAATCCAGAGAAACTTTGAAGCTCATTGTGATTTGCCTGTCATGGGAAAAAGTTGATTTTTGGCTACATGCTACAAGCTGGTCTAGTTTAGATCTCATGAGAGATAGTTGAGGTAGATACACAATTATTTAAGTTGAAAATGTGTGAGACATGAAAGGCTGAAAAACAAATGTCAGAAGACACTACTGTTTTTGCAAAGGTTTGGTTAGGACCAGTTGTAATAATTTTGGAGGAAAAAGGAACATGTGTTACGTGGAGACTGACAGCAAGGAGGGAATAATGGACTGGTCAGATTTCTATGTAGATGTACTTAATATTCCATAAATACACAATCTTTCCTGACCTTCTTTCAGAATTGCCCAGTTGGGTGTTAGGTCCCTTCTAAGACTTCACAGCTAAAATAAGGATTCAGAAATTCAGCTTCTTACAGGAAATCTTTTCTTGCCTGTATTGGGACATCTGCCCTCATCTCTCTCTGTCTAGGGAACTGTACTGAGCAGCTTGTTAGGAAAAACAGGAGGACCCAGAGGAACAGAAAAGATTTCGTATTCTCATAATGAGTTTATGAAAGTTTTAAGAAGTGTCCTTGCTTTTGCATTTTAGGCTCGTTAAAATATTATGCAATGTGCACTTTCACCATTGCAATTAATTTAACATCAGAAAGAATACTGGGGAAGGAGTGAAGTAGTATGTAACAGTGTTTCTTATTTTCCTTTTGGTACATGTGCATTTCATAATGCCTCTACTTCACATTGCCCTGTCTGATGGCTTTAGATGTAGGACTTTACCAAAATGAACTCGTGATTCCTTTTTTATTTCTATAAAACATGTATTTCTTGAGGAGGTAAGACTGCATTTGACAGACTAGAAAGCTTTTTTCACTGTCTCCTTAGGGAATGAAGAAAGGTACGGTTACTTCTGCTGATCATGGGGTAGTGCAGCGTGACAGGGCCCACTGGAGGTCAGATGGTGTGAAGTTGGCCGGCTGATCCAAGCAAGGCCAACTCTGTTTTAAGTCTGGTTACTCAGGGCTTTGCTCAGCTGAGTTTTCAAAATCTCCAAGGCCACAGGCTGCATAGGTGCTCTAAATGACCCATTGCAATCCTTAAAGTGCTCTTGCATGAATTTCCCCTCCTCCCTTGTATCCAGTCAGAATTTCTGTTGTTGCTACTTTCTTTTGGTGTGTATACCTGACTGTTTTAGGTGAGCGGGGGAACACCCACTCCAGCCTGAAAACAAAACTGAGATGCTTTAAAGTGGAGGTCCTGGTTTGGTGTACATGTGTTAAACAAGGTTGGTCCTTGATAACTGATGATAAATGCTTAATGTGTCATTCAAAAGAATTTGGACATGATCTACTTCACCTGGTGAAGCTAAGTAGATGTGGCCCAAGCCACACAATGCTTCTGTGACAAAATCATGAAAACAGGGGGAGCTTGTTCTTATAAATCTTGAAGTGCTGCAGGATCAGGCCACTGGTGTTGACAGCAGTGTGCATTATAGGTAAAATGCCAAGATGATGCTAGAAAGCTGAATGTGCTCTATTAATGCAAGAGGGGGAAGAAGCCAAAGCAGTTCCTACCACGCTGAAGGAGAGAGGAGCCACTCTTGATCCCATTAAAAGGCAGCAAACTTGGGCTACTGTTTCCCCAGTGCTGATATCAAATGGATGTTGTTCTCAGCTGGTCTGTGCAGCATTTTGCTCTCTGAATCAGCAGTAACATGCTAGAGTCCTTCCTCAATAAAGAATTAATGTGCTTTTGTTAAGTGCTACATCACAAAATCCATTTATAATGTGTAATGGGAAAAGAAGTGAGGAGGAAGGCAAATATAGAAACAGGTTTTGTCTCCACAGTGTGGTTTTTTTGAGCAGTATTTTTGGAGGGTTTTTTGTTTTATAATAGTTTTATGGACAGACTTGAAACATATACAGAATCTGTATGTACAAATATGCATTTGAATATATGCAAATTTAGCATTATCCCAAACTAGTTTCTGTTCCAGATGAGGTCAGTTGTGTATATGGGATTTTCTTTTTTGTTTTGCAGCAGTATCTCAAAGAGAAACAAATGTGTGGTACAGGAGTAGCCCCATGGAAGATAAGCACCCTCCTTGCTAAAGGAGGAGAAGCCAGAGGGCTGGGATGTACCCAGCAACAAGTAGCGAATGTTCTGTGGGACAGGGATTGGGCTTAGAACTCAGGATTTTTCCTCCTTTCCAAACTCTAGAGGCTTTGGCATCCCTGTGAGACATGCCTGCCTTCTCTTTTTCAGCAAGTTCCTAATGCTCATAAAGACTGGGTGTGTGCTCTTGGGCTGCTTCCCGGCGCTCCGGTTCTGCTCAGTGGCTGCAGAGGTGGCACCCTCAAGCTCTGGAATGTGGATACCTTTGCACCCATCGGGGAGATGAAGGGACACGACAGCCCCATAAATGCAATCTGCACCAACTCCAGCCAGATTTTCACAGCAGCAGAGTGAGTATTTCTTCTCCATGAATCTTTATCTTCCATAGCTCCTGCCAGAATTGTGTCCATACAGATCTGTTTGGTAGATCTTCTGCTGGGTACGTCATTTCATAGCAAGCGTGGGAAGACCTGGTCCGTGCCCCTGAATGCTGCTCATCTACTGTGGTGATCCCCAAAGTGGGGTGCATGCATCCCAGGGAACACCCAAGACCATCCATTGGAGTGTGGAAGAAAATGTTAGGATGAGTAAATACACATGGGGATGTGTGCTCAGATTTTGTAGTGGTAGAGGTGCACGACCAAAAAAGTTTGGAGACCACTGCTCTACAGGATGGCAGAGAGAATTTGGCAGTAGTGGAGAAGTTCACCAGCTTGTCTCTACAGCTGAGCTATTTACTGCTGGGACTGATTCCTCCCCTTTGGGGAGATTTTTGAAAAGCCATGGTGTGTGGAGGCTTTTCCTTTTTTTTGGTGGATTTTTTTGGTTTGGTTTTGTTTGCTTTGAGTGCTGATTTTTAAGCAAATCACATACCAGAATTGGCAAGCTATACTTTAAACACCTTGATTTGAAGACAGTGCTTCTTCAGTAAAAGTGAGCAAATTGAGTACCTGAAACACAAGGGACTTGGCCAAGAAAATGCTTCCTTCTGGAGAAGGTGCAGGAGACAGCAGCGGAGCCTGCTGAGCGGCGTAGCCAGCACAGGAGCTGTAACAGCTGGCGTGTTAACTTCTGGTGCCAACTGCGGAAGCTTCTGGCCATCCAGACTCGAGAGCAGGTCTTTCTGACTCAAAGCAATGTTTCAAAGTTGCCAAGTTTCCACATTTGGTGGCTGATTTTTTGTTTAAGCATAGATGGGGGTGGAGACATCAAAACTTGTCTCTCTGTTTGCCCAAAGATTATTAAGTTTACAACATCTACACACACCTGAAATTCATTCTTTATTGCTAGTGAAAGCAAACTCCAGCCTCTCTGGCACTTGAAGCATTGTGGTAAAGGCCTGTAGAACTCGGGGCGTTCCTGCCAACTTACAGTGAAACAAAAGCTCAAGTCAGAAAGCACCTGTGATATGGTCTATCCTCACTGCTGCCTCCTGGCGTTTTTGAGGAGGTGTGTGCTTTCCAGCCACCTGGCAAAGGGGGTTTTTGAGGGGTGGTTGGTGTGAGGTGGGCTCTCTTATTTTTGGGATGTTGCTGATGTGGTTTAGGACTTTGTCTTATGGTTCTGTGCTTTTTTTTTAAAAAAAAAAATCTTACTGAACATTGTCACCTCTCATGCAAACAGAGCATGCCTCAGGTCCTGTTTGGTCTAGTCTGGTGTAACTTCTTATGCTTCTCTAATGGCAGGAAGTAGTCTTGTCCTGTAGAGTCTGGCTCTCCGATTCTGCAGTAGGCCAGCTGTTCACCTCTGGTCAGCTGAGCTGTGAATAGTTGTGTGATGGAAGCTCTTCTCTGATGTCAGTCTACTTCAGCCTAATACCCTTAAATTTTTTTTTTTTTTTAAATACAGCTAGGTAATAGCAGAATAGGATTCTTTCATCAGGAAAGTGATTTTTAAACTTGCCTGTATGGTTAAAGGTAGCAGCCTGCAGTTAGGGAACCTTAAATGTCATACATCTTGAATTATGAAATCTCCTGGGGCTGGGAATGTCCCTTGCATATCCACTAAGGAAATATCTTGCCAACAAAGCCTTTCTGAATAAGACACCTGAGCTTTTAAGAAAGCTTCCCTTCATCCCCCTCACTGTGTCTCTCCCTCCCTCCCCAGTGTAATTACCTGGCTCTAACACTGCTTTGCTTTGGTTTTCAGTGACCGGACTGTGAGGATCTGGAAAGCTCGGAATGTGATAGATGGACAGATCTCAGATACAGGAGATGCAAGTGAAGATGTTGCCAGTAATTGAAATGATGGGGGAAATGAAATATATTGAAGAATTTGAGGTGCACTCTCTATGCAGTTAGCTGCATGCTTAGTAGGTAAACACTGATGACTGGAGTGAACTGACCAAGTAAGAGTGGACTCTTCTACTAGACCTGCTGTCCTTAAAACATGTACTGTATTTAAGAAAGAAATAACCTCTTGGTAACATGCTTGTGTCTCAGTGATTACATATAGATGTCTATATATTATGGCTGAGTTTGTGTGTATATGTAACACAGTTTAACTGGAAATCAGTCTTCTCAAATGGCTGTCTCAAAATCATAACCTGGAACATAAAAATTATAACCTGGAACATGTAACAAGTGCTCGGCTGTATTTCACTCACAAGTATGATCAGCTGTTCTGTATTTTAGGGTAGCAGGGGAATGACAGTGCCCCAGTAGCGAGCCATAGGAGAGGCAGTTTCAAGATTCTAAAGGTCACTTACACTGTTGTTAGGCAAGTGGAGCGAATAGAAGAGGGGAAGAAGCTGTTAATGACACGTCTGTCTGACATGGCTGTATCCTGCTAATGCCATATGATTTTTGTTGACGTTAGCCTATAATCCTTGTTGACCAAAGTTGTGCAGCTGTGTATATTCTGTGCTCAGGACTAGAACTCAAATGCTCACGAACTGATACGTTTTATTAGTGGTTTGCCTCTATTCTCTAATCACTAGGTGTTCTTAATGTCATGACAGAAATATACCTGAACCTATTTTTCTTATGGGTTTGTTTCTATCATCTCACATTTTCTTTATTAAAGCAAAATGTCTTTCCTTTTTATCTAATTTTATATGCTGCTAAATGTATTTTAAATACACTGTTTTGCAAACCTTGGCGGTTACTTTGAGAACTGAACCACGTGTATTGGAAAAAGCAATGTAAATAGATGGTTGTACAAAGAAATATATCTTATCATGTGCCTGTATGACTTAAAGCTCTTGGAGTGTGGATATGGAGGGAGGATGTATAATTTACCTGACTGCTCTGAATATTAATTTGTAAAGTCGGCAAATTTTAAAAATTATGTAGATTCAGACACCGTGTTTGGATATTGAGGTTTTTTTGGTTGTTTTGGGTTGTTTTTTTTTCAGAAAATATCAATCTGTATATTATAGCTTATGTAGGTAATGCTAAATAAAGATGTGAATGTGAACAACTTCTCTTTGTGTTTTTCATCATACTTCCTTAAAAAATTCACTTCCCTTCCAAAGGCCCGGAATATAAAACACACAATTCCACACAACACAGTTGAACAGCTGCCTCAGTTGTGCTGGTACCCCACCTCTGGGTTCTTGTTGGCCGTTATTGGTATTTTGGGAGTACTCAGGAACCTCAATAAGATTCCCTCATACAAAGCACAGTACAGACTTAAGATGAAGCAGATGGCTCCTGTTGCAAAGAGGTGGCAGTTCTTGCCTTATTACATATGGTCTGTCAAAGAAAGAAAAGCTCTGATGCCTCTTCCTTGTCTCAGAGGAATTATTTCCTCCTCAGCTTGAAAGGAGATGAAGGTGTGTAGTGCTTGCAGTTTTTGGGGTTACTGATTTATCCCAAGTTTTGGCAGAAATGCTGCATCTTGTTAAGAAACAGCGTATAGGCCAGGTCTAACTCCAGTTGGTAGTGCTGCCATTTATCTATCACGATTTTTGACTACTCAAGGGCTGTGCACACTGAAGATTTGGGGCCAAATCACAGTTTTGAGGAAAAACTCCCAGCAGGGAGTTGGATTTACATGCACAACTAGAGTGAGAGGCTTTGTGTGCCTGGTGGGGGAGGATCCCTGTTCCTCCTGGCCCAGTGGGTAAGGGCCGCCTGCTGTGCCACGCTTCACAAATGATGCTGGCTGCTTGGTGAGCCCTGGTTTTGGAGGTGAAGGCTCATGGCTGTTTTCTGGGAACCCTGGAAACATTGTGGGTTTTTGAGTGTGCATGTATATGTTTGTAAGATTCATGTGACTATTGTGTGTTGTAACAGCAGGGAGAAAGTCCTTACAAACTAAGGGAATGAGTACTGGCCGTGAGGCTGCTCTGCTTTAACAGACTCTATGGTGTGGGGCTGTTACGGTGGCAGCAGCAGGTTGAAGGGTAGATGCTTAGCTGGACAGACACCTTGCTTTATGAAACTATTACCTGATAGGCACCAAAATAACCTAGGTAATGCATACATAGATTTTTCTAGGGCAAGTGAAAGGTGTCCTGTAGATGGGTTGGGGCAATCCCATGCACAGCTACAGGCTGGCTGGAGAATGGATTGAGAGCAGCCCTGAGGAGGACCAGGGAAGGGATTCTGCCCCTCTGCTCTGGTGAGACCCCACCTGGAGCACTGTGTGTATTTCTGGGGTCCCCAGTAGAAGAAAGATACGGAGATGAGGCCATAAAGGTAATGAGAGAGCTGGAGCACCTCTCCTGTGAAGACAGGCTGAGAGAGTTGGGCTGGAGAAGAGAATGCTCTGGGGAGACCTTATTGCAGCTTTCCAGTACCTCCAAGAAGGCTGGAGAGGCACTGTTTACAGGTTAGTGATAGGACAAGGGAGAATGGCCTTAGGCTGAAGGAGAGTGGGTTTAGATGAGACATCAGGAAGGAATTCTTCCCTGTGAGGGTGGTGATGCCCTGGCCCAGGTTGCCCAGAGGAGCTGTGGCTGCCCCCTCCCTGGCAGTGTTCAAGGCCAGGCTGGATGGGGCTTTGGGCAGCCTGATCTAGGGGAGGATGTTTCTGCCCATGACGGGGTTGGAACTAGATGGTTTCAAGGGTCACTTCCAATCCAAATTCCATGATTTTTTTTCCTCTCTCTTCTAGGAAGACCTTCCACCTAAACCAGATCTTGCCAAGTAACACACCTTTACTCTGAAAGTTCTTGCAGTTAACTAATTGGAAGAAAATCGTCGTTTTGTAAAGGTCACAGTACAGTTATAATGGAGAATTCTTCAACTGTTTTTTCTCCAAACTCTTCATTTGTACTGTAATACACATGTGGCAAAAGGTGTCTTGAAATCAGAAAAAAGTAAGCACAATACTCAGATGGTCTGAAGATGGTTGCTTAAAAAAATTTGTGGTCTTAATTTTTTTGGAAGTCATGGGAAAATCATGTTTTCTCTCACAATCCAAGTTGGATTGTGAAGTTGAGCAAAGTTTGTGGAAAAATTAGTGAGTACATCCTACCTTATCTGCTTAGATAAATTCTTAAATACAAGCAAGGCCATGTGTGGTAATTAATCTCACTCAAGATAAGGATACTGAGAAATTATTTGCTTTGCATCCTCTTGCGTATCAGAACAAGTGCTTATCGTGCCCCAGCCTTCTATAAAAACCTCTGTGGTGCCCCCAGAAATTGGCATTTGACCATGGCGAGGATCAGGACTCTGTGTGTGTTGGCTGCTGTGCTAGCAGGTAAACGTATGGCACTTGTATTTTGTCACAGGCTTCCAAGCAAGGTATATGTGTGGTAAGAACAAAAATTGCTCTTGGAGGAGGATATCTTTTTACATGGAAAAGGGGAGAACCTGGAGTACTGTATCCACTTCTGGGCTACCCAATACAAAAAAGACAGGCATCTCCTGGAAAGAGTCCAGTGGAGAGCTACAAAGATGATTAAGGGCCTGGAGCATCTCCCCTATGAGGAAAGGCTGAGTGAGCTGGGACTGTTCAGCCTTGAGAAAAGACTGAGAGAGGATCTTATTAATGTTTATAAATATCTCAAGTGTGGGACACAGCGGGAAATGGCCAGCCCCTTTTCAGTGTCTGTGGAGACAGGACAAGGGGCAGTGGCTGCAAGTTGGAGCACAGGAAGTTCCGCACCAACATGCAGAAGAACTTTTACACAGTGAGGGTGACAGAGCCCTGGGACAGGCTGCCCAGGGAGGTGGTGGGGTCTCCTTCTCTGGAGATATTCAAGACCCGTCTGGATGCCTATCTGAGTGAAATGTCCTAGGGAGCTGCTTTGGCAGGGGGGTTGGATCCAATGATCTCTGGAGGTCCCTTCCAACCCCTACAATTCTGTGATTCCGAGGACGGGCATGGCTTCATCTCCAATGGAGGTGTCTCAGGGTGGGGAGACAACAGGGCTGGCTCGCATAGAAATATATCCCGGCCACTGCTTGGCACTGGCATAGACACGCTGGGGTCAGTGGAATATTTGGTTACTGAAAGCTACCCTGTGCTTTCTGCTGTGGTTTTTACCCCCGTATAAAGGAGCTTAACTCTGTCCTAAAAAGAGAGGCTGCAGCCTGCTGTGCTGTTTAGATACAGGAAGAGGGAACCTCTGCGGCAAAAGCCTTCAAAATGTGTGGATGAATCCAAAATGTAAAGACTGATGCTATCAAGTTAAAAGGCGTGTGGTAATACCTCATAATTCCTTGCTTACGCCTTATTGCAGCATTTTCTAACCTCATTTCATCAAATCGTAACCAAGGTTTTTTTAAAAATCATCAGGGGATAATTTTTCATGAGTATCTTTCAAATCATTGCCTGGTGCTGCAATGAAGAATGCCTTATGCCTAATAACCAGCCTGGGTATTGAGTCTCAATTTCGACTTTTCGAGGCTTCGCTACCTTGCTTTAGCTTCATTTCCTTGGAAATTATCATGGGAAAACCAGCAAGTGGCTATTGCTAAATTCAAGTGCTGGGTTGCATTTCATCTTCTCTGTGCATTTGCAGACATGGGCCATAAATGCACTGCAAACGATGTGGAAGGGGTTTTTTTTTCTTCTTCTTTAAAGTAGGGAAGGAAAATGACATCTTTCCACTTGTATCCCATTTATACTGAAACGGAAGTAAATCCAGGAACAGGGGATGAACAAGGTTGCAGCCTTGTGCAGCTGCTCATACCTGCAAGTACTTGTTTTCAAAATTCGCTGGAAAATTTAAGCTTCACATTGGTGAGGTGGAAAAAAAGAAATAATTAAATAATTATGTCTCCTGCTAGGGCAATTTTTTTCCCCTCGTAGGAGCTTCTTTACTCACAATATCCTTCTGGATATAATGAAGTGTTGCAAAAGTATTCTACTATACAAATGAGTTGATGGAAGTTTCTGTGAACTTACGCTATGCAAAATGATGCCAAAGTTAATGATATGTTCCGTTGTAATCTTTGATTTCAGCAATTCAAATGCTGATGTTGACTCCCATTAGGAAAAAAAAATCCCAAAACCTAAATGAAATGCAAGAAGTTTACTCATATTCTGTGCTTTACCTGCCAAGGTGTTAAGTTGAATGTGCAAGGCATGGTGGAGCAAAGCTGCTGGACACAGAAGCCGCACTTTGGCTGCAGCGGTGGTGCTCAGGGTGGCATTTATTTAGCCTCTGGGATTGCACAGGTTTAAGGACAGCTGGATTCAGAGGGCTTGTAGGAAACCTTTGAGATCATGTCATGTCTCCTTAGATAAGTGGGGGTATTCAGCGTGTAGTGGTGCTGAGGCACAGCACTTCTTTCTGTGGGACCTGCAGCCTGTCCATCTGTCCTGCCTAGGCAGCAGGGACACAGTATGAGGTGGCGAGGTTTTACCTCTCTAGCCCAGTCTTCAGGCTGTTGATGAGTCTTTCCCAATATTTTCCCAGGACAAAAAACAGTTTAGGGATTGCAGAGGGATGTTCACATTCTTGTTAGGCTTTGAATGGAAAAGGGGATCAGAATTCGGGGCTTTTCGACGTGACAGATCAGGGAGGGTAGGTGCCAGGCAGAAAGCAGCCGTCCTGTGGGGCATGACTGCCCAGACCAGAAAACACAGGTGGAAGCCCAGCCTGCCTGCCTGGCAGCTGGGGAAGATTTACAGGATTTCACCAATTAATTCCTGGTAATTCCTGCCTCTTGAAGGGGATACAAGACGCTGTGGCAGGAACGAGAGAGCTCTGCTGCACATCTCGGGAGTGTCAGCCTGGAGTGTCAGATGTTCCCGCATCAAAGGGCATGTGAGAGTTTTCTCAAAAGACAGATGTAGATGGCACTCATCTCCTGCTTTTCTGCATTCCTGTCCCTACTTGGAACTGAACTCCAGCATCACAGTGCGATGGCGTTTTCTGTACTGAACCTACAGTTTTATTCTGTAACTGTTCCCAGTACACATAATTATTGCTCGTGCACATCTGCTTGTAAAAATCTTTATATGGAGAAGCCCAGACTGCATCAGCAATCATGTTTTATGCTTTCAGGCACACAACAGTCCCCATTAAAAAAAAAAAAATTAAAAAATGAAAGGAGAGGCACTAGTCAGTTTATTGAAAAGAGCAATTACCTTCCAAGTAGATTTCATTTTTAGATATCGCTGCAATGACTGCAGTGACATAAGTTAACTACAAAATAAGTCTGCTGCCTGCGGTATGCCTGGCTCTCTTTAAGGATATTTGATAACGGAGCATTTTGTCTGCACAGCAGGGAGCTGGTCTCACAGTCCCCCTGCTCTGGGAGCGCTCACTCTGCACCGGGGAACCGTGGGGCTCGACCTGATGCTGCAGAAAGGAAGATTTACTTTTTAGCAGGATGGCTCTGCAAATGACTGATTTGTGCCTCTTCTTTTTTACTGCCAGCACTTTGTCTTTGCTCATAACCATACCTGCCTTAACACAGACTACTAACATGCTACTACATACATGTAATATTCATGAGTTATGTAAAAGTAGTCTTATGTGTTTATATTCATGTGCATGCATCTTTTTATATGCATATACAGTATTTTTATATTTATATATGTCATACAGGTGCATACCAATTGCACGTATTTTGTATATATATACACACACATATATATATATATATATATGTATCACCTCTCTGTATTACACAAGAGAGAACAAGCATACAGAAAATGTAATGTTTTAATATCTTTAACAGCTGTAGTCCTTACTGAGGAACACCTCCTGTTCAATTAGCCTGAACTTTCACACCTCACCTGCAGCTCCACTGGCCTGCTATTTAGCTTTCTGTGATTACCTCAGAGCAAGCCGTGTTTCAGCTGGGCACCAGCAGCTCGGAGCACTGAACGGTTCAGACTGGCTGCTTTAGCTTGTAAAAGAAACTGGTTGCTCTTGTCTCCGTCCCGAGCAGGCGTGCTGCTCAGCCGTCAGCTTCGTCAAAAGAAACACGGGTATAAGCCCCAAAATGGGAAGGAAACACCCCCAAAAAAAGGAAAAAAAGAAAAAATAAAGGTGGTTGGATGGGCCTTTGGGCAGTCTGGTCTAGTGGAGGGTGTCCCTGCCCATGGTGGTGGGTTGGAACGAGATGGGCTTTGAGGTCCCTTCTAACCCAAACCAGTCTGGGATTTTGAGACTCTAAGGTTGCATTGCCTTAAAAAAAACCCCCAACAAACAACTTGGTTTTCTATGTCTCTGACTGTTGTTTCTCTGGGCCCAGCCCTTGGCGGGTGCCTCGGCACAGACCAGAATGACCAGTGTGCCGGGGGTGTGGCAGTGCAGAAGCGCATCGACTGCCACCCCCAGCCGGGTGCTTCCCAGGAGGTCTGCGAGGCGCGGGGCTGCACCTGGTGTGCCACCGACGTGCCCAACGCTCCCTGGTGCTTCTTCCCTGAGGACAGTCCCTACGGCTACTCGGTGGGCGGGAGCTCTGAGGAGACAGCCAAAGGTTGGAGGTAAGCCTGCATGGCGGTGCCTTGGATACTGCGGTCTGTGACCACCGCTGCTGCCACAGGGGCAGCTTGATGGAGACCTTTGCCCAAGCTGTTTCACTCCTGAGTGCTCAGCTTGCGACAAGGTGGGCAACGGATGTATATCCCTGTGTATAAGCCACACAGAGCTGGGGTCCTGCGCTTGCACAATGCCACTGGTGAGGAAACCAGTGGTTCTTCTGAGCCACAGAGGCTGTGTCTCAGGAGACCATGAGGTTCTTGCTTCAGGAGAACTTATTCCATCCATTAGTGGCAAGAGGAGCCTAAAATGACTTCAGAGATTATTTCTCTTCATAACTCAATGATAGATTTAAAGACCTCAGGTAGAGTGGCTAAGTCAAGCTCCCCGGCTGCACAAGGTTGTTCGCAGACAGCCGTGGTGATCGTGGCAGTGTTAGCAGTGGTGGTGGTGGACAGCAGCATGTTTCTGCCACAGGGTAACACTGAACAAGCGCCAGGCCTTGTCCCTCTTTGGAAATGACATTTCCCCAGTCGTCTTGGAAGTGGAGTTCCAGACAAAGGACAGGCTTCGGTTCAGGGTGAGTATCTCAGCAGGTGTGGGGCATGGTATCATTTAACCAAAGCAGGGACGCTAATGAACAAACTAACCTGCCTCCTCCCTGCCTTGCTTTAGCTCTACGACCCCAACAGACAGCGGTTTGAGGTCCCACTGAAGATTGACTCCCCTGGGGTTACCGCCGATGAGGCCAACTACGACGTGGAGTTCGCCGATGACTCCTCACACTTCCGGATCAAGAGGAAAAGCACTGGCACCGTGCTGTGAGTACTTACATTGTTTTCCACAGAAATTAGATGTGGCAAGACAAGCTCTGTTTCCCTGCACCCTATCACTTGGTTTTATGCCTGGTTACCAGAAAACACTCGTTATCAGCAGAAGCATGTGCCTGTATAACAGATTATTACATACATGCACATAGGAAAGGCTGTTCAGCAAGCCAAGTTACTCCTGAGGCTATAACTTCACAACTTGGGATGCTGATAGGCTCAACCCATGGAAGCAGAGAACTATGTTTTCTGAAATTTGAGAGGTTTAACATGTCAGAAGTTGAGCACCAAATCTCCTGATGCTCTCCAAGATGTAAGTCTAGGAAACTAGAGCTCAAAACCACAGGCTCCATAAGCCTCTAGCCACTGCTGATTTCATTGAAGGGCATCTGTGGGTCTGGCTCGTCACTCTGCAAAAATACCAGTTGTATTCTCAAGCTGGTACTGTGAGTTTAATTTCAGGAAAAGCATCCCTTGCCAGCAAATGTCACCAAGTGTCACAATGTCCCATTTTGTTGGCTTCCACCAACATATCTCTACTGTGTGCGATGCTGTTTGGCAAGAGAGTTTTTTGGAAGGATCAGCTCTGTGCATCCTAGTTGAGGTGTGCTCTTGCCATCTGCCTTCAGGGAAGCTACAGCATGGGGTTAACAGCAGTCCCTGTCTGGCTGTGGTCACAAATGGCAGCATTACAGACCACTCTGGGTTGTCACCACATGATTCAGATGGGCAAAGGCGATGCACAGACAGTATTGTTTGGGTATTGTTGGGTATTGTGGGTATTGTTTGCATCAGG
This sequence comes from Hypotaenidia okinawae, assembly GCA_027925045.1. NCBI lineage: Eukaryota > Metazoa > Chordata > Aves > Gruiformes > Rallidae > Hypotaenidia > Hypotaenidia okinawae. Next base: position 61,121,927 of record BSDF01000001.1, on the reverse strand, counting down.
CTGTGGTTGTGTCTGGATTAGACCAGATCAGTAGCACTTTTTGAGGTGAATCTCCTGTTTATACCTACATCTTGTGCATTGGCTGACCTCGCAGTGGTCCAGAGGAGCATGGACTAGGTCCCTTCCATGTGACCTTGTTGTGAGGTGTGCTCCGAAAACACATGCCCTGCACTCCAGCTGCTAGAGGGCTGCCTCAGAGCAAGCCCAGACATGTGTGGTGTGGCCGCTGGGTCCTCAGCACCGGTTCTGTCTTGCACCCCAATTTCCCCCTTGCCAACAAAACTCTTAGTTGAACAGATTCAAAATACAAGCATTATCTTTGTGAGCAGTGTAAGGACAGCTTAGCACTTGTGATGCAATAAGACAACACAGCTTCTAGAAGGGTGTGAGTCTGCAGCTGGAACAGCTGTACTGGGTTTTTAATTAGCTGCCTGTCCTTTCAAATTACAGTCTCGGGGCATCTCTTTTCAAACACGTCACAGCCAGTTCTGTGAAGATTCCTCTTTGCAGGCTGTTGTGCACGAGTGTGTTATGCATTATTCTGATAACAAAAATAATTCAATTCCTCGTTAGACTTAACAACTTTGTGAGAAGAGTGGGCTGATGTGAAAGGTCCAATTTTCTTCTCTTTGTAATGAGAGATTTTTGTAAAGGCTCGTTAATTGGAAAGGTGATGGAAGAGGTGAATGCCTAACTAGAGGCAGTGAGAGGCTAGCTCATGGCCCGTTCCCATCCAGCCCTCCTCAGTTTCACCTAAACCCCAAGGGTTTAGCCTCATTTAAGTCAAGGCATCCTCACATTTGGGGTGTCTCAGTTAAGGGAAGGGACCTGCCGTGAAGCAGGCGCAGGGTTTGGTGCACAACTCCGTCGAGGGACAGGGGAGCACAAACTGGTCCCTGCCGAGAAGATTTGCAGGAGGACACATTAGTGGGGCTGCCAGGGGCCCAGGGAAGCCTTCTCCATGACCCTGTCCATGGGGCACTCCTTGTCCCACAAAATCCGTGCTCAGCAGCAGCGCAGGCGGGTGTGCAGCAGCGATGTTCTGCAGAGCCCAGAGAGGTAGATGGCAGTCTCGGTTAGTAGCATCCTCACGGGACTCAGCAGTGATGCTCTGCCATCGAGCATCACCGTGGCTGGAAAAGCATACGTTGCCTCTGGGCAGGTAAAGGAGTTCTTCTGACACCCAAGTGACCCCAAAAAGAGGAAATTGCGGGTGAATGTAATGCCCACTTAATGGGTTTTTATCCTGCACACAGTGCTGGGGCTGCTACAAAAAGATTCTCATCAGCAGAGGCACAGGATTGTGCATATAGAAAGGGAAATTATATGTTCCCAGGAATTTTTGTTTCATGTGAAATGGCACAGCCGGTACTGATGGATCACATCCCGGCAGGGAGCCATTCCTCTCTCAGCTGAATCATATTTGGAGTTCAGTGCCCCATGTGAGGAGCAAAAATGCTTCCCTTTCATTTGCCTGCCTGTCCATCCCGGCAGAGTGAGTGAATGCAGATGCTCAGGGATACCTCCACAGCCTATCTCAGAGGGATTTGCAACCCTCTTAGCCACCACCAGAGCTGTGCAGATGGAAATCTTTTGAGACAGTAAAGCAGGTGACATATCCTGGCCTAAAAGCCATGAGTGGCTACATTTTCTTGACTGGGGAGGATGAACCCTGAACAAGTGAAGTTAGAGAAGCATCCCCACCAGTGACTCCACTGGCTGGCAGGGTCTGGGTGGGCTCTGGTGGCATCTGGCATGTTAAGTAGATTTTCATGTTAGTTAAACCTGCCCAAAGGCAGGTCTGGGTGCCTGGGAGGTGGGTCTGACTGTACTCCACAACTGCAGCCAGGGCTCAGCAGAAACTGCCCCAGGCCATTCTCACTGTGGGCTTGTCCCCCATCCCTGTCCCAGGTGCAGCCTTCAGAGAAGGTGCTAAACCCCAAATCTTTTCCTTTGGGCTCCCTCCAGAGGTGGGAGCTGCTGCTCTCCAGGGCACCCAGGGTGCTGTGGGGGCCAGGTGCAGAGCTGCATGGCTGGCAGCCTCTGTGGTTGTGCCAGGTTGGGGCCGGCTGTGTGAGCAAGGGCCCCTGAAAACCAGACAAGCACATAGCACCTGGAGAGACCTCAGCCTCCTCTTTCAAAACGTGAATGGCTGTGGCCTTCTGTGTCAACAAACAGCTGAATCAATCATTAATCTTCATACCCATACAAATATTGCTCTGTACGGCTGGTGCAGACCAATAAACCCTCTTTGACAGGTGTGCAGTTGCACTCCCTGGGTGCCAGTGGATAATCACCAGTACCTGTACCGAACCAGGTCCGGGTATGCCAACGGGCATTTCTAATATCTCTGAGGAAGGTTTTCCCATTGTAAACAAATCTCAAATACTCAGAAATCAGTTTGGCCTGATGCTTCTTATCCTCGACAGCAGCGTCATGCTGCTGGATGACCCACTACCACCACCACCCCACACAAAAAAAAGAGCCTAAAATCCCTCCTGATGCCCAGTGTGCTCTGGCATGGTGGAGCCAGCCCACGTGGGGAGGGAGCAGCCCACCCCAAGCAGGGATGAGGTGCAGGTTTAGGTTGTTCTTAGAAAATCCACTCTTGTCACTCTCTCCCCTCCTTTCTGTGGCGTGGTCTGTCCCGCCACAGGTGTGTCTGCGCCGCAGGCTTTGCAGTGACTGGGAAGCTGACAGCAGGCTCCCTGTCTGTCTGCTTGATAGAAAACCCCATCCCTCCTCCTTGTGAGGAGCGATTTAATACCCTGTTGGGAACGTGGCAGGGGAGAGGTGGCGGAAACTTTGAGATATTCCTGAATACGCTTTATGGGTGTTTCTCCTCGTTGAGCACTAGGAGCCTTTGCTGTACCTGAGCTACCAAAGCAGAGCTTCAAGGAGGGCAGGACAAGCTCGGGGGCTCCGTGTAATCACAGTAACAGGGGAGAGGAATGAATTATGTGAGGGGAGAGCCATTAACAGCTGATTGCAAACCTCACGCAGAGCCAGAAGCAAGAATAAAAGGCATTTTCAGCTTGCTCCAAGGTAATCAGGTGACAGCCGCTGCTTTGCCTGCATGGGGCGAAAATTAGACTGGGTCATGCAGGGAAAGGATGCGGGCACTGCTGGGGGCTCCAGGACCAGGACCTCTTTGACTGCCTCCTTTTCTCCTTCCCGCAGTGTCTCTCTGCTTCCTCCCTCTCACCTCTCCCCTTCCCCTACACTGCTGTAATTTTCTCTACCCGGTCCAGTCCTGCCTGCTCCTGCCCCTTTTCACCCTCCGCTAAACTCCTGCCATTTCACTGGTGGCCAGGGAAGGTCCTTCTGTCTGCCAGCAGCTCTCCAAAGCCACAGGAGTGAGGAGATGCCACCTCCATGCATTTGCTGGTGAGGTGCTGAGGAAGCCAGATGGGACTGGGGCCTGGCAGGACCCCTATTCCTATACTGATGTCAAGGTGTTTTCCCTCTTGCTGGGATGTGACCCAAACCTGTGGCTGATTTAAGTCTCCAAGTCTTAGATCTGAACCCAGGGGGACAGGGATGGAGACCTGCGCCTCCTGCCCCAGAGGTGAACATCCCAAACTATCAGCCTCATGGGGCAGTGATGGCTATGGGCAGCCTCTCCCTGCTCCGGCGATGTTTGGCAAACAGCTGTTTTGGCAAATCAGTGGGATGGGTGGCAACAAGTTTTGTCACAAAATTTGTAATCGACTCTTAAAACTTGCTCCCACTATCCTAAGCTGGTCTCACAGCTCTACTGGGGAACTGGCCCATTTTTGGCTAGCATTCCAGAGTAATAAAAACAGTAGAGAAAATATTGGGGTTGTAGTAAGGCAGGTGAGGGAGAAAGAACTCTTGTGTCACTTCGTGGCACGGACTCTCAGGCTGAGGACTACTCTTCTTTCCTCTCCTGCCATTAACAGCAGCAACCACTGGAGTGTTGCTCATCAAGTGTGAGTGTGAAGCCTTCAAGAAAGCACAGCTTTCTTCAAGAACAGAGTAAAAGGCCGGGAACTGTTTGCTTTAAGGCAGCGATAAATAACAAAGACATCCTCATTTTGCAGTGTGTGATTACTCTGTGGGACTCATTGCCCCGGGGCAGTACTGACACGGTAGGCTTGGCAGGATGCACATTCACGCATAATAAAAAAATCATCTCTACTAAAAAAAAAACCTACTCCAAAAAACCCCAACTATTTTTGTCTCTTTGTCTCAAAACATAAGCTAATGCTATGAAAACAGCCAGAAACTTCCTCCATAAGCAGATTATTGCAAGACAGACTCTGAGTGACATCTTATGCCTTCCTCTGTGATATCTGGCCTGGGCCATTGCTGGAGACAGGCTGCAGAAGGATGGACTATTGATTTGATTCTCTACTTTAATATCCGTTCTCCAAGTGACTTTTCCTTCATGATGTAATACGAATAATGGAAGGCAGAACATTTTTTCCCAAGCCAGATAAGTGCTCCTTTCTCTCTATTAAGAGTTTGGAATACCTCGTTTGCTATCGCACTTGGGAAGACACGGCACAAATAACATAAATCTAATCAAGATTTTCTCTAATTTCCAAAAAGGCTGCTGCAGAGTTCAGCTGCCTTTTTTTATTGATCGTGGTAGTAAGCACAGACGCCACTTACCATGAAGAGGTTTTTACATAGGCAAGGCTATTAGAATGATTTATAATGCTATTGTCTTAAACTGCAATTTTGCTGAAAGCAACGGGAGCAAATTGTGTGCATCGTGGTAGCCTGGGTTTGCTCCTAGTTTGTAAGGCCCATTATTTTCGTCTTCTAATCATTAAGATTTATGTTACGTAGGTGAGAAGTATTGTAGGTGTATCACTTAGCCAAGTGTTTTTCAGAACCAAAATGAAATATCAGATATCCAGCCACTTATAGGAGATGCCCAGATACTGTGGCAATTGAGCCTAGTAGAGGTAGAGCAGAACCATGTCAATAACTGCAAATATACCCTGCAGTTCTTCCCTTTAAAATGTCACATTTGTGGGAATTCTGTTGGATACTTGCGCTGTCTTTCTCCACCTATTTGATAAATCCCCTTAAAGGTAAGATTAGCATGTGAAAAATTCATTCTTGGTGTGCCTTCTGCAGTCCAGTGGTACCCCAAGACTTAGAGCTCATAAGGGATATGGCTGTCATGAGACAGTAAGAGACCTTTTTCAGCAATCTAAAAAAAAAAAAATCACAAAATCTGAAAATCACAGAGACCCAGGCTCTTAAGCTGATGGTCCACCGCAGCTCAAGTGGGGTCAGTCAGGAGTCAAGCACTTTTGAGGTTCTTCCAAAAATAGGGCCTGTATTCCTCAGTCCCTGCTGTATAGGCAGGATGTGCATGCAGCGATTTTTCCTTCTGAAACGGTATCCCTGAGCTCTGCAAGGAGGCTCAGACCTGCTTTTCTGACAGACATGTGAAGTTTCTTCCTGAATTGGCACCCAGGTGATATAAATGGTGTATTACCTTTCACGAGGCTGCAGTTTCCATAGTGTCTGGAGGCCAAGAAAAACAGATGTTAGAGAGGACATTTTCTCCAAGCGCCTGAGTGGGACAGGTGTTCACATCTTCATGCTCATTTCTCTTGAATTCATTGCAACAGAAAGGAAAAAAAATGCCAACCTTCTCCCGACTTAAAATGGTCTTTAAATGTCCCAGTAATGCATAATGCATGTTTTAATGGTACATCGTTTGCATGTCCCATCTGTCCTAAATCTGGAGGTTTTATAAGGCCTCTCAGTGAGTGCCACCAGCTGCCTGCTCATGGCCAGTGAGAGTCCGTGCTCTGAGCCATCGCATACGCTGTGGTTATTGGTCTCCAATACACTCCAGACTGAAGTCATTCAGCCAGGTAAATCAACATGTCCAGTCTGTATTACAAAGGACTGATGATTGCACTTCTGCAAACCATTTTATATTGCTTTTAGTCATTGTCCTCAAATGTTCTGACAATGTTAGTCATAAACTACACCTTTGCCACAAACAGGGTGTTTTATGTATCTCCCTACCTACCTTCCTTTAATACTATTTCCTTGGTCCACTGCAGTTATGTTTTGTCCTGGTGGCCTGAGGGTGGACTGCTGGATGTGAGACAGGTTCGCCTGCTGCCAGAAATGTTAATTTTCACATAGACCTTTTCAATCCTGAATATTTTTTTCCCCTCTTTGATGCAAGGTTTGAAAAGATAGAGAGGTTTGCTCTTGAGTTTGCTCCTTGAGTTTGAGTGGAGTTTGGAAGAAAACACTAGCTTTTGTCCATCAGAGTAGCAGGACAGGCAGCAGGCAAATGTCAGAAAGGAATGGACCAGACAGATGTGTGGGGAGCCCAGTTTGTATTTCCATAGACAGGAGTGTTCCCACCACAGAGGCACCAAAGGGACAGGACTTTCAGCAGTAAACCCCGTGCAAAGAAAAGGGTTCTCATCTCTGTAAGCTTTTCCAGGTCTGACTCCTGGAAGGGGTTGAATTTTTCACAGTGAATGGCTGCTCAGCTGAATTTTTAGATTTATTTATTTTCCTTTATTTAAGATTTTTCGGTCCCTTCTGTTGTCCGTCACAGCACTGTTGCAGTTTATAGGTCTGTCAGAGGAGGACCACGCGAATTCCTGCTCACACGGTATCATTTTATGCTCCCGTCTGCTTTGTTCCTTCTACCCACTTCAAACAGGCAGGAGGGGAGGTGGAAGAAGCGGAACACGTTTCTTTTATTGCCTCCAAATGCTTAAGGAATGACAGACAACTTTTTCATGTAAATGATTGCTTCTTTGCTAACACAACACAAGCAAACGCATCAAGTAACACAACTGCTTATCGCAGCGCGCTGCGGGGAACAAGGGCAGACACTTGGGAGCAGAGACAGAGAGGGGTGCCCAGGGAAAACCTGTCTATGCTTTCCTTCAGATGGAGAAGACATAATGGTGCCTGAAAGAAAAAGAGACAGTCATTACCAGTCTTGGTACGTCACAGCATGTATAAATATATGCTATATTTAGCGCATGGCTGGTCTAACAAAAGCTGAGGCTGATGGAAGGCGGCGGCTGGCAGCCCAGCACAGGGAGCTGGGCTGCTGGGACTGGCAGCCCTTGGGGAGCGAAGTGAATTGGGGTCGGTGTGGAGCAGGGCACTGTTTTGGTGATGCCATGTGGAAGTTAAGTGCATGACAGTGGCCCAAGGGAATGCATGAGGTATGGAATAGTTTCTCCATGCCGTTTGAAGATGTGGTGGGGCAGAAGGGTTGTTCCCAAGGTTGTGGTTTTCACCACCCTGGTGACCCTTCTGGGCAAGGAGAGGACTTGCTGAGCGGAAGGAGCACTTTTAATGCCATGGTAACACTAATTACTCTCATGATGGGAAATGTCAGTGCTGTAATGTGGATACCATGAACACACAGAGCCTCATGTCCTCTGAACAGGCATCATGGTGAGTGCTCAATGAGTTAGTCAGATACTTAAGCTCTTCCCAAAGCATTTCCCCTCCAGCATCCTTTGCTTTTTGCATAACCCCATGGTTTGCTCGGAGGAATGACTGTGCCTGCCCTGGCAAGGAGCAGAGCTATGAGACAGCACTGCTTTGGACATCCCCATTTCGACACAGCACCAGCCTCTAGCAGAAAGACCTCTGTTTGCCAAGGGCTGGATCTGATTCTCAGGGACATTTTGTGTGCATTAACCTCCCTATAAGAAAATAACCTTACATAGTACTGTGTGAAGGTGGAGGAGATGATGGAAGGAAGGGAGGGTTGCTGCTGGCAAACAACCAAATCAAGTCTTAAATACAAATTCTTACTTTTCCTGGTTGTGAGAGAGGCCAAACAGACCTTAAGAAAACCCCATGTAGAAACTTCAGGTATGTGTGTTTGACTTACTTAGAACTTGTCTAGGACACTTTAGGGATAGACTGTGTCTGCTTGTTGCAAGGAGAGGCAAGAGGGTGCGATGGATCCACCTCTGGGCATTCCTTAGGGTGGCCGTCCTTGATTCCTCCTGGGGGAGAGGCGAGATGTCGGAGGCTGGTGTGGTGGGAGCAGGGTGCCCTCCCAGTCCTCCCAGCAGTGGGAATTAGTCTCCAAGCAGGGTGCCAGTGGCAGGGTGGCAGCCAGGCTCACCGGGGAGCACTCCCTTCCCAGGGGTACTGCTGTTCCCCGCTGACACAGTCCATCTTCCACTTCTCTGATTTACCGGTCAATTTGATCAGCCATTTAATGTTGTCAAAATCACTGACAAAAGACCATTAAAAGGAGAGTTATGCCACTTCTACGCTCTATGGCTTTGGCTCATTTATTTTAATTAGCTGTAACAAATTCATGGTTAAACAAGGCTCGAGAGGGTGCTATCTAAATGTGGTACTCATGACATACACAGTACCATTAACAAAACACTTCTCCACAGCTTGACTATGTTCTCCCCCATCTAGCTTGCAGCTCATTATAGCACTAGAGATAGGAAACAGAATGTAACACCTAATTAAAATGTGAGCCTGTGTCCTCGGATGATTCAATGGAAATAAAGGCATTAAGCTGGTGAGAGAAGCAGGAGAAAGTCATCACAATAAAAACATCTCATTCAAGCAGAGTCCTGAGGAAGCTGCCCCTCTGCTTTAGGAACCTGCCTAAAGTCAGGGGTTACAAAGAGTATTTGGATCCTGATCCAGCAAAACATAAAGAAGTGAAAACTGGTAACAACTAAATGTGTGTTGTTCCGAACCCCACTGCGTAATAACAATTTTTAGCCTGCCCTGTTGGTTGTCATAGAAATAGCACAAGCAACCACTTATTTTGGTAATAGGATTATAGATAGTGTCTTCTGTTATTTTAGTTGTTCTTTTCAAAATCATACTGATGCATTTTATTGTGTAAGCAGATGAGATATCAACAGCCATTACAAGGTGAATTTAGTATGTGTTGGGTTAAGCACATTAGGGGCATGCAGATAATGTAATTTTTAAAAATATTGTCTCTACCCAAAATACAGAAGAAGTATAAATAACCAGACATGAACCCAAAATTGTGAATACTGAAGAGAATCAAACTACTCATGTCTCTATTTGTTACAGGTGGGACAGTCCCTTGGTTGACCTGTTTTTCTCCAACCAGTATCTTCAGATCACAACTACTGTGCCATCCACTTCGGTGTATGGGTTTGGTGAACATGAGCACCCGTCCTTCAAACACAGCATGGACTTTGTTACCTATGGCATGTTCAGCAGGGATCAGGCACCAACGGTAATTCCCTTCATGCAACACTTTGTCCTAACTTCTATCACCAGATGGAGATGGTGAGGTACAGTTTTGCTGGGGGACTACCTCTCTCTGTATGGTAATGCTGCTAGTGCATATCCATGGCAAACACAGGAGGTCACAGGCTTTGCAGGTGTCATAATTTTTAATTGAATGACAAAAACATGACTCATTTTAAAGGGACTTTGAAACCTTTCATCAGAAGCTTTCTCACAGCGCAGTTGCTTTTCAGAAAAGAAGTAATTTTTTTTGTGTATGCCAAGATCCTGGTTCAGGAAAGCATTTAATTTCATGCTGGATCAAATCTTGATCATTCAAACAAGCTGGACCTCAGCAGAACTCGTTAGATGTTTGGTTAAACTGGAGTCAGTGGTTGATGAGTCTATTTTAACTAGCAAAGTATTTCTTACCCATGCCATTTTGAAGGGTTTGGCAGAAGATGGAGGGTTTCACTAAGAGAGGCCTATAAGAAGCACTGTGCTGAGGCAGAAAAAGATCATTCTTTTCTATCAATTTAACTTCATATCACTTCAGATGAAAAAATGTCCCCAACATTTCAAAACGAGTCTCTGCCTATGAATGAATTTATGTCCTTGTCTTTGCATTTGTACCTAGCTGACATAAATGGTGAAAAAATAGCAAAGTGAAGCCAGACTAATGTGCTGTTTGTGTTTCAGTCATTTGCCAACCTATACGGAGTTCACCCTTTCTATATGTGTGTAGAAGATGACTCCAATGCCCACGGTGTTCTCCTTCTGAACTCCAATGCACAAGGTAAAAAGATACACAGATTCCCTACGTGGGTTTCATACAGAAAGATGGTAGATTGGTAAATGTAAAAACATGTTTTCCTGATTGCTTTTTCAATGTGGTGGTACAAATATGAGTGACTCTTCCATAACTGAAGCTCCAGGAATTGCTATAAAGATTGCAAAGGGATTTCATTAGAATGACTGTTTAACAAGGTAAAGTATTTTCAGGGAAATGATACGATTAAGCTTTTTTGGAACATAGATGCATGTATAGGGAAAAGAGAAGGCAGAAGAAATTTCCTCTGGGATTGGCATAACTGAATCAAATCAATTTAGGTTAGTCCTATATTCTGCCTGCGCAGAATAGTTTTGTGTGTTGCCATGGTCACCCTACTGTATTAATCCAGTGGTATAATTTCAGAAAAGGGGAATCTTCACTCAGTCTAGAAAATCAGTTTCCTCTGGCAGGCAGTAACTTCCAGTAAGAAGATTAAAATAGCATAGAGGAACCCTAAACACAGGCTTGTGGTTCCTTTTTAAATGAAGCTGAGACAAATGGATCTGTGATCCACTCTGTGTGGGTTTCTGTGATTTGTGTCTGCGTAATGCCAATCTGAAAGCTGAGAACACTGAAGCACTGGGCAGCTGCTAGCCTACATATGGGTCCTGTTGCTCACCTGATGCCACAAGGTGTTGGGTAGTGACTTGAACGTGTCGCCACCTCTGCCTGGGGATACATTCATGCACAGAAGATCCAAGCATGCATGCACCTAGGATAGGATAGGACAGAATAGGACGGGATAGGATAGTTCAGTTGGACAGGGCCTACAACTATCATCTAGTCCAACTGCCTGATGCATTTAGGGCTGACCAAAAGTTAAAGCCTGTTATTAAGACATCCAAATGCCTCTTGAACACTGACAGGCTTGGGTCACTGACCACCTCTCTAGGAAGCCTGTTCCAGTGTTTGACCACCCTCTTGGTAAACACATGTTTCCTAGTGTCAAGTCTGAACTGCCCCTGATGCAGCTTTGAACCATTCTTACACATAGCACAGAGCCAGTTTGTACTGAGAACCTGTTTTTTTCCCCTTCCAGATGTTACTCTGAGTCCAAACCCATCCCTGACTTTCCGCACTATTGGAGGGATCCTTGACTTCTACGTCTTCCTTGGCCCAACTCCCGAAAATGTGATTCAGCAATACACAGAGGTAAGTAGAAAAGTGGGTATGGCACACGGGGCAGTACCTTGTAACAGACTCCTGCTAGTATCTGATAGGATCAGCAGGCAGTGCAGCCAAAGCTTCATCCTCATCTGTTCATTACAAAGCTGTAGCTTCACATCTACGGGCAACCTGGTGTGTTGCACCTGCAAATGGTCTGAGTGTAACAGACTGGCTGGGCGTTCAGTGCATGTCTCCAGCCTTTCCTGCAGCATTTCAGTCTTGAGAGTGGGAGTGCATTAAAGGGACACCATGATTAGAAAGAAATTTGTCCAAGCTTATTCTTCTCTGGGCCATGACAGTTTTACAGTCTTCACTACATGACCATCACTGTGTATTGACATTGTGGATGGAGAAAAAAAAGAATCATAGAATCATAGAATCATTTAGGTTGGAAAATACCTTTAAGATCATCAAGTCCAACTGTCAGTCCAATACCACCATGTCAACTAAACTATGTCCTGGAGTGCCATGTCTATATGATTTCAAACACTTCCAGGGATGGTGATTCCACCATCTCTCTGGGAAGCCTGTTCCAATGCCTGACCACTCTTTCAGTGAAGAATTTTTTTAAAATATCCAATCTAAACCTCCCCTGATGCAACTTGAGACCATTTCCTCTCATCCTATTGCTAGTTACTTGGGAGAAGAGACCAACCCCCAACTCACTACGCTCTTCAGGTAGTTGTAGAGAGCATTAAGGTCTCCCCTCAGTGTCCTCTTGTCCAGGCTAAACAGCCCCATATCCTTCAGCTGCTCCTCATAAAACTTGCACTCCAAACCCTTTACCAGCTTCGCTGCCCTTCTCTGAGCCCACTCCAGCACCTCAATGTCTGTCTTGTAGTGAGGGCACACTTGGGAATGTTTGAGAACTTTACATCTGCTGGACTTCAGAGATGTTGAATGAACTTTAAAAACTTTAAGCCTGTTTTTGCCATTGGAAAGTCCTGTTGATTTTGGAGCTGTCAGACTCTTTTTCACTCATGAAACCCCATGTAACTGCACTGGAGAGCACAGACATGACAAAAACATTCACTGCTGTCTCATGGAGCCTAACTACTTGCTTTCCAATGGCCCAATGTTTTCAAAAGAACTGGGAGTACACATGCATACACGTGGCTGTTTTGGGAGTGTACAAGGAATTTTCACCCAGTGAGGGACACCCAGAAAAAGGCAGCACGTAACATGTTTTTCCTGGCCACCAAAAGCCAGGTGATGCAGTAGCTGGACCATTGCACAGAAAATTGCCTCAGAGCCAAGCTCGGTGTGTAAAAAAACCAGCACCAAGCCTAAAGAGTGAGGAGCAAAGCTGAGAAGTGGCATGTCACTGTGAGAAGGGGGATTCATGCATGCAGACCCTGAGTATTAAGCTCTAAGCTGAGATGCTAAGCAGTCTGGGGTAGGGTATCCTAGACCTGGGCAGCCAAAGCTCACAGTGAGGTGTGCATGTGCTCTGCCTCAACCTCCGCTGCTCCAACAAGGGGACTGAGCTCTGATTTTCAGCAAAGATTTCATCTTTCCTGGCTTTTTAAAGCTTCCATATCCTCCACTTGCCTTCTTTAAGTGCCTGCAAGAGGAGCAGAAATATCATGGTTTGGATTGAGGGAAAAAGAGGATTTAACTTAGAAGGAAAGCATTGCTGCATTCTGTTTTTTTTGTAATGGAAAGCAGAAGAACCCTTGATGTTTTGGGAAGGCTTGAGGTCTCCCCAGGGTGGCAGGCTCTGCTAGACCTTCCTTTTCCAAGCAAAGTTTCAAGTGGTTCTTTCCCAGAGATTTGGGAGGTCCCAGGGTTGGAGCAAGTGCTCTGTTGCTGAAGAGGATTCCAGCTCCTTCCACACATGCTCCCCACCAGCCACCTCTGAACCCGATGCCACAGACCAACCAGTAAAATGGGTTTTGAACTTCCATATTGGCAATCAATCAAACCAACCAACCAACCAAACCACAGAGAGAAAGTAGAACGACTCCCCTGATAGCCACAGCTGTGATCCCTGTGATGAAAGCACCCGTATCAGGGGACTCGCGGCGGCAGTGCAGTAGAGATTAGAGCCATCCCCATTCCTTTTCAAAGTCTTTTGCTGGTGTTTGAAGGCAGCGTTTCTGTGGCTTAGCAGGTGGCCAGCAGCTGAAAATAAAATGAGAGAGTTCTCACTCCCCAGCTGATGGGTACTGGCAGCTCCCTTTCCACCCCTGCCTCTCTGGAAATGGAGCTGGAGCAAAGAAAACAAGGCAAAGGGAAGCTGGTGGGCGTCTCCTAACTAGACAGGTCACATGCCAGGACAAAAAAAACCCCTGTTCTGTATTCTTCGAGCTTGCACTCAGCTCTCTAGGGAATCTTAAAGAATGCACGGTAGCAATTTCACAGTGAAATAATAACTTCTTCAGTAAACATCCTGAAATTCCTGGACTGCAAATGTTACAATTACCATATTATTAGTCTCTAGGGTAATGGTTTGGCTTTTGTGTACAAGACATGTGGGAAGGTGAAGGAGACAGAAAAGACTTTATTTTTCAATTGTATTTTCTGTCACACCGAGGGGACTCTCCTACACGGACATTATCATACCCCAGGGAAGGAGAGGGTAGAAAGGCGCAGTGTGACTGATGTCTGCAAGGCACTGGCTCAGCAGCATCACTCAGCTCTCTCAACTGTTTGCATGGGTCTCCTCTGGGAAGTGGTGTTTTGGGCTGTAGGGTAACTTGGTGGGGCCAAGCAGCCCTGCTTCAACAAGCTCCTGGGGAGAGTAGCACCCAGCTCCCGTCCGTGCAAGCCTCTGACCAAAATTACAGCACAGGGCTATTTGCAGGGGCCACCCATGACATACTTTCTGGGGTGGCCCCAGTGGTATAGCAGGGTTGCCAGGTGCCAGCCTGGTGCATGGCCACTGAAAGCAAGGGAGCTGTGTCGATACCAAAGCGTTCCACACCCTTCTCAAACATCGGCCTTCAATGCCACTTCATGACCTGGACAAAGCCCTGGCCCCACTGTGCTTGTTTCTGTGAAAGACTTAGGAGCCCAGCTTTCACTGCTTTTTTGCAGTTCCCTCCAAACTAGTGAGTTAGAACACCTTTGTAACGAAGCTCTTCACTGAGTCTCTGGAGTACAGCTTTCCCCATGCACCTCTCCAGGTTGCTGCCAGCATCCAGGGGTGGCCCATGGGCTCTTCCTCAGACCCACTGCTCTATGGCCAGCTGAGGGAGGCTGGGCTGTGGCCAGAAGTGAGCTCCCTGTCTGGTGTTCTGGGGTGATTGTGGCTGCACTTCCATGGCCAACAGCCTCTCTGTTCATCCTCGGGGCCAGGATAGGTGACAGAGAAAGCCATGGTTGCCCCAGGTGCCAGCCTGGCCCAGGCTAATCTGCTTTAAATGGGCTCCAAGGGCAATGCAGAGAGTGGGAAGGGAGAAGAGGGCCGAATGCTGGTGCCTCCTGCTATATCTTGCACAGAGCAGAGGTGGGTTGTAGGACACACTCTTCCAGTGGCACCACAGCAGGGACAGCAGCCATGTGCTGGGCATTATGTGATAGGAAGGAGAAATCTCCATCCTGATCCTTCTGTTCCCTCTGGCCCTGAGCCTGGCCATAAGGAGTATTGTTCCTGGCACATCAGAGGCAGTCCTGCCATGGCTATATATATGTTTGACAGTAATCACACTTTTCTCTTACTAGAGAAGAGGTCCGGTGTGTGGAACAGTTATGTAACACAAATCCCACTTTTTATGGCAAACGCCTTGATTTGCTGGAGGATGGGGAAAAGTAGTAATACACTAAAGAGCTCAGCCATTGAGCTGAGCCTAGCTGAGTCTCTACAGCCAGACCTACTACCAGACCACCATTGCCAAGTCCACTGGTGGCTTTTCAGGACAGAGTAATGGTCTGTGGCAGTAGCATATGAGCTCCATAAGACACTCAAGAAAGTTATGGGTCAACAAACGGACATTTAAGAGCTGTTGGGTGGAGTGAGGGTCATGAATTTGTTATTTTGTCACTCATGATGAGTTTTAAGAGAGCATACTGCATGTCTCCTAATTCTGTTTTGAGAGCAAACTGCTGGTTTACTTCCTCCTTATGGAGCCACAGGATAGTTCTAGGTGGAAGGGATCTCAGGAGGTCTCTAGGCCAGCCTCCTATTTGCGAAGTAACATGGGCAACTGCTAGCACCTTCAGTTTATCACAGATTATTCAGTGAGAGTCTTGCAGTAGTGTTCATGGGTCTCTCAAGAAAGACTAAGTAGCTGATAAGTGTGCAGCAAAGATCAAGGTTTGAAGGAACAGGTGTTGAAAGCCCTTAACATTTTTAGACTCCTGAGGTGGTGAGCATCTCCTTAATAGTTCAGCAGTTGCAGGGCCTTTCTTCTTGCTCTCATAAAACAAAGTTCAGCTTCTGTGCAATGACTTTGAGTGAAGGTTACCCACCCTCTCCACTACTGCTTAGGTGCCCACAGCACTCACCTGCCTGCCTCAGCCACAGGGGATGAGCTGGAGAGAGATATCTGGGCCATAGGAGCAGCTGCATATTTTAGCCATTGTGTGCCTGTCCAACCCCACTATTCCTACACCTAAATCCACAGCACTACCTCACTTGGATTTTTATAGTTTCCTCCTACAGCTCTTCTTTAAAGTTTATGCAAGCATGAGTAACTTTTTCTAGATAATCAGGGTGAAAGTTTAGCAGTCTTTTGTGTTGAGCACCTGTACCTGTGTTGCTGAAGGTCACAGCTCCTTTGTAAGCATGGGAAATAGCATCTCTCTCTGTGGCCTCTGTGATATACAGGGCATAACTCCTCAGATGTCCCTCTTGCATCAAAATCTTTGGCTGTAGTGTTAATAGAATAGGATCCTTACTTATCATACAGCATTTATATGTTAGTTGATATCCTTGGTTCTTATAGTAATAATGTTACTTGTCTGATAACCCAACACAGGGAAAGTGAATACAGATCACCAGCATCTTGGGCACAGATTTTGGCTGTTTGGTGCACATATTTTCACTGACGTTTGTACTAACTGCAGAATGCTTCCAGGGTGCCTCCCAGATTCCTCAGCTCTCAGGTGCATCTGAAAACAAGTTTTAAAAAAATTACATGATGCAAAGTTATGTAAACCTGGAAAAAACTGACAGTGAATTTATTCAACAACACCAGGAGTTATTTAAGAACCAAGTGCAGGAGGAATTGTGGTACAGAAAATAAGATCTTTCTTTTTTTTTTTTTTCTTCTCTGCTTCTGCACTACTGTATCTTCCCATTTTTTTTTTCTCAGTTTGGGTACCCCATATGTTTGCTGTTTCTCCATTTCTCATGTTTTCCTCCCTCGGTTCCCCCGCCATACCCTCATTTACCTTTTCTGATTCTATGGGAGTCAATTTTGCCAAGCAGGCTCTCTCTGTCTACTGCATTTTATAATCATTTGTATGCAGAATGCAATCTATATGAATTAACTAGGTCCTAAATATATATCAAATCCAACATGAGTTTTCAGGTTTGCAAAATTACATCCCTGCCTCTGCTGATCCATCTGCAAGTAGGTACCATATGTCAGTTACTTTATCAGGAAGCTTCAGGGGGATCCATTAGAGAGAGTCCACAGCATAATTAGAAAAAAGAACATTTGTTTTCCCAGCTGCCCTGTTTTCATCCTTTCTCTTCAAATGTTCTGCTGGTTTCAATTAAGCTCACCATAGATGCACCAACCTGGTGAACCTGCGGGCCTAATTGCTTTAAGACTTAATAACTTGCTTGCAAGGTGGGTTTTCTTCAGTGCATTCAGCTGTAATCCCAAACTCCTCAAGGGATGCTGTCATGAAATACTGCCTTGCTGTGGGGCAGCTCTGCAGTCCACAGATGAGACAGCACTGTCAGGTAAAGGTGAGCAGCAGAGCCTCAGCAAACCCCAGGACATGCCCTTTGGAAAGGACCCTGGCTGTCATGCTGGTGGCTTCAGCTTCACCTCCAGTTCCACCAGGATCCTTTCAAGTGCTGGAGGAGGTACATGGAGGCAGAAAGTTTGGAACCACGTTGTATTGACAATGTCCTGGGCTGACCCCCCTCTTAGCTGTGAGTGACCCAGGGTGTCTCAGGACACGGAGAAGGAGGTCCAGTGGTTCCCAGTGCCTCTGCCCAGGCTGGTCTACCCCTCAGTGGTTCTGTTCCCCAGGCAGCTTGGGGAGAGGCAGTAGCACATTCCTTACTGTGGTGCTGGATGCGGTGCCACATTGACATCCTGCCAGGACACTGGACTCTGTGTCCAGTGGTAGGATTAATATTTCTGGTTTTCCCTTTTCTCTTGCCCAAGGGGAGAAGCCTGTGCACAAAACATTTTATTTCATTAGGGAGTTCTTTTGTTCTGGTCTGTCTTTTTAACCTTGTTTGTCAAGGTCACTCTCTGCTTACAGTAGAGAAAGCAAAGGCAAAATGTGCATCTGCTTTAGGAGTACAAAGTGGTGGGCATGTTCATGGAGCTCATCTTGCAGCCTCAGCTTGGCTAAAACAAGCTCTGCTGCCTCCTCAGATGAATTTATCCTTAATAGGGTGAGTGCAGTTGTGACAGAGAAACAGACTTCCTTCCCTGAGGCTTGCTGTGCTTTGCTGGACAACTCGGTGCCCGCTCACAAGATACATAGGAGGTTGTCCTGAGCTATTGCACCCCATTCAGCTCCCCACCGGAAACCCCAGCAGAGCTCAAAGGATGGTGGTCTGTGGCATCAGGCACATCTGCACAAGCTGGAGATAACTAATGACACATATAAGCAGACCAGATTTCACCAGGCTGGCAGCGGTGTGTCATTGCCCGCTGGCTGGCCCCATCATGGGACACTGGGACAGACCCTGTCTGTCCAAGGTCTCTTCTGGCAAGGGTGCAGTGGCATGTGGTGAAGACAAAGTGCCTCTGCATCAGGAGCATGCTGCTGATAGCTGCTCTTGCTTCATCTGAAGGACCTAAAGTTCAGATAAGGTGGGGGTTGAATCGCACAGAATGGTAGGGGTTGGAAGGGACCTCTTACCAACCCCCTGCCGGAGGCAGGGTCACCTAGAGCAGGTTGCACAGGACAGTGTCCAGGCAGGTTTTGAATGTCTCCGGAGAAGGAGACTCCACAACCTCTCTGGGCAGCCTGTTCCTAGGCTCTGTCACCCTCACAGTAAAAAGTTCCTCCTCATGTTTAGGTGGAGCTTCCTGTGTTCAAGTTTATGCCCACTGCCTCTTGTCCTGTCACTGGGCATCCCATCCTCCTGAGAACCACCCTCCACGTATTTATAAGCATTGATAAGATGTCCCTTCAGTCTTCTCTTCTCTAGGCTCAAAAGTCCCAAGTCCCTCAGCCTAGCTTTGTAAGAGAGATGTTCTAGTCTCTTAATCATCTTTTGTGTCTTCTTTTTGTACTCTCCTCAGTAGCTCCCTGTCCTTCTTGAGCCATGGATCCTAGAACTGCTCAAGTGTTGAAGAGGGTGACGAGGGTTAAATCCAGTGGAATAGGACAAGTAGCAGGTGTACAGGGCAGCTCTGCTGCTCAGCTGGAGCATCCCTCCTGGAGAGACTCAAGCTGTTAACCTCACTAGTTGTTCTGGCCACCTCCTGCTTTTTCTTAGGTGAGGTAGCAGCACCCCAACAAGCAAAAGCACACCGTGTAGCCAAAGTTGTAATGCTTCATGCTTAAAGCTTGCCTCTCTGTCCGTGACCCATTCTCATTTGCAAGCAATTTAACCCTTGTGTTCCCTCAGCTCAGGCACATTCAAATGTTGGCTGCTCCCACCTCTGTCCAGCGTCTCCTTTTCTGTCTGGTGCTGGTTTGCAGATCTTGCCAGCTCTAGCATCTGTGGCATATTTTAGAGCAATTTCAAGTTCAGCATTGCTTTCCCAGGTCAGACTCTTACCGGAGGAAATCCCATAGGAAGACCTGCCTTTATGCACTGCAATGCCTGGAGAGCTTAGCACCACAATTGATACAGAGTGCCAGGAGTGCCTCCTTTTATTTAATTGAAGGAGATGGGATTTAGCTGCCAATATACAAGCTTTGTTCTTTTTCAGTTCTTAGCGTAATTACCTAAGTGTGGAGATCTACAGGGCAACAAGGGAGGAAGGGGGAACAGTCATTTAGCCAAAGGGAGTCAGTAGATCCAAGTGATTAATAAGTCATGGGTGCTTACTAGCTACTTGATTTTAATGTGTTGCCTGCAAGGGTGTTAGAAATACTGAACAAAGGCTAATTTCATGGGATCTAACTCTTAAAAACTGGAGTAAGGTTTTCAGAAGATGTCCCCCAGAAAACACCAGTGTGTACTAATGATCTCAGCTTATTTCTGGAACAGGCACACTGTGGTTGCTGCTTGTCCCAGGTTGCCAGAACAGCTTTCACCGGGGGAAGCAGAGCAGGATGCCTCGCTCCCCTGTGCTCTCAATTGAGTTTCCTCATGCAATTTACAGCTGGATTATGTGGAGTCAGTGGAAATCAAATATTTATAAAATCATATTTAACTCATTACCTCATGTATCAGTTCAGAATTTTGGGATCAAACAGTAACTCTGACCTTGGAGAGGCTTGTCAATGCCTGGCAACACAGTGCTGTGGGCCAGCAATAATAGCAGTCAGTCATAAGTAACTGAATTTCATCAGGGTGGTGTGTAAATATAATTAAAACTTCAGAGAGCTCAAATAAATATCAGACTCTTGATGAGTTAGTTCAGCTGGATGTTGCAAGGGATATTAGCAAAGCCAATGCTGTGTAGCATCAGCGATTTGCCTGCTGTTGGCTGCAGGGTTTGTGGTCTGGGCCCAGGTCAGGCAGTGTGAGGCTCCATGCTAAGTTTCTGCTGGCATGCTCTGTGTGGGTGAAGGCACGTGCTGCTGTGCAGTGGCTGAGACCTCAGCAAGACCCTCATTTAATGTTAGTCTGGGTTTTATACACCATGTCTTTCACTGGGGTGTTCTTAGAAGTGATGCTCAGTGTGGCTGTCGGACAGAGCCTCTGCTCAGGCCAAGGCTCCACCAGGAGAAGTGCTTTCTTGAAGCTAAGTGAATTGTACAGTGAACCACTCTGAGAAAGGAAAGGGCATTTCATGGGGGTGTGATACCAGTGCATGGATTAAATTAGCTGGGAGCCTCTCCTGGTGTTTCACAATCACTTTTCTCTCCAAAATCTTCATCTTCCCCTTCAAACTTCTGCATTCCTCATTCCTGCTATAGGCCATTGGACGCCCACACATGCCTGCCTACTGGTCTCTGGGATTTCAGCTCTCCCGATGGGGTTATGGCAGCATTGATGTTTTAAAGAAAACTGTCGATCGCATGCACCACTACGACATCCCATACGTAAGTGTGACTTCTCCATGGTCTTGCGCTAATTTTACGACCCAAAGTGAGACGACTGAAATTACAGTAGAGGAAAAGTGATTATCCTACAAAGAGAACTGCAGAATAAAGGGATGCTCTTAATCTTATGTAGCATGTAATACCTTTATGATGCTTAAAAAACATTTCAAGTAGGCTTTGAACATGAGGTTTAAGTGCTGCTCTTGGCTGTGAGGCAGGTGATTCTGGCAGGGATTTACTGTTGCACTGTATGAGGTGCTAGCATTTTGAAAAAAATTATGGTGGTTCTGACGCATATCACTGCCAAGTAGTTGCTAAACTAGGACTTCTACATTGCCATTTTGTCCATTGCTACCACCTAATTTTATAGAGGCTGAATATGGCCTGTCAATTATTTACAATTATTATAGCTAACCTCTTAGGTTTCATTTCATACATTAGTTACCTTTTACAAATACAGTGGCATACACTCACATTTTCTGTATCAAATACTTTGGTCACAGAATCATAGAATAGTTTGGGTTGGAAGGGACCTTTAAAAGTCATCTGGTCCAACCCCCCTGCAGTGAGCAGGGACATGTTGAACTATATTATGTTGCTCAGCGCCCCATCCATCTTGATGGTGAATGTTTCCAGGGATGGGGTCACTTCCATACTTCTGGACAATCTGTTCCAGTGTTTCACCACCCTTATCAGAAAAGATTTCCTCATTATATCTAGTCTGAATCTACTCCCTTTTAGTTTAAAACATCACAACAGGTCCTACTAAGAAGTCTGTCTTATAAGCCTCCCTCATACAATGAAAGGCTGCAATAAGGTGTCCCTGGAGCCTTCTCTTCTCCAGGCTGAAAAAGCCCGACTGTCTCAGTCTGTCTTCATCAGAGAGGTGCTCCAGCCCTCTCATCATCTTCAAGGCCCTCTCCCTGGACTTGCTCCAACAGCTCCATGTCCTTCCTGTGTGGAGGACTCCAGAGATGAATACAAAACTCATGTAATGTTTACTTTCAAAATGTTTAGGATGTCCAACATCTTGATATCGACTACATGGAACGTCGCCTGGACTTCACCTATGATAAAGTGAATTATGCAGGTCTGCCTGAGTACCTCCAACAGCTGAAGAAGGAAGGAATGCACAACGTTGTGATTCTGGTAAAGTAACGGTGTTGCTAATTATTTCTCTGTTTATAAGAACTATTTGCAGCCTAGTGTGTGTAGCAGTATTTAGGTGTTAACACATGCTATTGTAGCAGATTTTCCATTTTTGTCATTTGTTGAGAAGAGGTGAAGAACAATTTCTCCCAGGTTTCATATGTAAATGTGCTGCATTCATCAGATATCTGTGTACCGGCACCATCCCTATTCCATAGCATTGATTATCTTTCACTTTTCCCCACTCAGTTATGAAAAATTTTTCCCCTGTTCAGTGCTGAGCTGAGATAGGATTGCTTTAGTGTAATTCTTTTCCAGAAAAAGAAAAAAAAGAGTTTAATACACACATAGTAGAATAGTGGGGAAAAAAAAATCTACACATAATCACTTTGGAGAGCAAATAGCTACAGTTGATGCTGCCTTATATTTACTCTTAATCTAAATTCATGTATGAGGAGTTTTTTTGCATGGAAATTGGTGGAAAAACATGTTGAACCTGTAACCAAAACTAATGTATGACCCAATGAACTAATTTGGGCAGAACTAATTTGGGCAGAAGAGAAAATCGGAGAATTCCGTCTTCCCCTGACAATATTTTCCAACAGATAGCTGCTCCTCTCCAGCACGTTCCCATACAGGACCTTGCACCAGAATTACCTGTTCTCACAGTAACTGAGTGAGTGGCAATGATGGCGAGGAAACCGGTGGCCAGAATTAAAGAAAAGACTTTGATAGATGCATAATCATAGAATCACAGAATGGCATGGGTTGGAAGGGACCTCAAGTTCCAAACCCCCTGCCACAGGCAGGGACACCAACCTCCAGGCCTGGGTCTACACAAGGTTACCCAGGGCCCCATCCAACCTGGCCTTGAACACCTCCAGGGATGGGGCATCCACCACCTCTCTGGGCAGCCTGTTCCAGCACTTCACTACTCTCTCTGTAAAGAACTTCCCCCTAATATCTAATCTGAACCTTCCTTCCTTTAGCTTCAATCCATTCCCCCTTGTCCTCCCATTGTCTACCCTTTTAAAAAGTTTTTGTATGCTGTTTGTATGTTCCCTTCAGGTACTGAAAGGCTGCAATGAGGTCCCCCTGCAGCCTTCTCTTCTTCAGGCTGAACAAGCCCAGCTCCCCCAGCCTCTCCTCATAGGGGAGGTGCTCCAGCCCTCTAATCACCTCTGTGGCCCTAAGACCTGGCCCAGCACAGGCTGGGGCAACCACACCACCTGGGAAGTTGACAGGGTTGGGAGGCGCAGGAGTGCTGAGAAGTGGAGCAGCACTACATGGGTGTGAAATGTTGCTGCAAAAAAAAAGAAGAGAGAGTGACATGACAATTTGTTCTCCATAACCACTAAGGATGGGATAAGAAGAAAAGTGCTTTAAATTGCAGCAGACGAGAATTAAGGTAGATGTTAGGATAGAGCTGCCTGTCTGCAAGGCAAGCTGAGCAGAGGGCCGTCTGCACGGGGCCAGGGGTTCCTCCCTGAGAGGGTGTTGGGAACAATTCTGACAGCTGCATTGGTCTCTCGTCCTCCTACTTTCTTTCCTGATGTACTTATTCAGACAAGCATATTCTCCCTCAGCTTTTTCTGCTGGCCTAAATGAGCTGAAGTATTGGGCTCTCTTTTTCTCAGTCGAGGTCTTCAGATCTCACTGTAACAGCTCTCCTTCGCACGTGCCCCAGTTTGAATGCATTTACCCATGTAGCAGATAACTGGATTTCACAGCAGTACAGCCTCTGCCCCAGCAGTGTTTGGAGAATGGCAGGAATATTTCCTTAATTTTGCTAAAAATGGCTCATTTGACAAAGCTCTGCATCACCTTTACCTGTGTTATTTTGGTAGCTCATACTTGTAAGGAGACCAATTAATCTAATCCAGCTGCTTTAAGCATGGACAGGTCACTGATGTCTGGGCCCTAAGTTGATCCAGTTCTTTTAAAATAAGGGTCACATTCCTCATCTTTTCATGGGGGTCCTGCCAAAGACTTCTGGGAGGAGAAACTGAGTAGCAGACTCCTTAATTGTGGGACAGTTCCTCTTTCACTTGTGCTGGTGTGTCAGATGTTTTCTGGAGTCAAGGTAACCGAGACCTACTGCAATTTCCTCGTCCAAAGATCACTTTATCTTGTCGAACAGATAGAAGTGCCTCCCTGTCCTTGTTTTTTTCTTCCACAATTTGTTGTAAAGTTTAGCATATGACTAAGGATGGAGTAGTCAGCACCACAGGTACTCATAACAGTGTTTCATTTTTAAATTCCAGTTGCAAGATTTGCTGGTCTTCAGTTTGCTGCTTTTGTTTTTTTTTGGAGGGGAGGTGGTGGGCTGGGTTTTTTTTTACATTTTCTTTAAAAATACCTGCTGTATCTTCACTTTTTTTGTACTATAATTGCATTCACTGCTAGGAATCTCAAATCCGTACAGTCCAAGTGATCAACTACATGATCCAAGTGATGAACTACAAATATCAGCCTATATAGTGAGTGCTGTTTGCCACCAATTTGCCCTCAAAGATACATTTCCATGAAGGTCCCCATTCTTCTGCAGCTGTAAATCATGAGAAGCTCTAGGGTGCAGCAGTGAAAACAGTTTCCATCAGTGGAGGTCCAAGGCGTGGAGTTTAAATGGTTACAGATTGCTAAATCGCTCTGATGGAGAGCAACTTCAAAACAAAAATAGTCCAAAATTAACTGGATACATCACTGTAAATAACTAACCAAGCAGCAGATGAGCACATGTGCTATCAGGACTGAGTGCTCTTTCCAGCTATTAGGCAGTTTGGACTCCCTGTATCCTCAATACTGCTCAAAAAATTACCTAATCTCTTAGAGCTGTAGCATTAAACACAACCTGCCTATTTATTGGTTTGTCTCAAAAAAGTTTGGGAGTCATGAATACATCAGCAAAATATTGCGAGTTTGGAGTAGTTCTTCCTGTGCACACTCTAGCCCTTCAGTAAATACATGGTAGTCACCTCTTTTTGGTCAAGATTAGGATGCCTCAGCTACATTATCTTCTTACTTGCAAGTTTAACTTCACCAGCATTTTTAAAGCCCTTTTAGTTTCTCAGATGGCACATGCTAGAGCAGTGCAAGGAGTTGTTGGTATATGAATCTAAATTCAGCTCTTAGGCAGACACAAGGAATATAACAAGAGTTCTCAACTCATGCAGTGAGCTAGGGGTAATCCAGGTAGAAAGCACTTCTTTCCTCCTTCTCTAACCAGTAACTTAAGACTGTTATCTCCTCTAGTTCTTTAGGTAAGCTTGTGAAAAAGAGCAAAAGCTGATCCAGTCTGTCCATTTTTTAAGAGCTAGTGGGAAGTACAGATTGCACCGGTAGAGAAGTTTTCTATTTTCACTTTACTACAGTTGCTGATATTTCTGTCCAACGCTGACTGTTAGCATTCTTTAGTGATGTAGAGCATTCTCGTAAGTTGAGTTAGGAGCTAGAACAGTATGCAGTGTTTCACTCCCAAGCCATGCTAACTGCAATTGAGGCAAATGTAATCCAGTTTGATACCAAAAGAATGATTCTCTTTATAGGTTCCCTTTGGGTGGTGACAGTGAGAGAGTTCCCCAAGTGTGGCAGATTGTTACCTCCCTCATGATGATTTCAGGAAATGTGTTCTGATTGCAGTCATTTAGTGACATGTAAAACCTCTAGTAAATGCTTTAAGGGTAGAGATGAGATGAGTCTACCTCATCTCAGAACACCGTGGTCACAAAAAAAGATCCTAACAGCCAGCAATATTAACACTGGTAACCTGCCTGATGATGGGATGTTGGATTTGGTTGTGCCACCACTGCTGAGGTGGCTGGTGCCCTTCACCGTCAGGACAACAGGAAGTCCAGTCCCCACGCTTGCATCCAATGCTGAGAGCCCTCTGTGCTTATGGTCACCTTGATAGTTGTGTGGCCTTTTACTGGCGCCTCTAAATGCAGTCCTGCAGCACTTCTCTCTCCTGATCCCTTTCAGAGGCCACCTCCATTTAGGGGAAATTTTGTCTAAGAATGCCAGTACTTGGTCATCATTGTTGTGCTGAATAATGTGCATGCTTCAGCTGAGTCAGAACAAATACATTCTTTAGAAACAAAGAAGTTCTAAAAGTAACAATGACTACAATGTAAAATGATAAGCATCATTACTGAAGAGGAGCTTTAATGAAAGACCTTGTACACCTTCCATTAAATCACACTAAAAATAGAAACAGCTGGGAATGACATGAGTGACAAATTACTTAAAAGTCAATAGCAACATGCTCATGATTCAAAATAATGCTGGATAGCTTTAGCATTTTAAAGTCCAGTTCTAAGAGCTGTAGAGGCTAAAATTTCCAGAGGTGAGTTTTTATGGATGTGCGTCAAAATCTATATTTGGGGTCATAGGTGGAAGTGAGTCAGTCTGGATAAGTGCCCCCAGGTCTCAGGGTAGTAAGTTGGAGTTAAGGATGTTCAGCACTGACTCTCCAAGAGCTGCTGAAAAGATGAGTTAGGGAAGATTTAACAGACATGAACTTCTTCCCCCTCAAACAACCTGTAAACGAATGGGAGGGGTTTGTTCTTTTTAGAATGGTACTAAACCAGCATAATATATTAGATTTATGCACTGGAATAACCTTTCAGCTAAAGGAAACCAGAAGTTTGGATTAGCAGTAGCTAATTAAGCTGACTTCTTCTAGCCTTGAAGTCCCTTGAGAGGCATCTTTTCCACGATTATGAGATTGTTATTGCAGATGGACATTTTTCTCTTTTCCAAAGCTGAACTATTAAACAAGTTAAAAATGTAATGGACACTTATACTTCTTATGGAGTTGACATAGATAGGTAAAGTTGAACAGAATTTTGCACTTAAGGTAGGGATTTAGCAGGGGCTTTTGGTTTTGAGGCATGGAAAAATATACTTTCCTCACCAGGACTATAGCTATCAGAGGGCTTACAAGTAATTCAGGCAATTAATGTAGGTATTAAAATGAGCTTTAAAACACACCTTTAAATAAATTTACCATTTGGGATCAGATTTTTTTTTTATTCTTAGGAAGTTTATTAGACCTCTATGACGTTTTAATTAAATTTCACTTAAATTATTGCACAAGCAATAATTGAATGGAAGAATTGTTCCAGTGATGTTTTTTCCCCTTAAGTAGGACCTGAGGGAATAGCATTTACTAAAGGAAAAGTAAAGAATTGCCTTATTCTAAAACAGCTGCAATCACACAGAATCATAGGGGTTGGAAGGGACCTCAAGAGATCATCGAGCCAACCTCCTAATCTTCCCCTGGTCTAAGTAACACAAAGCAGAGGGCTGCTCCCAATTAGGGACATATTGCAAAGAGCACTTATCTCCTTTTACTCCCAGTTGACTGCTGAGCAGAGTATCTCTTCATTCACTGACATCTCACAGTATTCCTAACTTTATTACCTACTGGCATAGTGGGCCACCATCATCCCCAGGAGTGGATTACCATTTCATTGAACTTCTTGACTACCTATGGCCATATTGGGGCAGAGAAGCTGTTGGTGTCAATGCCGTTGGCAGCAGTGGAAGGTGGTGACCATCCCAAGCAGTGAAAGGGCCAGCAAGATTGAGCTATGGAGTAGTTTGCATGCCTGGGGAGAACAGAGAAGTATGGTCCTACAGGCATGCATGAGTTGGGTTATTCTGCACCAAACTGGCATAAAACACCCTTGTCTGACACTGGATATGAAGAGAAGGCTAAGGAGGTCCTATTGAGGTTGAATGTGTCCTACCTTCAAGCCTCCTGGAAAGTTTTAGTTGTTCCAGCATTGAGTTTCTGCTATTGAGGCAGCTGGAATAAAGATTGCCTTGGAGGAAATCCAGAGGTGTCCAAGTGTGCAAATGCCCAGCATGGCACCCTATTCTGCCAAGCAGAGACCTCAGCAAGGGAAAAGTAAAATCCAATGGCCCTCTAAAATAACTTGAATGCAGATTGTCTCATAAAGAAATAATCATGAAGGATTTAATAATTTTACATCACTTTTGCTTTATACAAGAAATGCCACAGATCTTTAATGATTTTTCCTAAATTATTATGTGCTCTCAACTCTTATTAAATTTTAATGTTGTTTTCTTCCAATATTGTTGTAATCTGCATTAAGAACATAGTCCTCTAAAATATACAAAGAGAAAAGTAATTGTTACCTTTGGGATTTCAATAATGGAAGTGTAACCGCTGTTTTCAGGACCCTTTCATAACTAAGGATGAAGAACCGGGCACTTACAGGCCTTACGATCTC
Organism: Hypotaenidia okinawae; assembly: GCA_027925045.1. NCBI lineage: Eukaryota > Metazoa > Chordata > Aves > Gruiformes > Rallidae > Hypotaenidia > Hypotaenidia okinawae. The sequence goes on along the minus strand of BSDF01000001.1, from coordinate 61,093,994 downwards.
GGAGAGGAAATGGGAGTCTGGGTGAACAACTCCGATGGTGTAACTCCTGCAGTTGGGAAGGTTGGTTTATTGAATTGTCTCATGCATTTGGCCTAGTGCTGCTTCAAAGTGACAAAGTAGACGTGCAACAGAAACAAAAAGATAACCAGTCATTATACCTGTGAACTTTAGGCCTGGCCTCCTGGAGACTCGGTGTTTCCTGACTATACCAACCCCAGGACCGTTGAGTGGTGGACTCAGTTGTGTCTGGAGTTTAAGGATGTCCTTGACTACGATGGGATCTGGATTGTATGTCTCATTATATTTTCCCTCCCTTCTTTTTAAAAAAAGAAAATGAGGCTTTTAACATGGGTCTTACTCTTTTTATGAAAGGACATGAATGAACCATCCAATTTCTTAAGAGGCCAGTATCCTGGATGTGCTGATAATGAAATCAATAATCCTCCTTACATTCCTAGTAAGTAAAGTTTCCTTGAAAATCTTTTTTTTTTTTTTTTTTTTTAAATCCTGGACATGCTATTTCTTAGAACAACGTTCCATCCTTCATTTTCCATCTTTCCCTGCCTGTCCTGTGCATTCAGTCACGTATTTGTTCGGGATACCATTGGCTCGGCTTTGGTGGAGTAACAAACAAGAGCCACGTTCCACTCTCACTGGAACAGCACTAGAAAAATGGCCTTTGCTGCTACTCTCTGCACAACTGGTCTGCATTGAAGAAAGGGCAAGACACCAGTGCACTGTAACTCAGCTACAGATTCGTGGCAGGAGTAACCCTGTTGCCTTACTTACACTACTAGCCCCATGGATGGGCAGTCTCTGCCTTTTCTACAAACTGTGACAAGGAAGATGGCATCGCCCTGATGCCTTGATTCAATATTTTTTTTCCTTTCTTTTAGGAAAGAAATGTTCATTGCCTTATTAGAAATGGGCTCAAAAGAATTTTTAAAATGGGTTGAAAAGTTTTTAAAATGTCCAAGCTTATGGGAGACCGATAAGAATGGGAACACTTCTTCCAGTAGCTGAATTAATGACATGCTCATTCTCCCACAGGAAGCCATGACTACTTACACTTAGTACCAGTGGTCCTGGCAATTAACCCAAGCCAATATTTCCCCAGGAAAGCCCTTCTACCTGAGCAACACTAATATGTAGCAGAAAGTTGATACATAAGTGAGTTATTGACAGTGAAGTATTGGCAATGTCTCTTTTCCCTTTTGGCTGTTGTACTGTCGTATGAATTCTTAATTTGATTTATTAAATCTCATTTCACTACCAATAGAATAGAACCATAAACCTCACAAAAGCATGAAAAATATTATAAAAAGACTGTAAATTATTGAAAAACAAAACAGAGTTTTTAATTATGATTTTGGTATTCACTCGCTTTGTGGGGAAACCACTGATTCTAACTGTTGTATACTGGCCCCATGGATCTTGTCATTGACCAAAGCCCGGGAAGTGGTGAGACATTTCCACCTTTGCCTTAAGCTGCCTCCATTTTGTCAGCATTCAGAGCTGCGAATAAAGGTGTGAGCTTTTGGGGAAGATGGCCCAAATAGCAGAGCCCCCTTCACACTCACAAATAAAGGATCAAAGGATGGACCTGTGAAAAGCTGTGAAGCTGAGCTTTACAACATGTAGCACTGAACCCTGAGCCATTATGGAATAATCAGATTTAGGGACATAGATATCTATGTGACATGTAGAGACAACGAGGGGTGCTGAAGACAGATGTGTTTTGAGTCCAGTTTCTCTCTCTGACTTGTCCCTTCTTATGCAAGGATGCACCTACTTCCGCTTGTAACTCACAGTGCTCGTGTCCCTTCTGCAGACAGAAGCCTAAGACAGTTCTTAAAAAGTGTAGGGAATTTGGTTTTCACCAGTGTTTATAGGCTTACTTTTATATTCTACAATTATGCTAACATTGCGTGTACCCCTGGCTGCCCAGTCTCCTGACTGGTGTAGGCATGACCTAAGCTCCTTAATCCAACAAGACATTAGTACCTTCCTGGGGCTGAAGGGGTTTTAGGGCTTCATAATTTTTTTGGGTGCCTGAGTCTCTGCAAACCCTAATCTCAGTGCCTCAGGCTTTCTGTCAACGTAGCCTTCGGCCTCCTTATGTAAATTATAACCACGATTACACGCAACTGTGGTTTGAACTTCTAAAACCAGATGTCCTTCAAATCAATTTTATATAAAACACTTTATACTGAAGATTGGTATGCTATTGTAAAATAATCAGTATTACTGAGGCAGAATACAAGATGTTCAGCATAAGAATGAGGCATGAAAGTATGGCTCGTGGCAGCATTTTCTTTCATATCCCACCTTAATTTTAATCATTAAGTGCCACTGGGGCGTTAAGTGAGACTTTCCCCGGAACCTTAGTGTCTTCTTTAAAGTCACGTCAGTCAAAGTTACTTGGAAATTGCCTATAAATTATTTCTGATGCAGATCAGCCACATCAGAGTCTCTGTGTCTAAAGACCTAAACACAAAGATTCCAGCTGTGGTGGCACAGCAGAGCAGAAGGGCTGGGGGAGTTGGGGAGAGGTGGGCACGGGGGAGGGTGTTGGGTACAGAGAAATGCACTTTGTAGCAATGAACTGCAAATGTACAGTGAAGTGTGATGAGGCAGTGCTATTGCTTGTTCACGGAGAGGTATCACAATAGTGTGTGAGATTTGAGAATCTCCTTTTTTTTTTTTCTGAGAGGATTTTATAATATTTTCAGCTCCATCTCTAAAATAATTAAATCCACTGTATAAACCAAGCATCTTACCTGCCCAGTTTCTGCTGAACTTCACATGGCATTTTCATAGAGGTTACCTATGGAGGATGAGAATCACATTTTCTCCACCAAATGGGCTTTGCCAGCATCTCCCTAATAGGGGATCAAAGACCAGACAGCATCTGTGCAGCCAATTTATGCTTCATATTGCTTCCCCTAGGCTCAGCCAAACCAGCGCTGTGCCAGCAACATCAGGGCTACTCCTGACTATTACTGAAGGCAAAAAGCTACCGCTGCCTCCGCTGCCTGTGACCTGCTGATAGAAAGAGTTACTGGATAATCCACTCGTGTGTGAATATGCCCATTATAATCTGTCCTTGCTCGCTTCTGTGCTGCGTATCGGGCCATTGCAGCTGACACTCTGTGGACTGATGGACCTCATGCTTTTTCCCTCCCCTGCACATCTCCGACACTCCCCACTCATCGCCTGCTTGGGGCTGTGCCATTACTCCTGCCGTCTTTTAGTCCCAGATGCCTTAAGGGAAGAGAGTGGTCAGAGTTCATTTTAGGTGCAAATTTTGCCGTGGTAGGGCAGAATCGTGCTGCCTGCATACATCTGCAGCTGAGCGGTATGCAAACCTAGGTCTCGAAATTCCACACAGCCACATAAGTTCCCTGGGTGTCTGAATTTCTGATTTATTTTTATGTCTTGCAACATTTTTGCTCTTAACTAAAATTTGTCACTCTGTAAAAGAACATGTAGGTGTGTTCTTAATTCGGCAATGCAGAAATATTCTTCTCTGGCTATTGCCTACTGAATACAGGATATCTGTACAGATGTTTTGAATTATTGGTCATTAAACTTGAAATTAGCAGTTTGCTCAGTTCTCTCATCCTCTTGAAGACACATTTGCCTGTCTGCAAGCAGGTATTCATGTCTGCGTGCTAACCTCCCATCAGTGCAGCTCCAGCACTTCAGCTTTTCTCTCCCCTTCGGTGTTTTCACCCCTAAATGAGAATATGAAGAGATTTAAACCGTGATCTATATATTTCTACAGTGTTTTGTATCATTCTCAGGCATCTCTGATCGTTCCCTGTCACAAAAGACACTGTGCCCTGACTCCAAGACTTACCTCGGAGAGCATTATAACACGCACTCTCTCTTCGGCTGGTCACAGACAGAACCAACTTTCCAGTAAGTTTTCTGAGTATTTCTAAGCAGATTTCAGGTGGTTGAAATACATTTTAAAAGCCACCGATGTTACCTGGAAAAACAGGATCTAGTAAGAAACAGCCCCATGCTTTGTTTTAGTATTTGTCATTTAGCAAGAAGTTTCCAGAAAAGTGAACCTTGGAAGAGAAAACAGAATCTTTTCCAATTTTGCTTTTCTTCACTAAAATCAGGATCTACTTGTAGGGCTCAACTCTTCAGCTGCTGCTGTTGTGTAAGTACAGCAAGATGTTCCTATGGTCCATGGGGCTGCTCAGGTGCAGCTGCTGCAGAAGCAGTCTTTTGCACAGGGACTTTTTCCATCCCTTTGTTACCATGACCCGAGCAGAGGAGCTTCTATCACTGCTGGTGAAGGTTCTGAACCGTACAGTTTCCCTGGCTGCTTCTGGAATTGCTTCCAGCTCCCAGCAGGCAGTATTTTGCATTTTGGCTTGGGGCTCATCTTGTCCAGGAGGACAGAGCTGCATTGCAGCACACTTGCTGTCGGCTACTGTAAAACTCATTTTGCAGCTGGGAAGCACTCAAAACTAGCTGACGCAGGCAGGCTGTTGCTGAGAGAGACTGGGGTGACAGTGGAAAGCTAGCTGTTGGATTAAATCAAACAGGCAAAGATTTTCCAGCAGAGACTGAAGTAAGACATGGGTAAGTTTAATACCGCAACGTGAGTGCCAAAGCAGGGGTCCTTGTGCAGGCTCATTTCAGTATTTAGCACTCATTTCCAGCAGTTGTGTTGTGATAGCATGCAGAGGGGACAGCTAAGGGAGCCTGCTTACAGTGGGGATGCACTTGTATTCTATACACCAAGCCTGAGGGAAAGGAAGAACTGGGTAAAAGGCAAAAGCCGTTTGTCAGCTCTTGTGGGCTTGGCTGAAGAGCAGCCCAGCTTTGGAGAGAAGGACCAGAAAGCTGTTGAACTCTGAACGCCACTGGCCACCCAACCCAGCTAAGGCACACAGGATGTAGGATGGTTTTGGGGTCCTTACATCCCAGTCTCTGCAAAGATACTTCCTTCACTGGTGTCTCCACTGGAATTTGTTCTCTGCCCGCTGGGCTCCAGCAGAACACATAGTCAGATGCCATCTTGGTGACATTGTTGAAACAGGTGCTTTGGATTTTCTCACCTTTTTGATTTTTTTTGTTTGTTTTTTTGTTTGTTTTTTTTTTTTTTGTTGGAAGGGATCTTGAAAGATCATCTAGTCCAACCCCCTGCCAGAGCAGGATCACCTAGATTAGGTCAATACACAGGGAGGTGTCCAGCTGGGTCTTGAATGTCTCCAGAGAAGGAGATTCCACACCCTCTCTGGGCAGCCTGTCCTAGGGCTCTGTCACCCTCACAGTGAAAAAAGTTCCTCCTTATATTCACATGGAATTTCCTATGCTCCAGCTTGCATCCGTTGCCCCTTGTCCTATCGCTGGCCATCACTGAGAAGAGCCTGGTTCTTTTTTTTAGTTTTATTAATTCTCTGTGCCAGCAAAGACAAGTCTGTGTGCCTGAGACAAACCCCATGAATTCAGCAGGAAACGTCCTGAGTGCTGGCTCATCTGTCCCAGCCCCTTTGGCATGCATCTTGTCCTGGCTGTGCAAATCCAGGCCAACACCACTAGGACAGTTACTGCTGTATGATTCCTTGCAGCCTCCCCCAAGACTGTGAACCTTCCCTGTTCCTCTGCAGCACTTGCTTCCAGGGATCCTTCCAAAAGAAACACGTATTTTGCTCAGCCTAATGTAGGGTGTCCTTAAAGACCAGAGAACACCACCAACAGAGGTGGGATTCACCACAGACACGGGAAACTCTGGTGAAGAAATTTTCATACATAATAATCTGGGTTTCTCAAACACCTTCTTTCCAATGCTGATTGTTTCCCTTTCTGCATTAGCTCTTCATAAATAATACACTAAATTAAATTACTGACAGGAATATTTAGCAAGCCAGCATCAATTGCAGGATATTGGCTGAAAATGAATGACAAGTTCATAATTGTATAAAAAAAAATTCTAAGAATTATTCTAATGCAGCCAAATAATAGGAAATATGTCACCTGACCCTGTGTCAAATGGCTTCAATTTGGATACATCAACTAGCAGCAATCAAGTTGTGCATAGCTTAATGCCAAGGGTTATTTGTATGTGATATTCTGTATATAATTTCAATTAACAACTACATTTGACAACATTAGGACCTGTTTGGCAGTGATTCACAGTAGACTGAAATTTATTCAATAAATTACTTGTTGCACATTTTTTATGCAGCTCTGGGTCATAGTTGAGTTGATCCAGTGTTGCCCTCATTAGCACCTGCATTGGCAAATGGAGACAAAGACTTGTGCTGCACAGGCAGAGGAGAGGACTTGTGCTTGGGACATCCTTGAAATGCCTTCAAAATGCTATTTATAAAAAAAAACACATGGAGTTTTGTGCAGTTATGTGGCCCAGCAGTGCACCTACAACCCAGAACCAGCAGGTCCTGCATGGTTCAAGGATTGCATCTCTTGCTGCATATGGCCCATTAGGTTAATATGTTTAGACTTGCATGAAAGCTGTTGGTTGGGGTTTTTTGGTTTTGTTTCATTTTGTTTTTTGCTTTGGAAACAAATGTTGAAGCATTTGAAAGGCTCTTGTGCCGTTACAGAACCGATGCCGAACATTAGCCGTTATGAATACAGATGAAAGAGCTCTTGATCAAATTTCATTAAGGAAAGGGGGAAGGAGGTGGATGGTGAACAAAGGGATTAATATTCCACGCTAGGATTTCCCAGATAATCCACCTTGTGTTTCCCAAATTGTATTAAAGCAGAGCTGAATTTGAGTTCCAGCAGTGTGCGTATCATATTGCAATGCCTACAGGGATTATCCTATGTTGAGGAATTTTGTAACACATTTGTTAATAGGGCACATCGTACTTGCTTGATTTTTTGCTGATGTAGAAAAATTCTTTTCAAAAGGCAAGGAAAAATTCATTACAGGACTAATTCTGTAATGAAACCTCATATATCAATGAGAGGAAAGCAGAAGAAATACTACAAGGATGGGATGACATTTTGAATTACTATATTTTTGCTTTCTATATTGGTTATTTCTTGATTTTAAGATTTTCACATATTGTTTGGATGTTTTGCTCTGTGTTTTTTCTTTTCTCATTTTTAATTTTAGTATATTAGAACTTTATTTGTAAATAAGAATAAATAAACCTTATATTAGAAAAAATAGATCTTTTACTGTTTTTTAGGAAGCTATAGGATACTAACTTAAATTTACCAACACAGAAAGGAAACTTTGTTTCAGTATTTCAGTTTGAAACACTGATGAGAATAAATTAAACTGAATTTAATTTTTTAGGAATACTAAAAATACCTAAACAAAATTGGTTTTGTGGATCAGAGAGATATTGGGGTTTTATTTTGGCCATTGAGTAAGACTTCCATTATCTGCAGTTTTCCAGCTGGATTTTTGTGTGACTCAGGACCATGATAATAATTGTTTCATGAATAGCACCCCTTCTGATGAAATTGTTCCTGAAAGCTTGAAACTCTTTCAACCACTCCTCTTATTTCTCATGGCCTTCTTGCATTTCTTTGCAGTGTTGCCCAGCAAGCAACTGGAAAGCGAGCATTTGTCTTGAGTCGGTCTACATTTGTTGGCAGTGGAAAGCACGGGGGTCACTGGCTGGGTGACAACTTCTCTCAGTGGAAGGACATGCACCAGTCAATCATTGGAATGCTGGAATTCAACCTCTTCGGCATCCCCTACGTAAGCCCGGCGTCCTTCAGGCAGTTGCTGGCTCATACACAGTATCACTTTAAATTAACTCAAATGTTTTCTGAAATAAGCTGCTTGAGACAGCCAGCAGTGACAGCCTCCACAGCATAAGGAACCGCAGATTAAAAAAAAGCTAAATGTCATCAATCTTGGCTGGCTGGAGAGAAACAAAAATAGCACTGCTAGATTCAGATTAAATCACTGAATGCCATCCAAAACCGGTCTCTTTATATTACGTATTCTAACATTGAGGTCCCTCTCTATGTTTTTGCCTTTGCAAGCTGGGCTGGAGGATTTGTAGAATTATTGAAATACGGTCAGACCTTCCATAGATGATGCTCCAGGACTCAATACAGTCTGAGTCCTGGGAAAAAATTGTATCATTACGGAGCTTTTTCATGCAGCCATCAGAAATAGGTATCTTCTTCCAAAAATTACTTTTATTGTCAAACTTGTGTGGTCACAATCACAAAGACTTATCCAATGATTTCATTTCTCCCTTCAGATTGGTGCTGACATCTGTGGGTTTAACTATAACACCACCTACGAACTCTGCTTGCGCTGGATGCAGCTCGGCTCTTTCTATCCATTTTCCAGAAACCACAATGCAGAGGGCAATATCGTAAGTAAACAAAGCCACACAAAGCCATAGTCCACGGTTACGCTGACAGTGACTTGTATTACTTTCTCAGAAATTAATCTGTCAGTCTTGGGTAAACCGGAGCAGCGGGTGGAAAGGAATGCTGCACTGAGATCAGGAATTACACAGTGAAGTATAAATTTTTCCCCTCCAGAATGTAAAGATGACATAGAAAAACTGAAAAATGTGTAGTATTTACCACCTGAAAGCCATGCAGAAATGAGTGCTGCGTTCTTTGAATGACAAAATGTTGTCTTCCCATACTGTTGGTATGATTTGTCCCCTCCATCTTTTACCTACTGAAGCCCAGATTTTATTTAAGAGCCAGTGAATGTCAGCACATCTTCCTACTCCCTTGTTTGCTTCAACTTTTCTTTCAGTACTTCTGTAACTATAATAGGCATTGCAGAAAGGGGAGAGAGGGCAGGCAGTATGTACTATCCTTGCTGTTTAAAGCAAGTTTCAAACAAATGCCACAGTTTGAAGCTCTAAAACACGTGAGACCTCCAAGGAGAGCCAGCTACAGTGACAGTGTTATCAGCCAAGAAGCAACAAAGACTAAAAAAAGGCAATAAGCCCATGAGAAGGATGAGAAAGTGGAGTCTCAGTCCAGAACCATGACCTGACTTTGACTTATCATCAAGTCCTTTCAAGACTTGTCTTGTTTCTGACCATGAACAGTTTGAAGGTCTTGCAGCCTTTGTAAGTGCATTGTATTTATCTGCAACCACCATGAAATGGTTCTGCTAGTTCAATGTTGTTTTTTTTTTCCTCTAAACTGATCTACCAAGCTGGAGCTCAGGTTACTAGCTAACCTTTGGTTTTCTTTGAGGCTGGGTCATCAGAGTGTTGCAAAATGTACAGCCCCAGAAAGCCCTCTGCCTCTGCATGAAAGTATGAAGGGCATTCAGCAACTGGGCAAATGCAGGAATAATAAGCTGTAGTACTGTCATTAAGAGGCAGGCGATTTACCCTGTAGATCCCTGAGATATGCTGGGATATTCCTGGGGTGCATCAAGCACCGCCTGGTCAGATGGTCCAGGGAGGTGATTGTCCCAGCAGAGGGGGGCAATGAGGATGATAAAGGGTCTGGAGGGGAAGTTTTATGAGGAGAGGCTGAAGTCCCTTCGTTTGTTCAGCCTGGAGAAGAGGAGGCTGAGGGGAGACCTCATCGCAGTCTGTGGCTTCCTGATGAGGGGGAGTGAAGAGGCAGGCACTGATTTACTCTCTTTGATGATCAGCAATAGAACTGAGGGAACATTATGAAGCTGCGACAGGGGAGGTTCAGACTGGATGTTAGAAAATATTCTTTACTGAGAGGGTGGTTCAACACTGGAACATGGTCCCCAGGGAAGTGGTCTCAGGACTGAGCTCAACTGAGTTCAGGAAGCACCTGTATGATGCACTCAGTCCCATGCTCTGACTTGGCTGGCCCAGTGTGGAGCCAGGAGTTGGACTTGATGATCCTTATGGGTCCCTTCCAACTTCTCTGGTTCTGTGCTTCTATGATTTCTCTCTAGGAGAACAAATGTCTGTGAGGTGTTACCTGCTGCTGTTGATAAATATTTTCTGTTTACTTCTCTACAGTAAAATTAGAAGTACCTTGTCTACATATGTTTGCTTGGCCCTTCAGGCATGCAAATGGGTTCTGATCTGAGTGAGTCGCTATTAATCACATATGCACAATCTAACAAGCAGGAAAAGAGCAATGGCTCTATATGATGGGAGCTGCAAGTTGCTGCTTAGTGAATGGCAGAAGTAACAGAAGATCTGTTTTGTTTATTTGGACTACCTAAAAGCCATGGAAAACATTGTGTTCACGGAAAGAACTGAGCAAGGCATTTTGGGTGACTCAGCATCACCTAAGACGTCTGACTGGTTTTTCTTTTTCACTCAGGCAACATTTGTACAATGTCAGAATACTGGTAAAATTACCCAATTTTTGAAATAATAGATGGGTGCTCTGGAGCTCAGATCCAGCAGGGAATATTATCAGTGACTCTGATGTAAACATAATAATGGAGAAATTTAACTTAAATATTTAGTTTAATTAATATTAAGTTTAGTGTTAAAATAAAATCTCAAATATCCACTTTGCCTAATCCATTGGGGATTTCAAATGGTTTAATTAATACTTTTCTTGTCTGAAATGCACTAGATAATATAAAAAGCTTTGTTACTTCTATTCTTTTTATGTTTCATTATCCTTGGAATTCATCATACATTCTTCAATTTTAATGAGAAAACTGAGTATTATGGGAAAATTTTGTGAAGGAGGAAGGGAGCCATGTGGCTCCTTAACTGACTCAGTTTAGTGCTGGAGAAGGTCAGGCAGGAGGAACTGAAGGAGATGTAACTCTTCCACCTTATCAGCACTGCCCTGGGCTGCGTGCTCTGCATCCCATCGCAGGAGATTGTCAAGGTTGCCTTGAAGTAGATCAGAAACAGCCAACAAGTGTAGACAGATTTCTGAAGCCTGTCCTTTTGGTGTAGGGACCCAACATGCATGCTCTCTCTCCCAGGAGATCATTGGCAGCGAGGAGGCAAGTGGCACTGCTGATGCTTGGGTGTCTCCTCGTTCGGGGCATCCTAAAATATTGGGCGTGGGAGGAGAAGCCAAGTTTCTTTGTGTGGATGAAATGTTTTCCCTGCTGCACACAGTGACTTTGGTCACTCTTGATGGCTTCAGCAGGGCCATGATTTACTTTTAAATGGATTTACTTTTATGTTCTTAGCCAACATAATTATACCTTTGCCTTTGTTTTGCAGATTATCAGTCTTCCCTCTTTCCTGTGTTTCACCATCTCTGTCCCAGAGGGCTTGCATCTCCGGGATAAAGTAATTTCTAGAGACAGGGTGTCTGTTCCTGAGCATAGACATGACACAAGGTTAGGGGTGGTTGCAGACAGCTCACATACATCGTGATGGGGCCTGGTCAATCTGAACTCCCTGAATATTTCCAAATTGGAACATTTATGCAGATCTTAGTTCGGTAATAATGGATGTTGTGCTTAATAGGTCTCCTGATTTTCAGATCTGTACTTTTTCTTAGTTAAATTCGCTTTCACAGCATTATGCCAACCACAGCTCTCCTTAGATTGCACACTGTTTCTCAGTTGGATTTGCAGTCCCTAGTTATAAAGCTCAGTACAAATCACAGCTTTTCCTGAACAGGAACAAGACCCAGCGGTGTTCGGAGCAGAGTTTGCCAAGATCTCTCGTGCTACGCTTCGGATCAGATACTCACTGCTGCCTTACTTATACACCTTGTTCTTCGAGTCTCATGTTCACGGAAACACGGTGGTCCGGTCACTGATGCATGAGTGAGTTTGGAGCCTCTCCCTTTTTATCATATTTTACTCACAAAAGTAGCCAAGCTTCCATGTATAAAGTAGTTGCTACCTCTTTGAGAACAGTCATGGTAATATTACTGCCTGCTCTCTTTTAAAAAGAGCAGTACTACAAGGTAATGTAATCAAATTATATGCACAAAAAAACCTCTTGATATATGCAATGGATTTCCATTAAAATACAAACTATATTTCTTTCCAGTGGGGGGGGGGGGGAAAGCAAGGAGAATTCTGAAAGTGTCTTGTTGTAGGCAAATACGCAGGTTTTTTTTTTAATTTTAAAAATAGGAATCACACACCTGTCTTTTAATGAAATCTGTGAAATCTGTACTCTGGTCCAGAATGCCAAGAAGTTCTCATTCAGAGAAGTCTCCATTTTCCAATCATCCACAGCATTTGCATTTTCCAATTTAGCATCTGGCTATGTATGAAACCTACATCTGTGTCCACAAAATTGCATAGAGAAAACAGAGATAGAGACGTTTGAGTGTAGAAGCAGGTGCAAAACCGAGATTAATAAATGGAGACTGAAAAACCCCTTGGAAAATGTGACCTCAGATTTTTGGAACGATTAAGGGTTTTTTCCTGTTTGGAAGCAGCAGGAATCAAAGTGAGGTTTACTTTCCCACTCAGAAGCTTTTAATTAGCTTTTTATCTCCTTTTGGTAAATTTTCTACTTCGGAATGCCTTATGCAAAGACTAGAGCTAAAGGAGTGCAAACAATATGTATGAAAGGCCACTGCCCGAACCTCTGACACAATTTAGTCTCACTGGTGTCAGCTACATCCTGGACTGTTTAATGTTCTTTTTCCCTTTAGGTTAAAACCATTTTGGTTAAAGGGTAAGGCATTTTTTGCAAATTAAACTGAGATTACATTAAAGTGCAGACCATTCAAGTATGGAAAGGATATGCACAAACCCTGTTTTATCCACTCAACGCAATGGCTATCTGATAAATTTTAAAAGTGGGATCCTTCCCTTTCCTACTCTGCTACTTTATTTAAACGGGCTGCATTAATGACAAGTTTTATAGGTACTCATGCCTTACAAAGGCCTATATGCTATTTCAAGTATATTTTAGCTCTATTTTTGCTTAATGAGATTTGTGTTAATATTGGAAATAACAAGTTCATTTTGTGTGATGGTTTGACCCTGCCTGGAGGCCAGAAGCCCACTAAAGTCATTCTATCACTCCCTTTTTCAGCTGGACAGGGGAGAAAATAGATACTGTGAGGCTCAGGAGTCAAGATAAGGATGGGGAGAAACCAGTCTGCAATCAGCATCCCAGGCAAAACAGACTCAGCACAGAATAAAGGAAAGAAAACTCTCAGATTTATTACACTACACTGCACAGCCAGTGACACCAGAGTTGGGTAATGAGAATTAATATTAGCTAATCTCTGCTCATACAGAATTACTTTAGTGATGTTAAAGCAGGTTTTCTCACCGCTTCCAGCATACTTTACCTGGACTTTAGTTTGGGCCATACCTACATTAACAAATTTACCAATTTGCTTTGATTTGAATTGTAGAGCAGATACAGATGGACCAGTGGAGGTGTCTATTGAGTGAAACTGAGCTGGAAGGCACGCTCCAGTCATTAACAGGAGCTTAGTCAGCAAGACCAGTCCGGAGTCACTAGGAAATAAAGCCTCTAAAATGCGTGTACAGAGTGTAGGCATGAGGAGGTTGGCACAAACTCTTTCACTACCTAGGTCCCATCCTAGTCAGCACATCATTTGCTAATGTTGCCACAGCTAGGGCCTAAAATGGATTAAAAGTATCTCTTACCATTATTAGTTAATTCTGGCTACTATTGTTATCTTACTATTTCTATTTAATATTCTCTGGTTTAGTGGGGCTTCCTAAGTAGAGAAAGCGACCTGGATGCTAACAGGAGGAGAAATACATGTTCTAGAGAAGGAGAGAACTGAAACAGAATGTTTGATGTAGGGATGATGGAATTTTACATCAAAACTTTCCCTCCCTTGTAACAAATACAAAGGAGAGCTAAGAAAATGGCACTAGTTTTTCAGGCAGGGCTGTTATGAGTTCACAAGCCTCACCGTGATAACAGCTCTGCTTGGGCAGGGAGTCTCCAAGCAATAGCTTTTTCAGGTGGCCATTTCAGACTTTTCATTTCATTTCAAATATTTAGGTGCTCGTGTCAGGTAACAAACAAGAACAACATCCCAGTAGATTCCTAGAAGTGTTTTAGGTGCCTCCAAGGCTTACACTCTGTTGAAACAGAGCTGCTGGTAGCACAGCTGTCCAAAAAGACCTGGAGGTGGTAATCCATTACTGGAAGGGAAAGTTCTGCTTAATGGCTAAGCAGGGGGAAAATGAGATGTAAGAGACGCCAGCATCCATCTGTAAGAAGCACGTAGATGTAATTAAGCACCTTTCACAGACATGGCCCAATGGCTTATTTTTTGAAAAATGGGAGTGTTCGTATGTTCGCTGAATTCCTTCTCGTGGTCACTATAATTGCAAGTGCATTAGTGCCAAGTTAGATGGAGAGATGTTGGTTTCCATGTGCAAATAAGATGGACTTCTCTTCCGTTGTAATTTCTCGATCAGTTTTTCCTCCTGAAATCTTACACAACACAGTATATTGAATCAATATTATAATTTTATTACAGCAAAATTAAAAATACAGAGATTACAAGAAACAGTAATGCTTTATATTCCAAAAACTTTTTAATAAGGTAAATTCATCAGAAATGCCTTGCTTTAAATATTTACAAGGCATTACATCAGAGTGCAATAATGACCAAGATTAAGATGTCTAGAAGAGCTTTGGCAGCAAAAGAAACTGAATAAACTGAGGTTTCTTTCAGACAGAGCCTGAGGCATGCCGTCAAGAATACTTTTTCCTGAGCTCCACATACTCCCTAAACTTGCAATATTTTACAAACCTGAACACTGACTAGACACCTTTTTTCTTGCTAAGGCGGTTTTGGCCACTTGGGGTAATTTTTGTAAATCTGGCCAGGGTGCACAGTGTATGCCTGTGCTGTACCAAGTGAGCAGGGCGCCGACACTGAGCCAGCGCTCTGGCTACCCTACAGCAGAAACCTGTCTTTAGACAGGGACAACTGCAAAGTCAGCTAATCAGACATAATCAATACATTTTTAAATGAGCAATTCATACATCCTTAGCAAACGATATATTCATATCCAACAGCCAGTGTGAATTTGTCAAAAACAAATGATGGTAAATCCATCCTGGTTGCCACCTTTGACAAGGCAGCAAGGCTGTTGGGTAGGAAAGGAAGCAGAGGAGCAGGACAAATCAGGAGGTACAAGATACCTTGATTTTAGGAGGGCTTGAGACAGACTTTATGTGATGTTCTTACAAGCTAATTGGGAAATGAGGATCTGTTATGAATTTCCTCAGAACTAGGTTTACAAATGATTGAAAGCCTATTTAAATTCTCGAGGATTTAATGCCGGGTGAGCGGAGGTTCCTGAGACAGGGAGGATCTCTGGTCTTTGCCAGGTGCTCTTCACTGTTTTCATTATCTCATGTGTGGTGGAATAGAGATTTCTTCCCAAGCTGGCAGATGATGCTAGGCAAATGGGACTGTGAGCACTCTGGGGGAGATGATTAGAATCCAAAATTATTTTAATGCCTTGAATAAGATGGACTGAATTCCATAATTTCTTATCCATTCAGGAAAAGTGGCTTAGAAAGTGCAATATGTATGCACGTTGTTTTGTGTTCGTCCTACAAAAGATTTCTAATGCAAGCTCATGAAATGTGCAGGAAGCCAAGTCCAAGGTTTTTCACAGATGCTTTACGTCCTAAAGCACAGTGTTATGACTCTGTGCTTACCCTATTGGTTCTGGCCCCTCTCCTGCCCTTTGGCTCCCTCAACAAAGTCCCAACCCACTGGACAGAAAATAAATTATTTGCTTTCCCACCGATTCTCATCTGAAAAAGCATTATCTCCTGCATTTTGTGAGGGTTCTGGTCTGCTCCAGTATGGTAGGTGCTACTGTAATTTCTGATTCCTAGGGAGCCTGCTTTGGTGGCGGGGTTGGACTCGCTGATCTCTGGAGGTCCCTTCCTACCCCTAAAATTCTGTGATTCTTTGAATCTGTGAATCTTTGTCCAGCTTTCAGCATTTCCTCAACCAGGAAAAATACTGTGGGGGTCGAAGGATGTCTTGAGGCAGCAGATTCCTTGTCGCAGAGATCAACATCAAAATAACCTGCAAGTTCTAAAAAAACCCGTGAATTAACATTGCGTATCTCCCTTTCAACACTAGATTTACCTCTGATCCGCAGACTCATGGAATAGATACTGCCTTCCTTTGGGGACCTGCTTTTATGATTGCTCCCGTTCTTCAAGAGGCAAGTACTGTAATTTAGAAATGCCATCATACTGGTTTAAAAGAAATGAACTGCGCTTAGGGCATCGGATGACATTCAGGGGATGTTTGCTCATATTCACTCATTTCTCCCACCCCCTTCCACCCTGCCCCCCACTGCCAAGGCTGGCAGAACACATTTCTGAGCAGCACAGGCAGTACAGAGCTGCCCAGCGCTTGAAGTGGGAGGATGAAAGTGAGGGCACGGCATTTCCCTGCTACTCCCAGCGCCGAATGGATGTAAACAGGCTGGATGCCGCCCCTTGCGTGCTCCTGTTACGGTGCTGACAGCTCCCTCCGAGGACACACACAGAGCAGTGACTGTTGAGCTAGGAAGAGTCACGCAGATATTAAAGGCGGCTGGTTTCCATATTATCACTCCCCCACAGCGTTTTGGAGCTGCAGTCTCTCAAGGGCTGTGCTAGGAGATTCCCAGCACCACAATGCAAACACAGACGTTATGGAAACGGTAATGGCAGTGTCAGGCCCTAGTATGACAAGTTTTAAAAAGCAGCATTTTCCTATGGCTGTGCTGGGCACAGCAATGGGGTCAGGACTCTCACCCCTCAGCTGGAGCAAGGGTGGGTTTCTCTCCTTGCCTCACTACTGCCTGCTGATAGCACCAGAAAGGTGTATCTGAGCAGAGCTAAATATTTGTACGCGATGTATCCTGGAGCTGTTTGGTACCCATGTGCTGGCAGAATATCCGATATGTTTTCTAGACAAAGCTGATGATCTAACGTATAAATAGGCCACTGGTAGTCACCTTTTTTTAACCAGCCCTTGTGCCTCTGTGAATTTAAAATGAAATTCTTATTCCTGCATCCAAAACTGTTCTGATTCCACTGAGGCACTTCATTTGTCAATCCTCCATCTTCACACTCCTCCAGGTTTCTAATGACTTGATGACTAACAAAGAGCTTTCATGGAGTCTTAGACCAGCAAGATGATGAAAGATGTGAGAGAAACCTTCCCATGAAGAGAGGGTGACAAGACAGGTGGCTCTCTGCAAAGAAGGGAATGAAAGGGAATATTATAAAGATATATAAAATGGCATGGGGGTCTAGATCAGAGGTTCCTAATGCTCTTTTGTGGGACTGCAGCACAAAATACAGGCTTGGTGTCTGTGGCCTGATGGGAAGCAGAGCTTTGGAAGCGAGATGTTACTGGGTCTTGTGGTGGGAGACTGTGTCAAACTTCTCTTCTTGTCCAGAGAAAATGGGTCAGGGAGAACTTTGCCTTGAGTCCTAGGGTGGGAGCAAGTGCGACATCCATCAAAATTAAAATAGAGGACTGCTTTACACACTGGCTTGTCATTTAAGAGGTCACAAAGACAAGGCTTATCACGACTTAGATGGTGGTTATAGACTTCTCTGCTCACCAGAATATCCAGAGTTTTCATAATAATGCAAAGAAAAGATGGACAAATGGGTTGTCTTGACTTTATAGGGTTTTTCCTTCAAGTTTTCAATGCGCTTTATAGATTAAGCCTACCTTTTAAACAGCTGTTTTGATTCCAACTTTTCCTGGAGTTATTATAATTCAAAGTGCCTTTAGCATGATTTCATCCCTGCAGCAATATAATAGGATGTATGCTGCAAAACAAAGCACAGCAATTGTGCAATTAGCAGCAAATTATTTATTACTCTTTATCTGCAGCTTTAAGTTATTGCCAAGAAGACAAATGTCTGTGTATCCTCCTTGGCAGACCTTAGCCTCTGCCTGTCTCTGCAACAGGAATGGTGCACGAGGCAGAGAGCAGCGGTGTCTCCCTGCTCCTTCATCAGATGTAAAGTCCCTGTTTGCAAAAGCTGCTGTACTCCTCGCTGGGATTGCTCAGATTTTAGGGGAGTGCGCTTAAGCCAGTTATGTTTGCAAGACATAGAGCTATGTACTAGACCAAAATAATCATATAACATTGACTCATCCCATGGAATAATGGCAGTAAAAACCCCAAATTAGCCAGCACAAGTCCACTGCTATGATAATAACTCAGCCATGGCATCCAAGATTTGATGTTATTAGAATATTCAGCGTACGTTGCTCCACGCACAAATATAATAATACTAACATCAGAAATGCAAAAAAGAAAAGACTTTAATCACTTTATAACAATTGCAGGGAGCAAGAACTGTGGATGTGTACTTCCCTGAAGCACAATGGTTTGACTACCATACCGTATGTATTTTTAAGATTCAATTTCTTACTTTTTTTACATAATTTGAAATGGTACAGTTCCAGCAAAATAACTTTTAGCAATGTTCAGCAGTATTTTTACCTCAGCATCTGTTTAAGTAAACTAGAGCACAAAAAGTCTACACCAGGCTGGCTGGGAGAGTAAATTACATAGCTTTCGGTAGCATTTTCTTTTCTATTTTTGGTTTGTAAAGCTCTAAGACACAGAGAACTGAAGCTTTAAGAGCAGCCTAGAAATGCATGAAACTGTTGAGATTCTTTCCTTCTTTCTTTCTTTCTTTCTTTCTTTCTTTCTTTCTTTCTTTCTTTCTTTCTTTCTTTCTTTCTTTCTTTTTCTTTCTTTCTTTCTTCCTTTCTTTCTTCCTTTCTTTCTTCCTTTCTTTCTTCCTTTCTTTCTTCCTTTCTTTCTTCCTTTCTTTCTTCCTTTCTTCCTTTCTTTCTTTCTTCCTTTCTTTCTTCCTTCCTTCCTTTCTTCCTTCCTTTCTTCCTTCCTTTCTTCCTTCCTTTCTTCCTTTCTTCCTTCCTTTCTTCCTTTCTTTCTTTCTTTCTTTCTTTCTTTCTCTCTCTCTCTCTCTCTCTCTCTCTCTCTCTCTCTCTCTCTCTCTTCCTCCCTCTCTTCCTCCCTCCCTCCCTCCCTCCCTCCCTCCCTCCCTCCCTCCCTTCCTTCCTTCCTTCCTTCCTGCCTGCCTTCCTTCCTCCCTCCCTCCCTCCCTCCCTCCCTCCCTCATTGTGCATGCAGTTTTGCACATGCATCACTTTTGACAGAGGCATGTTTAGAAGGCAGGGTGAGGTTCTCCTCTGAAAGATGCTTCCAAGAGATGCAGAACAATCTGCTCCATAGAAAATGCCAGCCTCTTCCAGTTTCAGGGACTTCAAGTTTTGACCTTTCAAACGCCACCATCCCCAGCACTGCATTTCCAAAACCACTCGATTTTGACCTAACTACTCTCTGCTGCAATCTGCAGGATAAGACCAACGTTGGCTTCAGCAGCAGTAGTCAGGTTGATGCTAAGAGCTTTTGGAAATATGAATCCAGGAGCTTAAGGCTGTGGTTAACTACCCTGAGTGGTGCTGGCAGAGAAGCAGGCCAGACAAAAATGCTCTCAGATAAATTCAGGCTTATTTTTAAAGACATTTGGTCATTTTTAGCATTTGGCTGGTATCCTCAGTGGATGTTCACCTAACATTTTCCGTTTTCCCTTTCCATAAGGCCATGGCACTGCAGGGTGGAGCATTTCATTCAGCTCTCCCTGCCATGGCTCCCTCTGAGTGCCCCCTTGCTGGGAGGGGTGCAGGACAGCAGGCAGCCCTGGCATCCCTTGCCCTGTCCACAGGCCAAGCTCAGCTCCCAGCATTCGACACATACTTGCCATACACATGGTCCTTATCCAAAAGTACGGTTGAGTACCTACCATCAGTTAGTATTCCATTTACAGAGGGCAAGAGCAAAGCCTTCTTGTTATCTACTCTGTACGTAAGGCTTGCCTACACCTGCTTTTGAGGCGTTAAACCAGAAAGGAATGATGCAGAGAACTTATGCTAATTGTCTACACATACACGAATTTCACTCGTTGAATGCTGTAATTACTTTTTGAAAGGGGAAGACTTGTCCTTAAAGGAGAAGAAAACCTACAGTTTCTGTTCCCAAACGATTATGAATCACTTACCTTAAACTGAAATCTGACAGGCTCCATATGCATAAAAAAAGGACGAAGGAAAAGTTTCTTTTGCGTTTTGCTCAGTGTCTTGATGAGGGTTTTTTTCACAGCATATGGAATAATGATACCATTTTTAAAGACGATTTGCTGTCTTTCATCCATGATGCTTCTATCTATCTCATGCATATGCATAACTGCAGGGGATAGATCCTCTTCTCTGTTAAAAAAAAAAAGGGAACTGGTATAATACCCCTGAAATCTGCTTCTCTGTTTGCATTTCCTCTGATATAATTGAGATGAAAATGTACCCCTTGGTCTCTCTTTCTGTGGTATATGGTTGCAATATATAGTGCCTAGATTTGAGGGGTTTTAACTGCAGTAATTTTTGCGGTAGGGAAACAAACTGCCAAGTGCCTGGAACAAAAACTATGTTACTGTGGCTGCCCCATTGAGCAAGATCCCTCTGTTCATCCGTGGAGGCTACATCCTGCCAGAGCAGGCACCAGCCACGACCACTACTGAGAGGTAAAGTCATCTATGACCATCAACAACCAACCACGGTGCTGGTAAGACCCACAGACAGCCAAAAAAGCAATCAAAGCCAGGTGCAGAAGAGGGGCTACCTGCAGTCCCCAGCTGCCATCCTAGGTAATAAGAGCAGTATTTTTATCCCACTATTCATTCCATTGCATTGGGTCAAGTCACCCCAAAGATGTCCTGTGCCATAGTTTGAACAGTTCTAATCTACTCCTGCCTCTGTGGTTATGCTCAGAAAAGCTTTTGCAGCGCTGACATGCTGCTGGCCATTCAAAATAAATGTATGTGAGGGGATATTGCGACTCTTCCCCTTGGATGTATTTATCCAATGCCATGGGCAAGGTGGAAGTTCAAATCTCTTTTGAGGAAAATCATTTCCCCGTGCCGATGGGTAATATACTGGGCTCACATCTGAACTGTACTCAGAGGCGAACGGGAGTGGTGAAGGAAGGGAATAGCACAGAACAGCATCCAAACCAAACCACAGTTTGTTAGCCCTGGTGAGCAGTTGCCTCCCAGATGCCCAGTTAGCATACATTAAGGCCACTAAAGAAGGGGAAACTTGTCCACACGAGCACTCAAAGAGTGGGAACTTTACACTTCAGTGGGACAAGGCAAAGTAAGATTTTTGTCATCATTTCAGGAGCCAGTGCTGCTGAGCATGGTTGCCATTCTTCTGCCGTGGCCTTTTTTGTAACCTTAAAACTGGAGTTCATTGCGTTCAGAAGCTTTGGCTAAATAACTTGGGACAGTGCCCACCAGGTTGTACTGACACTTCTCAATACATTTGTCAACAGCCGTCTGAATCCATTTGGGCTCATTATTGCCCTGGATGAGCAAGAACAAGCTTCTGGTTCTCTCTTCTGGGATGATGGCGATTCAATCGGTAAGCCTGGTCCCCCACTGTGAAGCAGTGCTTGTACTCAGGCTCTCCTCAGGCTGCCTTTTCAGCACCAACTCTTGTTAGAAATAGCTGGAGAACTGACCTGAAGTTGAGCGTTGCAGAGGTGAGAAGCAGATTGCTTTCCAAGTCAGCATTCTGATATGAGAAAGGTGTGACGCTGGGAACAGCTGCTCTGCCAGCAGCTCATGTCGTGTTCCCTTGAGATCATCCTAAGGAGGCTAGGGGAAGAGATTAAATAACCCACAGAGCATTTTAGCCTGATGTTAGCCACTCACTAACAATTAATGTGAACTGACTATGGATTTTGCTCCCCATTTTGATAACAATCCTTCTTGTTCTGTGTTTTGACAGATACTATTGAAAATGAGAACTACTTCTTGGCTAAATATACATACAGCAAGGTAAGTAGCAACGAACAAGGTACAGACAAACATACAGGGAGCTGTGTTTAGTGTAGCCATTGTAAGATGCTGGTGTCTAAATCTTCTCTGGAAAGCTTTTTTCTTATAGCTCAGCCTTTAAACGTGATGATGTGTCTACTGCTTTTATTTACAGACAGCTACAAAATAATCCAACTATGATGCTGCAGTTTTGGGTTTTGCTTCATAACGACACATCATTAATGTCCCTGCTGTGATGGGAAAGCTGAAAATCCACCTTTTCAGCTGAGATTTTTTTTCCTCCTGGGGATGTGACCTTTTCCTTGTCTTCCTCCTGTGAACACTTTTGGTCTGGTGGGTGTGAAAAGGCTACATTCCTCTCTTCAGGATATCCCAGCCAACTTTTTTTTTTTTAAGTTTTATCCCTTGAAGCTTGCATTTTGCAGCCTAGAGAATTACACATCCTCACTTCTTTAGCTTGCTTTTCCCTGTCTGACAGCACAGAGATTGCTCCCATGGTTGGTCTCCCGCGGAGCAATTCAGCACGCTACCGGCAACCCACCGTGCTGATCAGATGCGCCACGCAGCACAGAAATAGATTAGCCCAGGGTCAGTGCACTAATGACTTTCACACAGCGCTCACTTCTGTGCAGGCACTCCCTGAAAAAGCTCAACAGAAAACCTCAACAGTCTAGGCTTCAAATGAGAAAAAAAACCACTAAAAAATAAATCTACTAGAAGCTCATTAGGTATATGACAGTAATTTGTGGGAGTCATTGTAAAAAGAACCCTTAACCCACTTCAGCAATCTACTCAGGATCATATTTGATCTAAAAATCCAGCATCTGGCAAGAAATGGGATGTTGAATGTAGACTGGGGCCTGCTTTTGGTGCTGTGTTTTCCTAAAAGACCCAAAGCAGGCTACAGAAAATATTCAAAAGGATAAAACTGTGTTAACCCCTATTGTGATATTGCTCTGAGAATGTATGTCTTACAGGAGCACGAGCAAGCCAGGGTAAGCCGAAGCATTTTGCTGTGTAGTCTTGTGTATTCATGAGATAATTTCCTAGAACTAATACCACATGTCTAGACCTTAAATTTAATTTTTAATTTACTTTCTTCTTGATTTACCAAAAAAAGAAATTTTTCTTCTTCTTAAAAAAGAAAGACTATTTCTACAGCAAAAAGGAAAAAAAAACCACTTTGGCTTTCTGTAGTCTGTGTATAGTAATTTATTGCAGGAAGGCTACAGAAAAACAATATCCAGTTTTATATTAAATTCTGATCTGTGCAAATTAGATTGTTGATTCACTGGCACTTCCATTTCTCATTGCTCGTATTTGACTTTTGTCTGTAAATCCATGACTGAAGTCCCTATCTGCATTCCAATAATCTCTAATGTCAATTTTTTATTATGTGTTTATCAAGAAAAAAAAATCCATCTCAAGCAGCAAATTGTAGAGACGTGGGAAATGTATGAGTGCCTTGGTATTTGTTACACATTTCTATATTCTTAAAAAATGTGGATGAATAATTCAGTCACACCTAGTTTTAGGAGAACACACAATTGTGTTCCCTAAGGGATTTACTTATAAGGTCTGACATCATAGCATTTACTGAGAGTGCTGCACAGGTAACAGCTCCGGGATTAGACTCTCTCATTTATATTTTCATTTAAACAACCCAGAAATACAAATAAGAATTCAAGTGCAGGCACTTAAGTCTCTGAGAATGATTCGAGCTGCCTGCTCTTGGATACTGTCTCACTGCGGTCGGTATTTTAACTCACTTGACACCTCCATTTCAACATGCATAGAGGCTGAGTGACCTAAGTCAAAGTGCCCCAAGTCAAAGTGCCCCATATATTAAGCCTATCAGTCTAGAAAAATACGTGAGCCAGATGTATAAGCTGCACTGTACTTCAGGGAGGAGCAGGGTGAGCCATAAACTCTGCCTCCATCCCCAGAGGCAGCAGACAAGGCAAATGGACTCAGACCATAATAAGTAAGTCCAGACACTAATGGGATGGTGATGAGGAGGCCTGCCCAAGTAAATGGAAGCTTCTGAAGGAACATGCTAGCCACTAGATAACTGAACAGCCTCAGAGCAAGTTCTTCTAAAAATGGTTACATTTTCAGGAGGGAAAATGTGAGGGGTAAGGGTTAAGTTCCTAGGACCAGAACAAGACAATAAAAAGAAGTGTAGGAGGAAGTCCTGGCTTCTGGCCTGTGATCCAGAACTTCTTCCTGCTTTGTATCTATGGGGCTTCAAGTGATATCTGTAAGTTCCCTTCCTCCAACGAGAACTCAGGATCTTTCTGGCCAATTGCTCCCTTGTTCCCTTGAACTAGCACCTCCCTGTCTCCCCAAGACCTGCAGTTCTAGACCTCAGTCAGAGGGACAGTGGTGTCTCCTGCAGAGTCCTGTTTCAGAGCCTCAGAGCTCACGTCCCACTGTATTTACTTATACAGTTGTAATCACAGCATCACACTGAGCCTCCTACCTCTATGCAGACATGTTGAGCTAGCTCTCCTGCTTAGCCACACCTGTGATAGCAATAAATCACTGCAGGGAGGTGGTCTCTCTATACTGAACCTCCCTCTGCTAAAAGGGAGAACACAACATATATAAGTAGCCGAACACTTTCTCCAGAGCCTTTTAGAGACATCTCCCCATTTGCTCCATAATAACCAACATTCCATATTTAGGCACTTTAAATCAGTGCTGGGGACTAGCACTTATTTTTAGTGTGGGTGCCTGAAATAAGCAGTCTAAGCACAGCCCTAAGTCACAAATACTGTGATCTATCTCCTGCTACCCTCCTACCATGCACCACTGAAATAACATAAGCTAATTTATGCAAAAGGTTCCATCATGTCTTTCTCCTTGGCGTATTTTTAAAAAGTCATGATTGCATAGCAATTCATCACTTCCCGAGTAGTGTAATTCATCTTTATTTCCTCAACAACTTTGATAACATAACAAATGCAATGATTCCTCTTCATTGCTTGTATGGGAAATTACCGTCGCTGGTGATCCAAATGAATTCATTTAATGACTTTGTATGTCCTCTTGGTACATCCCTAAATACAGGATATATAGTAAATAAGTACAACAAACAAGGCTCTGTGGACATACAGTGTTCCTTCAACTGCCCTCAAAGCTGGGGCATATACAGCATAGAGTTCTTGCTGGAGCTGTGGAGATGTGGAACATAAAATAGGGGCAAAATATCTGGTAGCTGATGTTTGAGGAAGATGCTAATGGTTTAAAGCAGTTAGTTCTGGATGTTAATTAAATCTGCCTTAAGGTCACTAACTGAATCTCCGTATCTGGATTTTGGCTTTGAGTGTGCCACTGCTCTCTGTAAATGGGGATAAGAACCAAATCTGCATTGATTACAAGTACAAAAAAACATGTTCAAGAAGATTCCAAATGAACATTGTAAATGTTATTTTGTTTCTTCCTTTGATAGTTACATGAAACCTTTCTTACCTGAAAATTAATCACAGAATCACAGACTGGGTTGGGTTGGAAGGGACCTCAAAGATCATCTAGTTCCAATCCCCCTGCCATGGACAGGGACATCCTCCACTAGCCCAGGCTGCTCAAAGCCCCATCCAGCCTGGCCTTGAACACTGCCAGGGAGGGGGCAGCCACAGCTTCTCTGGGCAGCCTGTGCCAGGGCATCACCACACTCGCAGGCAAGAATTTTTTCCTTTTATTTTTTTTTCCTTATCTAAATCTACTCTCCTTCAGCTTAATGTGACTTTTCTTTATGGTCTGAGACTTTAATGTCTACATTGGAAGACATCCTATACATCCAATAGACAACGATGGTACCACAACAATAGGTATAGATACAGATACCAACACCATAGGCAGGAAGTCTTGTCGTGGTCCTAAAATTTTCTCTGTGGCTTTTTCTAGGGAAACCTGAAGACAGAAATAGTTAAGAATGGCTACCGAGGAGCTGACACTCTGAAGTACAACAAAGTTACAATCCTTGGCCTGAAACTGAGACCTCATGGTGTTACTCTGAATGGAAGAGCCCTCCGTGGAGATGCATTCTTATACGAGCTGAGTGGGGTAAGAGCTGTGCTGAGCAGTTATGATAAATCTTATGGAAAGGGGGATAGTCAGTGAGAAACAGGAACAGTTCCTCATCCACACCCTTTTACAGCTGCAAGTATAGGCAGACATCAATTCTTCATATGACAAGCTGAGTTTTTGGGGGTGGGAAAGGGGAAGTGATAGCAAGAGCTTCTTTAGGAAACTCTTTGCTATTACACGTGCTGTCATTGTCTCATTTAGTGTCTGCCTCTTACACGAGTTTTTAGACTTATGAAAAAGAAGACACAGCTCTAGGAACTGGGAGAAATGTTAGCAGCTCTATGGGCATTATCATCATTCTGATAAAACAAGAAGTCTTGTCAACAATTATTTATCAGCTTCTGAAAAGTGGTGGAGAACTTTTCTTTACAATTACTTAGTATCTGAAAATGATTACAGTGTAGCTGGCTCTAATGGGTGCCTCCATCTTGGGAAGGGGAAAGGACACATCTCAGCTGTACCTTTGTGTTCCTAAGGAAACTATCACTACAGTGAGATGACAGTTACAGTTCAGAATCTTAAGGTGTCCAAGGCCAAAAAGCATGACTTCTTTGTGCAGTTCTCCTCCTCTCACACCAACAAGGGGACACCCCAGAGGGAATGAACCAAACACCCCTAGTGAACAGCTGTGACAGTCACTGGGGTGCAACACTGAGTGAACTTCCCTTGCTGTGGCCACTTGTTTCATGCCTGTCACCAGCCACCAGGCTGAAGTGGGTCACACACACTCTTGTGTGAGGTGTGGTGCTCACATCTCAGCACGGTGTTTGTATCTGGGGAGCTCTCACTACTAACACACATGGTAAGATGCCACTAACTCATCATCATTCAATCCAAGGTAGCTGAGGCAACAAGCAATGGATGTCACATCTTGCGTTGCTCCACTCACTTGGCTTAATGATTAAAGTTTATTTGTACCCAAAGTGTGATCCCCATTCTACGCACCTGGTTCTAACATTTATTTTATTGAAGGAATCTGTAAAGGAAGAAAATTGCTGAGAATAAATTTCTGCCTTGGAGAATCGTAAAAAACTCACTCTCAGAGACGATGTCATAAATAAGTGTAATCAGTATTGCCTCAAGGGAAGAAATTGTTTTAACAGCCAAACTGCCTCTAAGCAAGCTGAAAGCAACATAAATGTGGCAGGGTAAAGAAAACACTCCATTGAGATGTGCCTGAAGGCACCAATCACAGAAGTCCAGAGGATAATTGCATACTAACAGCTTCACATAAAAAGATGATTAAGAAAGACTAAAAAGCTTGTCACAAAAGTATCATTTAAAATTTGATTTAAGTGCAAAAGATGATCTCAGTGACTTAAGAACTACTTCGCATAACAGAGAAAAAAACCCACCGAGCAGTGTGCTGCTGTAGTAGGGAAGGCCCCAAACTGCACCAAAATGACGTTATTTAAATCAATTAAACCAGCTCAGTACTTTCCTCTTACGGTTCTAAGAGCTTCAGTGAAGCCTCTCTCACCAACCCAGTGCAGAGGTCACGGTGCTGTTGCCTACAACCCGCTCGTGTTGGACTCTTGATTGAAATAAAATAGACCACTAGCTGCTTGGGTTTAGGTCTTGAAAACTTAAAAGTCCATGTAATTAAAAAACATATAACAAAATTGAAAGGGCAAATTTGCCACTTTCTCATGAGCTTAATGAGATTACATCCTGCATAATAGTTTAACAAGAACAAAGCCTGTTCTCTTTGAAGGGATGTAGTATAAAGTAACTTCTGCTGTATTGCTTTTGCTTTACAGCAAACAAATTCGCCTGAAAGCGGTGCTTAAGTGCATAATTGAGCCACAGTTATTTGTATATAAATAGAAGCAGTTTGCTTAGTAATAAGCCACTTCTTTCTCTCTGATGCACGCAGAGTGGTGCATCCCACTACTGTCATCTGACGTCTGCAACATCCCAGAATTTTCCTATTATTAGGACTCTATCTTCGCCCCCCCAATCCCCAAGTATCGTACCCTAAGAGTCACAGGAACTGCAGCAGGGATGCTGGAGGGGAACTTCTGGTGACCAGGCTTCTGCTGACAACAAAATTACTTGAACATAGGAAGAATCCCCTTTTTCTCCCACTTGCATCCTCTGCTGGGAAGTACAGGGAGGTTCCCAATGTCCAAGCAAGAGCACAGTCTGGAGCAGCCACTCTGGCTGCCTGGAGTTTTTTGGTTAGAGTTTGGATGAGATTGAACTATTTTTGTTTGAGTAAAAGTGGACTTCCTACTTAGCAAATAGTGGCAGAGGGCTGTTTCTGATTAAAACATTACATACTTTGGAGAAATGATGTAAGCACAGGCTGTTAGAGTGATGCTGACACAAATTTGTGGGTGGGCAAAGAAATAGCTAAGAGGTGTGAATGGATATCATGCATTTTAAGATATTATTAATTCTGAAACCTAAAGATAAAACTGGTGAAGTAGTGAAAATGGAAATAATGCAAGTAACATAAAATACATCAAGTTGAACATCAAACAGAGAGAGGAGACAGGTATTGCATTTATAATTTCATATTTAATTCATGTTATTAATTAATTTTAAACTGTTCCTGAATTTCTAAAAGGGATGTTGAATCAGATGCAGAGCAGAAAGATGGACAATGACATGAAGTCAGTCTTGAGGTTAAGGGAAAGATGAAGGTCTCTCTCAAGTTTCCTTTCTCATTCTCTGTTTTGAGCTGGTCATTTTAAAGTTAAGATAAAGATTTTCATTATTTTTGTGTCTCTCTCTTTCACAGAAACTCACTTTATGGATTTCTGCCCCACTTACTCAGGAACTGAACATTACGTTTTACTAGAATGGTTGGAGAACCCTGACATAATTTAGCATCCTTGGCCCTCAGATAATTGACCTTGCTTTGACTGTAATGTAAAAAAATAATAAAAATCAGCCATAAAAATGTTGCTTATCCACCTGTTGAGTGTTCTTTTCCCATGCAGTATTTGTAACTCAGTAGTCTTCATATAAAAGTGTCAATAGTAGTTAATGAGTACCACCATAAACTGCTGTGTGTTCAAAATCGCCTGAAAGAAGTCATCCTGAAAGTTCTCTCTCACCAAAGATGGAGGTGATCTTTGGAAATTATCTCAATAAGACAATATGTATGAACAGCAAATGCTGTGGTGGAAAAAAGACAAAAGTCCCCCAAAAATATGGTGGAAAAAAGATAGAAAAGAGGAACAGCTGGATACAACTGGATAGTCAGCTTAATTCAGGTATCCTTGAATCTGTATGGGAAGTAATGTGTGTTTGTCAGGAGAAAGCTTGGGAAGCACAGCTGGTCAGAGGCTGAGGAAACCTAGGATCCACTTGGTACTTCAGCTATTTCTGGCTGTGGAATGATCGCCTGAGACCATAAAAAGCTTGTGCAAACAGCTTTAAGGGGTCACTTATTTTAATAATATAATACAGAATCATCCATTAATACAATATATAATAAATATGTGTATAACATTATAGGATATAACTAGCTAGTATACATCAGCCAATAGTGTCTCACTACAAAATTCACTGCTGTACTCATGACTTCATTTTGTTTCCTTTTCCATGTTCCTGAACTGTAATAAATGCAGCCTGGGAATTCTTGGGATCCAGCAATCTTAGAGAATTTGCTGAAAACTTGGAGGATTTCTTTTGAGAATCTGTCTCTCTCTGGAGACCCGGCATCAGAGAGTTCTTACCACAGCAAATGGCCAGTGCCCTTAAATGTGCACCGTGAGAGGAGGGATTCATGGCAGGGTCAGAGCTTCACAGACTCAGCTGCTCCCACACTTATAACTCTCTGCTAAAAGCCTCTTTTTACCTTTGTTGATATTTATTGATGAGATACCTGAGTTGCAATCTGCTACCATAAGAGCTTTAATAGTAAACAGATACTCCAGTAAGGAGGTTGGGAAGGGACCGCAGGCAGCCAGAAAGAGCAGAACTTGTTGCATAAATCTGAGGAACAGCAGAGACTCAGAGGATGTGTCAGTTCTGTGTGACACAACCGTGTACCAGAGACCTCAGAGTGGGGCCAAGCCAGTCAGAGGCTTGAGCTGGCACAGGAGGTGCTGGCTCAGATGCCACCAGTCACAAATACGTTGTTTCGGGGCTTGACCACCATGGCAGTTGTCCTCTCATGGCTGCTCATCCCATGTGTGTTGTAGACATAGTCAAAGATTGCTGTTGGATGGCCTGACAATGTGGGACAGATGGGGATAACTACAGCAGAGCAGTCCTATGCAGAATCCAACCTCTTCCATGTGGTCTTTGAAAAGATGGCATCCAAGAGGTACCTGCTCTCAGCTTTCCCCCACAAGAGAGGATGTTAGCGCCTCACAATGGCAAAGAGCTAAGAGAGAGGTAAATCTGGGCACCAAGTCAGAGAAAGCAAACTTGTAAATACTCTGGCTGGGGTGGGGAATTTGGAGTTTTTTGGTGTTTTGGGTTTTTTGGGGAGGAAGGATAGAGGTTTTTTGGTGCAGAGGGATTTTCTCTAATCTGCTTTCCAGTATGGATAAATGCGGGAGTGGGAGGTGAGAGGGCAGGTGGTAAATGCACTGACAAATGGTGTAAGAGGAGGTACGGAGGTTGGAGCATGGATGCAGATGTAAAGCAGGGGTGATGTCACCTCCAAAAGAGCCCTTGTCTTGGTAACTGTGTGGAGCCAGCCAGTGCTCACTGGTTTTCTGTGAAATCAGTGACTAACCTTACAATTTCATTTGTATCTTAATAAAATAAGAGCAGAAAAATTCACTCCTACTGGCATCAATGTGCTGTTCAGGCTTGTATTACAACCTGGATTTTATTCCTTTCTTGTTATCTTGCTCCTTGTAGCTTCAGTGAACACAACAGGAAATCACTAGTTGGTAATACATCTGCCTTGGGCTCTGATTTCACATGTTTATTTCTTAAAAGTAAGCAAGACAGCCCTTGGTCGGCACTTGCAGTAGGGACATCAAAGAAAAATGGAGCTTGCGTGTGTGTATCTGGCTATTTATCCTCTCTGAGCATCGTGTTGCAGGTGTAATTTTAGATCTTTTACACTTTTTTTTTTGTTTGAGGTTCTGGTTTCACTGCTTTTTCTTTCCCATCCCAACAATTTCTTTTTGTTTTGTTTTGTTTTTTTTTTTTAAAGAATAAAGACTTTGATAAAAAATACAGAACGTTTGTTACAAGTGATAGGAGCTGGATCCAAGAATCTACAGACAAATGTTTTACTGTCTTTTAAGATTAGATTAGATTAAACATGAGCTTCCCCAAGGGTTTGTAAGGATTACATTTATTACAGATGCAGATCTTCAGTGGAGAGAGAACTTCTCAGGTTAGGATTTAAAAGTGTCTATAGTCAGCTGCTTTCTCCAGCCTGCCTTTGTTAGCCATAAAAGCCACCAGCTGAGTCCTTAAAAACCTGAAGGAGTTGAAATGTAAAGGGAAAAATCTTACTTTGCATTTCAAAACCCAGTTAATTCTAGGCTCCTACTTTACAAAGCCATAAGGAGGACACAAAAAAATCGCTAGCCAATGTCCATTGGCCACTAAGAATATGGCCATTAGGCTTCATTTCTGCAGAGAAAGGAAAAACAAACATTCTCCATGTGACTCCATGTACACTTCAAATAGTTTTTTAATCCAAAATGGGTGATTTAAGGTTTAATCTCAATGGATCCTGCTGCCCATTCTTGATAAAGAGTCATGCTGATCTTGTATAGCGCAGAAAGACGCTGGATAGCCTGCATCAGCTATGCTGAGAGAAGTAGCTAAACTGAAATGGAGGGGACAAGGACAGAGGGCTCTGCTAATGCACTAAGCTGGAAACAAACCCCATGTTTTGATACAGCCCGATGTAGTATTTTGTGTTTTGGAACAAAGAATGGAGAAAAGAATATGGGGTGCTATGAGAGTAGAGAGAGACGTTGGAGGAGATCTGGGGTCCTGTTGGATGACCACTTGAGCATGAGTTCCTAATGCAAGGTTTAATCAAGAAGGACATAGAGCAAACTCAGATCTACAGACAAGTAAAGACAGAGATGCTGGAGTTCATCTTTTATACTGGTACCACTTTGCTGGAATGCTCTGTCCCGTTCTGGTGTCAGAGTCTTTTTTTATTATAGTGAAAAAAACCAAGCATGGTACAAAGAAAAGCCACAACAATATCTGAAGGACCAGAAAAATACATCTTCCAGTGACAGCACCAAGGATCCCAACCTGTCTGTAATGCCCAAGAGAAGTCTAAGTCCCATGATATTCTCAGTGTAATTATGGGAGCAGAAATCTTGTAGCAGAAGCTCTTTAAGCTAGTAAAGGTTAAGATTCAGTGTCTGCTAATTAAACTAGACAAATTCAAAAGCTGATGTTTTAACTTTCAGAACAGCTTGTCAAGACCTGTGATGAATTCTTCTATAGTAGAATTTTTTAAATGAGAAGTGAAAGCTTTTCTGAAAGAAATGCTCTTCTCAATAATTCAGGAATTTTTTGGAACTGTATCCCTAGCTGTGGCATACCAGCTGATCACAGCGGTTCCTCTTGGGTTTGTGACTATGAATAATGAAAAAGGTGTTTTGTAGGTTTCCTGCAAGATGTATTAAGATTTCTGTGACAAGTCAGGGCTTTTGGAGGTCTCCACATACTTCGAAAGATCATAAAATGGCATGGATACAATCAGCTTTTTGGTTAAGTTTTGTTATATAGTCTATTATTTTGAATGTTTGACTTCTTGTGAAGGTTCTGGCAATTCCTTTCTCCTGTCAGCCAGTGTAACTGGAATCTCCCTGAAAGTTAAAGCAGTTCGGTGCTGTTCTCATGCAGGAACTGATTACCATTCGGGTTGTCAGCCTGTCTAGAAAAAAAGAGAAAAATGACTGGCCCCATGGTGAACATGCAGCAGAGAACTAGGTGTCGTTACAGCAGACCTGCTGCCCAGCTGTATGGTGCAGTGACCCCTTTCCCAGCTCGGGGCCAGGCTTGTAAACAACACAGGGCTGCTGGTGGGATACAGAAAGGCGAGTGGGATACCCTCACATGCCATTTACCCCTGAGGTCTGGGTTAATGTGACAAGGGGTGGATATAGGAAGGGTCATGTGTAATGCTCAGCACTTTGATGCATTGCCTTAGGATGCTGCTGAGTGCAGAGCCCCATGAGGATCCCTGCCCTGGGCTGGGAATTGGCTTTGTGGCTTCCCTGATCCCACATCCATGGATGCAGGTGCAGGTGGCCAGAGTCATGGCAGCAGCTGGGAGACCCATCCCTGTGCTCACTGCAAATGTGTAAAATGCAAATACCGTCACGGAGGATTATGAAATGAAGACAAGGTGGGCACATTGGGCTCAGAGGGAAGGAGACTCTCAGGGCTTCCTCTTGCAGGGAGCATTTCCATCACAGGTGGGAAATAGACCTTCCAGAGGACGTGCAGATAAAATTGGGGTCTCTCTCTAGGGACTAACGAACTCTAGGGATTCAGACTTTTGCACAGATGCAAAATGCCACCTTTATGAGCCCCAGCAATGACCCTAAGTGTGGCAGATTTTGTCTGCACATCTTCTGGAAGGTTTATATCTAGTGGGCAAGATCTGGACAGGCTGGAAAATTGGACAGGGAGAAATGTAATGAAATATAAAAAGGGCAAGTGTAGAGTCTTGCATCTGGCAAAGAACAACCCCATGTTCCAGTATAGGTTGGGAACGGATCTGTTGGAGAGCAGCGTAGGGGAATGGGGCCTGGGGGTCCTGGTGGGCAGCAGGATGACCATGAGCCAGCAATGTGCCCTCACGGCCAAACAGGCCAATGGCATCCTGGGGTGAATTAGAAGGGGTGTGCTTAGTAGGTCGAGAGAGGTTCTTCTCCCCCTCTACTCTGCCCTGGCCCTTTTTGAAGACTGGAATGACATTTCCTTTCCTTCAGCCCTCAGGCTCCTCTCCTGTTTCCCACGACTTACCAAGGATGATGGAGAGTGGCCTAGCAATGACTTCTGCCAGCTCCCTCAGCACTCGCAGGTGCATCCCATCCAGACCCACGGATTTATGGATATCCAGAAGCCATCCTATAAACATATCAAAGAAAAAATTTTCTAGTATCCTTTCCTGTTTGAATTCACTCAATACTTTGGGTGGACACCACAGTTCCAAATAACAAGGATGGAGGTCCTCAAATCCTCCTGTGCCCTGTCCCAGTTGCTGCACCCAGAGCTCAGTGAATGCCATGAAGGGGGGAGGAAAGAGCCCTTCCCTGAGAACAACTGAACAGGGTCAGCTGGAGAAGTGCCAAGGGTGCAGAGGGAGGGAGAAGGGCACAGCTAGCAGGAGCAGAGCCCAGGAGCTATTCTGAGCAGTGCCAGGACTGGGACAGATGGGGAGGCTTTTCCTGGTGACCCATAAGGGGCTGTGAAGAGCTTGAAGCAAATAGAAGGTCTCTAAAGGTTGTGCAGAGTTGCACTACAGAGGAAGACTTGTGTGGAAATGATCCTAAAGTAATGAAGATTTGTAAATGAGTCTGCTCTGTTTGTTGAACTTTGCTCAGGAGACAGTTCTGATTGTAGCTTGTGTTTGAATTGAATGGAGCTTCAGGGATTTACCAAAGCCATTTTGGGGTGCTGTCTATAAGGAAGAGACAGAATAGATTAATTTAAAATCTCTGTCTGGTTCCTCATTTGGGCCCAGAGCAACCCAGTTCCCTATTGAGGATGGTTTGTCCTGTATCCACTCCTTGGTTTGTGCTGTTTCACTTGTATTTCCCAAGCCCTCACTAGTAGCCC
The DNA here is from genome assembly GCA_027925045.1 of Hypotaenidia okinawae. Taxonomy (NCBI): domain Eukaryota; kingdom Metazoa; phylum Chordata; class Aves; order Gruiformes; family Rallidae; genus Hypotaenidia; species Hypotaenidia okinawae. Next base: position 61,059,381 of record BSDF01000001.1, on the reverse strand, counting down.
TACCTCTGCTTCTGGTACATGAACAGAGCATAGCACTTGTAGGATACAATAAAATCTTCTCATGATCTTGCTGCTGGCTGGCTCAGATGTGTTACTCTGCTTTCTTCCACCTTCTCCTCCCCTGTAAGAGAGATACGTTTTTAATGGGACACCTGTGATCTCTGAAAAACCAATACCAAAGCTGTCATGAAAAATATCCTCTCAGTTGCTAGCTGCCTTCTCCAGATCTCATGTTCATCCATAGGTGGTGGTGGATGATGAGGTTCTACTCGGTCCTGCCATGGTTTCCTGCTCTAGATCTGTCTCAACCTTTCCCTTTAAATGTTCTCCCTGATGCCTTCTCCAAGCAGCAGTAACATAATTTTGGGTTGTTTTCCCTCTCTATCAAGAGTCCAGATCACAGATTGGTAATACTTCTTTGGCAGACAATGATGCCACAACAGATTTCCAATCATCCATAAAAGGTGTTTAAATTTCTACTATAAAAATCAATTTTTAAAGTCAGATAAAATATAGAAATTTCAATAGAAATTCAGAGGAAGCAAAAAGGAAAGCAACTCTCTTCTCTGCTCTTTGAAAGGGCGTTGATCAGGTTTTTTTCACCATCTGATTATGCTTTTTGGAGAATAAATCTGAGAAAGCTAAGATTTCTAAATATATGCATATGCACATATATAAAAAACTTTACACAATAATTTTGAAGACACAAGCAATGTTCCTCTCTTTTCCCTGCCACAGGCAAAGCCTGAAAGGAAAACTGTTATGAGCCATTGCCAAGTTGGTAAAGACAAAAGAACACTTCCTTAACACTGACGTGTTTTTAGATCAAGCAGCTGGAGGTGCTGTACTTTATGGCAGCGAAGAAACACATTTTTTAGTAATACATAAAAGAAAATAACATAGTGCAGAAACTACGCAGCATTTCATTATTCCTTAATCTGCTTCATGTGAGCACGGAGGTTTAGAGGTTAGAAAAGGAGAAGGCGTTTGAGAAACTCCAATTTACAATGTCTAGAATTAACATGGAGCTGAAAAGCAATGGAAGTAAAAACAGTGTTTACTGGGAGATGCCAACAGTCTGTTTGCCTATCTGAAACAGATGCTTCCTATTTTTCAGCATCTAAGGGGAGTTTCAAACAAAGAAACAACAATTTGAAGATGACTGTTATGTCTTCAAGAGCTCTGTTATACGGGGATGAACCTTCTTTTGTGTACACCTACCAGACAACTGGTATTATTTTGTGTATTATAAGTGCTTCTTTCTTAGTGAATCACCTGCAGCTACACATTTGAGCCCTGTTTTGAAAAAGTAACTATTTATATATTCATATAATATACTTGCACATTGAATGTTCGTGTCAAGCTGGCAATAAAAATAGAGTAACAGGATGTTTTATTTAGGATTTAAGAGGAGATTACGAAACTGCCGTTATATAAAATATTTGCATGCATTCTTCATTTCAAATGGTTCGAGAGCTAACTTTAATATTTTGGGTGATGCACAGAATTTCTACAGGCTTTTCTGCAAGTGATGTATATGACAGTTTCCCCTGTGTTAGCATTTCAGTTCAGATGAGGAGCCAGCTTTCGAAGCGAACCTCCTGACCATCTCCTTTTACTGCACTTGGGCCTGGGAGTGTGCAAAGTGAATTTCTTTCGTGTGAGCTAAACCAGAACAGATGCTCTAGGACAGGATGCAGTGTGCGCCAACCACCAAGGAGCATCCAAGCTACATGGAAGTAAACCATCTGCAGACTGTACAGGGGAGGTGTTGACTCTTCAGCCCCCAGCCTTTCGCTCCGCGGTCTGCTTCTATTGTACTGTGTTACTGGCTAAGGTAGACATTGGCTTCAAGGCCACATTTGGCCAAGTAGTTGGGCTGAATAGCCTGAAAATTTTTCGAAGTTTCCCCTAAGGATTAATAGAACTGTTGGGGAAACAGGAAGAAATTTTAAAAATATATATTTACAGAGAAGTTCAGGCTCGCTGTTTTTGTTGGAGCTGATCCTTACACATCAGAAATGAGGGTGAGTTGCACATACACTGCCTTTTTCCCCTCTGAAAACTCATTTGTAATAGAAATAGTTTACATAGTGCTCCTCTTCCTGCTTTATTAGTTTACCCTGCCGCTGCTAATTTTTCTGGGACAGTGAATCAATTTTCATGTTGCATCTATAACGCTAATGTGATATGTTGTTCTGAGGTGCAGAGGTCAAATCAGCAACTACCAAAATACTGCTTTACTAAGGACATCCTTTTAAACATGACATCCATTTGTGTATTAATGATACTCACAGGTTTGTCAAATATACTCCACCATAGGCATTACAGTTACTGTTGACACAATAGTTTTATTAACCTACTTCAGATACCCAGTAATAGCCTTTTGTTTTGCTGTGTTCGGTTTCCAGGCAGAGCAGTTTACTCTGTCTACTTTGCAGTTCTTCCTCTCAGTGCTCTAAATCACACCCTTTAATTGTGAGGCAGGACAACTGTTGATTATTTGGCTTTGTGTTCTTAATAGGGCCATTATTAAACATAGTATCTCCTGCTGAACCTTAAAAAGCAATAATTATCTTATTATAAGTAGATCTTCTTTTCCCACTTCTAGAAAACAGAAGATGTTAATTTCAAGATAGCATGCTATTAATCTTCCCTGTAGTTGTTATTATCACTGACATAATTACAATGAGTTCCTATGCAACCAATGCTTACACACGTTTAGCAAGTCAAACCTATTACAGTTCCTTTCCTTAATGCTGTTTGGTTTGTGCCATTTAGGACTAGAAATTTATGTGGGCTTATTTGTTTGTGCTATACTTACTTTGGTCTAACTGAACACAGGGAATAAAGAAAGATGAAGATTCCTCCTGCATAATGTAAGTAACCACAGTCCAGATTTGGAGACAGGTGGAATGTCTCTTGCAGTCAGTGCACCTGTACAGTGTCTCATCCCCCTCTGAAGCAGGCTCCTATTTCTGGCCAGGTGAATCCTACCCTGAATCCCACTGCTAGCGCTTACCAGTGTCACTGATCTAGGCAACTGAAGCCTAGACGCCTAGCCCCATGTATGCATCTACTCTGTAGGCATCCAATCTTAGCTGAGATGATTTCCATCCAAGGAGTTTCAACTGCCTCAAAACTGTAGCAGTTCAGATCATCAAGTACTAGATTGGAACTGGATCGCCAATCCCACTGTGATAATTTTTTCCCTAGATGAATTCCGAACAGAGGGAAGGAGGGAGGGTTTATTCTTGAGTTGGTCCTTCACTTCCCAGGTATGGATCCCTAGGAGTTACCAGGCAAGCCAGCTTTGCACAGCAGGTAAGTAGACCGTAGTCTTTCACATACTGTCCCGTCTTCATCAGGAAACACACGGTGCTGCAGAAAAATAATATTAAAATTAAATAGTAAAAAAAGCAATCACAAAAATAAAGTAGTTTCTGGTACTCATACTATACAGGGTTTGTCAACAGACAAGAAAGGAGACATTGACTGTGAGGAGCAAAAGGGGTGAGGGTGGTTTTATGAGACAGAAAAGGGGGCTATGGTTTTCCTGTTAGCATTGTTTGGAACAGCATGGCTGGTTGGATAGCAGTGATTTTATAGGGTTTTTTCTCTCTTTCCCATTCAAACTTTGACTCTGCTTTCAGCCTGGTTTGGGGAACATATTATATAACCCATTACACTAGTTATATCCATCTCTGTTTTTTGAAGTTCCTTTGAAAGGGAATTTTAAAACAAAATTATTCTGAAGAAGTGAAGAGCAAGGCTAATAGTTTAAGCATTAAATTTTGGAGAAATTTGCATCCTGTATGTATGACAGCAGTGACCATCGAACTAGTTTGGTTCAGCTAAGCCATCTATAAAACCACTGCAGGGTACCAATTAAAGGTTAGCTCTAATGTTTTGTGGGATAACTGGTTCCTTAATCTTGCCAGCCAGCCAAAAGGTGGCAGGTGATCTGTTTTTCTGATGTTGCCTAACAAGCTTGCTCTTTCCCTGTTGCTTCTGTACTGCAGTCAATCATTCAGATAGGAAAATTTGGATGTTGTTAATTATGTGATTGAAGCTGTAGGAAAACTAAAGAATGAGGACTGTTTCTTGCAGAGACACACCCCACATGAACCACCCCCCCCCAGTTTGAAGAATTATTTTACAATTATATTTTTGCTGGTTGTTGTGTTGAATAAAAGCACAGGGATGCATTACCTGCTGGGCTTTTTGTCTGCTTGGGTGAGCCTGAGGTGTGGAGAGACTTGTGGATCTTCCTCAGGAGCAGCAGGCTGTTGTGTAGGATGCAGCCACCCTGGGCACCTGTAGGACAGTAGGTGAGAAAAGACAACACGTCAGGTCCTAACAGATTTAAATGTCATAGGTGTTCTGTAATCCTGACAGCATTCCTGCTAAAATCAGCTAAGTTACGGGAATGGTAAGAGCCTGGGCAATCCTACAAATCCACCGTAAATAATTGGTGAAGCAGGAAGACCTGGTGAAGAAACCCTAAGGAGACAGTGACAGAAGCAACCTTTAAGAGACAATATTCTCTTTTCTGTGCCTGTGACATCATTGCATTCCTGTGCACCACTGAGCTGAAACACCCCAAGCACCGCTATGTGAAGTAATCCAGCAAAGCCCCTGAGCAGCCCACTGCTGAGAGAGCCAAGCAGCCACCCTGCCTGGCAGTGACAGCATGGAGCAGCGTGCTGACAGCAAGTGCAGTTGATGGGGAGCACTGGCAGAGAGCACGGCGGGCAGGAGCAGCTATGGGCCAGCACAGCAGCAGCAGGCCAAGCTGAGTTGGTAAATTCAGTTTAGAGCACAGGGTCCTTTCTAGCTTCTCTGTACTGAAGCAGAGTGGTGACATACTAAGTTGATACAGGACCAGCCAAGCCCTGTCTGGTGGGACAACAGTTTGACCCCCAAACAGGTGGACCAGGACGAAACGTGGGAGGTGATTAAAGGAGGAGGGTTGTGGCTGACATTTTCTTTGCTCTCTGGGGCACATGAGGTCAGGACTGCAGCCAGAGTATTCTGAGGGAAGGTGGTTTTGTTTGCTGTAAACTGTTTCTTATGTGATCCCTTAAAAGTTTCCATTATTTAAACATGTGTGCAAAATATTATTTGTCAGTGGAGAAACATTTTCCTCTCTTAGGTGCATTAATTTAATTCCCCCTGAGTTTCAGGCTCCTGCTCTGTATTTCCCAAGGCTCCTTTGAAGGAGCACTTGCTGTTTGTGTCCAGTCTGTGCTAGGGGGAAGGGCTACAACTCACCTCCTCCTTGTCTACAGTATCATAAACTCCTTACTGCTGTTATCCATCTTGTCTCAAATTCCATGCTGCTCTCTAAAACAGAGCTCTGTATATTATGTGCATGATCTACATCTTTGTGTCTTATAGAATCATCAAGGTTTGAAAAGACCTTCAAGATCATCAAGTCCAACCGTTAGCCCTACACCACTAAACCATCTCCTGAAATGCCTTGTCTACCCATTTTTTAAACACCCCCAGGGACAGTGACTCCATTACCTCTCTAGGCAGCCTGTGCCACCTGCTTCACCACTCTTTCAGTGAAGATGTTTTTCCTAATATCCAATCTGAACCTCCCCATCACAACTTGAGATCATAGGTATGTGTTTACATTGAACTACATTGCCCCATTATTCCAAGGAATCCAGTTTACCATGAAATTCCAATCGTTCGATAGAACTATTTTATTTTTTTCCTTATTAATGGTCTCCATCGTGTTTCATCTGTGAAGTTTCCCAGTAAATGATAAATACATTGAATAGAACAGATCCCACAACATTATAAATGTTCTCTAGAATTACTTTCTGAGTCATAATCTTTTTAGCATGTGCTGCATTCATTTTGTATAGTGCTAATTTTTAATCAACACATCATTTGCTAAGAAATTATATCAAATCCTTTAGTAAAATCTAGATGTATTACATTGCATTGTATCCTTTCACTGATTTTATCAATAGAAGTAATTATCTGCCATTATTTGTTTTCTGTATGCTCTCTGTTGCCCATACCCTCCAGTTATCTTTAAAATCCACATGTTGAACCTTAGCCTAATTTAATCTCTTTGAGGCAGGAACAATTCCAGTGCTAAGACAGCGGAGAGTACAAAGGGAATTTAGAAAATTACTAATAATAACCATACACCGACTATTCTTCAGCTCTCTGCTGTAATCTAGTTGTTTCACATTGATGGCATTTAGCCAGGACAGAATTTGGAGCATCAAGTCCAGAAAAGGACCTTGGTACCTACAAGTTACATCTTGAAGTGCCCATGTTATAGGATCCTCCCTCTAAGAAGAATTTAAAAGCCCATGTAAGAAGTCCACATGTCTTAAATGGAGCATACATACACGTAGACACCTGGAAAATACAGCTGTTTAGAGTTAGCCTCTAAGAAACACTGAAGACAGGGCTGTGCTTGACATCCCACCACTCTCCATGACAGACAAATGTTGCTGCATATCAGTGCACTATCCCAGAATTTTTATTCTTTTAGAAACAGAGGAAGATTCACTCTTTTCCTGTAAACCATGAAGAGCATCCTTCACTCCTCACAGATGCAGTGATCTGAGCACTGAGACAGATCCATTTCACTCCTGAGTCCTAAAGTTCAAATCCATGTCTTGTCTCTCAGGGCTCTGTTGCAACATCAAGGGCATTGAAAGAGGCAAGCGGTGGCTGCTTTGTTTGGAAAAGGGGTATAAGATCCTCAGAGAAGAAGAGGCATTGCAGACAGTCAGGTTGATGCCCCGAGATACGGATAGGAAAGAAGGATCTCATGTAGCCCAGCAGCCCAAAACTGCTACTGCCAGGGACAGGATCCAGTTTCACGCCAACAGTGCAGGTCTCAGGATTTCTCAGGTTTTGTCTGAACTTGTCTTTGCCTACATGGAGCTTTGTTTCAGTTTGCTTGAGTGCAACAGCAGTTTTTCTAATGACCAGGTATCTCCCACCTAGTATAAGACCAAATTTTTTCTACAGATGCTATTAGTAAGCACTTGTTCTGTGTAGAATGACTGAGTTGTGACCTTGAAGTAGAGTGTATCACAGAGATGTATCAGCTGTGTGATAGCAGAGGCCTCCCAAGTGGGGACACAGGACACAGGCAGAAGGAGGAGTAGAAGCTGAAAAGAGGGGGCTTGGGATGGTGCTGGAGACCCCAGTGCTGTGAAGAGCTCACCAGTGGTTGGTGAAGAAGTGCAAACTGGAAGAAACAAAGAGAGCTGGAAAAGCAAGTCTCAAGCAGGTGTAATACACATAATTTGCAGTAAATCTGAGTGTCAAATGGAGTTGCAAACCAATGAAGCAAAAGCAAGGTGTGACACTGTTGGAAAAATAGTCCTGGGTGGGTGAGATCTGCAGAGTGGGAAGGAAGAATCCATCAGCACCATACTTCTCCTTTCTCCAAAGAAGTGGAAGAAACTCCATCCCAAACATTACACTTCTGACAAAGGGCATGGGATGCTGATGACTCGCTGCAGTCCCCACCTGCTTCATTAGCAACATTGATGCTATCAAATACAGGACCAAAAATGGAAGTCTAAGGGAGAGCCCAACCTCAGAGATAGATACTAGGAATGTACAGATGTTTTAGTTCTATTATTAATCCTTCTGTATTAATCAGATAATTTGTGCTGTGGCAGGTAGTATTGTCATGACTAGACTAATCTTAATAACTGCCTGTTGTATTGTAATTAGTCTTAAGCTTTTCATTAGAGTAACAATAAATTCTTGACTTCCCACATAAGGTGTGTTTTCTTTCTTGCCCCTAACAAGGGTTTGAGTGCCACATGGTCTCAGAGTTCACTCTCATGCAATAACCATGGCCAGGAGCAGTGGCAACATAAATAATCACCATGTCACAGTTTAATTTATTATTTTTTTAAACTTTATTTTCACCTGAGCAAATAACTTTTTAAAGGTAGAATTGTTTCTGTAGTTATAGTTCCACATGGTTAGGTAAATAACTTCTGCAGTGCTAAACTCTGCAGTAAAAAATACTTCTATAAAATAGAAACCGTCCCTTTTTATTGAAATACTTAGTTTCCACATCTAATCTATTCCTCAACGTGACAAACAAATCATGAAAATGTTACTTTCTGTGGGATTGTAAATAAAATGTATGTGTTCCATTGACATCAAGAAATAAAAAAACATTAAAGAAACAGGATACAGTTAAAATCTGAACAATTCTGCAGCTGTAAAAGGAGATATTTATGTTTCAAAGGTCTCACCCCTCAAAGGAAAAGGGGTATTTAGAAATGTTTTAAACATCAAAAAAATGAGAGTCTGAGAAACCTGTGTATCTTCTATTTGTTTGGTAGAACTACTTTTACTATTTTTCATTTGCATTGCAGACTGGAGAGCATACTGGGGAAAAAAGCCTGTGATGAATATGCAATATGTAATATTTGCATTTCTCAACCTATCTGTTTTCCTTTAGTACAAAAGAAGAATCAATTTAATTAATTAGACTTAGATAGCAAATGTCTGTAAGAAGCTTATTTTGGAAAGAAACCATAAAAAGAATATAACATTTTAAGGGAGCTTTTCAAAGATTAAAAGGGCAATACAGTTTCAGACAACATCAAGAATAGGGTAAAGGTAAAGTGCAAAGATTCACTGCACAGTAGTATTTGTCTGAGTTTTGAAGAGCAGTTCAAACAGACTTGTGTGCTGTATTTACTTCATATGACAGCCAAGGGCCATGGGGTAGACATATGACAGTGGTGCTGAAGGTGGTTATGGCTTGGCTTCCACAGCCATAGAGACTCCTTTAGGACATTAAGTTCACAGACTGGATGGAAACTTGGACCAAGGTTGATACTATGACAGACTGTGGTGGTTCAGCCCCAAACAGCAGCTGAGCACCACATGCTGCTTGCTCACTCCCACAGGAGAGCCAGACAGCTCCTCCATGGGTTGGGATAAGGACAGTTTCCTGACAAAAATCGCTGTGAATGTAGAACAACAATGGCCAGTTACACTCAAACCCAGGGATAACACAGGGTGCTGCACAACACCTAACGTTCCAGCCACACTCAGACTACCCTGGAGGCACCCAGGAGTGCCCACCCGAAACCAACCCCTTTTATGGGGAGTGATATCAGGTGGTGTGGAAACAGCCCAGACTAACTCAGCTCACCTGGGCTGGCTGCTTGGGGAGGTTAACTCTGGCCTGGCTAGAACCAGGACACAGATGTTACATTCTATAGTTAGGGTTTCTTCTGAAGGAAATAAAAATGAATGGTTTAGTTAAAAAGAACTAAATTTGAGCTAGTTTTTGTTCTGTTAATGTTTACTTCTTTACCATACTGTGTTGTGCTGTGAAAAGCTACTATTGGAAACAAAAAATATGATCAAGTCTGAGACAAGAGCTGATAAAGACTTTTATGACAGTGATTTTGCTGTGTTGAGAGAGGCTCCTCTGCCACAGCCAGGGTTGGGTTCAGCATCTATGGCACTGATCTGCTCTGCAGCCTAGAGGACCAGGCCAACAAGAGCCTTACAGGTTTCAGCACGGACAAATGCAAAGTCCTGCATGTGGGATGAATAAGCCCAGGTGTGGGTATAGCTTGGGGTTCAAGCGGTTGGAGAGCAGCTTTGCAGGAAAGGTCTTGGCAGACTGCAAGCTGAACATGTGTGAGTAGGGGGACACTGGCAGCCACGAAAGTTAATAACACCCTGCTGCATGAGTGACAGCATAGCCAGCAGGCAACAGTAGTGACTGTTTTTCCCCTGGGTCACATCTGGGTTGGGTACAGTACAGGGACCCCTGCTGCAAGACATTCAGACTGCAGAGATACTAGTGTGAGATCATTAGGATTAGTGAGGTGATTCTCCCCTTCTGCTCTGCTTTGGTGAGAACCCCCTTGGAGTACTGCATCCAGCTCAGGGGTCCCCAGTACAAGAAAGACATGGTGCTGTTGGACCAAGACCAGAGGAGGCCACAAAGATGATCAGAGGACTGGAGTGCCTCTCCTGAGAAGACAGGCTGAGAGAGTTGGGCTTGTTCAGCCTGCAGAAGAGAAGTAACCGGGGAGAACTTATTGCAACCTTCCAATAAGGCTAAAGGGGGCCTACAGGAAAGATGGAGAGAGAAAGACTGTTTACAAGGGCATGGAGTGACAGGACAAGGGGCAATGGCCTTAAGCTGAAGGAGGGTAGGTTTAGATTAGCCTCCTGGTTCTGGCCAGGCCAGAGTTAACCTCCCCAAGCAGCCAGCCCAGGTGAGCTGAATTAGCCTGGGCTGTTTTCCACACTACCTGACACCACTTCCCCATAAAAGCAGCTGGTTGGGGAAGGATATGGGCTGTGTGCTTCCAGGACAGTTTGAGTGTGGCTGGGTTGGTTGAGTCCAGTCAGTCCTTGCTGTTGGGCAGCACTCTGTAGTTGTTGGATCAATAAGGTACTCTGTGTTAGCACTGGGTGTAAGTGTAACTGGCTGTTATTGTTCTATGTTTGTGGTGCTTTTGTCAGTAAACTGTCCTTATCTCAACCCACAGAGGCACTGTTTGTTTCTCCTCTGGGAGTTGGACCCGATGATCTCTTGAGGTCCCTTCCAACCCCTACAAATCTATGATTCTATGAATCTATGGTCCTTCTGACTTTGAGTGAGTGAGCGATGTGTGGTGCTCAGTCACTGTCTGGGGCTGAACCACCACAATTAGACATAGGGAAAAAAATTCTTCCCTGTGAGGGTGGTGATGCCCTGGCCCAGGTTGCCCAGAGAAGCTGTGGCTGCCCCTTCCCTGACAGTGTTCAAGGCCAGGTTGGATGGGGCTTTGGGCAACCTGGTGTAGTGGAGGGTGTCCCTGCCCATGGCAGAGAGTTGGAACTAGATGCTCTTTGAGGTCCCTCCCAACCCAAAACATTCTGTGATTCTATGATTCTATAGAGATTTGATGATTCCAACATGATAAGCAAAAAGAGCAGAGGAAGCTCTCTTTTTGTAACTTGGAGATAAGAAGGAAAAAGAAGATTCTTAACTGCTATCTCTCACCACCTGAGTAGAGCTATCTGATAGTATGAGACTTGCTTCTGAGGCTTGCAACAAGAAGGACAAGAGGCAACAGTCACAAGCTGCAGCAAGGGAATTCCTAATTGGAAATAGGGCAAAATTTTACAAGCGGTTAAACACTGGAAAGAGTCACCTGGTGAAGCCACACAATCCCTGCCTTGGAGAATTTCAAACCCTGGCTGAACAAAGCCCTGAACAACCTGACCTAGCTTTGAAGCTGCCCATGCTCAGACAAGGAAGACCAGATGATTTACGTTGGTAACTTCCAAGCTAAATGATCCAATCATCCTTTGATAAAAACAGCAGGTTTCCATGCTTTGGAAAATGTGAAATAGTGCTTTCCCTGCAAAGTTAGCTACCATGCTGAGATGGCCTCATGATACAGAGCTATATTTAAGGTTTGTGTGTGATTTAGAGTTGGACAAACATCTACCTCAAGAAATAAAAAAGTTACTGGGTTTAAAAAATGCGTTGACTAAGCTTTAGGTAGCAAGATAGACATTAAGATGTTCTTCGCTATGAGGTTGGTGAGACAATGGAACAGGTTGCCCAGAGAGGTGATGGAGGCCCCATCGCTAAGGTCAGGCTTGATGAAGCTCTGGGCAACCTGATCTAGTTAAAGATTTTGCTGCTTACTGCAAGGGGTTGGACTAGATGACCTCTAAAGGTCCCTTCCAACCTAACACATTCTTTGATTCTATAATTCTATGAATAATAAAGAATAGCTAATTTCCATTATTAAGTTTTTCTATCTAGAAGGGCTATTAGGACAGAGATGTGGGAATCATAGTCTAACTAGGTAAAACATGGTTTTAATTTGAAAAAGGATGATAAAATAGGTTTGAAAGCATGACACCTAAAATTCCCTTGCCATAATGAGTTTCTGTGATGTGAGTGGCTTCTCAAAACGACAATGCTAAGCTAAGGCAAGGGTTAGTCTTGCAGAAGGCAAATTCAAGATTACAGACAGAGCAGAGCAAAGAATGCTGAGTTGCAGTTCAACTATCACTGAGAGTGACCTTTTCTGATACACAGTTCACGATCCAGTTCTTGGGATCTAGATGGCATTAAGGAGTATGCTTTGTGTTAGGAGTATGCTTCTACAAGATACTAGGTAGCAGTGGAATTTAATTCTGTATTGAATTCATGGGATGCTTCTTGTAATTAGGTGTGCTGCAAGGCTAAAACTGGACTGAAGGTTACCTTCCCTAGAAACTTTTTGCCTTTCCCTTTTAACATGTTATTTACATTTCTTGGGAAACACACAAACTGGGCTGAAAATACATTTTGTAATCAAACCTCTTCCAAATTTACTTTATAACTCCATAATTGTATCACTATGAAAAGACACACCAAAACTCTAAATTACCAAGGACCTGAAGTGAGTATGAAAAGTATAATGTTAATTTGTACCGAATTATCTGTTCAACTCAAGAGAGTTAAGTAGTTGATTGTTTCTGTTTGCTTGAGTTCCTGTAAGGACGAATTTGGCCTAGGTTGATTAATTTTCTGCAATGATTTAGATATCCAACATGTTTAAGAATCATTCTTTTGATAATTTTTCTTAGTGAAACAAAGTAAGATTAATCTCCCATGTTAAAGCTACTGAACTAGTGATTTTTTTGTGTGTGTGCACGTTTATAGTTAAATCCAAATTCAAATGTGCATACATGTCTATATTAAAATCTGCCATTTACTTTTGCTTTACTTTTTTTTTTGGCAATTTTTTGGGGTGGAGGGGTGTTCTGTAACAAATGAAGTGTTCATGAAGTTACTTTCTCAGCTTTGACAAATGCTGTTTGCACTGGCATCAAGCCAGCATCTTTTTTGCAGGGTGACTTTAACACAATTGTGCTATGGTTACCTAAATAGTGGGATAATTTTCATAGGATTCTTGCTACTGTGACTCTGGAATGTGTATGCTGCTGGTATCTGGCAATTGCCCCATACTAATTAGTTCTTTATTTTTGAGGATGAATGGTTATTCTGCAGTTGGATAAATAATGCTTATGAGGTCACTTTAGGAAAAAAAAAATATTTAGATCAGGATGCAAGACCTGCCTGGAAAGAAGAAACAAGTTCTTTATTGCAGATACAGAATTAGAAGTCGTGATAGCCATCAACACAGTTCAGACTGTAGTACTGATGCAGTTTAAGCTCTCATATTCTGTTAGGTAACAGAATCTAATTTACCTTCCGTTTGAGAAATATTGTGCAATTCTAAGTAGTATTTTAAAACTGAAGATCAGTAATGGATCAGAGCTTATTTGAATAATTTGTGGGTATGAATAAGTACATTGAGACAGAGGAATGTGACATGTGAGAAAGCAGAAATATCACACCTGTGCTTTTCACAAGGAAATAGTACAAGGAATCCTCCAAACTCAGAAAATGTTATGTGCAGGCTTACACCTCAGTGAAGTCAGGAAGGCTGGTGTTGCTGCCCAGCGACACAGTTATGAATTCTAGCATATGGTTAAATGCATTCCTGCATTAGCGCCACAGTCATTCTGGAAGATAGTCAGACTCGTTACATTATCTAGGCTACAAATTTTCAGCCTCATTAAAATCCTAATTGCTTGAATGCTGCCGTGAAATGAAGAAAATCTGATGGACGGTATTCCCAAAAGACACAATCCACAATGCTGTCAGCTGTTTGTTTAAGGTATTTTAATGTCATGGAAAAATATTATAACATTAGAATTCATGAGTGATGGAATAAAGGAGGATGGGAAGAAAGAGGAATGCTTTTTAAAATTCACTTTCCCATCTGGGGTCCTTTTCTGTTTCCATGAAAGACGGAGAGACAACTCTGAAGCTCTGACTTCTCTAGATATTTTAGTGAGTTGCTAAATGTCATTACTGTAAGTCATACTGCATTCTTGATAGTTTATTAATAACGCAAAATCAACCTATATAATAAATTAATGTTTGGTAACTGGGACTATAACTGTCATTATAAAATGCAATCAAAATAAATGCTGTAAAGTTGGAAAATTTAATTCATAGATATGAGTCACAAGTGATTAAAATCAGCTTCTCAGAGAGTTAGTATATTCACTTTGGAGCTTGCTTCTGGTAAATGGGCAGAAAAAAAAGACTTTGCCCTGAAGGAACGGTGGTTCTTCAAAACATTTTGTGTACAAGGACCTCACTTTTCTGCAGAAGCCTCGCTGCCAGGCTTTCACCCCACATTGAGGGGCAGAACAGCCCAGACCTTACACAGAAAGGCACAGCTCCTTCCCTGCCCAGAAATGTGGTGTCTACAAGCTGGAAGTAAACTACAGGCTCTGTAGAACCCATCCATAATGAGTAGCTCAGAAAATCAAATTTACTCTTAAACCAATACACTTTCTTTGAGTATCTAAAAAAAGGACCTTACTGCTGGAGGCCTTTCCCGGAGGCGAAAGCCAAAGTGACTTAATGGATTAAAGTCTGCTTTGCCAGACTGAGCATCTGACCTTAAAGCTCCCATCGAGGAACAGTGATTGATAATTGTGGGAGTGGAGGATTTTAATAGTATTCATAGAATTTCAGTTACTGTTGCTTGAGTACTTGTAGGGCTCAATTGCTGAAGTCAAACCAACACCACAGGTGGTACCAATAGGGTCTGTGATCCACTCAGAAAGTCTTTCAGCTGGAATGCAGAAGATGTTCTATATCCTCTCACGATTTCACAAATCTTAACCAGACACAATTCTTTCTCTTCCAGGAATCCAGATGATAGGACCCCATCGTGGGGGAGAGGCATGTGTGGGTGTAACATCGGGGGAAAAAAATCAAGGAATGAATGGAATAATTAACATAAATATCAAATGCAGCGTTCAAAATGATTTTTGGGACAGAGCTTCACTGTAAGCCTGACTGCATGGAAAACAGTACATGGGGAACCTGGCAACAGTCTTTTTCACAATTTTCTCAATGCAAGCTAAGATAGTGGAATTTTAAAAAGCCTGTCACCTTATGTGCCCATACCATGTCTATTGCTTCAGCATTTAAAAAAAAAAAAAAAAAAAGTGGTGGGTGTTTTTGTATTCCTTCAAAGATAAATGAAGTTCCAGCAAGTTGCCAGGAAAGTTTGGGTATGTGTCTTGCAGGCTATTTAGAATATACAGTGTTACCCTGAATCCACTGGGGTCCTGCCGGGAAGCTGAAATGGTACACCAACCTGACACAACATTCAGCTTTTATATTGATGTGAGTTTGGGTGTCTGGCTATTGACAGGCAGTGGGTCCAACACTTACTCAGATTAGTTGAGGTTATCACCCCCACCACGTACGCATTTGTCTGAGTGTTTACAAGTAGGTAACAGACCGGCAAGTGGTGCTTCCTGATGAAATCTCTGGCGGAGTCTACACTCAAAGATGAAATCTGTGACTGCGGTGGCAGAGGTACCGATCCCTTCCATGCACTAAATGGTGTGAGCTCAAGTCTCCTCTATGGTATGAGGAAATGAAGTCATTGTGTGTAAGATACAGAAGGCACAACCTGACTGATGGAGCAGGATGGTTCAAACGCAGCAGTTTGGGTATTGCTGCTCTTGGGTTCAGAATTGCTGTAACTTTTTTTTCCTGAAAGAACTGACTTTGACTTTAGTTGCAATGGAGAAAATAACTGGAAAGAAATACCTATTTGCTGCAGAGGCTGAGTGTGCTAATTTCCTCTGAATTAGCTAATTCACAAAGCAAGTTTTACATATGAAGACTTTGCCTCCAAAGATGTGCAGCTAATGGTGGCAGTGATTTTCTAAATACCCTGGAAGCAGGCTGAGGGAAAGGATGTGAGTAGGAATTAGACAGAGAAAGAAACTATGAAATATATTATTCCTAAAAGATATTTTCAGCAAATCCATTGATATTTCTTAGAAAAATGAAAGGCCTAGAGGTGAGTGGGCATGGCAGGGAAAGACAGAAAAAAACAATTCCAATGTTCAAGTGTAGCCCAAGAACATGGGAAGTGACTGAAGAGGAAGATTTCAATTTCTGAAGTTAAAACACTTCCCTTAAATGCTCAGCTGAACTTGAGATGAAGAGGTTTCATTTCGGTGCTGGCTGGTGTTACGTCCATTCAAAGTAAAACCATTGATCGCTAGCTGGACTTCTCAAGATAAATTGTATGCAGACAAACTTTTTGTCACCATCCTTGCTGCCATAGTACAAACTCTGACTTTAGTGGCACCTGAAATTGCTGCCATGAGATAGTCACAAGTTGTCTTTCTGGAAAAAGGGCTTTAAATCCTGCCTTACATTTTTTTGGCAACCTGTCCAGAAATTAAATCAGTCTGGCCCATGGCACAGCTGAAACTGTATGAATTATATTTCTTCATTCAAAAAGACTTAATCAGTTTGATTCCTTGTCCTTTAAAATGACATCTGAACTGTAATCTGACTTCATTGACTGCTAAAAACTAGGTCTAAAAATACTCCAGAATCGCATGCTTAGAGCTTGAGATCCATGTGACATGCTTCCCTCTGAGACATGAGCCTGAAAAAGTGCTCAGTAGATCTAAAATACCTCTGTCACAGATGTAGAGGCCTTACTATGCAGTACTAAGACTTGAAATGCATTCCATGACACCTCCTGGATGACTCTGAGAGTGTTTCAGGGGTCTTTGCCATTTTGAAGAGCTCCCGAACAGACGGAAATCTGTGACGGGAACTTGGAATGGCTGTGCTGACCCAGCAGAAGAATGCCTTCCTTAGGATGTGGAAAGGAGGGGCTTTCTGGCTGCCATGCTGCTGATCTGTCTCTTCTGGCTTGGATCAAGCTAGAAGAAAATTTGAAATGATTCAGTAAACTTTATCTAGTGCTAAAGGTTCTTTGATGGATAACATAACCAGTTCTATGGTATGGACAAGTATAATACAGTGAGATGAGAGCATTTGTTGTGTAGCTACCCTTTGTGTCTTTGGAGAGGAGAAGTGGTGTTTATCCTTTGTGGGTTTTATTCTGCATAGAATCAGTAGAGAGGTATACAAACGAATGCGTTACTAACTTTGTGGTGGTAGAGAAAGGGTGAAATCATTAGCTGTCTCCGCACTGATGACTCACTAACTTCCTCATGCTTATGCCATGGCGACAAGGTGCTCTTTTCTCCTGCAGACAGCAAGGATAGGTTTCAAAGGCTTTGAAACATAGACCTAGATGCTTTTTACTGAAGAATGTATTCTCCTTCACACCCATGAGACTGGAGACATAAGCCCTTGAAAAACTAGTATTTAAAGTGAAAACCTCGAAGGAGTGGAGATTTCTTCTTTATGTCTAACCTCTGAGTCAGACACGTCCTTTAGACTTCACTATCATGAAACCAGAGCTTCATCAGTATTTGTGTGTTTTGAGAGTGGATGACGGTATCATGGAGGTCATCATTCATACTTGAAGAATAAAGGCACTAAACATATCCGTCAGCATGTCCCGTCATGGTTGTTTTTTAAAGCCTGTGGTCTGGATTCAGCCACAGTGCTTGCTGATAGTTTCAGTAATGACGGTGATGCTGATGTTTCCACCTGCCCTAGCAAATACTAAATGCCTCATCTTTGGTCAAAGGGTGAAAACAGTCAGCAGTAGCAAGGCAAGGGGAAGCTAAATACAGTGACCAGAGGCTGGAAAGAAAGAGAGAACAACTCTTAAACTGCAGTGTATGTCAGGACATCAGCACTGTTTTGGTGCTACGTTCAGCTATCAGCATGGAGCCAGTCATGGCTAAGTTCACTCCATTCTCCATGCTTTTGAAAGAAACATTTTGACAGCAGCCAAGGTAAAAAGATGGTGTTTGCTGGATGTTCATTAGGATAATTACTGAACAAATACTTGAGAAAGAACCAGGAAATACAATATGTTCATCACAAATTCAGACTTTGTAAGCAGTATTTTGGTTGTCACAAAAATGGTACTGTGCTGTAGTCGCAGTTGTTTTGTTCCAGTAATGCTGAAGCTCACTTCTAAGCTCACTTGTGTACTCATCCACGTATTCTTTTCCATCCACAGAAGAACAGATGCCATTTCCAGCTCCTTAAGTTCCTGCAGAATAGTTTGTGTTGGTTTTGTGTGTGGGGTGGCTTTTGTTTATTTTAGGAGTGCAAAGATTGAATCACAAAACTTATTTTCTAGAGATGTCTAATTAATGATCTACTAGGCAGAAAGCTGAGGGGGTGGAGGGGAGTAATCAATGTTTGCATCCTATGGCATTCAGGTTCAATTATACTGCTGAAACCTGAAAGCAGTGATGTTTTAAAGCGATCATTCAGTGTTGCACTTTGCAGCTATTCCGGAATCCGTAGTTTGTTCATAGTTTATGCTGTAATTACTGTGAGTATATCCCTCATTCCTTAAACGATGTTGTGCATACTGGAAGGAGTTATGTAGATATCTGATAATTAGCAACAGCTGACAATAATAAAGTGGTGATCACAAAAGAAGGAAAGTATGTCCTGCTTTCCACTGCAGAATTTCCAGGGTCAGTGGTCTCACTGGAATGTCACCATAGCAGGTACAATGCACAGCCCCCACGTGTCTTTTGTGCTGTGATCTGATAAACTGTTTTGCATGTAAATTCCAGATGCTGCCCCCAACACTTGGGCGCTGTTCCGGTCCCTACACCTCAGTGCCATTCAAGGATGAGCAAATACAGGGCGCCGCTCTGGAATTTAAACAATGTCTACTTAGCCCCCTTGGTGCATCACTTTCCAGCAGCCCTTGGTTTAGTTCTAAGTTTCTCTCCCATGCACATCACCCACAGCGCCTGAGAACCATGCACGTACTCCAGGCTGAAACATCAGAAGACAAAATAGCTGTGCCTTTATGAACGTGACAAGAGGAGATGGGTATCTCCCCAGCAACACAGAAGACTTGAATTTCCTTAACTCCTCCATTATTTTCATCGGGTGCTCTATTTATGGAATCGCCGATAACCAACTGTTTCCATTTTTCTAAGCAGAGTAAAAAAAATTAAGATTGGATACTATAAAAAAAAGATCAAAGCAAACCCCCAACTAACCCAAAGCAGTGTCCTAAAGTGGATTAGTGAGGAAGAACGTTAAGATCATATCACACACAATATGCTTTTAAGTTACCCATGCCTATAGTTATTATAGTATTTATATATAGTTATACATTATAGTTATTAGAATAGCTATTCATGCCTGTTAAGTTATTCATGCCATGCCCTGTGGGATCCACTGATTGTGTTTAGATTTTTACAGTGAATTACGAAAGAGGGAGGAAAAGTATTATCAAGCTGAAAAAGAGTTTTAATTTTTTCTTAAAAGCTGTTCCTTAGTTTTTACTCATCTAGGACCCTATTTGTACTCATCATTAGCCTCTCAAGGCATCAGCAATCAATCCTTCACCCATCCCTTGACACTGCTGTAGGAACAAAAATATAAGTGAACTAAATTTGCCTTTGTTTTTTGGCTGGGTTTTGGAGGTTTTTTTGGCTGGGTTGGTTTGTTTGTTGGGGTTGGGGCTTTTTTAGCAATTTAATCTGTAGGTTTACTGGTTTGTCTGCCTGCAGACACACCTAGAATACTTGTGAAGATACGTGGTTTCTTGGCTGTACCTAAAGCTTCGGACAGGCTGATTTGAGAGGAAATACTTTGGTGATACCTGATGAGAAATTGCTTTGTGTTTGACCACTGGGCGAGAGAATGGAAAGAAAGAAGAGGGACTCTGGCTGGTAACTTCCTGAAAGCCAGGAGGCAGAAGGCTTTAAGTAGGCTGTGAAGTCAGAAGCTTCTGAATACAATTTTCAGTGATTTCTTCCTCAAGTTTCAGACATGTGCTGTGCACAGGGAGTATATGTGCTGTAAAATAAGACCGTGTTTCTGTGTTCTGTATTCCCACTGCTTAATCTCTTGGCTAGGAGCTAACCAGGTATCTACTCCATCCATCATCGTTTTGATGCACCGCCTGAGATCATGCATTGAACTTGAATTACAAGAGCCTAGACATGAAATGCAACATCAGTGTGCTCTGATGATGTTTGTGGCTTTAGAGTTACATTTCTCTTCTACAAATAAATGCATAAAACTTCTTTATTTTCTACGTGTGAAACCACCAACAGATGGGGTGGTGTGTGTGTGTGCTTCTGGAGAGGATTTGGGATGATATCCTGAGATCTTTGACCTGTCCTATGTAGTGTGCGACTCCAGGCAAAGCATTTAATTGCCCCGTGCCTTACCTCCCCGCCCGCGACACGGGGATGGTAGCGCTTCCATCTCCCATCAGACGGCTTGAATGAGAAACGAGCACTGGGGACGGCTCAGGTGCGGTGACAAAGGATACCGGTGAAACAGGTGAGATACAAGGCGACACAAGCCTTAGGATTACTGCGAGTCACTATGAGCGGCTTCCGGGTGACCGAATCGGGGGGCTTCGGAAGAGAGTGAGGGCCTGCGCAAGTGCGGAGCAGAGCCACATTCCCCTGTTGCGCCACAGCGTACAGCGACCGCGGTAAAACCGCGTCTTTCCCCTCGAGGGGCTCGCCCTGGCCGGGACTGCGCCCCGTGCAACCGCAGCCAGCAGCAGCGCCGCCGCCTCGCGGCTCGTCGCTCCGTTCCCGCTCTCACGACTACTCCCCGGAGGAGCCGCCAGCCCCGCAGCCCGCTCAGCGCCGCGCAGGATGCTCCGGCGGCGGGGAGATGCGTGTGTGTGCGGGGTACCCCCCGCAGCCGGCCTGCAAGCGCGCGCCGGGCGCCCCACCATGCACCCCCCGCCGCGGCCCCTCTGCCGCGCCCCCTGGCGGCGTGGAAGCCCGCCCGCCTGGCGACGGAGCCACTGCGCCCCGTCACTCCCCTGCCGGTCCATGCTGGGCCGGGCCGGGCCGGGCGGTAGGCCGCCACTCCCCCGGAGCCCATTTGTTACCGGACTCGGGAGACCAAGTCTGCCTCTCCGCGGGCCCGCGCGCGGGGCGTGGCAGTTTGGGACGCTACGGGCCGGGGCGCAGCCCGCCCTCGCTCTGCCCAGCCGCCGGCTCCCGCGGAGGGCGGGAGTTGCTCGGGGCGTGGGCGCCAGAGCAGGCACTGACTGGGGAGGAGGGGATTCCCCCGCCAGCCCGCGGGACGTCACCGCAGTTTTCGTGCAGGGGCCGAGGGTGAGGAGGTGCGCGGGAGCGAAAAAGCTCGGGACCGCCCCCGGGCGAGCTCCCCCGGCGCCCTTCCCTTCCCCGCCCCGCGCCCCTCGGGGTGGTGCCGGCCCCGGCGCCGTTTCTTCGCCTGGGGGCATCGCTGCGCGAACGGGGCAGGGCGGCGGCCGCTGGTCGCGTCCCTTCGGGCGGCGAAAATCCCGGAGCCGTCCGGCCGCCCCTCGCACCGGCCGTCGGGCACTCCGCGCCCTCCCGGGCTGGGGCGGACGCCCGCGGCTCCCGCTCGCGGTGACGTCAGCGCCCCGCTCCCGCCTCAGCCGGCGGTGGGAGCCCGCGGGCGGCGGTGCGGGGCCGGTGCTCCGCGCCACGGGCGGTGGCCGGCGGCGTCGCGCTGTGGAGGGGCGCTTGGCACCGCCTCTTCCCCCTCCCTCTCCGCCGGCTTCCCGCCCTCCCTGCGCTGCCCCATGTTCGGGCTGGAGAAGCCGGCGGGGCAGCAGAAGCCGGGCAGAAGTGGTGGGTTTCCGAACATGGCGTCCGTGGGGGATTTTAACGTGCTCAGCTCCAGCATCCCGGCCACCAAGGTGGAGCTCTCCGTGTCCTGCAGGTACGGCGGCGGCTCAGGGCCACCCTGCCCGCTCCCCCACCCAGAGCGTCGGAGAGGGCAGGCGGGCTAGCGGGGCAGGTCTCCGGCGTGCCGGAGCAGGGCGCCCCTCGCTCCGGACTTGGCAGCGGCGGTGGGGAGGAGAAGGGGCAGCGGCCGGGCGCGGAGGGTTGCCCTCCGTACGCCCGGCGCCGTGCGAAGCGCTTTCCCTCTTGTCCTCGGAGAGCGCGGGGAAGTTGTAAACCCCCAGCCTCGGGCAGAGCCCAGAAGCGGCCCCAGGCCGGCTGCCGGCTCTGCCTGGCGAGTCCGCGGAGGGGTTGATGCCGGCGGACCTCGGGGGGTCGGGAAGCTCCGGTTCTCGCAGCGGCTGCCGGCTTCGCCGAAGCGGGCAACTGCTGCCGCCGCCCCGCGTCCTCGCTGTGCCTCTCCCGGTACCGGGAGCGGGGGGACGGCGGTCGCTGTGCGCGCAGAGCGTCATCTCCAGCAGGTACCGAACTTCTGGAGCTGTCCCAAGCGCCGCGGGCGGGGACGGAGAGAACTCCCATCCGGAGCAATCCTTTCCCAGCTTGTTCGGGGCTTCCTTGCAAAACTGTTACGAAACCGGGCGTGTTACCTCGTAACGTCTCATCACAACGCCGCTGACGATAAATTAAACAGCAAATGCCACCCAGTAACACAGAACCGAGTGTGTGCGGTTTTGTTCCTCGGTGTTTGTTTGCCCGTGGTTTGTTTAGCAGTGTTCAAAAGAAAGAATTACTGCTTTCTCCCCTGAAACACGGTGAGTTTCCCATCAGAGGTCTAAAACCATAGTTATTTGTGGGCTTTCGTATCCATATCCTCATGCAGGTTTTTCAGCTTCCTTAAGTTTTCCCTGGTAGTTGCGGAGCGGTGCTTCCTTTCACCCGCTGACTTGGCAGCTTCTGGTGTATAATTTGAGCTGTTGGTGGTGTTTCCCGATGGGAAATGAGACCAAAGTTTGTGCTGCAGTCCATTGCTCCATTTCTTAACATAGCAGCCCGGGAACCGCTGCCGTTAATGCCACTTCCTTGAGGACAGAATGCCAGTGCCTCTAAACTTAAATTGTTGGACCACCCCTCTCTTTCCTTAGTTAAATAAAGTATGGTTTGATGTTTTACCAAGGGAGCGTTTCAAAAGACGACTAAACCGATGAGAAATAGAGTAATATTGAGTTGGGAATACTGAAACAGTCACTAGGTTGACATATGAACACCCCAACGTACTTACTGCCTGTCTCTGCAAAGTTCACTGGCAGCTGCCAGAAAAAGAAACCCTGGTCCTAGGAAGAGCATGCTGCTGCTATATGTAAAAGCAATCCAGGACCTTTAGTATTACTTCTAGGTTCTTCAAATCACCTGTCATAATTAGAGATGTCAGAATATTTATGCTGGACTTGACCCGGTTTATTTATGATGGGAGTTTCTTCTGTTCAGATATTATTTATATATACCTGCAATGTTTTCTTCAAAGCTTAGTTTTATAGTGATTTGAGATTCCATCAGATACAAATGTAGGTATGTGACATAGGCAATCAATTCTGACCTCAGTTACCTTACTTGCAACCAATTTCAGCATATAGTTTACAGTGTAGTTACTGTAGGTATCTTCAAAAGCCATGTCTTGTTTGGTTAAAATTGCTTTTTTCTATTGCTTAAAAAATGGTCTCCCATCCTGATAAGTCTTGATTTCAAGTGCAGAAAGATAGGAATTTCCATGGTGACTCCTGTCTTCTTTAGGTGCTGGCATGACAGCTTTTGATTACACAATCATGCTTCAAAATTGAGTGTAAAATGAATGACATTGGGGCAGAGATTAATGATTAACACATGTTTGTGATTCATCTGGAAACATATATTCATTGGCTGAAGCTCTCAAAAAATAGTGCTAAGTGAAATTGTGAAATACCGCAATGACAAACTGCAAAGTTCAGAGAATGTTGAAAAAAATCTTTAAAAATCAGCAGTTGTGTGTTCCTTAACATCTGGAGAGAAATGCTTTTAAAATACTTTAGCTCATGTCATTAATTTCCCCCTAATACCTGAAGAGCTGGAGAACCAATTTGGTCACTAGTTTGCATCAACAATTATCAGCTGATAGCTATTCTTCTTTCCTCTTAGATTGTTTTTTCTTTAGTTTTGCATGTTTTCATTACAGGAAATATGGCAGTTTTTTCCAGTTTGTACAGGTGGTGTCAGTTGGTGCTCAGTGAAGCAGTGCAAGCTGTTTCTACCACAAAATAAATCTGTGACTCAAGACAATATTTGTTCATCTCTCTCTCTGTCTCCTTATTCAGTAAGGACAGAGTTCTATTCACCTACCTTTTAATTCTGTATGGTTCATCAGCACTTCCCAAGTTAATTGGTGCTGCATGCCCATACTGTCACTGTTGCCAAATCAGCCAGGTTCCAGTACTACGCAGACAGCATCACACCGCTGCTTATTCTGCAAGCCAGCCACTTTTAGCTTCAGGGGCACATCAGGTACCATTTACAAGTATATCTCATAGGATGAGAAGTTGTCTATGAAAATTTAAAAATCCAGAAATGCAATGGATCATCAGGTGATGCTCTTTCTGGGGTTTCCTTATGGCTAAAAACTTTTCATATGGCTGCAGTTTTACAAATGCTAGAAAAGCAAGAAATTAATTTGATTCTTTCCAGTTTTTATTACTCGGTGCCTGTCAAACAAAAAGTTTGTGAATCTTTTCTGACTCTTGTAAGATGTAGATTTCTAAGCCTCTGAGCTTTTCCATCAGGATTCTGTATTCTTTATCTCAAGAGCAAGATTTAATGTGGCAGAACAACTTAAATATATCATCCCAGAGGATCCTCTGATGTTGTTAATAGTTCACTATTGTCTGGATCAATTGTTCTAGGAGCCATCTCCCTCTGCACCCTGTTGCTCCCTTCATCACATGCCCTGAAGGGCATCCATGCTCTGATGAAAATTTCACTGTCACCTGCTCTGTGATCTTTATTTGTTGCAACTGGCATAATTTTCCACAATTGTCATGTGGGGAAGGATCAGACCTTGGCCCTCCAGTCAGTGTGGAAGAGAGAATAGACAGTTTCTTATCTTTTTCACTCCACTACTGTTTGTCAGCCCAAAGGTTCCTCTTCCCCTAAAGTGGTATTGGCACCTTTGTGTGGACTTGAATCTTCACTTAACAGCTGTGTGTGCAAACTTGCAAGCTTGAAGTAAGCTTCTGTCTGTATCTGTCACCCCATACCTCCCTCTCTAGTGATGTTCTTCACTGATTCCAGTCTATTTAAATCTTGGATAAACTTCATGTTCTGTTCCCATCTTTCGTACTATCCCCCTATGAGGATAGCCTGAAAGAACTGGGGCTGTTCAGCCTTGAGAAAAGAAGACTGAGAGGGGATCTGATCAATGTTTATAAATGTCTGAAGTGTGGGACACAGGGGGAAATGCCCAGGCTTTTTTCAGTGTCTGTGGGGACAGGATAAGGGACAATGGCTGCAAGTTGGAGCACAGGAAGTTCCGCACCAACATGCGGAAGAACTTTTACACAGTGAGGGTGACAGAGCCCTGGGACAGGCTGCCCAGGGAGGTGGTGGAGTCTCCTTCTCTGGAGATATTCAAGACCTGTCTGGAGGCCTCCCTGTATGACCTGTCCTAGGGAACCTGCTTTGGCGGGGGGTTGGACCCGATGATCTTGTGTTTAATGGTGAGGACCAAGTAGATGATGGTTCTCGCATATGTGGAAGCCTGTGCTGTGTGTGAACACACAAATTCAGTATAGTTCCCTGGGCTTTCAGGTTTTTCACTTTTTGTTGTGAAGTGTATCGTGGTGATTTATGCCCCCTATAGTTATCGTGTGAACCGACCTGCTTTTTCTCCTCTAGTCTCCTGATTGAGCCACAGTGGTTATGAAACTGTATCTTACAGGAAAGGCGAGAGTTTCCGTATGCCTCACGTTAATGTTTATTTACTTACTGAATGAGGATTTATCAATCAAAATTACCTCCTTAAGAGTAATTTTTTTTCTTTTAGTATCTACAGGAAAATGAGGCTATAGTTTGATCTAGTAGTGTATCAAACATGATGTGTTTATCTGAAAGATGGTAAAAGTATTGTGAAATATCGATGTAGTACAGGATCAATTTGTTAATTCAAAAAGTTTGTTCAGCTAGTATTGCTCTGCTAGGCTTTATGCTCAATCAGGCTGTATTCCCACGCCAGGCATGACGTACGTAAAGGCAGCATAAACTCCTGGCTAATTCTACAGAAATACAATTGATTTCCCATGCCCAGTTTGGGTCAGTTCTGTGCTGCATCATAATTTGTATAGAAATTCAGGCTGAATAGAATTAAGTAACTCCTAATTTCAAGTTTATTGCGTAGAGGAAGGAAATGTGCTACTTCAGAATTTTTGCCTTTCCTTTTGCTTGGCAGTCTGAAAATCTTAACCAGCCACTTTCTAGTGGTTGCAGTACCCCAAAATATGTTTAATTCTATCTTTGATTGTCCTAAGCATTGATTTCTGGCAAGATTGCTTCTTTCCGTTGTGGCTGCCCCATCCCTGGTAGTGTTCAAGGCCAGGCTGGATGGGGTTTTGGTCAGGCTGGGCTAGTGGAGGGTTTCCCGGGAGGTTGGAACTAGATGATTTTTATGGTCCCTTACAACTCAAAGCAGTCTGGGATTCTATCATTCTCCAGCCAGTGCACTTACTTCCTGGCTTGGGTTTGGGTTTTTTTTCCCCAAATATTAATTTGTTAGAAATCCCTGTTACAGAAAGATGTAATGATAAAAGATACATCCATAACAAATTGTTTAGCTCGTAACTCTGTAGAGTACAACGTACAGAATATAAAATTCATCCTGATTGTAAGCTTGTTTTTAATTTTCCTGCTTTCTTTGTGTTTGATTAAATGTCTGTGGTGTGGTTACGTGTGACCAACAACAGGAAGTTGATCTTTTTCTTTAAAATGAAACTTCCTAGACAATCACTTGTTTTTCTCAGCTGAAGCCCACTGTACTGGGAGAAAAAATGTAAATGGATGAGAGTATCCATTAAAATACTCATGGAGATGCATTGCTGGTAGCCTACATGTTTTGCTTTTCACCTCTATGTCTATATTGTTTGAACTTTAGGCATACAACCATCTGACTGGGAGATTTTAAGTCAGATCAGTTCCCTGTAAATTCAGTCTTGTGACTGCTAGGAACAGGCCTCAGGTTTCACACTAACTCTGCAGGTCTCAGGACTTGTCAGGTTTTGTCTGAACTTGTCTTTGCCTACGTGGAGCTGTCTTTGGGTTTGCTTAGCTGCAAACCCAGGGTTTGTTTTTTCCTAATGACCAGGTGGCTGCTGCTTAGCTTCACTTTGACTTGTCTCTGTGTGGAACAACCATATTTATTTCTACACACACTAGTAGCAAGAAGTTGTTCTGTTGACTGATTTGTGACCTCAAAAGAGAGTGTAGAGCAGAGGATCATTGGCGGTATGATAGCAGAAGCCTTCCAAGTGGGGACACAGGATGCAGGTAGGAGGAACAAGAGCAGAGGCTGAAAACAGGCAGCTTGGGGTGGCACCGGAGACCCCAGTGCTGTGAAGAGCTCACCAGTGGTTAGTGAAGACGTGCAGGCTGGGAGCTCGGTGAAACCAAAAGAGGTGGATGAGCAAGTCTCAAGCAAGTGTAATACACACGAAATACAGTAAATGTGGATGTAAAATGGAGTTGCAAACGAATGAAATAAGAGTAAGGTGTAACAGTGTGTTGGCATCATAGCCCAGGTGGGACTCAGAGCTCACAGAGTGGGGAGGAAGAAGCCACTGACATCATACTCCTTCTGAGAGCACCTGCTTACACCTCTGCCACCACTGTAAACTTCGTGCTTCTCCCCAGACAGGATGTAGGACATTGAGGATGGCTCACTGTAATGCCTTCCCAAAGCTGAAGCCAGCAGTCTCAGGCCTCAGAAGGGTGGTATTTAGGAAAGCCTGACAGCAGGAGAAGGGTTAGGTACTACGACCTGTGTCACCACTTTAAATGTACTGTTATGAAGACTTTCTGTAGTAGTAGTATTTTCCTCATTTTCTTTCCCTTCTTATCTAAGCAGTGCCTCAACCACCAACACCCCTGCAGTGGCTGAGAAAGGATGAGAGGTATTTCACAGGTGGTATACATTTGCTTTTGAAATGACTTCTTTGTATACCTTTTAAAGAGTTATTTCATAAAAATCTGTGCACAAGCAATCTGTATGTTTTATATATCTTTATACACTACTGAAACACTGTATTAACTAGACACTTCCCAAAGAAATCGAATCTAACAGGACAGTGTATCCATGGGATTTGGATGGTCAGGCTGAAAAGAACTGGTAAGATTTGATGAGTTGAGATGAAATTGAATAAGTTTTTTGGACTCCCAGAAATCCTTAGTGCCATCCCCCAGGATACATCGTTAGAAGCTCAAAGCCAGAGACCATTTACCTGCCCAGCCTTAGAAACACAAATATAGATGTTTCGTTCTGTCAGTTTCAAATAATAATTGGGTTTGTATTGAAGCAGAGTTCAACCAGTTTGTGACATTCCTAAGTGGACTCTTATTTATTTATTTATTTTCATTTAAACTGGAACAGCCCAGGTTTGTTTTCAGAACTGCTTTACCTGCAAGAATATCTTTCCATACTCAGTACATTCTGTCTGTTTCCACAGAATTCCTGCAAACCTATTGCTATGTTCAGGTAAATAAACTTGACAATTCCTTTGGGTTTTTTAACCCCCAGGAGGAATCAGTAGTTTAAATAGAGGTTTCATCCTAAAATTGTTTGCGTAGAGCTGGCCAGAGAAGAGTTTCTGTGGGTTGCCATAAAATTCATGGAAGCACTGCTGGTCTAACCCTTCTCTTTGCTTCTCCCTTTCTTTTTCCCTTTAAGATAATGACTTCTGAACCAGTATATGTTTAAATTTACAATGAAAGTTACTGGGAGGTTGAAAAGTATTTCTTTGTCGTCTTTGACCAAGAAGAGTCAATTATTTCTCCAGAGATTTTGAAGAGGTATTGTAGAAGTTTTCTTAAGCTTGCATATGAGAGACATGTTTGCTTTCTTCTCAGTCCTTCTAGTGCCCTAAGCAGTGGAGACAATCTGAACAGAAAGGAAGAGGTCATGCCAATTGACTCTTAGTCCAGAGAGCTGCTGTTTTCTCTCACCTGTGAGCCTTTTCTAAGAGAACCAGATATTTTGACAACAGGATAAAATTCTGAGAAATTGTCTGATCTGCATTTAGGTCCAGGACATTTTGCGTGTAGAGATCTGGAGGCTAATAGCTTGCTTTTTATTGTGTTCTGACAGAATGCAGGAGAGCACAAATAGCTAGAGAAGGGTGACTACTTAAGCTAGCACTACAACTGTAAAGTTGTTTGTGAAATTACTCTGCAGGAGGTCAAGTGGACTCTTCACTGGAGTAGGCTCTTTGGATCATGTGGTGTTGTCTTACCTAGGACTGACCTATGCAAGTCC
Source organism: Hypotaenidia okinawae (assembly GCA_027925045.1). NCBI lineage: Eukaryota > Metazoa > Chordata > Aves > Gruiformes > Rallidae > Hypotaenidia > Hypotaenidia okinawae. Next base: position 61,030,145 of record BSDF01000001.1, on the reverse strand, counting down.
AGTAATATCAGTTAAGGCTGAGGGACAGTGACTTCTAGGGTGTAATACAGTTATGTTACAATGAGTAGCAGAATGTACTATTTTGCACAGTAAAAAGTGAGGAGGTGCTTCTCTTTTTTCCCCGGATTTTCCTTTAAAAAAGGCATGTAGGCCCAGCATTAAGTGAGGGAAACAGACTGGGGCATCAGATGCTGGAGGCCAGCCATGCTGAGAGGGGTTTGGGGGGCTTGGTCAACAGCAAGTTAAACATGAACCAGCAGTGTGCCCAGGCAGCCAGGAGGGCCAACTGTATCCTGAGGTGCATCAAGCACAGCATGGCCAGATGGTTCAGGGAGGGGATTGTCCTGCTCTACACTGTGCTGATGCAGCCTCACCTCCAGTACCGAGCAGTTTTGGGTGCCACAGTACAAGAGAGACACAAAAATATTGGGAGATTTTCCAGAGGAGGGCAACAAGGATGGTAAAGGGTCTGGAGGGGGAAGTCTTATGAGGAGAGGTTGAAGTCCCTTGGTTTGTTCAGCCTGGAGAAGAGGAGGCTGAGGGGAGAACTCATCGCTGGCTATGGCTTCCTGATGAAGGGGAGTGAAGGGGCAGGTGCTGATCTTCTCTCTTTGGTGACAGGTGATAGAACATGAGGGAATGGTACAAAGCTGCAACAGGGAAGGGTTAGGTTGGATATTAGGAAGAGGCTCTTTATTGAGAGGGGGTTGGGCACTGGAAAATGGTCACAGCACTGAGTTTGACTGAGTGCAGGAAGCGCCTGAACGATGCGCTCAGTCCTGAGCTCTGACTTGGCTGGCCCTGTGTGGAGCCAGGAGTTGGACTCGATGATCCTTATGGGTCCCTTCCAACTCAGGATATTCTGTGATTTGTTTAATGAACCCTTTAATGAACTAGGGACAATTCCTCTTCCCACAGAGCAATACAAGAGTACTATGAGAAAAGCAGTGTATGCTTATATGAGAATATAATAATTTCAGAAAATACACATTTTAGATTTAAAAATAATTTTGCACGGCTAACCGACTTTGATGTTTTCAAACTGCCAAGTACTTTATTACACAACCAAAGAATCCTTGCATGCACTTAAATGTGATGTAAAGATGAAGAGAAACATAAAACCTTAACATTGAAGAGATTCTGACCAATTAGTCTGTAAAGCACATTTTTATCATGTAAGATTTCAGAGCAATATGTAAATAGGTATTTTTCCAGTCATATGAACATGGTTTTTGATCTCATGAAACTAGAGAAATAGATTTTAAGCTCTTCAGGTCTATAGTTTCTGTGGTCCCTTCTTCAGTGTCAGAATTCTGTCATTTCCGAAGGGAGGATTTGGTTTACTTATGCTTCTCAGTTGTGTTTGACAAAGGGTTACATTTAAAACAAAAAAAATGCAGAGCAGAAAATTCAGCTACTGACCATTGTATGTGAGATCATACAGTGCATCAGACTGACATGATTTCTGTTTAGCTACGACTACTAACTAGGTCAGTGACTCTTGAAGTTTGAGATCTATGTATGTTTTTACATACATAGAACAAAATACTGGACACTAGGAAGCATTTCTTTTCCAAGAGGTTAGTCGAATGCTGGAACAGGCTTCCTAGAGAAGTGGTTGGTGCTTCAAGCCTGTTGGTATCTAAGATGTGTTTAGACGCCCGTAGTGAAAGTCTTTAACTCTGCTCTGAAGTGGTCAGGAGGTTGGACTAGGTGATTGTTGCAGGTTCCTTTCAACCGAACTAGTCTATTCTGTTGTAAAACAATTTCTGAGGCAGAACATTGGGCAGAAGCTGTTACTTTGATAAATCTTTTCAGAGTTCATGAAACTGTGTGAACAAAGTGATTCTGCAAGGCATAGCCAAATATGTTTTAACTTTTATTTACTGATTACTTTTTTTTTTCTTTTTGTGGAAATTGCTCTTATTATACAGAAAAATAAATCTTTATCCCAGCATTTTTAATGTCTTGTGCTTTCCAGATTAGAGTATGTAGGCGTTATTGCCATGGCTCCTATTTGTTCTTTTCCCTTAGTCATCTATGCTATTGCAACCATTTTTGAAGGTCCACTTCAGAATGGGCAGGTGCAGAATGAATTCCTTCAGGATCTGTGATGGTAGAATAATGCTTTCTGCACAGATGTTCCTAGACTTCTTTGCTACTGGTATTTGATGTGTGTGTTTCTCCAGGTAAAAGCATATCTCCTTTTTTTTTTTCCCTTCCTCATAATTGATAGCATTTTTTTCTCTTTTCTTTTTGCATTCTTTACCTGAAAGGCTTAATGGGCATAGAAAAAGTGACTTACCACGTTCAGTCAAAACAGAAGTCTGTTTCTCTTGATACTTTGATAAAGAGGGAGAAACAGAAGTTTCAGATATTTCTGGTTTCCCAGTTTGTGAGCTTTCCTAGGACTGTTTCCTGAGCCCAGATAGTGTACTACCAAACCGAATGCTGTTCTCAAGAAATAGGGAAAGAAATGCACCCTCTCTCCCTCATCCTGTGCAGAAAGTGCCATTGACTATTAAAGGAATAAAGACTAGATCCAGAACCAGAACTGGATCCAGACTAGCTCCAGAAAGGCATCCAGTTTTCTTTCTCTTTTGCTTTTAGTATTTCTTTTGTTTGTAGATTGCCCTATCCTTATGTGCCATGCAGCTTCCATAGAATTAAAGGAGCACTTCGACTGTTTTCCCCCTACAATGAAAACACACATATGAAACTGAGCAGCCTCTTGAGCTGGTAGGTCATTTAGTGGGCAAACCAGACTTTTACATTTTTTTTCCCTGTTGGCTCTAGTCTAAAACTGGCTGCTTTGCTTGAACAGCTTGCTAAATTCTTATGTTACTATTTTGTTTGGTTTTTAATGATTTGGAAGATGAGGCATGTCTGCAAACTTTGCTGAAGACATAATTTGTTTATGGTAAAATGTGCAAAGGGTCGAACTGAGGATATTGCAAACTGTACTAGTTCCAAACTGTGAATTAATGACACATCTTGACATGCATTGCAATGTTAAGCTTTGGTATCTCAACCCTTAACAGTCCTTTCAGGGATACTGTCTATGTAGAAACGTTCTTAGTTCAAGAAGTCTCTGAGCAGCTCATGTCCGGTGACCAGGATCATTCTGAGGAAGTATTCCAGATACCTAGTGTCTTTTTATGCTGTTCTCATGGTGGCTACTTTTTGCAGCTGGGGAAATGAGACTGAGCTTTACAGTACTGGTGTGGCCATTCTTTATGTTCTTATGTATATGGGAACACAGAGGAAGAAAACTTTAAAAAGGAACAAAATTAGAGCAGGAAATATTTAAAAAAAAAACGCCTCAAAAGCACCATAGCTCAGTGTGAGTCATTAAAATGGTTTAATCTTAATATGCAGTCACAAACATTAACATACCAATTATAAAGCCATTGTATAGTATTTATGCATATGAATTTAAATTGCTTGGAATCCTGATGTTGAGCATGGGAGCCCTATCCCGAAACCTAATATACTATTTCTTTCATATAAACCATAATTCTAGGCCTTCATAGCAATTCTTTTTTGGATAATAAAACCAATTCTAATGACCATGAATTAAGGGCATATCTAGGTATGTATAATTAAAGAGGAATGGGAAGCAATTTTCATTTTGTATTGGCAGTTCTGATATTGCAGAACTTACTGTACTGTCTTTTAAAGCAGTGTGTAGTGATCATTGTCAAATACAGACTCGGAACCACTGATTTTCCTGGGTTTGTTAATATTTCAACTTATATTTGCAACTTTTTGGTTTAAGATGGAATACAGTCTGTCTGGGTGTAAATAAATGCATTTATGAAATTCCCACTTCTGAATGGATTAAAGAGGTTCCAAAGAAGCTGTGTGTTCAGGTTCATTCAGTAATTTTAACAATAGTGTCTACTTTGGCTAAAGGAAGTAAATCAGATGTGCCCAAGGTTCTTTCATAGCCACCTTGTGTTCATATTGCTTGTTCTGAAGTGTTGATGTGGCAGTACCTAAATTGAGAGTCCAGTATATTTTTCCTTGTTGAAGTTTGAGTGGACCCCTTAGAGCACCTGTATTGAAGTGTATTAATATGCTTTTCCACACTGTTAAGTAGCACAAAAATAATGTGATATAGATCTGAATCAGAGTAATAAATAGTGACCTTTGAAGAGGATGTACTAATTATTAAAAATAATATGCTGTAAGGAATCTAAATGCATTATTTAATCCTCCTTCTTGCTCCAGGGTAGGATCAAAGAACTTACTAGGACTCGTAACCACCTAACATGTTCTTAAAGACTTTCGGTGATGGAGATTTCACATCATGTCTGGCCACCTTTTACCAATGAAAGATAGTAAACCAGTGGAATAAATGCCAACTTCTGTGCCTGCGGTGCAAAAATTCAACTTAGGGATAGACCTGTTCCTACTTGTTCTGTCTACATGGTGTTCAGCAGTGTTTTCCTCGTAGATATATTCTGTTGACTACTGGTTATTTTTGCTTCCTCTGGACTGTCTTAGATTGTGAGAAATTGGAGTGCCCAAAACATTTACTGTGTGAATTGAGTGTTTACCAGCTTAATGAAGATCAGACAATAACTGTAAAGTGGCATTTTTGTTTACGTATTGCACTGTGCCTTTTTCCCAAAGGCACAAGATTCCTGACTTGCATTCCATTTGTGTTCTACTGTGATGTCTAGAAATGGTTTTTACGTAACTGATGTATATCCAACTATATGCAGCTTACTGCGTTTTTGCTGCTTTTTAATACCTAATTTAAACTACCTGCCTAAGTTTGATAGCTCTTTCTTGTCCCCATTCAATGGCATCCTGTTTTCAGATGATTTTTCTACTTTGTCTAGTTTTTTGGGTTTTTTGTTGGGGTTTCTTTGAATGATAAAATGTTGGTAACTATTCTAAGAATGGTTTTCTGATCAGTCCTGATTCTCCAGACTTGCTGTTCATTTGAGGCTCCTCATCTGTTTATAATTCTCAGTCAGCTGAAGTGTGGCTATGATATTGGTATAACATTACATAACAATGTAATCAGTTCTTACTACTTATTCCTAGGTATTTTGTAGATATTTAGAAAATTCCTCATTTTGGTGTATGTTCTGTGTATGCTTTGGTTTTCTTTATCCTACTCATTCATGACAGATTCTTACAGATATTTCCTGATGGCTCTGAGATGTCATAGCTGTTCTTTTCAATAAAGTTGACAGTTTCTGGGTTCAACTAACAAGTTTATCTCTGGTAGACATTTGTGATTTAAAGGCACTTCTGTTCCTGATGTCCATTATATAATGTGCTGCTTGTGTGTTGCATTTCACTCCATAGTATTGGAGTGTGTGAGTATAAGTTTATTCAAATCCAAAATACATAATAAAATGAAATGCAAGATGACTCAAGTGTTAGGGCTGGTGGACTTTGAATGCATCTTACATATCAGGAGGGCATAAAACTAGGCTGACTCGATCAAAATTGTTGAAAATGTATATGCATTGGCATCTTATTTGTATCTTTCACCATTTTTTATAAATAAGAATAGTTTTGTCTTTTTTTTTTTTAACAGAAATCTTTTGGACAGAGATACATTTTCTAAATCTGATCCAAGTAAGTATATAGCATTTTATTGTTTCTTCTCATCATATGTTCCAAATATGTAAATACTGGATTAAAAATTAGGTGGGTGATTTTTCTTCAGTGTCAGTTAGGTTTATGATGTCTTTGTGGCAATCATTTAAAGTAACTAGTTGCACTTAAGTAAGTTACAGTTTCTGTTCTAGAAACTGGAATTTTAAAGACTGTATTCAACTTTGTTTTTCTGAACTGTATGGTCTGTTATTTAGCAGTCAACCTATATTATCCTAAAATTAATAAATGCAGAAAAGTTTGGGGGTTTTTTATTGTTGGGGATTTTTTTGTGGGCTTTTTTTTTTTTTTGTTGTGGGTTTTTTTTTTAGTATCTGTTTCTCTAGATCTCTTTCAAATCTGGTAAGTAAAGAGAGAATGGGGAAACTGTTGGCTCTGGAAGTGCTCATAATGTCTTTGCACTCACAAAATTACTTGGCAAAGCAGCTTTCACAGAATCACAGAATGGCATGGATTGGAAGGGACCCCAAGGATCATAGAGCTCCAACCCCCTGCCACAGGCAGGCACACCAACCTCAGGCTGATCTACACAAGGTTGCCCAGGGCCCCATCCAACCTGGCATTGAACACCTCCAGGGACGGGGCATCCACCACCTCTCTGGGCAGCCTGTTCCAGCACCTCACCACTCTCTCTGTGAAAAACTTCCCCTAATATCTAATCTGAACCTTCCTCCCTTTAGCTTTAGTCCATACCCCCTTGTCCTGCCATTGTCTACCCTTTTAAAAAGTTGATTCCCCTCCTGTTTGTATGCTCCCTTCAGGTACTGGAAGGCTGCAATGAGGTCCCCCTGCAGCCTTCTCTTCTCCAGGCTGAACAAGCCCAGCTCCCTCAGCCTCTCCTCGTAGGGGAGGTGCTCCAGACCTCTAATCATCTTCGTGGCCTTCCTCTGAACCCTCTCCAACAGATCTACATCTTTCTTGTATTTGGGCCCCCAGATCTGGACACAGGACTCCAGATGGTGTCTCACGAGGGCAGAGTAGAGAGGGACAATCACCTCCCTGTCCCTGCTGGCCACCCCTCTTCTGATGGAGCCCAGGATACCATTGGCCACCTGAGCTGCAAGAGCACACTGCTGGCTCATGTTAAGTTTCTCGTCTACCAGAATCCCCAAGTCCTTCTCAGCAGGGCTACTCTCCAGGAGCTCTTCTCCCAGTCTGTATCTATGTCTGGGATTCCTCCGGCCCAAGTGCAACACCTTACACTTGGCAGTGTTGAACCTCATTAGGTTCACTCAGGCCCACCTTTCCAGCCTGTCAGGATCCCTCTGGATGGCTTCCTTTCCTTCTGTGGTGTCAACCCTCCAAACAGATTTTAGTATTCTACAGGGCTTTTTGTTAGCCAGTTCAGTTTGTTTGCTCCCAGTGCCCTTTAGATAGGCACAGAGATATGTCTCCACTGTAACAGTGAAAGGGGGTAACAGTGTAGGATAAAAAGGGCTATTCTTTTCTGTAGTTGGACATACAGCATGATAACTTCCCTCAGTGTCTGCTGCCTGGACAAAGGCCATTCTTTGGCTGGTCTGTGTATAGTAGCTTTATCCTGTTAGCTAAAATAGCTAAAAAGGTGTTAAAACGAACATCGTTCCGCTTTCACAAGATCCACTTTTACACCCACTGAGTTTGCAACTTCTAGTTGTCGTATAAGGTAGAACCATATAGAATCCCTCTGTATGTTGAGGTCTTACTGGATTTGACGAGGCCAATTCTAATACTCTTTTTAAACTCTATTGCAGTCATCTAGGAATCATACTGATAATGAAAATCAGATTTTATCCTCTTGATCTTTTTCTCAGACACACCCATGCAGACAGTTGATTCCCATGTCGACATAAACAGCCTTTTCCTGAAGTTAAAAAGGAATCTGTGAATTCTCTGGTGCTCTTAAGAGGTCTGCTTAGCCTTTTTTTCTTTTTTTTTTTTTTTAATAATGTAATGCTACTCAGTATTTATTCCAATTCCAGCCACTTCCCTGCAAACTAGAATATTTGTGCCAAGAGGAAGCTGGCATTTTGCCTCCCTAGAGGCAAGTTACAGAAATAATGTGGACTTAATAGATATAGATGGGACAGACTTGGATAGCCCTTGTTCATGGGATAGCCCTTGTTTATCGAGTATTTTAAACAGTCTTTTACTGACATTGCTTTCTCCTCAGTGGAGTCAAAGCAAGTCATATATATTGATTTACCGTAGCATTTTGACCATTTGAAACTGATTTTTCTAGGAATGTTTTTAAGAAAACCATTTAATTTTTTTTTTCTTGGAAAGAATGAGTTAAAGCAGTTCTTCCCTGATGAGGCAGGGATGAGACCTGCAAAGCAGATACAGATGAAGGAATTTGGCATGTTTCCTCATCTAATGACAGTTAGGCAGAATAATTTTCTTCTGATGCGGTGTCTAGCCAAACCAACCACTCTGGTGGGATCACCAGGGTCAGGATGACATGTTCTCTTGTAGAGCCCTGTGACTCCTGAGTATGATAATAGTCTGGTGTGAAAGATGTGAGACATGAGAACTCCTCTACTGGAGAATACCCCCATGGAAGATAGTAACAATGAGAAGTATATCATGACAGCTGGGACAAAGGGACCTTCAGGAAGCTCTGCCTAGAAGATGTAGAAGCTTTTACTTTGAATTTGTCACAGTTCAGAGTGAAAAATTACTAAATGTTAATATTTCTGACTGTAGGTATGGATATATCTTCCCTTGGAAGAGCTCATATGGCAGAGCCTTCCAAGAGAGTTTCTCAGCAGCATCCTTGTGTTGAGCGTTAGGTTACTCTTCATCAGTGTGCTGCTCTGAACTTCCTCATTGCTCCCTCAGTTTTCCAGATTGCAAGAGAAGAACTGGTTGTTCAGCTCCATCTTAGGATGTGATTGCATGGTATGTTGGCTTTTGAAACTTAGAAGAGCTCTGTGGAGAAGGACCTGGGGGTCTTGGTTGATGACAGGTTGGCCATGAGCCAGCAGTGTGCCCTGGTGGCTAAGAGAGCCAATGGGATCCTGGGGTGCATCAGGAGGAGTGTGGCCAGCAGGTCAAAGGAGGTGATCCTCCCCCTCTACTCTGCCCTGGTCAGGCCCCACCTGGAGTATTGTGTCCAGTTCTGGGCTCCCTGGTATAAAAAGGACAGGGATCTCCTGGAGAGAGTCCAGGGAAGGGCTACAAAGATGATTAAGGGTCTGGAACATCTCCCCTATGAGGAGAGGCTGACTAAGTTGGGACTGTTCAGTCTTGAGAAGACTAAGGGGGACCTAATTAATGTTTATAAATATCTGAAGTGTGGGACATGGGGAATTGGCCAGCCTTTTTTCAGTGTCTGTGGAGACAGGACAAGGGGCAATGGCTGCAAGTTGGAGCACAGGAAGTTCCGCACCAACATGCGGAAGAACTTTTACACAGTGAGGGTGACAGAGCCCTGGGACAGGCTGCCCAGGGAGGTGGTGGAGTCTCCTTCTCTGGAGATATTCAAGACCTGTCTGGATGCCTCCCTGTGCAGTATGAGCTAGGGAGCCTGCTTTGGCAGGGGGGTTGGACCCGATGATCTCTCGAGGTCCCTTCCAACCCTACAATTCTATGATTAAAAAATTCCTGTTTATCTCTCTTTATTCATTCCCTCCCACATGACAATGCTATTAAGTATATTAACTGATGACCTTGTAAAGCCTTAGATCTCTAGTTTAAGCAGTTCAAGTACTTTAGATCAACTTTAATGTATTTGTCTGTATTTCTCCAGTTGAATATGACTTTGAAGAAGTTTTTGAGGGATTATTGTAATTAGTATGATATCAGGGTCTTTTTAAAACCGTCTCTCCAAGAGCCTCTAAGAATAGTGAATCTTGATCATTAGTGGAAACCAGCATCATGGACGGTTTCCTGAAAATTTCTGGAGTATAAGAAGTTTTTAAATTATTCTAAATATGCAAAGTATTTGTCAGAAGGTCTGGACTGTATGTATTTTCTATGGCTTTCATTAGGACTTTTTTTTAAATGTGAGTTTGAGATGCACATGTATATATGGCTGTTGAACTTTCACCTTGTACTTTAAATACTACAAGAGGTGGTTATTAGTCCTTATTTTCATTATATTTAAAGTACCTGCCACATCTGCAGCCTAATGTTATAAAATTACTAGTCATACTACAAATTCTTAGCTCTTTTCTCCTCATTGAAGGTTTTCTATAAATTAGTCCTAAACCACAGAGGTGGTCCCATTCCTGTGATATACCTTTAGAAGCACTGGGAAGCCACTGGTTGTGGAGGGGAATAGAAGTTTAGTAATGCCTCAGCAATGAAAAGGTGAGGATGCTGTAAATCCTCCAAAAAGTTTAAAAAAAAAAAAAAAAAAATTACAGTCAACTGACTTCAAAGAAACTGAATTTGGAAACTAAGATTCTGACAGGTGTGAGCAGCCTTCCAAAAAGTAGGAATGGAGAGACTGAATTGGTTACAAGGTGGAGCTTTACACCTGTTTTCTTTAACCCTTTTATATTGTGTGACTCCCATCTCATCAGCTATGGTAGGAGACCGAAATTATCATACGGTAATCTCTTTTTAGCCTTTTTGTTCATAGCTATTCTTATATTTGGCTTCATAAACTGGGGAGATAAGGTAGTGCCAGAACATTTCTTTTCTGAAAATTTGATGGTAGTGGATATTTTACAGTTGTATAGTTGCTTTCTTCTCCTCAATATTAAATCTCTCACTCTTTAATATTCTCTTTGTTCCACAGCTGCGATGCACGATTGTTACTCGTTTTACTGTATTAACACTAAAACACAGGGCAGGATGTAGAACAGAAAAATAAAGCAGCAAATAGGTAGTGAAAAATGATTATGTTTAAGAAAAACCTAGGCAATGCAAATACCTGAATAGCAAAAGTGCACCTTATCTGTGAAGAGTGGCTTTCAGTTCTTCTCTCAACTGGGGTTATAGGTATGAGAAATTTCTAATTGAAAACTTGGATATAAGCTCCTGGCAAAACTGACAAAATCTACAATTATATCTGCTTTTGAAATTAATGAGACATTTGCATTCTTGGAAACCACTACTGAAAATTGGAAAATACTCATTATTGCAGAACTGTTAACATTAGTTTAAAAAGAATTTCCAATGGGGAGAGTAAAAGGAATGTTTGTGAAAGCCTACTTGATTCTATGTTAGCAGTAGTGCTATTTCCAGAGAAGAGATTTTTGTTGTTGTTGTATTTATTAATGGAAACTTCCTTTGACGTTTCCTCCTCCCGGGGTTACTTTAGCACAGATCTTGCTAGATGCAAAGGTTAGTCAGAAGTTCACCAACGTTCAGACACTTCTGTAGCTGATTTCATAGTTTCCATTTCCTTCTGTTTTCTCACGTTTTCCCACTTAACTTCATTCTTCATATAATACACTCAGTGATTTGCTCCAGAGTCTGCTGTAAAAATAAGCTTGTTGGTTTGGATTCATCGTACTCTAAGCAGGAACCAAAGCTAGAAGCATGATTACTCAAGGTTTCATTTAGAGTAAATGGAGAAAGACAGACATCTCCAGAGAATGATTTTGAAATTTTTCTTAAAAGCTTCTTTTCTTCTGCATGAAAAAAAGGGGGAATTGTGTCAACTTTTACCTTCTTTGTGAGTTAAAATACATTAAACCTGCTTTTTTCTGTCCTTCCTCTTATTTGCTACTGCCTAACGGGATTTTATTTTATTTTTACTTTTTGTATGGAGCAAATACCTTTCAAGTAAGAAGAAAATGTATTTTGAAGCTTGACTTCATTTCTGCTTCTGTCTGTTGATGGTTCTGACTTCACTGAGAACAAAACCAGGCTTCTACCTTTATTGTTCAAGGCTGCAAACCAAAACAGTTTTATTTTTAACCTGCTGAAAAATAGTGATTTACAGAGGAGAGGAATTTGTCAGGAAAAAGTGTTCAAATATCTGTATTCTATTGTTTAGGAAAGGGTTGTATTTGAGTTTCAGGTTAAAAAGTGTATCACTGTTAGCTGCAAGTAGTTCAAGATTATACATTCTACAATGCAAATGAGTTGTACTTCTAATAGTGTTTAAAACACCTGATTATAATGACTGTGCTCTGTTACCAGTGCCTGCTATGGTAGCTGCAGATTAATGTGTAGTGAGTTCTGTACTAGAAAAATAGATCTGAAAGGAGAGTGATGCCTGTGGGATTATGCTTCTTGGGCTTTCAAAAACAGCTCAGGTCAACAAACTTAATTGATTTCATTTTAAAATTAAATTTTAGGTTCTTTAAAAAAACAAAAGTGTGTGCAAGATAGCTAATTATTTATAAATGATTTGAAGCTCAGTTAAGGAAGAAAACCTGAGGGGTTATTTTCTTCCTTTTTCCACTTTATTTCCCATCTCTTCTTCCAGTAGGGTCCTCCTTTGCTTATATTTTAATTCACTCATCTCTTGACAAAAAGCATAATTGAGGGTAATTATGCATTAGGTTAACTAGGATAGCCAGACTGTCCACATTTAATGAAGACGTGCTTTTATTCAATTTTACTGCTAAGGGTTATCAAGGGATTTGCTGGAGGCCAGGCAGAAGTGTGGTCTCCCATTTTAGAACCACCCTATTTATTAGCTCATTGATGCAACAACTGGACCGTATTTGTCACTGATCTGGTTAGGCATACTGAAAACTGAGGGAACATACTACTATTTGATTTTCCCACTTACTGAGTTCAACAGCACAACAGACTACAGAATTGGTTCACTTAATTTAAGAATATGTTATATTCTGAAAATGACCAAACATTTATTTTATTTTCTTTTCACAGTCTGTGTTTTGTACACACAAGCCATTGGAAACAAAGAATGGAGAGAGGTAAGATACATACTCTTAGATGTATGAACTTTTTGTCTATACTTCAGGCTGATCATTTGCCCTAGCAGAAGAGCTCATGCCATAGCTTCTTGAACGCCATGCTAAACAATGGGAATCCTATACTCTGTTAAACATGTAAAACCTAATCATGTTAATATCAGTTTCTGTATCTGTATCACATATTTCCATCAAAAGGGAAAACAAAATTGGCGGAACTATGTTAGTTTTCTGTTTTAAATGAAATCAAACTTAGGTATCAATCTGGACAAGGTTTGTGGGTATCAGAGAAGACACTCAAACAGTACAAGAACTATGGAAAGATGCAGCTGTGGTGATGGTCACTGTCAGCAAAACCAGCTTGTAGTTGTGGTAGAGATCTAATTTTCCCATGTAATGTTTGGAAGAAGTTAGGGCTACGAAGATGATTAAGGGCCTGGAACATCTCCCCTATGAGGAAAGGCTGAGAAAATTGGGACTGTTCAGCCTTGAGAAGAGAAGACTAAGGGGGGACCTAATTAATGTTTATAATTATCTTAAGCTGGGGATGCAGGGGGAATCAGCCAGCCCCTTTTCAGTGTCTGTGGAGACAGGACAAGGGGCAATGGCTGCAAGTTGGAGCACCCACATGCAGAAGAACTTTTTCACAGTGAGGGTGACAGAGCCCTGGGACAGGCTGCCCAGGGAGGTGGTGGAGTCTCCTTCTCTGGAGATATTCAAGACCCGTCTGGATGCCTATCTCAGTGAAATGTCCTAGGGAGCTGCTTTGGCAGGGGGTTGGACCCGATGATCTCTCGAGGTCCCTTCCAACCCCTACAATTCTATGATTCTATGATTCTCAATGGATTATAGACCAAGCAACAAGATAGAGAAGGTATTACACATAGGTGGTACTATGTCATCTGAACCTAGCTGTCTAACACTGGAGAGATACATCTTAAAAACCTAAATCAAGTACTTCTAAATTGGATATCTACAGCAGATTGATGTTTATAGCCTGGAACTATCTTTCTGTACTTAGTCATCTAATTTTTCTCCTTTAATGTTATTCTTTGAAAGAGCTGACAGTGTTGGGGCAAGGGTCATCATCTTTGTACTGATGAAATGTGCTATTTAGCTGTCTTACAGAGAGGATTGATGGAACTTTTCTTCACTGTAGGTGGTCCACTGTGTGGCTATGCTTTCTAAGAATAGAGCCAAGAGAGGAATGGACTGTCTTGCTGTTATTCCTTGTAAAAGAGAGGACGTCTCACATTCTTGTTTTAGAACTCATGTTTCTATGAGTTCCTATGCTTCCTATGGTGTAAAAATTCCAGTGGAGGGGTTGGGGCACAGAACCCAGACCTCTTCCCTTGCATTTGCTGCCTTGCCAGTTGGCTGGAGAAAAATGTGTTCTGCTTTGTTGAAAAATGGCTGACGTGCATTCATTCTTGTTGAGATGAGAGTTGAGTTTGTCTTCCCTGTGGAGAAAAGCTGGGCAGTGCAGGAAACACTGTATCCGTGTCATTTGTGGGTTTTAGTTAAATTGTTGCTTTGTGTTGTTCTGAAGGTGTAGTAGATACCCTCAGGATACCTGCTGGATCACATTCCTCTGACTTGTGTGAAGAAGTGTCAGTTTGAGGGCCCAAGATGGGAGTTCACTAGTCTTAATTAAATTGGCAGTAGTACACATACACAGAGTTCTAAATATTTGGATAGCTAACTCTGAAGGAGTCTTCAGGTGTTCAGGTAGGTAGGTGGCTTGGGGCAGTTTGGTAGTCAGACCTAGGTCACCAATAAAGCATTTGGGTCCTCTTCTAGTCTATTGTTAAGGGGATTTTTGTCAGCAATTACGGCATTTATTGTTGTCTAACATTCATATGTAATTTTGTGGAACTTTCATACTTCTCAGGTGTAATGTTCAAGTAAGTACTAATCATTTTTAGTGTTACAATAGTGTCCTGGTTTCAGTCAGGATAGAGTTAACTTCATTTGTAGCAGCTGATGGAATGCTGTGTTTGGGAGTTAAAATGAAAGCAGTGCTGATAACACCCTGATGTTCTTAGTTGCAGTCAGACAGTCAAGGACTTTCTCGGCTTCTTTGTATTTCTCTGTTCTTGAGAAAGGAGGGGCGAAGCCAGGACAGGTGACCCAGATGGGCCAAAGAGAGTATTCCATGCCAATGACGTCCTGCCCAGGATAACGGGGGGCTGAGGGGAGGAAGAAGAGGGGCGGTGGCGGGACGCGTGCTTCTTGGGGGGACGGTCGGGTTCCGGGACAGCTCTGGGTGGTACGGCCTGAGTTGTGTGGTTCGGGGAGAAACTGCATTGGGTATCAATAGTTTCATATTCTTTTGCTCTAAAGTCCTGTTAGCATTGTTATATTTTATCTTTCTGTTATCTTAGTAAACTCTCCTTATCCCAACCCACGGGCCTCTTAGTTTCTTGGTTTTGGAGTTATTTGCCCCTTCCTTTTCCCTTCCCTTGTTTCCCCCTTTTTCCCTCTTCCCCTGCTCTTTTACTTTAAGGAGCAGGCAGCTGCGTGGATCTTGGCCCACAGCCGGGGTGAAACCACGACAAATAGTCCTGATGGTAACATAACATTATCGCCTTTCTCAGAAAACGTGCCATGTGCTCATTTTGAGGTGACTTAGGAGATTGTTGATGGAAAGATTCCATCTGCTCTCTATTTTATCTGCTCCAAGTTTATAATGGTTGAAGCGTTGAAGCTTGTCACCATCTTATAGCTTTGTATTGTCTTCTGCCATTTTACCTCCTTGACCAAAGCAAAGCTGCCTAAAAAGGGCACTATACAGTTTTACTGCTTGTATTGTATCTTCTCACTGCTTAGATAGTATCTTGGCTAGCTGATGAGCTGTGGCACATTGTTATGGTATCAAATGCCAGTTTGGGAACTTCAGGGGTTATAACAGACTTCTGGCATGGCAGTTGCTAGAAAATCTTATGGTTTTTTTTTTTTTCTTTAAGAAATAATTATCTTTGTCTTGTCTATCAGAGGAAGGCCTACCTATAGGTATTTACAACTCAGTTGACTGTTTAAACTATTTATAGTTAATGGAAAAAGATAACCTCCTGAGGGCAGTTCATCAGACCTCATTTAGATGTCTGCATTAGATCTGATGAATCATTCTAATAATTCTTTAGAAATTCCTCCAAGCGATGATCAAAAGCCTACACTTCTGACTATGTCAGATGTCAAGCTTGGTGAGGAGAATCCTGTTACTAGTAGCTGTTAGGACAATCAAAACCAGAGGTTGGCTTAATAGAGGGGCTGAATCAGGATTGCATTTTTTATGTTGTGGTATATTACACATATATGTGTCAGTAGTAAAAAGTAAGGTGTTAGGCAGAAGATTAGTTGCTCTGTATGTTAGATGGGTGATCTCGTATCTTTGTTTTTGTGCTTCTTCTGCCTGCAGTGGTGAATGCACTAATACCGTTTTTCAGTAACATTCTGTAGATGTGTCTATTTTGATGTATTTAAACACTTATTTAGTATTTTACTAGCATGTAGAGGTGGAAGTCACCTGGAACTGTTTGGAGAAGACAAAACAGACAAATAATAAGCTCCTGATGATAAAGTGTAGACGTTGAAGAATGGTGTTCAGACATGGCAACATATTTCACTTTATTCCATATCCTTTTATGCACTCTTCCTTCATTGCCTAATTACTTTCTTTTGAACACTGCAGTGAATACTTGAGGATCATAAACACAGTAAATCATTTCATGATCTCCATAATTTCCCTAGCACTCTGATCTAGCAGTGTGCTTTTTTCCCCCTTCAGCTAAGCTATTCAGGCAGATCCAATACAATAGTTAAATCAAACCCTTTGTTTGATGAAGAGTAGTTGTTTTCTGGGCACTGACTCCTGTTTGCCTGTGGAACAGATTCCAGTGTTTTTTACCCAGTGTTATTCTTGCACACCAAATCCTCAACAAATCATTAAAATGTTTTCTTCTCAGATTAGTAGGGTGATGTTTTTCAAAACAGTTTCTCTGCTTTCACTTACGGTGTGATCATCAGGTATTTCAATTAATATAATTGGTAACAAATGCATGATCAGAATCTGAGCTTTGGTTTTAAAATATTTACTTCTCCTTACTTTGTGAGGACACATTTGAAATATGGCTAAGTACAACTTACTGTTGTACATAGAAGACTTAAATAGCATATCGAAATACCTGAATCTCTTCATGTCAAAGAGGGCATTAATTCTGTAAACAATGGGGAGCACTTCAAAGGTGAATGTTAAATAAATAGTAGATGTTGTAAAATACTTAACCAATTGCAGTTTTACTGGCTGGGAAGTGCTAAGGAGCAAGGCTTTGAGCTTTTGGTTCATCTACTCTAAGAATGCATCAGTTACCAATTAAATTTGTGTAGCTGTCTAGAAGTTTGTTCTCTCACTAGTCCTCCTCATGCTGATTTCCAGATTCATGAGCTTCCAAGTGTCATTTTATATTCTCACTAAATTTTCATTGTGTTTTATAAAATTGTTCATGGCTTCCCATTCTTCCAGCCTTCCTAAAGGCCTGTAAATTCTGTCACCTTTTTTAAAATCTGGAGTAAATACGGAGGCAAGAATTCTTATTTTTTTTGAGTCATCAAATTGAGAGTGAAGGCAGTTAGACAGGATTGGAGTATAATGCTGAGATAGCAAAGATGACCGGTTTGTAAGGAAATTTAAAAAAAACCCCACAACCAACAAACCTTCCATGGGCTGTACCCAGTCCCTATACTGTACAGTTTATCAACAGAAAGACTTCTCCCTTTATTGGGAGAAAGCCTTCCCCCTTTATTTCATTCATCCACATGGACTTTCATCTGCCATTATATTGTCTGATCGCTCGGTATGAATGATGCTATTCTGCCAGGTCTTCATAGTTGCCTTTTATATATTTATCCTGTTTAATTCAGCAAAAATCTACTTGATTTGTAACTTTTTCAGTCCCTTCTCCGGATCATTTAGGCATGTATGGTACTGCATGGGTTCATTTATGGACATCCAAGTACATAGGAACTTGTCAAGTCCTTTCAGGGAGTTTTCATCCATCAAATTGACTGCTTATTTTTATGTTTTCTTTCCTATCTACTAATAAATCAATACATTAGTATTATGATAAAAAGAATTGGTAAGTTATAAATAATGATAAATAACTTATGATATTAATTGATCTCCAAGAGGTATCTGTCACAGAGTGTTAGATAATGGTGTTCCCCAGGGCTTGGTACCAGGGCTAGTTCTGTTTACTATCTTTATCAATGATCTGGATGAAGGGATCAAGTGCACCCTCAGTAAGTTTGCAGATGATATCAAGTTGGGTGGGAATATTGACCTGCTGGAGTTTAGGAAGGCTCTACAAGGGGGATCTGGACAGCCTGGATCAATGGGCTGAGGCCAAGTGAAATACAGCAAAGCCAAGTGCTGGGTCGTGCTCTTGGATCACAACAGCCCCATCCAATGCTACAAGCCTGGGGAAGAGTGGCTCAAAATGTTTGGGAGTGTAAAATGGCATGAAATGATTTCATCATTCAGGAAACAGGATAGCACTGTTAATGCAGCTGTCACTTTGTCTTCTGCACTCATCACCAAAGAGAATTTCTTTCATGGTTTATAGAGAACCAGGAAACCTAGAACAAACTCTGTCAGAGCAAAGCTGCACTGTGGTTTCCCAGTGGTTTCAATGTCCATTTTGTTTCATATGTCACACAACATATTTCTGTAGAAAAGGAGTTTGAGGGGAGACCTTACTGCTTTCTAAAACTACCAGAAAGGAGGTTGTAGCCAGGTGGATGTTGGACAAGTATGGTGGTTCAGCCCCAAGCAGTGGCTGAGCACCACATGCTGCTCACTCATTCCCAGAGGAGAAACAGACAGAGCCCCAGGGGGGTGGGATAAAGACAGTTTACTGACAAAATCACCGTGAAAGGGGAACAATAACAGCCTGCAGCAAATTTCCCTCACTAATGTGAGGACCAACCCCCAGCTGCAGTCAGACTGCCTTGGAGGCACCCGGGAGCACCCCTCCCCAACCAGCCCCTTTTATGGGGTTGTGATGTCAAGTGGTGTGGAAACAGCCTGGGCTAATGCAGCTCACCTGGGCTGGTTGCTTGGGGAGGTTGACTCTGGCCTGGCCAGAACCAAGACAACAAGCAATAGGACAAGAGGAAATGGCCTTAAGTTGTGCAAAGGGTGGGTTAGATTGGGTATTAGAAAAACTTTCTTCACTGGGTTGTCAATTACTGGAACAGGCTGCCCAGGGAAGTGGTGGAGTCACCATCCCTGGAGGTATTTAAAAGTTGTGTAGATGTGGTGCTTAGGGACTGGTTTGGTGTTGGACTTGGCAGTCCTAGTTAATGGTTGGACTTGATGATCTTAAAGGTATTTTCCAACCTAAATGATTCTGATTTTATACAAGAAACACATAGAAACTACTCTTAATAGAATCTAAATGATTCTGTGATAATCTGCTTTTGTTCAAATTGGACACTTGCTCATGTGTCTAACAGTTAAGCATTTCACTGCAGGATCTACCAACTCAGTTATCGTTTGACCCATAATAAGACATGCTTTTGTATCTCCTTTGTTGATTTCGAAGACTGTCTTAATGAAAATTAAAAGTTTCATTAAGAAATCTATTCTTTCTCAAAGAAATCTATTCTTTCTCAAAAGAAATCTATTCTTTCTCAAAAGAAATCTATTCTTTCTCAAAAGAAATCTATTCTTTCTCAAAAGAAATCTATTCTTTCTCAAAAGAAATCTATTCTTTCTCAAAACCGGTTGAGGGAATTAAGATAGTTGAAATAAAAGAATATAATTTTTTCAAGGGGTCATGTTTCCTTTCAAAGGAAACAATGGAAAAAAGGCAAAGCACATAAAAATGAGTTTTATATGCTTGTGATTCTACAACCATCAGTTAAAAAAGGTTACATAGAAATCACCACATTTTATATGAATGCCTGCATGCATGTTTGAGGAATACTGTGGGTTTTTTTCTGATAATTAGTATAAGTATATATATATTAAAAACATTATTCTTCCTTCCAGACAGACACACTACAGAATATTTTATGACGTTGTTTTTTCTGGGGTTGGCATTTGTGAATTTTTTGCTTGCTTCTGTGTAGTTTCTTTAATTTTGATTATTAAGAAGAGAAGGTTTACTAGATAATATTCTCAAGTTCACTTGTGGCCATAAAGTTGAAGGAAGAATTCATTCAGAGAATTCATGTGGAAGGTGGGTTGCAGAGAGTTGGGTTAGACCCTGATAGTTAGAATAATTCCTTTAATATTGGACTTACCCAACTTGCTAGTCTTCTATAACTCTGATGTTAAGATGAAGGTTATGATTTTCCATTAACCTCACAGCCCCTTAGGCTGGATTGAGATGCTATAAAAATTCAAATGACTAAAATTTAAAAATCTCTGATCGTGTGAGGGCTTTCATTATGAGGTGAAAAAGGCTCTCCATCTCAGGAAATGTAGAAAATCATCCTTGATTTTTTTGTTGAACATTTATTTTCCTTTTAAATAGTTAAATTGATTCTTTTGTACTCCTGACTGACATTTCTAAAGGTATCTGCTTGTTGGCCATGTTAAGATTTTAGATTTACACAATTGTTAGTGGGGAAACTAGGTCATGTGAAGAACTAATTAATTAGAAGCTATGTTATTAGTCATAAATGACTGGATTAGAGAAATAACCTGCTCTGTTTAAAAAAGGATATAGTTAATTGGGAAAACATTTAAAAAGGCAGTACCTTGTTTAGCTGAAAAGTGTAGACTGCTGAGTTTGAGGCCAACACTTTAGTGTCACCTATAAGAAAAATTTTAATAGTGATTTGTCAACTAAGTAAATAGTTACATTAGTTTAATGGGAAGAAATAATTTGTGTAGCCCTTGGAAAAAAGCAAACAGATCAAAAACCTGGAACTTCACTTAAAAAAAGAAAAATAATTTAAAATACTGTAAAGAATAGTTTACAGTGCTTCTGAATTAGATCTCTTGGGTTTTGTAACAATTTCATAACCAATGAGAGAGCGAGAGCGCGGTGTGTAATGGGCATTCTCTTAGGCCTTCTCTCCTCTCAGTCTGATTTAATCAGCATATTGCAGATTTATCTTCTTTTACTGATACATTTCTGTCACACAATTTAAATCAAGTCTGAAAGATGTCCCAAGTTTAACATGGCTATAGTGTAAAGTGAAATACTGTTTACTGGAAAAAATGCAGATTTCAAGGAAAGAAAAGTACTTGTAAATTCATGGTATTTTACCGTTTTTAGAAATACAAACTGAAAGTTAGCTGGCATAACATAAATTTTTTTTTTCCTCTTTTGAAGTAACTTTTTCTTAAATTCCTATATAGCTCTATTTCTACAGGAACTATAAAACTTAAAACCCCAAGATATGAAATGTGATATAGTCCTGGAATAATTTAGGTGACAGGAACCCTTTCTGTCATTCAGCCTCTTACTCTGCTGTGTCTGGTTCATCCTCCTGATCCATGCAAAGCCATCATCAAAGTTACACCTGGTGTTTCAAGGCCCTTTCCAGCTAAGGCTGGAAATTCTTTCATGACATAAGCTGCACAGCTCTCTGGGTGACCCATTCCAGTGTTTAACTGCTCATTCTGGAAGAGCATTTCCCTGTATCCCTTCAAAATTTCTTTTATTATATCTTTTGACTGTTGCATCTTGTCCTTTTGTTGTGCTCTCTGAACTGTCTGGCTCTGTCCTCTGTCATGATATTTAGGTTGCGGAGGATGGTAGTGGAAATAGATCTTCCCTAAACCTTCTCTTCTCCAAGCTGAACAAACTGAGCTCTATCAGCTTTTCCTTAAGTTGTGTGCTCCAGTCTGCTGATTGTTTTATTTTTAGGATCCATTTGACTGAACTGTATGCAGTCTGTTGATTCAGTTGTGTTCAGAGCCCCAGAGTGTACCCAGTTTTCCAGGTCAGGGTCCCGCATGTGTTGAATACTAAGGGGTAATCGTTGCCTTTGAGAGGCAGGCTGTGCTGACCCTAATACAACCCAATGTGTTCTCAGACCCTCGTGGCTGCACCAGGACCTTTTCTGCACAGCTTGTACCTCACCGCTCAGTCCCGAGTACAGGACTTCAAATTTGTCTTTGTTGAACTTCATGAGAGAGTCCCCAGAGCTGTATAGATAAGCTGGGGTTTTTTACTGAGGTGTCTGTGTCCCCCTCCAGTAACAATCATTTCAGGGTGTACAGGAGCAAAGGGAAACAGTGCTTTAGTTCGCTGTGTGCCTGTGTCTTGTTTTTTCATGCACTTGCATAAGTTGTCCTGCCCCCAGTCCCTTAGGACCTTCCATCTGAGTGAAATGGAGAGGTTTTTTGAGTGTGCAAGCCCAACATCCTGTGCTGCACTAGGGACAGCATTGCCAGCAGGTCAAGGTGGGGGGTGATCCTTGCCCATAGCTGGAGTGAGCTCATGGCTGGAGTTCTGTGTCCAGTGCTGAGCTTCCATGTATGAGAAAGATGCAGACATAGAATCATAGAATTGTAGGGGCTGGAAAGGGACCTCGAGAGATCATTGGGTCCAACCCCAACATACTAGAGTGGGTCCAGCAAAGGGTCACTAAGATGTTAAAGGGACTGGAATATCTCTCATATGAGAAGAGGCCAAGAGAGCTGGGATTCTTTTGCCTGGAGAAGAGAGGATTAAATTTTCTCCATGTTTGTAAATATCTGATGTGAGACAGTAAAGGGGACAGAGCCACACTGTTCTCAACTGGATCCAGGGGAAGAGCAAGAGTCAGTGGCTACAAATTGAAATACAGAAAATTCTATTTAAACATAAGAAAGGAGCCTTTTTACTGTGAAGGTGATCTTATACTGGAACAGGTTGCCCATTGAGGTTGCAGAGTCTCTCTTCTTGGGCAAAACCTGACTGGGCAGTGTACTGTGACTGATTGTGCTTTGAGGAGGAAGGTGAAACTGGACAGTCTCCTGAGGTCCCTTCCAACCTCAATTATCATATGATTCTTGTCTGTTTTCCTTAGCCATTAACTTTACTTTCCTATGAATGGCTTTTCCAAAGGCAGGTATATTGTGCTGTTGAAATATACTATTTCAAGAAGGGTCATTCTGTCAGAAAATGAACTGTTCACCAAAGTATCAAGCCAGAGATTTGTCAACAGATGTATTAATACCCCTAAATGGACTCTTCTGACACATTAACCTCTGAGCTCACTTACTTACTTGGGGTTTGTGCCTTTCAGTTCAGATGATGACTTTGGCAGCAGAAAGTAAGCTTTCTTAGGCTACAGCTCCCTGTGTTCTTTCTTTCTCTTTGTGGTACATGTGTATAGAAGTGTAGGTCCCACATGATTGCAAATCCTCCTCTTCTCCTTCAAGCTTGTCCTAATCCAATGATTTAAAGAATTCCAGTAACTTCTCTTTTCCTGTCTGGTGATTAAGCAGTCTCTAAGGACAATGTGCTCCTTGAAACTGAACACCCTGAGGGATATCTTTACGGGTATCATTGTACATGTGTGTTTGATTCTGTTGGACATAGCACGAGAGACTGCCAGAAATTAATACGTGTTCTTTGCTTACACGCTGTGTCTCTGGTAGCTTTGCCAGTTACAGTGCCGTCATCCTTGGATCCTTTTTGAAGGCCCAGAGTCTTTTCCTTCTAGAGTAGGTCAGTGTTTATCACATTTCAGTACTAAGGGTAAATCTGCTCTTTATGCAGCTGATTGCAGGCTTTGAGAGTTTGGCCAGTTTGTTCTAAAAGTGCAAATGGAAGAAGTGGTACATTTAAGGGAAATAAAAATCACAGCAGAGAGAGATTCCTGTTCTGAAAACTGGATAGTCCTTAAGACCCCGTTGTTTTAATTTCTCACCCCTAGTTTGATGAACTGCTGTTTACTGGCTTGGGTCAGAGGGTGGCTTCTCATTTTCAGTGCATTCCTGCAAACAGTACTAAGTGCTTAGATATTGCTGCATATTTCATTTTATCAGCCATTCCAACTTTCAGTTTTTTCTGGCTCCAATATTGTTGAATGTTATAAAGCATGCAGCTGACAGGGGAAGATTTTATTTATAAACATGAAGGTTTATTTGACCTGGAAACTGATTTCAGATTTTGAATGCACATAATGTTTAAGCATTACTATTCAGAGGGGAAAGAAAGGCCCTTTACTCCAGGCAAGAATTCCAGCGATACTTACTCCCATGCAAATGCCAACTTTCTGCCAGTGCTGTCATCTCTCATTGGTTAATACTTGGCCATAGTAGTCACCAGTGTTGGTTCAAGAAAGGGTTTTTTACAGCACTCTGGCTGTCAACTTAATCCCAGAGTTTCAGAGAATACCTTGAGCCATTCTTCAAGAGATGGACTTTTTAAATACAAAATAAACTGTAAGGCTGAAATGATTTGTTCATGTTCTGATCAGTTTCCCAGATCACATGCATCCTGTGCTCGTCAGCACTTAAGAAACTCAGAGATACTATTTTGAATATCTAGTATCTTCATCACACTGGAAAGCTTCTGGTTGTTTCTCCTGCTGAAGTCTGTGTCATGCTTACTCCCTTCATAGCTGCTGCTTTGGCTTAGGAGAGCTGAAGAAATACAGTGATTGCTAATGAGTAAACTTGCTTTATAAGCAATCGGTTCTAAACATGTTCAGAAGACTTCTTGCAGGGGATATCAGGATTCCATTGAGACCAGAGAGTCATTCCACCTAGGTTTGAAGAAATGATGTAAAGTCTTGGCAAAGGAGTATGCTAATTGACACCGTATGTTAAATATTACTTGCATTTTTATTTGGAGATGGTATCGTTCATTGGGGAGATAGTTTTGCTTCTCTGTCTTTTATAGGAAGTGCTGGAATATGGAGATCTCTGAATAAGGCTGCCCCAATTGAACATCTCACAGCGTAGCGAAAGTGAAGGTACCTAACAGGATTCAAGCACACTCTGTAAAGGCACAAATCACCACTGTGTCGCTTCTGAGGATTGTCCCTTTTCCTGAGACTTTATAGAGCTGTGTCTTGAAGATGTGTTAACTTTTGTTGAACGTTTGATTGTACCTGAGCGCTTTGGATGTGGAGTTGCTTTTTGCAGAGCGGTCGTCCTCTTAGATAACAGGCCCGTGTGGATGAATGGTGCTTGGAGTCAGTCCCTTGCAGTTCGAGTTGCACGTGTGCACAGCCATTCAAGAGAGAAAAAGAGTCGCTGGCAGTAATGGAGCTTCTTTAAAACACACAAATAATGCAGTTGGAGGTCTTTACTATTTTACTTTAGTAAGAGTCAAGCAATGAAAGGAAATTGCTTCGTTTTGGAAAGAAGAGACAGTGGAGCGTGCTCTGTCCTTTCAATACCACGTGTATGTGAAGTATGCTGGGGCTGGGATAGGGAGGCTCTGGTTGGAGGCTGAGGGCCCTGTGCATGTGCTAATGGTTAGATTCACAGCTGTGATGTGAAAACATTTTTAGGAAGTAAGTCTCAAAACCCTTTAGTTATGAGAAGGTTTATTCTTTCTTTGTCCACATTTATTGGTTTAGTGAAGTCCTGTCAATGAAGAGGTTGGCAATCTCTAGTCCCAAATTGCAGTTTTGAGGACTCCTTAATGATGATCTTTCAGCACACTGTCTAAAAGCTTTTCAGGAGGCTATATTCAAATATGTCTCGATATGTTCAACGTCTAGGACATAATTAAATGCTCATTTCAATAGTAATTCATTCTTTTTTTGTTTTGTTTTCTGAGTATCCTGAAAGAACAGCTAAAACATGAACAGAATTATCACATTGATATTTTATGTTCAGTCATTTATAAATATCTGAAATATATATGAACTGAAGTCAATCAAAAGTTATTTATTTTTATTATAAATGAAAATGTTTTCAGCTTGACAGGAGCTGAGGCTCTTCCTGAAAACACCCAGAAAGAAAAGGCATTTTGCCCAAAGTTTGGCAGAGAGATGAAGCAAGATTTGAACTGAGGTGCAATAGGAGCTGGATAATGGAAGGACTATGTTCCCTAATATTTAAAGCTATCTGAAATAAGCAGTATATGCAAGCTTATGCTTACTGTTTGTTTGTTTTGTTTTTTTTTTAAAAAGGAAACAGTGTTTATGTCACTGAATTTCTTCCCCAAATTTTTGTGGATTCTAATTGATTTTGGGACCTGATGTTTATAAAGTTTGGTCATACGATACAGGGTGTGCACCATTCCTTAAATTAAAATATGAGATCTTCTGCCAGCGTGTTTTCATCTACACGTCACTGATCTATTCATGTGAATAGAATAATTGTCTTTCATGGCATCTGTTTAAGAGAATTTTTTACAGGCTCTCTTCTATCTCACATATTGCTGGTATTGGCAGTCTACTAAATTATACTTCATTATAGCATGTGGCTTGAACTTGTACTTTTCTTTTACAGTTTGGAAGAACAGAAGTAATTGATAATACTTTAAATCCAGATTTTGTAAGAAAATTTATAATGGACTACTTCTTTGAAGAAAGAGAGAATCTGCGGTTTGATTTGTAAGTTAACAATCTTTGACTAATGTTGCAGCCTTTGTAATCATGCTCTTGATCATCACTTTAGAAAACAGTTGGAAGGCTAAGGATATCAAAATGGTAAAATATTCTTGCAGCATAGCTAATAAAACAGGTATGGGCATCCTGTACAGATATAAAATATTGGACAAATAGTAGAAAACCAACCATTTTGTCACTAAACTAAATGCCAGTATGCATGTTAAGATTTTAAAATTAAAGCAGTTGTTCTAGAACCAGATGACTGTTCACATTATTCCAGATATACTCAGTTCATTCCACTGGTGGAATTGGTTTGATTTTTTCAGTTTATACTTTGGAAAATAGAATTGAGAGTCCAGTCACCAGGTCACCTTGCATGTCATCTGTTACATTTCACCCCATTCTTATTATTTCAGTCTTTGCAATAATCAAGCTTGGAAAGTAATTTGCTCAGTTTTGCAGTATAGTATGCATAGTGGCCACAACTGTTTACATGTCCTTTTTAGTTGGAGAACCCTTTTCTCCATTTTCTTTGTAAGATTAGGTTGAATATTGTAAACTCTTATTTTTTTTTGCTCCTCAGATTTCTGCCTTCAAATCTATTTCTTTCAGTTTATTTCTTCTTGAGGGTGATTTTGGAGAATAATCTCTTAAATTGCTTACCAAATAAATATATCAAGAAAGATCCAGTGTAATCTGCCCTTTATAATCCTATCAATTGAGGTCTTCTGATACACTTTGTGTGGAATTATGATAAATCCTACTCAGGTGTTGATTATAGTAGTGGTGAGTTGTAGTATTATTGCATCCCAATTTAGTGTTATGTTGCAAGTTTGCTTTGATAGAGAAACCATATTTATTGCGTTTCTGTCCTGTAGACAGGAAAACAGATGAAGAATGGCTTCCTAATTTGCCTAGCAAGGTCATGGTATAGCCACTTTTAAACCCTCTAGCCTTTAGTCTCAATGTGCCGTTTACTTATCCAAGTAGTTGCTTTGAGCAACTCTGAGAGTCTCTTGATTATTTTTTTTTTTAATATACCCACTGCAAGTTTCTGGAATGCAAATCAATCTGTACAGTAAGCAGGGCATAAAATAAATTTGGCAGTGGTCATATTAGTGATGATTTTTCCCATAGCAGTGGAAGAAAAAGTATGGTGCCCAATAGATGTATGTTAGGAACATAATTAATGTTGCGTGTAGTTTTGCTGATTCTGTTTTAAGTTTCCAGCAGCGTGCACTGAAATGCCCTTGAATGGCAGCACTTCCTATATTGTGTAAACAGGAATAGCCCTTATGTTCTAATTTTCCTGTAGCTGTAAATGTCTTTTTATAGCATGTCAGAATGCTTCCAAAGTTGACAAGAAATGTTGGAGAGATTAGTAGGGGAAAGAAGTTCCATGACGTTCAATACACAGATAGCAGCTAGCTGTTTCCAAGACTTCAGCTGTTTCAAGGAGTGAAAGGAAGTACTCAGTGCCAAGATAGACTACAAGAAGCTTCTAGATGGCTCAGTACAAATTATCTCACCTTCACCACCATCAAAGCCTGGTGCAGACTTTACTTTTTATTTTAGAAGTTTGTTTTAATGTCTTTAAATCTGCTGAGTATAACTGTTGTTTGTTATTTAAAGCGACTTTAAGTAAGAGCTAATCTCTTTGTTGAAACAAGGGATTCTTCTCCAAGTTTAGGTAGAACATTGCTGAAATTAGGACACAGTTGAGGCTGTGTATGAATCTTGATTTGGTTCCCTCTTACTCCTCATAGGATTGCATGTGTGTTATGGGGAGGAGGTAGTGCGATAGAAGAGAAGAGCACAAAGAAATGAACCAAGAAAGAGAAAGCTAAATTCAGTCTAGGCAAAGAAAGGCAAGTCTGTTAAGAACTTCTGGATAAGTGCTATCTGAAAAAGACTTGAACCTGGAGGGAAAATGCAATCTCCTGTTTGTTTCTTCATGCACTCAGAGAGATGGACTCCTGTTGGTTTATTTATGAAAAGCTGTAAATATCAAACACACTCTGTACTTATCACAGGGCACTGACTGCTTTCTGCTGCTGGTCTGGATTACCGGGACACAAGCTTACTCTGAGCTGAAAGCTGAATAACTGCTTTTAATGTTTGCCTGAGAGTGACCACATAGCCATAGTCTGTGAATTTACTTTAGAGCCCTATAAAAATGACAGACAAGAAATGAAATACTGTAGAACTCAGGAGTTAAAAAAGTGAATCTCGTATAGCTCCTCATGGATTAAAACTCTGATGTAGATCAGGAAAGAAGCATCTTTAGAAAGCTTCGTTTTTAAAATTCCTTCCAAAATTGTGTACTGCTCTTGATCAGAGTGTTACTGTTCAAAGAAAAACTGCTTCTACAATTCATTTTTTTGGTAATAAAAAGCTGTGAGTGTATCTTTGATTTTTGGTGCTCTACTAAATGAGCACCAGCCACTTCCCTAAACTGTAAAGGGTCTTGGGCCCCTTTTTGCTCATATTTGAGGATTTGTTACTTATTTTGCCAGTGAAGTAGTTCTTGGGTTCAGTTGTGTAGCCAGCTCTATGCAGCCAATATTTTAAAATACTCAGGTTAGTGACTTTTTATAGTCATTCCTTTTGTTACAAATATTTTTCTAAAACTGGCTGTGCTATACCACCTCCAGCTGCGTTACAGTATTCCCATCTTCCTGACTTGTGATCTGGTCCATAGTGAGGCCCAACAACCTGCTGTGTTGAGGATGGAAACATTCAGGGGAGGCCAAGGTGGACATAGATGATACTTTTCCAGTTTAGTTACTGGTATTGAATCTGAATGTAGAATTTGATAAAAATATTACTGTGGATGATGTGATAAACACTAAAGGCTACGGAAGTGTAGAAATTAATAATCCTCCAGTAATTTTTTAGATCACCCAATTTTTAAAATTTCTCTTAAATTCACAGAGTAATTTTTATTGTTTTTTTTAAATCTGACACAATAGGGGAAGGGAAACAATGGCATTTTCTAGCCAGAGGAAGAACAAGATTATGATGAGATGAAATGAACAAGTCAAACTCTTGCTAAAGGCAATTTAGTTTATTGTCAGTTATTTCTATTTAATTAGTCAAATGACTGAAAAGTTACCTGAGAAAATAATTTACAAAGTAGTTTGTTTACCAAGATTAATTTTTATTCTGTTTTTTTGAGCTTCTGTTGTTCAAACAGGAATATCAGAATAATTTGTCTTTGTACCCTTTATACCCTGTACTATTTCTTTTCAAACAGCTAGTGAACTGTAATCATATAATCTGTAAATTTTCAATTTTCCTTATGGTGAGACTTCATTCATGTGTCTGTACAAATTGCATGTGTTGAAATAGGTAAAAGAATTGTTTCTTTACATTGTCCTCAAATCTCTCATCTGGCAACTCTGATATGACTTTCCTTTTTCTTTTTGAAGCTACGACGTTGACTCAAAGAGTCCTAACCTATCAAAACATGTAAGTTTTTCTTCTCTGTTTATACCTTCTTGTGCTGAAATGGTTATGCCTTCCTAAATATACTTACTTTCTTTTGATGTAAGTAATACAAGATGCATAGAGACAAGTACAGTGATTGTACTGTGGTTAATAACATATATAATGGTCATGACTATAGTTTTAATGGGACATACCTTCTGCCAAGGGCATATTCAAGCACACATGTTTATCTTGTCAGTTAGATGATATGCTTCGTTTTGCTGAAACTTCTCTGGGTCCTAAAAATTGCAAACGTTTTGATTGTGTCACGGTTAATATTAGTAGAAATATTTTATGCCCATGTCATCTTTAAATGGAAGGGTTTAATTAGTAACTTTAAAAATTAGAGATTTGAGAGTAGAATTCAGTGGCTTCTGAGTGTTGTGTGGGGGTTTTTTTGTTTGGTTCTTTTTGTTTTAAATAAATGCAGGAAGGCTTTGGTGAGAGAACCTGTAAGAATATGGAGCCAAGGAGAATAATAATAGGAGGAGTGTGTTTGTGTGTGTGTATGCACTTCCCAGTGAAAAGATAAGAATTTTAGCTACTGATCTCCATTTAGATCCTCCCTGTAGGGTTTTCAAGGCCCTGGAAAACTTTTCCCATTGCTGTCCCCATGGAAAGGTGGTCTGAATAACTGCAATGCTAGCTAGGAAGATGCAGAAAATAGTCTTGCGTATACTGTCTTCAACAAGGATAAAGCCTTATCCTGGGCTTATGCCCAAGATTGTTTGCACTTCTGCAGTAAAAATAGTTTATCTGAATTCTTTTCTTTTTTCTGCAAAACATACTTCTTTGCACAAAGACCTTGTAATTAAATTTTAAGAAAAAAGGCACAGGAGAAGCTTATCACTATGGTAGTGCAAGCAAAGACGCATACAAATGCATGGCTTAGATTTCATTGTTTGATTACTGGAACAGGAATTGAAAGTTTGAGTATCTTGCTGAGATCTTTGTATCTTTGCTTGACAAAACAATGAGAAAACCACTGCTCTTCTGAAAACTATTCAAGTAGATCTTGAATTATATATGTGCTCATTACGTTCTAATTAGTATGGGCAAAGCATGTTCTGATGCATTTGGTCCTGGGTTTTAAACAGTGCCAATTGCCTGGAATCTTCACTTGTGGTGGGAAGATTATTCTTTAGACATTAATATTAATTTCAGAGATACTCCCTCCATTTCCTACAAGAGCAAATCTGTACAATTTGGTGTAGACTTGGTGCATGTGTGGATGACATCCAGACTATCCCATGTAGTACTGTGCACATGAAGATGATGACAGCTCTTAGAAGCTTGTGAAAGAAGGTGAAGAAAGCTAGAAAAGTCTTCCTTAACTGCACCAATGAATTTCTGTCATTTCCCAAGTGCTTAATGTTGGTCTGGATTGTTCCTTTTGCTGTCAGCTTTCTGCATCTTTGGGTTGTGACTAGATAAGAAGTGAACCGAGCTTTGCTCATACCCATGCAGCTTGATGCTTCTGAAAAACATCAGACCAGTAAGATTTCGTTTGGAATATGATTTTCCTTGATCCTAACAATAGCTGTTGACCCATTCCTTTCGAAATACTGTGCACCTGAAGAATTTCAATTTTTAGAGATTCAGTTTTGGCAAATTGAGAAGCAAATGAAGTAAGTTTTATAATGGATGTATGAAGTAACCAAACTAGACAGCGCTACCATTGTAGCTGTCAGTAATAATGTTTATAGAACTGGCTACCTGAAGTTAGACTTAAGTTCGTGGTAACTTCTTGATTTAAGAAGAACTGAACTGAGTAATGATCACTGATGACTGAGGAACTAGTAAGAATTAATTGTAGAAATGACCAAAAAAAAATAATTGTGGAATACGTGGTTTCAGGGTAGAAAATGGTGTTACTTAAGAATATGTCATGCCTGATTTTTTTAGAAATGAATGAGGAGCTGAACATTTTCAGATGAATTTTAGCCATTCTAGAAAACTTACTCTTTATGGGAACAGCGTTGGCAGTGTCAGATCAGTTAAAGGACCTAGTACAAAAATACTTTTTTTCAGGATTATTTTCCTCTTCAGTGGGCTTAGTTCTTAGATCCAATTCACTGTATGGACCCGTTAGTAACACAGTTCAAGGATGGGAATAAGTGGTCTGGGCTGAGAGAAGAGTCAGAATTACTTGTGCGGATATTTGCTGCTATGCACAGTGTTGTAAAGCTATAGTTTATTACATAGGAATGATGGAATCTTGATTATTAATATTGTTTGTGAACAAATTTCAGAAGATACTGTTACCATTGCTGCTAGTGATGCTGGAAGAACAGAGTCAGCAAGCTCTTTTCACTTGCAAGATAATGAGTTGGACTGAGTCATAATTATTTTTTTCAATATACATACAACAGTTTGAAACTCCATTCATATTTTTATACTACTTATGTTACAGGGAGATATAATATGAAAATTATCTGATACAGATTCTGCACAGGCTTGAATTTCTACCAACATATTAAATTCCAGGAAATCTGTAGAATCCATGTAGAATCTCTTTATAAAAAGATAAGTATATTAAAATGCTTGAGATAAAGAAGATAAAGAAACAGTCATGTTTCTACTGCTTTTAATTTTTTTCCATCTCAGTTCCATTTTAATTGATGAAGAAGTCAATATTAAAACAGTAAGTGGAGTGCATCAGAATTACATCTGTAAATGTAAC
This sequence comes from Hypotaenidia okinawae, assembly GCA_027925045.1. Taxonomy (NCBI): domain Eukaryota; kingdom Metazoa; phylum Chordata; class Aves; order Gruiformes; family Rallidae; genus Hypotaenidia; species Hypotaenidia okinawae. Next base: position 60,997,994 of record BSDF01000001.1, on the reverse strand, counting down.
CCTGTATTATGTGAAATATGTAATAGTGAGTCTATTTTATGACTCAGTATTGCATAATTATTATCAAGGTGCGGGGTTCAGCGGAACGTGTTCTAGAGCAGTGAACAGGCCAGATAAATGGGAAACCAATTTTTTTCAATGTGAAATACGAATTCTGAATTTTTTTATGTTACTGCTTTTCAGGATTTTTTGGGACAAATGTTTTGTACACTGGGAGAAATAGTTGGATCACAGGGGAGCAGACTGGAAAAAACAATTGTGTGAGTATGTCATTCTTGAATGTTGGGTGAATACATACATGAATTCATGAGGTGAGAATTGTTGGGGTGGTTTGGTTTTTTTCTGTGAATTATCTTGATACATGGAATTGACAGACATGGCTTCTAAGAGAGAATAAATTGTTAGGTACAATAGAAGTCTTTCATTATAGATTATGGTAATTTAAGCTTCGATTTGGACAATTAGCAAAGGAATTGACTCATCCAAAATCTTTGTCAACTTCATTCCATCATGCATTAGAAATAGTTTGAGCATACTAATCTTAAAAATGTTTCTCTTTCTGGTTTGCAGATTAACACATCACAAATATTTATTGCCATTTCTTCAAGTATTCAGAAAGAAAACCCTTGCTGTTTTGAATCCAAACAGTCCTACTTGTGTTTCTAATGTTACCAGTAATACAATTCCCAAACAATGACACAATCTGGAGTATCAAATATTTTTTTTTATCCTACTAAATTTAGCAAAAAAATTCTTATGATCGGTGGATTTTTCTCCTACTGAGAAGAATTTGACATTTACAAACCATTGTTCATGGGGATATACAGATACTTAAAATAAAAATTATTTGGAAATTTTCTATTCCTAAATAATGTTTGAGTAATTGACAATATTTTACAATTTTTATCTAAATGTATGCTACAAATTCACATACCGTATTTAAAATAAATACTCAAAGGTATAGCTGGGCATTTCATGAGATGCTAATATCTTTTGATTCAAAAAAGTTGTGTTTGTTTTGTTTTCTTTTAATAGCAACTGCACTGCAGCAAATGATCATTAATTTGTTTACTCTGTGTGATGAAGTGTTCTTCTTGTCCTGTTTTACTGGGGTCATTATGAGTATTACACCAGGGTTACTTCATTTACTTTTCTTCATCATTGATTTCCCTATAAAAGCAGATGAAGTTTTCGGGCTTAGCAAGCTTTATATTATCCTAGGCCAATCTTTGGTGAAAACACTACACAGAACACATGTTCTGACTGCATTCAGATAAGAACAACCATGATCTGGATGAACTAAAAAACTTGCAAAATTCAGAGTATAGTTAGATAATTGCAAATACATGACAGCTCCCTAATTTAGTTATATTAATGATGCATTACTAGTCCAATGTGAAATTCTTAAGAAATAAGATCCTAGCCTTATGTTTTATTCTGTGTGTATGTTTGATGTAATTAATTATTCCTGTTACACAGATGACCCTTTTCATATCTATCTTTAGTGGTTTATATGGTTTACCCACTACTTATCTTTTCATTAATGTAATTCGTATCCTGTACTGGTCAACTTCAAACTTAATCATTATTTTGAGTAGTAGTTTAGAGATCTGTGAAAAATCTCAGAAGTTCTTTGTTATCAGTATCCAGAATATAGCAATGTTTGCTTTTTCCCTAGAATTTATTAAAGACTCTTTTCTTTTTTATGTAAAGAACATAAGGTCATTGATAAAATAAATTTTAAAAAAGCATTTCTCTAGTTTGTATGAAATAGCCTGGTGATATGTTCTGTGGAGGTTGCCTTAAACATTTCATCTTGATGAAAACAGTGTTCAGCTTAAAGGAGACACACATATGATAGCTATCATTTTCTCTTTCAAAAGCTTTGAAGCATTGAGCTGTCATGATAAAAAAATCTTCTCAATGATTCATACAATTAAATTCTTAAATTTTTATGGTTGTAACATAAACATAAGAAAAATAATCTGAAGTTTCCTATTGCCATGATAAGAGTAAGTTCAGGTTGTCTCTAGAACTCCTTCTATATGAAATAACAGTTCAGAACAGAAAGTTTAAATAGATAAATTGAGAATTTCCATACTTTTTCAGTAATTTAATCGAAGGTCCTTACAAAATCATTAAAACTTTATTTTAAAGTAAAAAAAAAAATTTCCTTTACAAAAACTATGGTAGACTTTCCTTAACTATGTTTTAAGTTTAGAAAATATTTTAATGGGATTTAATCTACTTGAATTTCTGAGATTTATTTGTACTGAGACAAATCCTTTTGAATCATAAATGTCAGGGGTTGGGTAGCACTGCTTTGTGGAGAGGCATTCCTGTAATTATGCCCTTCCAGTCCATTAGCCTCGACTAAATTCTGTCTGCAAATGTCTTATTTCCAATCATTTGGATTTTGTAGAAAGTTAAATAGTTTGAGCTATTCAGCAGGACTCATTTATAATACAATTCATACTGTAAAATGGAGCAAAATTTTAAAAACTTGAAAAGTCTTTGCAAAACGCTTGCACTTAGAGTTTTATCAAAATAAGTCTTTGATTTGTTTTCCCTAATTTACAGCCAACTGCAGATGATTCAAAATGATTTGTGACAAATGTAAGCTGTTAGTTCACTTGCTGAATTCCATGAGTGGTGTGATCATTAAGGCTGCAACGTCCTTTAACAGTATGATTCATATGCTCTTTAATATTCAGAACTGAGGTCGGTAATAAATGCTTTTTTTACTGAATTTTGAGTCTTCCAAATATAGTACAGTCACCTGATCACTGTATTTACAGACTCAGTCTTTAGGACTAGTTCTTAATAATCCTCCTGCACCACCTCACAACCTTTCCTGCCCTCCTCACCTTCCTGCCATAAGGACTTAACATCAGTACTTTTTCCACTATTCATTTTTAAATCAAGGCCTTAATTTACCTGTACATAAAGAGTTCTATTAACATCACTACACGTTCCTTATTATTTCCCTTCCCTGTATTGGTGGCACTGTGTGCGCTGGGAACTACTTCATTTTATGGGTAAATAAATTCTTCAGCTCTACAGGTAAGGAAGGCTTTAGTAACTGCAGCATAATTTAGGAGAACTCTTACAAACACACTGTTTCAACTTAAAAACACACCTGTGTACTCAGTAGCATAATATGTGTTAGAAGTAATACTACTTTACTGTAACACTTCCTTAAATAACTCTAAAAACTGCCCAGAAAAGCATACTTTTAAAACAGCACTACTTTCTGTTGTCGTTAAGGTTTCCAGCTGGACCTTAAATTTAAAGATGATCAATCTCAGTAGCTAATCACAAATTATTTGCAATAAAATAAATATTGTATAAAACTTAACACTACTACTTCCCCCCCCAAAAAAAAAAGTAAAATTAAAAAAAAACCCAAAAGAAACCCTGACATTGATTTCATCAGTGTTATGAGTGTTAAATTACTGTCTAATAGATTATAGCTACTCTAGAGCAGTAGGAAACTGCTAATTGTAATTTAGCTCCTGAAAAAAAAAACCAAACCAAAACAAAACACAAAGAATAAAGAATCATCTGATCAGATGGTCATATTTCTAATACAAATACTGTGGTTATAATCCCATTCTGGATATTCAGCTTTTAAAAAAATGGTCCAGGAAATAGCCTTGAGACAAGTATAAGAAGTTGTGTAATAGAAGAGGTGTGTTAGTTTGCATGATTGAAAAGCTTCTCTACAAACAAATTAGTACATTAGCAGGTGGGGAACCCAAATAATACCTTGCCCTGGCTGCTTCCACACTCATCTCAGGAGAGCCATCAGCCGATTAAGTCCTGTCCCACAAAGGAGCGCAGAGGTATGAGGCAGGTGGGGAAGTCCAAGTAGCCTAATTAGAGAAACAGCCTCTGCCCAGCTCCTGCCAGGGCTCTCCTAGGAGATCCTCAGCACTGTGGGATGGGAACACTCATGGTCTATTGCTTCTGGACATGTTTTTACTTCTTGATAATGAGCAGGTCAGTCGTGTACCTTGTCCACTTGAGCACAAACCCACTAACCATCCTGTCAGTTGGGATAAGGGGTTAACCTTATTTTGTTTACTTCTACTAAACAAAAAACTCACTAGCTTTTCACTGTCTTGGTGTAACTTTTGCTTACTGCCACAGTGCATTGCACCCCTGCAACTCCACTGACTGTTTTGACTAGTTGTCAGTTGACTCCACTGAAAGCCGGTGGTGACTTGATCAGAGAAAGGTGCAGACTTTGACGACACCCGTTTTTTGGAAGACAAATCCTGTTGACTTCTTGAAGGTCTTTATAGCTCTGTCTGTCTTCAAAGGGGTAAATTATTCAACACTACATTTTTTTTTTGCCTGAGAAAATTCCTGAAACTTACATTAAACAGAGATTAAAAATCATTCAGCCATTCTGTATCACTTGGTACAGGTTAAGTGAAGTCTGAAGTGACTAACAAGTTTAAAGTTTGAGGCTAGCTTTCAGAAAGGAGAAAATATCAGTGAAGATTCTATGGAAAAAAGGTCTTCATTATCATACAGGACCACACAACTGTGAAATATGTTTTCTCTTGGGTAAACAAGCATTTTTGAGGTCTAGCCTCTGATATGCTATTGTATGGCACTTAGCAAATGGACCCAAATCAGTTTCCTCCCTGGAAGATTTTGAAACGCACCTTTTTTTTTTTTCTGTGTATGTGGTGTGGGTAGATACTTGTTAATGAGAAAGTGTTCGTGACTTTTTTTTATCAGCTCTTCCCAGTGTTCAGGTTTTATTTTGTCATTGTTGGTTTTGACAGTGCTGTGGCTAAACAACTGTTCCTGGTTTGTTGTTCACCCTGGACTCTCTGAAGCCTGGATACCTTGGTGTCTAGGAGACATTTGCTGTCTTTATTCATCACATTGCATTTCAGGATTATTTACTTACAGACTTGTGTTTAATGTCTCTTAATATTCAAATAACAAAATTCACTTTACAATATTGCACGTTTTCTATTCCTAAGGATATTTACTGCTTTGAATTTACTGTTCTCTTTACTAAGTCAGGTCCGCAGTCACATAAATTGAATGTTCTTTATATTCTGTCACTTGAGATCAGAGAGCTTGTTCTCTCACAATGTTTCTGAAGATCATTAACATTTTGCTTTTTTGTTCTCTGCCAATGGATGTACAAAGGAGAGAAAGGCCTGTGCTGTTTTAGTCCCAATCAGCTACCTTACTAAAGTTGCACTTTTTGTACTTCAGCAGCTTGAGAAGCTGGAATTCTGTTCTCTGATTGGCAGTCAAGTAAGCTCTGACACTTTCAAAATGAAAATTAGGAGGACTTGAAGGTTCAACCTTCAATCTGTTTACTTCAGACATCTACAAAAGCCTTATTTGATCCAGGACTCCATAGCTGCCATGAGCTGGCCAACTCCAAGGCAGGTTGCATATCTCCAGGGAAAGTTCCCAATTCCCTCAGAAAGTCTGCCATCAAAGGAGGATATTCTTGTCCATCAGAATGGGGGTAAAACATCTCAAGCCTAGGTGGTCACCTTAGTGGTGTCTGTCAGGCAGGATGAAACATACTTTTCCAATAAACTTCATGATGAGTGCCAAAGTGAAGATACACATATGTTTTTCTTCTTCGGCTTCATGACAGATATGACCTGCTCTTCGTGTCAGTGAACTGTGCTTCTGAGGCCTGAACCTCATAGTATTTGGTCTTGGCAGGTCTGAGGATGTCTACTGAACCTCCCTCTCTGTTTCTGACACTGTTAAGGGTTTGAATTTGATACAGGCTGTGACAGAAGACTCTTGCTTCCAGTATGATAGCACACTAGCCTGTTATCCCCATGATTATGAGTGGTTTTGTTCAAGAACATACTTTAATGAGGTACTTTATTTTATGGACTGGCTACATACAGAGGTGAACATTTGCTCTCAATAATTTCTCTTGAAAAATAAATCTGGTCATAGAAAGCAGGTGAAATGGAGGATCTGACATTTTAACAGTAATGTTTGCTCTCTTTACCTGTTGGGTTACTAGATTCATTAAATACCTTCTCAAGACAAGCTCCATGAGCCAGATTTACTCAGACTGGCCTTTTCACACCCCAGTTATATTAGCATGAAAGGGTGAGGTTCAGATGTATCTACTTCCAGAAATGACACAGTTTTATTTTTTCTCTCAAGGGAGCATCACCTTCCAAGACATTATTCAGAGTTAGATATTTGCTTGTTCTGCCTTCTTAGAGAGAAGATGCTAGCCACATTTATAACTCTGAGCAATTCTTCTTTCAGGATCTGAGTGCATTCCTGTAGGGATTCCCTTTAATGAGGAGGCAGAGCCATTGCAAAGCTTAATGAGCATTCCATGCTAGTTATTCACATCTGAGTGCCATTGCCTGCTAATGAGGCTGTACTGGAGCCAGCTGGCCTATTTTGGGGAAGTTCTTTCTCCTGACAACTCACTGTGAACATAATTGATAGGAAAACATCTGAACCCAGGAACTAGGCCTTCCTATGTATTTGTCCTTCCCTCTTCTCTGTGGTTATGACGGCCAGTGGGCTAGCTTCTGTAAAATCAGGGATAAGACTGTCAATTTTTGAATGATCTGAAAATTGTTCCATCCTCTGCCTCATTGCAATTTCAGCTTGCAAAATTGGAGGCTCTGTTTAAACTCTCACGTTTGAATTCACAGATAATTGTCGCTGTTCTCCGACTTTTTTCACCAACTCTGGAAAGGTCCTGCTTTGAGTCCTTGTTAAAGCCCAAGTGGTCTTCAGGGTGTCCTTTGAAACTGCAGATGTGGTATCTTGATTGTGGAATAATTTTTTTCTAAGAAGACAATAATTATACCTTGAGACCGTATCTTGTCTAGAGAGATGCTGGTATCGTTGAGGACCTTTTGTTTGATGATGGTTTCCTGTTCGGTTTCTCTAACAGTTAAATTATTTTCTCCCTCAAATACTGTCCAAAAAGAGGTGATCACTGTAGAACACCTACAGGTTCTGGGCTTTCAAACCAATAGGTTCCACTGAAGTAGGATATTCCTCACATTTTAACTTCCTTTATTAAGTTTGCACCCTACTCACACTGAGATTAGCACATTTTCTGTATCTGTGTGTCAGAAGAGAACTAGCACTGAGTGTTGGAGCTGACAGTGGTTATGCAATACACACCGTCTGGTATTACCCCACAAACCCTGATCTGTAACCCTTTCCAGGGAAACTACCCTGAACATAAATTATGTATTGTCAGTTCAGTTCTATAGAACCAGTGCTACAGAACAGATTTAAATTCATATGATTTGAAGATGTTGATAAAATGTGTAATGTTTGGAATGACCAGATTCAATTTGTTTCTGTTACTTGAAAAAGGACACTCCTGTTTAGTCTTAAAGTCACACTGCCTTAAGTGGAAGAGTGGCATAAGTTTTGTATGTATTTAAATGGCCACTTAAAATTTCACAACAATAATTTGAATGGATTCCCTTTCTGTGGTTCCACTGTTTTTCTTGTGGAGTTTGGACTTGTCGAGCAGCACTAAGGAGGTCCAAGTGTGCAGTCCAGTAGCTCTCTGACTACTGGCAAATAAATGACAGTCATGATACAGGAGCAGCATTCCCTGATGTATTGCTTATATGCAGCAACTTCTAAACAACAATTTTAGTGAGCTTGCATAAATTTGCATCAGTGTTTGCTCCTCTTTATCATTCCTAAACTTTTATCTGCTTCTAAGAACTATGTTCACACCAGTTTTTTATTGTACCACAGTCTTGCTGAACTTGAAGTTGTAGAGCACTTCAAAAATTTCCATGGGATTAAGGAAACTAATAAGTGAAAGAAGAACAACAGTACCTGTTTAAATTAATGTTTTATTATAACAGAAGAACAGGAGTGCCCTCTAGTTCTCTTAGAAACAAAAAATACAATCATTTTGAAAATACAGTTTTATCTTAATATCTTCTTGGAAAATTAGTTCAAATTTATTCAAACAATTATTTTCAAGAAAGAGGTAAATAAAGAATTAGAAGTAAAATAAGCTTAAGAAATAGCACTAGTTTTGAAGAAAAAAAATCTAGAAGTAATTGCCAAGGTGTGTGCTAATGGACAGGCTAATAATTAGACATTAGAATATTGCAGAACTTCTTATAGTATAGTATAATGAAAAAAGTTTCATCTCAGTGCCTGTACTTCACATACGTGTGCCATCTTTGTTTTCCCCCCAACCCCAAAAAGCAACCAACACTGAATACTGTCAGGTTGTGTGTGGCCTTTCCATTCCTGTATTGGTTTTTATGCTAAGGATCTGTTTTGTGCTTTCTGGTCTTGCAGCAGCTTGCTTTGATTTGCTGGGTGAATTGTAATTTCTTTAGCAAATGCTGTGTCTGATAAAATGGTCGTATTATTATGCATCTTCATAAACATTTCATAATGAATGTTGAAAAATAAGGCTGTATTATATTTTAAAATATGTTTTAGATTTTTTTGTTTAAGGAAAAATTGCAAAAGGATGCTTTTCTCACATCAGAAAGTTGTCGGGTCCTCTCTAAATAAAACATCAATGGGAGGGTGGAAAAGAGAAATTCTGATATGGTAATTTCATCCCATTTAAGCTTTTTACACTTTCAAAATGAAATTCCTACTTTCTTGCTAGTTAGAATAAATATGCATTTAATTTACCAATTCACTTGGGAACACCCAACCTTTTTCACACAGGACAAGTGACAGAAAAGGGAAACTCTATAGCATGCCATTGGTTGTGTAATTTGAAAGCTTACTTGTGCTTATCTGTGTCAGTTGTAAGTTTCACAAATGGTATTAAGGAACTGAGGTGATACAGTTTTATTTTCTTACAGAGGAATTCCTGGGAAGAAATGTGGAACAGTCATAGTAACAGCAGAAGAGCTAGGCTGTTGCCGAGTAAGTGCGTGTTCATTGCTTTTTGAAAAATAAAATGAAAATGATTTTGTGATTTACGCTGCACCAGATTTTAAAAGTATAATGTATTTAATTAAAAAAGTAACTAAAGTAATCACACTTTATAACTTAGTATCCATTTTTTAGCAAAGATCCATTTGTTTCAGATGTCAGATTATATATCTGTTGTGGAATATTGACATTACATGAACATCAAAGTAAAATTTTGAGTTTTTAACTGTATAATTAAAAGGTTTTATGTTAATAGCCATAGAGTGTGCAATGACAAGATAGCAAATCTTAAGAAAAGCAATAGTATTGGTCATTTGATGAGAATGTATAGAGGGTCTGGACAGTACAAGATTGGATACATAGACCTACAAAAAATACCTTGAGGCTTGAAGAGATTTATTTCTGGGGTTTCGTTTTTGTGAGGGGGTAATACTTCACCTTTTGTATGACTTCTAACTTCTATACTACATCATAAATAGTTGGGTTTTTTTCTCTATGTAATAGTCATATTTCTCTTTTTACTAACATACCTGATAGTTAACTGTTCAGGCCTTATTTTCTTGAGTTCATTAAATAATTGCAGTAAAAATAAAATTTTAATTTTGTGCCTAATTTCCAGCTTAGTCAAGTTTTTATTATTTCTCTGCAGAAGTGGTGTAGTGGTGTATGTGAGAAGCACGTGGGGTCAGGTCTCACTTGCCCTTTCCAAGCAACCTGCAGGTCCTGCACAGTTCGGTTAATAGGGTGTTCTGACTCAGTCTCATTTAACTGCCGTTTAGCAGTAGGAAATCCCCAGGCTACTAACAGGAATGAATAAGTATGGTCATGGAACGTACCTCTCTTTCCCTTTGGTTTTAGTTCAGCTCAAATTGTTGTATGTAATGCAGGACGAAAATGCTCACACTTTTAGCACTTGACAACATGAGTACTTCATTTATTTGCTTTCCTGCACAAATTGTGCTTCTATATTTCTTAAGAAGTTAAGCTTCTACCATTAATGAGAGATTTTTGCCATTCCCCCAAGCATTTATTGTTAGCCTTAAAAAGAGACTAAACGCATTTTTTTTTCCTGGGTTTATCATCCAAGACCAGCGTTATTATCACAGTTGTAGGAAGCTATTTAAAGGTCACAAACATGTTATTAAAACTATAACCAGAACAGGTTGTGGGGTTGGTTTTTTCTTTCCTTTCTAATGAAGACAAATATGAGGTGTCTTGCTAGGCCTTCATGTTCTTCCAGATTCACCACACTCAAAGTTTACTTACGAGTAATTCAAAATCACTGAAGGGAGCTTGTAAAGAATCTGGGACTCAGTCTCTCTCTCTTGCACTTTCTTTTGCATTCTCTGTCATGCTTTTTCATGTGCATACTCACACGATCTCTTGCTCTGTCTCACCAACTGTCACACATTTTCTCTGTGATATTTTCCTACCTGAGGTTAATTCAATATTTGGATTAATTCTTATCTGATCTTGTGAGATTATTTGCCAGAATTTACAGCTTATATTCAGAATGGCAAAGATTTTTAGAATCATTGAATTGCTGCGGTTATAAGAGACCTTGGGAGATCATCTAGTCCAGCCCTTGGGGCTCTGTGCAGTCAGGTTTGGAGTATGTCCAAGGGGACTCCACAGTCTTGGTTTGTGTTTCACCACACTCAGAGTAAAAAAAACTTTTTCTTGTATTGAAATGGAGTTTCCTGTATTTCAATTTGTGCCTATGACCACTTGTTCTTCTACTTCGTATCACCAAGCAGAGTCAGTTCACTCCCTCCCATCCCATTTGCAGATTGATAAGAACCCCTTGAACCTTTTCTCCAAGCAGGTGATTCCAGCTCTTTCAGCCTTTCCTCATATGAGAGATGGTCCTGTCCCTTAATCATTTTAGTGACCCTTTTGCTGGAATCACTCTGCTATTCCCAAGTCTTTCTTGCACTGTGGAGCCCAGAACTGAATGCAGTACTCCGGTGCGGCTCCAAATGGCAGCACAACCATCTGGTGTATAAGCTGCAGAAGAACTAGAAGTATCTAGTTTTGTATCATTTGCAAAGTTGCTTAGGATCTACTCTGTCCTATCATCCAGGTCATTAATGAAAGTATTAACTATTATTGTCCTCATTTTTGACACCTGGGGCATACCACTAGTGACTGGTCTCCAGGTGAACTTTGTGCCACTTACCCTGCAAAGCCCAGCAATTCAGCCAGTTTGAAAACTGAAGCATGCTCTTCAGTGGACTATTTGCCCACCTCCCAGTCCAGTTACCCAGTCTGTAATTCATTAGTTTGTGAACAAGGATATTATGAGAATCAGTATCTAGGGAGACAGTGTCTAAGGCCATGCTTAGGTCTAGATAAACAGCAGATCTGCTAATCTCTCATCATTCAGTGAGCCATTAATTTCATAAGGGAAGGCTTCAGGTTAATCAGACATGAATTTCTCCTTTGTAAATCCATGCAGATGACTGACAGCCACCTTCTTGTCTTTTTTGTGTTTGGAAATGTTTTCTAGGATTATTTGCTCTCAGGGATTGTGTAAAGAGTGGTCTGGATCCTTTTCCTCATCCTTTCTCAGAGACAGGAGTGATGTTTCCTTTCTCCCACTCCTCAGGAACTTATCCTGAAAATCATGACTTTCCAAAGATAATTGAAAGTGACCTCTCTGATGCTGGCCAACTCCATCAGCACTCACAGGTGCATCCAGTCAGATCCTGTGGAGTCCTGTATATTTAGTCTGTTTAAAAGTTCCTTTACCTGGTCCTCCTCTACCAAAGATAAGTCATCCTTGTTCCAGACTTTCTCAGGTCTGGATCTTAAGCAGCCAAGATTCTTGAAGACAGATCTTACCAGGAAAGGCCAAGGCATAGAAGGCTATGAGAAACAGACTTTTTCATGTCCTCTGTCACTTGGTCCCCTGCCCCACTCAATGATGAGCCCACATTTTCCCTAATCTTCCTCTAGCTACTCTTAAACCTGTAGACTTGTTTCTTTGTGGACCAGTCTTCTGTGAGCCCTGCCCCAGTTAGGTGAGTCTGCGAGTTTATCTTTGCTTTTGTACTCCTCGCATTCCTGACTCTGCCCAAAGGGGTGACCACGTGTGACTATCAGTTTGCCTGACCACAGCAAAGAAAATTTTCTCCTTATTTGTCATCGGAATGGCTGATTTCCTGGAAGCTTCTAGACTCATAAGAGCAAACTTTGAAGTCATTTGCTTTACAGACGTCAGGAGCAGACAACTGCAGGTTTCAGTCACTGAAGGAATTAGTCTTAGTCATGTCTCACTGGTGTTTTTAAAGTTAGTTCTAATATATGTTCCTTGCCTATGCATCTGCTTCAACCAACCTTGGATGTCAGAAAATACTACAAAAAACCGGTGTCATTTAGCACAGAAATTAACCCTACTAATTAATATCCTCTGCACCCCCCTATGAAGGATTGGGTTTTTCAGCAGTTCAAACTGCATTATAATGTGAGTATGTAGAAGGCAGATATCCTTGTTTATTTTGCTTTGTATTTGTATGGTTGTCAGTCACTGTTTTGTGTTTGGGTTTTTTTTTTAATGTAGTAAAGTGCATGTTGTCTGTAATTTTTCTGTATTACCTATTTCAGGATTCAGTTTTAATGCAGTTTTGTGCAAACAAACTAGACAAGAAGGACTTCTTTGGCAAGTCTGATCCTTTCCTTGTATTTCATCGAAGCAATGAAGATGGCAGGTAGATGCCTGTTAAGTATTTATGCTGCTAAACTTTTATTTGTAGATGATAATATAGTTTTAACTCTTGTCAAATTAAGGTGTGTTTCTTTTATAATATTTGTTGGGCTTAAGTATATCATGTGGTATAGGAATAATACAAATAATATAAAACTGTTGTATTAAAAAGATCGAATACTGCAACTCAGGGTTTTAAGAGTTGCATGTCATGATAAATATAGAGAACTATGAAAATTAGAATAAAAATAGTATAATAGTGTTACTTTTGTTAAGATATAGTATACCTTTAAATTAAGTAGAATTCTCCATGAAAATTGAGAAAGCTGCAGAATATGTTAGTGTTTAGAGATTGTTTTAGGTAAAAACATTTTATACTGCATATTTGGAGATACCTTTCATGTTTTTGACCAAGTTCTAGGAAAAAAAAATATTTTCAATAGGGTGGTTTGGGTTTTTTTTTCCCTTGGTTGTTTGTTTTTTTTTTTACAAGTGGTTGTTTGCTACATTCATTCCTTAATTTGTTAAAAGTAGACTAATCTCTCCTATTCTGCTGCTAAGACTCGACATGCTACATTCTGGTCAACATACTGCTTACATGGGGGTCTACTGGCAAGTTAAATTTTCTTGGAAGCTGATAGTCCTCACCCCTGATATTCGGACCAAACCAAAGGCTAGGCATGTATGATATTACATGTCTCAGTAGCTTTACTGGAACGGTTGTTAACGTAAACCTGTGTATGCATATATGTGTGTCTGTTCCTTGTGCTTTCAGAGGCAGGTTATAGGAGCAGCTTCCTCAGTAAACATTGAGTATCTTAAATTGCAAACCTGGAGGAGGTATTGGCTCCTTTGTGACTGACATTAGGGTCATTAGTTGAATTTCTCTGAGCATTATTGGGAGTGCTGGTATATACAGTTTCTTTCAGCCTTGAGTGCCATTCTTCCCCACTTTCTGAATCCAACAGGAGGTTGGGGCAATACTTCACAGCCATGAGCAGAAGGATGCTTTGTTTTTTGTCTCTCGGCTTCAGGCGTGCCTTCTGAATTGCAGCCAGAACAAAACCATACCCCTTTGGAAAGTAAGGAAGGTATTTTCTCAGCAGGCAACTTTAGTTACCTCTGTATGTAGAATTCCAGTAGCGATTTCACCAGTGACCTTGCCTCCTATTTTCTTTTAAACAATTCTATCCTCAAGAGGAGGAATCAAAATAAATATTGTAATTTTGCATAATTTGGAGAAGGCAGAATGCATTAAAACAATTAATTGTATGTCACCTTAGAGGAGGTGATCATGGGATCTCCTGCTTTACCTCAGACAGCACTGGTTAAGAAATCCTAGACATAAAACAGAACAAGCGTGAGAAAGCCATGACTCCCTTGGCTCAGTTTATCACTAGGTGGGAGTCAGATCCTTACCAGACTGCTTTCTTTCTGGATCTGTGACTGATTCCTGGCTGTACAAACACTGTTTAAACAAATGAGATGAAGACTGCTCTCACCTGAAGTACCTTACTTGAATGGTTGTAATTCTTGTTGAAGTTTTGGGTAAAAACATATTAGGTTTAGAGTTGTTTAGCATCCTAGTCTGTAATCTCTCTTAAACAGGTCTGTCCTCTTCAGTCCTCCCTTCTGATTTCATTGTGTATCTTTTTTCTTACCTTAAATTTTATATGGATATCATACGTGAATCCAGATTACAGCTCTTTTCATTCCAAGTTTGATGACACAAAAGAAAAAGTAAATAAATACAAAATAGTTCTTTCTTTACTACAGTTTTACAATCTGCCACAAAACAGAAGTTGTAAAAAATACATTAAATCCCGTGTGGCAAGCATTCAAGATTTCTGTCAGAGCACTGTGCAATGGAGACTATGACCGGTAAGCTACAGTTTAAGCTTCCTTAGTATATATGATTATTTTTTTCCCCATAACTGATGTGTTCTTTTATGTTTATGTTTTTCTATGCAACTCAGTTCCTGATGTTATTTGGGTTACATAACAAATATTTTAAAAGGATTATGTGTGTTGAAAACCATTCATCACATTAAAGAATTTAGAAAGATAGAACACTTATGCTGATGCTGCAGGAAATGTTAGTGGTGCAGTAAGACTCTGAGGAAGCAGAGACTTATCAATTAGTCATAATATTTCTACCAGTGTATAGTGTAATGTTTACTCTAAAATCATGAAGGAAATATATGAAGGATATAATAAAAATATACATAATATGTAAGCTGAATGCAATAGATAGATGGATGAACGTGCTAGGGTTCTATTGAGCTTTACATAGTGTGTGAAAAATGCAAAAGCAGCAAAATGTACTTGTTTATTTTGAAGGCGAGAGGTCAAAAACCTGGTTTGAATGCTTTGTAACCACTAAATGATCATATCTTATTATCTTTTATAAGTTAAGGTATTGTATCATATTGATTAAAGAAAAAAAGAGGTTTAGTATTGTATTCTTGTAACCATGAACTAATGCTTCTAGCAGCATAAGCTAAATCCTGTGTTGGAACATTGCTGCATATAGGGAAATTAGAATTTGATCAAACCGATGATTTTCCTATGAGTGTATCTTTGAAAAAATCTTTAATTTGGAATTTAAATAGTTACTTTTCTCCCACAATTTTATTTTCAGCTTCCATGCATGTGATTGCCATTCATTCACGTCTATTTTAGCTTACTGTAAAACATGACTTTGCCATGTTGTAACTGCTGTGTTACTTTATCAAACTAATTATTTAGTAAAATGTGTGCACTAAAGTTATTTTAATCAGTTACTATGAAATCATAGTCTTCTGGGGAGGCATTCCTTGAACTAACTGAAGATTTACTCTCCCCAAAACCAGAATGAGTGTTTACTGTGATACATCCTCACTAATGACATTATTCCCATCTTTCACATCTATCTAACCTAGAGCAACAAAATTTCATCTGTGAAACTGTCATTATCTGAAAGAGACTTGTGGGGTTTGTGTTTTTTATGTACTGTCGTGCTGAGCATCAGAATGTAATCCTTACCATTAGAAAGAAAAGTTTTCATACAAAGAAAAAAAAAAACCAAACCCAAATTTGAATGTCTTTTCTTGTACCATCAGCAGACAATAATTTTAATTAATCTGACAGCTCGTAAGTATCTATTCTTTTAAACATGATTGTGGTAGGCAGGATTATGAAGTTCCATGGAGCCTTTTATTCACAAGGCATTAACTGAGCACGTTACGTTGAAAGCATTCGAGGTAGGATCAACATGAGAAAGCAGTAGTTACACAATATTCTCAGGCATGCTATTATACTTTTTAATTATCTTTTGTAATGCTGAAGTTACTTCAGTATGCCTCTACCACAATATGTTTTTTTTAATTCTTATGGAAACCTTTTCTCTTTAATATGATAAATAGTGCAGTGTCCAGAGACTAGCTTCATGACTGCTATTTTACTTACGCATTATGCACAGCAACCCATGTGCAAGTTAAAAATTCTATTGTATTAGAATGCACTTATTATGAAATTGCTGCATTTTCATCCTATCTAATTGAAACCAACATGGCTGTCAACAACTGTACCAAGTACTTCAGAAAGACAGTTAGCAGTGTAGGAGAAGGCTTTCTCCTTCACTTGGAAGGAACGTGACATCAAGTACTGTGAAGATTATCACAGATCAAATAAAGCAGCTATGATCCAGTACAAAAGATTAAAAATGGCTATTACCCCCCAAAATGCTAAAAAAATACCACTTTCCTAGGAGAAAAAAATCACAAGTCAATCAGCTTGACCTTTTAATAAGTAGTTTACAAAGCCAGAGCTTTTGGTTTATTGCTGGGAAAGTGTTCTGCTTAGCTTAGTGAATATGAGCACTTCTCACTCTCCTCCTTCATACTGACCACTGAGATTCAGTCAGTTGATTCAGGAGTCAGTTTGTTTATCCCCTGGCATTAGCTAGTACATTAAGCTATGCTTCTGAGTGACCTGTCTGCTTGTCATGGTTAAAAGGCCAGAGTTTGCTTAATTTTTCTCAAATTGTAAAATCATATGTATTTCCAGCCGTCACAGAGATGGAATTTAAGGGACTTCAGTACTACAGTAGTACTTGGTATCTCTAATATATTTTTTCCTTCTTTTTCTAAATATGACCTCTTACACACAGTTATTTTCTACATAAAAGTTTTAAGACAGATTCTAACCCCCAAAATTCTATAACCTTAATTTTTAAATTAAAGATTTTTTAATATCTCTCTCCTCTAAACTGTGTCCTTTAAGATAAAATAACAGTGTATAAAGGGTATGAGTATGTGAAGATTTGAAAGGCCTTAAATATCTTGTGTGTCATGCACAAAGGTAAAACTCAAGATCTGTGATCAGTCCTTCTACTATGAAATACATTTCAGGACAGAGGAACTTTATGCAAGGAAGAATTGCTCTTATTGAAGTTGCATGTCTGAAGATCCTTCTCAAGAATTTACCTTGACAATCTTAAGAATTTATCTCAATTCAATTTTTTTCTCTGAGATGATTTGGCTATTTAAACACAGATTCGTTAGATAATTAAAAACTTCAGTCCTGCTAAAACTTAGGTAAATCTTTACTTAGTACCGTGTCCTGTCTGTCTTAATAGTAACAAGTTTTGAAACCTGGAACTATAATGGTTGTCTAGGGAAACAAACTACTGTGATATTGCCTAACTGAATTAAACATGGTTTCCATTCAAGGATTAAATATTTGGTGGGATAAGTATGTTAGGAACTGTTCTTGATTTCATTCCACTTAACAGCTTTCACATTAAACAGTTTTCATTCTAAGGTAACTTAACCCAGAGAGAAATTCCACAAGAGAGATAAAATGCAACAGATGGTGGGGTCAGAACTATTAAATTTGAGTGGAAAAGAGGAGCATGCAAATAAAGCAATTCCTTCTTTTTGGAATCTCATTTAAAATGTGAAAGAAATCTAGGCATGAGCTTGTGGGTGTACATAATATTCTGCCTTGTGGATTTTGGCACAACTGATGCACCCATATGCTATTAAAATACAAGTATTAAAGGCAATCATGGTACATTTGACTAAATGTTTTTTAATATTTTTTTTTAGGACAATTAAAGTAGAAGTATATGATTGGGATAGAGATGGAAGGTAAGACATTAATTCTAGTGTTAAACTTCAGGCTAATTCGTGCATATTTATAAAAATTTTTTAAGATCTGTACATATATAGTGGGCAGAACAGAACCGGCTCTTTAGCAATATTTAGAGGTACAGGTACTGAGGGAAAAAAAAGTTTTGCTGTGCTGCAGTCCTGTCTGTTTTGCAGTAGTTGTAAATACTGCTGTGTTAGTCCTTTTCAAACCTGGTGTGGGTATATACATACGTGGGACAAGGAAGATGGAATGCTTTGTGATCTGTAAGATCAGTTTTGTGCTATCAGTTAATGCACTGAAGGGTATCAGTTAAGGGAGGGATAATCCATTTTATAACCTACTTTCTTTTGCTTCAGAAAAACACTGCTTCAGAAAGTGTTGCTTTTCAAGTATGGTAAAATGTCTGAGCCTGCAGTTGTTACTTCATGGTTGCCTAAGTAGTGCAATGGAGAAACTACCTATTCATTAGCATAATTTGATTGGGTTTTGAATGTACTTTTCCATGCCTCTCTTTACCAAAATGTTGTAAACTCTAGAGTTGCAAGACCTGAGTTTTAAATGACTTCATTGCTAAGAAAGTGGATGGAATGGTGGAATATATGTGGAATTTCCTTTACAAAATTAGAGGGCAGTCCTTTATGATTCAAGTTTGCTGTCTGTCCTGAATGTAGGTTTTTTTTCTGAAGAAATTAGCCTTTCAAATTCCCTTAATTTTGACTAACAAGACAGAATTATTTTTTTATCAGACTGGATGGATATGTCTTGTTATTTTATAACTGAGCTTGCATCTTAAAACTTTGGTTAGAAGCTGTAGTCATAAATCATGGTAATAGAACTTGCACGTAATGCAATAATATGTTAATTTCTATTTATCTTTAAGTTGATCTGTCTTAATTATTTCCGATAATTCGTATTTTCAAATATATGAATATGCACTTACATTTACATTTTTAAGAGTATATTACTCATTATACAGTAATGTCTTTAATATTCTAATGTAATTTACTTCTAGTATTACTTACTATTACTTCTGTACTTCTGTGACCCAATAGATCTTGTAATCATAATCTGCAAATCTGTCCTGTGCTGCCACTCCTTCCCTTGCTGACAAGATCCAAGACCAGTTTCAGCTTTCTTAGCTTATACTTTGGACTTCTTGGTTCTGTCATGACACCTGTGGATTTATAAGGATTCTTATGGCCTGCTTACCCTCTATAAATGCCTCCTAGTGCAAATTCATCCTTCTTGATTAGATACTCTGCAAAGTGACAAAATAATGTATTCTGGCAATTAAAAATACAAGGATTAAAATGAACAAAGTATTACTAGCAAAAAATGACCATGTTGCTGTAGTGATGAATTTCTGTTAACATCCTCTGTTCCTCACTTAGATTTTCCAAATTCTTAAAAGTGTGAATTATTTACACCTTTGTGTATAAATCACAATGTTTTTTAAAATTATCTAACTATGAAAAATTGAATTACACTGCCAGGTGAATAAAAAAAGATGTTTTATTTAAGGTATCAAATCTTTTGTTGCTGTCCCATTTCTTTTAAAATATGAAACTAAGCTATGAAGGTTAGGAAAGCATGACAAATAATACTGTGTGGCTTTAATTGTGAGTGAAATCTTCAACATACTGTGGAATTCAGGCAATGTTGAGCCTCTGCACTTTCCCAGACAGTGTGCAATACCTGCTTTTTCTCACATCCCACTCAGAATACGTGTAACATTAGTATCCTTCCCTTTTTGTTTTTAAGACCTTATTTATCTTTATTCTAGTTGTATGATTTTTTTTTTGCCTTTTCTACTTTTTTTTTTTTAAATTTAGAAACAGGCAGAACACTGAGATCTTGCATGTTACATTCCTCAGAAAGATGAGACAGCACTCATCTCTTGTAACTTCAGACAATGTAAAAATCAGACAACCAGATGGAACTAATCATTTACGTTACTTCAGTCGCTTCCAGGGGAAAATGGTCTGATTGAATCCATCCTAACTGGAACAAATTGCCATTTGGCAGTGCCTATGACTGACTACTGATTGTAGCAAGAGCGTTAGTGCCGAATTTAACTTTGACATTGCCAAATGTATCTGAAGTAAGTCCCATTAAGGAATTAGTCTATCAGTATTTTTTGTACAATACTGCTGATGGTTTATATTAATTTCTGCTTTTGATGGACTCTCTTGTTTGTAAGCGGTTGTTACACTAGCTGTTGACCTCACTAGGCCGCAGCAGTTTGTTCCAGATGTGGGCAGTCTGGGCAGGAAAAACTTTTGAAAGATCATCAGAGAGCCTGCTAGATAGCAAGGTCAGTTATGCTGAATATTGTAGGTTACTCTGCAATCAGTAAGGCAACATCGCAGTGCTTTCTGAATCTTGACTTGGATCTGACTTCTTGAGCACTGACTTAGAGGTGATCTTTTTCTTCTTTTTCCCCATTCTGTGTTATCTATTCTTTGGAAAAATGGTGTTGGGATGCTTTGGGTTTAGCTTCCTATTGTCACATTTGTTAATGACATTAAGAGTAATTACATATTCTTAGCTCTTGTTTATTTTCAAATATCACTTAAAATTTCTTGACTGAAATGTAATGCGGGACCTTTAACACTATTAAGTTTTAATCATTTATTTGTCTCAAACCAGTTTTTGCACAAATACTGTTCAACAAATAAACCACGTGTTCTAATTGAAACCTTTTGTTGCTTCTAAGAGCTGTGACAAGCCCCAAAATATTTGGTGCGATAAGGAGTCACAAAAGTTGATTTAGTTACTTTGGAAAAATGTACTTGTGTGAAACAGAGTGACTCTTGTGTTTCTGGTTGAGCATCCTTACCAAGGAAATGCTTGCAGACAAGTCTTACAGAAGGAGAAAAAGAATATGTGCAACCTCACATCAGTGAAGTTCTTTTTTCCTTTATTTTTAAAACTGTAAATATCACTGTCCTTATCTGGGGCCACCAAAACTTTCATCTGAGAATCTAAACACTGCAGGAGAGATTGTAGATCACAGATTCTAGGCTCTTACCTTGCTTCTTGTGCTCTGTGTTCATCCTTCTCCAGCTGGGTACTTGCTTTTTAAATTTCTGCACTTTTACCCTTACTCATTGACATATTTCTGGTGATGATTGTCCATTTCTCTATTGTTGTGTTTGTGGGTTTTTTTTTTCCTTCAGATCATTAAAAAAAACCAAAGTTAATATAATTCTGAAAAAGATTTTCAGAACCTCAAAGCACGCTATCAGAAGTGCCAGATAAAGGAGATGTGGCTCAAGTGATTCTGATTCAGTGTTCTGATACAGCACTCATGGACAAAAGTCTTTAAGTCTAGGAATATTTGGTGTTAGGAGGCCAGAGAGAATAATTTCTTTGGATTCTCAATCCAGAGACTAATAAGGGGATCCATTTGATTAAGTGTGATCATGGATGTTGGGAGGGATCAGTGCCTTGTGTATCTTAGCAAGTACACTTCTGGCAAAGGCAAACGTCCAACAGGTACTCATCATTCAGAGCCAACCTCGTGGAGAGGTGTACACCCATCTGAACACTGAGTGTTACGATCTGGGTTGATGATCTTGTGCGGAGAACTCTGAGATTGGATGTATATGACCATACCTTTTTAACATGATTAGCTAGAGGAATTACATCTTTCTAGCTCAATTCTTCTCAGTCTGTGTATACGGCCACAGGGAAAGGAGCCTTTCCAGTGTCTTGTAGAACTAAAGAAACAGTTACTTTTAAGCAGTACAGATTTTAATTTATTTTTTTCCACAAAGACAGCACTGTCTGGAATTGCTTGTATTTCCTCTGTTTGCTACAGCATATTTGTAGGTAATCATTGAGATAATGTTTGGATTTCTGCCTTTGAAATATAGAAGGTGACTTAAAAATTTAAGGTAGGAACTGTTTTGAAAGGGAAAGATTCCTCCTTAACAAAGGTGTATTATTCTCCAGTGCTATAGTTGCCCAACCTTAAATACATCTGATGTGTTAGAGCTCACGTACACCTCAAGTTCCATAGCCTGTATGGATGGCTTCCTCTGTTCCCCTGGTTCAGCTCTCAGTGCATCTGGAGAGCGTTTAGGAAAAGTTCTTGTCTGTCTTGGAAGGAATTTCCTGATCTCTAAACTGGGAGTGTTTTGTGAGACATGTCCCTTCTGAATCTGAGTAATCAGGAATATCTCTAGTATTTCCCAAGCTTTCTTACAGGATGTCTTATTTCATGTGTATTAGCATGATGACTGGATCTTTTAATTGTTTTATATATTTTGTGCATTCCCACTGATTTCAGAAAGTGAACTTTGTATTTGGAGGGATTTTTTATTTCATTGTGAATAAATCAAGAAAGAAACTAAATGTTGCTGTGGATTATTTAGATTTCTCCTTTTCTTGCAACATTCAGATTTATTTAAATTTACTTCTAATATTTATAGCTTGTTTAGAAGTGTGCTGTATTTCTTAAAAACAAATTTTACAAGCAACAAAGTCATAAAACTTTAACTTTCTCTTCTAGTTTACTGCTGAAGGATAGGTAAAAAAGCTAGTTTAGCTCACTAAATGCTAAGGCAGAGTGTAGAGGAGATAAAACATCTTGTTAGGGAATAACTGTGGAAAAAGAGGGAGACTGAAACAGCAGGGAACAGGAGTTGAAGCATAAGTGAGGAAAGTTCAGCTGGGAGGAGAATGGTCTTGTGCTTGCTGGGAGCTGTGTAGCCAGCTGTCAGGCACTCACCCCTGTGGCTGCTTCCATTCCAGGTACCTGTCTGAGATAGGAACCTGCTGTTCCCTCACGTCTGGCAGCCCTGTGGTTTCTGTGCCCCAGCTCCCTGGCCCCGCCACCTTTCTCAGCAATGCTTCATCCCCTGCACTCCCTCTGGCCACCCTGCTCACAGAAGCTCCTTGGCAGCCTGGGTCCCCTGGTTAGGAGTTGGCAAAGCAGGTTGCAAAATGTGGATGACAGCACAGGACTGGCAAACATTCTCAGAGCAGGAACATAGTTTAGAAAGGAGGAGCTCGATTACCACTGCTTTAGTGTTAGGCTGAGATTACTTTTCAGTGGTCTCTAGTACCATAAACTGAGTAGCCCCAGTGGACTGCTGTTCTCCCCCCACATGGGAGGACACAGCAGCTGAAAGAAACTTTGGGTCTTCCCCTTAGCAGTGCCATTCAGTGTCACGTTACACAACTTGGCAGGGCTTGTCTTTCCTGGTTTAAGTTACTCCTTTTGGGCTCTCTATACCTCCCTTTCAGTCACATAGCCTCACACCCAGTTCAGAGCCTGTGGTACCACTGGTCATCCACTGAGAAAATGATGGTCTTTGACAGCCCACTCTGTTTTTTCAAATTCTGTAAACCTGGAGTATTAAATTACAACATAGTCCTCATTGTGCAGCTAAGCTGAAGCCATCAGCAAGATTTAAACGTATGCTTTTAATCGTTAAATTTTTACTGCTAAACAGAATGATCACACATCACTGGGAGAAATAAGGATTTTTAAGTAAATTATATCTTTTGCCATTGCTCCTTTCTTGGGTGTCAGTTCACATTGGCTCTACTTCTTTTTTTTTTTTTCATAAATAGATGTAATACACCTTTACATTACTAAATATTGTGCACATGATTTAAAAACTTGTTTTTTATACAGCCATGATTTCATCGGAGAATTCACAACGAGTTACAGAGAGTTGTCAAGAGGACAATCGCAGTTCAACGTGTATGAGGTAAGTGTTGTACTTACACACTTCCAAGAAATAAATGAGAACTCTTCCAATGTTTTTATGGCAAACTGGCCAAATCTGCACAGTGCTTGTCAAAATCGAACTTTGGAATTATTTCACATACCTTCTTTTTATAATGAAGAACAGAAAATTTGAAAGTAATACTTCATTAAAAGACCACTGGGCTGTGGCAGGGCAAGACAAAGAAGTTCAAGCAGCTAAGTTGGTACGACACAACTTGGAACAAGTACTGGACTCCCCCCATTTGTGTATGAACAATTTACTTATTTCTCCTTTTACCAACAGTGACATACTTTGTGTGCTATTTTCTCCTTAAAATTTTGATGCAGGGATTACAAGTGAGAGAGACTTCAGCTTATTGGAAGGGTTTTTCATGTGGTCAGTTACCATCTTTGCATCTCGTTTCTGGTTTAGGATCCCTATATCTGCTGGCAACTGGGATTGACACACGGTTGTCAATTTAATTTTATATTATTAGATGACTTCTAACTGTGGTAAGACCTTATTGTGTATTGTAGGTGAATACACACTACGTCCATATTCCCTCTTCCTTCTCTCATCTTTCCTTTAGGGGTCTGTAGCCAAAATTGTGCAGACTTAGGTTTTTTTCACATGCAATAAATCCCTACTTTAAGACTTCTTTCTCAATTTAGTCTGAGATACTTGGGATTCACAAAAGAAGCAATTTTTTTTCCCCAAGATCAATCTTTACTGAATATTCAAAATATCATGTAATTTATTCTCAGAACCAGTGAGTTTAAGCAAACAAAAATTGAGATACAAAAATGTTGCAGTATCATAAATGAACTAATTTTTGGCATTTTTCTTCTTTTTTCGTCAAAAGGTCCCTCAAAAAAAATTATCCCAGATTTTATTTGGGAAATAAAAAAGTTTAAGTATTAAGACTCTTGCATTACAATTTCGTTTTTAAATTAATATCCCAGAAGCATCTCCATCTGGAATGAGAAATGTATCATGAAAGTTCAAAATGTGTTGAAGAAAGGAGAGGCAATAGGAAAAAAAGATTTAAAATGTACTTTGTCACTGAGAAGTGTCAACTTACAGATTCTTCCTAAGGAAATATACTACATGCTGCAGTGTTGAGTTGCAGCTGATGTGTTTATAGATCCAAGACGTTTCATTTTCAATTTTAAGTCCCCATTATTTTTATACATAACTTAAGTGATTTCAGCTTTATCTTCAGTAGGTAATGCTGTGTAGCACTGTAGCTTCAAATGCTGTGGGTGTGCTCCCCAGCTTGAAGCAGTACAGGTGAGCTAGAGTTATGCTGCATCTGATCTAGTAAGTTCTGCCTAGATTGTCCTAGTCAAATGATCAGCTCTGGTGCCAATAAAATGGGATTATCCTCCTTTTAGGTCCAGAGGTAGGACATCTGCCTACATCATGCTGTGTACACATAGTGGCTTGTCTAGGTGTGTGTCAACTGTTTGCACTGTATTGCATCTTGAACATGGAATTATCTTCCAGAACTCCTGTAGAAGGAATTGGTTTCTTTCCCATGGTAAAATGGGCTCAAGAGCATGTATTTCAGGCACCTGTACATTTTCCTGTGTGGAAATACATTGCATTTTCACATAAGTATGCATTTGTCCAGACTTTTGTGTAAAGCTTTTTAGCACCCTCCATCTCACACGTGCTCATAGGTGAAGTGCATGGATTGTTCTCCTGAGGTGAAGTGCTGAAGATTTTGCTCTGTAGGTATTTCATAGCCTCACTTCCTGAGATTTGCACAGTGCTGCCTTTGTTCCATTCTTAACTTTGATTTTTCGTTGTCTTTCTCAGTCAGTTCTATCCTTGTTTTTGCTGTTGTTCTTTTTTGGATATGAACATTCATACAACATAAGAAAACTATTGTTTAGGCAAGGTACAGTCTATGCTGTATTTATTGTCCTGATGTGTTTTTATATTGGGAAGAGAGGAATCTTAGAACTGAGTCTGACTGTGAAGTTTATATTCAGTGCTTTGGACCGCTGAGTCATGAACCCAAAGAACTGTGTGTTACAGACTTTTTTTTGATGTGTATTTTTAATGATTTCCAGATGCCATATCTGTCTGATAACTCTTTGACAGATCATTTATAAAAATAAACTGATTATAAAATATGAGGTCTCTTGTCCTTTTCAGAGTTTATAAATAGTGTTAAACACAGAAATGGTCCAGTTTTGAGTTTAGTTGTGTTTTCCTTTCAGATTGAAGAGTCTGTAAGTCTCCTCTCTAATCAACTTACAAGATGTTTGTTTCAATTGAGTAGTGAACCCAAATAAAGCATTACAGCATCTGCCAAAGTGCCCAAGGGAAAGATAGGAAAGGTAACAGTGCATCCAACTAGAAATCGCCTTTGTTCTGCCTTGGTTCTTGGTACCTTGCTCTTTTGTGTCAGACCTTGACTCTTCTCGTCATGCAATATATTGCTTTTGTCACACCACAGGACAAATCCTCATTCCTAGGTCTGATTACCAGCAGGATTATTCTAGTTAGAAGCAGTTCAGTCTTGGTAAATATTATCATACACAGAGTCCTCACACCCTTTAGAAGTTCTGGTAGCATAAAATGGATTCTCTTACTGCATCGGCAGTTTCAATCTTTATCTTACATAATGCAGACAAAGTATAGGAACTGAAGATAAAATACTACCATATTCCCCCCTTGCCCCTCCCCCCACCCCCTTGTTTTGGAAACCCCTAAAAATATTTCTGATTTTCCTCATGTTTTGGAGCTCCTTCTCAGCTTCTACCTGGGACAGTGTGTGTGATATTTTTCATGGTATTTCTTTAGTGACTATCCTTGATCCCTAGTGTTACCAGAAACCAAAATTTTGATCTCATCCCTCTCTTGCCACCTTCTCCAGGGGAATGTAATGTCTGAGGTTTCCCAACCTCATAATCACAGACCATGGTTCTATTCCATCATTGTCCATTTTGTCAGGAGAGCCTGTTCCTGAATTTAGCCTTGCATAGACATCCAGTTGATACAATTTCAGTCCCATGATCAGAACTTGTTTCAGTTGTGCTTCTCCCAAGGATGGATCAGATGTAAGACAAACCCAGCTAATTAGTCACAGTTATCCTGGTGGATACTTTCATTTCAAGGATGTAAGACCACCTTCTGTTTTTCAGGTGTGCTTGTTGAAGGATTTATGTAAGCTTCTGTACTTACTTGCACGAGCTTCATACATAGTGTCTCTCAGAATTTAAATGTATTTTTTCTTCCTCATGAAAAGTCTTCTCTGTATTAGCAAGAATATCAAGCTTAAGTGGCTATAGTCTGGGTGGTTGTTTTGGGTTTTTTTAATGATGTGCAGATATTTGTTACTCCTTAAGATCTCCTTCAGTTGATCTCTGACTACTGCCATTAAACTTCAGGATTTTGTAAAACAACGTATTGCTAATATAGGTGATAGCAAATATGATGGTTTAGGCAAGGACTAATGCAAGGCAGTGAAGGAGGGTGCTGCAATTATGTGCTGCACTTTTACTTTGAAGATGAGGAAAGGTGCTGCTATGCAAAGCAGGGCAAAGATAACTGAAAACGATGGTGGGTTTTGGTTGGGGGGGTTATCTATTTATTTATATATTAAATCCAAGATTAACCCCAGAGCTACTGCAATTTACAATAGTTTCCTGTAGTGTCACAGCACAGATTACTGTGTTCAGTGAAAATTTCTTCTCCTGTTGTGTCACTGACGTGACTTCCACCCTGCAAGGAGTATTCTGTCATAACATATTAAGTCATTTTACATTTTTTTTGGTAAAATACTAAGATATTAATACTATCTTACTCCCAGCAATAGCATACATCTCCTGAGCATCCTGTGTTTGCTTTCCCACATCACAGTCCTCTGCACTTTGGTACTGCTTCTACATGATCAGTCTGTGCTGTATCAGAACAAAAGACACTGGACACATTCCTTTTTAGTTGGTTTGCATTTACAAATTGACCCAAGGGAGGAAGGGAAATCTGTGTTTGAGTGGGTGCTCTGTATTTTCAGATCAGAAACATTGCCATAAGAAGCTGTTTTCAACTGACTTTTTTTTTTTAACAGGTAAGAGCTCCTGTAGCTTCTTAGGTTACTGCAGGGGGGTAAGACTTTCAGAGGCTAAAAACTGTTGTATTATTTATTAAGTTATCTGAAATTTGATTAAATCACCAGATGAATATTATAATAATTATAAATACCTGGAATTACAGGAGGCATACAAGCTGCAATTTAATTAATCTTTGATCCCAAGTAGATGCCTTGTTTCCCCTGGTATTCCACTCCAAGCTCTAGTGTGTTTCCAAGTAATTCCGAAGAAGCCAATTGTCAAGTTACCTGAAGCAGAAGATTCAGATAAATCTCCTTTCTGGTATTTAATGACTACAGTCAAGAAATATGCTGCTAACTTAGGCCTGGCTTGCTGGATTCTGGAGAGGTGTGAATGAAGGGCCCCAGGGCTTCTGTGCAGTTGTCAGCAGGACTCGCTTTCTGGCTAAGATTCTGTTTCAACAAGAAAGATTGCACTGTGTATAAACCACCATTATGGGAATTTAATCCGTTGCTCATCAGTTAATAGGAGGGAAAGGGGTTATTTGGGGGGTTTAAGTGTTGAAGGACTTAGGTATGTGTAAGGCAGTAAAAACTTTGCAGAATACTTACCAGGTGACTGTGTGGCATTCCAGAGAGAAATTCAGCCTCGTTTAGCCTGTTAGAGAATACCTGGAATGGTAGTTACCTCTTTCTGTCTTGCTTTTCACAGCTGTTCCATGTTGTGCAAGGAATATGATCTTTAAGTGTAATTTCATTTTGGCTGAGGGGAGAGAATTTTTGGAAGACGTTTATTGCTATTTTTCCCATTTTCAGGCAAAACTGTTAAAATACTTTATGGCAGTTAAGTGACTAAGATTCTGATTGGGAATGTTTTCATTCCTTGTCATTCACAGAACATCTGTGAGTAGTTTACAGTAAAACTCAGCAATAAGCTACAAGGTTTTGAGTTTCCTAGTTGCATAGGAGATAGTCGATCGACCTAATGAAGAAAATAATGTTTTGCTTCCAATTCCCTGTGCAATTTTGTAAAAGCAGAAGTGCATTTTAATGTGTATGTTCTAAAACTGCCTAAGACTTGGCTTTGAACGGGTAGGTATTCAGAAGGGAGACAATTTTTATTGGTGGCTGCAGGGGGAAATTCTATAGATGTGGGTTCAAGACATTGAAGAAAACTGTTTAATGCTTTGCAGTCCAGTTTCATGAAGGTTCTTATGTATGGGCAGTGCACTGAGCTCCCACAACTCCTGTATGCCTGTCAGGTGGTGGACTCTGTAATTTTTCTGAAACTGCTAACCAGTTGCTGTTCAGGGACAGTATGATTTGTCCCCCCAGTTGCTCTTACTCAGCCAGATCCTGTCCCTGTAGCAAATATGGAGACTAGGAGTAGAACAACTCTCATATTCTCAGATAACACGAGGAGAAGATGGAAACAGATTAACTGGAATGTGGAGATGAAGAACTGGTGACGTAAACTGGAGCACTGGAATCAGGAATGCAGAAAAATGCAGAATCCTGTGAAAATTCAAAGTGTTTCTCTGAGCACTCAGATTTAAGGAACACTCACCTCTGTTGCCCCAGTCCCCTATTTTTCAAATGCAAATAACAGCACGTATCACGAAGATATATTCATTGGTTTTCAAATATGCATATGTCCCAGTGTTGAGCTGCATAAGGAAACACTTTGCTGAATCCATTTAACATCCACTGAAAGTCAGCTACTTTCTGCATTGAAAACATTTTAACATTTACCTTTATGTTAAATCATAAATTGTACCTCTTTAATATTTGTATGTGTCTTTCTAGGTAATAAATCCAAAGAAAAAAGGAAAAAAGAAAAAGTATGTTAATTCTGGAACAGTAAGTAGATATATTTTATGTTACTGATGCTTTTCTTTTCTCTTGAAATAGACTGTAGTGAACTTGTAATTTAACAGGATTAGAATAGAACCTTCTATGAAGGTCACAAGAATAAACTATTTATTGTTATACAGGATTTGTTTTCAACTTTTTTTTATTCAAGTTGCTATGGATTTCCAAGATGAATTATACTAAAATTTCAGTCCAGTTCTTTAAATTATTGGACTGAAGACTATGTATTTTTGTCTGAAACATATCCACACTTTTAAGAGTCAACTTTATTTTTTTTTTTAAATTTAACTGTTGAGCTAGTATCAGAAAAAGCTAGTATGCTTATCATGGCTAAAATAGAGAGAGTCAACTTTTTTATCACCAACATATTTTTGTTAATATATATTAACATATTTATGTTAATATAGTTTGGGATGAGAGCTTAATGTGTACTTTTGTTCATATTCCATATTCCATTTTATGAACCATTTGCTAGCAATGCAAATAATTCCCTTCAGCACTTTTTCAGCTTTTGTTTTAGGACCCATGATGTTCAAAATACCATTTTTTAAAAAATGAAGATAAATTCAGAATAATTATGTATTGGAGAGCCTATTCAGATACAAGGTGTGTTTTTTGAAAACATACCCACCATGGTGGTGGTGTTTTGTTTTGTTTTTTTTCACATGAACAGTCCCACTGAAGTGAGTGGGGTTACTTTCTGGTCATTGGTAGGAAAATAAACACTTATTTTTTTACCTCTGCTTTAAATTGTAAAATATAGGCAGAAGCAGCTTGTGCGTGAAAATTTACCATAAACAATTGACTCACAAGGTGGTTTATTTTTTGCTAACATAATCCTTCTACTACAATTAAGTGATAAAACAAAGTTCTTTTACACTGAATTAGTGATTCAGAAACTCAGGAAAAGTTACTATTTTAAATCAATACTAAAAGTGGACTCAACATTGTAGGTATGAAATCTGGCTTAGGGTACAGAAGAGCAAAAATGCATTCACATGTTCAATTTTTCTGTTGATTTTACTTTAAAATATTTTAAGAACTTCATGTCTATATATCTGCATTGGAAAAAACATATTTTACTCATGTTTTTGGACAAAATCACATGGAAATTTCCAATAAATGAATAGCAATTTTCTTTCCTCTTTCTTTCTCTACCTGTATTCTCTACTGTTGGTTTTATAGTGCCTTTTCTTTAGCAAGTCTTCTTTGCCCCCACTTGCCCTTACCTCTATTAGTCCTTCAGGCTTCTCTAACACTTCTCCAAATTGTCACTTTCCCATGTATTTGCCAGCAGTATTATTTTCCTTCTCCCTGTCATTCATCAAAGACATTCTTTATCCCACAGTTTTCTAAATATCCAAACCAGGCACCAAGAACATCATTCTCTGTAATAGGAAGTTGACTTCTGGAAGACTTGAAATAAAGTGGATGTAGATGATTGACTGCTATATTGATGCAGCTTTTAAGGACTGTGTACATGCAGCACCCAATTCATTAATACTCATTTTAAATTCAGACAGACAAACTACATACTAAGCAGAAACGTGTCAGAATATGTGATTAGTTTTGCACAAAGCAAAGTAGTGTAATTTGAAATTCACTGAATAAAACTTGAAACATCGGTAGTAATTTTCTGCATGGAAGTAAACACTTTGGTCACTTTGGAAGGGTGTTGTCTTTTTCCATTTTTTACCTTTTAAAATCAGATTAACTAAAAATATGTGTGTAAACTATTAAGGAGCAAGATGAGCAGCTGCAGTAGCAGATAAACCAGGAAAAAGACTCTGTCCAGTGGGAAAATACATAAAAATGCATGACTGCTGCTGATAGTCTGGTAGAACTTTGTTATGATCGTCTCAGCCAGGAGGGTCATTTAATGGTTTTAAACTTGGAAGTCACTTGAGAATCACAGAGAACCTGTGACAGTGGAAGTAGGTTAGAAGACAGAATTCACTGCTTGTAATCTCATTCTGAGTCCAAGTTTACAACATAGGAATAATTTCAGATTCTGCATTTTGATGCATTTGGTGACACATCAAATTTTGTGACAAACTTCTATCCCTTTTTTATTTCTTGTGTCATTTTCAGTGAATGCTTTCAGCAGTTACGTAACCAGTTTTCACCAACTGCTTGTTGCCTTTATGAGAGAGTTTTGTGTCATTTCATAAATAAAATGAAAATAATTTGGATTCAATTATTTGCTTCATAAACGTTGTGCAGTATATGAAGATCTTGAATGTTGGATCTTTTCCACTTAAGTGTATATTGCTGTGACTCAATTGCTGGAAATGCCAGTAACACCTTTACACCATTCTCTGTTTTTTGGACCTATACCATTTCTGAATGATAAAAATGGAACTGAAGAGATTTGTTATCTTTGCACTTTTTATATGTGACACTTTGGGTTTTGATACATTTTTATATACCTATATTTATAATTTACTAGATTTTTTGCATTCTTGACTTCCATCAATACCCAATGCCACTTATAATGTGAGATGATAAATTACATAAATAATTGCAATTGAGTTCTTTAAACAGTGTTGAAGTACTCATAGAATAGTTGTATTATCCTCTAGCATCTAATATTTGTGTGCAGTAATCAGAAGACATGCACGTGGTAACTTGGCCTGGAATAGAGTCTTCCATCCTTTACCTCTTTCTTAAAAACCCCACAAACAAACAAACAAAAAAAACCAAACCCAAACCTTTTCTTTCAAAAACTGCCTATTGAAGTGGTCCTCTTTATTTATTTATTTTTAAAATATT
Organism: Hypotaenidia okinawae; assembly: GCA_027925045.1. Lineage (NCBI taxonomy): Eukaryota > Metazoa > Chordata > Aves > Gruiformes > Rallidae > Hypotaenidia > Hypotaenidia okinawae. The sequence goes on along the minus strand of BSDF01000001.1, from coordinate 60,965,806 downwards.
CCTTCTTCCCTAATACTGTAGGAAATTATGTCTCTAAAAATACTGTGCTTGTGTCTCTACTTGTTCAACTGGGAAATGACAATTCATGTCTGACTCTTTTTTATTTGCTTTCAGGTAACATTGCTTTCCTTCCTAATTGAAACAGAAGTTTCATTCCTTGACTATATTAAAGGCGGGTATGTGATTGGCAACAAACCTTTCTTGTTTTCACAGTCTCATTGTAATTCACTAATAATTTGTGTATGTGCTTTGCATATGATGACTCTAAGTGGTATCTGTAAAGAACTTTGGTGTTTCCTCATTTTAGAGGCTTTACTTTCCTACATAAAACCTGCAGATAGTTACTGATGTAAGTTAAGTTATGGAACTTCACTTATAATGTTGGAATTGGTACTAAGCCACTGAAATTAATGACCTCTGGTCAGCCAGTGAAAATTGGATTAACCAAAGGGGAATTATCTGTACATTATTAATTAGTAAAATGCTGCTTTATTTCTTCTGATTACACTGACCTTTGGTGTACTTAATATTGGCATTTCTTTAGAGCCTTCCCCCTTGAAAAGCATTTTTTCAATACTAATTATGTAAAACTTATAATTTCTTATTTATCATCATTTTTCCAAAAGGGAAGTAGAGACAGAAGCATAAAATGGTTTACCCTAGACCATGCCTGGAAGTGGGATTGTATCTAAGAAATTCCTGGCTCTTAAGCTCCCTGCCAGAACACAATTCCTCTCTATGATAAATGGAAATCATTTATTATACATTCCTAGGCACTTAATATGGATTTTTGGTGCATACAGTCTGAATATACATTCCACATTTGTTTTACAGCATTGATTACCTGTAAAGAAACAAGTTTCTTTTCTTTGTGTGCCAGCCTTCCACCAGGCTTCAGCTGAAATAAAAGTTTACATTGTGTTTTGGCAGTAGCAACGAAGAGCTTTGCCTTTGTTCCCAACAGTGGTAATTCTACAGATGAGAATGTGCTTAAGGTTTATTCCTAACACATTCATCACTGACGTTCATTAAGTTCAAGTGTCGCCCCCAACCATAATTGTTAGCTACAGAGAAACTGTCAGTAAGCTGTTTCAACTGCCATTGCGTTCAAGGCTTTGAAAAACTGCAACCCGTGGTTGTACTCCCCACTGCACTGGTAACTTGCAGAGGGAATGGATCATTGGTGAGATGTGCTCCTAACAGTTGACCCTAACCCATGGGCTGCTGCAGACTGTAATTTTTTTTCTCTCTCAAGTGCTAACAGCCTCTTTGCTGTTTCAGTTCTCCCAAACAGTTACGTTTTAACATTAGAAAATCCAAATTCACTGCTGTTTGGTCTCCATCCAAGAAAATAAGTATTTTCACGAAAGATGAATCCAGTCTGTTAAATATCTCAAAACACAGTGTCTTTTAGATTAAACCTGACAATAACATTTTATGCATACTACTTAAGGGAATGCTTAATTAGGGTTTTTTATATGGATATAGATGTATTCTTTTAAAATTCTTACACAGTATCTTTGGAGAAATTTATGGTATGACTTGCTTGTTAGCTTGTACTTCGGTGGCAGAACATATTTCTTCATTTGGATAGGATGCAGAGCCTCTGCAATGTTTCAGATTTGATTGTGTGATTACAGTGTTGAATGGTATACATGATGGGTTATGGGTGACCTTCAGAGGGACTTGTATACACTTGCCACTGAGGTGTGTAAGTAGAGGGACACAGGGTAGGGAAGTAGTGGTACACATTAGTGTAGGGAGGGTCCTGTGTTAGGAGCAGCTATCCCTTCCTGGCATAGCCAAGGAGCTGGGAGCAGAGCTGGGGAGCATGGCTGGCGGGGCAGAGTCTCACCTGCCAGGGCCCAGCTGTATAGTACAGGGGCAAGGGAAGCAGGGCAGGCACAGAGTCGGTGGCCAGACTCAATTAAATGTCTAGATCTTCAGAGAAGTTTGTGGTGATGAAGCAGACTGAGGTTAGGTGGGGAAGACAAGCCACAGATCCAGGTCAGGATCAGGTCCAGCAATCCCTGCCAACCGTGTCCTGGACTGCATCAATAGAAGCATGATCAAAAGGTGGAAGGATATGTTTGTGCCCCTGTGCTCTGCCCTGGTGAGACTTCACATGGAGTACAGCATCCAGCTTTGGGGACTGGCACATAAGGGTATGGAGTTGTTGGAGCAAGTCTAGAGGAAGGCAGGAAGATGATCAGAGGGCTGGAGCACCTCTCCTATGAAGACAGGTTAAGAGAGTTGAGCTTGTTCAGCCTGGAGAAGGCTCTGGGGAGACCTAATTGCAGCCTTCCAGTACCTGGAGGGGCCTGTAGGAAAGCTGGAGAGGGACTGTTTGTCAGGGACTGGAGTGATACAGGACACATGGTAATGGCCTTAAGCTGAAGAAGGGTAGATTTAGATTAGATATTAGGGAAAAGAATCTTCCCTGTAAGGGCGGTGAGGCACTGGAAGAGGTTGCCCAGAGAAGCTGTGGCTGCCCTCTGACTGACCAAGTTCAAGGCCAGACTGGATGGGGCTCTGTTCTAGTGGAGGGTGTCCCTGCCCGTGGCAGAGGGGTTAGAATTAGGTGATCTTTAAGCTCCTTTCCAACCCAAATGATTCTGTGGTTGCCAGGCAGGCATATGGTAGACAAGGCTGAGAGGTCAAGTCAGGAAGTCAGTCCATGAATCAGGATCTGGATTAATGGAATCCATGGCCAGGCATGCGTTTGGCTGAACTGGAGACCCATACGCTTTGCACATAGCTCAGACAGGCACTAATGGCTGAGCTGAAATGAAGATTTTGAGGCAGTGGGGGTGGGTCCATGTGGTAAAAGGCCAAAATCAGTCTGTTGACGGCCATTAAAAGCCTTTTTAGTATACTCAGGACCCTTACACTTTGTTCCAGGATACTGCTGGACTGCAGACTATCAAGCTCTCCTTGAATTGTTATCCTTACCTCTGGTTTAGCTTAGTTAACCAGAAACACTGCTTCTGGAATACTTCTTGTCTGTGTTTGTACTCTTTGGATACTGTAGTTTCTCTCAGAGAGTATTTAACTCAGTTGTTGACTGCATTACATCTGTTACAGTTTAGCAATTGTATAACTTTGTAGAATAGATCAGGCATGCTGTCAAGGTACTGCTGCATCTTTAACATCTGAAGAACATGTTGACCCTATGTGCTGTGTCAGCACACTTGCTTGACAGTCTGTTCCTGAGACACCTGGATTGTCACGGTTAGGGAACAGGTTATTTCTGTGTTTCGGAGCCCATTTCCACTGATCAGTGTGGCTCACTGTGCCTGCTTTGAATCACTGCAAGCGGGAGACAGACAGCTACAGGAGAGTATTTGGAGCAGCAAGGTTCAGGATATGATCACAGTTGTGGTCAGCCTGTTGTGGAGCCCTTCTGATTTGTGCAAGTGGGTGCATATGCACATTTCCCACTGAGATGTTAATAAGTTAGTAAGTCTAATTATCTACATTCTATAGACCACGGAAATTTTGAATCAAATAATAATACATTGTTGTTCCTATTGGTATTTTTTTATGTATCTCTGTAACTTCAAGTCGAAGAAGACTTGTGATATTAAGAATTACTGCATAAGCTTTTTTCCTCTAAGAGTATAAGTCTGTAGAATGCCCTGTGCTTAAAAGTATGAGCAGTAATACTTACAGTTTAGTTAATTTGTAGAGTCTTGTTTAGTGATTCATACAGTTACTTCTTTGTGCATGCCAGTGAAAACCATAGAAGCACTTGTATAAAACGTTTCCTTTCTGCAGCCTGTGCAGTTTTGTAAACATGACCAGGAGGCTGAGACTCAGAGTCATTTTCTTGGCTTCTCTCTTCCTTCGTTCATTTAATTTGTCTCATTTAATACTACTATATATCAGTTGTAGTGCAGTTGACAGATTTTGAAGGAAGAGAGAAGGTTTTGTCATTAATCAGTCTGTTTTCTCATCAAGTATGTCCTCCAAAATTGCTTTTTTAGTTCCCTGCTTTTCTTCCATTTACTTAGGCAAGTGGAAGAAAACACTGATTCTGCAATATTGGCTCTTCCATAAACGGATGCTTATGAAATACTTCATGTTCAGAGCTTTCATTGTAATTGATTTGAGGTGTCTAGAACTAATACGGATTTAATGGAAATCTTGACAGTTTTAACTGTGACAAATTGGGGTTACAGTATTGATTTCATTTATGTTTTGAGTCTGCATCTGTTTAATTGGGATATTCCATTATAAGTATCATCAATATGACTGTTGTTTGGTTGTTGTTTTTTTTTAAGACCCTTGAAGAATGAAATTGAAGTTTTTCTGTGAATTCTAATTTCGTTTTACTACATAGCACTGGATATTATAGGGGTATGGCGGGCAAGAGGTGGATGCCACTTTTGCCTCTGGATATTGCATCAAGTGGTGCCATTGTAGGAGCTGTCCTTTCCTTGCATTTTTGTACTTAGTCGCATATTTTGCCACACTGACCTTCCCACATTTAAAATAGGTATATTGTGCAAAAAATTAATGTACACTTGAAAATCAGATTCCTCTTCTCACTAATGAATAAAATATTCCTGTCAAAGCAGCTCCAAATACCTGAATAAGCTCAGGAACGTAGGGGATACAGCCTTGAAGAAGAATGCAATTGAAACTATCCTGATTTAAATGAATGACTGTCAAATAGTTTATAGTCTGCTCTGGTTTTGTCTGGAAGAGATTCCAGGGGCCAAAAAGCTGCAAGAGTTGGTGGGTAGAGAGGATATTTCTTTCTGTGCAGAGGTTTCTAACCTGTTTGACTTCTTAGAACCTGTTTGACTTCTTAGAACTTGTTAGCTTAGTGAGCTAACAAGTTACTCTAGGCCTTTGTAAGCCTTTAAAATTCAGGAGCTGAATCCTTTTGCAATTCAAAAATATTAAATCCTCTCTTCTGTCCCAAATTACTGGAAGGTAAGAGGAAATATTTTCCTCCAATCATGTTAAAAGCCTTACCCTTATCCAGGTTTTTGTAAATGAACACCCACATGTTGTTTGGATTCTAAGGACTTTGGACATATATTTTTAACCAAACTGTTTTGAATCATTGATGATCAAAATGGAAATTTAGAAGTCCTTTCATGACAGCTATTTTCATCTAACCAGGCCACCATATAATGAAATGACATGCATGTTTGATGTTCAGAGTAGACCTGGTGTGAGATAGTTATGAAGCAAGGCCTTCCATAGCTGCACGTTTTGGAGGCTTTATCATACAGATCTTGTATCCCTGGAAAATAATAGTGAGTAATAAGACTATATAAGAAGAAGATCTTGTAAGCCTTTATCAAAATTACCTGCTTTATGTTGATACAGCATTTGGCCAAGCAAGCATCTCTAAAGGAAATGATAAAATAACTTTCACTGGGGACTTAAATGCCACGGAGAGAATACAATGTCTTGGTAGAGTCAGTTACTTCATTCCTCTTGGTCATGTCAGTTACTCCATTAGCTTAGAGCATTGTAGAGTACAGTAGATGGTCCTCAAACCTTTAACAGACCAGCTGATTTTCACTCTGAAGCCACAGGAGGAAATTCATGTTTCATGCCAGCATAGGGGTAAAAAACCCCTAGTCATTACAATGTTATCAAGACTAGTCAAAAGATACGTCTGCTTAGTTTGTTCCCTTATGTATATCACTGCTGATAAAGCTGCTCTTCAAAGTTGATAGGCTTCACCTTGCTGTCCCAAAGAAACAAACAGAATGGCTGTTCTGTGGTTCTGAGGTGAAGATTACTGTTCTTTTTAAGTTACTTTCTTATTTCTCATTACAGTGTAGAGTAACATCATCTGCCCTGGTATCAGATAGATATGTCTTTCTATACCAACTAAATTCTGACAGTGATGATCGAACCTGCTCTGAATTTATAAGGCACATTGTTCTGCCTGGATATTCTATCCAGTTTCTCCCTTGGGACAGGACATGCAGCAGCTCAGCCTGCCCTAGGCAGGTGTGTCAGTGTTTTAACAGCTTTTGTGCAAAGCCTTATGACCTCGCAGCATCACTGGTGTAGCAGACGTCGTGAGTTTTTAATGTAGCTCCTTGGAGAGCTGTAGGACAGGGTAAGCAGGGACACAGCCTTAGCCAAAGAATCTTCTTGTCAGAGACACTAAGTTTGGTTTTCTTGATGTGTTTTAAAATTCGCATCATTTAATCAGACACCTAAATTTGTCTCAAAGGCTTCCATTTTACATGCTTTTTGAAACTTTGAGCTTTCTTATCCTGAATTAATGATTGTTCAGCCAAAGTTCCTTACACAAAATACAGCTATTGATAATCTTATTAATAAGTACTTATTCTTGATTAATGTTAATATGTTAATAATAACAGTAACCTAATAATGGGTACTTGATATAACGGAAGAATTAGTCTTCAAAAATGAAATAAAGCATGTAGGGGAAATAAACCCAGAGCAGTGAACTTTTAGATATATTAATTACATTTAATTTGGTTCTAGAATAGTATGTGTTAGCGTGAAAGCAATTCTTAATGTCATCCAGATTAATTTCCCAGTCATCCCATTTGGCTTCAACAGTAGTAATATCTGATGCTTTCATAACACAGTTTTTAAATTAGCCTGCCTGGATTTTTTTTTTTTTCATTTCATTATGACTGGTTAATTTTTTTCAGTCCTTGTAAAACAATAGAGAAACTTGTATCCTTTCTTAATAATCTTTTGCACAAAATACACATACTCACAATATTACTGCTGCTTGTGAAAACATTTTCTCTGGTGATAAATTACTAATTTGAAGTCGAGTTGTTTGTTTGAAAGACCCAGTTTTGGGCTCAAAAAAGGTTAAGCTATATTTTGTTAACATTAACTACAAGGGTTGACATTTATTTGGTACTTTTTTGCAATTTATTATTCCTTTTGACAGAGGACACTGGTGCCTTGTGTAACTTAGACTTCTATGCCTCTTTTTGATTAAATCATATTCAGAGAGATGTTTCTCATACACAATCACAGAGTCTAGATTGTATGATATATGAAATGAAATGGTCATTGAAAACCCTGACAGAGTTTGTTCTTGCTTTCCTGGTTCTCTGTAAACCATGAGTGACATTTTTTGTGGTGATGAATGCATAAAACAGTGACAGCTGCATTAACAGTGCTATTCAGTTTCCTGAATGATGAAATCATTTCATGCCATTTTACACTCCCAAACGTTTTGAGCCACTCTTTCCAAGCTTGTAGCATTGAATGGGGCTGTTGTGATCCAAGAGCAGGACCCAGCACTTGGCTTTGTATTTCATACACTTGGCCTCAGCCCATCGATCCAGACTGTCCAGATCCCCCTGTAGAGCCTTCCTATCCTCCAGCAGGTCAACGTTCCCACCCAACGTGATATCATCTGCAAACTTACTGAGAGTGCACTTGATCCTCCTCTTCCAGATCATTGATAAAGATATTAAACAGAACTATAATATGCATGTTCTTCTGCCTGGACAAAAATCAGAGTCCAGATTACAGTGGTTTGTAAATAGGAGAGGGAGTTTTTGAGTTTACCAGGTGGGTTTCTGTTGTCTGGTGCAGTCACAGATATGCTGCTTTGCATACTACTCCAGAAAGTCATGCTGTCAGTCATATGAAAATTTGCTTTCTTCTTTTTTTCCATTAGATGTAGTTTTCATAAATTCTTTCCCCTTTCTTAAGCTATTTTTCTTTTTAGTCTTATTTTACTGTCCTTTCTCTTGTTTCTGCCTTGAATTCAGAATCTGTGATACTCTATTTCTTCTTACCAGTTGGATCCAGGAAGTGAGTTTACAAATAAGTTTTGCTGTTCTTATGCAGAGGGAAGGATCTTTGAGGTTGTCCTTTTTCTCAGCGACACATTCTTGAGCATGGTGAAGGATTTCTGTACTTGATGTACCTGACATATAGTGCTTCGAGGAGCCTTCTTTTCCTCTTCAAACATTGCACCACACCAAAGTCCTTAAAATTTAAGTACGGGGAAATTATAGCCCCAAAGTAGTTTTCCTTAGTAGTGCCAATAAGGACTTTAAGGATAAATCCAGAAATGGTATTGTATTCAACTTTTTTTGTTGTTGTCTTTTCCTAACTTGTCATGGTTTAACCCCAACTGGTAACTGAACACCAGACAGCTATTTGCTCACAAGTCTACCCCACCAAGGGGATGGGGAGAAGCGTGGAAGAAAAACTCACAGATGGGACGAAGACAAGTTAATAGGATAACAAAGGAAGGTAATAAGAAGAAAAAGAAGGAGGTGAAGAAGAAATTACGCAATTGCTTATCACATGCAGAAAAAACTCAACCAGAGGCCCAGGCTGTTTCTGAGCAATGATCCCACCTCCCAGCTAGCATTCCCGGTTGTGTCTGGAGCATGACATTCTGTGGTAGGGAATATCCCTTTGACCAACCTGAACCACCTGTCCTGGCTGTGCTCTCCCAGCTTCTTGTGCACCTGGCAGGGTGTGGGAAGCTGAAAAGTCCTTGATTTAGTGTAGACACTACAACTACCTAACACAAACAAAAAGCATCAGGGTGTTATCAACCTTAGTCTCATACTAAATCCAAAACACAGCTCTATACGTGCGACTAGGGAGAAAATTAACTCTACCTCAGCTAAAGCCAGGACACCTGTTCTTATCTGAGGAAGACATTTTTTTGCCCCTTATAGTGGTGGCAGTTGAAAGCTAGTCAACATGCAATTCTTTATTCTTACAACTAACTGACCGTGCAGAAGTGGAACTGCATAAAGCAGAAAGGCAGATGTACTGGCAGAAAACTCTGATAAAGCTTAAGTCTCTAAACTCTTCAGATTGCAGCAGCTTTCACTGCTTGTTGGGGTTTTTTAAGTCTATATTGAGGCCACATCATTTTTAGGCATATTGCAGGCTGACCGCCTTCCAAGGACTACTCTGAATACTGTGGGCATTGGTAGGTTTCTGCTACTTTTTGGAGACAGAGAATCCATCCATAACCTGGCTTAGTTTGTGTTAGTCTTGAGCAGTGTTGATATAATGATTGCTTGTGAATTCTCATTTCATAAAAAGCTGGATACTAAAAAGAAGTCTTTTCTCTCAGCACACGAGGCTTTTTTCAGCAGAAAAACCACCACTACAAGGCCAGGTGTCAAACTGCTGATGTTTAATCTAAATGCGCATGAGTTAAATCAGTTCAGTAACTTTTCCAGAGCTTAAATCTTTGCTAATTTGGTCATTAAGTTCGTAGTTGCACACACTGAGAGGCAGAAATTTGAAGGAAGATGTGAAAGACTCAATCTGAGCAAAAAGTCAATTTTCAAATTTATACAAACTTTTCTTCCTGATTGAGTCTTACTTACAAAGAGATTATCTCCAGAATGACAATATTTTGTCCTGAAGGAAGTTGTGGACCAGAACTACGTTTAATTGGATTGTCACTCTGTAAAAGTCTATTAATAATTAATTTTTCTGACAATGAATCTACACTAACAATTGATCCATGCACGATAATGGCTTTCTTTAGCTACTGCTCCAAATACAGATCTTTATATTCCTGCTTCCAGATTGTACTGTTGTCTTCCAAGAACTACCTAAATATGATCACTCACATTATTGAATGTGATCTCATGAATGAAAACGACTGCCAAAAACTATGATATCCTGTCCAAACATTTTATGCATAGCATGATTTCAGATGTGGTCTGAACAAAAATACGTTTTTAGTGTGAAGAAAAGGAGCAGATTAGTAAAACCCTGCTTCCCTTGTCAAAGTCTTCCATGACTAGGCCTAAAATGTGTGCAAGGAAAATTCAGTATTACTATTGAACATTAATAATTTTACACATCTTAATAACCTTATTAATGATCCAGCAGTTTTTGTAAACAATGAAAAAGCACAGTAACTGTTCCCAGTGTCTTAATAAAATAGTGTCTGGAACCTTATAGAAGAGTATTTTCAGTGTTTATTTCCTGTATTAGAAAGTCGTTGTCCCACAGTTTGTCCGCAAACATCGTTATTGTCTCGTGTTTATTTTTCCACACAACAGTAAAGCTATTAAAATGATTTCTGTTTGCTTTCTCTGCAGAACCCAAATCAATTTCACAGTAGCTATTGATTTCACAGCCTCAAATGGTAAGAATAAAAGTAAACTTCTTGTGTGTATGTATGTGCTGGGTTCAGGTTTAAGTGTGCACATGTGTCTATATGTATCTACATTAGTATTCTGCTTAACTTCATTGTATTATTGATTATCTGTGTGGCTGGCACCGCCTGGAATCAGGACTCCATTTTGCTGAGCGACAGGCTAGAGGCCAATTCCTGTCCAGAAAAGCAAGGCAAACAGAACAGATAAAAATTGAAAAAGCTCCTTATAAAATTGAACAAGTAGGAGCAGCTTGCAAATATTTGTGTACTTTCGGGTTATCTTTTGTATGTGCATTATTGCTGGAAAAAAATCCTGGCTAACATAGAAGGCGCCAGTGAGAGGGACAAAAGAAGTGAGTTTCAGGTGGAGTGAGACTGAAGTGGGGTGAAACACAGGTAAGGTTTCATTCTCCTCCAAAGCTGCTTTGAGAATGCCATCGACCTTTTGCAAATTTAATCTTAAAAGCCTGTATCATATAAAGTGACAGAAATTTGCAAGTCTATTCAGGGTTTCTTCCTGTCCATTCAGTGCTGAAAATGTTTACAGCTACTACTGTTTGCCTATTAAAGTGTATGCAGAACATTGCATTTTTACTTGATATAACCACAGGTGTGTGTCTGTGTGTGTGTGTGTGTGTGTGTATATATATATATGTAGGAATATAAGATCCAGGAATCATCTTCTCATCATTTTTTCTTTTCAATTTCTGCTTCTTTAGACTTCTATCATTTTTAAAAGAGAAATTTTTGAAGGGATTCAGTTTTAAATTAAGTCTGAACCTTCCTTCAACAGGTAACCCCTCACAGCCTACTTCACTACACTACATGAATCCCTATCAGCTGAATGCTTATGGCATGGCACTGAAAGCAGTAGGTGAAATCATTCAGGACTACGACAGTGATAAAATGTTCCCAGCTCTAGGCTTTGGAGCTAGACTGCCTCCAGATGGAAGAGTATCACATGAATTTGCACTGGTAAGTAAATAAATATTTATATATTGTTTTAATTTCTTTACTGCAACAAAATTTTGGGAATTTAGATTGCAGTCTTAAGCCATTTTTGGACCAGTAAAGAATGTACTAGTTCTTCTGTCTAAAAGACGGTTTCAAAATAAATCCTGAGTGAAGAAGTCCCTGTAGGGGAAAAACAGTAATAGAGAAAAGTAATCATCTTTAACCTCAGCTCTAGCAGCACAAGAAACAGGTGCTTGAAAGACATCAGATTGAAGCTAATTTATCAGAAGGAGCAAGTTGAATCCTGATCCAAGATAATATTTCATTATTATCGTTCTCTCTCACTTTCTGGGGTGTCTCTGGCTTTTACAGGCTGTTAGTTTAGAAACATAGCAGTAACTAAGTTGACTATAAACTGAGGTGACAAGAACAGATCTGAGATTGGTCCATGTGCCAATTAAACTGCACACCTAACATCTAACAGGATTTTTCAGACAGACTGATGTGTTATAACTGATGCTTGTGATTAGTGTGGATGTTTATCTACTTGCTTATTTTGAGAGTTGGTTTTTTTTCTGGTAGTAGGATTAAGTTGTCAGAATTACAGCAAGTGTAGGTATATCAATCAGGTGAGTTTTAATTAGCTGGCAACAAAGACATGGCAGAAGACTGCTGGTTGTAGGTGTGTGTGTTTTCTATCTCCCTGTGCTAGGAAACAATGTCATGTATCTTATCTAAGGGGTAGGTTTTCTACATGGATAGTAATTTAAAGCAGGTGCACTTGCAGATATTAATTTGAATCACAGACTTTATTTGGACTTTAACGTAGAAAGTTTGATTATATTGATACATATAAACGTAAGCCTATTAAAACAGCAGACTTATTCCTGGGTACTTTGAGTTTTAGAAGTTGTTTCTAACAGTAATTCACTTTATTTGTGAGGCATTATGGTGCTTTTACAGAGGAAAAAACAGGGGTTTTTTCCTTCTTCTATATATCAACATATATAGCTGTCTCCCACTTAATCCTGAGCAGTGTGCTCAGCACTGTCTTTTAATGTTCTAGATCAATTCCATGAAAAATCTCCTCTGCTCTTCTAGATTGTCAGGGAGGCATGCTCAACCTCAGAATGACCTACTGGCACATTAAGTCAATGAGGCATTGGCACAGGAAAGACAGTAAGGTTTGAAGGGTTTGCAGCCCTACACAGATTATTCACCTGGCCTGACATAAGTCATTAACCTGGAATTTATCTTACATGTTTGTATTGTCATCTGTAAAGAGGTATCCTCATTACAGAGATATTAGGGAGATAGGTAGTAAGTACAGTGCCTACCCAAAGAATTCCCAGTGCATGCCATTTCAGTGGGTTCCCACATAATAAGTTCCTTTCTTCATCTGTTTATGACAGGTTGACAATCAGTTTTCAATGCAGAACAGTGTACCAAAAAAATGAACATCAGATCTGGCTACCAATTCCAGTTTTTTACATTTTAAAAAGAAGAAATAATTGAGCCAGAACTGTGCTCCTAAAATGTGACTGTAGTTTTACATCTGCCCTGTAATTCATCCCTTAAATCCACAGAGGGAAATTCCTGTTGCATGTAAGAAAGACTTGGATTCCACTTAAGATGGTATTTGCACCTAGGAACCAGTTCCCGTGAGCTACTCAGATTGCATGTAACGTGAGTTGCTAGAACCTCCTTCTCTAGGCAGTTCACACAACTAGCCCTGGCACGTGCTCTCAGCATTTGTTGGAAACTTTCTGAATAGATCCTGGGATGCTTAGGTCTTTGCCATTTGACAATGTATGCTGCGTAGTGTGTGCTATCCTACAGCATTTTTGCTTTGTAATTACTACTTGTGATTTTCATTGCTTATTTTAATTAGAATGGAAACCCTCAAAATCCGTACTGCCATGGAATTGATGGTGTAATGGAGGCATATTACAGGAGTCTAAAATCTGTACAGCTTTATGGACCAACGAACTTTGCCCCTGTAATTAATCATGTAGCCAGGTAAGCATGACAACAGGTACTTCACAGAAACTTGTCAGTACGACTATCACATAGAAAAGGGTAACAGATCCATGTTGCTAAACATAGCAAAACGCATTTACAGTTTTTTGTTTATTCAATGCAATGTGATTAACTTGTACCTTTGAGTAGGTTTGAAGACCATGTGCTAGCATTATCCAGAATTTCTTGGCTGAGTAAAAATAAATACAAGGGACCTAACTGATCCAACCTGTATTAAAATCTTAGGAGAAGTCATAAAGAAAATTTTACTAAGATCACTCTGTCGTGTTCCATTTTTGTCCTTTGGAGCACAGAATTTTTGCTTCACAGAAAAGGCATCAGTCTATCAAAAAAAAAAAATATATAAAGTGAAAAAATTTTTTTGTATGTATATGTAGTTTCTCTAATTTCAAAAAGTCCAGAACATCAACAAAATTTTCCACGTAACTCAGTGGCTACAGTTCCCAGCTGGTAGTGTTACTCTTAAGGCAATAGTACAGCAACCACCATAGGGTAGCCATGGTGCTGTGTTATGCAACATCTAGTCTAGCTTTTCAAAGTTCTAATTTGTCTGTAGAAGTTTCTTAAGAAGGATGATGTTGCCTAATTTTAGCAGAAAAGGTCTTGACTTACATGCATTGGTGTAAGGAAAGTAATGTTGCTCAGATAACTTTGCTCACTACCTGAACAGATTTTATTTAGAGTTAGAGAGAAAGAACTGATGTTTCTAAAATAAAGCAGTAGGGGTGTATAAATTGCTGTACTGTTAATGTTTTATTTGTGAGCTTGCAAAACAGTTAATTGCTGTCACAAGAAATACTTATTTACTATCTGTCCTTAGTGTTGGTAGTTCTACAGTCCAATGACAAATAAAGAAGAGAAGAGAAGACTAAGGGGGACCTAATTAATGTTTACAATTATCTTAAGCAGGGGATGCAGGGGGAATCAGCCAGCCCCTTTTCAGTGGTCTGTGGAGACAGGACAAGGGGCAATGGCTGCAAGTTGGAGCACAGGAAGTTCCACACCAACATGCGGAAGAACTTTTACACAGTGAGGGTGACAGAGCCCTGGGACAGGCTGCCCAGGGAGGTGGTGGGGTCTCCTTCTCTGGAGATATTCAAGACCCGTCTGGATGCCTATCTGAGTGAAATGTCCTAGGGAGCTGCTTTGGCAGGGGTGTTGGACCCGATGATCTCTGGAGGTCCCTTCCAACCCCTACAATTCTGTGATTCTATGATTCTATGAATTTGCGAATTCTGTGATGCAGATCATTTTCTGTGCACCCCAGCACGGCTAGATAGCTAATTTTAGTTATTTTACCAGGAGGATTACTTGTTCCATCTTGGAATCATACCATTCCAATTCCATTGCTTGTCTTCAGCAACTAGCTGTCTCTATTTAATCTTTCCTGTAGCATTTTGCAGACCACGAGGAAATGTGTCAATCCTTACAGCAGCTTAATTCCATGTATGTGGCTTTCAGTATCTTCATTAGCTATGTGGACTGGAAGTCTACACCGTTGATTTTTCTGGTTCTTTCCTCTTTAGAACTATCATAGCAGCTGATCTGGTTCAGAATTTGGCAGTTAACCTCAGGCCTCCTGTTCACTGCAAAAAATTCATCATCTAGTACCTTCAAAACGTTGGCGTAAATTGAGCTGCTTTTCTCAGCAGTTGTTTCTCAGGAATATTTGTCAACTTTTGCAGAATTACAGAGGCCTGCCACCAGCATTTGTAGTTCTTCCACTGAATTTTTGTCTGAATATCAAGTTGTTGCAAACTTTGGGTACTCGTTCTGGTAGCAAATCACAGTGGAAAAGTTAAGTAACTGCATGAGGAGTTCTACAGCATGATCATCCTTAATACAATTCATGTACCAGTCCAGTTCTCATTAACATTGTTTTCCTTGTTTCAAGGAAACTGGTCCAGTTTCTTGGCTATTTTGTTGACTCTCATAGACATGATAGTAGAAAGTACAATCTAGCTTCAATTTAGTCCTTGAACCTACCTTCAGTCTCAAAAGAATTTCTTCTTCCCACATCCCTCCTACTTAAAAATATGCCTCTGATGGAATCTCTGGAAACTATATTACAATCCTGTTCTGATCTCAGAACTCTTCAGAAGCTCTTTAAGCAGATGAGTTTATTAACTCCCTATTTAGGGTAAGGATATCTAAACCACACAAGATTCTATCTAGTGCCCTTTGTCATCTGCTCCCCCCCTTTCTTGCAAAAGGCTTCAGGATATTTTATTCTGTGGAAAATATGAAATAACCAAATTTCTATTCCATTTCTTTAGATCAGACAGTACTGTGTGCTCAGAAAATATAATTAATTTTTATTTTACTCTCTCATTATCCCTTTTCAGTGCAGTCATCAATGCAGAGATTATAAGCATTGAGGAAAAATGAGGTAAAAGAAGTCTCCACATGCTAGGGAAAATGTATTCCACAATAGGTCTTGTTAATCTAAATATGTAACCCTGTCCCTACTGCCAGCATGCAAATAGATGATGTTCAACAAGTTCATTGTGCGGCTTCTCTGCCACTCCTATATCCTGGGGAGGGAGAAGGAGGAGTGTGATGGCTTGATTTGAGTTGTAGATTCTACTTCACACATATTCCTCCAAACTCTTGGAAATGTTGTGTTTACAGCATCTTATTTTTTGTCAGTACTTGCTTGCTGTGTGCTGTGTAACATCAGAGTTAGAATTTTCTGAGCACGTGCAGTCATTGTGAACAGCATGAGGACATACCCTGTTCAGTGATGCAGGCCTCCCATGTTCAGTGCCCAATGAGATAGTGAGTCCTTTAACAATCATATTCTGTTCTTGGGCATATATTCCACAGTGTTCATAGGGAGACTAATTTATTTTTTTCTGTCCTGCTCTCCATAGTACTCATTGCTATTTTTATTTCATATTTGACTCCTTAACAGCCCCAAGAGCCTTTATGAAAGTAGGAACTATGTTGGCTGCTGACAGGTGAAGCAGCAAGTGGAGTAGCCTTCTCCATGCAGAAAAAAAGTTCTTTACTAACTATAGAGGACAAACCTTTGGAGATGAATTCTTAGTTTCTGATACGCAGTCCATGGAGTTCAGTGGGGCTGCTGCAGTCTCACTATCTTTCAGGGCTTTCCAAATCTTCAAAACCTGCTCTTTTTGCAAAGAGCAGTTGCTTCTCAGGTCCATCAGCTGAAGCAGGACTGGAATGACACTGGGTATGTTTTGTCTTGTCTTCGTGTACAGCACGGGGAGAAGCTCTAGTCTTGAAAGCACATCTGTGCGTGGTGCAAAGAGATTAATATCTAAGCCAAGGTTGTGGGGTGCATGTTCAGCCATTTTACAAATAAATGGGAACTATAAATCTGCTAGCATGGTCAACAGTAAGTAACCTGGTTTTGTAAGCCTAAAAAAATTTAATTAAATATTTATGCAATGTGATTATTCCTGATAAAATTTATTTATGCTATAAAACCAGCCATTCAGTAGTAATATATTCCCTTCATACCATGTTCCTCAGAGGTTATAACTATTAAATAACTTAGACTTTCCAATGACTCATGAGGGCATTCCATCCACACTCCTCTTGGTAGTGAAACAGTTCTCATTTTTCACTTATTCAACACACACATATTACCAATATCACTATTGTATTAGTTACACTTTTCTAATTTGAAAATAGAATCTCCATATTAATTATGAATGTCTTTACTTTTGAAATCCACTGCATCATTTTTCCCTATTTTTAGTAGCCAATTAAAAAAAAAAAAGCTTCTTTTCATATTGGTTCCTTTGCATAAAGGGGTTTTGATTATTATAACCTTGTTTTTTCTTCCCTTAGATATGCTGCTTCAGTAAAAGATGGCTCCCAGTATTTTGTTCTTCTCATTATTACAGATGGAGTTATTTCCGACATGGCTCAGACAAAAGAATCCATAGTGAATGTAAGTTTTCCTGGAAGTGTTACAATTTAAAAGAGTCATGGTTTTAGAAATTACTCTTTAGGCAAGAAACAAAATCAGTTAATATTTCAGGCAATAAATTTGTTCCATATATTAACTGGTGGGTTTTTTTTCCAAACAGCACAAGTTTATTATGCAAAAAGACAAAAAGAACCCCAAAGTTGGATCTCAGCTTAATTAGACAGTGTTCTGTGGGAAATGGTACTCTTCTCTCTAACACTGTATGTTCCATGTGATTTTCCTCAGCTGATTCTTGCCGCCTCCTTTCTCATGCACATCCCACCATGCAGTTTTTCATAGTCAACTGCTCTTTATCTTCCTAGCAATTGCAGACAGCTTTGGTTACCCCCCCGCCTTTTTAAAAACTGCCTCAAACTTTCTCATCCCAAATGGCAATCCAGTCATCTGATTAACTTCTAGAAAGTTCCCTGGAACTTAAAAAATTCTTAATTATTTCTCAGTTTCTGCATCACTTTCAACATTTTTCTCTTTAAAACTGTTATGCTTGTAAATAATTGTATTATGAACAGGTCCCATTTGTCTTTTGTCCTTGGGAAATGTCAGGTCACAGTACATAGAACCAGCTTCCAAAAGGGGTTTTAAAAGATCTATACCAATAGTTTTGGACACACCACAGTGGATCTAGTTACTAGTGAAGTGGTGGGCGAAAAGCCTACATGAAAATAATTGAACGTCATGTCAAAACGAGTAGTGTAGAATCAGGTGGCATATTTTTGAAGGCCCACTGCCTCCTGTAGAGATTCACTAGCTCCTGTCATTCACTGGAGAGGAAGATGGCCTCAAGTTCTAGCCAGCAGCATGTAGGCAGAGTCCGTGTGTCAGTAAGGATTCTGACAGCCCACCTGTTAAGTTTTTACACCCAAAGTTACAACTGTGTTTGAAGTGACCCATTTACTTCCTTTCATCTTCCAGCTTCCAATGTTAAAATAGAATAAACTGACTCTCACTTTTAAAGGAGATAAACTTCTAGACTGGAAGTTCATCCTCTAGTCTAGCCTAGAAGTTTGGAACAGAGCTTCTCCTAGGTGACAGAAAGGCTCCATGGAGGAGAAAAGAACAGCTCTTGATTTAACTTGCCACTCAATTTGAAGTCTGCAAGACACCAGCAAGTCCAGCTGGCTGATGTTTGGTAAGATTAAGTAATTTGCCACTGAGACCTACAGAAAAACCTTGTTTCTAATAATAGTTCACTTCTAGGAATAATAGCTGTTAGTCTACAACTGTCAGGAAATACAGCAGATGTGGTGTTAGCTTGGAACGAGTGGAAGCTTGTGGATATTTCTTGCCTTTTCTTTTTATGAAGATGCATTAATTTATCTGTATACTTCTTGAAGTGTTATACCATGACAGAACCAATTAAATGCCATTCAATAGCAGTTTTTCCATCTTACCAATATTCCAAATAATAAAAAGGACAGTGATCTTCAATGCAACTTGATATGTATAAAATCCTGGAAGAGTATATTTCACTTTTTAACACTAATTGTGCTTTTAGGCATCTTTCTCATTGCAGCATATATTTCAGGCACATTCTGTTTTACTGAACTGTTTAAAGGTTATGCTGTCATTCAGGAAATGCCAACACTTAAGTTTATATGCAAAAGTTTAACTCTTTGTCTTTATGCTGTCCTTGCCACTTACGGTTTCATATACATTGTACCACATAATACTGTGTCTCTGTGAGTGCTCTATAGGATGTTTTCTTTACAATTGAGCAATTAGATACTAGAAAACCTCCAAAAAACAGATGATGTTCTGTTTTAAGAAATGTCTTTATTTCTGACAAATATTTTATACTCACTGTTAGTGGCTTGCACAGTGCACTGTAATTAGTTACAATTACATTGTATTTATGACCCTTAATCACAGAATCACAGAGTGGTTCAGGTTGGGAGGGACCTCTGGAGCTCATTTTGTCCAACTGCTTGAGCAGGGCCACCTAGAGATGTTTGTCCAAGACCATGGACAGGCAGGTTGTACTGTTGTCTTTGGTAGCATGTTAGTGTTTAACTAACAGGGAATAATTAAATCTTTTTACTCTGCTGTAAGAATTTAGCTGGAAAATTGAATATGTAGTAACACTTTCTGATGAATTCGCAGTCAATGTATAGTATAGTGCATAATGTATAGTGCTGCAGAACATTAAATAGTAATTTATAGAATGGCATATTTTCATTGTTTTAAATAAACATGTTAACGGTCATTAACTATGAATCTGCTTAAAGAAAGTTGGCTTTATATGTAGTATTATGACAGATGAAGAATGGGAAACGATGAGCTATCTAAAGCAAGAACATCTTTTCAATGAGGGAGAAAAGCACTTTTTATATTCCAAAATGAAAACATAACAGCATGTTCTAAAACAACTTGACTTCAGACTTCAGTGAAGCAGAGTTTAATTTGGCAGGAACTGTACATCTATGATTTCTGGCCAGTGTATACTCCTGTTTGAAATTACTGTAGAAATTTCACAGTTCAGCAGAGTATCTCAATAAGGAACAGTTGTCAAACCTGACATTTGGTAGATGGATGGGTTTTTTTAGTTGTTAAACTGCTCAACAGAGGCAGCTTCAGATTATTTTTGTAAGCTAGCAGATATCTGGTGCTACTATCATGACAGGAGAACCCAATATTTGTGGATAGAGTTCATAATTTTAAAGGCTTCACAGAGGGGTTTTTTTCAAGGGAAATCAGATACTGTCTTTGCCTTGTTTCATTGAATAAAAAAGATGAAGCAAAATTAAATAGCTTACTGTAACCAGGTTCGATATCTTGTTTACTTTGTGGCATGGATGACTGACTTGAATAAAATGGAATTCATTGAAGAAATGTAAGAGACACACTCCTCAAATAGGTGATTTATTTTCCTGAGAAAAATTGGCATGAGATCGCTGGGAAAAATACTGTCAGGTAGTTCCAAGCAGCTGTGTGATATTGAGAAACAGCAGAGTACATTTCAATAAATGTCAAACTTTCATTAGATACAGATTTGAAATCATTGTCAGCTTACAAAGGTTTCTAAGGTAAGTTGGTCATCTTAGTTGTTCTATTAGTTTTAATTCTAACACAGTTTGTTGTATTTACTGGCAATCCTGCGTGATTCAGAGGTTTTACATGGAGAAAATACATTAAAATTATAACATGCTTCTCTGTCTTCATCCAAGATGTTTTGTACTACTTAGGCAGACAGTTTACACCACTCAACTTTTTAGGTGTGTGTGGGTAAAAATGGTCTTTAAAACGTAACTCCTGCATGGTTTTTCTTCAGATTGTCCTCAGAACTCACACGTTACTGGCAGAGGTTATGTAACATGTTAAAACCTCTTTTTCTTCTTCTTTTAAAGGCTTCAAAGCTTCCAATGTCAATAATTATAGTGGGGGTAGGACCAGCAGAATTTGATGGTAAGTGTTCTGGTGTTCTTCCAAAAATTTTTTCTATTTGTTTACATTTTAGCAATATGTGGCTTTTCAAACAAATACTGCTCTTTAAAAGAGCAAAATATGGAACAAGCAGTAAGCACTGTTGACATTTCCAGCTGGATTGATTGATAACTCAGTATGATTACAAGCTACCATGTGGAGCTGAGTTAGCCCCTCAGGCTCTCTGTTCAAGTCACAGAACCATATGGGGGCTCAACATTTACAGAGCTCCAGAAGATGAGTGGAAAAAAATGCCACAGTAAAGTAAGTATACTCAAGTACCATTGAATTTCTTCAACACAGATATTTAGTGGCCTTGTGAAGTGTCAGTGGACTGGAAACATAAATGATCTTACTGCAGTAATGAAATGCTGAGAAAAATGAATATGTTTGAGGAGGTGATCTGGGTTAGGCTGGGTTTCACAGGAGTGAGCCTTACTGTGTAGCAGCATTGGGAGAATATTACAGCAGGAGAAAAACTACCAGGAGTAGTTACATACTCTTTCATGTGATGCTCCAGAACACCATTCCTCTATTGCAATAACTAAGCTACTTCTGGGGTTTTTTTGGCTAATTTATCGAATGTCATCATGTATGTCACTGCACTATGAAGTGTAGATGTTCCTCAAAGCCCTATGTCCTTTCTTTCTAATTCTAGTACTTGTGGTTAAACACTATGCCTTCTTTTGTACATGAAATGTACTTAGTACTGCCACAGATGTATAATGCAAATAGTCACTAATTACTGTACGTGTTAATTGTTGTGCAAGTATTCTAAGAATATGAAAACGAGAGGTAAAAACAACACAAGAATAGTACCTCTTGGTGTTGCATCCTGTTATCTTTATAAAAATAACTACTGACAATGAAGTCTTCTCCACCTGTGAAAGTATAAATACAGCATAACCAAAAGAGATCTACTTGCTAGCTTGAGAGCTGGAAAGATAAGGATGTTATCATAGTCTACTTTGTTCTGAAGATGACAATAAAGGCAGAAAGTATGTATTTTCAGTATGAAAAAGTGCAAAATATCTACAAAGCATGGTGCATTTTGTGGTGCAAATGATCTTAAAACTGTTAGCTAAATAACAGTTGTTGGGTCTGTTGTTCTAAAGTTTAAATTGACTAATCTCAGTAAGATTGTTTTTGTTTTGTTTCTAAGCTCATAGATAAATTCATTTTGTTACTTTTTTTTTTTTTAAAGCTATGGAAGAACTGGATGGTGATGTAGTGAGGATTTCTTCAAGAGGAAAATTTGCAGAAAGAGACATTGTACAGGTGGGAGAGAAAATTTACTCTGATAGTTAGATATTACTGATTCTATCTGTTTTTGATTCTTGTTTCTATCTGTAGTCCTGCCTTTCATTTTTACCTTAGCATTGACATACTTTATCTTGAGGCGTTCCTAAGAATGTCAAACTCTCTGTGATACCTGTAGGCCTTTATATAACACATAGTAGTGGGTTTGCATTCATTAGGAAATGACCCCTAACTGGCAGCACAGGGATATAAAGTGTTAGGCTTATACAGCTGTGGAAGAAGAGTTGGTTGCCTCTGTACTTCAATCTCACTGTGATTCCATAAAGAAAATTTGCAAATTCTGTGGAAGTCTACAATACCTAGTCCTCTAACAGGTGTCTCCCAGTTCCTATGTTGTGTCTGCCACATGTGACCACGCAGATGTCTCATGCTTTAAGGCACCACAGATGACAGCTGGAACAGGTTACCGAGAGAGGTGGTAGATGCTCCATCCCTAGAAACATTCAAGGCCAGGTTGAGGAACCTGATCTAGGTGAAGATGTTCCTGCTCATTGCAGAAGAGGTGGACTAGATAAAAAAGTCCCCATAAAAGTGCTTTCCAACCCAAAACATTCTATGATTCTGTGATTCTGTGTTCGTGTGTCTGAACCAGGCCCGAAGTCTGCTGCTCTCCTCTTCATTCCGCAGACACCTTCATACCTCTGCAAAAGTCCTCTGGTTCTGTTCCTGCTCCCTACAGTTGTTCAGTCCTCCCAGGGGTTGCCATTCAAACCCAGGCAACCACTAGCAGCGTGGTATTAGAAGTTTTGCATATACATACCCACCCACCATAATCCCCCTTCTCTTGAAAGCTGCCACTTTCTAGAACTACATAGAGTCCATGCACTCCTCCTTTCCCCCTGATTACTTACCCCTTGGAGAAGCTTCATTTCTTTATTTTCTTGATCAAATAAATGTAGCTAGCTATGCATTTTTTTATTTTCATGGGATACTAAAGGGGAATAAACCAGAAAGCCATTTGATGGCTCAACACACTAACCCCTTCTTGCTAAAGTAGTAAAGAAGTTGATGTTTGAAAAGCAGAAAGCTACTGAAAAGCTCAACCAACCTGATGACTGTAGTAAGAATGATCTCTGTCTATTAGTGTCTTTTATGGAAGGCATGTTTTCCTCAATGTCTCTGAATAAGTTTATGAAATAGACTAGTTCAGTTGGAAGGGACCTACACTGGTCATCTAGTCTAACTGCCTGACTGCTTCAGAGCTGACCAAAAGTTACAGCCTGTTATTAAGGGCATTGTCCCAATGCCTCTTAAGCACTGACAGGCATCCTTAGGTTCAAACCTTACCTTCAGTCTGCCATTTCTTTTTCTCCCTTTATTCCTCCTTTTGTTAAAATTCATTATCTTCACTTATTTTTTCTCTTATTTTATCTTATTTCTCTGCAAGCCAGGTTGGATTTTTATATTAATCTTGGTTAGTAGAATATTGAATAGTGTAGCTATACAAATAGCTCATTATTGTAGGTCTTAATGTTTAAAAAATAATTAAGGTCATATTGCAGCTGATGAACTTTGGAATGTGTATATTTGTTTTCATTTATATGTGCAAGAACTGTAACTTCTTCTGGAGCCCAAACTAGTATCTTTGTGAAGCCCTGTGATATTTCAGATTTTTTTAAAGCTAATTCAGATATCTCTGGCATGCACTGCACTTATATTTAAATGCATTTAAATGTACATGATTAAATTATACATAATTTCCCCAAACAACAGCAGCTCCAAAAGCTGCTGGTTTTACATTCAAAGAGCACAAATGAATAGAGTTCCTTAAACATTATAAACAAGATTTGTGAAAATACTGTAAATCAGAAATACTCTAATTTCTGCAGAGAAATAAAAAAAGAATATGCAATGAATAGCTTTCTGTATTTCTCTAGACTTCATTGCATATCAGCAACGCAATAAAACTTTTATTTACTATTAACGTATTTCAATCAGAACTTTGCCCCAAAAGCCATATTGAATTACCTGAAGGCAGTAGTATTTTGTGCTCTCTTTCCTCTCTAAATACTAACAAATACATTATAGCATAGCTAAATAAATAAAAAGGGATAATGTCAAACCCTTTAGGTTTCATATGACCTTTATTTTGTGTCTGGCAGGATAAAACTGACTTGCTTTAATAAAATTAACTACTTTCTGTATATATCTTTTTTTGTGTATTGGATTAGTTAAAATTAGCTAGTGAAATTAACTGTTGATTTTAACAGTCAGTATTGTGACATATTTAAATTAAATTAGCAAAGGAGAAGTTTGCCTCATAACAGAAAGTCATGGTATCTATTATATTTAATACTGACTGCAATTTATGTAAAGACATGATCTTCATCTTTCCCTCCTCACTAGTGTATATCCAAACTGTCAGCACTCTGTATTGTCTGTGTACCACATTTCCCCCATTCATTTCATTTCTGCTCCTTTGTTCTCCTTTTCCTATGTAAGAAGTTTTAGGAAAATACTTATTTGTAGTAATGCACCTATTGTTTCTCTTGAAAGTTTTGTATATTCACCTTTTAAATTAAACACTCAAACTACAGAAAAAGCATTTTACATTCCTTCCATCTTCCATTCCTCTGCCAACCCTGCTGCTTTACATGTCAGCTCTAGGCCTTGCTGCCATTGACAGCTGTCCTTCTGTGTCTCCACTACATTGTCCATAGTTCCTTCAGCACCTCCAATCCCTATATACTGTAAGGAGAGAGGAGGAAAAACTAAAGTAGGCCATCTATATTGTATAATTGCATTTCAACAGTTACCCAGTGACATAGCCTCCCTCCCTCTGCTGCAGGACCGTGGCCTGAGTGTTCATGTCTGCAGACCGGTGGGGAAGGTGATCCCTTGGGATGGGGCACGTTTGTTTGTTAACTCAGACTACGTGTGCTCTTTACATAAGACTGACATTGCATTAGAAAAATGAATAACCACCTGAGATGGAAATGAACACCAAGCTCATCCTTTCCCTGGTGAATGTGTAAACCTGCAGGCGACAGAGATGCTTGCTTTGCTTTGTTTTGTTTTGTTTTATTGTCCTAATTTCATGCTTCTGGGAACAGTCAGGTGTATTCCTACAGAAAAGTTGATGGAGTTAAAGAAGGAACAATTACTTGGAACAGGGCAGTGCTGGGCTGGCTTCTGAAAACTGCCAGAGCTTTTTTTTCTATGGAACAGAGGAGTCGGTACCAGTAAATGTCACAGTATGTGCTTGTGTCTTGTACAGAAGAGTTACAGAATAAGCACACAAATAGTTAAGACAGCTAATTATGGAACTGCAGATACCTTGCCTCCTGGCTTAATACCCTAAAATCAGGTCTTTTTTTCCTGTTCATCCCCTGCGCATATGGTTTGGAGACAACACAATGAGGACAGAAGAGGATGCTCCTCTCTGGAATAAAGGCTACTCTCATTGAAGAGTGTTGTTCACCACTCTGGTGCCATGTTCTCTATGGCAACTTGTGCTAGCTGCCTCTGCTTGAACAACAAGGTTGGATTGCTAGAAGTCACTTCTAGCTTCAACAATTCAATGACTTGAGTCACCATGTTGTAAGAAACTGCAGAGCTACTGCTTGCTTCCTGGGAAATGCCCTAATCAGATCTTGCTTATACTTAATTTGGTGACAGGTTTCTGTTGAATTCAACATAGTTCAAATATCTAGGCTTCAAGCTTTTCTTCTGACAACTAGAAGTCCTTTTCAGAAGAGTTATACAAGTCCTCTCTCACTTGAATTCTAAACACATTTTAGCGGGAGATTGGTGTTTCATACGTCCAGGGTAAGAAATGCTTAGTAATTAATAGTGCATTAATTAATGCTTAAGAAAAATTATATAAGTCAAGTTCTTTATTGCTGAAATGTGGGCTTTAGTTTTGTTTTTGTCTATTGGTTTTGTTTTTCTTCTTCCCACAAGCTTTGGGTGGGTTTTTTTATTATTTGTTTAATAACTTTAGTTTAATATCTTGTGTTTATTTCTGTCTTATCTGGAAAACTCTCAGGATCTCAGAAATATAGTGTAAGATAAACTCTCACTGTAGTTCAACATGCCCCTAAATATTGAAAACTTAAGTGTTTTTTAGAAAAATGAAATTTAATGTATACCCTTGGTTGCTGTACATCCAAGAAAGCAGAATTTTTCTGGTTGGTATAATGGGTAAAAGAGTCTTTAGATGACTCAACCCCCTCCCTGGGCAGCCTGTTCCAGGCCCTGACAACTCCTTCAGTGAAAATTTTTTTCCTCACATCTAATCTGACCCTGCCCTGGCACAGCTTAGTGCCATTTCCCCTTGTCCTATCTCCTGTCACCTGGCTGAAGACACCATCTCCTACCACTCTACAACCTCCCTTCAGGTAGTGCATGTGCTACTAGTATAGAAAACAGAAGCAAGCATCTCCTTAATTGTTATGACATCCAAGCCAAAGCCAAGTCACTAATTTTTTAGGTGTTGCCAGATCTGGGTAGCACATAACAAGTACTTTTTTTTTTTAATCCAATCCTTTTTGCTTTGGATTTTTATGGATTTGTTAGGAACATGTAAAAAGTGTTATCATAGAATCCCAGACTGATTTGGGTTGGAAGGGACCTCAAAAAACCATCTAGTTCCAACCTCTTGCCATGGGCAGGGACACCCTCCACTAGACCACATTGTCCAAAGAAAGCCCCATCCAACCTGGCCTTGAACACTGCCAGGGAGGGGGCACAGCTTCTCTGGGCAGCCTGTGCCAGGGCCTCCCCACTCTCACAAAGAATTTCTCTAATCTAAACTTGCCCTCTTTCAGCTTGAAGCCATTACCCCTTGTCCTATCTCTACACTCCCTGATGGTCAGGTGTGTCATAGTTATACTAGATAGAATCACAGAATAATAGGGGTTGGAAGGGACCTCTGGAGATCTTCTAGTCCAACCATATAAAGTTCTCCTTTCTGTTTTGTTTACTTTGGATGGCAAAAATCCTGTTCACAAACTGCCAAAGCAGAGGCAGTCTGGTAGAAGAGCCTCACAAGCAGGGAATTTAAGCTAAGAATAGCTTTCTGAGACAGATTTACCTTCTTGGATGAGAAGGTTTGAGCAAGAAATCAAATATTTCAATGAAACACGTAATTAGCAGCGTGAGCTGGCTGTGGCTTGCATGAAGAACTTCACCCAAGTGTGAAAGCATGACACTGTTACTATTAGAAAATGGACTCATAAAAATTGAGATACAATGTGTGTATATAACATATGAAAGATGTATATGCATATATGACATGGGTGTGGTAGCATATTCATGTACTCTAAGCCCCTAGGTAAAACTTCCTTATATTTATGTTCTAAGATGACATTCCTCTGGCCACATACTGACCTGTTGCCAACATCTCATTTGTTTTGTAGTTTGTGCCATTCCGAGATTACATTGACAGAAGTGGAAACCACGTGTTAAGCATGGCAAGACTGGCTAAGGATGTTTTAGCTGAGATCCCAGAGCAGTTTCTTTCCTACATGAGAGTCAGAGGAATAAAGCCATCGCCTGCCCCGCCACCCTATACGCCCCCGATTCACGTGTTGCAGACTCAGATATGACTGCTCCAAAGTGCTTAGCGTGTATCACAAGTCAAGAGTCTTCTGGATGCAGCAGTAGCTTCTGATAGCTTTGTGGAGCTAGACAAATTCTCTTCACATACCAAAATTCTCCTATGGTTGCATCAGCAACTGGAAAGCTTTTAAATGCTAAGAGCAAAATGCTGATGTTCTCTCCAAGTATTATTTTTTTTGACAAAAGAAACCCTACTTTTTGATGTATTTGTTGGAGGGGAAAGCACAAGTCAGGATTTCAACTCAGAAGATATTGTCCTCTCTGAATACTGTGTGTATATAAATGTATAGGAATGCTATTACTCTGTATCAATGTTTACATGTTACTATTTTTAAATTTCAGTACTTTTATAATTCTTCTTAAGAATAAAAGTTTGGAATATTGACTCAACATGTCTTCTAGCTTGCAATAGTTTGTCACAAGATAACAAGAGAAGCAATATCTCTTTGAATGTTTGTCCAGACAAATACAAATGAAAGCTGAGAAAAGGGGACACACACAGAGCTGTGTGTTCCAACACCTGAATTGCTTCAATCAGTGCCCTCGGTCACCCCTTCATCTCAGTTTGAGAACAAACCCCTAAAATGTGAATGTCATCATTGCATATGACTTATGACTAAGTCCAAACTTTGAGGGGGAGGAGGTATGTGTATTTTTGCAGAGGTTCTCCAATTTCTAAGTTTATCTAAGCTTACGGGTTGGGGTTGGTTTTTTTTTTAAAGTTACTGAAGTGAATTAGAAAAGTTACTTGCTATAAGTAATTAAAGAAAATTACCTCAAATCAGAGCTATCAGATTATAGTTGACTCACTGAGCTCATTAAATCTTATCATGCATTCCTTAAAGCATTGGAAACTTTGCACCAGAAAAGTCTTTAGGAGCAATTACAGCAGATGTGTTATAATGGACCATTTTAAACTTAATTTAAAAATTCTAACTTTTTTTGTTTGTTTGTTGTTGGGGTTTTTTTGTCTAGATTGCCCATTCAAAGGGATGCTGGCTCTTAGTATTTGTCATTTGATCACATTGCCATTCAGGGTGCATGAATGATGATGTTAATTAACTGGTTTAAAAATTGCACAACCATGTTGCTTTGTGCACAATTTTGTGTACAGAACTACCCCAAAAAACTTTTATTAGCTGCCTGTTCATATCTAATTATCCAATGGGTTTGCATGTACAGTTTTTATCAAATACCTGGGTTTGTGAGTTTGTGTCAGATACATTTTCTTTAGAACTAATGGCCTTAAATTTCACAAAACTCTTGAAACGATTGTGAATTGCCTTCAAATACTGTTAAAACTGAATATTTTGATTTTTTTGTGTCACAATTGTAACTGTCTTGTAATGTAACCTTTTTTCTTTGCATATGACCTGTTTACTACTTCTGTTTCTTACTACTTGTATGTTGTAATGTACAGTATAAATTTAAGGTGCATTTTTTAAGCATGAGAAGTTTTTTGCTGGAAAGCATCTCTTCAATATTAATGGCATATAACTATGTAAATGCAGAATCTTCCATTTTTAAATATATTTAACTTCCTTTAACTATATCATGTGGGAAATTACTTTTTCCAGATAATTATTCTGTTAGTAAAAAAAAAAAAAGGGGGGGAAAGAAAAAGGTTTTCTTTTTTTTGTAAAAATAAATCTCGTTTTATTTTTATTTCAAAACAGCAAAACAGTTTTTACATAAATATGAACTTTAATTTTCTCACCAAAATAATATGTATTTCTTAGTGGATTGATGTTGCATGAATGAAATTTGATACCTGGCAACTACAAATTTTGATGAAAGTGCATCATAAAGAATAAGTTTAAATGTACTGAATGGCGGTGGTGTTCTCCTTCCGTCTTCTGCATTTCTTTTTCATGCTTACAGTGTTGGCAGTTGAGAAATAACATTGCATTTCTGTTGTGCCATTTGGTTAGGCAAATGTTGATGCTGACACATGTCTGGGTTCCCAGTGGCCTGCGTATTTAACAGGGTTTCATTCGAAGGCCAAATCTACAAACTGCTTTTATTCAATTTATTTATGTGCTCCCATTTAACCATCACCTTTTATTAATCCAAAGACCAGTCTCAGAACTAACTTAACCCATTTAACAAGTGAAGGAACTTTTAAAGATAGGTATTACTGAATCATTTTTTCTTCTGTCCAGCCTGAGTATCAGCCTATTCTATTCTGCTCTGCTGGTTTTTTCTTCTGTGGTTACTGGATTCTAAATCTAACATTTTTAATGGAAAGAAATAGCTGTGATCAGCAGAGTTAAGTATCCTACTGCATAAAGGAGGGTTTTTTCCAGACTTGTGACATTCCCTAGAGGTATGACATACCGATTCTGTCATGTGTATGAGAATCATTATGTAGACTCACATAGTAGCCTCAGTCATTCTGGTCTTGCAGATAAGAGTCACTGGTCAGAACTTGAATTTCTCCAGTTTCATATGCAGCCATTGTTCCTTCTGCCTTTCACCTTAAGAATAATGGAACACAAAACTCTTATTCCTCCCAGGAAATAGTAGCTGCTCCAAAATCTTGATAATTTTCTATGACTGAAGAAGAGCGTAGAGTATTTATGTTTATGGAAGGCAAAACGTGACGTGTTAGGTGAGAAATCACTTGCCCTGAAAGGAAAACTCTTGGCCTAGATGAAAGCTCTCTTCCTTTGGTGTATCCATCTTCAAACAGACATTTTTCTTTCTAATAGATGCAGAAAATGCTGCGGCAGGGCACGAACTGCATGAATGTTCCTAAAAATGAAGGAAGGACACTGTCTCACGGAGAGCGTAATTTGGGAGTGACTATTCTAGGTTTGATTCTGACCAGTTGAGGAATCTGTTCCCTAATCTGGAAGAAGAAACTGGTTTGATCTTAGTTACAAAATAGCATTTTGTAATTTTAGGGAGAGATGGCAACCTACAGAATAGAATTGGCATGGACTTCAAATCAGCTTACTTCCATATGCAAAAAGGGAGGTATCTGAAGGAGAGGAACAGAGTTGCAGAGAGCAGGTATTATCTGGAAAGACACATTTTGAAAAGCTGGAAATTCTCACCTAATTAGGGACAGATTAAATTCACTCCAGAATACTTTATACAATGGCTTGAAACAATCGGCATGATAAATGATTATCGTCTTTGAGAACTAATAAAAGGACACATAATGACAAATTATGCCAGTGCAGTGGGAAAGCAGGGAGCATAGTAAGTGGCTATCATGGCTGTATCACAAGTTCTTTAAACCAAAAAATCAACAAGAATAGAAAGGGAGAATGTGTTGCTATGGATAAGCGTAGAAGATAACACAGATCTGGGTGAAAAAGGACAGAAAACCACTACATTATGGCCGCTAAAGGCTAGTAGTACCCCTACCAGAAAGGGAAGTAAAAGTTGAGTCTGTTATTTAACAAAAGATTGAGCAAGCAGCCAATCTAGGGAAAACAGAAATGCTCACTTTTTCTTCAGCCATCACAGAAGAGGGATAATAATTGAATTAAATAGTAGATTTTAAAAAATAAATAAATAAAAATTTAGACCTAGGTTTACATCTGCCTCTAACAATTTGTTAATAATTGAATCAATTTTCTTGCAACATTTTTCTTGAAACATTTTTCTTGAAAAGTATAACGAATATAATGAGCTTCGGGATAAAAGAGGGAAGGAAACAGCTGCTCAAACATGATGATTCGAAAGCAAAGCAGGAGATAACAGCCTTGTCTGAAGTGTTACGAAATACTGCAAGGCTGGTTTGACTGTTCAGAAAAAGGCTTAGCTGTCTTTTGTCATCATCAAGCCAGAAATATACAGCAATTGATGTTCTGTAGGGACCCGTCTTCCTTTTGGTGTTATTATTCAGGCATTTTGGTTGATGGTGCAATATATAAAAGTTGGTTATTAAATTAGCGGGTTGTATCAACTGGACATAGTTAAATCACATCCAAAGATGGGGTTAAAACTTTAAATTACTTTTATGCTTTAGAAAAGTACCTGAAAGAGGCCCAATTCCGTCAGGTCAAACAGGTAAGAGTCACAGAAACCTGCAGAATAGCATCAGAGGTTATTTTGTGATCAACTGCAGACATCCAGGGCAAGGTGTCTGAATAGAAGCTTTGAAATAGGCCATCTGAGATAATCCTTTTGTTGCTCTCAAAATAGTAAGGCCAGTTTTGAGACTTAAAACAAGATGTCAGTCAACTGGAAGAAGGCACCTATGAACTGGTGGAACAAGTTGGGCAAGTGATGAGGGAGGGATTCCGTGGGGATGTCCTCCATGCCAGAGGATGTCTCTTAAGTCTTTCTGATGACCACGAACTATCACAGCAAGGTTTGGTGGGTGAAATCAGGACAAGCCCTACTCGTGACTGGTGACATGAGAAGGTTGATGCCATTGTGGCAGAGGTATTTTCAGGAAGGACTGACCTTGTCCATTCACATTGTTTAGGCTGTTTCATACTGCTCTGGTTGTTCATATGGGCTGCACTCAAAATGCTTTTCAGCAACAGTACAAGTTTTCTTCAGCACCCTATGAGGGATTTAGTGCATTTATGTTCACTGCCATTAGAGTGCGACTCCAGATGGCTCAGATTTTCAAGTTGCCCATCTACTAACCAAAGGGTGTAGGTGCTACATTACTGAGCGTGTTCCTACAGTCCATGATAAAACGATTGGAGGAGTGGCTGACACGCAGGAACACTGCGCTGCCATCCAGAGAGACCTGGACAGGCTGGAGAGCTGGGCAGGGAGAAACCAGATGAGGTTCTACAAAAGCAAGTGTAAAGTCTTGCACCTGGGAAGGAACAACTGTTTCTATCAGTACAGGCTGGGGGATGACCTGCTGGAGAAGAGCTCAGTGGAGAAGGACCTGGGGGTCCTGGTGGATGACAGGTTGGCCATGAGCCAGCAGTGTGCCTCGGTGGCTAAGAGAGCCAATGGGATCCTGGGGTGCATCAGGAGGAGTGCAGCCAGCAGGTCAAAGGAGGTGATCCTCCCCCTCTACTCTGCCCTGGTCAGGCCCCACCTGGAGGATTGTGTCCAGTTCTGGGCTCCCTGGTATAAAAAGGACAGGGATCTCCTGGAGAGAGTCCAAAGAAGGGCTACGAAGATGATTAAGGGCCTGGAGCATCTCCCCTATGAGGAGAGGCTGAATAAGCTGGGACTGTTCAGCCTTGAGAAGAGAAGACTAAGGGGGGACCTAATCAATGTTTAGAACTATCTCAAGCATGGGATGCAGGGGGAATCAGCCAGCCCATTTTCAGTGTCTGTGGAGACAGGACAAGGGGTAATGGCTGCAAATTTAGAGCACAGAAAATTCCACACCAACATGCGGAAGAACTTTTACACAGTGAGGGTGACAGAGCCCTGGGACAGGCTGCCCAGGGAGGTGGTGGAGTCTCCTTCTCTGGAGATATTCAAGACCCATCTGGACGCCTATCTGAGTGATATGTCCTAGGGAGCTGCTTTGGCAGGGGGTTGGACCCGATGATCTCTCGAGGTCCCTTCCAACCCCTACGATTCCATGATTCTGTGATTCTGTGGTTTGACAAGAATAAATTTCATCATTGGAATTCTCACTTGATTTTATTTTGCAAACAATCAAAGGCAATGAAGTGCCTGAGCGCTCTCATAGGCATTCCTTGTTGCAGAAGGTGTACGGCTGCTGCAAGATGCCCGTCCCATACACACGCAGTGCGAATCCAGTGCTGTGTGTGCCACGAGTGGTGGGACAGCCTCCCTTGGCTGCGGCAGGCTGTGGCTGTGCACTGAGCAATTCCCTCAATTCTGTATTGATCTGTTGCCCAAGGAGCCAAGATTCAGCTCAGCCTCAAGAGGAGCGTGATTGTCGTAGCAGCTGGGTGGTCTGTGTGTCCCCCTGCCACAGGCTGTTATGTAGTTTGGTTTGCTTCAGTTTGCCCATGAAATCAAAGCACTTGACTGCATGTGCAGAGTGATTAGTGCTGAACGTGGTGACTTCAACAAGTGGGCCATCAGGGCGCAATCACCAGCCAAAGGGAGTTCAGGGAAAGCAAACTGGCTAGTTTTCATGAGTACAGGAGTATGTCAGACCAGGGAACTTCTCCATGGAGGAGCAAATTATCCCCTCGTAATGTCATTAAATACCTCTGATGGCACTAGCGGAAAGCCCGTGAAAGTAGAGGAGTATGTGTGCAGCCTTCATTGATTGCTGTCTGCGAGCAGGAGGGAACAAAAGTACCAATAGGCTGTCAAATGGAGAGGAGAGGAGAGGAGCAGGAGCCTCTCATGGCTGATTCTGGAAAATCCTGTCATCAGTGCAATTAACGAAGAGATTAGAGACTATGTTTATAAACCCAATGCATGTATTGGCTCACCAGTGTTTCAGGCTGAGAGGGAGCCCCTATCAGAATTCAAAACTGGTTTTGATAAATTGGAGGGAAGGTCAGGAATCGGTGAGATAAACTGCTGTGAAAAGAAGGGGGAATAGTGTGTTCAGGAGGGAAATAAATAAGCACAAATGAAATGAAAATGAAAAATACCTGGATAAACAGCAGCTCCGGACTTAATAATCTGCAGATTACAGCTGGGTTCCAAACAGAATATGAATCAAGTTGTGATACTGATGCAAAAAATGCAAAAAATAAAATCACCCTGGAAGTCATTAACTGCAGTTCTGTTTGTACAGGGATGGAGGTAAATCTTGCTCCATGCTAACCTGGGCTTAGCTTTCTCTTGGCACTGTGTCTGGACTATGGAGCCACGTTTTAAGGATGGTACTGACAGTTTTGAGAGAGTTCAGGAGGGAGCAAAAGCAGATGGTTTTAAACCTGTGCAGAAAAAATTAAAGTACTTTATATTTTGTATGCAAAAGACCAGAGGGATGATGGTAACTGTGTGTCTAGGCAAGTGAACTATTCTCAAAGGTCAGCGATGATGGCTGACGTTACCATCTTTGGCAGCAAGGAAGGCTTATACAGGCCCATAGACAAACCTCCCTAATGAACTGGAGGCACCTTCTAGCACATTGCAGGGGAACAGCATTGTCTTTGTCTTAGAAATTGTCCAGAACAGGTGGGACAGCTGCTAGGGATGGCCTACTTGTGTGTTGTCCTAGCTTCAGC
Organism: Hypotaenidia okinawae; assembly: GCA_027925045.1. NCBI lineage: Eukaryota > Metazoa > Chordata > Aves > Gruiformes > Rallidae > Hypotaenidia > Hypotaenidia okinawae. The sequence continues at coordinate 60,931,329 of BSDF01000001.1, read as the reverse complement.
AAGGGTAGCGTTATTTTCCTTTCTAGCAGCTGGTGCAGTGCTCTGTCTGGGAGTCAGGATGGGAGCAGTCCTGATAACACAGGGATGTGTTTATGTGTTGCCAAACAATCAAGGGCTTTTCAGTTTGTCATGCTGTCCTGACAGTGAGAAGGCAGAGGGGCTTCCAGGAGTGCTGGGAGGGGACAGATGACCCAAACTAACCGGAGAGATACTCCACACCATGAAGTCATGCTCAGCATAAAGGGGGGTTTGGTGGGGGAGGAGACCATGGCTCCAGGGCACATGGTTTGTGATGGTCCAGCTTCAGGATGCCTCTGAGCTGTACAGCCTGAGTTGTGCTGCTGGTGAGAAACTGCATTTGTGTGTCACCAGTTTTGTATATTTTGCTGTAAAGTCCTGTTAGTGTTATTTCTCCCTCCCTTTGCCATCCCAGTAAACTGTCCTTATCCCAACTCACAGGGTTTGCCTTTGCCTTTCCTTTTTCTCCCTCCACCCCTTTTTTCCCAGGCAGGGGGAGAGAGCAAGCAGCTGTGTGGTGCTCAGTTGCTGATGGGCTAAACCACAACAGGTGGCCTCCCTCTGCACAGGGAAATAGTATGTTAAATATCCTCCCAAAGTCTCATTTGTCTGGCCTGCAAATGTAGGTGGCTTGATTAAGATAGAGGCAAGGATAATGCATTGGGAGAGGGGGACTGGAGTGGGTGGGTGGGTAGGAAGGCATTGGGAGGGCTGAGAAGGGCCCTGGTGAGATTTTGTCTGAAATATATGTGTTTCCCATCACACAGCTTCAGAGTAATGGGCTCAAATGGGTTGGTGAAGAGAGGCTCTTCAGATAATTCTGGTCCGTGGACAGGTGAGATGAGCATGGACTCTACAGTCTCACAGTGATGGTGAACGTCAGGTGAGGAGCAAGATGTGCCAAGTGAGTTGGTGCAAGAGCACGCTGAGATTGGAGCCCCTGTCTGCACACCCAAGATTTCTACGGGTAACTGTGATGATGTGTTGGAACAGCAGTGTAGCTGTCTTGTTTCTGTGAGAAACTTTAAAGAGTTTATGAAAGAGCTGAGATTATCTTATTGCTTTCAATATCTGGAAATTTAATTCCATTTTTCTCACTCACCCTCGGGACAGGACATCTCCCCCCACCAGACTGCTTACAGAGGCTCACAGAGCATAGGCAGTGGATAAAGTAAGCAGCATGTTCAGCTCACTGCTGTTATCAGTGCTTCCAGCTGGATGCAAAAACACATTCAGGGGCACACGTTGTTGGTGACAGAGACAGTGGGATTGAGTGCACCCTCGGCAGGTTTGATGATGACACCAAGCTGTGTGGTGCAA